>CM029121.1:11101410-12563910 GCA_016859345.1 Istiophorus platypterus
TTTGTTCAAAATTGTGCAGTCAACTCCATAGCTAAACAGAAAATAGGCATTCATAATTGAAATAAGGTCAGTTAGTATTCGTATAAAGCACATCTAAATCTGTTGTTTGTGTACACTGCTATGATTTGTGGGGAATACCTAGCTCTGCAATCAGAGGTAAATTTCATTTCACATTTCCTCAGTGCAAAATCAGCTCATATAATGAATTAATGATAAATTGTCACTTTTTAATGTTTTCAAATGGTTTAATATGAAAATATCTCCCTAACATGATTTTCGATCAAAAATTAACAAAACTGAAAATAAACCGCATGGAAGCTTTTTAGCTTTAACAGTGTTGAGCCTCTATCTCAACATTTTTAAACATAATCCCAGAGTGAAACAACTATACAGAGGCTCTTTGGCCATATATGTGAAAGTATGATCAAATACAATAAAGTGGTGAAATACAATAAAGTGCACCAGTACATATAAGTGCATTCTTTTTTAATATTTCTCTATAATCACGGAAGTATATTTGTTTATGGTGCCTACCATAGAACAAGTGTAAAAGTGTAATAGTGTAATGTACAATATATTAATATATTTATAATTACAAATTCTACCTACAGTATCTGTCTATACTTTTTATTCTGTACTTAAATGTGCATTTCAATCTGCTCTTTTAAATGTGTGGGTTTAGTAACCATGTTCACTATGTTCTCAATTTAACGGTATGAATGTTCTGAGTGACAAAAATCTTTCTATCCTTCTATTAGTCTATGTCCTGACAAGTGACATATCAAATATGTTTTTAAATACTATATGGTCATCAGTGAATGTTAAGTAAACACACCGAGTGGTTGTACATATGAGTAACTACTGGCCCTTTTTTAATGCAAACGTGGAGATTGAGAGTTATTATGATAAATGGACGGAGACAAAGTCTGTTAATTTATTCTCCCTCTGGCTCCTGCTTATTGGTCAATTTTAAGGATGCTTATTTCACCCCTGCTGCACTCTTTATTGTGTGAGTGTGTGTGTGTGTCTACACCTGAGTGTCTGTGTGCCTCCATTAAAGGAAAGATAGGAGATTATAACAGTACCTATGGTAATTTGCATGTTTCACCTTAAACAAGAAGACTCACCTCAATTATGTGGTTAGTTCTCTGGGAAGAGTTTAAAGGATGGAGTTTAGGCAGGTGAGAAATACATCAGTCTGCCACAACATTCACACCAATATTAGTTACTGTTTTGAATGTTTTGGCTGAATAGTGTATATATGGAGTATATATGTCATATATATATATTTGTGTGTGTGCGTATACGCGTGTGTTTGTGTATTTTACATATCATAGTCACTCCATTCCGTAGGCTTGCTGTTACATTGCTGCAGTGTAGTAGCTTGATGTGCTAACAAAGCAGCAAAAGCTGCTCTGACTTGACTCTGAAGCTGCTAGTCTTTCTTTACTTGTAAAAAGTTGTAGTCGAGGCTTTACTTTCAAAAAGTGCTTGAGGCTATGACTGTAACAGGATTAGATTCTTATCTACAGAAGATTTTTTTATACATTGTTCATTAAATCTAAGTAATTTTTACTGTTTGTAAGACAAAACAACACCTCAAACTCTGGCAACTTGAGATTTTTGAGATTCAAACAATTACTGTATCTAATCAAAAAGATTATCGACAGATTCAAAAAGTAGACATGGATTAGCCTACACAGTTCAGCAGAACTGCAGTAAAGAAGTAAGTGAAGGATTGGAGTTCAATGTGCCATTTGTAGGCACTGCCACTATGAGGCAGACAGTGACAGAGCGAGTGCACAAGTAGGAGAATTTATGTCTGAGGCAGCTACACTCTGGCTCTACTGTGCTCAACACATCTGAAATTCTGTACTACAGAAATTGCTGCAGGTGTTGGTGAATTAAGGTGGACTCTTCTTCTCAAAAACTGTTCTGGTAACCCAGGCTTGTTCACTTAACATCTCAAGGTTTCACACATTCAGACTTGCATATACACCTCGGCCCAACTCACTTTGAAACATAAACATAGTAGGTACACAGTTGCTGGATAAGTGAATTGCTGCATAAGCCCCCTATCTAAATCTAAACACACTTCTCTTGTTACCAAACATCTCCAAATAACACTGCCCATTACTATACTATTTAAACCAGTGATAACTAACACACTGACATTCATTTAGGGTCTTAATGAACCTGGCTCTCAATGGATTCATTTCTCAGCTGGGAAAGCAATCTGCCCATCAGCTACCATCATTACTAAGCCTCCCTTGTACCACACAGCATCACCAGAGAACAATCAAGCCTCCTTTCCTGACTGTGATGACTCAAGTATGGCAAGTGACAAGTAGACCAGTGGGATATTTTTATTTGGGGGCTTTGAGCAGTAAGAGCTTGCTCCTCGGTGTTCAAATGAGAGATGAGGGAGTGAAATGCAGCAGAATTGGAAGTGACAGAAATGTGTTGAGATGGCTTGCACTTCTTGCACTTCTGCTTGTGTTCATGTACATGGAAATGTATAAATTGTAAGCTGTAATTCCACACGTGCACTGTTGTGAATAATACTTTGGCATGAGAACCTGGCTTTGACTTGTATATAAAAAGAAAGGGAACAGTACACCCAGCTGTTGTGTTCATACTATAAACATAGTTACTCTTATGCTTCATCAGCACAACAGCTCAGGATTCAATTGCATCTAACTACTTGTATCATACTGACACAGATAAAGGTGTAAAGGAAAACTGCATTTCTCTACATAAAAATAATATGCGTCTGATAAACACATAAATGCAGCCAGTCTCTTTCATTTAGAATGAAGCTGTGTATGGTGACACCTGTTTACCATATTTATTTTGCTATAATGACAGCGAAGCAGGTGCCACAGTCATTAGGAGGATAATTGGAGTTGAGTGCAAGGCCCAGGCTCAAGTCTCCAAGGCCACAAGGGTCCATGCAACTCAAGTACCTTTAAGCAAAAACCAAGCCCTTTCAAGCAAAAACGTTTTTTCTCGGCCATGTCACCAACCAAATTAAGACAGGCTGATACGCCGCTGCTGACTTTGCTATGTAATGAATTATCAATAACTATTGACACCATGCACTGTAAAGTCGGCTACACATGATCAGCAACAAAACAACTTTGTGCTTGCTGAACAATTGTGTCTAATTGTTTATTGACAAGTGCAATGTGCCTGTTTTGAAAAGGCTGCCCTGAGTAACAACTTTGGCACCAGACTGTTGTGGTCAAAGTTTAGATTAATTAATAGCTGACCCTGCTTGACTGTGTTCTGAGCTCTTAGCGGATCTTGGGACGTGACATGATGTTATCCCTTAGGTCGTCAGCTTTGCTCAAAAATGGACCTCTCGATATAATGGACGGTCTTTCATTCATTTTGGTAACTACTTTCAGGTCTCAGCAAAAATGTTCACAACAAACTAAGTTTTAACAAACTTCTCAAGTGTATCCAGTATAATTTGTCAGAGAAATTCACATCAGTAAATTTTTCAAAGATTAAGAAGCCTACCTTGAAAATAAATTGAATAATATACCATTAATTTATTCCATGAAGAAATCACCTTCAGAGGGCTGTACTATAGCAAGACCAACACCTCCAAATACATCAGATGTGTTAAGTTTATGGAATTTGACTCTAGTATTATAAGAAAAAAAAACATTTCTTCACATTCTAAGTATCCTAAACCTCCAACATCATGTAAAATAAATTATGCCATGCTGGATGTCAGTTACACTCGGTTCCTGTACCAGTATCAACTTGCTAAACTTTCTACCTGCACTTGACTTTGCAGTGAGAGGGACTCAAAGAGCTGATTGTAAGCTGTTAAAGGAAGCTAAAGGAAGACAGGTTCTTCTCACCGGTACTCTGTGAGCTGGTCCGGGCCCGCCTACGAGGATCTCTGCTACCGCTGCAGGACCTATTGCCTGGGCCTCAGCTTGTTCCAGCAGGCACAGCTGGTGTGTGATGTTAGCCATCTCCTCCTGCAGCCGCTCGGTTTGGACAGTGATTTCTGCAATTTTCTCTGCAGCGGACGCTGTCAGGAACGCCTCTTTGAGGTCTACCAGGTGAAGGGTCCTCTTCTCCTCCAGATGCACCAGTTTGCGGAGGTCATCAAACTGGCTGTTCACATAGGCCTCTAGCTCCTCGGTGGACATCTAAGATACGTGGAGGAGACAGACAAGGGAAGTATATAGAAATTAACAAAGCAAATTCATTTAGAGAAAAGAAAAGAGATACTGGGGTGCAATGTTAAATAAATCTGAATTCATTATTTGAGTATATATGTGAATCACTGAGATTAACTGATAAAAAAAGAGGACAGAGATAAACAGCAAACTCAAAAACAAGTAAATAAAAATGGATATGAGATGTCAAAAAAGTTTAGGATATGAACTGAACATCTAGCAATGAAATAGAGAGATGCACATAGAATGACCACAGTATAGGAGGCAGACAGAAACTTCTATCTTCTACTTTGACATGTGAATATTATTTTAATAAACCCACTGGCCTCTGTCATGCAATAGCTAATTGACAGCTTGAAGCAAATCCCTTGAACGTAAACTCCATGCATCCCATCTGTAAATAGAGACCTCAGCGGCTCCTTCTACCACAGCAAGCCATCTGTTTGGCTTTCAAGGCAGTGGAAATGCTCACTGAGATACCCCTTTAATTCCTTTCCCTGTTCCCCAATGAGCCTCTCTTTAGATATGACTCATTACACTAAAACACCTCAATGAACAGACTCCTCCCTACAATCCTTCCCACTAAGATGGCTCCACCTCCAACGCAGATGATGTCATGATGTACAACACCCCACAGTCCCTTGTCATGATCCCTGCTCCTGAATATGTTATAATCACTTCAATCTACAAACATCAGCTGCTCTCTCTCTCTCTCTCTCCTCTTCCCTTGAGCAGAAATTCACTCTCTTCCTTTCCATCTATTTTATCTTGTTTGCCCTAAGCCACCCTCTCTCTGGTGAAGGATTCATCACTCTCCACTGAGGTTGGCAGGGCCAAAGCGAGCCCTAGGGCCCCAAGGTTTTATCATGTATTTGCCATTTCTGCACAAGCAATCAGATTCTCCAAATTGCCCATTAACCAAGCGCAAGAAGTAACATTTTTAATTTACTTTCTTTGAGCAGAGAAATGAACATTGTTCATTCCAAATCAGACAGCGAGTTAGTTAACATCTAATTGAAAAGCAAAGAGTCATTTTCCTTTTTTGCTTCAACAAAGTCAAACAAATGCCCTGAATACATGTCTGATAGATGAGGAACAGTAAGCCACAACAGGGTTGGACTAGCAACATCCTCCATTACTTGTCCAGATACAGAAGCAAAATGTATCTGTGAATGTGGGGGACTGAAGAGAATGAAGCAGCACTTTCCAAATCTATCTTTTTATGTCTGAATGAATGAATGAAGGAATGAATGTAATAAACAGAGCTATAGAACAAAGTGTTCAAATATAATAAATCCATGCTAAATTGCAATATAGGCTGATTAAATCTTCTAGAAGACACATCATTTTAAACGTGAGCAGTGAGCACTTAAAAAGCATATTAGGAAATTACAAGGCATTTACTTCTTCATTTCATGCTGGGGCCAGAATTTAATGCTTAAGCTGTTGCCAATGTCTTGATGTCTCTGAAATCTTTCTCTAAGTTGATTCTGACTGAGGTGTCATGGATGCCATGGAATATCAAAAAACAATCACTATTCAAGGCCAGTTCCCTTCACATATGAATCATCCTTTCAAATATTCATTTCAAAAAGGTACAACATCTACTAGACATTTACATTTATTGTTAGTTAGCCAAAATAAACTATATCTATGTGTCAAATATAGATATATCAATGAATTCATCAAAAGCTTGCAGTAGCAGTAATTGGTTCACGAGTTAATTCCATGTCAGATGTAACTTTAGCTTTCAGCATTCAGCAGGAATATGAAAAGTTTAATTTTACCAACAGTATTTATTTTAAATTGCTACTCTATCAATAACTTAAAATGAAACCCTGTAACTTTTGAATTTAGAAACTATGCAATCTTCATTTTGCAAATAAAAAGTTAATTTAATGACCAGTAGCTTTTGGTAGCTCATAAAATCTAATTTAACATGAGCAAGTATGCTAATGTTATAAGAACTCCCATATACACACATATGCACTGCTGCACCACACGTGTCCATATGTATCTCATCAGTAGAAGTTAAATAGACAACAGACTACCACTAATGAATGTCTCCAGTATGATTTAACTTTATATGAAACAGTTTTACATACACATGTCATTCAGTACACATATATTAATTAAAATAAAATTTGTATCTGCATATTTTCTTCTTTTCTCGTAACAAAAAGTTTCAGAGAATGGAGAAAATGCAGTTATCATAAATCATAAAGAACAATGCTAATGGAGAGAGAAGCTACAACATGAAGTATCTTATCCGACATTAATCACCACATCCCCTATCTCCAGGACCCCTTCAGAGCTCCCTGCCCTCTCATCGAGTGGCAGGGGGCTCAGTGGCAGATGGGAACTGTGGTCCTGGATCAGTGCTCTTTGTGTTTTTTTTGAGCAGGAGCCCTCTGCCCTTGGACCTTTCACTCAGTGATAGAGTTTCTCTGAGAATTTGTCCTGCTAGCAAGGAAGGAGCATTCATCCGTGCTAATCTTCATTTGCATTGCTGCAAGTTGAGGCCATGAAATGAGGCCTCGGGAGAGACACTGGCACAGTGCTTACAAGGGCAGAGTTGGAGTAAGGACGAAAGATGAGAGGGAGGGCACAAGCAGAGGTAGGACATCAGGCCAGCAGATTAAAAAAAAAGCTAATTTCTTTTTCAAGCAAAGGAAGGATGCTAGGAGAGCAAATTACAAAGGCCAAATTCTATTTTTAGTAGTGTTTCTACCATGCTTTGTATTTTTACCTTGGAACCTTTTTATCTGAGAAATGCAGGGAAATGGTAATACAAGCAAAACAAAAAAGAAAAATACAGACTTGTGAAATGTAATCAGCAGTCACAACACACCAAAATGGTTATTTTAGCGAGAAAAGGGCAACTTGGACCTTGATTTCACAAATTTATGTACATTATATTGAAGATTTGAAAGGTGGGCTGAAAGCGAAAATTCTGAGGAAAAACACTCTTCGTGACTGAAAATATGTCCTTAGGAAGCTGAGATATGTGGCTTACTAAAAATAGAAAACCTCTATCACATTCCACTAAGACATCACATGCTTACAATATACCGAGACACGCAAATAGAATTAGCCAAACACACTCGTGCACTTTGGGTTATGCTACTCATTAGTGTTGATGAAAAATGCTGCAGAACAAGATTCAAAGACCTTGGAAATGAAAACAGATCATTGTATTACTTTGGTGAGATATGAGTGAGCTAAAGTAAGCTTAAAAAGAGCTGGCAATAAATATCAAAGTAACCTTAGCGTTTAATCTTAACCTTGTCAGCCACACAGATACTTCAGTAGGCCCATCATCACAAATGCTTTCTGTGAAAAAAAGTATTTAATTTTTTAACTAACTCCCAAAGTTTCAACAAATATCATGTGTTATTTGAAAGTATGAGAGTAAGAAACCCCATTGATACAATGGTGCATTTAACTTGAAATGGACTATTTCCCCTTATTTTGAGCAATCTGTAGCTTCAATTAAGTATTAAGATTGCATTTTTAAAAAAAAATAAGGATAAACAGGAAAAAAAGTTGTATCTAACATTAATGCTTCGGAAGAGTAGAGTCCAAATGGTTAACTTTCTTTGATTATTCTCATTACCAAATCAGAGCCAGTCCTGCTGCTTTTTCAGAGGCCTATTTGTATGATTCTATTTTAACAAGACTAGGTCGAACCTATGTCTGGACTGAGGATGGTCATTGTGCATGAGTGAGGATGTAGTTGAAAAACTGATGTGGAACCACTTAAAAAAGCTACTTTCAATGGAAGGTAGCTCAAACCTGCTGGAAATGTCGCAAAATGTCGCTAGATGATGTAATACGCTAATTAGCATATTTATGGCGTCATCACGTAATATTCTACCTTGTGTCAGTCAGTTTCAGCCCTTCATTGTTTGTTCTCTCTCCCACTGTCTGCGCTCACATACGTAGTATTTTAATCCAGCCGAATTCCTAATAAAGCTGTTCTCATTTAAGGTTTTCCCTTTCTGGTGTCAGACAACGGAACAAGTATGAACAGTGACAGAAATAAACTAGATGTTAACCTGCAGACAAATCCATGCCATTTCCAAGCTGCTGCTCTGCACTGCTAAAGTCCTGATTTCATAAACACGCTATATTTACTTGTAAAATGATCACTCAGAGCGTAAGTTAGAAGTTCATTTACGTTAATGTCAGTTACATTACTGTCAATTGAATGAGATGCGTAGAGAGCCTGTGGAGGGAGAGCCTGACCTTGCCTTTGCAAAGGGATACTGGCAACTCTCTGATATAGACAGTAGATAAGGTTTGTCCAAAAAGTGGCTAGATTTGTCACTAGGTGCTTTTTTGAAAAAAAAAAGTGACCAATGCAAAAAAGACGCAAATTTGGCAAAACGGCCTGCAAACGTCCCTCTGATGGCGTAATAGTAACTATTTGCACCAATTCATTTTAAAGGAGCAGAAGCCAATGGAGAAAGCCAGACACTCGGCTGGCTGACCAATAGTGTAACTTCATCAGTCAGTCAGTCGCTCAGTGAGCAACATTCGTGTTAACAGGGCTGGCCCTGCTGTTGTGGTCCAGCTAAAAAAAAAGGCTTAAAACGAATTAATTGAACATTGAACTTGGATTTGTCCTTGCCCTTGGCAATAGTGGCCATGTTCCAACTGAGCACCAGTTTCTCTCTCTCTCATGCTCTCTGTTATCTCCCCCTGAAATTAGGATCTTCAATTTGGCCTCTAACACAACTCAGCAATACACAGAAAATTAATTTGTGAAACAAAACATTTTCAAAAGTCATATAAAGTAATATAAAGAGGGGAAGTAAGAGATGTTAAAAAAGAGAGAAAAATGAGACGAAAGGCCTATGGTTTTATAAAAGTACGGTTTCAATATCCAGCACCTTTTTATTAGTTTTGAGTGTAGCAATGTCCGCCAAGCAACTTTCTGGGGAATGATACCGAATAATTCAATTAAAATACTGTGAGTGGAGATAGAAAGGGAATGGCAGCCTTAAAGAGCAATGGGAAAGTGGGTAGAAAGAGGAAAGAAGGAGGAGGAGGGAGAAAAGGATGAGGTAGAAGAGGACAAGAAAAAGCAGGATGAATAAACCTAACAGCAGCAGCCAAGTCTTTTCATGCCTCTCCCGTCTGTTCCTCAGCCTCGGCACCCTAAGACAGCTTTAATGTGTCTGCTGCTCTTGTAGATTTTATGAGGCGGGGAAAATGGATGTAGCCACTGCACACACATACACATTTGTGACTGAGCTGATGTTGCCGTGCTGCTTCCAGATATCGGACTCCTCTCTCCATAGCTGCAGAGAGCAGCTCCACATGAAGGGTGTGCCCTGGATGACACCCAGCACAGCAGAGATTAAGTAAATAAAACATGAGAGCGGGGGATAGATCCTGACTACCTGCTGTCCTGGTCTGAAGCCACAACATGCTTCACATATCATGTCCAGCTCTCTGATGGTAAGAAACACTAGCTGGCCGAGTGACAGACAGCCATCAAGGCCCCTCATGTTATGTTATGCCTCCAGCCCTCCATTAATATGTATGCAGCCTCATCACTGTTTTTTGCATTATATTCCATTCCCCTGTGGAGAATGGAGATATGAGCTTTGAGAGATTAAAATCCCCACACCTGCGGCAAAGTACATAATTAAACAGGCTAGATTTGATAAGCAAACAGCAGCTAATGGTTAAATCTATTCATCCACCCCTCACCTCCTCACAGACAGCCACGCACATCTCTCCCTCTCTTAAGTCCTTTAGGATGTCAGTACCATGCAATTTAACCTCCTCCAACTTCCAATGTCTATCTCTTTCCCTCTTTAGCTCCGTCTTTCTCTCTCTCTCTGTCTCACACACACACACACACACACACACACACACACACACACACACACACACACACACACAAAACTTCCCTCACCTGGAGCAGTCACTCTGATGGTTGCCTGTCATGCATAATAAGAAATGCTGACATTTGAGAGTGCAGGGAGGACACACCGACAAATCCACATAATGGTGTCTAACACAGTGCCCTGCGAGGGAGCAGATAAGTGGTTTTCACCAAACAAACTGCACCTCTACAGTGGAGAAGCACAAGACTAAATGTCCAAGAAGTCCTTGGGGCAGCATTGATATTTCAGCAAGATAATAGACATGAACCCGAGAGGGGTGACGGCTACCAGAAAAAGTGTTACCTCTCACAGGCCAGTCAAATTAACCTTCTACATTAGGCCACTGTGCTTGGGCCACATCTCTGCAGGTACTGAGCAACGCTTCTTTGTGCCATCCGGTGGGTTCAAACACAGTTATAGAAGGAGAGCATAAGGCAGAACAGGAGCACAAAGGGGTTGAGAGAGCAGGTGCAGCTGCTGTCAAGTGTAAATAGCTGAGACCATAGCCAGGACATAGCTGTATGTCCCTGATCTTGCTGTTCACTGTTGCATCTCTTACTGCACAATACATAACTGTCTGTGGTCAGGTTTTATTTTCAGTGCAAGAACATGTCCCCACTATGGCATCTGTAATGGAAATACAGCCACAGTTTTCAAGGTTGACTTGTCATGAAAATTCAGTTTGAGTAGCTTTTGTTTTGGTTCATGACTGGGGACTGTGCATGAAATGCACCAGTGCGCCCTTCTTTTTCAGATGGGAACCTGGGAAGGTTATACAAAAAGGTTGAAGGAAGGATAAGATGATTATTTTGGCCCGTGACCCTTAATTCACGTCTTTGTTTCACAAACAAATCTTCCCCTTCCCCTTCCCCTTCCCTCAATAACTACCATCACTTGCTCCAACAGCATTTACATCAGCAGAAAACTGAGGTCAACCTCACTTGCATGAGTATAGAGGTGTGGGTGTGAATGGATTTAAAGAATTTAAAGATGCAGTCAAAAGGTCTTGAAATAAATAACTGCCTTCTTTAATGTTAGTATTGACTCCTCACCATGGCAATTTTAAAGGTGTATTGAGCATTACTGTTGTATTGGGCTACATTATATTTTAAAGGCTTTTTTAAAATTCTGTCCATCGTATTTATTTATACCCTTTACAATTTAACACAGTGTATAATACACCACCTAGATTGAATACAAGGATTTTTTTTTGTCAACATACTGAGTTCAACGAGGGTTTAAAGACAGCCAGAGGCTATTCAGTATTCAACGTTCCTCACTATTTTATACATGACAGTGCCTAAGACACAGCCACTTTCAAAAATACAACCTCTGACCTCGCACAGAAATGCTGAGTCAAAAAAAAGACATCAACTGTAGCCTGAAAACAATATGACTCAGTAATCATGCAATGATGCCATCAGTCCTACACATCAAATAGAATTATACAGTATCTGCAGAAACTCAATAGGAAAGATCTGTGATCTGTGAATGGGGCACCATGAAAAATATATAGATTGAAATAATTAGCTCCCATGTTTACTACCCAGTGCCTTTATGACATAATCTCTTTCTAATCCCTCTTTATCTCATTCTAGACTGCTGTGTTTCTTTTGCTGCAGAGTCTACACCGCTGCAGTACTTACTGCTTTACCCACTGAATTAGAAATGAGTGATGGTTATTATTATCATATATTTTTTTTTGCTCTGCTCTGGCTTCCCACGGTTTAAAACCAGGTTTCAATCAAGATCTTTTTTTTATAAAGCATTACAAGAAACCTACAAAAACTAATAAGACGATAGAATCCTATATATGCATACAAACACACACACACACATATATATGTGTAAATATATAAGTTTACAATGAAAGCAAACATTCATTTAGCTTTGTCTGAAATGCAAAAAGTGAATATAACATCCGGGCACAGCACTGAGAAATCTCTTTGAAAGAAAATCAGCGGCAAATAAAATCAAACTACATGGCACAGTTACATAATGAAAAGCATTATAATGTGTACACATTACGCTGTCATTCCGCAGAAGGAGGTCAAATCCACCTTTTATTGCTGCTGGAGCTCATTACTAAATGAGAACAGTAGTGTGCAAATCTTTTGTGATTTAATATATAACTCAAGTTAGGATTCAACTCAGCTCTCAATCATGTATGCAGGAGTTTGCACTCACCTCAGGGTTGGTCCACTTGGTCTTGATCTTCTCGGCCATCTGTTGTGTACAGCCCAGCAGGTCATAACCCTGCCTGCTCTACAGGAGGAGCAGACAAACAAAAATTAAACAAGACTGAGTATTCCACTACATAAGCACATAAAGCACAGCAGGTAAACAGAGATTCATTCTGTGTGAGTCAAATGAAGGAGGAAACACTCAGTTAGTTATTAGCTTATAATCTTTTAGAAGAGCACATAATTAACTTGTGTTTTACAGGTCAACAGTCAATCACAGGCCGCAATTTTGAATATAAAGTTTGACATTCTACACGCTCAATGCAGTATGGTTCAACAGGAAATCATATCACTTGCTCCAACAGCATTTACATCAGCAGAAAACTGAGGTCAACCTCACTTGCATGAGTATAGAGGTGTGGGTGTGAATGGATTTAAAGAATTTAAAGATGCAGTCAAAAGGTCTTGAAATAAATAACTGCCTTCTTTAATGTTAGTATTGACTCCTCACCATGGCAATTTTAAAGGTGTATTGAGCATTACTGTTGTATTGGGCTACATTATATTTTAAAGGCTTTTTTAAAATTCTGTCCATCGTATTTATTTATACCCTTTACAATTTAACACAGTGTATAATACACCACCTAGATTGAATACAAGGATTTTTTTTTGTCAACATACTGAGTTCAACGAGGGTTTAAAGACAGCCAGAGGCTATTCAGTATTCAACGTTCCTCACTATTTTATACATGACAGTGCCTAAGACACAGCCACTTTCAAAAATACAACCTCTGACCTCGCACAGAAATGCTGAGTCAAAAAAAAGACATCAACTGTAGCCTGAAAACAATATGACTCAGTAATCATGCAATGATGCCATCAGTCCTACACATCAAATAGAATTATACAGTATCTGCAGAAACTCAATAGGAAAGATCTGTGATCTGTGAATGGGGCACCATGAAAAATATATAGATTGAAATAATTAGCTCCCATGTTTACTACCCAGTGCCTTTATGACATAATCTCTTTCTAATCCCTCTTTATCTCATTCTAGACTGCTGTGTTTCTTTTGCTGCAGAGTCTACACCGCTGCAGTACTTACTGCTTTACCCACTGAATTAGAAATGAGTGATGGTTATTATTATCATATATTTTTTTTTGCTCTGCTCTGGCTTCCCACGGTTTAAAACCAGGTTTCAATCAAGATCTTTTTTTTATAAAGCATTACAAGAAACCTACAAAAACTAATAAGACGATAGAATCCTATATATGCATACAAACACACACACACACACATATATATGTGTAAATATATAAGTTTACAATGAAAGCAAACATTCATTTAGCTTTGTCTGAAATGCAAAAAGTGAATATAACATCCGGGCACAGCACTGAGAAATCTCTTTGAAAGAAAATCAGCGGCAAATAAAATCAAACTACATGGCACAGTTACATAATGAAAAGCATTATAATGTGTACACATTACGCTGTCATTCCGCAGAAGGAGGTCAAATCCACCTTTTATTGCTGCTGGAGCTCATTACTAAATGAGAACAGTAGTGTGCAAATCTTTTGTGATTTAATATATAACTCAAGTTAGGATTCAACTCAGCTCTCAATCATGTATGCAGGAGTTTGCACTCACCTCAGGGTTGGTCCACTTGGTCTTGATCTTCTCGGCCATCTGTTGTGTACAGCCCAGCAGGTCATAACCCTGCCTGCTCTACAGGAGGAGCAGACAAACAAAAATTAAACAAGACTGAGTATTCCACTACATAAGCACATAAAGCACAGCAGGTAAACAGAGATTCATTCTGTGTGAGTCAAATGAAGGAGGAAACACTCAGTTAGTTATTAGCTTATAATCTTTTAGAAGAGCACATAATTAACTTGTGTTTTACAGGTCAACAGTCAATCACAGGCCGCAATTTTGAATATAAAGTTTGACATTCTACACGCTCAATGCAGTATGGTTCAACAGGAAATCATATCACTGCTCCCCTAGATAAAGGACTTCTTTCACATGAATACACTGGCACAGGAAGCAGGATAAAAGCTAACGTAGGTACAGAGTAAATAATGTGGCCTGGGGCTGTGTTTGTGTGTGTGTGTGTGTCCCCTTTTGTCTCCCATCAATCCATATGTTGCCGTGATGTAAGAGCATACCAGTGAAGTGTGTTGCTCTGCTTCCGTTGTACTGATGTACAGTCAGACAAATGTACAGTCAGAAAACCGTGAAGGTTGATTCTACTGTAGTTAAATGCATCAGCTTTGTGTGATGATTTTCAAATGAGGCTCTTGCTAAGATTTCCTGATTCAGTTTATTTTAGTCTTCACAAACAAAACCCTTGACTGTTCAAAATATTAATCCAGAACTAAGTCCTGGTTCCTGATACTATCACAGCGCTGTTAATTGGTCCGTTGTGCAATAACACAGTCCGCATTTGTTCAGTGAGCTGATAACATCAGATTCTAACTGCTTCTGTAATCATCACAAACACTATGCTCTGTAGAACCGAGCTAACAACGATGATCTCAACATTCTCAAAATCCAGCACATTAGCCCAGTTCACATTAGCCCAGTTCACTGAACCAGCTGCAGTGCTGCATTAAACGACTGGTGACTCACTGGACCTATTACATATGCCTTAAGCGCAAAGCTATCTAGGAAGAGGAGGACATGTGGAGCCATAATTGGTTGCCGAGCCACTTGGACACAGGGGTATATTCATAATGTTAATAATGATAATTTCAATTTCACAGTTATCATAGAAATTATTTATGTGTCTGTATAATTGAATAATTATTTTTAATGATGTCATGTGGGTGATGTTGAAACGCTGTTATGTTTAAAATATTACACATAGCTCTAACAGAGCCCTGTTGAGTTTACTTAAAGAATAAAGCGCCTACAGCTATTGGCATACTACTTAATACTGAATTAGAAATGCAAACCAGATAGGTGATGCTCTGAATATATTATGTTGTACATTACAGAGCTGCAGATGTTGTGGAGCATGCCTTAGTGATTAACTATCAGTAGAGTGAATCACACAACACTGGTCTACCATACACAAGTCTGTCATGTTCTGAGTGTGCGACTGACCTTCTGCCACATGTAGGCCTCATGCAGAGTAATGATCTCATGATCCCTGTGCTCACCCTGCACAGCGCACACCACACAGATTATCTTCTCATCTGGTTTACAGTAGAGGGAGCCTTCCTGCCCGTGCTCCTTGCAGCGCAGTCGTTCTACTGTCACAGTGTCCCTTTTACCAGCCTCTCCACCAGCCATGGCCTCCTGCCCTGCCTCAGCACCCCCAGCTCCATCATCCACCTCGGTCGCCAGCGGGAGATTATTCTGGGCTCCCTTGCTTTCCTTAGCATCACTGCTCTCTTCCCCATTAGCCACTGCCATTCCAAGAGGTAGCATCTCCTGATGTGCACCCATTCCAACTACCCTCTCCACACCAGCCCCATCCTCGGCTTCCTCTCCAACTCTGGAGTCTCTGTTGGTGCCAGGTCCATTAGCTTGTGTCTCCTCATGGTTATAAGGCATTAGCGGATGCTGCGTCCTGCTGGCGTGTCTGTCAGCATGGACTGGGCAGAAGGCAAAGCTGCAGGCATGGCAAACTTGTGTGGCCGGTTGGGCCTCATCAGGCTCGCACGCATCACATGACCCGTCCATCTGTGGCAGCTCCTCCTGTTTAACCCCCGTGGCTCTTTCCTGGGGTTCCCCTTTGTGGTCCATGGTGGCCGATAATAATTCTGGGGATCAGAGGTGTAAGTCTTACAGGAGACACAGAGAGTAGAGGACAGGTTATAAAGAGCTGTGACCTTCGGTAACCAGCTCTCATATTTACACCGGGGAAAGTCCAAGATCCTCGGGACTAATCCCGTCTGATATAATATTACCACAACAGATGATGCATGGAGGGAGCTCCACGGGAAACAACATCCTGTGGAACATTATCACACAAATGACACCATAAAACCACATTCGTTTCATTCTGCAAGGGCAATAAAGAGGAAGACCCCATCTGCAGTCATTTAACTGCCTTTGTGGGCAAACACACCCGCTTTGTTTACTGACTCGCTGAGAGAAAGCGCCGACTGTGTATTCGTGGACCCTCAGCTCGCCCCAACACAGAAGCCCACCCCCCTCTCTCCCTGTAAAGCCTTCGGGCCCTGACCTTTTCACGGTTTGTTCTGTTTTTGTCTTCCGCCTTCTCGCCCGCCTCCACTCTGCGGGAGCGGAGCCGAGAGAACGAAAAAGATACCATGGTGGGTGCCCGGTGCACATCTTCACCCACCCACCCACCCACCCACCAACCCACCCACACAAAGAAGTCTCCTTTCTCTCCTCAGCTCTGTTTGTGTACTTTTCCCCACTGCTGACACAAACGACCGCTGGAGAAATTGCTGTACTGAAGACCCCCCCCCTCCTCTCTCCTCCAGCACCACCACCACCCCCCTGTGACCCTAAGCCCCTCATGTCTCCCCTCTCTGGCTCACACCTCGCACAGACGCAGGCGTTTTCCCTGTCATCCTTACGGGGCTTAGCAGATCGCGTCCCGCCGCGGTGCGTACTCACTCGTCTCCGTCTTCCTCTCTCCCTCCCTGTTTTCTTTTTTTCCTGTCTAGGGCTCGTTTTGAGATAACGTGGAGCCAGCGGGGGCGTTAGCTTGACGGCTAGCTTCCCCCCGTGCAGCCGCTGCGCCTCGGGATTCTATTATTTAGCCGTCGATTCATTAACTTTCACTTTACAGGAGAAGAGAGACTCCGACTCCGGCTCCACCGCGTTTACTTCCTTATTTTCATCAGCTGCTCTTTTTTTTTTCTCTACTTCCTGCTCGTAGTCTCCCTTGTGTGTGTGTGTGTGTGTGTGTGTGTGTGTGTGTGTGTGTGTGTGTGTGTGTGTGTGTGTGTGTGTGTTTTCGTGTGTTTGTGATCGGCAGAGACGCGCAGAGGCTGGAGAGAGAAAACCCGTCCGACAAACGCCAAACTACTCGGAATCGGGACGCAGGTAGAGGGATAAACACTCTCACAGTAAAGTCAATACGGGTAAACACGCCGTGAGATCGCCTCACTTGTTTTTAACGGTATTGTTAACGTTATTTTTACCTGTTCGAGTTCCGCGCTAGTTTCTTTTTAAGCCGTTAGCCGTAACAGGAGGTGACGGTTTTAACCGACCTCATGACACATCGGCTAACGTTAGCATAACCTGTGAAAAGTGTAGCTCAAGACGAACGACGCAAAAACATAAACCCCGTTCAAAAGCGGTTTCCTTTGAGTTATCGCTGTTTAAATGATGTGGTTTTCTCTGTAGATATATAAAATGTACCGTAAACTACATGGGGATGGATGAAGTCTGAGCCCAACATATGATATCCATTAGAGTAATGTCTAACACACAGCTGAGCCATTTTCATCAAATATAAATTAGTCTTGGATATTAGAAAACACAGTAGCCATTTCAATAAACCCATGACAACTTCCCGGTAGTGACATTCATCCATCGTGCAATTTGAAGCTTTCCTACCCCCCTTTGTTTTTTCCAATCAAGTACAGTGATAATAAAACGACATAAAAGTGCAAAGCTGGAAAATTATAATAACAAATAGATAGAAATAAACCGCAAAAATAATTTCAGGTTCTTGTAAAAAGCCCGTTGGGAGTCAGTTTATTTGCTGGCCCTACCTCTTGTGCCTCTTGTATTGCTCTTGACCTGTTTACTTTCTGTTATTGTTTTATTTATGAAAATTATTACAGTGCACCCATTATAATGGGCTGAACAAACCTCTCGTGATGTGACTAACAGTTTGCCTCTGAGATTTGATCAAAGAGTTTGGAGACTTCTCCCAAAAGTCCAAAGTTCCCAAAATTTCCTTTTTAAAAACACTGACATATTTCTCTGATTTAAATGTAATCATTAATGCAAAAGTTGTATTAACGATAAAGGCAATATCTGGGGTCGGGGAATGAGATGAAACTCCTGTGATTTCCTCGGGGGATTAGGCAATGTGAGCGAAAGCGAAATATGCTGATATCACAAAATGCAATCCTGTTTTTCCCAGTGAGCATTTAAATGGTGTTAAAGGGAGTGCATGCTGCTGATCATACATAAATATAAGAAAAACAGTTAAGTGAGTGACAGCTACCAGACCAAACTAAGATGTATTTATTATGTGAATACAGGGAAAGATTCAGCTTGAAAAGTAAGCAAATTGTGAAATTCAGTACTGGTGTTAATGGGAAGTTTCTAAACATAATGTCTGCATTCTCCTCCTGTTCACACCCTTAGCCTCCTTAGACCAACACTGAGAAACAATGGAGTAAGATTAGAGGTCTGGAGGAGGGACAGAGAGATGAGGAAAAACAAGATGTTCTCTGTAGAGAAATCTAAAATGGCTATTGAGCTGGGCTTCACACAAATAATATTTGGCAAATAATTGTTGACTGTTACTCTGATTTGAAGAGCACACCATAAATAACCATAAACCACGTTCCAACTAAGCCTCCAGCACCCACTTGATATGGGTGATGACGCTGTTTTTGCCAAAGTTTTCATGCTGTTTTGAAGCGGATCCCTCTTATGCAAAGTTTGCCACCAGAAAAGATTCATTGTAAGACTACAAACAGAAAATAGAATTCATTGGCAAAATTAAATTTGCCCTGGCATGCTACTTGCTTATGCCATGCTGATGTAACGGTTCAAACTCAAACCGTGTTTCCAGAGGGTGTTTAATTGTAACAGACGTATGATTCTGATTAGAGTGTAGCTGGGGTTGAGAGCACAAACTGTTCCACCACACAAATCACAGAAAGATCAAATCCAAAAATATATAATCTTATACTACTGAACCAAATTTTACAGTCAGTGTGAAGATAAATGCTCACCTGGCTTTATCTTAAAATCTTTCACTGCATTCAACTCATAGGGACAGCATCATCTTGCACTCTGCATAAAAGCAGAAAACAATTAAAAGGCTCATTGACTTGCAATTCATTAAAATAAGAACTCAGTAAAAATACAATATGTTGCTACTGATAGGAACTTAAATTTATTTTTTCCTTATCCAGGGGGTTGTAGGGAAACAAATTCTGACAAGCAATAGGAGCTAAATTTGTTTATCCAAATGTGTTTCTACAGCTCAGAAAAGCTTGCACATGGAGGCTGGCAACACAAAGAACATCAAGCTCTCAGAAATGCCAGCCAAGAGTGAAGGGGGGGGTCTTTGGCAGGCAAGCACAGCAGACAGAAAACACTTACCTAATGCCTCGGTTTTTAACAATGTTTTATTGGCATGAGGTCAGTTGTTGGACTCGAGAAGAATTGTCCTTCGGTGCAACATCACTGCTATGTCAGAAAAGCACTTCTTGGACTGAGTTAGCATCTCTCCCTCTCTTTCTCCTCCTACATTGGTTGATATTTTATTTTTTCTCCCAGCTCCTTATTTGGCCTCTGGATCATTCTCTGGATGCACTTGACCTTTCCAACACTCTCTCTTGTCCAACTCGTCATAGCTGTGCAACATAAAACAGAATCAGTAAGCTCTTTTTCTGAGGTTGTTTCTGGATTCCTGAAACCTGTTTCATGAAGCAGGATAGCAAAACATTGCCTAATAAAACCTTTAACGCCTCCAATCCCAGCTGAACTAAAGAGGTATGCATTTGGGTTTTGCAGTTCTCCAGCTAAATTAGGATTGCTGCTTTGTGAGACAGGTCCATGGTGGTGCGTGTGAGTGTGTGTGTGTGTGTGTGTGGTGTGTGTGTGTGTGTGTGTGTGTGTGTGTGTGTGTGTGTGTGTGTGTGTGTGTGTGTGTGTGTGTGTGTGTGTGGAACAAGTTAGGGGAAGGACAGCTGTCAAGATTGATCAGAGGCAGTAAAGAGTGAGATGCAGGTGAGGAAAGTAGAAAAAGAAACAATTTGCTCAAGGAGAGCACATATGAAGGACACAGAAAAAGAACTGCAGTTTCCAAAAATTTTGTTTTCCAAACACTGTAAAATCAAGAATGTTCTCCCAGCAATTCAAACATGTCCTCAAAGAGTATTCAATTTGCAAATTTGATTCAATCTGAAAAGGAAAAATATCTTCTTGTTATTATTGTTTTTATTATACAAAGTAATTGCCACCTTCTCTAATGCCAATCAATAAGCATTTAGTTACCAGTTTACAGACAGAATTAGCTAAAACTAATTCAATCTAACACAACACTCAATCTTATCTTCACAAGGATAATAATGTTAAGTTTTTATTTATACTGTTTTAGGGAGGATCTAATTAAACATGATCAATTTGAATGCTGTGATTTGTTCTGCTGTTGCATTGTATTGCATTATTACTGAGAGCTGTTGCTAATATTTAGTCTTCCCTCACTGATAAAACGGGGTCTACATTCTGTCCAATTTTCTATAAATCTGTCTTGGTTTCATATATCAAAATACGGTATGTAGTCAAAAACCTTTTGTAAACACCATGATGGTGCTATAATTAAAGGATTTAAGTAACCCCTTTCAAATAAGGTAAGCCCTGTGTCCAGTACGCACAGTTGATAATGACAATGTAACTGACAATTCATAAGTTTAGTGTTTGTTCTTTTTTAACACGTTAGTACAACAACCCTCTAGCCCCTGGGATGTTTTATTTTCCCATCATTAGAACAAATTCTTTCATCAGTCAAGGTCGAGTGTTGTGGAAACGATCTGCTTTTCAAGGTGATGAAGCCTATTGAGGATCTATCCCTGCATGCATTATGGCACCACATCTGGCATGAAGTTGGTGGTTTTTAAAATACAGTTTATATTCATAGGTGATAGCCAAATTCGTGCATACTGACATGGTGAAAACAAACTTCAGACAAAAATATTGTAGAATGTAAAGGTTGTTGGTGATCTATATATTTCTACTTTCTTCGACCTAACCTAAACCAATGTCCGTCCTACAACTAAGGTCATCCATTTCTAAGTCAATACACTGCAGCCTTTATCTCACATGTTTTCAGATGGACTCTGTATCATAAATACATCCAGAATGCATTGTCATATGTATCAAAGGACCAACAAGTTACCGTCTACTGCTAAAGGGATATCTAGACTATTCTCTCTTTCTCAGTCTTGACTTCTTCATCTTCTTCTTTCTCTTACTTGCCTTCTTGTCTCTCTCTCTCTCCCCGAGTAGGAGAAAAGCATATTTTGAGTGCTCCCTCATGAAAACAGAAATAAGTTAGCATGAGTGAGGGATCGCTGGAATGAGTTTTGATGTACAAATCTGAATTTAGATTTGAAAAATGCATGTGTGTATGGTCTCACATTTCTAGTATCATTGAAATGTACACCTTTGGGATGAAAAAAAGTTTGATTTTTTTTTTTTTCTCCCCTGAATTAAGAGAATTTTGCTGGTTAATGCTTCTCCAGGGAGCTACAATTGGGATTGTGGGCTCCAGGGTTAGGGTTTTAATGTGTCAAAGTACCTGCCATGCTACTTGCTCATAAGAATGAAACAGGGTTAGTGTGTGTGTTTGCACATGCATTACCAGGATTCTGACATTAGGAACAATGTAGCCCTTCACGGACGGTGTGGTGTCAAATGTTTGTTAAAAAGGAATGTATCTGCCATGTAACCCACAGTTATTAAAGGAAATGTATTTGCTATATCTTTGCCATGTAATTCATAGTCAGATGCAAGATTTAATCATATAGAAAGTGTGTTTAAATGTAACAAGCACATAATTAAAAAAAAAAAAAAAAGCAACACAAAGGAGCCAGAATATAATGGTGTCGACCAAGGGTGTTGGAGAGTAAAAAAAAAAGAACGGAAGGTGCACATGACCGGGCAGGCCTGGTGTATGTAGGAGGCCCGTGGTGAGGGCCACTAACGCCGTGGTCTAAACCATAAATAGGTAGGTATGGAGAATGACATCACCTTGCTGACTCAGCAAGTTTTGGGACTATAAAAAGGATGTGCTTAGTATTGTGCCTTAGAGCTGCTCATCAGGCGGGTCTCGGGTTTTGTTGCTGCAATAAAACTCTACTGCATTGAACCCTGATGTCTCCTGGGGATTTTTGAAGACCTAAACAAGATATTTGAGCTTTGAAGAAAGAGTCAAGTCTTAGAATCTGGCCCTGGACAGGATGTCCTGACCATAACAATGCTACTATACTATTCACAAGCTTGTCTTAAACTTTTTATCGCAATTACAAGTCACAAAATCTCTTTATGGCCTCGTCCTACATTCCCTAGAAACATAGAATCGGCCTTCCATCAATAAGTCATATAATCAATAATCCCATTAGACCCCTGCCTCACATCTGTTTTTATAGGACCCGGTTCTACCTTAGACTAGATTAAAGAATGAGAAGTTAGAGTAAATGCTGTGGATTATCTGAACCAAACTAATGAGTTATGACTCTATGGATTTGTGCATATTACCAATGAAACAATGCAATATGTGATAACAAATGCATCAGTGTTTTTTGTTGGTTTTTTTTTTGCACTTAGATGCTACAGAAAGACTAATGAGGATTATTTCCATTGCATTGAGTAAACATGCAGAATACTTCACTTTGATGCAGCCAATGCAAAAATTGTTAAAAATTAATTTTTATACATTTAATATCCCATACTGACAAAGCAAAAACACAATTTTAGAATGTTTTGCAAATGTATTTAAAACTGAAAAAAATGAAATATCACATTGATATAAGTATTTAGACTATTTACTATGATACTTCAAATTTAGCTCAGATGCCTGCCCTTTATGTTGATCATCTCTTGACTAGAGACCACCTAGAGACTAGAGACTTTCGTCAATTCAATTGACGAGATGGGATTTGGAAAGGCACACACCTGTCTATATAAAGTGTCATAGCTGGCAATGTATATCAGAGTAAATACCATTTCATGAGGTTGGAGTAACTGCCTGCAGAGCTCAGAGACAGGATTGTGTAATGGCCCAGATCTGGGGAAGCCTACACAAAAAATTGATACATTGAAGGTTCCCAAGAGAACAGTGACTTCCATAATTCTTCAGTGTAAGAAGGCTGGAACAACCAGGACTCTTATTAGATCTGGCCAGCTGGCCAAACTGAGAAACTGGGGGAGAAGGGCCTCAGTAAGAGAGGAGACCAAGAACAAGATGGTCAGTCCGGCTGTACAGAGACATCCTTAATGAAAACCCTGTCCAAAGAACAGAAGAACTCAGACTGGGTCAAAGGTTCAACTTGAACCAGGATAAAGACCCTAAATACACAGCCAAGACAACACAGGAGTGTCTTAGGGACAACTCTGTGAATGTCCTTGAGTGGCCCAGGAAAGAATGACAGACAATCCCAAAATCCAGGTTTGCAAAGCTTGTCATATCAAACCCAAAAAGACTCAA
This sequence comes from Istiophorus platypterus, assembly GCA_016859345.1. Classification (NCBI taxonomy): domain Eukaryota; kingdom Metazoa; phylum Chordata; class Actinopteri; order Istiophoriformes; family Istiophoridae; genus Istiophorus; species Istiophorus platypterus. The sequence goes on from CM029121.1 coordinate 11,125,080, forward strand.
GCCTGTAATCACTGCTAAAGGTTCTTCAACTAAGTATTGAAAGGGGGGTCTGAATACCAATTCCAATTTGATTTTCACTTTTTCTTTTTTAAGGAATTTGCTCAAAATTTCTAAAATTCAGTTCTTGCTTAGTCACTATGGTGTATTGAGTGTAGACTGAGAGAGAAAAAAAATCAATTTAAAAGATTCTGGCATGAGGCTGCAACATGACAAAATGTGAAAGAAGTGAATGGGTCTGACGACTTTCTAAATGCACTGTAAGTATAAAAAAAAACAACCAAACAATTGTGCAGACATACATCATTTTTAGTTTCACATTCTTTTTTTCATTGGGCTTTCAAAACATTCAGTCTCTTTGATAACAATATCTCACACAGACCCAAGTACATTTTATGTCTCAGTGAATTCAAAGTGAGGAAATGTGGCTTCTCTCAGACACTGGAGCATGATATCAGATGGACAGACAGACATGAAGTGGGACTGAACACACAAAGCTGATCAACCAGTAAAGCAGCATCACTGGCTCGGCATATATTCCCTCTCCTACCCTTGTTTGATCCAAACACTGCTCTTATCAGCCTCTCACACCCACTCTCTGAACATGGTAGCAGCCTTACACCACTACTTGTGGGGCAGTAATGTGCAACCAGCAGTTTCCAGCGGGGCTCACGGTCCACACCTGCTCAAAGCTGCAGAAATAGGCCGTCAGGGGACGACGGTAATAATGTTCAGAATCAAACATCCACCTCAGCTAATATGACAACTTTGAATTTCGCTGCAATGTTCAGTGTGTAGAAGCATTTAGGCTGTGTCATACATCAGTTGTCCTTTTAATAAATGATTACATGTAGCAGAGAATTTCAGGCTGTATGGATGTTTTTCTTTGTTTTAATTGTTTTTTTTTAAACATATAACTTAGCTTGAGCAACAGTTTGGAGGAAGAAAGAGCCAAGCAACAAGGTATATCTGTACCTTATTATCCTCTCCTTTTTTAGAATGGCTGTTTAATTTATTTTTGTATCATACTATAAAAATGGCACATAGTATCATGTTCAAAAGCAAGACTGTAAATGAATAAATAAATCATTCCTGTATACCACAGGTCTCTAGACCAATGAAAGAGATTTTTTTTTGCTTTATACCAAATATCAATGTTACAGATTTATAATAGGAAATAGAGATTTGCATTTTCATTAATAAACAATATTCCAGAGAAATATTGTTTTCTCGAACGTATTACAAAATAACTCATCTCTCAGATCATGCTAAAAAGGACAATATAGGCAAAAGTGGATCTTATTTCAATTTCTATTAAGCCACATAAAGTAACTGGCAAAACTGGTTCTAGACAGAAGGTCTAATCTCTGTGTCCACCCTATCCCCAAAGCAAATCCTTACAATTTGGCTGACGCCACGTGTGCAATGGATAAATGCCAAACTTGCAACTCCTCAAAATGCAAAAAGACAACTAGGTTTTCGTGACATTTTTATGTTTATTTCATGTCAACTGGTACAGAGGCATGTAGAGGCTTTTAATTTACATTTATTTTTTTAAACAGACTTCACCCGAAAACATTGAATGTAGAAACCTTTTTAAAAAGAATCTTCATGTCATTATAGGACAAACGACCACAGTGCTTGTTGGTGGGCCACTTTATGTACATTCATATTTTTTTCTATTCTTTAGAGGCAGTAGTTTTTTTAGTTTTTTTTTTTTTTCTCTTCTTCCATCAACTCTACTACAATACAATGAAAATGCAGTCCAGAGAGAGAGAACACAGGACCCTCTATGTTCTTTCAGTTCTCAGAAAAAGAAGTTGTTGAAAAAAAAAAAAAAAAAATCAATCTGCAAAGCTGCAAAGATGATCTCTGTATTGACTGAAGTTGTTATCTTAGGAAGTGACCATCCTTGAACTTAGTGTTGGATTTATGCCGAAAGGAATGATTTTGCTTGATTGTGAGAATAGAGCTGCATGTAGTCTTCTGGATATGGAGCTGCAAATATGGACATACAGTACTGTAGCCCAACTATTAATATATGGTAGCACAAATAGACTGTCATAGTAAGGTAATATCTCTTTTTAAGTTAAATTTACATCTCTGAACTGAAAGGCTGATGTTAAGCCACGTTTTCTGTGCCTAACGATGTATGATCTGGCCTCTATCAACTGTTGTAAAAAATAGTACAGAGCGCAGCTGCTCAGAGTGTGAGAAGGCCATGCAAAACATTGCGAATCATGACACCAAAGATGTGGTATACTTCTGGATTGCCAATGAGTCTGCGTTTACTGTGTTGTGCATGGATACCAAACCAAATGCCATACCACTGTGGTGAGGGGAGCGAGACCTTTTTGACCACAGGAAATTTTGCTTTATTAATACAAAGCTGCACATAACACAGTGTCCCTGTATTAAAATAAAACCATTTGTGCTGCCATGTTTTTATCTCTGTTTAGTTCCTAACTAATTGCTTCAACATTAACTCTTTTCACATGGGGATTTTCTTAAATAAATAGTCTAATATGTCTAGACTTTTTTGGCTCAGGTTAACAGAAGATTTTCGGTTTCATAAAGAAGATCTGCCCTAATCTGGTTAAGATCTGTTGGATACAGATTGATACTCTGTCTTTCTCTCAGAGGAATAAAAAAGTGTGTCATACACAATGGGTGGCTTGTCTGAGGTTGTTATGTCTTAGCTTTACTCATAACATGCTCCTTTTCCTGCTGTATCTGTGCTTCATCAGTGGCAAACAAGTGTGTACTTGCCACTGGGTCACACTCTGCAGACTAGAAATAGACCACTTACACAGTACAATATGTTTAGATCACCAAGATCCCAAACTTTATATCCATGTAAACAAATGTATATATGTAAATATATATAATACATGTGAAAAAAATGTAAACATAAATATGGCAACAAGGTGAAATTAACATCAAGTATAGCATGCATGCAAGAATACACACACTAAGCATTCACCCACAATGCTTCATTTAACAGCCTTTTTAACAGTCATGTGTGCTTGGCCACAGCTGGACCAATAACTTCCATGACATCATGGCTGAGGAAACGGAGCATATCATTGGAACTATATAACAATGACATTCAGTGTTTCCCCAGTGGTCCCTCCCATCGGGCCCCTAAATGTGGGCGCTGGGTCACAATGCTCCTCTGTGCCCCCAGACATATGGCAGCCTGGCACTGATATGGCCCCGGAGAGTTCTCAGTACTAAAAACGTTCCAACCTTCCAAAACCCTGGATGACTTCCTCCTTGGCCGATGCGCGATTGTCTTTGCTCATTGACTTTCCTCCCCTAAAAAACAACACATAGGTTATTATTACAAGCAGCTTATTATGACTGATAGTTACATTTTATCGTTGTGCATTATCGTTACCACTTGTGATGGTAGCATTTTTTATGGAGCCAAAGCAATGGGTCAGATAATAGTGTATAAAGAGCGACAAAGTCTGAATCTGGAGGAGGTCAGGGTGGATGGATGGATCGACAAAACACAGATCCTGTTGAAATGGGACACCAGTGATCATTTCATCAACGTAACCATGTTGATGAAGGTCCTGTAACCATAATGAAGTACTTATTTTTACCCAAACCATAATATCTTCCTAAACCAAACCAAGTTGTTTTTGTGCCTAAACTGTGCCTGTCTCGAAGCTTACCTCAGTGTTTATTATTGTAACCATGGCAAAAAGTCAATGCCCCTGCTGCTGTAGTGGCAGAATTTCATGACTCGTTCTTACAGGTTGCATCTTGAGGGTTGGGACAATCAATATGGACAAAAAAATATATGGACTTGTTGTGTCATGGACTGAGCTTAGAAAACACTGAAAGACAATTAAAATGCTTTAAAATGCACCAAGGTGAGTGTGTTTGGTGAGATAGACAGAGCAATGAAAAAAGAGACTCCTTTAAAGAGTAAAAAAATTTACCGCTAAACCAATCTGGATTTTTGGAGTAGGCTAATGATAATTTAAGGGTTTTCACAAACCTCCCATTAGTAAAAGAAACTGGAAAAACATTTCAAAAGGAAACCTGACATCTGGTCTTCTAAGAAAAGCCTTTCACAACACAAACTTCTTATTAACTTTTCATGTTGAAGCTGACCTTCTAAGCCACTTTATTTGTGTCCTCTGATGTTGGTCTAGAATTGATCTCAAGGTATGCGGTAGCTGTCAGTCAAAAGGTAGAAACATGAACCTTATATCTGTCCTGTCAGAGGGGAAAATTGGGGGATGGGGGAAGATGGGGGGCTGAGGCTCCTTTTGGCTCAATCACTGAGGTAATTACAGATTTAAAGGCAAAAAGGAATTGCACAATATTCACTCATATAGCTTTGCCTGGGGCCTACAAAATGAAGTAGTCTTTTGTGTGTGCGCATTGCTGGTGTGACTGATGGAGTGGCGAGAAAGAAGAAGAAAGAGAGACAGGAAAGAAGAGTTAGAAAAGGGAAGAAAAGATTGGAGGGACGATAGAAGCAGAGTATTTTTTGCAAAAGGGTGGGGTGATGTGGAGGGGAGGGGAGAGAAAAACTGAGTGAAAGGATGAAGATTGAATTTCGTCTTCACAGGCGAACACTGCCTGCAAGCAAACAAAAGGATGAAAAGTTGACCTGCCGCTGTTCTCTTACTGACGGTTAGACAGGCCCCCATCTTCCTGATTGCAGCCCCCTCCTTTTTACTCCCTGTATTGCTGCAAGTCTTCCACTGTCCGTGTCCAACATCAACTCCTAAAACAATTATTGGACTGCCAGAGGGTGGACATAGTGCAGAGTCAGCAAACAAATATGGACGACTACCTGTCACAAAGGGTGGAGACAGCTGTGGGAAAGGATATAGGATGAAAAGAAAAAAGGGTGGGAAGTAGAGAGAAGGAATGAATCATTTTTAAAATGGAAATCTAATGACGATTTAGCAAGGCAGACACCGGTACTCTGTGTGTTTGTGTGCATGTTTGCATGTGCGTGTGCATGTGCGCACATGCAGACACGCACATGTGCTTTTGCAATCTGTTTGTCCCCTGTCTCTGAGGGAATACAGCACTAGTCACAGCAGAACCAGATTATGAGATTAAATAGTGTGCTTCTGGGAAATAAGTAAAAAACGATGAATGAATACAGTAAGTACAATGATACTAGAAGGAACTCGTTCTTAATTGAGCTCTTCTTCATAGTATTTATGCATTTCTGCATAAAATGCTACAGTGCATTGCAACATGTGATATAGAGGGGCCAGAGGGGCTACCGTCACTTTGTAATGGCTTTACTGAGAGCAGGGAAATGAATCGCTAAATCAGTAGGATTAATAATCGGCTCCTGGTGGGAAATAACCTGCAGAGAATCACAATGACTTTGCTTTTATCTCCTGTGCTTACAGAATTGCTTGTCCCGCTCAAGATTGCCTCGCAAGTACACCACAAAATCCCCATGGGATTAAATTGTTTTTACATGGAACATGTATAGCATTGCAGTAGGGGAATTTGTAAAGCACGGTAAATGTAAAATCAGGCCTTTGATGTTGAGCAGTATGTGAGAGGGGGGCAGGGCAAAAGGAAAATGAGATAGAGCAAGGAGAGACTGAAGGAAAGAGACACAGAAAAAAAGGGACAAGTAGGAGGGGGCAATAGAAAGAGAGATGAGAGAGAGAGGGGAGGGAAGAGGAATGGAGAGGAGTTTAGCAGCTCTCAAACACTTTGCACTACCAGCACAGCAGATGCCACATTCTGTCTAGCACAGTGATCTGTGGGCCTGCTCTATTTATACCCTCACTGTGTCACTTCAGGGCCAGGACAACACTCACTATATACACGCATACGCGCACACATCGAGCATCAGTCATTGCAGAAGCTCAACAGTCATTGCAGAAGAGCTTCAGCAATAACTGAGGCAGGTCAGAGAGGCTCTCTGAAAAGAGTAGAGATGGAAAACAATGTGAGAGCGTTTACAGTGAAACAATGGAAACAATAAATGGAAAAAATAAACAGACCTCTTCACTTTTGCACACTATTGTGTTGTAGATTTTATTCGAAATCTTTCAATAACAATGATAAAGTTAAAGAAATATGTTGAGAAATTTCTCCAAATTTATCAGAAATAAAATACTGAAATCTCTCATTACAAAACTGTTCAAACCATTAATTTAATATTTCGTAGAAGCCCCTTTGGCAGCAATTACAGCTTCAAGTCATCTGGGGTAAGGCTCTACAAGCTTTGCACACCTGGATTTAGGCAGTTTATCCATTTCTTCATGGCAGATCCTCTCAAGCCCCGTCACACTGGATGGAAAGTGCTTTCTTCTTCAGGTATCTCCGCAGATGTTCTGTGGGGTTTGGGTCTGGGCTTTGGCTGGGCCACTCAAGGACAGTCAGAGACTTGTCCAAAACCCACACAAGTGTTGTCCTGGCTGTATGCTTTGGCCCACTGTCATGCTGAAAAGTGAGCTGTCGTCATAGTCTCACGTCACGTGCACTATGGAGCAGGTTTTTTTTTTTCCGAGGATTTCTCTCTCTGCCAATGAGAAGCACCCCCATGGCATGATGCTGCCACCACCACGCTTCACCATGGGGATACCGTCAGCTAGTTGATGAGTAATGGCTGGTGTTTGCAGGCAAGTGTTTGGAGTTCTGCCTAAAGGATTAAATTTTTGTCTCATCAGACCAGAGAATCTTTTTCCTCATTCTCTCAGATCTTAAATGCTTTTGGCAAACTCCAAGCATTCTGTCATGTGCCTTTTATTCAAAGTGGCTTCTGTCTAGCCACTCCACCATAAAGGCCTGATTGATTGAGTGCTGGTATGATGGTCCAACAGATTCTCCCATCTCTACAGAGGACTTCTGAGGCTCTGTTAGATTTATCACTGGGTTCTTGTTCACCTCAAGGACCCTCCTTACCTGGTTACTGTGTTTGGCTGAACAGCCAACTGTTTGATGAGTCCTGGTGGTTTCAGACTTCTTCCATTTAAGAATTATTTAAGCCATTGTGCTTGTGGAAACATCAAATCTTGGGAAAATGCCCTGATCTATGCCTCACCATAATTTAATGTCCTGACATGCAGTCTGAATTGTGGGACATAATACACACGTTTGTGCTTTTCTAAACTATGTCCAAACAACTGAATTTTCCACAAATGGAATCCATCCAACTCTAGAAACATCTCAAGGATAACTGAAGCAAAAAGGATGCACCTGACCAAAATTTGGAGCTTCACAGCAATGGGTCTGAATACTTTTGTAAATGAGATTTCAGTTTTGGGTTTTTCACAAATTTGAAAATATTTCCAAAAACATGTTTTCACTTTGTCAGTATTGATTATTAAGTGCAACTTGATTGGCAATTTCTAAATACTTCCTGAAGCTACAGCATATATACTGTATATATGCATGTGTATAGATATGTATTAATTTCAAAGTTCCCCTGAAACTTATATGGAGAGTAGAGACAGATGCAGATTTTGCTTTTCAGTAGTGCCTGGCTGGTTTTAGTTGGCAGGCCAGACCATGAGAAAGGGGAGGGCAAACAAACAGTGGTCTGATTGAGAAGTGGGAGGACTCGAGTCTTTTGGATTGCCTTGGATACTGTGAGTAACAGCCACAAGTTACATCAGCTTTCCACCTTAACAATGAACAGAGTTGGGAGGCTCAAAGAGGAAAATCTTCATGAGTGTTAAAACAGTAGAGGAAGGGCGGAGGGGATTAGTAAAGGGGAAAAAAAAAGAGATACGTTTTGGAAATTTAAAGTTGCAGCAACAAATACAGTTCTCTATATCCTCTCCTCCAAAAAGTAAGTTGTAGATTTCTGGCAGTACTATATGAAGATGTGAAAGCTGTATGACTCATCATCAGCTTTTTTCTCATCTTCGGTGATTTTTTTGCATGTGGGTTGAAGGAAAGCTTGATAATGGCTCAGCTTTAATTTAATAAGTAGTACACTGTGGAAAAAAACAGGGTGACTTTTCTCATGCTTTATGTGTCACCTCATCTGTAAAGCTATGTTGCATTGTTAAGAGGAAGCACCTCTGCATGTTAAATGGCCTTTGTTTGTAATCAATCAGCTCAAATGTTACAGAAGCAGAGCAGGGTTCATTACACATCCGGCTCAGAGAAACGACACAACTCCACACATCCATCAACCTCACACAAATGGTAGGCCCTTGTAGTGTAATACTAGCTGGTTGGGAATAGAGAGTGCATTTACACACTCAACTACAAACTCACATATACAAATATACACAGATGCACACATCCACACACCTGCACAATTGTCTTTGACCAACGAAAGTGTATGCAAAGTCACGCAATTAAGTTCTAATCAAAGGAGGTGGCATTAAAGAACGAGAGGGATATTACATGCAGATGAAGTAAAAAAAAAGCTTGAGGCAATCTTTGAAGGGTCACCTATATTATGAAAAATAAAATGCTAAATCCTGTCTGCAATAGCTCAGTGTGTCTTTCAATATGTGAGAGAATGAAAGACAGACTTTGAAGATGCCACCTCTATCTAGTCACGTAGGTTACAAAATGAATTAAATGTAAGCTTAAATAACTGTTTGCGTGACTGTGTAGCCAGTGACTGACCACCGCAGCTGTCAGTGGGGAAGCGAGAGCTGTGCATATGCATGCACCAGTGATCGCAGGAAGGAACAACAAAAGCTTCCTCCACTTTGAAGTGGACCTTATCACCTTCCCACTCTTGGCTCCCCCCCTCCACTGTCCATCAGCAAGCCATAAATCCAAGCTCTCATCTGCTGATGTGCCTCTGAAGTTCAGGAATGCCCGAATGGGATTTGAGGCCCTGTGAGTTATGGGAACACCTGGGAGGGGTAAAGGGGGGACAGAGGGAGAAGGAGGGGGTGTTGAGGCTTCCCTATACCTATGAAGAGCAACATGTTGACAGCCAACAAGGCTGATGGATTAGTTCTGGTGGTCAGCTATTTTAGGTGTGGGTACTATGTCTTTGAATCATGGAGACAGAATGAAAAACAAGCCTGCCGGCAGCATGCATGTACCCACACATATACCTATTGTTTTTATGAGATGGAAACATGAGCGTGTAATACAGGATTGTGTGTCAGGTGGCAAATTAAGATGGAAAGAAATTGGAGAGAAATTGGGGATGACGGAGAGAGGGGTGTTTTTGGAAAGGCAAAGGGTTATAAAAACAGAACATGGCCAGGGTTGTGGCCTAGCCTGACCCTGTTGTTTCTGCACAGCAAGCCTGCTTTCTTTAAGCCTGCAAACTCAAATTCACCCATCTGCATGTCCCTGTCCTAGTGTAGTCACTACATTACCCTCCATTTGTTAGTCTGTCTGTTAAAGCAGAAGATTGTTTGAATCAGTGAATCAGGTTTGTGTCCTTGGTTCTCTTTCAGTCTCTTGTTATATGTTGTTCATATATAGTATACATATGAATACGTTGAAACCATTGCTTTCATTTCATTCATTGAATGATCTTTTTGAGTCTTTTTGAGTGCAGCCAAAAAAAACACATCTTTACCCAGCCCACATTTTTTTTTCTTAATCATTAACAACAAATGAAAAATAGATTGGGTTGGAATTAGTATGAAATAAAGGAAACAATTCCGGGTCCCACAAAAGAACCTTTATACTTGTGCGTATGTTTCCTGCATAAATCATATTCATTCATCTTAGGTCCACCATACAGTTTTTGAAACGCTGGTTTAATCAATTTCCTTGAAAATTTTCTCATGTTTATTTTGGGGGGAAAAAAATCCACCGCCCTGTAAAATATTTGAAAGGTTACTCAAAACAATTGCACACCACTTCAACATGTGGAGAAATTTAAAACCTGACGGCTCTGCTGCGACTGTAGATATGGCTGCCAAGCTGTGATTGGTCAATTACTGATCATGGAGGGAATTTATTGAACAATCAAAATTGCTGTCAGTTACTTACCTGTTGCTCAACATAAAAATTGATCACCTTATCAATTTAGTACATGTTCATTTGTGTGTGCGTTAAGTGTATGGAATGAAACCATGAAGATGGCATAACTATATTGCTCCCCGTTACTTCCCCATGACAGGCAAAGCAGGAGGAACATAAAAGTCAGCCCACAAATGAATAAATCACAGTCTTGGTGCATCTTTTAGCTAATTTCTCTCCCATTCCTTTACCTGATGGGAGGCAATAAGTCTTGCTATTAAACTTGACTCATATACAGTAGGTGATCTCAATCATATATTTCAAATCTCAAGTGTCCAATAAACCGATTCTTTTTTCTTTTAAAGGATAAATGATATAGAATAAATCAGGTGGTTCAAAAATCGAAGGAGTTGGGGGGGGGGGGCATGAAAGGAGACAAAATAAGAGAAAATACTAGATATTCCCCGTGTGGTAGGTGGTGCTATATTACATGGGATTGTGAAACCCTAAAAAGATTTACTTTCTCTTTCAGTGGCATTGATTTTGTGGAAGATGTCTTTGTAACTAGCCCGGGTGATTTACTCCCTCCTGCAATCAATCAATGCTTGCAGATTCTTACAATGGCAATATTTGCACAGGCCAAATAGATTCGAAGAGACAAAATGAGAAAGAGTGGAGGGGAATTAAGGGAAAAGGATGAAAGAGAAGAAAGAGAGGGGAGAGAATTCAGCCTTGCTAATTCACAAAATGACATTGCTCCATTAAATTTCTGTAACCACGCCTTGTTTGTGAATTGAGAGGATATTGAAACCTCCCACAGTCAGCATTTTAGGCCTGTCGCCAACTGATGCATATTGTGCAAAGTATAAGGCTAAAACACAAAGGTTTGCTGCTTGCATTATCTCTCAGTTTGGAGGGAACTAAACTACTACACCCTGCATTGTTTCCACTCTAGCTCAGGTAAGTAGAGGGTGTCAAGAAGTGCTAGCAACTAAGCCTCACCCTGCAGTCATATCAGTACAATTTAATTGCTGTGGCTGCTGGTGTGGGAGGACCGGATATCTCTGACTTGTCATTTGAGATGAGTCAGGTTACAGGTGTGAAAGGAAAGGAATGTCTTTAAAGTGTACGTAATAACATATAATTAAAATTCTGCTCTAAAAGACAAGGAAAAAACAGCATGTCTTTGTTCTTATCAGTCTTTTTATTGTTTTTGCCCACTTTTTCCTCCCTGTTAAGTCACTGTCGTATTCTGATAGTCCCCAGCTCTGCCAGTCATTCAGTTGACCTGGTTTGGATGGAAGATGATGACTTACATCGCTGAAGATCATAGGTGCTTTAAGAGACAAAGTTTTCCAAGATGGCACCACATTAATTTTCTAATGACAGTGGTTCACCAGGCACATACCATGCACTGTGTTTACATCTGTATATGGGAAACCTGCAGTGTTCCTCATCGCCGTTGCTGTCATGCATTGCTACACTTTTTTTTCCACATTACCCACCAGAAACTGTTGATCAGTGGAATACTGTGAAGCGGACGCCTGGAATGTTTAATGTGTTGCCGTTGTGCATGTGTGTGCATGTCGTTTTCTAGTGGTCAAAAGCTTGATAGGGTACCTTTAACTAGTTTCTGCAGTGACATCATTTTAACTCTACATGACCCAGATGCCCTTAAGCCTCTGTTAACATTTTAACCTCTGAAATCCTGTCACACAATCTTGAATGAATTTACTCACACCTTCATAACCACACTCTTCATCTTTGACAGGAAGCTAAGAATGAATTCTCATGAGCTCTGGTGAAAATCATGTTAAGACTACACTTTTTGTTAAAAATTAGATTTCTTTGAGAACAGGTAGTCCAAATACACAAACTGAAAACTTTCATAAGAAAATTCATAGTTACAATGCCACTAAGTGATATTGTTGACAAGGACAGAAAGGATCATAACTTCTATGAGAGCTGAGATTGCCTGTCTTACATTGCTGCCAAGCCTACGTTTATAAAATCCTGAAGTAAAATAGCCATGAAATTATATAAGCTTCATTAGGCTATTTTATCACAATTGTATCATAGTTTTTATAAATTGCTCCATTCTCCTGTATCCTGTAGTAGGAAGTCCCATCTCACCTTCACCAAGGCATGTCCAATCTTGTTGAAATGACAGTGATACTGCAGAGTCAGCCTTAACGCCCCGTAATGTTTGTCTTTGGTGAGCTCTTTCCTCTTCCCTCCTCTAAAGAGAGAGGCCATCACCTATCCCCTGAACACAACCCAAACTGACGGCCTATCTCTTATGCTTGTCTTCATCACTTCATGCTTGAGTGCCATCCTTTTCTGTCTATGCTCTTGTGGACTTATCTACTTCACTGATTGACTGTTGTGAGATTTTCTCACGGTTAGCTTTAATAACTTCAGTTTTATAGTGTGCCACTATGGAACAAGGCAAGCTGGAGATTTTGTGTGGTGCAACAGCCTATTTTGGTGGCACAAAGTGCAATTTACATAGAAATGACCAAATTACTGAGGACAGGCAAAGCCATTGGGTGCTATTATTCAAAATGACCGCTGCAAGTAACCACGCGCTGGTCTCCAACCGGGTACAGCCTTCAGCCAACACTAACATTCAGAAAGAAAGTGGTCAGCCAGCAGGGAGGAATGTGCTGTTTCAGCAGGTTGTAGGTATTTTGTCATCAAGTATCACATGTCCTCTTGCCCTTCTGTGTATCGATTCTCTCTCTGCACTTCAGGCATGGAGAGGACAAAGCTTTTATGACACAGTAGCAGCACACCCCCCCCCCCCAAATAAAACTCCATAGAGAAACAAGTATTCCAAAAACGAACAGAATTTTCTTGCTGTTGAGTAGGAGTGAGTTTTAATAAATGCTAATTTAGAATCTAAATGATAAAATATGTCGGATATAAAATTTTCAGTCTGCTAAGTGGTGCAGCATTTGCATACACCTAGTCAGAAAAGTCATCCTTTCATCCTTGTTAAGCAGACATAACCATATGTCCAGCCAGCTGATTTGGACCAATCAAGTCTTTGTTTGGCACTGGGGCTGATTCATAATCCCCTCTCACGACATTTGCATAGAAATATCATAATTATGGCTACAGTCTCAGCTAGGTGCAGGTGGTCATGAGAAAGAAAGCATTTAACAGCTAAATGATAGATTATCTCCCCATGAGCGCGATTGAAAAAAACAAAACAAAAAAACAAGTCATTTCCATAAGCATACTAATTCACATTTACATAGAGATGAACCCAGATGCAAATGAGTGAAACAGCATATACTTGAAACAGTTCCCATGGATGTACTGAGAAATCAACAGGTATCACCCAGAGGAATATCAAAATCCATCAAGCATGTCAATTAAATACTGTGCAACATTTCAGTTAAAGTAAAGGGGAGAGGGGACGCAAGGGAAAACATTTGAACACAACAAGGTCCTTACAAGGCAGCTAATGTCATGCCCGGGTAATCCCAGATTAAGTAAACAAAACAGAATTTCAAGAGGTGCTACTATGGCAGAATAACATACTGAATTTAGCTCTTTTCTTAATTTTTTAACTTACTTTTCATTTATCAATTTTGATTCAACATTAGGGCATATTTTTCATCCAGATGTGCTGTTGGTTTGCAAAAGGCCATTTTTATCCATCATTATACAGAAAATGTATTCATAGCATCACATCATTTACAGTTTGCCCTAAAAAATGTTTAACATTCTTAAATATGGCAGAAGGTTTATTATCTTTATGCTACAAAATGAAAATATTTTACATAAAATCGAATGAGGCTTATGAATTTCTGTAGGCTATGGTCTGACATGTTGGAGAAAGAGCTTGAAGGACAAAGCATAACAAATAGGATGGAATTAAGTCGTGAAATTAATCAGGATTTATTTTTATGTATGCTTTGACTGGCATGAAGCAAATCGTATTAGGGAAAATAGAGGGAATCTAAACTGAGGTTAAGCAGTTCTTGTTTCAAAAACAGTTTAATGGATTTATGCAAATCTCAATTTCTATTTGTATACATACTTCAGGCTATATTATTTTTTAATATCTAATAATATAATAAAATGATATAATGAGGAATATAAACATTTCATATGTCTGTGTTATCCAATATACAATTGTTCCGTCAAAATAAATTACATCACAGGTCTGACTCATTGGTTGTCACAAGAGAGTGAAAAAAAAATAAACTAGCACAATAAAAGTAACAGACTTTAGTAATGGAAAATGATGAGAGGGATATAATCTCTTCAATAATCTGTAAGCATGGCAGCCCTGAGAGGGTGGACAACAGCTGGAGAGATGTATTAGTCTGTTCCCCTGTGTATGATTTACTTTGACAGAGCCCTGCAAAAAACAATTCCCCACTCAAGGATGCAAGTTTATTGGCTGAAGACATTGGCTATCAGAGTTTATGGAATCTCTTTTTCAAGAAAAAAAAAAAATCTGTTTTAGTTTTAAATGATCTCTCTCTCTCTCTCTCACACACACACAAACACACACAAACACACACACACACACACACACATGCAGACTCATTGCCCCAGCACATAACCCATCACCCCGGCATCTCTTTTTAACGGTTTTCCCTCACTTTTTGCATTTTTTTTTTCACTCTCATTTATCAAACACTTGTGTGCTATCGCAGCTGACTTTTAAAGTAAATCCATTTGGCGGAGATTAACGGAGCCAGGTGTCCCTGGCGATGTTTCCGGGAGCATAGACTTGTTAAACTCGCAGTGTGTGATGACATGTGGCTAAATACCACAAACCAAAAACCCACACCCATGGTTAAACACCAGCTGAAAATCTATCCCATTTTAACAGCAACTTTATTGGTAAAGACGGATAAAAGGACAGGACATCTTTCGATTTGACTTGTATGAGTTTGGACACACACATGCTGAGACGAAAACAGAGGAGGTCACTACATTTTAACACGTTTTTTTCTCTCCTAATTAGTTGAGGAATGTGCAGCCCCCTTCCAGCCTGCCTCCGTTCCTCATTACCTTCTACTCTGTCTTGAGAAAGAATGCCCAGAGGCCCTGACCTTACGCTTAGTAGCCCAGTTTGGACAAAGCCAGGCTTTATGCCAGCTCTCCGGTGCACCACAGCCTAGTGGTCCAGCCATTACTACTGCCAAAGCCTCTCCAGTTGTTGCCCTAGCCCCCCGGTTTACCCTTCATGGCCCGTAACCACTCAGCTGTGACTAAGTGACTCTCCCCCTAGTATGTGCCGTGTTTCATAATGAAATCATTCAGTCATGTGCAGGAAGTTCTCTGCTCCGTGTAGCCATGAAAGAATGCCAGTTATGTCCATCGGCTCGCACATGGCAGGCCCGCTGGGAAGGGAACGGACTAACAGAACAGACTAAGTCAGTCTGTCACCTGGTGTCTGGCAAAACACCCAGTTTTACTTTCTTGAATAAAGCGCACAGTCTTTTACACTTTAATGAATGAAAACTAGTTTGGTGTAATGAAGCAACGGTTTGGTGTCTTTACATTGTATCTGAAATTTTGTAGACTTTGTAACTTCCACATATTTTAATATTTGGTTAGAGTTGATGATTTTAGTGGGATAGTTACACATTGTGGGAAATATTCTTTTTCACTTCCTTGATGTCAGATAAGAACATCGATACCTCTCTCATGTCGGGTCAATACGAGGCTGCCGACAACCCGTTAGCTTAGCCTAGCCTAGAGGCCGGGAACGGAGAAACAAGTAGAAACAAGTCCTGCTGCTAGCGTCACTAAAGCTAACTAAGTAACTATATATTTCAAACTTATGTATAAAATAATGATTGCACTGAGAATAAGCAGTTTTTCGGTGTTTGTGTGCTGAAGTATTTTTTGGCCATGAACATTTATTTCTCAAAGTCTTGTTGTCACCAAAAGGTTGCCAGGCAACCAGCAGGCTTTGAGACGGTACTACAGCCAAGAAACAGCCTGGCTCATAAGCCGCAGTGTGTGGTTTTTATATTTCAGTTTTTTTAATACTTTATTCGATTATCACATTTTGTCATTTATTTAATCAGTGAGCGTTAGAGGTGCTGCTGGGCGGATTTTGTTACCATTGGAAGGAGCCGGCTAGCTGTTTCCAGTCTCTAAGATACGATAAGGTAATGGACTCCTGTCTCTTTTGACTGAGACAAACATAAAAGTGATCTTTTTCTTTCATCTAACTCTCATCAAGAAAGCTAAGTTTTCCCGAATGTTATACTATTCCTTTAAAACGTTTCATCAATATGAACAATTTCCTTTAATATAACTTAGTGATAATTTTATTGCATTTTTTTTTTTTTTTAATTATGAAATAGGAACTCGGTCGACTTCAGCAATGGTTTATGTACACAGCTGGGACTCCTTACACTTGCCTGCCGGAGAAGTGCCTGTGTGTGTTTGAGTGTCCATGGAGATGATCCTCCCTCAGCTCCTCTGGAATGTTTGCAATGTACACAAAGAAGAAGAAGATCAGCTCAAGTACCTGGGTTCTGTGCTGGGGCCTGCTGTGGGCCTCTGGCTGTATGACTGTCTGAGCCTGTAATTCAGACTACTGGCACATTAAACACATCTGGAGGAAAAACAAAGGAACCCTGGTTTTTATATGGGCACAACTAACCACCATACACTGCGTAATGACCTGGTGCATCGGTGCCACAAGCTAGAACAAGTTGCCTTCATTAGACTATGTTACAATGGTATGTGCATGAAGATTTGGTGGCCTCTGGGTGGGAAAATGTTGGGTATCGAAGGAATTTGTGTGGTGATCTAACATAAGCCAGGCGGGAAGAGTGAGGGAGGAACATATGCAAACAGTTAAAAGGGTGATTCAACAACCTCTTTGATATCCACCATTAGTGTGATCACAGCTGGCATGGTCCCTTGTTAAAAATGGCTTTCTTGTGGAAAGGAATCCACAAAAACCTCATTAGGAAAATGAAAGTTTCATTTTCCATTTAGCTAACAAATGAAGTTGACAGGGATGTTTACAGTGAAAACAGATGGGTGACAGGAAGGGCAAAATGTGGGTGAAATACAGAGGAAGGGACACTGTGTGAGGCAGAGGCAGGAAAGGAGGAAGAGTTGTGATTCTGGTTTAGACATGCAGACATTGGTTTAGCATTGTTTTTAATCTCTGGTCTCTAAAGCCTGCGGTAAATCTTTTTGCAGTGTTTGACATTAAAGACATGCTTAGAGCACCATGCCCAGCTGCAGCCCCCACCCCCACCCAAACACACTTGCTCACATACTAACCTTACACCCAGCAGCCAGCACATTAACATGACCTGCTTTTCCTTATACAACAGTCAGTGCAACTATTGATCCTCAAGTCCCTATTACACAGGAGGCAGTTAGTCTGGAAAAATCCTCCAGTTACACCTGCTTAAACCTTCTGCTCCTCTGTGACTATGTAGTGACTTAGGAGGGGAAAGCACCAATCACTGCCACGCATGTTATAATCCATTACATGAAGTGTAATAACAAATCAAGTCACTTTTTCAAAAAGATACACTCATTGTCTCGTCCCCATCCATGGAGCAGAACAAACAGTACTTGTGTGTCTGGGAGTTAGTCATATAGAAAAAAAGGTTGTAAAAGAAACCAGATGAGTTGCTCGATAGTAAAATGCTGGAAAGAATTAGGCCTTGACAATTTTGATCATTGACTTGCTTTCTGATGTGGTCATAAGTCTAGAACCAAAAATCAGACTTAGGGCTGATCCTATGGTGAAACTAATAAGAAAAGGGTGCTTCCAAAAGGGTCAAATTAAAGACAGATGTGAAGTGAATCAGTGAAGTGAAAGGCAAAATATTATAACTGAACTTCAGGCAATGCACCTGTACTTTTTCTGTTATACCTTTCGCATTTACAAATTTAACCTTTTGAAAAGCTATAAACAGGGCACTCCTCTGAGAGCACAGTTCTCATTAATTGTGGGTTTTGGCCTCTCAGCGGCACAGGCACCCGCTAGGGGAGTTATTTTACTTTTCATCTGAACAGATTGAGCCAATAAACCATCCAGCCTTGGCTGTAGATTGACTGTTTATATTACTAGCGAGACAAATATTCTGCAGTCTGTCTTGAGAAGAAGGAAGTTTTGATATAGTTAGGGAACAGTAAAACCCTTTTCAGAGGATGTCAAATGATTCCAGTTGTCTCCTTCAGCTCACCATTCTGGGTGAAATTATAAAGAGGATTAGAGATTCCTGTTGTATCATGCCTGTGGCTGACAGAGTGGCTCCTGGGGAACAGATATTTCCACAGCACAATGAGAGCACTGTAATGGGGAAGTGCAGGGGCTTTAAAAATCCACAAAAATTAGGTAAATATTGGATACGCTCTAGTAAAGCAGTTATGTACAAACTGCATATAAAACACAGTCTGAAAACAGTTAAATTAAATTACAGTGTATTTATCAAAAAGGACAAGAGATTTTGGAATGTTACAATGCACATTAAATTACTGGAGCATCAAATATCTAAAACAGGTTGGCAGACAATATTTACAATGTACTTACAACATGTACAACAGACATGATACAAATGTGACTTTAAGGCTGAATATGAAATCCAAATACAATTTTAAGAGTGTAGGTGCTGCTGTGACAATGAACTGTGCACCTGTGTGACGATTTACTGTAAAAAGCCAGCCAGATGTCAACAGAAGTACAGTATTCAAGACTCAATTTATGTTAAGGCTTAGGAGTTTATCATTAGGATTACTGAACACAAGGCAAGAATCCAAACACACACATAAAGGGCTGTATTATGATACCCTAGTCACAGATATAGCCTAGTCTTTAGATTGATACCTATTCGGGTAGGCATCAGTGGAGTGAAGTAAGACAGGATAAACTGGCCTTAACCATTCCTCTCTGTTGAGTGTACAGTACATTGAGAATCTGTGCAGAGAGCTTAGAAACGTGTGAAATGTACTTATTCGTAAAGTAGGCAGCACATTCTATTCACAAGAGGTAGTTCAGCTGGATATTCAAGACGGTTTTGTGTTCCGCACGCCAGTTTAGCACAGGTGAGCCAATCTCGTTTGCAGAGCTCATTATAACTGCGCAGACAACAAATCCATCACCTGTGCGCGCTGAATGTTCACAGCTGGCTGTACTTGCCTTTGCAATGCAAAATGTGTTTGTATAATCTGTCTATCCTGTCCTGGAGGACGGCGGCGTGCTCGTCCGAGAGAAATCCTAATTCCAGTGACAAAGGCTCGCTTTCTCTGTACAGCTCCAGCAGCCTTTTCCTGGAGTCGCCTCGCCTGTGCAGCTCCGCCAGGCGCAGCGTGGTCCTTCTCCTGAACACACACACGGAGCTCAGCACCGTGCTGTGATATTTCTCCCACATGTTCAAGACCCGAAAGCCGTGCACGAGTCCGGCCTCGTTGTCAATGAACACAAGGTCGCCGTGGGGTGTTCTGAGGAGGTTGTTGGTGTCCCTCTCCATTACGCGCGAGTCCCACTGCAGGCTGAACAGATTGCTGACGAGTCTGTCGAAGTTGGCGGTCAGGTAGTCGAACATGATCAGGTCGGTCCACTGCATCAGCTCCAGCAGCTCCGCCGTCGTCTTGTTCCACAGCTCCTCCAGCGCAGGATGCAGCCCGCTGCTCTCCTGTCTGAGCGGCGCGGGTGTGACCACCCCGGTCAGGTTGGAGACCCACTCGGTGAGTGAGACCACGGCTCGGTCGCTCCACTGCAAACCGTCCGTCCTCGTCCTCACGGCCGCCCACTGTTCGCCGTCGACGTTCAGCTGGGACAGTGCGAGAGGGGGCAGGTTCGTGATGCCGAGCAAACTGGCGAGGTAATATGTCAAAGTTTCCCCCTGCACCTGATCCGCGTTTATCCCGTAACGCACGCACGCTTTGGTCCCGTCTGCGAAAGTGGCGAGCTGATTGGATATCCTGCCGCATCCAGGCTCCAGCTTCACGATCCGGTGTGTCCTCGCTCTCTCTCGCCAACCCCGAGCGTATTCCTCCGTGAAGCCCACGGGGAGGAGATCTTCCAGCCACTGACTCCAAAATATCCCATCCTCCACCGGGGAGCCTAACTTGACCGGGCCCTTGCGCCGCGCCGACCCCTTGTTATCCCCGTTCACACGGTAATCTCGATTGACTACAGAGACCGTCTGATGGGTGAGGTTTTGAGCCCCGAGTCTTCCCCCCGAGTGCGGTCTTTGTGCCGCCGGTACGGCGAGCAATGTCCGGAAGGTTTTGGCGGAGAGGTCCGCCGGGGGACCCTGGTGAAAAGCCCCCCCGGCCGGCGCCGAGAGCCTCCGTTTGTGCCGCTCCAAACGGTTCTCCAAAGCGCTCCAGACGTAGAAAACGCTCGCAAGGGCGCACAGGAAGAGCAGAGCGAACAAGTTTGCCGAAACAGCCCTCATCGTGGAGACCACCTCTCCCTCCGGAGACCCACAGGGCGCCGGCTGATTTGAACCACTCGCTGAAAGAACCCGTTTTCTTCGGTCCACCTCTGGGCTGGAGCGTCTGCGAGGCGTGTCGCCCCCGTGTCCCGTGCACCTCCGAAGCCCTGCGGCTCGCAGGCGAACACTTTGAGATCACAGGACGCAGAGGGTCTCGGCGTGAATCTCATCTCCCGTCCTGCTCGGACGTCCTGTCATATCCCCGCTCCGTGGGAAACAGGAGGAGCGTTTCGTATCGCATGGATGTCCTCTCGCCGAACGCTCTCCACGGGAGCGCACCGGCGTCGCGGGGGCTCTCCGTCCACGCACACCCTTCCGTTCCTCCTCCTCCTCCCTTCGCCCTCCGCTGTTCGCTGGGTGAGTTTGATTTGTGGTGGTGTAGGTTCGCGGAGAGACACTAGGCGGTGAGACACGTGACTCCAGTCCCGAGATGGTGGGCGGATCGTGGGAAGGGGGGGCTCAGCGAGGAGAGGAACAAGTGCACCGCACGGCGTTGTATGTGTGTGTGTGTGTGTCTGATGTGAGAGGATTATATGGTACTGGCAAAGATAGCCCTTATGATAATTGATACATTGGGCAGAAATACTTTGGAATTAATGACACTGTCTATTTATATATATATATATATATATATATATATATATATATATATATATATATATATAAGGACGGAGTGGAGGGTGAGCCTGCCTGAACTCTGTTTGCCCACATTTGTGACAATTGTCCCACGTTTTTAGTCGGCCTCTAATGTAAGGGCACCATGAGATCATTGTGGATCACAGAGAGCAATAAGTAGAATCAGCAATTTTTCTTTTTATTGCTTTGGCTCTGTATTCCAGCACATGAGATCAGAGATGAAAGTATAACTGTGGGGTTAAAGTGCTGACTTTCAGCTTTAAGACAGTTTGGGGGCGTTCAGATCCATATTGGATGGACACAGGACTCATTGCCCTTTTAAAACTCCAACTTTAAAACTCCACTGTAGCATGATCCAAAACACAAGGACAAGGCAACCATAATTCCCAAATACTGGCATGTTCATTTCCAAGTCAGTCATCTGACATCCATCCAACTGCTCATGTGTTTCACTGCCAAAGACCAGCTTGAAGGCAAAAAACTCTTGAAACTAGCAACAACTGGATTATTTCCTGGCAGAGGATGTCCGGCAGACTTCAGCCAGGCACTAAACTGAAACAAATGCAAGTAATTATGAAAATTACTTTATTTTAGTTTATTTTAATTTGTCCAGTACATTATGGTCCCCCAAGTTTTATTCTAATGCTATTAGTCCCACAATCATTCCCTGATGTGGGTGTAAATACCCTCAAATTAAACTTCACACTTCTATTAAGAGAGCCAAAATAACAAAAGTATGTGACCATCCTGAAAACTGCACTGTATAATACTTTCTGATTCAAAAAGAAGAGTAGTATTTCTGTAAATCCAATTTAATGCCTTCTAGACCCCCAAATACATGTGTAAAGACATTTCTTCTTTCTCAATTTCTTCAATTTGGTATATCTACAATTTTATTATTAATGAGCCCAACCAAGAAAAAAGAAAACAACACAAGGTCCACTTGTGTTAAGTTCAACGATATTTCACCATCGTCAGCAGCAGATAGTGTTTACTTTTTCATCAAATATTTAATATAAATACCTTGTTTTGGTATTTAATACTTGATGATCCTGTTTTGTATTCATAAGGACAACATTATTTCAATTTCTGCTGCTAAGTATTTAATAATTTTCCCTTCAACACCTGGGGCAAAATAAAGTCAACTCTTGCTTGTTTCATCCTTACTCAAGGCTTTTGTTAAACCAAATGTAACATGCATGTGCACAAACTCTATCACTCTCATTAAATTATTCCTCATTAGCATCCCCTCTCACTCTTTACCATCCGAATCATGTTTCACACTGTGTCTTGAACCTTAGTTTCCTAATCAAATTAATTGGGTCATTTTTATAGCAACATGCTGACTTGCTAAATTGAGTCGAAAAGACAGCCACAGACAAGAACACTCAATTACACCCAGTAAACTAGAGGTCCACTTATGTATGCTTTAAAGGCCCAGAGCTCTATAACTGTTATCTCTATACTGATAGCCATGTTATTTTATAGCTCGGAGGCAGAACTACACAAAACCAATCCACGCTACTTTATCTGATAACATGTAGAAATAGACAAGGGATGACTTCTCGTAGACAGGCAGTTGAAGTTATTCTGATGCGGCCATATTGCTCATGTAGACTTCCCTTCTGCTTTGTCAATTTGGATCTTTTAGTTTTTATTGCAATCAGCAGAATCATTTGTAAAATTACCAGCTTGTGTTTGATTCTGCAGTGCAGATTGTCAGCAGTTGCAGTGCAGGGGAGATGAAAAATCCCTGGTCTGTGACCTAGTAGAGATGCATTTACAAGTCTCCTCAATAATCTCAGGAAATGGTTTTTGTAGGAGTGGATGGCTGATAATGTTTTTTTAACATGGTAGATAAATGTAGCAGACATAGGCTGGCCTCGATAATTGCTAATTGCAGTGAGGAATTTCAGAGTTTATGGACCTAAAAGGTCTCCCCTCCTGCCCTCCCAAAATTAAACCATCATATTGGTAGTACACAGAGACAAACGATCTTTCTCCAAAGAGCAGAACAGCTTTTAGCTCATCAGAAATATTTACAAAAAAGAACTGGTGGGATTAAAGCAAGACCCAAATGGAAATGAGGAAAATAACAAGAATAACAATACAAGATCTCCACAGAATGAAAATTTGTTAATTCTACCATAAAAGTCCTTATATCTGATCAATATTGAATGTTTTTCTTCCCCAGGGAAGGTGACATCAAAAGAACTGTGCCGATCACCAAATATTTGACTCTCTTTCTATCTCTCACCTCTCTGTGTCTCTTTGTCTCTTTGTCTCTCTCTCTCTCTCTCACACACACACACACACACACACACACACACACACACACACGTACACACACACACACACGCACACACACACAAACTAGTTTCTCCCCCTCTTTCTCTCGCCCTCTTTAGATAACAGATTCCTACCATAAATTAGGGGGCCACAGTCCCGAAGTACTATAACAGGAGATTTCACCACATATTTGAAATAACTTGAAAATAATATCCAGTTAACCTGTGATCCAGTTAATATTATTCGGCAAATGTATTTTGTAATTAATCTAATTCCCAGATCTTTAGCTTGTAGGGGAGCTGAAATGCGAATTGCAATGTCTGAACTAATCTACCAAATCTACCACGTAACCATACTACCATCTATTGACAATGTTTAATTCAGCATCCTCCGTAGAAAAGACTATTTTGTTTTTATTTTATAATTTTTAGTCAAACCACTGTTGTGTAATCTTTTTTCGAGTCATGGTGTAAGACGGTGGTGGCATTTCAATCCACCAGAGACTCACGCCAGCTGCACGCCTGCCCAACTGCCTAAAAGTCAACAGCGGTACCGAGAGAGGGAATTTTGTTTGTAGACTTTAAAAACCTGAAACCGCTGAGAAAGACTGTTAGAACCTGTTGCCCAGGTAGCCCACTATGCCTGTGAGAGGACCCGCCTGGAGTTCACCGTAAAGTTTGCTGACTGCAACCACCAATTGATTGCATTCACTGTACAGTTTCCTCTTTGGAGATGGTGCCCCATAAACAAGTGCAAATCCGAACAGAAAGTAGTTCATGCTACACAAAAGAATGGATCCTTGTGGAGCGTTTGTTTCTGTTTGAAACAAATTAGCTTTTCCAAATGGGTCATTGTGTCTGTCTCCCAGAAATGCGGAGAGTTAGACTTCTTGGATAAATACAAGTACGGACAGACATAGGAAGGAATATTTTGTGTTTTAAAGCATTTTAGGTTTGAATGAACCTTTACTGTACATTAGCATGACATGTTATCCGTCTGCCTTTTCTCCAGTCCTGTTATAAAAAGCCCGCTTCACCCTGCTGAAGTGGCTCCACTTTCACTGTAAAGCTGAGCAACAGTAAGACTTGAGACTTGCAGGGTCTAGACATGGGAAATGAAGAAGGCTTAAGTGCATTGCTGGAATTCTCTCTGATGTGTCTTTCTTTTTAGGAGTGTGGAGTAACAGTACTGACTAGACCAGTCTGCAGCAGCATGGCTGATGGTGTCCCTTTCCTTAAGCACAAGTGTGGGCATGTTCACATATCAAACCTATCTGTTTTTCTGCCATGTGTTATCTGCAGGTCAGCCAACCTCTGTGCTCTGCTTTCCTCGTAAATCCCACAGCAGTCCCGGGAGGGCTGTAACACAGGGAAAGCTTTCCTACACCAGTCGTAGCTGTCCGTGGTCAAGCGGTGCGGCGGCACAAGAGAGCCCAGACCGTCTGTCATTCCGTCCACGGTGACAGAGTACACCCATCACCAGCCGTCTAACCATGCTGCAGCTGTGATCACAATCTCGGGATTCTTTGTGTGGTGCCCCACTGCCTGTGCAGATGGACGGAGGATGCAGGGGAGACATTAAGGGATGGGAACAGCGGGGGAGAAAGTGCAGTGGGCTTCTGTCACATCCCGTGTAGTCTAAGGTTAATTCATGCTGAGCAATAACTCATAGGTCCCTTGATGCTTTGCAGCACTCTGTTTCCTGGACTGAATAATGAATGGGCAGGGCTTCCATTAGCGTTGAAAGCTACGATTATTTCACAGGGCCTGACAATTACCTGTGCTCACAGACTCAGGGATAAGGCAGGGGACATCCATTGGGATAAATTCCTCTCCTGGTTTATTTGTGTGTTAAAGATATCTGGAAGTAAATGTGTCTTATTTGGCCATGTGTGTGCTAGGACATGTTGCTTCTAAAAAAGAAGTGAGTGGTGCAGATTATAAGTAGGAGGTATGGTGGTTTAATTTTGTATTCTAGCGGTGAGAATGTATGCACATTGAACTTTCAATACCTGCCTTGAATACAGGAACTGGGATATTTCCATCTGATGAAGAAGCCCACCATTTGCTTCTCCCTACAGAGAAGGCTAGAATTTAGCTGACATAAACTCGCATTTTGCAGCTGTACCATTACAATAAATACTCGAGGGATGGATAAGACACTTCTTTTAACTACTGGTGACAGACAATCTCATCAGCACTCATCTCAGCACTAATGCATTGAAATAGTACATAGATTCATAAAATGGACTTTATAGTCAGAACAGTAGTTTCTTTTCTTCTCTCAGCGGGCAGACATTGCTAGCGTTCAGTGTGAGAGGTTGGTTTAAGTTTATTTCTCAACCATAGTGTTTCCAGGATGCTGCAGTTTTTAAAAGCCACAGTAGTCTCCTTGCTGGCTTCATCTAGATAGAAACTGTGGTCTCAGAGGAAGCTAGAAGAATCAAGCAGCCTATGCAGAATCAAAACGAAGCTGTTGCTACAAGAAAAGATTCACTGCACCGCTGGGACCTGAGCATGGCACAGAGCCACCAAACTGCTGCCATTCACTGCGGTTTTATTAGCCTGCCTTTGCTGGTGTTCCGATACACTGCCTAAAGGTTTTTTTTTTAGCAGTGACTTCTTGGTTGCTATTTGCTAATGAATGGATAATTGTTAATAAGTGCAGTATTACTCTCTTAGCCATGGAGTAAAAAGCAGGAGGCTTGCTTATTGATATACTATAGTCCTCATCTCCATCTGGATTTCGGTGGAGCAGCAGTTAAACAGGGGGTTTGAATCAGTAGAGTGAGCCATTGAAATTCAGAGCTACACAAGGGAGACCCTCTTACAAGAGCGAAACCGGGAGGGGAGGAAGGAGATGTACTGTCGAGCCACTCGATTAAAGAATCAGTGTCCAATCTCCTGGATTACACCTCCTGACCTGCCACACCAAATCCCCCTATTAAATAAGTCAAGAATTGAATTCTTTTTACTTTACCTTCTGTTAACTGGCATATTGACTCAAGTGTGCTCAGTGGTTTGTGGTGAGCCTCGCCTTTAATTGGCTAAAGGAAGAGCTTAAGAGCATACGATCATTACTAGGAAAGTCACGACATTCAAAACCTTATTGTATGTTTTTTCAGATGAAATGTGGCGTGTGATATGGTTTTGCCCCGGCTCTTGTGGGGGTCACACAGTCAGTCAAGATTAGAGATGGTGGTTGAATGTCCTCCTAACATTTCAGCGAAACATTTGGCAGCATCAAGTTTAATGTGCAAGCAGTGTGAAGGGCTTGCTCTCATTATATCACATTGGAAAGCGTGTTCCGTGTGAGATGGAGGAGTGCTAGGGTTTATACGCATCTTCTTTCTCAGCTCCTTCCTGCCCTTGCCAGATTTCAAACCCGTTTAAGCAACCACTAATGAAAAACATTTAGCCTTTTCAGCATAGCTTAGATGGAGAAAGGAAAGGAACTGAGTCACATTCTTTTGACCAAATGTATGGAGATGCATTGTATTCATCAGCATGGTTTATTTCAACAGAATTTTCAGATAAGCCATTCTTTCGTTTTTTCTGCACTGTGATCCCAGTACAGTGTTGTTAAGAACAAGGCTAAATTCAGAATTGAGATTAACAGGCCTGTGCAATGCATCATTTATATCTGTTTGCCTTATGTGACATGCTATAATTACATGCTAGATGACTAAGAGCTATAGCACCTATGTTCTTTGTGCTTTCATTTGGTTCTGACGCTTCAAAGCCTTAATTGCTGCTTCGATATAAGCTGGACATTAGTTGAAAGAAGAAAGGTAATATGCCAGCAGAGAGCCACTCACAGTATGACAGCTCAGGCAATGGCAATATCAATTGTTACAGATCCATTGATGCTGAAATATAGGTTCCAATGTAGAGTATATTGATTGAATTTAAACAGTTATACCAGTTAAACTACATCTTAACTTAAAAAAAAACACACACACATTTTGCACTTGGAAGCCTCTAAGAGTTTTTATGTTAGCTCAGCCCTAAGATTTCTTCCTCCTGGTTTCCCCCCTTTTTATGGCTCCTGAGCTGCAGTAATAATGGTGTTGGAGGGTTAGGGGAGGGAAAAAGGCCAGGATCCTGGAAACAAGAGCGACCCTTTGGCATCTTGACCTTTTTCTACCCATGAGGCTGGTTGTGTTGACAGGTCCTGGGTAGGGGGAAGGGTAAACCGATGGAGCCACATGGAAAAGGCTTCTAGGCAACCACTGCAAGTAAAACAAAACTACAGACAGTCTTACTCTAAACTCAGTCTCTTGCTCCAGATTAGCATGCAATGTGGAGCGAGTTAGACAGATCCTATAAAAATATCTAAGTGCAACTTAATTCAAAGAGTTTCCTGGTTTTGTAAAAGTTTTCGTGTTCTTGACACAGCGTGTCTAAATCAGGAATAATCCTTTTACTCTTATCTTTTAATCTTTGTTCGTTTTTCTGAACTGTGCTGCATAAATAACAACATCCTGCCTGTCTTTCTGAACCTAAAATCAGTATAACTGGGTTAAAATATATTCAATCATTTAAAACCCCAGAGAGGTGGCTCAACGCTATGTCCATTTGATATCAGCTTTATTACACTGGAAGCTGGCTACAGAGCGAAAGCCCGATCATTTATAGCAATGCCCTTTTGGAACAAGCCTTTTCCATAGGCCTCGATGATGAGTGTATTTTACTCTCCTGTACTCCACTAGTGCCTGGAATCGCTAATGTGGCAGATATATGCTCACAACTAATAGATTTGCATTCCCTGGGACAGGTTTGTATCACTGTTGGCTGTCAGCACATACATTATGCCATTTAAGAAAGAATGATCACTGCTATTAACAACAAAGCAGGCCCAATTGAATAATTTAAGTAGTGGGTAGTGGCAGTGGCTCGTTGCTCATAGAAGGGAGTAGAGAATTGATCAAACATCCAGCCCTCACCCAGCTGTGGGAATATAAATAATAAAATGAGATCAGAGTGATTAATCATGGTGCCCTGTTCCAGTCTGATGCCCACTGTTTAGATTCCTCTCCTACTGAGAATCTCACTATGGACAGCTTGATGCCACTTTGCTGTTTGCAATGGCCGATCAAATATGTCCATATCTGATGGAAGTGGGAAAGTTGGGAAGGGCTTCATGTGAAGAGTGATGTGCTGCGTTTCCGTTTTTTTTTTCTTTTCACCTTTATCTGTACAAGGTACGTGTGACTCAGCTGCAGAAGAAAAAAGACATCCTCTCTTCCACATCAGGCCTGTTAATAAGTCTTCAAGGACTATTCCAGATTCACCTCATGTCTCCTTCTCCAGGATTTATAACCTCTGCCTCCCTCTAGAGGGAGTAAGGTTTAACAACAGAAGATAAACAACAACATGCTTCTGCCTGTAAAACCTCACACTCACTTCAATTATAGGTTTTTAAAATTCCAGGAAATTTGCAACTATATCTGTGTGAATTTTAATTTTTACATGAATTTTAAAGAGTTGTTGACTGTTCTGAAGTGACAATGTTCACCCACATCCACCTTTGTTTGTCAGTTTGCACAATAAGATAGCAGATACCGTGTTGTCTAAAGTATTCTTTTTATGTTGATGTTTAGATAGTCTTTGTAGAAAATTTTCCCATTAACTCTCACAAGCACATTGGACTAACTGATAGAAGTGTGGCAAAAAGCTAATTTATATCTTCATCTGAAAGTGAAAATCTCCACTGCCACATCATAGTCGATGCATGTCGATACACAGTTATCTCCCTTGAGCTGCTTACATTGTGGGGGGTTACACATCGGTTTGAGCAGTGCATGATGAAACAGATCTGTAATGCTAAATTTATTAGAGACAGAAACACATCCTCAGCTATCAGGAGGATTTATCAGTTACTTTAGATCATGCTGCTATTTCTGGCAAATGTCTTTTAAGTATCTTGGAATAACAAGTTTTGATCCAAGATAAGATATTTTTTTTTAAGTTCGTGGTAATGTTACTTGAGGATTGATCCTACTTAAGTGATCCCCGCTTTGACATTCCACTGATTTAGGCCAGGCCTTTTAATATCATGGCTTTTTAATGCTGAAGCATTTGGAATGAGAGCTATGAATCTGTGAGGATCAAAGCGTTTTTTAAATTAACTTTTTCTTCGATGAAGTTGTGCAATGACAACAGAAATGACAAGTGCAGAGCCAATAATATTGATAGTGAGAGTACATTTCAATTTTTCAGAAATTGTTAATTTGAAATTGATTCTACAGTCTCTGTTCTTATTTAGTTTAATTTTCTGGGTTTTTTTTTTCGTCTTAAATTCTCCCTCTGTCTTTTATGGGCATGAACACACACACACACACACACACACACACACACACACACACACACACACACACACACACGCACGCACGCACGCACATACAGTCTTCCTATTACAAATCTAGAAACTATATGTACCTATTACTGGTTCACTGCAGCAGAGACAAATTCCCCCAATACACCCAAGAGGTTATGGATGCCTTAAACCTCCTGAGACATATGGTGTGTGATCAGAACCTTTGCCAACCTAAGCAAACATTTATGTCTTTCCCTGCTTCGCCACAAGAGGCTGCTGTCCACATATCATCTCTCCTTTGTAGAACTTTAACACTTATTACTGAGCTCATAGTGGGTGTGGGGTTGTATTGTACTAAAGGTTACTGAGGGGATGTTTATAATATTTTTCAACCCCATGTTTTAGCCCCTTAAAATAAACACTGCTGATCCAAAGTGCTTGAAATATTACTGCAAAACAAACAACCAAGCCTACGATAAAAAAAACCAAAAACATTTAACTGAAAAAACAGACACAGCCATACACACAGTGTAGAAAGAGAAAAAAAAGAGGAAAAGTCTGTTTTAACCATTTAATTTAAGTTATGAAAAGACTTAATGTAATAAAAGTAGGGAGGTACATAGTTCCTTCATTTTGGTCAGCTTCTCAAACACCTGACACTCATGTGGACTTAAATCAAGTTCATCATCTTTTTGTTTGTGAATTAATATGATACTGTAAACATGATCACATGGATCCACCTTATGCACATGGTTAAAACAACACATAGCTTTATTTGTTAGCCTTTCACCTTTACGTTCGAATTTCTCATATCCACGGCTATCACAGAAATATGATGATGATGTGCCTCCCCAGTTACAAAAACCATTTAGATTTTGCAAGAAATAGAAGAACATACCATTTTGATTTTAAGGCCAACACACATTCTGTGTTATTATTTATGTAGTATACATAATATCAGTATTGTACTTTTTTTCTGTACTGTATTCCATTTAAGTTCACTGATCATTGTCTTAATATTTGGCCTGGCAGAAGAGAATATCACCCTAGATCCAATGTTATTATGATGGTTGAGGAGCAACAAACCCTGCCATAAAACTAAATCCAAAATTAATGTGACTATAAATACACAAACAGATCAAGTATCAAGAGGTTGAAGCTCCATGTTCGCGCACTGTGTCCTGACATCCAGCACAATGAGCGTGATCTTTTTTCTTTTTTCCCTTTAAACTTCATTGACTTTCTCTGTTCTATAAAACTGTGACCCCCCTCCCCAAAGAGCTCCATTCCTCACACAGAACGCCACTTATGTCACCGAGTACATGTTGAAATCACTGGCTCCTGTCTGGACATTCCTCAAAGGCTATAACCAATAGAAACAAATAACAAAACAAAGAAAGATCAGAGATGAGAGTCTGAGTAGAACAACTGGAGCATGGAGGCAATTTTCTGTAATAAGTTAGATTTCTATTAATGGGCTTTGGGTGGCTGTTTTCTGCATTAAAATATTTTAGTGATTCAAATTTTTTGGTCTCTCACACTGACTTCACACAGCCCAACTGCTTCACCCTTTTTCTTTCAGTCACCTCCTTTATATCTCTCTGACCTAATTATTTCCACCATAATGGTTCAGCCTTGGTGTTCTCCTGTGTACAGTGACAGGAAGAGGATAACAAAAAGAAAGATGTTTAGTTGCCATGGTACACCAAAACAAACTGTGTGAAACCGGCTGGTTCATTGCCTGCAAGGCTATTTTTTAGTGGCAATGACAAGAGTCACTCTATGATAAACACAAATGAGGGGAAGGAAATGCAATTGTCCCAAAAAACAAAAACCAGAGGCAGGTCTGTAGGACACTGTGTCTCATGTTAGAAACCTCATGACTCTCTTGAAATCAAGAGCAGATGGAAACTCTTCTCTTCCCTCCTGCGTACCATACTTTCCCTCTGTGTCTTCTTCCATGTCCTTTTGAGGTTTCTGTTATTAAAGTGACATTTTTTTTCAGTGTGGTTCTGTCTTCGGCAGGGCTTTTGGTCAGCAACTACTCCAGGAGCTTCCAGTGCTACTGCAACCAGCTCCAGTTGTTCTTCCCTCTTCGACAATTTCATTTTCAGAGTTCTTTAGCCATGCTCGTAAGACCCTGTTTTAGACGTCATAGCTGGAATCTAGAGCCCTTCTATAAACTAGCTTGGGCTGGACAATATTTATGATCTTGAGAGCTGTTTCAATGGCATGAGACTATTCTGAGTCAAATCCCAATCATTGTATTGAAAGAGAAAGTGACGAAAATAATCAATCTCCAATTTATTTTCAAGTAAAGGGCACTTGTTTTACAGGACCATATTTCTAAAAAAGCAATCAAATTTCCTGGAATCAAGCTTTTAAATACTGATCAAACAATGAAAAATCTATATGTATGATAATATTTTCTGAAGTTTGCAAACACCAGCTGATTCTATATTTGGCTCTGCATGGATTGGGATGGAAAGATGAGGTCTGCGGATATTTTGCATGTGCTGTAATTTGGATGAGGTTGTTGACTATTAAGACAAATTGTTTCCTATTACAGCTTTTTTCTAGTAAGGATCAGCTATGGTCTGATTCAGAGAAAAACACCTCCAATTAAAAGGTGCCAAATAAAGGTTTTCAGACTATTTAAGTTACAATAAAACAGTGACTACTGAAAGGACCATATAGGACTGTCCATGGACATACATAGGGAAGAATTCATGGTGCATACTGGATATTATAATGGTGTGGAGCTCACTAGGTCACACATGCATGGGCATATGCTCAGATGTGCACCATATCTCAGGCGTCCTATCTATAGACGACCTTCAGGGTGCTATAATAATCTTCACTTTAATGCAGCTCCCTGCTATGGACCTTTTTGCTGTGGGATTAGCAGGATGTAATAGGATGTGAAATCCAAGTCTTTGTCATTTCCAGCCAGGGCAGCCATGGCTGCATAGCATCTTTGGGTGGAGACTTGGGAGGACAGATTTAGAGCTTCATACAAAGTAATGTGTTAATATATTTGACCTGACTTACTGTACAGGTTTAGGTAAATCAAAGCCATGCAGGGACAATTTGGGAGTGGGACTTAAAGGAAAAGTGTGGGTACATGTGAGCCAAAACTATGTTAGGTGGCTTTGACTAGATTACTTGAATATAATATGCTTTTCAAGCAATGAAAATGCTTTGAAGTATCTGGAATCAGAGGGACTGAGGAAAGATGTGAAACATAAATCTTGAGGCACTGTATTTTACTCAGTTTAGCCTCAAATACTTATACACACATATGATGTCCTGCAGCAGTAAAAGCTTCATATTTATCCTATCTCTTTTTCTTCCCTCCTGCTTTTCAGTTACAGGTGTGTAATAGAGGAAAATACTAAGAAGGTAAAAGGACAGACATGGCTCTGCTCCTCTTTAGGGACAGATAATTATGCATAAACACAGTGGCTGTGAAGACAGAGTAGTTAACCTTAAAAGAGTTCATAAAAACAAGCTGTCTTTATGAGGGGAGTGTTCACTTTAGAGCGTAGCGCATAAATTGGAGCATATTTGGTGTCCACTTTGACATTTTCCTGCACTGTTAAACTACTAAACTGCACATTGTCATGGCACTGTGCTCCCGGCGATAGTTGTCACTGGTTTTCCATAATGCTGCTGCAGGCATCTGTCC
Source organism: Istiophorus platypterus (assembly GCA_016859345.1). NCBI lineage: Eukaryota > Metazoa > Chordata > Actinopteri > Istiophoriformes > Istiophoridae > Istiophorus > Istiophorus platypterus. Next base: position 11,158,362 of record CM029121.1, read on the forward strand.
TACCTGTGAAGCAGACGGCCTAGTTTCTATCCACTGCATCTAATGGAGATGGCAGGTTGTGCTATGATAGAGTGAGAGTATTAAGTGCTGGAAAAAGTGCCCGTGTTTACTCTGTGTCCAATGTGTAACCATAGAAATGGAATGAATGTGATGCCATGATTGGACTCTGGCATATTGAAACCACACGACTCCATAGTCAGACACATTCATTTTGTTTGGCCCTGTGAGAACCCCAGGACCTCAAAGATAACATGACCAAATCAAAGCTATTAATAATGCACTGGATATACATTTTGAGACTGTACTTAATTTTTCAAATAGCCCCTGATAAACCCTCTATAAGGAATGTGTAGTCAACAGTGGATTTCATCCCTTGTCATTATGTGTATGGCTCCTAGGTAATTTGTTTCGCCCCTACTGCACCACTTCCTTCATGTACTCAGTAATGAGATTTTACTGTGCGCTGTGGGCAGGGGGCCCATTCTTTTTGACCAACTACAGTTACTGTGGTGCCAAAATGAGAAGCTTCTATAATGCAGCCAAGGATGAACATGATCCGTGGGTCATGAGACAATGTTTGCCTTCAGGAGTAGGTCTATCACAGTAACATGATGGATAAACGTATCAGCAGGTTTCTGTTTTTTTTCTGGCAAGGTGACCAAAATTATGTTCTCCTATAGCCAAATGGGCAAAACAGCTATAATGACAAGATGGCAAATTAACACATCAGTGTATAATTTAGTTATGATGACTTAAACAATGTCGCAACCATTGTCAGACATCTATTTGTTGTTGAGCAATGAAAACAATATATCTCCATTCCTGTCTATTTTAAGATTTTCAAGAAAATGGAAGGGGCAACCACGGTTTTAGCACAAAAACTCTAGAATCAATAGTTTGCACAACTTTCCCACTAACTTCACTACTGTAAGATTATCGCTGTCACAACTTCTGGTTCTCATCAGTGACAGAATCCCACTGTGGTCAGGCTATTTGAGGTCAAAGTTCTACTTAGTTCAATTCATTGAATGTAATGGATTTTTTCTGAACAATGTTGGATGACCTTTTGGTGCGAACATCCTGTAAGTATTCCTTAATGTTTTGAGAAAATTTTCCTCCTCCTTTAACTACAGAAACCTTTTAAAACCCACAGAATTATCTGAAACAAGTATTGTTACCAAGCTGAAATCTAGGCTGTTATTACTTAATTTTTTGTTCACGAAAAGTTAATGTTTTGTATATACATGGTATTCTAATGACAGTGGCCCTTGCTTCCTGGAAGTTCTATTCACCACCAGTATTCACAGCTATTTTATACTTTAATATCTTAAAGAAAGTCCCAAAAGACGCATATATTCTACTCTGTGTTCTTCTGAAACACGGTAGAATACAGCTGCAGTTCTGCTGGAAATACCAAACCAATGTCCACATTAACCTGAAAGCCTTGGGTTTCATATAATAAAGTAACAGGCATCTGGACAAACAGTAGAGAGGTGTTGAAAGGTGGATAGAATTCACACCAAGCCCGACAATATATCCCCCCCCCCTCTCTATCTGGATTTTCCTTTTTTCCTGCATCACACCATCTTCATTCCTGATTTTCCTTCAAAAACTCTTTGATTTCAAACTGATTTCTAGTTTACCTACCAAACATATAGACAAAGTGGAGCACTGCTCATTTGCTCCTTCTGTGGTCAAAATCCTGCTGTTTTAGGAAACTGCCAGGGATATTTGATGCTCCTGCTCTGAGTCGTTTGATCTCTACTCCGTTTTAGCTCTTGCATGCAGCTTGGAGTCCCAGTGGGAAAAGAATAACAAATGAATTAATTCCAGTGATGCATCCAGCTGAAATAAAACACACCCAGGAGATCATACAAAATAACAACTGTTAGAAAAAAAAGTATCTTGAGCAACTGTGTTTTCACTGGCTCTTTTTTGATGTGTGTGTAAAGTCTTCAAGTTAAAAGCAGGTTTACGATATAACTTGGAAATATGTTTTGTGATCAGCATTTGTATAAATATATAATAGTGCATAGTGTTAGAAGGTTTGAGAAGGGCTCATGAGGAAAACATAATCTTTAGGTGATACTATATTTCTCTCTATTGTTATTGTTGTTATTGGGAAAGTTCAACATTTTTGGGAAGCAACTGGTTCAATTAGCTTAGCATAAAGACTGAAAACAGGGGAAAACAGATAGCTTTGGTCAGGTAACACTATCCCTCACCACAGTCAAGAAATAGTCTGGAACATAATCCTTGTTTTTTTCTTTGCTTTTTGTACAGATTATTCAAATGATGTTTAAAAAATGTCTTGATTTCTGAGCTTTAGAGGTGCTGGTAGGTAGATTTTGTCAGCTTTGGACCTATCCAGTTGTACCATTTCCCCTATTTTTCAGTCTTTGTGCTAAGCTAAGGTTATGGTATTCTGGCTGTACCTTCATATTGTATGAGCAGATGTTAGACTGGTGTCAGTCTCTCAGCATGAAAGAAGAGAATATTTGTATTTTGCAAAATGTCAAAGTTCTCCTTTTAGTCCTATAATAATTCCTGATAGAATGCTATTGTTAAACAGACACTTGCTTTCTGAAACAACACAGCTGCTGTTTTCAAGCTTAGCTAGGTGTGAACTTGAACAGTCAAGATTTTTTAGAAATGAACACATAAGTAATGAAGCAGACATCACCAAAACATTGGCCATGAAATTGTAGCCAGCACCAAGTCTAGTACATAAACTGGTTGTTAGGTGGGTCCCCTCATTGTGCGTGTGTGTGTGTGTGTGTGTTTGTCTGTGTCTGTGTCTGTTTTTGTGTGACACCATAATGAGTTAAGTGTTAAACACTGGAGTCTGCATTCATTCACAAGCAGTGACGTCATGCTCAGGGTGGACCGGGGGGGGGGGGGGGGTTGGGAGACCACTGCAAGTGGAACTCCTTGCAAGGCTGGGCTGTAACCTGAAGCCAAAGAAAAGGGAGAGAGGGAGAAACTGAGAGAGAAAGAGAAAGAAAGAGAGAGAGAGGGAGAAATGGAGAGAGGGGGAGGGAAGGACTGAAGGGCTGAGAGAAGGTGATGTCAGCTGAGTTCAGAAAGTAAACAGAGTTCCAGACTGCAGCATGCTGTCTATCGGACGGGGACTGCAGCTGGGGCAAACCCATGGGGATACCCGTACAATCCCTATGACCAGCACTTTTATCTCTGGTAAGGAGGGCTGGTTCTTCTTCATCTCCCTCTTCATCTTCATCTCCTTACCCCATGGAAGAGCCTGGCCCTACGGTAAGGCATTGGCAAAGACTTTACCTTAACTGATGGTCTTTTTCCTCCCTGAACCTATCCCACATCCTCTTGGTTTATGTTCTTTGTTCTCAAAAAGCTGGCATCAGCACTCTCTCCATCCCCTCTCCGCTTTAAGAACACCGCAGCATGCCGCAAGGCTTACAAAAGAAGACCCACAGAGAGGCAGTGATGCAAAAACTAGATTTTCTTTTTTTACAGAAGCAACAGAAGAAAAACAACACTTGACAAGTTTGAACAATCATTGTCTTTACAACCTGTTTATGAAATACAGATTGAGGGATTTTCCTCCTCAAAAGAGCTCTTTGATCTTCAGACTCCTTTCTACTCATTGCAGTGGTTGTTTTGTGTGAAATTAAAGTGAGATTGTTTTGTGATTCTTGAATACTAAAAAAAAAAAACAAACAAGCAAGAAAACAAACAACAGTAGATGTTGTCATACCTTCCTTTAGGTCTGATCAACGTCTGATCCTGGCAATCAGTAACATTTGAGCCAAGGGTTTATGGGTGAGTTCTCTGAGACACCAAGATCGACTCTGCCTGTTTACCCTTGGTGACCACTCTTGAACTGCTGCAGGAGGACATGAGTCATTTTGGAGTCAGCCATGCTGACTGTAATAATGTGTATACCATACACCATCTCCGAGACTCCTAACAAAACCCCTGCTCCCTGTCGGATTCCTTTTTGACCAGTTACTGTTGGGTAAAATGATACCTTCGATTTGTAATGTTGGTGAATGTTGCAGGGGACTGGGCAGAGCACAGCTGTGTTAAACTCCAGGGATTGAGAGAGTCCTGGCATATTTACCTTCTTTTGTTATTGTCAGCTGAGCCAGCCTCAGCATGGCTTGTTCCCTAATCATGTATAATCAACTGATGATAGCTGTTTTCTATCCACTTAAAATAGTTTCCTTTTTAAAAGCATAGTTGAGGTGTTTACATGCAAAGCCTAACCTCATAGACATGTCTGTTTTGAGTGTTCCTGTATTTATGTCCATTTGAGCATGTTTTGGTGTCCCTACTGAGGCTTCTTTGATATGTGTAAGGCTTCCTGTTCAAGATCCCCCACCTACATCAGTCCTGAGATGTTCTGTTTTTCTGACACACTCTCCTCATGGTCTGTTTAACTTAAGTCCACAGGGAAGTCTTCAGGGTTTCTGGGTAGTGGGCAGTAGGAAACATAGACTAACACTGAAGCAATGACATTAGGAGTTGAGAGAGTGAAATCTTAGCATAGATTTAGTTACAGGTAGGGGAAAAAAAGGCCACTGTTTAAGTATTTGGAAAAATAGCATGTTGGACATCAGACGCAAGAGTTCATTCTAAGTTTAAGGGCTAAATCCTGAAAACAAATATGCACATCTAGGGCTCATGTTTAACCTACATATTGGTGGGTGCACATACAATATTACCCAAGTGGTAAATAGAGTGATAGGATATTTCTTTGGGTTTATGGTTTCCTGGCGGAGGGGCGTTGATTTAAAAGCGATCTACAGGATGAGCACGGGTATCAGCGCTTGGGATCGGGCTACTTTCAGATACAGAATGCTCACAGAGCCCCCCCTGGGAATTTCCCTCTTCCATAATAGCTAAATCACACCGACCTCAAAATACCAGACAGCTGCTGCGGACAGTAGGCAAAAGGAATTATACACTAGTACATACATGCACATATGTGCACACACAACTGCTGTAAAACAACTATTTTCCATGATACATCAACATGAAATAAGCACCATTTTGTCAGGAGGAAACTATTTGTTCAGTATTGGATATACTGTAATTATTCATTCTTCTTAACTTTTTATGACAAGGTTTCCTTCAATTATGGAAGGGAATGAGTATGACCTAATGATATTGTTAAAAGGACTATGCAAAGCTTCATGGTTAAATACAATTGAAATTGTCTGTGTTGCTAGATGCCCCTAGGGGTGAGTGAGAAAATTTCTTTAAAGAATTTTTTGAGGTTAAAGAAATAGTAAAATATGATTATTTGCTTTCTTGCAGAGAGTTTGATAAGAAGATTGATTGAATCTTGTCTAACCCTTGACAAGTATTCACATTTCCCAAAATGTTATATTATTCCTTCAAGGTATAACTCAGTCAAACGTGCAGAGCAAAGATATGCCATGTTTATTATGGGTGACAGAGCCACAGCACTGTGTTGGATTTTTGATAAGCATGTCATTCAAAGGTTCTCACTGGGCTCAACTCTGCATTGTATGTGGTTGCATAGCTTTGTTCAGAGTTAAAAATAGGTTATTAGTGTGTAGCAAGACAAGATAAATTCAAGCTACAAAGATACAGTTTCTAAGCAGTCAGCAAGAAAAAAGACAAACTAGGAATTAACTGGTTTAAATATAACAGATAGCAGTCTGCCCAGCTGTATTTCTAATGACATATGGATATCAAATTGGAACTTAATTATACAAGTTATCTAAAAATCTAAAGGCAGCACTTGGTTATGAATGTAAGTTGGGTCAGAAGCGGATGCTGATGTGGAATCAAAACCAATAAAAAGCAGATGCTGACCTTGGGGTTTATTCTTAGCCGAATTCAGAGGCAATTGCTTCCAGAAAATGATGACATTGTGTTGGAGCTGATGCAGGTTTATGCAGTCACTTGCAAGGTCACATTAAGTGACTGCTGCACATTTTAAATTCAGTGTAACCATTTATCAATAGTATCGCTTTTCCGGGGCTTGTGGAAGAGTTGTCTGTATCTTTGGGCCTCATTTGCATAGAATAAATTTTCAAGGTGAGAAGAAGGATACAAAACAAAACAATAATGTGAAAGTTTGTCCTTAGCAGAACTCAGGGTAAGCCGGGGCTCTCCTACCAGTAAGTTCAGACGCAAGGTCACAGGATGAAACTTTCCGTGACCACTACTGTGCCCCTGGTGATAATGATGTCAGTCTCTGGATACAAATCACTGGTGTGCAGCTGAGAAATTCCAACTAACAACCTGGGCCTGTCAAACTTCTGACTGGATAGAAACACTCAGTTACACATGGAGGTCTCCACCAAGTGACAGGACGTAATTTGTGATACCTGTGTGGTACCTATTTTCACTTCCATGGCTTCTTGATACGCATGTTGAGGCGTACGCTCAGAAGTTCAACATCTGGAATGGAAAAAAAAAGCAGATACCACTTACATAAGGCCAGAAAAGCCAAAAAACCCACCGAAAACTCCGCAAGCTTAGTTACCAAAGTGAGGGGAAAAATGAATAAAATGTTTTTGATCCACTGTTAATTTGTATTTATTTGGCTTAGTGTCAGTATCTCCCCCCCCCCCCTCTCTCTCTCTCTCTCTCTCGCTCTCTCTGTCGTGCTCAAAAAAACAGACCAACAACATTAGTTATGCGTGCACTGTGGAAATATGTAGACACCCTCACGCATACCAAAACACAAAAAAATGAGATAGGTTGGATAGAAAGGGTGCTAGACAGCCATGAGGCACAATAGAGAAGAAAACTTTCAACACTTCCAGTTTGTGATTAAGTACAAGCCAGGGGCACAGAGCGCAACCACAGTCTTTTCTTAAATAACAGGTTTGGGGAACAGAACATAATGATAATGATAATGGTGTGAAATTTGCATGTTTGCACCATGTTCTTTTCATATTCAAATAAGTTTTAGTAGTCTCTATACTTGCATATAAAATTTAAGTTCAACATTGTGCATATAATGAACTAATGCTTGCACAAACGCCCACTCACTTGCCCCTCTACACGTGCAATTCCACACCTGTTCCGACTGTCTTAAACTGCAGTAAAATCTCCCCTTAAATTGTTACTGTCCAGTCTGTAGTTGTCTGCAGGTGCTGACCTGGAAGCCTCATAGATGTGTTTTGTACAAGGCAGTTAGCTTTTCACTGAAATGAATATATACAAAAATGCTTGGAAGCAGGCCAAAGCACATTCACGTAAAAATGATCGTCAGTGTTGTAAATCAGGAAACACTTTAAGGAGTTGGGATAGCTGTCCAGAAAAATAAGCATTTCTGCTTGGGAAAAAAATTGGGAGTCATACAAAGAAGAACAAAACAGCCTTATCAGCGCAGCTGGACTTCAGTCAGCAAACTGAAGCTGTGCAACTGTGTTTAAAGAATGAAAACTCTGCTGTCTGTGTTTATTTACCTCAGGAGGAGTATGATGAAAAAAAAGCTTGTGGCAATCTGGAAAATAATCCAACACAAATGCATGTACTTTCATGTCACTGACTGTCTGAGGTCCAACAAAAGATGATTTTCCAGCCCTTATTATTCTAATCTAAATCACCTTCTAGTAGGAGATTAATCAGGGCATCTACAAACACAGGATGCCATTTCTCTGTCGAAGGACAAGACACACAGCGATGATCCCTGTAATGACATTACCAGACCAGCTCATAAAGTCTTTTGACCCTTTCATGTTTATGTCCTGTAAATCAGGTTTCACAGTCTCTCTGGCCAGTGTCCTCTACAGACCTCTGGGAGGAAGCAGAAAAACTGTGCCATAAAGAGCCGAGATAGTGTCAGCACCTCTTAACCCCCATGCGGCGGGCATCACACCTTTTAAACACTGTTTTCATTCTGTACTAACAGCCATTGCAGGCTAACAAATGGCTGCAGTTTACAGGCCTTAGTCCATCCAGAATCCCCTGTCTGAGAATCCCCAGCGTCTGACTTATGTAATTTGGGTCATATTGCAATTATAACTAAAGTCCCAGTTGTTTGAAATGTAGTTGCTTCCAGCTGCTTTTTAATGTACGTGAGTGAAAGTAGACCAAAGCTGTTGGACTCCTGGTGCAAAGACAAAGTCAGGCCACTGTAATCAAACAATTATCAGCTTTAATATCTCATGTTAGTCATCTTTAGTGAAATACTGTATATTTAGGAAAAATAGTTTTAGTAAGAATGTGGCCTAACTTGGGTTTGTGCTTGGTTTGGATTAAAACAGTTCTTGTGTTTATATTTATTTGTACTTGACTCACACTACAGTGCCTTCCCCCACTCTTTGCACTCTGCCTACTTCTTGTGTCAACAGACATCTCTCTGAACACGCAGGCCATGCCCATGCCGTGGAATTTTGTGGCTCTCACACATGTTCAAAATGAATCTGCAAAAATAAAAAAAATAAAAAATCTGAATGGAAACCATGAATTTCTCTCATGGAGACAGACCAAGCTAAACATAAGAAGACAATGCAGCAACATCAGCTTTAACACAAAAACAAAGCTGAGAGCTTGTAAATCACCAACATTTTTAACCACAAGAATTTATTACTGGAGATTAGTGTGAAACATGGGGATTATGTAAGCAATTGTTGCATGTGGGCGCTGTGCTCCAGAAAATTTGAGTGACATTAAATCAGTCCTGAGATCTACCACACGCCATGGCCAAGAGAGCGCAGACTGACCCTCATGGTGTCACAGGCTCACTGCACATGGTTTAAGGTTAATACACAAATGAAGCTGAAGCCATGTTACTCAAAATAAATGACCCTAGAAAAAGAGGAATCATAAAACAGCCAGCAACACTTTTATGAAGCAAAACTTTTATGCTAGTTAAAAAACCAGCACAAATGTTGACCGACGAAGTGGCATTGCACAACTTGCTTTCTGTTTGATTTACATCAGTTTGTAAGTCACACCTCGCTGTGTCTTCAAGGAGATATAGCGGAGGAGAAGGCCAGATTTGTGGCTGGACTGAGGTACAATTTATGACATCATTAATGTGGCAGGGCAACAGAGATGACTCAAAGCATTCCAAGGCATCCATGCTTCTTCTCTCGAGTTGACCATCTGCAAAGAACCACCAAGAAATTAATCACTTGTCATTGTTTTTGTGTGCCAGTGCAGTTGAGTTTGTCTCTGTCTTAAATTCTTGGTTTCACAAAACTCATAAAAAACAAAAGAATAAATCTGGTGAGCAATTATAGTTAATGAACCACCACGCAAGTGTGTCTGTATGGTTTCCAGTGGGTGGAAAAATGAGAATGAACGGTGGGAGACTAGAGTTGAGGGCAGAGGAGTTATTATGATCGCAGGGCTGGAAGGAAGGTACGTAGAAACTGCTGTGATGACATGGAGCCAAGTTTAAAGTTCTGTGTCTCTTAGTTCTTTGTTCACATCTGCCACAAGAGAATTTCCACTTGTCTGCTTCAGATTTTAAATCCACTGTTACATAATCATAAACACTCAGACTCAAAGGTCTTATGATTGCAGGTTTCCAGTCCAATTAAACAATCCTATCACATTTATTGATCAAAAAGCTTACAAATAAGAATTTCAGTGTTTACACTTGGGAAAGTTAAGTACTTTCTGTTTTCCTTGCCAGGGACTTTACCCTTGTAGCATTTCATCTGATGTAATAGTATGAGAACACAATAAGGAGACAAACTGCTGAGTGACTTGTGGTCCACTAAAGAGGAGCTTGCAGTGGCAGTAACCAGAGATCAGACTGAAGAACAGGAGCTCGGATCAACACTGAACTTGCCAGAGTCCTTCCACTACTGTTTAAGCTTCTGCTGACCAATCTCATGTCTGCTCATTTTTCCCACATGGCCAAATATTACATTGGATATATTATCTCCATATTCTATTCATCCTCCTCTCTATTTCCGTCCACACTAAATGCTGATTACAAAAGCAATCATTTCCTGCTTGCTTGCTTGAGTTTTATTGCTGAGTTGCTGACCCTAACGTATAATCTTCTTTAGATTACAGGTACTTGTACAACAACTGCCCTGGCCCAGAATGGAATGTTATGTGTAGGGGCTGCTGCGAGTATGACGTGATCCGCTGTAAATGCCCACTACAGGGGACTCCAGTGGGCTATGCTGTGCCCTGCTGTCGCAACGCCATCAATGAGTGTGACCCCTGTATCATCCACCCAGGTAGAAAATCTGTGAATATGGTTATAAGTACTCATATTCTCCATATTTTCCAATACTCCCTCTCCTTTTTCAAAACAAAAGTTGTTAGAGTTGGGCATTGTCTTCATCAATTATAGTTCTGTTCATTCAGCCTATGAGAACTTAATTATCTTGAATATCTGCCATATAGTTTGTGTAGGACTATGTTCCAATCAGCTGCAAAGCTTTTTGCATTGGAGTATGACATGGAGTTTGACAGAAAGATTGAAAATAACCTCTGTATTTGTTTCTAATCTAATTTGTTTCCAGGCCAACTTCAGATTTTCTCCGTTTCTTGACTTGCTGGTAGAATCCTCTTGAATTGGCAGAGTGCAGGAGTATATGATCACACATAGAAATTTGATTTGGATAGATACCTAAACAATATGTTTTATTGTTAAACAATAACAAACTTACTCCAACCTTTGCGGATGAACACAAATCCCCATGTGTACATTTGTTGTAAAAATTCCTACCTGTACTCAGGTTGGATGTTTGTCCGCAATACCCCGCGGTCAGGGAAGCCCCTGAGAAAAATTTGAATCCTCCCAGGAAATCATTTCAGGGGCCCTTCTCGACGCTTCTATTTCAGGAGGCAGCAGTGTATTATGGCTTTCTGTTGTAGTGAAAGATGAGCTTAATGGGTTTACCAGAGCTAATGTAAAGGAAGTATATGATATTATAAAGTGATCCCAACTCTGACAAACAATAACAGCTCTTTTGAAAGATTTAATGTGAATTATTCCGACCTGTCAGTCTGCTTTACTGTAATTTGCATTCTGGCTCTATTTCTTTCAGGGTGCAGTATTTTTGAGAACTGTAAGCGCTGTAACAATGGGACATGGGGCCCCAGGGATGACTTTTTCATTAGCGGCAAGTACTGCACTGAGTGTCGGCCCGGCTGGTCTGGAGGAGATTGCATGAGTGAGTCTTGTCATTCAGACCCTTCATGGCTTAATTGTCAATCATTTTTTTCTTTACCTGAAATGTATACCCTGAACTATATGTTCTTTCCTTCCCTGCTGATTTATCTTCTGTGCCAACTTGGAAGGCTGCCATTTGGCCAGGAGATTTTCCATGAGGAATGACTGACAAGTCAGTCAACAGTCAGGAATTCTATAAAGCAATTTAATATTAAACATTTGGACACTGACTATAGCTCTCTTAATATGCAAAAATTCCACCAATGGATACCATAAGCATATATTTAATTAAAGGCAGAAACTTGGTAAGCCTGCATAAAGCCTTTGTTGCCACTGCACACAATATGTTAATGCTTCTCTATGTTGTAAAGCATAATATAGGGCTTTTACAATGCCTATGGAAACTCAAATGTAATTACTTTCGGCCTTAATGGTAACCAAGGCAGCTGAATGTAGACCCTCAGAATAATAATTAAGCCGTAATTATGAACCTCTTAAAATTACATAGCACCCCGATTCTACACAACTTTCCAAACTGGAATTCCTGTGTGTTTCAGGCTGTGGGGGAGTGATCCGTAAACGACAGGGCCACTTGGTGTTGGAAAGTTATCCCAACAATGCTCGGTGTGAGTGGATCATACAGGTGGACTATCCCTTTACCATAGAACTCAGGTAAAATCATAAACATTCTGCCTTTATTGTTGTTCACCGGACCTCATTCTCCAAAATGCGTCCAAACCTATGACGTGATATCAGTTAGGTAACATTAGCAAGTGATGATATTCATTTGAATTTACTATTTAGAAACAGCCATGCTAACTTAAGTCTGCTAGCCTGCCACTGACAATGCCAACAAACTAAGGTTTAGGAGGTTTAACATTTACCATGTTCACAGTCATAGTTTAGCATGTTAGTGTGCTAACATTAGCCATAAACACAAATTACAATTGAGGCTGATAGGAATGTCATTAGTTTTTTGGGTATTTCATCATAAAACAAAATAATGAACAAATTAGAAATACGACCCGGTGATGCAGCTCACAGAAAGGTCATGGGATGACCAACATTATTAGGATTCAGTCTCTGGGGACCATTAATATCTGTATGAAATTTCATGGCCATCCATTCAGAATTTTTAATCTAGATCTAATTAGTGGACCGACAGAAAGACAAGCTGCATTTCTATCCTAAGAGCCACTATGCTAACGTGGCTGAAAACAACCCAGAAAAAGTCAAGTGGCCAAGTTATTCTGAATAATTTGCAGACCTCGCTGTCATCAGTTTTCATTTGAGCTACTTTCTACTGACAACCCCTTTTCAAAGCATGGAGAAGTACTTTACGTTAGATACCAGCCAAAAAGAGAACAAACGATATTTGACAGATAGTTAACAGATAGTTTAAAGATAAATATGTATCTGTGGAAACTAAAGAATATAGCAAAATTATATGTCAATAATGTCCAAGGCACTACATTTTAATTTGGCATTAAATCTTCAATTTTTGGGATCCTTATTGTCCATCTGTAATAGTTATTAATGGCTGGCCTGCTCAAGTCAAATTCCCCTTCGGTTCAGATATTTCTGCAAGATGTACGTCGTGGACCGATGGCAAGTCTGCAGCAGAGTTTGGAAACCATAACACCCTGTTTTTTTCATGAACGTTACTGCTTTTCAGTCCTTCGATAGCTTTCCATTTCTCTCATTTTGTCCATTACCCATACAGCATTTTTTACAGGGTTTTAACTGAACAAAAGCTCCATATAGTTAGATTCGAGCTGAACATGTAGTGCATATGGCAACGCTTTGTTACATGCAGAAGAGACATTTAATGATTCTGAGATTTTTTTCTCGTATGTATAAAGCTTTGCATTAAACTTAAAAATGATTAAAGGTGACATACTTACAGCAGATTGCAAGGCCAAATCCATTCTGTGAGGACAAATTTCAATATAGGCACAATTAATGTATAAGGTAGTTTTTGATTCAAGTCCAACAAAACCCCTAAATTTTATAGTACCGCTGTGCTCGGAGATAGACTAATGGAAAGTTATGCATTTGTGCCTGAGCCACTGGGGAATTTACTGGCAAGGTTTTCCTGTATTTGCTTGTCTTTAACTACAGTAGTTCACAGTAAACCCTCAGCACCTGCAACATATTTACCGAATCCCTGGCGTTAATTGTTTGGAGCTGCTGCAGGCTAATATTTAGCATCATCGTAAATAAGATAAGATGAACTTCATTAATCCCGCAGGAGCAAATTTGCATTATTACAGCAGCAGCAGGATATAAATCTCATTAGGCTAAGCTTCCCCGACCCAAGGGTCTGTGATAAAGGATAAAATTAGAGGATTTGGGAGCATGCCATTGTTGTGTGTAAAGTTCATCAGTCCTTCATGTCTGTTTCAATGTTAGGCTAAGGAGATTACATCTAAAATCGCGTGAGAAGGCAAAAGGAGAACCCTGTGTGTTTTTCCTAAAACAGCTGGGATTCATCTCAATATCATACTCGCAATGCAAGCAAACCAATGAGCTCAAGAACCAAAAGTTTATGTAGATTTTTTCTAACAGACATTATAGTCACTAAAATTCACATTTATACAGCCACTCCTTTGGATGTCCCGAAACCACACGAAAGATGTTTTGGAAATGCTAATACTTTGCCGAGGAATTTCATACTAGTAATAACCAATCGCACTAGTTACCATTCAGGATTCATGGATATATTTTAAAGATGTTTATCAGCAGAAGACCTGACATAATGAGATGCCTGTTTAGACCGGGCTGAGTGATGCTGTTTATCAGCAGTACCTACTGCCAATTACATAAATGTATTGGCAGTGATATGTGCAGTTCAGCTGTTTAATCGGAACATAACAAGTATTAATGGTAACAAATCCATTAAATATAGGGTGAGGAAATTCTTAAGAAGTTCCTCAAATTTTCCAAAACCATAAACCCAAAGATAGTCGTCTCTTTTTGGTTTCTTGATGCGCCAATCATTTTCCTTTCACTGCCAAATGATCTTTATCTCATCTTTATCTGAATCTTTCCCCATCATTTACTTTGTGGTAGACTCAGTGTTCCTAGTAATAATAATTTGGTTTACCCTGGTAGACTTGTCTTAGTCACGACCTCATGTGACTTTTTTTTTTTTTTTTACCGCTACAAACAACTTAGCAACCACAAATTGTTGTTGCACTTAAAAAACAAAAAAACAAAAAACAAAACAGAACAAAAAGGCATAAATCTAAAACTTTAACTGCTGTGGTTCCAGGTAAAAATGAGACACATTTCACACTACACTACAACAGTAAGGGATGTAACAGTCAAATACAGGCAAATGACCTTGAGCAGCTGTTAGTATATTCAGTGGCTGATGTTAATGTTCATTACTTGTTTACTGGCTGAGGATTCTAAAGCATCAGGACCATGATGGCAGCTTGTGTGGCACTGCGAGTGGGACACAGGTCTCATAATCCGGGAAAAGAAAATATAGCAGAAACACACTCCAACCTTTTACACAATAGGTTCATTAAATTCATTCATAAAACCTGTCAAGGTGAAAATAATGAAAATTAAAAATAATTTCTGATGTTGGATTGTTCAGTTTTGTGGCATTTTTCATTTTCTTATACTCATCCCCTACCAATAGGTTTATGATGGTGAGTCTGGAGTTTCATCACTCGTGTCATTATGACTACGTGGAGGTCCGAGATGGTGACAGCATCAACTCACGTGTTATCGGCCGATTTTGTGGGAACAACAGACCGGCCCCAGTTCAGAGCTCTGGCAACAGTTTGCACATACTATTTGTGTCTGATGGTTACAAGAATTTTGATGGATTCTTTGCCACTTTTCAGGAGAGCTCAGGTAGGTCAAATACCAGCAACAATTAACAATGCAACAATTAACAAATGCTACTACTTCTACTAACAATATTATTCATTTGCTTCTACATTTGTGAAGACCCTTGGTTGATATTAAGTATTCCATATCCCAACTCCTAAAGATAGCCCCAGAGAATTGTTAATCCAAGCCTAAAAACAATTCTTGATTCCAAATAAGCAAGAGAGAGAGAGAGAGTTAGACTGTTTCCTTGCTTTATAGACAACAAATAAACCTCAAAAAAATCCTTTAAAAGTCATGGTCAATGAACAAAGGGGTCTTTGGAGTCATTGGCCTCAAAAATCGCAAACAAGAAAGTCCAGT
The DNA here is from genome assembly GCA_016859345.1 of Istiophorus platypterus. Lineage (NCBI taxonomy): Eukaryota > Metazoa > Chordata > Actinopteri > Istiophoriformes > Istiophoridae > Istiophorus > Istiophorus platypterus. The sequence goes on from CM029121.1 coordinate 11,173,678, forward strand.
GTCTGATAAAAAACATTGACTGACACTTATACATTTCTGCAAAAGCTTAACAATGGACCATTGAGAAAGTCAGGTCTGACCAAAATGTCCTCACTTTCTGGAAATGTCTTCATTCTCATGCACACACATACATGTAAGTAACCACTAGCAAAGCCAAATCTAGTAAATATAAATAGGGGCTTTCTGTGTGGAAATGCCCACACACTTTTAAAAACGGAAAATGAAGACGACACATAAATGGAACCAGCTTAACTGTGTAGCTTGGTGAGGACAGCCATACAGGTTGTCTTTCTCTCCTTTTGTACCCTAATGCCGCACTCTTGTATGTTTACAGCTTGCAGCTCCTCTCCTTGCCTTCACGATGGGACTTGTATCCTGGACAGTTCTTACACTTACCACTGTGCCTGCCTGGCAGGCTACACAGGCAAGAGGTGTGAGAATGGTGAGTCCTAACTGAAAATGCTGATATTTTATATTTTAGGAAAAAAAAAGACTAGTTTTAAAAGACAAAACTAACCTGTGAGGGAGAAAAAATGAGTTTTGCCGCACACTGTGGTCATGACTTGAATTTTCCATCTCATGAGGCATCTGATAAACATGCATTTTACTTACAGCTACTTAACTATACTTACAAAGTCGAAGAATTTATCTGAGTAACTTTCATCTGAAATCAGACAAGCCTTTGTACAACAAATTTACTTAGAACTGAATTTTTCTGAAAGGCATTTTCGCTGTTATTTCTACCCTGAAGCTGGTGGTGAGTCACAGTCAAAAGGAAGATGTCTGTGGTTTGGATTGGGTCCAGGCAAGCTGCCTATTCCTGTCTGTGGTCAATTCCACCTAGGGTTTTGGCCAGTCGGGTTTTTAAGAAATATGAAATAAATTTAAACCAGGGTGCTGCAAATCCTGATTACCATCCAACAAATATGTTTGCGTGAAATTCGGCAGCATGGAACCATCTAACCAGCTCATATTGCTGTGGACAGATAGATAACGTGAGTAGAAAAGGAACTGACTGAAGAAGGACATTAGGAGGGGGTGGGGGGGGGGCTCCAACAAAATATCTGGAGATTTAAGGATTAGGGGAAAAATACTGTATTTCTGAGTTTGGTAACCATTAAGATCCCCATTAAGATCCTGCCAAAACAGACTGAACCCTCACTTTTTTCTTATGGTTTCACTTTCAGGGCTAAATATGAATCTATAAAATCAATGGTGAAACAATTCTACTTATGTGACACGAGCCAGCTTTTCCATTGGAGGAGACATGCGTAAAAAATCCAGGAGTGTCATTCCACACAGTCTGCATTCATCTGTATTCTCATGAGGAATCCTCTGCTGTTAATTTTAATGGAAGGGGGCTGGAATAACGCTAATGTCTCACATTTTGTAGAGGAAATGTAGCCTATTTTCCTGCCCCAGAGTCAAATGGAGAATTTCAAATATGAACCTGACATCAGCCGTATTTTATGTCTTCAATAATCAACCTGTCATCTGGCATAAGCCTGAGCTAAAACTCATTTTGTATGGGAGAATCTGACATGTCATCTCAGAAATTCAAGAGAGGAAATAAATTATCTTTTCCTTTCTCTCTCTCTCTCTCTCTCTATTCTCACGTCTAATATGTTTTTGGAGTGCAGTGTTCAGAATAGATTCCAGGGCATTTATGAAAGGAATGATGATTTACTAATAGTATGTGTTGTTGTGCACACTATGACAGCATTCCACCTCAATAACTCCTGGCTGATCTCATTATGTCTCTGGACACAATCTGACACGGGAGATGGATCATTTAGCAAAACACAAGAATTCCGTAAACACTTCAGGGTGCCTCAGGTTTTTGCTATGAAAACATATTCAGAGGTTTTCTACTAGTTAGGTTATCCACTTTTGGTTGGCCACCAGCAATCTCCGTCCCCTAAGGGACTGATGGTTGAAAATGCCCTAAACACAAACACCCAGATTATAGGGAGGGTGCCTAGTCCTTCGAGCTATAAAACCACAGACAGCGCATTTCAGAAACAGAAAACAGAAAACCTCCTGAGGCATCATGTCAAGGAGAGTGCTGCAACGGTACAATAACAGTAGTGTTAACATGTGTTTGACTTTTTACGAACTCAGATGTAGGTGGCGCAGGCCTCTACTGCAACACATTTGTGGTTACATTTGCAGTTTGCATTTAACATAGAAATAGATATTCATTCAGACAGAAACAGCATGTCCTGGAACAACAAAGGAATTACACAATAATTCCCATATTTGTGACATGGATATTCTTGTTTTGCATTGGTTTGTTGTGTAACAGAATTATACCCGATACTCCACAGCCACCACCTCCAGTGCCACTCCACTTCATAAAAGACACTTTTACAACATTGGAAAATTGAACAGTTTGACTAAAGCTCTTTTATTGCTGCTATTTCTTCCCCATTTACAAGCCGTGTGTCAACGTCTTGCTGTGAAATGTTCACACTTTGCCACAATGGGTGAAATTATTCATTAATAAGCCTCTAAGGTAGAAGCCCAATCTTTTAAAGCCCTGGTCATTTTAAAATTGAGAGTAATGAGTCTTAGAGCTGAGAAGTTTGTTTGTGGGCTACCTGTCTGACCTGCAAACACCAGGAGGCAACGAAGGCCTATTTGTGTGGTCTTTTACAGCTGGGAGGTGCAATAAACTGCTGGTAGAGGAATGCTATCAATGCCTCCTAAATCCTCTGAGCATCCTGATCTTTTAATTTAATCAAGAAAGTGGAAAATAGGACAACATGTGTTCACAGATATACTGTGTGTGCCTGTCTTTCCCCTCAGTGGTGGGATGCCACAGGCCTCCGGTGCCCACCCATGGATCCACAGAGGGTCTCTTTCACCATTCGGGGGCACGCATCACTTTCCATTGTGACCCTGGGTTTGAGTTGCGGGGGTTTCGTACTGCCATCTGCCTGACTGATGGCACCTGGAGTGCACCTACCCCAGAATGTGGTAAGACAAGCATGTGGATTTTTTTTTCTACCAAATAATAAAAATTAGGATCTGGGAAACTCATTTTGTGTGTCATTTGCTTGTCTTTGGATGTCCTACATATTGCCCCATAGATGGTGCAGATTGTGAAAAAAGTCTGATTGTCAGTTTCTAAAAGTCTGATTTTCTTTCCTGTCTCCAGTGCCAGTGGAAAGAGTCTGCGCTCTACCACCCAAGCCAAAACATGGGGACCACTTCTTGATATATGGACCCAATGATGTCCTGATTGCACTGCAGTACCTGTGCAACCAGCCCTATGAGCTCAGTGGGACCTCCCAGAGAACCTGTCTCCCTAACAACACCTGGAGTGGGACTCCTCCTGTTTGCACCAAAGGTCAGACTCAGGAGTCTTTATTATTCCAGATAAAATGGCTGAGTCTTTGCAAATAGTTTATGCTGCTTTCGTTTTTAAAAGGAAACCAGATAAAATGAGTCAGTGCCTAGAGACATTCAGCATGATGAGTCAACTTTAAACAAAATGATTTACAATCAGCAGCTAATGGAGAATTCAGCAACAATCTTTTTTATGTTCTTTGCCCACAGTAAATAACACACTCACAGTTGCAGAAAAGGACAAAGATAAGGCAAAAGAGACAGAAATATACAGTGATAAAGATACCAACAAAACTAAAGAAAGGCATCAAGAGAAGACAACTGGAGAAAAAGAAAATGTTGGAGGGAAAGATATAAACACTGGGTATGAGAAAACAAAAGCAATCAACAAAGAAGATAAATATACTGGGACCATTCCGAAGAAATCTGTGGCTGAAAATAGGACCGATGGGGAGCTAGAGGAAAGAACTACTGGGTCAGAAAAAACGACAGGAGGCGAAAAAGATAAAGTTGAAAAAGACACGGATAACAGCCTAAACACGGCTGAAAAGAAAGAACCAGAGGTAGCAAGGCCAACTGAGAAAAAAGAAGGCAGTCCAGACATGAACCAGGGCACAGGAAAGACAGATATCACAAGAATAGTTGTGATAAAAGAAAAAGGTCAAGAAGAGAAGGAAAGAAAAGAGGAGCAGGTGAATGGAAAAAGAGAGCCGGACAAAGTGGGCCCAAATGATACCAAGCTGAGGAAAGTCATTACTGAAAACACAGTGGAAATATTTGAACAGGAAAGGACAAAGAACAACACTGTTACATATGACACAAAGGACACAGAGAAAGAAAATAATACCATAGTTTACCCTGAGCCTGAGAGGAAAATCCTTCCCACCGAATTGAATGTTACACAGCACACCCTATACAGGGCAAGAGAAGAGGAAAGTGGGAAACCAAAGGAAAAACCAACAATTAAAGAGGATAAGACAGAGGAGGAACATGCTGAGAAAACAAAGGAAGAATTGGATCGGGAAAGGGAGGAGAAAGAAAAAGAGGAGGAGAAAGAGGTCAACCAAAGCTTCACAGGTAAGAGGCCTATTTAGAAAAAAAACATTAATTGAAATGCAGAGAACTTTCCCCTTGGCCTTCAACTCACCTACTGTCCGTTCCCCTCCTGCAGAGAAAATCTGCCCACCTCCCCCTCGTCTTTACCACGGTTACCACCAGGTGGTGCTAGGGTCGGAGCCTCAGACAGTGGAGTTTTTCTGCAACCACTCATATGCTCTCAGTGGTGATGCCAAACGTACCTGCCAGCCAGATGGTACCTGGACGGGCAAACAACCCCTCTGTGTCAGAGGTACTGTCATCTCTTTTTTCACTGACTCTTTAATTTGACTAATTACTGCTTATGATATCAGTTGGCTGATGAGAGACTTGTGGAAAGTATACATTTCTGTTGGCATATACGGTACATACAGCATTTTTCCTGATTGTTACTGCATTGATAGATAGGTACCACATTCTAATAAGGTATACTTTCTAAAGGGTTTTCTAACTGCAGACTTAGTTTTATTGGAAAGTTATCTCTTATTGAAGGATCATTGGTTTCTAACATTTTAATGGATCATCGGGCTTTTAGTTATAATAGTGGGTAAATAAACAAATATAAATGGCTAAATCTATACTAAATGTTAATGTTAAATGCTAATGAGAAAGGGGATCTTGCAGAACAATAATCCATCAAGTCTGGAGCTGTTAACGTTAATTAGTTCCTAATGGATAACGGTCTGTCTGCTCTGTAGCTCTTTGCCAAATGTTAAGTGGCTGAACTGTCTATTGGCTCGGCTTTCCTGATGAATTAAAGAGCTAGGGATAAAAGAAAAAGCAAGTTATGCTGTACAGCAGCCAAAAGGGTTTTTTTTTGGTCAGCCTGGCAACCTTACGTGTACCAAATGTGTGTTTATTTGCAGCATGCCGGGAGCCAAAAGTGTCAGAGCTGGTTAAACAAAGAGTTGTGGCACCTCAGACACCATCCAGGTATGTATTATTATTATTATTATTATGTATAACAATGCTTGACATCCATAAGTACTGTACAGTCTACTGCATAGTAATATTCCAGTTGGTGACTGGATAATTACACTCATGTCATTGTTCATTTTTCAGCCCTCACATTCAAAAGCACTTTACTTAAACTCGGAGCTATGTCTACTGTACACACCCATGGCCTCTTCTTTTCCCCTGTAGGAAAACACCTGTGCACAAGCTCTACTCCTCTATGCTGGGCCGACAGCTCCAGTCTGGCGGCCCAACTAAAGGCCCCCCGGTGCTTCCCCAGCTGCCCCAGGGCTTTCACCACCTTTACACACATATAGAGTACGAGTGTACTTCTTCGTACTACCACCACTCAGGCAGTCCTCGCCGCACTTGCTTGAAGACGGGGAAATGGAGTGGACGTCATGTCTCCTGTACACCAGGTGAGGGCAGCAGCGGACTAATAGTTGAGTAACCACTGGAACTAAAAGCCAAACTCACACAGAGCATACACTGTGGCACATATTTTAATCCAGTGATTTGCACCCACACATCTACAGTGATATGAAGATTCAAAATTGATGTCCACTATGGGCACATACAGCAGCATTTTCTAAAAATATAGTCATTGCCTTTAATTGCTGACATTGAGCAATACCTTGTCAGCTTCTTCACCAATCTCTTTCAAATCCTTGTCAGCCTAAGAGCTGTGGGCTTCTCATTACTACCCAGTCAGAGCTCCCAATGCTACTAAGTAGAAATGCCATTAGCTGACATGAACAGCAGAGCTGTGGGATTGAGAGTTTAAAGCATCAGCATCTTCAATAAAAAGAGGCTTCCTCCAGGCTGCAAATAAATATGCAACTTATGGCAGCCACCTGTCCTCTTTATTATCAACAACAACATCTTTACTCAAAACCGCTTTTTTGGATTTTCAAGACTGTCACCGTGGAACAGATGTTTGCACACTGTCACAGATGATGAAAAAAGAGTTACATATCCACAACCCAGCAATTCTGTCACTAATTCCTATGTTGAAGATTCTTGTTAACATAACAGCCACTCATGACTGGCAAAGATTCAGGAAAGTGGCAAGGCAGGACATCCTCGTTGGGGAACCAGGTAGATGGGTTGGGTTTATTTAGATGTCTGGGATCTGTTTTCAGCTGATTTTAGATATTACTTATTCAGTCTATTCAGAACATTCGCACCAAGCCTTCCCATTTGTTTGGTCAAATTATTCTGCAGTCATAATGTTGCTAGTTTTAAATTCACTAATAATATTGTATATTTTTCTGAGCTAAGTATACAAGTTTGAGGAGATTATACACAATTGTGATAACATAGAACCAAGGGTTTCCCCCAGCTTCTGGAAGGAAATCATACTGGACCAGCCATTTTAATCAGTATTTGTAGCAATCACTAAAAGGGCTGGACTCCCTGCTTTAATCCCAGGCTGGAAAGGTATCGGGTCTGTGGATAACTTTAATAAAGGAGCTCTGCACACATCTATAACAATATCAACAAACAGTGAAGGTAGAATCATCACATTCTAGCTGATCATGATATTGTGGGAGAAAGTAGCAAAAGCAGCTTGGAAGTCTAAAAACCTCAGCATAAGTCTGTCTATTTATTCACTGGCTGATGATAAAGGGGATAAGATCTTTCATTTCAATCTTTCACAGAAGAATTTATGAGCATTTTGTAGAGTGAATAAATATCCATCTGTGTTTAGGGAGTGTCTTCAGAAATAGATGAATTGCACTAAGGCTTCTTTCGTGAGGTCGGAGCCCCCACATTGTGGAAAGACTCGGTGTATCATATGATGCTCCATCTATGCCAACAGCTCAGGCTCAACAATTCAAACGCAGTCCCGCAAGCAGTAAATGTTGACACAGTCTCAGTTCAGGTCTAAATTTTTCCTGTCTTCCTGCCCTCCCCTTGATCATGCTCTTCCTCTCGTCCTGTCACCCCCTCTCTGGCAGTGTGTGGGAAGCATCCAACCTTTGACCCAGAGAGGCCGGCAGAGGCTCACTGGCCTTGGCTGGCAGCCATCTACCGCCGCACCACCAATGGCATAAAGACCAAGATGACCAAGGCAGACAGTCTGGCAGGGTCCCTGAAGAAGGATGGCGGAGAAGGAGCTGACAACCACAATCAGGCCACTGACTGGCAACTGGTGTGCAGTGGGGCTCTGGTGAACCAAAGGAGTGTGGTGGTTGCAGCTCACTGTGTGACAGATCTGGGGAAGGTGTATCCTCTAGATTCAGCCAAGATCAAGGTGGTGGTGGGGAAGCATTACCGGGATGACCGCAGAGAAAGTAAAGGTCTTCAACACCTGAGGGTAGGCTGTCAGGGATCTTAGTTTATTACACAGATTACGGTGGTTTTATTACATTAAAAATCCAAACTGCACAGCCAACATTTTACAACGTTTTACTGATCTTTCCTATAAAACCCATTTGTATGTGATACAATGTGAGCAGCAAGCTAAATTACATTGAATATTTCCTGCCTCAATAATTAATTTTTGCCCATCTCTTCTGCTTGTTTCTGATATTTCTTCCTCTTCTTTTTTTTTTTAACTAAACTTGCACAATAAGTCCATCTCTTTCTCTTTAAGGTGGCCTCCATTGCAATTCATCCAAACTACGACCCCAACATTCTCGACTCTGACATTGCTGTGGTCAGGCTACTGGACAAAGCAAGGATTGGGGAGAAGATCCTGCCCCTCTGCTTCTCAGAAAACCAGGAAAAGGACTTGACCTCCGGACAAGGGCTTGTTACAGGCTGGTCTCCACTGCCCGATTTGAACTTAGGCGCTGAAGAGAAGGCGAGGGTTGGGCTCGTTCACCTCGCCGATGTAGTCCCATGTGAGCAGCAGTACGCTCGTAACGGCGTGCCGGTCAGCGTCACAGACAACATGCTCTGTGCCAGCCAGAAGCCTGACTATGGGTCCTCTAACATATGTCCCTCTGACACTGGGGGAATCCTTGTCCTCCCTGCCTTCTCTGACAGCCAAGCTGGCAACAACCAGAGGACGTCTCTGGGCTTTACACAGGTGCAGGGCGAGAGCAAAGGGCAGTGGTCGCTCCTGGGATTGGTGAGCTTCGGTTATGACCAAGGGGATTGCGATCCTGACCTCTACACAGTCTACACACGTGCATCCAACTTCAAAGACTGGATAGAGAGCAATATGAAATAAAAATCCTGCTGTTTGTCTCACCATGTTCTCCCATGCTTCTAAAATATTCAAATGGCTTTATATCTTTCTGTCCTCTTCCTTATGTTTGTCCGCTTTCAGTCTATTCCTCCTTTCTAATCCTTTCTTTTTTTTTGGTCTCATGCACAAGGGCATTTTCTTACTAAATGCAGAAGCAACACTGGACAACACAGTGCTCTAACTCAAGGGGGTGCTAACACATTATATGTGCTGGGCATCAACCTTTTATCAGAAGACTTCAGTGTTCAGGTTCCTCAGCTGGAGGTTACAGACTTGAAAGTGACCAGAAAACCATTTCAAGCCTCTCACTGATGATGGTTTGTATTGTACTCATTGTTATGTATATATGTTGTAATGTACTGAATTATTCTATCAATTCATAAGACTGAAGAGATGTACATATTGTATTGAAAGACGAAAAAATGATGACTTTTTAATTAAAGAAAATCTGGGTGGGTTAAAGCTTGTCATTGTTTTTCATCATTTTGTAAAACTCAGTATGTGTGCATGTATAAATACATACTACTGACAAAGAAGAGAATTAAATCACACTGATGATGTGAAAAGGAACACCTTATGTTTGCTCCACGAAGCACACAGTGGGCTTGCACTGTGAAGCAAATGAATCCAGGTCAGAGCAGTACCATTTTTACAACCATAAACGGAGCACATTATTCACAGATCAATTCTCTCTTCTGTGCTCAAATTAAATCAATTACTTCCATTTTGACCCTTCTCCATTATTCAGAGGTGAGTTCGCATAAAGAGAAGCACTTCTGCTTAAATCACCTTCCAAAAGGGGGAAAAAAGTACATTTTTTCTCTACATTTGGAAGCATCGATAGAGAAGCTGGGCTGTGGTTGTTGGTTCATTTTTTCTCAATTTCAAAATAATAACTAAATTTACCAGCTACTTAACATGAGTAAAATAAAGATTAAATAATCTTTTTCTTCAAATGGAAAAAATGACACTGATAAAATCATGCAAGTATAATCAGGAAAAAAAATAAAGCGCAATACAGTAAAAGAAAATGGAACAGGATTAAATACACTAACTCAGACAAGCCATACAGTATTAGAGCTTTTTCAAAAAGGTTTAGAAGGTAAAAAAACAGCCTCAGGCTGGGAGTTCCAAAGTTGAGGTTTCCTGATTGCAAAATCCTGGTCATTTAAGCCTTCAATTAGGATTTAGGAGCAGTCAGAGGAACCATACATAAAGATATGTTTTCTGGCTCATAGGGTACAAGTAAATCAGCAATAAAGCACATGAGGAAATTTAAATCTGATCAATAAAATTGTAAAACACAACACTAATATCACATTATACGTGCTAGCAAACAAATAATGCATCCACTAGATGGGAAACAACATCTCCGATGGGTTGATTTGTGTCAAATTTGTTTCTTCGTCTTTTACATAGTGTCATGGAAACAGAGCTGAGTGACAAAAAAAGAACCAACTAAAGTGTGTAAGGAAAAGAAAAGGAGAGATGTAATTGTTCAGAAATCAATGATGGCGCAGATAATAAAAACAATAATTTTCTATAAGTGTAAGAAGTACAAACCTTTTGGGCTTAATCTTGGTGCAATTAAGAGGGTGTCACTAGAAATCCAGTAGGCACACTTCAATTTATGTGTCATTATTTACTGTTCTGCATTCTGCCTCTTCAGATCAATTCAATCAATATGAAATTATTGCATTTCATGAAATTTGAAAAAAAAAAAACAAAAACAAAAACAACATACACCATCAAAGCATTTTGGTGTTAAAAGCTTTATAGTCACCACAGCTAGTTATGTTCACTATAGCCATACATTCAACACTACCATAAACGTAGATAAACAGGGGTTGTGCTTAAACTCAAATTAAAGCTTTCAGTCAATGACCCACATCTAAAACCTACCTCTCAAACCTACCTCTCAATATCAGCTTATCCCCAGAGTAAACCCAGGTTATGTAAGCTGATGTCTTACTTCAGATATAAGAAAAAAAAAAACAACAATGTCTAAATTGGACTCTTCTTTTTTGAAGAGATGTGCCAAAAAAGGGATCACGTAACACATATCTGAGCCCTATTTCTCCATAAATATTGCAGTCGGTTTCAAAATTTCATTCATTACTTTAAATTGCTTTAAATTTAATGACTTGGACTGGGCCCATAATATACTGTATAATACATTTTCTAAACCCTTATGAGTCTGAATACAGCCAGTGTTCATCAGAGTAATTGTGACTTGACATTTCCCAGATCTAATGTTCTCACCAGAGGCGATCTGTGCTGCCAGGGCCACAAATCTTGAGCGCAGGGGAATGTTTTCAAGATTCAAGTTTCAGGATTGAGTATTGTAAAATTCACTTTGGTTGTTATTTTACAATCTTCACCTAATTGTTACTAATTTTTCTAAGGCCCATTTTACAGTGTTTTGTTAACATTTTTTTGTTTTTTTTTTAACATACTCTCTAATAGTTCTGTGTAAGGTCAGTTTCAAAAAGTACCTTAAAATATAGTTTTTCTTTTTCTTTGTCTTCCTCTTACTGTCATTATTAAAAACATATATATCCAGCCACATACAACAAGTGGTGCTGATAATATAAAATCACAATTGAAGTGCTACTGCAACAGCGGCTTTTTTTTTTGCACTTCGCGGGAGCAACATCTATCAAAGATTTTCTGTCTCTCCTTCACCCATTTACTAAGGCTCAACAACAGCTTAGTATAGTCCCATTTTTCCCACATGAGAGTCCTGTCCACTTGGGCTTGGAGACTTTTTCACAGGCCCTGGTTAGCTCGCAGGGCATCATCACTGGAACATGGGCAGCACTTAACAGAAAGCTGACTGGCCCGGGAAGAGAGATGTAACCCTGAGCAGAGTACCTGGATAATGATGAGAAAATGCTGCCATGAGAACTCCATTGTTAATGCTTGAGCGGCGGAAGGGCAAAATACTTATGACTGGACTTACACAAAATGTTTAGGTTTCAGTCCAGTTTCCCAGTTAGGCCAATGGGCCCTCTGTGCTTTGTTGTCAGAGAGAAGAGAAAAGCCCTTTGAACTAAAATAACTTGGCACCAAGGATACGCACACAGCTCTGCTGTTAGTATTCTGGTCTGACATAACAATGTTGGACTGCTAATGAGATGTCCTTAAACATTTACATTCAGACGATATGTCTGGTGTTATTCTATATTTTTTCTTGTTCTTGTTCCGACTGAAGATGTGAGTCTTTAAAAATTAATCACAAATGTTTAAGGCAAAGTTGGCCATTGTAGTTTTTACAAAATGTTACTCAACTGGGAGTAATTGGTGCATTTTTCAGAACTATTTACAGCTGTGGATTGATACACATATTCACAGTAGCAGCACATTTTATATGGATTAACAAAAAATAAAGACTGCAATGATGGTGCTCATTTATTTCTTTTAATGGATGTGAAGGGCACATAGATTAATAGACTATTTGATATCATGCTTTGGCTACACAAGCAATACTTGATGGAAGGATCAGTTCTTGTTGGTGTGAGTCTTTTGATTGGATTTGCTGACAGTAGGAATAATTTTAGAGTATCATTAGCCTTATTCTTTAAGCTATAATGTGTTTACTGCCCTGTGATATCCCCCACATTCCTATTGTTACCAAACAGGCCTTTAGCAACTCATCATAGTACCCCCACATTCCAGCACCTTCAGCCCTTTAATACATACACTATGAATCTCTACAGGGGAGGATAATATTCAGTCATTACCTGCCATATATGAGCATATAAAATAGGAGATAGCCATTTATACACTGCCAGACAGCCCTGAATAAATACAAAAACCACTCATGTTCCAACACACAAAGCAGTTTTGCTGTAAAGATGCAAAGCCCCAGATGTGTTTTCATCCATATTCAAGCATGTGATGGAATTGCACAGCCAAAAGTGGCAATATAATTTATCATAGCTGTGATTGTTTGACTCTGACAGCAGCTGCATAAAGCCTGCATGAAACCTGGCTGCTGCTGAGCTGAGAGAGAGGGTGTGAAAGAGAGAGAGATGGGGAACTTGAGAATGTCGATACATAACGTCAAAAAGATAGCTAGATAGAGAGGGACTGAATGAGACAGCGGAAAATATGCAGTATGAGTATGTGTGCAGGCGTGGTTGCTTTGTTTAGGTGGCCAATAACATTCTTTTGGTTTAGCTGCTCTTGTAACCATGTTTAGCATTCATCAGCACAGAAACCAATCTTTCAAATATACAAGGCTTAGCACGCAATTCAATACTTGGATCACCCTCCTCTTCCAAGAAACCTACCATGCCTCCCTGGGGTAATTCGGAAGACTCACCACCTTTATTAACCTCGAACATCCTTGTAACACTTTCCTGATTGCTCCTGTGAGGCCATCACCACTGCCCCAAGCCCTTAAAGGTTACTCTACCCTTTGTACTAGGGCAGATGCGAACTGTAGCTCACTGAAACAGCTTATTAAAATGCATAAAATTTAAAATGTCCAATTTTAAAATTGGGTTTTTAAAAAAAGGTGAATGTTAGTATTCTTATATGTTCATGAAAACTTCAAATGTCTAATTCTACTAATCACTTTGTGCTTATGTAAACACAGTTGTCAGGTTATCAATGAAGAATATTTGTAGAGAACAGACCAAAGTGTACAGGGGCCTCAACTGATACAGTTTTTAAATCCAACGTGTGTCACTGAAAACACTGGCGACCAGCTGATATGGGCTATTTGCTGTCCTGTTCTTATCTGTATTCTTTTGGTCTCATTGGGTGGGAGAGCCAGGGAAAGACTGAGATAAAACATCAGTGCCTGCAATTCCATGGATTAAATGAGTGAGGCTAACTGACCAACGTGCCATAGTAAAGATGCAGTGACATTTTGTTTCCTAAAAGTTAGACAAAGATTTCTAAAGGGAAGCCCACCTACTGGACTCTCAGACATCAGCTGCTTGCAGTTTAATCAAAAGGTATATCTATTTTGATATCTATATCTGTATTTCATCCATTTTTGCTTCTTATCTGTTGACATTGTTCAGACACTAGCGTGGATAATCGATGAGGACTGAATTCTCAGCTGGCTTCCCTGCTGCTTTGCATACAGAAGAGTGTCCTGGCATTTCTATATTGACTGTCCTTCACTGTGCACTCTGGTACATCCATATGCTGGAGGAACTAGGGCCCATATGATTGTCTTTGTCTCATGAGCAAACCAAACCCAGGGGAAGGTTGGAAATTCCCTTAAATTCCAGCAGGGGTTTACGTGAGCATCATGCAGACACTGACCTGGGGCAGTGAGTGTATACCAGAAACAGACAACTTTAGCGGTCAGTGAACACCCGATATTATACTTAAGAAAAGACATATAGTTCAATTCAGTAACAAAGGTGAAAGTAGTATGATGTATGTCATGCTGAGGAGGTCAAGCTGGATGGTAGGATTTACAAAGAGTCTTTGATACTGGAGACTAACATCTGCATCCTGTCTCCTACTCGCAATCAACACTGATTTCTTTTGAGAATGATCCTTCCTCTTCCTTAACATTGTTCTCATTCTTTCCTAAACCACTAAGAAATCGTTTTAATGTTTAAACTTAAACAACCTTATCCTATAGGGTTTCCCAACCAGAAAATGCTCATTTTGCACTGAAAAGATTTTTTGTTCCTACACTTGGATAAGACCTTCATCATCATGCTAACAACAATGAGCACATGGTTACGGCTGGGGAACAGTCCCGGTTCAGTTAGGTTTAGACAGAAACATTACTCAGTTGGGTTTAGGAAAAAGATTTAGGTTAAATACTTCCTCAAAGAAAGTACTTCCTTTAAGGAAGAGGACCTTCATCACCATGGTTACAATAATAAACACGTTGTGGAATGGACATGGATTAAAAGAGCAATGTTGACAATCAGTCATTCATGGGAAATGAACTGCAGTGTCCATTGTGAAGATCCTTCTCTTTTATTGACCCAACAAAAGACCCCAACCCCCCTTGTGAGGACTTTGTCACTCTGTATATTACATCACCTATGTTCTTCCTTCTTCCTGTAGTAATTATGACCCGTGTCACTGTTTCTCACTGTAATATCTTGCAACCTCTCAGTGTCAGACAGAGATGGATTACTCTGAGAAAATGATTCCTGCTTCTACTGGGGATGCAATTCATGCTGGAGTTGCTACTTTAATGGTTTATTAGTTTTCTGATGTGCCCAAAGTTCGCTTCCACATTTAACTTTATCTAGGTTGCAATTTTTTCACCTCACATCAGAAGCCTTCAAAAATGATATATTAAACGGATACGTTATACGGCTTCCATACCTGCAATTATAGTATTCTGTTTCTCCTTTTCAGTGTTGATGGTGGCAAGGCTGCAACTGGAATCGGTCAAGGCTCTAATTAGTGCTGCCCACAGAAATACTGCAACACAGGAGCCAGTGCAGCTTGAAAACATACAGAAAGACCAACTCGACTGTTAAAGCAGTAGGGTTGAAGCCAAAAATAAAAACTTCGCATTTAGTTGTTTGTGCAGAGGTGGAATATCAACTTAGCTGAATGGGTGCTCCACCACTCACATGGCTTAGTCAGCATTTGGCTCTGGCTCTGTTTCTTGGAGCAGTTTTTGGGATTTGTTCTTATTGCTCCACATGTGCTCTCATTTGTTGCCCAATATGCTCTAGAGGCATACAGAGAGCCGACACACACAATACTACAATAACAATCCAGCTGTCTTTGTGGTTTCTCTGACGAGCAGTGCTTGCAATTTAATTTAAGTGGATGACTTTGAGTGCACTTCATCACCATCTGCAGAAGTTTTATCTCCTCAAAAGAACCCATTCTTTACAGATGAGTTTATGGGTGGTTTACGGATTTTGGTAGATTGATGGACAGTTACCACTGTTTTTTTGTATGGACCAGATTGCCAACAGTCAAAGTTGCAAGTTTTAATAACCAACCAATCGATGCACCATGGCCTCCTCTCTGTGTGATTTTGTGGCTCTTTAATAATACTATAACCACTGGCTGAGAAATGCTCTAAAAAACTGTTCCACACACTGTTCATCCTACCATGTCTGAGGGCAGAGGTGTTTGTAGCTGTTCAGAACAGCCACACTTGAAAGAAGGGTGAAAAGCCTGCTGTCATAGAGAAGAGTGATAATCGCTCACATGTGAATAACATTCCATGCTTTTGTCCTCAAAAGGTGAAGTTAGGTGGTTTCCTCGCAAACGAGAATATCAGCCTGGTAAAATCCATTGGTTTTCCTTGTTTCTGCCCTGACCCTGGCAAAATGCTTTTGTCCATTCGCAAACCAGGCAACCTGCCTCTCTTTCTACTTTACCTCTTCCCTTCTTTTCTATTTGAAAAGTGCTTGTGATAAGCATGTGCATGAATCTAGATTTCAGTTGTTATGTATTTCAAGGTTTAACATTAACAACTCTGACCTCTGAGCTTTGTCACCATTACTTAAAAAAGGTCTCTCACAAACTCATAAATGTCAAACATGTTGGTTGACCAAAAACGAACCTACCACTGTTTTCTCTTAATACGTTTTTAGTCATTGTTAAAGCTAATATGAAAAACATTTTTAGGTTCACCTTCTCAGGTGTGACGATTTTCTACTTTTCCCTCTCACATATAATAGTCTGACGGTTGGATAAAAAGAGCAACATGAACACGTTACTATGAGCTCTGGCAAATCGTACTGCTAATTTTTCGCAGTCTTCTGCAATTTATAGAGAAAAAATTTAATTTATGAATTAAGACAGTGATCGGCATTTTTTTAAAAAAGGAAAATAACCATCAGTTACAGCCCTGATTATAAATATCCTAATATGACGTGTTTTTACCACAGTTGAATCATCGACCATTTGCACTTGTGTTTCTTGAGTTTTCTCCTTTTTTACTCATTTAATTATTTCCTTCTTGTCCTCTTCTTTTTGCTCACCTCATCCTTGACTCCATGCATGCTGACCACAAGAGATGTTAACTTCAGTAGAGGCTGTGTGACATGATATACATAATATACCATAGAAGATTAGAGAGAGAGAGAATAGGATGATATAAACCAAATACCAGCTGTAATGAGTTTGTCCAACAAAATAAAGGCCATAAAAACGTCAAAAAGACTAAAAAAAAAGACTATTCAATAAGACCAACTGGGCAGAGAGGCTCAGAGAACCTGCAGTACAGACGCTGGATGTCAGTGCATGATTTAATTAGGATACTTTGTTTGGTAAGGTGAGGTTTAGGGTTTTGGGAATGTTCATACAATGAAGGGAATTCAGCTTCCCACACTTCACCTTCTTATGAACAGACTTGGCATCAACTTTGGCAGTCTCTGTAAATCAGTGTGCGTGAGAGAGAGGGACGAGGTGAGAGAGAGAGAGAGAGGGATGGAGAGAGGTCGGTACGGCACAGGCCTGCATCTTCGACCAACGGGAGTTGGCATTCCCATGCACAACAGACAAAGGCGGGGTGGTGGGGGGGGGTAAAGCGCCGAAGAGTGAGGTGAGGCAGAGCTCATTCAGTGGGATCGCTGAGCTGCGGAGCTGCTCGGATTTTACTGGCAGAGAATCCCTCCATTTGGTCTGCGAAGCGCTCCTGTCCTGGACCGCTGTGCGCTCTGCAGCTCTGTGGGGCTCACCCTCTCTGAAGCGGATGCGACAAGACCCCGCAAAGGGACGACACCAAAAACTTTTTTCATCGTGGTGTTCAACAAAGGTAAGATTGCCGTTTTGCTTTGCGTTTTATCCCCCCCCACCCCCCATTTTTAGCCAGCAAACGGGACCGATGGACACTGAACGGTGCAGATGATGAGGAGATGCATGGCTTTTCCTGATCGCGATTTCTATCTTAAATTTGTAGTTAATCATCACAAATTACAGGTAAATGAAATGGATTAAAAAAACGTTCTAATCGATGAATTACTGCAGGTGCAACAGGGGTTCATGTTTGAAGCCATTTCGAAAGACAAGTTGAGCATCTGTTTGCGGATATGCCTAAAATTTACCAGTTTGCTTTTCTTTGTGCAATATCCATATTCCATTGACCCTCTGATTAAGATATAGAAGTGTCAACCTGCAGGGAAAAATCCCAGATCGTCAATAATACGATCGCTCTGCACATCACATCACACGGCTGAACAAAAGAGCTGCATTTGGTCACATCTTTCCTCGGGTTTCACAGGCTACAGACTTTGGGCAAACGTGCATCAAATAAAAGTCGATTTGCTTCGCTGCAGGTAAATGATCTGAGCGAACCTTTTTATGTCCTGTCAGCTGCAGTAACGTCGCCGGGAACAATCAAGTGCGTCCCTGCGCCTGCTCGTTACGGCTGGAGCCTCAGGCAGCCCTTTGGTGTTGCTGCTGGAGATACAAGCGTTTCTTAATTCTCCGTCTTTGGTGTGTTTCATCGTGCGTAAAGCCGCCTTTTCTAAACCGGAGACCTCCCCCCCCCTCACCTTTTCCCCGGTCAAGCTCGAAGCGTTTCCCTTGTCGACGACATTAAATCTATTTCAAAGAGAAGAAAGTTGCTTTTCACCGAATTATTCCACAGCGCTTGACAGGGGCACGGGCCAGACACCAGGTGCGCCCTTATGGCCCCTGGTTAACGGTGATCCTGCCACTGTGCCTCTGTGTTTTAGAGATTTTGATGCCAAATTAGTCAACAAGTTGTCACCTGAGTTCACAAAGTGACTTCGCGGTTATACATTTGTTGAGGCTTCCTCTGACAGCCGCACAATTAAATCATCTGGACACATGACTTTGTAAACTTGTTTTACTCCGAGAAAAAAAAAAAAAACAAAAACCCGTCGGAATGCTGATGTGTGAAATGTTCGAAGCTTCTTCTATCTGCAGTGGATTTTTTCCCCCCGTGTCCATTATCCCACGGCTTTGTTTCCCCCCCCCCTCCTTTTTCCGATTAAAGCTCTACATCATGAAAGCACCTCAGTGTTGCACGGAACGAGGATACGCTCCTGGAAGGGGAAAACTGTCTGTTTATTACCTTACTATCGCCACCCACCTCTTGAGCCAATCGTTGGAGCCCCATCCCTCTTTCACATGCGCGCAAACGCAAACGCAGACACACACACACATAAACACACACACACACAAACACACACACACAAACACACACACAAACACACACACACACACACACACATACATAGGGAAACACAGAGTTCTTCTGTAGCACCATCAATGTCACCATGGAAACCATCTCTCTTGGCACCCCCATTGATGGCCTTCAGCGTTACTCACGGCTTGTCATTTGAAAACGTCGGGGTGTGTTTGTGAATTTCTCTTCTGCCACGGCATGTTTAAGGCTGCGACCTGGAGAGGAGGTAGTGCTTCTCCTGAGTACAGAGCAGTGTGTGTGTGTGTTGGATTTTTAATGGGCGTGTTGTCTCCCACTTGCAGTACTTTGTGTGTCGTGCAGCAGGGATGGGATCCGAACAGGCCTCGGCCTTCCTTCAGCGTAATTGCTAGGAGAATCTGTAAAGGAAAGTGTCCATGCAGATAATGTGTTTTGTCCTTTTCCCAGAGGCTGCTCTCTAAACTACTGTACTGTGCCAATCGCTGCCTTACATGAATGAACACAGCTGGAATACAAGCGAAACTCACACATGCTGAAAGGCAGGATGAGTCATTTGACAGATACATTTATGACCTGAATCTGGGTGGGATTCGGAGCCTGGGGGGGGCTTTATTTTTATCAAATAATTTATTTCTTTTGATAAGGGTGTATGTGTTTATCATACTGCCGTCCCAACCAATTCACATAAATGAGAATTCCTATCCACATCAATCGGAGTCTGTTCGGCCACATTATGCACATATTTAGCATTTGTTTAATGAGGGGAGCATCATTAGTGTAGAGAAATTTATGCAGCGACTTTTATCTAGGAGTGCTCCATTAATCCTTTTTACCTGGATTTGTCAGGGAATAATTGGAAGCAAATGATTTCCCTGGATGTACATGTTTTGCCATATGCTGTTCTGGGGAATATATTCTAATCTAATGTTCCTATTTTTCACCATTTCATGCTGTTATAAGCCAACAGATATTTGTAGATTCATTCTGTTTGTTGAATAAAAAAAAAATGCAACGTTGTATAGAATTCTGCCTGGATTACTTGGGATTTATTTTTAGATAATGTAAGCTTTAACATCTAGGTCTCTCATTAAGGCGGCTCCTTTCCGATGAGACCATTGGGGGATGAAAATCAAGTCTGAATTAATTGTTTGATAACAGTATTTGCTGATGTTGATGACATACAGTTTTTTGATGTGAATGGTGTTAAAGGTAATGAAGTCCAACACTGAATGATGAAAGTGCCAACCTTTCATGCACGCACACGCATGCACAACACATCCAACAAACAGAGGCATTCACACACCCAGACAAGAACCTGCAGTGTCGCTTCTCCTTCCACTGGAAGTGAAACGAGTCAAAATTATATTTCTTGGAATCAGTTTTGTTGACCATCTGTGAAGACGTTACTTTAATTAGGGTAGACATTGCTCAGGGTGCTCAAGGCAGAGTAGATGTTTACATGGACGCGTGTTTGTGAGCGTGGCTTTGTGTTTAGTATAGGCTGTTCTACTGTGATGTACACACATACGGACACATAGACACACATACACATAGGGGGAGGGTAGCTGTGTAGATTTGCAAGCCAGGGGTAAATAATATGGAGAGGAAAGGGAAGTAACAGCATACCAGTCAAAAAAATCAATCTGCTGACTAACTGATACCTTCTTCATTGACTGTGGAAATTTAATTACAGCAATCTCAACAGTTTCATGGACTGATCATAGTGATCTGCTGTGGTTGAGTATTTATTAAAAGAAGAATCCACTGGATGGATTTGTGTGGGATACTCATGTGATGACTGGGAATGGTAGATATGGTCTTGTTTTCATAGCAAGAATGAGTTATATTTTCAAATAATGTCAAATAATAACAAGCAGGCTGCTAATAGGGCTTGCCTATTTTCCTTGTTGCCTTCATATGTTCTACACTGTGCTATAATGTTATTCAGTTCAATTTAGTGCCTGATAAAAACAGTTAAGCCCAAGAACAATGTGGAAACACTTCACTTCTGCCAGATAAACTGAGATTTCACACTGCCAGAAGTGTTAGATAGAGCGGGAGAATAAGTCTTTGTGACAGGAAGAGAAGAAGATGAGGAGGACAGATGGTAAAACATAGAACTCTTTCTGTAGGTCAAAGGAGATAAATGGCCAAAAGATGGAGTGAGAGAGCAGGGTAGAAGGTGGGGTAGTGTCTCCTCCTTAATATCTGTCTTTGAGCTCTGCCTGTGCATAAGGAAGTAAAAGGGCCACGCGAGCAGCCTGAAGATGCAGCATATGTTACCTGTTCGTCGCTGGCCAAGTCAAACCTCCTCTCTCACTGCTACTTGGAAAGGCTGCAGAGAGAGGGAGAGAGAGAGGGTGATGGAGAGTGAGAGTGAAAAAATGGAGAACAAGCTGGGAAAAGATGGAGGAATGAAAGATGGAGGAAGCAAAAGGGACAGTAGAACTGAGCAAAAGAGGGAGGACAGGGAACAGGTAAAAAAGACACCAGAATACAGACGGGGAGACACCTACAGCAATATGTTTGTATGTCTCCATTCAAGGAACTTCTCTGTGGTCTTGCTGGCAGTCTGTGGCATCTAGTGCTGGAGTAATCCTCCTGGGAACATGCTGAAGCTGCCAAAGTGCCATCCAGCTCCTTTTTCCCCTCCTTACCACCCTCATGCTTGTCTATCTCTGTCTCTCTTTTTCTCGCTTTCTCAATACTCCTCTTTTTTTTTCTCTTAGCTTTTCCTTTCATTTCAGTCCTTCCCAATTACCTTAAATTCATCCATTTAATTCTGTACTTGATTTTCTGTATTTCTCCACTTGCTCTTTGCACTCTGAGCTTCGAATTGCCAACCATCTCCTCCTCGTCACTGTATTCCTGGTGTGAATCTTTCCAATATGAGCGATTTGCCCTCCTTTTTTTGGCTCTTGTAGTCCTGCCTATAGAATCAGTGTTTCACTTCTAAGAGAGCTGAACAGAGTGAGGCCTTTCCCATGGGTTGACCAAACAAAGAACCTGGCTCTCTTCACTTCTGTATGACTGCACAGGAACAGAAACAGAGGCATTCAACAGCGAGTCTGCTGCTGGGCGGCAAAGCCATAGATCTCCCCTGGCCTTGGTTGAGGCATTTCTTCAGTTTTGCTATGAGACAGCAACGATCATTAGGCTGATTGTATAATCTGTTTTTATCACTAAGGAAAGGAAAATAACCTTCTAAAGTGGAACCATGTGTGTTTATCAATTAAAGAGCACTTTTCAACAATTAATCTGTAGGGATCTGCTTTTTAATAACATATTATTAGTAAACCATTTATAGGGAAAAAGATTACTTCCATTTTCAGTTCTGTTTAACTTGTATTTGGTTCAAGAACAAAAGTGTGCAAAATACCATGAATGGTTTAAAAAGGTTTTGTAAAAAGTTTACATGTCAACAGCTGAATAACACAGATACATATAAAAAAAAGAAAATTATTATCCTGAAATTAATTTTTATCCATATCATTTCATCTTTCTAGCAGTTTATCATGTGTAACCGTGCACATTAATACATTACATTACAATGCATTTTACAAATGGCTGTGTGGCCAGTGTGAAAAACCCTGTGAGAATTTTTTGTTTGGTCTCATCTGGTAGCCACAGGTCAAAAGTCATGGTCAGAGTAGCTCACACATGTACTAAGAGCCTATCAAGTCCAGTTGAAATTTACACCATATTTGATAGATAAGATATCATGGTTGGGCCAACACATCCTGAAATACACACACAAGTTTCACTCACATGTGGACTGGTCAGATCTGGTCAGTAATGACTGTATTTGCCCAAATAAAAAAAAGAAAAGAAGAAAAAAGAAATTTCTTTTCAGTGCGACTCAGACTCAGTAGCTTCCATGAGTTAATATTGGAGATTAAAACTCACATACTGACATACTGGCTGGGGGGCCCAAGAAGGGACTGAGTCAGTGTTTACTGGTACAGTGAAGGCCTCATCCCACCCAACCAATCACCACGGCCACTTTCCTCCAACAAAAACCCCAAACCACCCACATCCCATTGGCACCTGCTACGTCGGAATTCAGGTCAGCAGTGGTAGTCACGAAATCGCGCCGAGAGTGATTGGTAAAGGGGAGAGGGGTTCGACGAGGGTGGGGGCTTCTTGGCACCAAAGACCCTGCCACTGAGAACAATCAACCCATTGTGTGGCAACAAAAGAGTCACAATTAACGCACATTAAGTGATTTGTTCAAAACAACTAAAAGACTTCATCTGAAGAATTGTCACAATATTCAGTCTGGCAGATTCACACTGGTTATCAGTTGGAGCTACTTTGGTTTATACCACTGCTCTGTGAACCTTAACACACCTCAACACACGGACAATAATATCTTAATATGAAACAAGAAAGCTGAAAAGACAGTTTACTTTAACTCAAATTATAGACAGACAATAAATAAAGCCATCAGTGTTTGAAGTTTTGAATACTGGACCATATGAGCTTAAGGATCAAAAGAACATTCAAAATATATTTAAGAATATGTTAATGAGAATAACATTTTTTTTACCACTGTTGAAGTTTTTAAAAGTTAATTGTATCCTGCAGGAGTTGCTAGGCTGCTTTTCTCCTCATATCATTATTTTCAGGAGAAAAGCTTTTATGAAAATTTCCCAGTGAGGATAATGGGAGGATCAGCGAATGGGGAATAAAGATTCAAGTGGATGAACTGAAAAAAAAAAGGATTTGATAATGCCTGCAGTTTACATATGGTGACAAAATGTGGCTAGATGTTATTTTCACATTTGATCCTCCTGCCAGCAGCTGAGGTCTAATCTGGCTGGGAAAACAAAAAATTATATAAATTTAAATAAATAAAGTGACTCAAAAAATTTCAAAAAAAGTTAAAATTTAACTAAAACTATTGTCATTACCCACTTCAGCCACTACCCCTCCCAATTTTACCCACCTTTCTCTTCCTTTGCCCCTTTTTACAATTCCACAAATCATCAATTAAGTGTGTAATGGGCCTCTGAGGGAGGTCTGTGTGCTTCTTTGTTCAGCTGTGGGGCATTGATGTTCCTCTTGAGTATGTAAATAGCCTGAGCTGTGGGAGCGCAGAGCAGAGCTGCCACTTGTCTGCTTAATCGCGGAGAGCTCCATCACTTTCGGACATTTTCAGGAGCCAAAACAGGACATGCATGAGAACTCCAGCACCAAATACAATGCCCACACTCGGAGGAGTAACCTCAGCACCCATATCCACCTCCCGCTTCTTCCGGAATAAACCCCCTTTTTGCTTGCTCTCTCTCTTCCTCCTGATTACCTCAGGACCCTTTACCCTCACACCACTTCCCCCCCTCTCCCCCAAAAATGCCAATGCCCCTCACCCCTCCTACTCCTCACATGCCCGACCAATCCTCCCTCTGCATGTGTGCTGCTCCCCACTGCTCGGCCTATCCCATCCCGTCGAGCCCAGCTGATGGACCCTACAGTCTAGTTTTGTTTACCTCACCCACTTCTCCAGCGGAACACACAACAATCCCCTTCATTGCCTGTTTGTCAGCCCCCTTTTCAGAAATAAAAGAGGGGAGGGGAGGGGGTTACAAAAACAAAAACGGAGGAAACAATTAAGTTGCCCCTCCTCCCCTGAACCCTGTGCTAGCGGTTTCCCAGGTCTCTGTTCTGTAAACTAACTTGGAGGCCCGTAAAGTGGCCCATTATTCTGGTAGGGGTGGCGTGTTCCAAGAGCGGCTTGCCTCAATGGCTGATGAACACAGAGAGGGTTTTGTTAGAGGGTTTTGGCTCACCACATTATGCACTGGTTAATTAGGAGCTACATCTATCTATCTATCTATCTATCTATCTATCTATCTATCTATCTATCTATCTATCTATCTATCTATCTATCTAGACATCCATCTATCTATCTAGACATCTAGTTAGACATTCACCAGCATATTTGAATCAGTATGACATTTTGCACAGTGGAGAGGACCCTGCTTGTACAGATGGATCCTTGGGAATCCTGGCTCCTCTTATAGTATTAGGATTATAGTGGACCAGGATTTCGGGGAATTTGTGTTGTATGCTTTAAATCTCGACTGGAGGGAGTATACCATCCTCTGAGCAGGCTAAGATGGGTGTGCTCTGGGGATTTGGCCACGACTGAGATCAAACAATGGAAACGTGTTGAAAACACTCTTGCCCAGAGCTTCTGATAATGATTGACTATGACTATAAGCAGGCTGTCATAATTAGACAGTGGAAAAAGCCTAAGCAAGTGTGTTGGCTCTCAATGGCATTCCAGTGCTGCGTGTGACTGAAAAAATATTTACATAGTTTGACAAAGTATGCGGTGAATAATGACATGGAAAGAAAAACAACGAACTGAGGAGCAGCAGGGGTCCCCCTGTGGCTTTTCATGTGTAACAGCAGTCAGTAATAGGCAACGGTAAGCTTTTATTTTCACAGTATTTCAGGAAAGAAACGCTGTATAGCCAAGGTTCTGAAAGAACGGTGAAGTGGTCCTGAAAGGAAAGCAGGCTTGCAGAGTGTAGAGGCTTCAAGTCGTATTTTTATCTTACATCACCGACTCAGGTCTTTGTAATTTAAACTGATAACAGCTAACACCGGGCATATTTCTTGGATCACCTCTCATTTTTACCTTTTCAGATTTGTTTTATGATATTTTACCCTTCAAGCATCATTGAATTTGTTGATCAAAATTCTGTTTGCTGTTCTAAAACAGCTGGGCCAACACCCAGGGTTCACACCAGGTTTTCATGCTCCACTGGGTTTAGTGTATTGTGTGCATCAAGGCCTAGAAACAAGACCAAGCACGCCTCTGCTGGAAATTACTTTGTCTGCCAGACAGGCTATAGCAATATGTTGTGGTAGTAATGATACATTTAATATGTGTATGAGTAAAAGAGAGGGAGAATAAACTGTGAAAAAAAGGAGGGAGAGACAGTGAGGGAGAATTTGTAATGAAGGAGGTGCATACTGTAGAGGACACAGGCACTCATGTACACACACACACACACACACACACACACACACACACACACACACACACACACACACACACATACACACACAGACACACACACACACACACTGATATGCTTCCCCATTATATTCTGGTCATACTTGATAAAAGGTGTTTCCTCAGTGCAGATACACAGTAAAGGAGTGACAAGGAGTTTTCAACTATTTAATGATCATATCTTATAGAAATTTTTGCATGATATCATTATAGGCTGTGTCTACTTATGTTTCAACTTCTGTTTACAGTAATTAGCATAGCATGACATCCAGACAGTGGATACCATTAACAACAACAACAATACTTTTACTCAAGCAGTACTGAATGAAATTAGGTATAATACATGTCCAGGAATTTCTGTCAGTTGTATAGAGAGCAGACGGTAAAGTCTGTGGCATTAGCTGCAATATCTAAAGTATAAGACTACTATACTTTTACAGCCTTTGCCTATGATGAGCACTACTTAATATAGCACATTAATTGGCATAATATTTACATTTACATTTACACTTTCAGATATATTTAAACATGTGTAAATGTGCGCTTGAAAATATATAAAAGGTGGTGTATCTCCTAATTATTTAACTGCCTGACCTTAAGCTCAGGGACTTTTGGTAACATTTTCTTAAACACATGAGATGGACATGACGAAACATGCTCTATGACGAAAAATATTTTGAATATCAGCCTTTAGGATTTAGTGAATTATGGGTTAGTATGTGTGTTTTCATGTATGTGTGTGTGTGTGTGTGTGTGTGTGGTCGTCGGGCTTGTTTGGCTGATGTAATGAGCTGTATGCGTGTGTGTGTGTATGTGTGTGTGTGCAGGAATGTCTTTTTTGTCAGCACTACAGGGTGGTGTGAGGAGAGCAGGGCATGGCTACTGCTGTAGGCTCTGTTCAGTCCCCACAGGCTCCAGTGTTTAATTAGTGTGAGCACATCTATCCTCCTTAGTCCCATTATTGGCAACTCCTGAGCAAGACTGTAACCCCCCACACACACACACACACACACACACACTCCGGCGTCAGATACCAACAGAGATTTTTGACCACAGACAACAGTGCAATATTTTTTGCATGTGGCGGTAATTTGTGTTGTGCTTACACAAATGTAAGTGAGGGGGGTAGAGGTGGCACAGTGAGAGTAAGTGCATGTATTGTCTAGATATATTTAAATTTGGGAGTGTGGCAGGTGAGTCAAGTGAAGTATGAAACATGATTTGTGCAGTAATCCCATTTCGAAGGACCAGCTGCCCAACACAGATGTCAGCTCTTCATTTATCCGGGGATAACCTGACAGCACGGACGCCTTTCATACGACTGTAGATGTAGAGACGTGCTCCATGTCGTTCTCGACTTCCACTGGTTACTTTGTTATGACCTTCGTCCAACTCTTTCTCTCTACCCTCACTTATTTTCTCATCTGTTAGCCATTCCAGTCCTTTGTCTCCTTCCTTACCTTTATCAGCCACACCTTCCATTTTCCCCCTCCCCCCTTTTATCATTCACCCTCCCCCCATACATTGTTAGACATCTTTATATTGCATTCTTGCTGTTTCAACCCTCCCATCCTTCCCTCCCCTGTACTATACACCTCGCTCTCTCTTTCGGTCTTTCTCTCTCTTTCTCTCTCTCTCTAGCTCATTCTCTGTCTCTCTCTCTCTATCTGTCTATCTGTCTGTCTCTGTCATCCCCCTCTGAGCAATGTAGTGGGTATACCATAGTGGTGGTTGTAGTAGGGGGTGGGGTGGTCCTCCCTAACTGGTTTATTTAATGAGGTCCTGTGGGGATTGGACTGAAGCTGTCAAAATGTGCGTGCTGTTATATAGCCTGCTCTGTTAAACAGATGCGCCTTTGCTAATGATAGTACTGTAGCATTTCTTCATATGCAGCTGGCATGAACACAGGAGCCGCTATAGGAGACGGGAGATGAGAGATGAGCAGTAGATGTATAACCCCCTCGTCTGATTGAGGACGTAGTGGGGAAGTACAGCAGGAAAATCTCACATTACTATGGATGATCTTCTTTTCTCCGCTTACCTTTCATCTGAGCAGCTTTAGGCAAACGATGGGGGCTGGGGATAGGGGATACTGGAGGGGCAGTAACAAAAATCCTTTTGGTTGAGCTTTGAAGGATCCGACTGAAAACCTAGCATAGACTCTTAGAACATGATGGAGGAAACAGTGAGTGACACAAGTTGAGATATTGAATATGAATGCCTGGTAGTCTTGGGAGGAGACCTAGAGGTGAAGGTGGAGAAGGAAAGACAGTGGGAATGAGTATGTCATTATATCCAAGTGCTCAGCTGTAGCTCTGGGAGTGAAGTGGGTTGTAGTTTGATTAGATGCCATCAAACTAACTTTCCCTGCAGATATTATCCAGATGAATGGGAATCACCAAATCAGTCCTATGACAACCACTCCCCAGTATAATAGGCAGTTAGCACATAATTACAGTGGGACTGGTCACATCTGACAGACCTATACAGACTGCAACACTAGCCTCGGGATTCCCAGAGGCTCTTCTAATGACTGCCTCATTATGGACACAAAGAGTTGTGCCAAACAAAGGGAAACCTTGGAGGATGCTGAGGGACAGGCATGTATGGTTCAGTCATGCGTTCCCAGGATGCTGATGCACCCTGACTGTAAAGCAGAATGGTAAAAATTGGAAATGTGGTGAAACAGGAGTGGCAGGGTTACAGCTGTTACATGCAATGCGTGAAGCATTTTGCAAATTGCCTCACAGCATTAACGTTGACTGAAATGGAGATTGGTGCTTGTTATAAAAAAGCACAAAGAAAACAAAGTTTGCTAAATAAAGAAGACTTGCTGCCAGCGGTCAATGGATCTAAGTGTGAGTTTCTTTGAAAACTTTATCTTCATGCGTCTATGGAATAAATATAAGATGTTGATCATTCGATAACGTAATTGTGGGGTCTCCTGATAGCTTGGTGCTAGGCTTGGAATCAGTTGTGATAAACACAGCTCCTTCAGCACTATGGGTTTTCAGGTTGACCTGAGCTGAGGCCTGAGGCTGTGTCACTGACCATGGTACTGAATGCCTGTCCTGCTACCCCATATCTGTATGGAAGGGTCAACCCTTCCAGTCCAGACTGCCCTAGCACTTTCAACATAGCCATTTACAATTCATTAGCAGGTAAAATAATGGCAGAATGATTTATTTACAACTGTTAGTGAAGTACCGATATGAAGTACAATTTGTGATACTTCTTTAGATAGTAAGCTATACATTTGAAAAGCATCTTCACTCAAGCACTTTTAAAATGCTATTTTCTACTTATTTAAGTTTCTAAGTTTGGTTGTGAAGTTTATAAGAATTAAAGCATTGCTTTCCTCCTAATTAATTTTTGTTATCGTTGTTGATGGTTGTAAATTGCTTGATTTTGACATAATTACACTGACAAAGGAGCACTTGCTGTACCCATAGAATTACCAAACTCCAACAATATATCACCAACATCACACTTTTATAACTTTTTTTTTTTACAACTTTTAATATTTACTTTGTTTTGCTCCATTAAGGCAACATTCTGATCTACACTAGTGCTCAGTAAAACATTACAAAGTTACTCATTTGATTTTCTGAAATTGGACTGCAGATGGTGTTACAGGGTTATGAGCTTTAGGATTTGTTATTTGCTCTCTTTCCATTGATAAGCAATTTTATTTAGTCCAGAAACAGGGTTTGGTAGCATGAGATTGGCTCTAGTGAATATCAGCTTCACTGATTGTGCATTTCCTTTCGGCTCTTTGCCAGTCTTTGATCAAACTATATTCTCACTCCATGGTTCACTTGGAAGCATTTCAAGATGGCTTTCAAGTGGACCACCGAGTGACTCCGCACTCCTACATTTGTCTGGGGCCACTCTCTTAAATTAACAAAATCTGAAAGATAAAGGGTCTGAAGCAGTACACCACTGTCCGGTGAAGTGGGTTGTGTGTTTCGGATGCGTAGATTGAACAGCTGAGCTACATGAATTTATGCAGGCAGCAGACACACGCACATACACACATTTAAGTGACTCTTGCAGATCAGAGAAAGAGAATAAAAAACACAATATAGAGGCAGATTTTTTTCATCTTTAAACATTAGTGTCATGAGAGACATGAACTTACTGAGACATGTGGTAGATGAATTTCATTGGGGCTGTTGTTGGAGAAACCTATGATGGGAATAAGGAGTAAGCACAGAGTAAATTTGGGTTTGGTATTTGGGGTTGAAATGATGCAAAGTTTTGAGGCGACTTCCACCCGATGGGAAAGTTTTTTTTGCTTTGGACCCTCCGCTTATTTGAGATATTGTCTTTTTGCAAACAGCACTCTTAGATGTCTTCTGAAGAACATTAGGTTACATTACTGATTGCATAAACCAGATTTGCATGACAGTCCACACATCTCTCTATCACTATCTATCGCGGAATGCATTCATCCCGACAACCATCTAGGGACGGAGAAACGTAGAGTGACAATGCTTCCCTTTCTTCTGATTGTGGAATTTATCTCCTCTTCCTATGCACAGCACAACCTGAAGTGTTTGCTGAGAGTTTCATTTGAGGGGGGGGCTTTTTTCCCAGCTCCCAGGCAGCTACTATGTGTGAGCCCATTTCTTCCCACTGCATGGCAAGTGGCTGTGAGGCCCAGAGGGGCCAGATATATCCGGACCCTGGCCCAGCTCCAGTTGTCTTTACCTCACAATATACTGTGATGCTCCAGTCATGAGAATGGGCATCGGGCCCCTCAAGAAACCAGTGGGAAACTGGTATTCTCATTTACATCTCCCTCTGAGCTATTGCACGGATTCGATTCTAACAACCTCAATCAGACCAGTATAATCAAGCAGTTGGTCTCTAGTGCAAACTTCTTAATTTCATGTAAGCTCGGGTTGTGGATGGTAGTGTGGCATTGAATGGCAGACTGTGTGATTGTAGGTCACTAATTATGTTGCACTATTCAAGAACACCCTGTTAAGTTTTTAAGATTGTTTGAATGCCTTATAACTTTTTTCTGTCTATCAAGAAGAATTTTTCTTTGGTGAGGAAAAAGATTTGAGTTGTCCATCCATTTGCTAATCTTTTAGGGCTGCATCCCATCTCTAGATGGTGTGTGTGCAGGATATGTGTTTGTGTGCTGGGTGTGTGTGTGGCTCTGAGCTTCCTCTTTCCCCTTCAACCCCTTCTCTCTAAACTGCAGAGTGTTGCTAGGACAACCCCTTGTGGTCCTTGCTGCATCGTGGTGGCCTTCAATGCCAGCACTCGGGGAACCTCCTCGCACTGGGAAGGCAGCATAAAATTGGGATAATCGCCGTCGATTATGGGACACAATGGGTGCCGCTTCTGAAAGATTCATTCATCCTGGAAAAAGAGACTGTGGAGGGGGAAGGAGAAAGGGGTGCCTTGGTCCCTCCACTGCTCTCCCACGGTGGGCACAGGCATGACATCAGTGGCCTGAAAGAACTGGCATTCTGGACATGCCCACAGACCCCCCCCCCATACCCCCTCCCATTTGAGCCCCCTCCCTTCTTTTCTCGCCCCTGCCAGTTTGGATGCAGTACTTGGCCAAGTGAGTTGGGGCCATTGCCACTGTTTGCGTGTGGAACAAAGCCCCTCAGAAGGAAGAGAGGAAGCAGAGAGCTTCACATGGTACCAGCCAAAAGCAGGGATGGCTGCCTCAGCCTTCCCCTCACAGGCCCCTCTTTTGGCTGAGAGGTACTGGTGTGACCCCAGTACCCCCTTCTCCCCTGGTGTCCCTCTAACTCCCCCCGTAACCCCTTTTTCTCTGTCCTAGTCCTTCACTCTCATCTCGAAAAAAGCTCAGTTTTCCCTGAGAGAGCCCTTTGAATGAGTATGACATGTCAAGGGATTTAGGATGAGTGATTTCTCATGACACAACCTTTACTGACAGAGATGGAATTCCTCTGGCTTTTGTTGTGCAGTTGGTTGTTTGTCTGAAAAAGGAAATTGCTTTCCAACACATTTCCCTAATTAGAATAATGTGATACTGGTCAATACGATGTGAAGTCCCATGCTGCTGGGAGACTAGAGGGAAATCAGTATTACACCATCCTCACATGAATCATGTTGGTCATTTGTTTTTTGGAGTTCAGAGAATTGGAGTTTTAATGAATATTGCGATGTGTATATATATATATATATATATATATATATATATATATATGTTGGAGAGTGTGTGAGTAAACGCTATTTTGACAGTATTTTAAAAGACGAAACTATTTTGTCTAGGTTCCCTTTTTGAATTATAATTTATTGGGGTTACTGAAGGGCACATTAAACACTCTACACCTGCTATATCTTTGAATCTAATGATTCTGATGAACACTCTTGTGTCAGGTACCCATTTGCAGAGAGCTCATAATATACTCTATGCTCTTTGACCACTTTGGCTCAAGAGTGTCATAATAATATGTTGCCGCGTACAAAGAGCACCTCTCATTGACTGTTCATCACAATGACCTCAAAGACCCAAAACGGCAACATTAAGGACATTAAATCTTCCATCTGTGATTCCTTTGTCAGTTATTCCCTCTTCAGCAGAGGGGCTACTTACAAAGCAGTACTGTCCGTATTGTGCCATTAGTGGGCATCATGCTCATCTACAGAAGCCCGGCCTTTCCCTCGCTATCCCATGTAGCTGGATGAGTCTGGGAGTGTGCTCTCTGGGGGGATTACAGTGTCCAGGGAGTGGAGGGTCCCTGAGGGATTGACTCTTAAGCTCTGATATTGACTCCTCCCTCTACTTTTTCTTCTTAGGTTATTTATTTTTTCCTAGTTTTGTTTGATGTGTGCCTGCTGCTGTGAGTGTGTGTGTGTGCGTGTGTGTGCCTTGGTTGTGTTGCTGGCTGTGGGTGGTGGTGATGGTGATGGAGTCTGGGGGTGGAGGCTGAGGGGGGGTTTGCAGACATCAGGATGGGGCAATTCAGGTTGCTGCGGCTGTGAATGAGTCTGTCATCTGGGTTGTGTTTACTCGCTCCTTTCTGGATGCTTTGGACGAGCTGGTGGACAGCTGAGAACCTCTAGCTGTCAGCAGAGCTCTGGCGTTTTCAGCCGCCGGTTGTACCTTGGACCTTATCTGCTGACATATGTAAAAACATTTTTTTGGATGGAGCAGTCGTGATCCTG
Source organism: Istiophorus platypterus (assembly GCA_016859345.1). Taxonomy (NCBI): domain Eukaryota; kingdom Metazoa; phylum Chordata; class Actinopteri; order Istiophoriformes; family Istiophoridae; genus Istiophorus; species Istiophorus platypterus. The sequence continues at coordinate 11,206,558 of CM029121.1, forward strand.
CTAACAATTTCTAGTGCTGACTCACTCCTAAATACCAAAGGCCGGAGACTTGATTCTGGTAAATGTATATAGCACTTACCTCAACTCCACCAGAAATGAAGTAAGTACTATGCATCCCATTTACATTTCTAAGAATAATCTACTTTAACTCCTTTTTCTCTTCATTCACTTCAGCCAGTTAATGATTAAGTAACACTCATGCAATCAATTTTTTTGAGGTCAAAGTTAAAAGTTATTATGCATTAGCAGAAAATATGAGGTAAGGTCTCTAGTTTAGAAGTAAACAGGGAATTATAATTTTGGGATTTAGCATCTTTCAGTTTAGATTGTATGTCACCTGGTTTGAGATCAGGTGTAGTTTTATTAAGACCTTTAATAATTTTCATGGCTTCCAGGTCCTGTAATGCAATTAATCTGACTAAGCCCTCGGCCAAGATTAACCGGTTTTAAAATGATCCCATTAGAGCCTGAGGAGAGGAAACTCTACTCGTGTGTGTTCTGTGTGTGTGGGCATCTTTGTGTGTCTGTCATAACTTTTGATTTATGCAGTTGTACTGGACTTTTTTGGAAAATCCTATTATAGTCACAAAAACTCACTTTATGAGTGGCTATTAACATCTCTGTGAAACTTTGTATTCACAGTTTCTAAAAGAAGCAGCTCAAATCCATTTAAGTCAGTGGATGCTGAAAAGGGTTTAATTTCTCAGGATTATTCTTCAGGGCAGAGAGAATTAATTTTAAGATCATGTCATGTTAATCAAAGTTAAAAGTATGTAAAGCAAGGAGAATTTTTCATCTAGTAAAATTATTCTATAACATAAAACATTTTTTTCACTACCGCATGAAATTATGGTTTTCTGCTATATTTGATTATGCTTTGCTATACATTATCACCTTCATCTATCACTGGCACGCACAGGCCCACTCTCTCATTTGTCTCTGACTTGGTGAGAGATGCGCTAATGAGAGGATCATGACAGAATAATATCCGACCTCTGTGACGTCCAACATCTGCTTCCTCTCTCTCTGTCTTAGTGCTAAAAATAATGAAATGGGGTGAAGAGGGGGAAAATTCAATTATCAGCAGTCATCACTCTCATGGAATGGATTACATGTTAATGCTAATTTTTCAGGATTTTATTTTAGGGGCTTGACTTATTCATCCACCTTTTAACAGATGTATGAAAAAAAGGCAGAGGTAGAGTGGGATGGTGGTTACTGTCTGCCTGCTGTTTGCATGTTTTTTTCTGTTTTTCACACTTCACCTTGAAATTAATAAGATTAGACAGGACTGATCCATCTGTGCAACTGGAAGCTGACCAGGTGGTCTTCCTATAGCCCAGCTTACAACAAAGCAATACACAGAGCCAGCGAAGGTGTGTATATGTGTGTGTATATTTGCTCATGTGGAATTATTAGCGATGACTTGCACCGCAACGAAAACACCATTAAGAGCCTTTGGTTGCAAGGAGTTCCCCTAATGGGGCCTATTGATTTGAGCTATCTGTCTTGCCTTTGATCAATTTTCAGCTTTGGAAAAAAACCCAACACAAAACAAAACAAAACAAAACAAAAAAAACCAAGGAAACTTGACAGCCAACATGATTAATATCTATGAAGTGTTCTCACTTTATAGTGGACAATTGGGGGAGGGTATGAGGACAAAAGAAATTTACTACTATTGAGGCTTCCGTTTGCCGGTTTTAGGCCCTAAACCCCAGGGGTGAGGTGAGAGGTCAGAAGCATTATTTCTTCTCCGCTTTTCTTTGTAATCCATCAAAGCAGACGTTTTCATGGGTTTATTGGAGATGAATAGCGACACAGAGACATTTCTATTTCCTTGCAGACAAAAAAGATAGACGGTTGGATACGTTGCTCCCTCAGCTTCGTAAGGAGACCAATATATAGCTTTAGCTCCTCTTTTTCTTTCTTATTCTCAGTTTCTTTCTCTGACAGAGTTATGGACGCGTGCCTAACTGGCATGTGACAGACACAGCTGGCTCTCTCCTCACTAACAAACTCATTGGCACTTTGAAACTGCTCTGGGCTGCCTCTGAAGTGAAAACCACTTGTAGATCAATTAATTAGGTTGTGTGACTGAGCCCCCTCTTCCTACAATCTCTTACAATCATAACTAAGACATAGAGAATATATATATATGTATGTATGTATGTATGTATATGATTCAGTCCCTTATATATAGATAATATATGAGGGACTGAATCGGTCTTAGAAGGCCACACATTTGCTCCTCCCTGCTAATTCATTAAACTCTCAACCTGGAATTTCGTCAGATTTTGTCCACATCTCATGTAGTAAAAAATTAAAATCATATCCATTAGATAATACAGCATTTTGAATGGTAATGTGTGCTTAATTTTGGGTGAGTTTGGAATTTGCTTTCAAATTTTCTTGCTGCTTCACAGCTTGTTGGGTGGATGTGAACGTAGTGTATATAACATCACTTTTTTTTTAGAATGGTGCTTCATAACATCGTTAAACTGAATAATTTCTTTATGCATAGTAAACATGTTATTAAGGTCACATAACATCATGTAGACATGCTTGTAAATTCCTCCAAAATCTTCTTTACGTTGCTCAAAGTTATTTCTGTACTAAAGGGAAATATAGGTTCAGTTTGTAGAAATGAGAGATGCTACGTGTCTAAAGTCTCTCCAAATGACTGCAATTTTACAAGCAGCAGCTTGTAGTCAACTTCCATCTGTTGGATGCTTTAGTAACCATGGACAGTGCTGGACTGACAGCGTGGCAGCACACTTGAATTGCTTAACATTTTTCATGATGAACTATTTTTCTTTTTAACTATGGTTTTTCAGAGACAATATGCACATCCAGAGAGGATTCTCATCTCTTTCCTATGGTGTCCTGTTTTGTTATTGAGTCAACATAATTCCTTGCTTTTCTACAGAGTGTCCACACATGACAGAGCACGACCCTTCGTTACATACTGATTAATAAAGCCGTATGTGTTTTCAAAGGGATTCTGCTTGATGGTTTTGCATGTTGAAAGCAGCCCTTTCATGTTATTTTTTTTCTTTTTTGTCTGTCACAGCGCCAACAGTATGCCTAAACAAGTGGAGGTGAGGATGCACGAGAGTCACCTGGAGCCGATTGAGGCCAGGCCTCAGTCCAGATGTGCAAAAATATGTTCCAAGCTGTTTAAAAACCTTCTGCTCACACTCACCGTCCTAGGTAAGTCAGCTCATATCTCTTCTGTCTTTTTTACTTTCATTTAATTTCCTTAAGGACTTAACACAAAGAAGTGCTTGCTGAAGATGGGCACCATCACTGATCTCAGTTTTCTGTCAACTCAGAGCTTGATTATGCAGCTTGCTGGTAATATGAGGAGGAGATGCCATCTGCGCTTGCTCAGTGTACCAGACAGTAAGATGACTGGGTGTACTGACCTTCCCCAGCTCTGGGCCACCTGTTGCTTTCAAAAACTCTCTCTGGCATTGGACACCTAAACAGCCTCTGGTGGTGCATGAAAAATATTGTGATTATAGCTGTGGCTAACTGCACCACAGGGGGAGATTTAATGAAAAGAGGAAAGGGCATGAAGAGAGTAATGCAATCTCTGGTTATAGGCCTTAAATCAAATTTGTGTTTAACTGGCACACATCAGTTTTACTTTGTTGTGTCTGACAGCAATGTGGTCCCTTTCCAATCTTACCATTTTATAAGCATAGGCTGTTTGAACGTGTTTGCAATATGGACGCATATATATTTATTTGTGCGTGTGTGTCTGTATGCGTGCATGTTTCCTTTAGCCATGTGTGTCCCTGACTATCTGTATCCTGCCTGCATGCATGTGTGTTTGTGTGAGCAAGTGCAATGTGTACATCTCACCCCACTTGGCAGGACTTTTGCAAAGCAAGTGAGCCAGCATGATCATTGATCATCTGTCACTTGGCAGATAAGAGCCTGAATGGGAATTTGCAAATGGGCCAACGAGAAGGCACAGGAAATCAAGTGCCTTCCAAAACCATCGGGTGTGCATAATCCACAGGATGCTGCTTGACTAGAGGATAGACTGAAGCTCAGAGGACAGCTTACAATTTTTATTTTTTATTTTTTTTAATTTTAAAGAAAGCTGAAGGGCTTTTGATTCCAGTGTATGTTATTAAACATCTCAGGCTGTGTGTGATGTTTGGCAGTGGTGTGGTAACAGAGGAAGTACAGCTCTGTGAGGGGGGGGGGGGCTTGTCTGGGCTGAAAAACGGACAGATACAGAGGACAACTACCGGGCCTGGCTGGCAAGACTGTAGGGGCGATAGAGCACACAGAGGTCATCATTACTTTCTGGGGAGAAACACTGTGTTTCAGAAAAAAAAACTGTTAATTGGAAGAGACGTACGTCAAGGGTAAGCAGAGGCCTTGTTGGAGAGAGGCTGGACTTTCCAAATTTTCAGGCTTCTAAAGAGTGAATGGAAGACTGGGGATAGGTAGGGGTACAAAAACCCATTATATAGCAGAAATGTCCCAGTTAGGTACAAGGTGAGCCGGAGGATAGGGTCAACTACCTCTCTTTTACCCCCTTTAATGAATGCTTTTTCACCTTCCCTGCCACAAAGTGAAAAAAAATTTGTTGAAAAATGTTGGGTTTGCACTTACAGATGCTTCACCAGGGAATATAACATGCTGCCCGTCTCCACTATTCAAAGAGATAGGATCTTAATCCTCTATGAGGGAGAGGGTTTTGGTTTTCTCTTCTCAACCCTTGTCCTTCCTGAGCATGCAGCATACAGGCCCTTGTATAGCTCCAAACAACTGAAATGATAAGGCAGGAGTCAGTCATTAAGGAATCTTCAAGGAAAAAAATCTTTCCTCTGAACTCTTCTCAGTAGCAGCGAATACACCCATACAAATGGCCTCCTTTTTTAAAATGTTTTATTTAAATGATGATATCTGATACATTTTTCTCTGACTTCTCAACCTGACCTCATTCCAGCTTTTCTACTACTTTGTCATTATATATTCTTATTTCACTCACTCAAGCTTGTCCTTGCAATTCAGGTGTGATCTTGGGAGCTGTAGCAGGAATGTTGCTTCGTGTTGCTGCCCCGATCCACCCAGATGTTGTCATGGTGATTGCTTTCCCTGGAGACATCCTAATGAGGATGCTGAAGATGTTGATCCTGCCACTTATCATCTCCAGTTTGATCACAGGTGCAGTGTGACTGATCACTCATAGCAAATAAATTACATTATTTTGAGAATATTAGATATTCTAGTGGTGTGTATGCATTTTATCTTCTCACACTTGATATTACAAGTTAGCAGCTGTTGCACGGTTGAGTTTGATTGCGAGGATCAAAAAACCTAAATTCTTCATCTGCATCTTTCACTGCTGTAATACCTCTAAAAATTAAACATGAGGGAAAAGTCCTGTTATTACTGTAATCTTGATTATGAAATTGTGATTGATAGTATTTAATTTATTTCATCATGCTAAGAATCATGCACATGATCAAACACTGTTATGCAATCCCCTAATGGTCTTTGCATTCAGCCGTCATGCCCTGCAGTATTGAGTCAACATTTCCATTCAATAAGACCAAGTAATTACCAAGTAAACATGATCTTGCTTGTTTTGGCTGCAGGTCTGGCCGGTTTGGACGCCAAATCTAGCGGTCGCCTGGGCACCAGAGCTATGGTCTACTACATGACCACCACTGTTATTGCTGCTATCCTGGGAGTCATCCTGGTGTTAGTCATCCACCCTGGCAACCCCAAACTGAAGGAGAATCTGGGCGAGGGCCAGAAAAATGATGATGTTTCTAGCTTGGATGCCTTCTTTGATCTGATCAGGAACCTGTTCCCAGAGAACTTGGTACAGGCTTGTTTTCAACAGGTAATGGCAGAAAATAACAACATTATACACACAGCTTAATCATCAGTCCAGATACTGGACGCTTAGAAAGTCTATCTGATATATATTGAATCAAATATGAAAATTTGGCATTACTTGTTAGGGCATCATCATTTGTAGCAAAACATCAAGTTTGGGAAAAAGATTAGTTTGCCTCACTGGAAAGTGGTAGGAACGGGAGTACTTTGGCTGGAAGAGAATTTATCAATGAAAGAATTCAAATTCACGATAGATCATAAAGAGCAGCCTAGTAATATGACATGTAGCTCCGTCTCAGCTGTTTTTAAAGGAGCACATTTTCTACCTCGATCATGGTTCGTTCAGTGTCATTTATTAACATAACTGTCCCACTATCAGTTATTAAGCTTATCACCAACATATTTTTCTTTGTAAACTCAGATCCAGACGGTCACAAAGAAGGTGGAGGTGGTTGTTGAGGAGGACGTCAATGCCACCACTATGGAGGGACTGGTGGCAAACATTACCAAGGAGCCTCAGTTCATCGTTAAAAAGTCCCTGCAGTTCAAAAGTGGAATGAATGTTCTGGGTGGGTGACGTTTGCTCCACCTGAAAAAGTCACAAAGCGACTATTAACATTAAACAAGCACAAGAGTCTACAAACATGCTAATGGCTGTGAGAGGCTGTACAGCATGCTAACATGTTCACAATGACAGTGCTAACATGCTTAAGCTAAGCAGGCATCATTTTAAGCATGTTCACCATCTTTTTTTTTTTAGTGTTTTAGCATGCTAACATTTGCTAATTGGTGCTAAACACAAAGTATAGCTGATGTTGATGGGAATTGTATTCATTAGTTTTTGCAAATACTTAACTAGACTAAAAGTTAAGGAATCATGAAAGTTATTGCAGTTAATCATAAAGGGGACCTGAATGTCTTTATAAAATATCATGGCAACTCATCCAATGTTTGTTGGATTTCTCTTAACTTAAAATCACAAATGGTGGCAATAGAGAAAAGTTCAAGGGATCGCCAAAGTAATTTGGAGTTATTCTTTGGGCACCATGAATATCTGTAGAAAATTTCATGGGAATTCATCTAATAGTTGCTATTAGCTGCCAAAAGCAAATTTTTCAGAATTGCATTTATGGAATTTGACAGTAGCAAGCAGCTGAACGAAACGGATCTCTTTTGGCTCTAAATGTAACGTCTCACCCCCTAATACCAATTCCCTCATGCTGCAGTCATCTCACCTGTCCACACTGGTATTCAAAGTTAAGGAGACACATTTATGATTTTCTGTCACAGGTCTGATTGGTTTCTTTATTGCATTTGGCATCTGCATGGGCAAGATGGGAGAGAAGGCCAGACTCATGATTGAATTCTTCAACATCCTCAATGAGATTGTGATGAAACTTGTCATCATGATCATGTGGTTAGTATCACCTAAGAATCTCATTGACTCATTTTGAAACTCATTCAGTGTTTACAGTCAGAAATATAAGCCAAGTTGTATCTCAAGTCATTACCACATTTAAAGAGATGACAGGGATTTAAATCAAAATTTGTCAGATTCCTGACAAAGGGATTGTTTTCTATTTTTCAAGCTATATGTAAAGTATTAACAAAAGCTTTTTCATCTCACCAGGTACTCACCCTTTGGTATTGCCTGTCTTATCTGTGGTAAGATAATTTCCATCAAGGATCTAGAAGTGGTGGCCAGGCAGTTGGGCATGTACATGGTGACTGTTATCATTGGCCTCATCATCCACGGAGCAATCTTCCTGCCCAGCATTTACTTTGTTATTGTCAGGAAAAACCCCTTCAAATTCTTCCTGGGTATCTTCCAGGCCTGGATCACTGCCCTGGGAACAGCCTCCAGGTCAGCATCAGGATGGTTTGGTGGACAGTTGGTGGCTTCTTAATATTTGTTCAGATAAAACATTGCATAACCTACCTTCTTCTGCTTTGACCTCTAGTGCTGGTACACTGCCTGTCACCTTCCGTTGTCTGGAGGAAAACTTAGGTATTGACAAAAGGGTCACTCGTTTCGTGCTTCCAGTCGGTGCCACCATCAACATGGATGGAACTGCTCTGTATGAGGCTGTGGCTGCTATCTTCATTGCCCAAATGAACGGTGTCCACCTTGACCCGGGTCAGATTGTCACCGTCAGGTAGGATAACACTTACTATAGTTTATCTTTGTTTTTAAAACATGTCAGATTCAAGTAGTTGCATTGGTAAATGGAAAACATACTATTGTTACAGGTGTAAGATGTAAGTTGAGAGACTGGGTGTTGTCTCCTTCCTTTATAATATGAAATCTAGTTTTGTATGAAAAGTCAATATCAATGTTAGGTGATGATTAGACCTCCTATTATATTTCAGCCTACCCTGTATGAAAATCGGCTTCTAAAAGGTACCTTTTGTTCCTTAACAGATTAATTTGACTGCACTCAAAAGGCAGACCTATTCTTAGTCATAACATCATAAGTTATAATTCCAATTATTTAAGGAGGGTTTAATTGGAGCCTTGAGGATGCATTTCAGCCATCACTGTTAGCTCTTGATAAATGAATACAAACAGAGCAGCAGTGTAGAGGCATTTAACAATGGAAAGAAAAGCCTCCATGGATCAAACGAGCTGCAACTTTAGAGAGGAAATCTATTTTAGAGCAAATAAACCACCAGGAGGAAGCAACATGTGCCAATGCCACATTTAGTGCAAACAGGAAGATAAATACAAACCACTCGCTATCTGTAACTAACTTCCCCAAATACTCGAAGGTTAATAGAGTAAGTCAAGGATGAATGACCTTCAGCCTGACATCTTTATGGCCTATCAGTTCATGAACCCTCAAAATAAAAATCTTGTCACCTACCTTTAAACATCTCTTCATGTGCGATGAAGGACCCATTCTGGTTCTCCTCAGCCGCTGCTCTTCACACAAGCACCATTGAAAATGAATGTCTTCATCTGTAGAGATGAGGTGTGACAGTTTCACATTGATTGGGGATTGAGGAATTGAAGCAGCATGTGGAGGAGGGTTGGAGGGTGGTTAGGTGTAGTGGGTTTAGGAGAAAGTAATGGACCGCTGCTTTGCTGTGTCTTCATCTAGCCTGACAGCCACCCTGGCCAGTGTTGGAGCAGCCAGTATTCCCAGTGCTGGCCTGGTGACTATGCTGCTGATCCTGACCGCTGTAGGCCTGCCAACCCAAGACATCAGTCTGCTGGTTGCTGTCGACTGGCTGCTGTGAGTTTGACATGACAAATATGTATATCGTGGTTACGCATCGATAGGTTTTTGTTTTCCCTGCATTTGCAAATCCCAACATGTTATTTCTCTTATGTAATAAGTATGCCAAACAATCTTCCTATGCCGGTGTCTCCCTTTATAGGGATCGATTCAGGACCTCAGTGAATGTGGTGGGTGACTCCTACGGTGCAGGAATCGTGTACCACATGTCCAAGGCAGAGCTTGAAGAGCTGGACGCGCACATGGCTAAATCCGACGACATTGAAATGATGACAAAGACCCAATCTTATTATGACGACATGAAGAACCACCACGAAAACAATTCCAACCAGTGCGTCTTAACTGCTACCGCTACCACAACTGCTACTACCACTGCTAACAATTCTGTCGTAGTAGATGAATGCAAGGTACAATTAATGCTTACAGACATAGAGACTTGTATATAACTCACTCTGTTGCTGCATGCTCACCCTGCATCTTGCTTGACTCTCTTTGTGTCATTCATTGCATCTTTGTATATTATTATGTAAATACACCCACTGTTATTTTATGACCGAAGTGATGCAAAAGAACAACAGATGCATGTGTACATATGTATTTCATTCTTCTGGAATAGCAGCTTTTGTGTTGAATGAACGTTTAAAAATTAATCAAAAATATCAAAATTATTCAGTGATTATTATTCAGTAATTTCAGTGAATGCAAATGAGGGATAAATCAGATCTTGCTTTCTAGTTAGCTAATCTGATGGCTGTTACCTGTTGAGGATTGGCTATAAATGAAAAACCAGGTAATCCTCATTATGACACTGAGGAATCATTTAGCAGCTATCCCATCTATCAAGTTCAAACTTTATCCATTTTCCTAAAGAACATCTGGACAGAATAATGTTTTCCCTCTTTCCCTCCGTAAAGCATATATCTCTAATTTACCTTTTATGTGGCTTGATGTGGTTTTATCTTCAAAATGTATCTCAATTTATAATTGCTCAACAGATTAATTTCCAAAGGAGTCCGTTTTTCTGTAGGATTTGAAATGCAGAGAGGGAAAGTGTTAGAGCTAATTAGCAGTTCATATATTCCTTATATACACACACATCTACCACTCTGTTACTGACTCATTCCCAGTCAGGGTTTTTGCATTTTGACACCATCTATTTCTGCCCATTGTGAAAACTGTTGTGAAATCAAAAGCTGTGAAGTAGCTCCCATAACTGCAAAACTTTATGCACTTTGAATCCCATCTTTGAATGTATTTCAGGCTTTTGGAATAATATATGGGAATTTAGAGTACTTATTTCCTCACACACACACACACACACACACACACACACGCCCTGGCGTAAAAGGTCTACTGATGAGCCTGTTCATTTATTAAAGGGTGAAACAGTGTTGCCTAGCGACAGTGGCAACATGTCACAGAATCAATGTGTCTATAGTAGAAAGTTATATCCTTCTCTCTGAGTCACCATTTATTAAATGACATTTACATATAAATGTGACACAAAGGCTTGCTAATTCCAACATCCACCATGACTGTTTTATTCTTTTTCCTGTTCTGTTTGTCTGTAAATGGAATGACTCACATTTCTAACCTCAAGTTTAAATGATGCATACCACCGAGTGCTTTCCAAGTAGCAAAAACATAACAAGGCATTAATACTGTAGCGTCTGTACCTTGTTTTCTGTGTAATCGGTCTATTTTGCATTTTTAATTTAATCATTATTGTTTTTTTCACTGCCTGTTGAGTTTTTGGTCATCATAAATGTGTGGTCACTTCCCAGGTCAGTAAAAGAAAATCTCTTAGGACTACCATAAGCATGATCATCAGTGGTCTAAGAGGAGTTTAAGTATTCACCCAAAATTTTTGCATGTTTCAAACTAGCTAGGATACCTAAGTGGCTGTGTTTATTTGCCATATGATAATGCTAAAGCACCCTTAATTATAAAAAAGAATGTCCTAAATGGTATTCTGGCTTTACAGGAGTAAAATATTCAAAATCATGTGTTATCTTTAACATTTACCTCAACAAATGGCTTTAAAAAAAAGAAACAGGATTTACATTGGTAGAGTTGCTTTTTTGATGGCATAGCATGGCCAACCATGCTTTGATAGCTTTATGAACTTTATAAGCCTGATTGACTGATCAGATTGCTTGTCTGAAGCTGAAAATCAAACGACACAGTGTTGTTATAAGTTCTTTGATCCATATTTTTTGATATAAAATTCATTGTATTTTTCTTTTTTTAATCTGTGCCTTAGATTCACTGCTTAGATCTCACTACTAACTGTTTGCAGGTAACCTCGGCCACTAACGGCTCTGCAGCGGAGTGTACGCTTGTTGAGGAGGAACCATGGAAACATGAATAATGGCAGCACAGAGATCCCCTGCTCCTGGGCTCCACAAGCTTTCCTACCTGGTGATAAAAAAGAGTGAATGAAAAAAAAAAAGTCACATGAACAGAACTACTAATTGTTTTTTTATGTAGTTTAGTTTTCTTTTTTTATTAGTCCCTTTAAAAGTTTTTGTAACTGTCTATCTGACTGATATATAATACTAATTCACTTAACCGTGAAATGATAACAGAGGTATACTTTACCTGTTAGAGCACAATTGTGTCCTATATAGCAGATACTTGCACAACATACTTCAAGGCTTTGGGAGGGAAGGAAGAGAAAAAAGAAAACATTAGATGAGCTATTCTTAGCAATACATCCTGGTTCTATATATTCAGATGAAGAAGTGGCTGTATAACATGGGATGCAATGAGATCATATTTCAAGTTTCATACAGGTGATTCATTATTCTAATGCCAGAGGATGAGAGGAGTTAGAGCATTAATCATGAGAACCAATGTAACGTTTTTACCGGACTTCCTCGCTTTACATCCATGTCGGTACCGTCACACGTGTGCAAAAGGCCACTGCTTTTCATTTCCAGCTCAGTCTCTCATCTTAAACCCATCACTTAACTGTCAGAGTCTTTGAAGTGCATCCGACCGCCTCTGCCTTTGCCTGATATTACCCACAATCCCTGAGATCCAGCAAACTGATGAAAGGGTAGGAAGCAGGGAGAACAATAACAAACCAGAAAAACCACACTGAGCCTCATAACCCTTAAGCACAGTCACCGTGGAATTATAAAGCACAAATCATACCATGAAGTCAATTTTTTCAGACCCCCCTTTTCGTTTTCCTTTTTGTGTCTAATGTAAAGAAAAGGGACTTTTTTTCTTTGGGTTGCCTGATGAGTGAGGTTTGTGTGTGTGTGTGTGTGTCTGCGTGTGTGATAGAGAGAGAGAGAGAGAGAGAGAGAAAGAGAGAAAGAGCTGGGGTTAAAAACATGACCAAGTCAATTATAGGGACCAAACAGGCAGAAAATCAATCAACTCACAGAGGCCTTTGAACTGCCTCCATGACGCAACACATTTTTCACTTTTCTTACATTGATGTCCATCTATAACTAGCTGGCACAGCAGCTCATCATTTCATATTTTCTGATTAAGCCTCAAAACCTATAGCTAAGAAAATCACTGCCCTAAATATGACACTTTATGCAGTACTTTCTCTTTTCACAAAGAATAATTCTGTGACACCAGTGAAATTAAAGTTGAATTAGTGTCAATGTGATTGTTATTAGAGCAGACGATAATGAATAAATGACATTTCTGAAAAAATTTCAGCAAAAAAGAGATAATTTAGAGCGAAGACAAAGTGACAGAGCACAAAAAAGCCAAAAAGCCAATGTGAATAAATAGCAGACAGTGGCATAATCGAAGTCATGCACATACACTGATTGTATTCAAAGTTTAAAAAAATCATTTTGAAAACACAGCACATAAGAGCAAAGGATACTCAGGCTTGTATGTTTACTCTTTTACAGGGAAAAATGTTGTGATCCTAAAATTTTTACTTGCTTACTGCTTGAGCTTTTCACCTCTAAAAAAAGCCTCTTAAGAGCACATTTCTGGAAAGCTTTGACTTTGATGACAGTAAACGGTGGCAGTTTACTGCACAGGACTTTGTTGAAAGACAGTAATTGTATGATATGACAATATGAAAGGAAAGGAAGTTTCCCAGCACATCCAGCATGCACACATACATACTTCAGACTACATCTAGTGGTTGAATTATTCCTCAGCCTGTGTGCTATCGGAAAGCACAGACACCTTTATTTTTGAACAATGACAGAGTACAAAAGGTGAAGCATTAGGAAAATTTTGAAAAAAGAAACGGAAGAAGGAGTAGTGCAGCACTCGGCTGTCAGATGGATTTTTGACCTGCACAAACAGAGACAGATCATTGATGTAACCCTCTTCGGCAAGCTTGCCAGCTTCCTCTTTAGCAAGACCCAAAAAGGTAAACAACAATATATTTTAGCCACCAGAGCTCAAGACTGTTTCTACAAACCCTACATGCTGCAGCTGTGTGTCCATAATGATACGAAGATGGATAAGGAAACTCAGAACAAAACAAAGGACACATACAGTAACAAGCATAACGCCAGAATGTTGCCAACTATCAGGTAATAAAAATCTATTCCTCTCATTCAACCAAATGGCTTAAAAAAAGCTCTGCAAAACATACAAACAAAGCTGGACTACTGGCTGTTAATCTTTTTTAGCCTGTGTTGGTGAGAGGGGAGACCTCTGATGTGTGTGGATTTGACATCTTTATCAGTGCTGTGTCCTTCTCTCCTGTCTTCATTCTGTTCGTGCTTAATGACAACCTTGCCTTGAAGATGTTCACCTCACAAAAATGCCAACAACACACACCAGTTAAAGAAAGAGACACACTCTCAGAAGATGTTTTTCACTTTACTTTTTTAAAACTTGGCCGACACAAGTGTGCTTTGATGCAACACAGTGCACACTTGGCGTTCTGCTGTACACACTACACAAACTGATGCACACCATACACACACACACAGACAAGCACGCCCCTACACACACACACACACACATAAGCATGCACCTACACACACACACACACACACACACACACACACACACACACACAAATTGATCTTTTTTGTTGTGTTTTATTTTGTTTTTTTTCCACACGTAAACACACACTAAAACCCTGAGGGTCACTATATTTAGAATTGTAATCAGTGAGCTGCAGAGTAAAGCGCTGACACCCTAACAGGGCCTCTTAGCCTGATCTTTTGACCTTGTGATCTTCAGGAAAAAAAAATAAAAATAAAAAAAATAATAAAAAAAATAAAAAGCTCTCCATTAAGGAGACAAAGCAGACCATAGTGTTGCTGATGGGGATTGAGTATTGTACCACTGTTATGGTCAAACTCACGGTTTTAGAAGCATGAATATAATAAAATGATAATTATTTTTTGCACCACTATCTTAAAAGCATGATATTTTGAAGTGCCTCCTTGCACTTTTGTGTATATATTGTAGGTAACATGTTTTTTGTTTTGTTTTTTTTTGTTTCTTTTGTTTTTCTTTCGGGGGGCGTTGACATGGTATGTAGGGATATAGTATCATTGCTGTGACATTTTTAAAGTAATCCTTTAGAGAAAAAAATCTATGTCCTGAGTAAAATTAGAGTAGACAAAATGTATAGAGAGGAAATTGTGTAATAAATTGTTTGTTTTTTTTATTCTAATAGCTGTTAACTAGTTGTTTTACTTACCTGTCACACACCAATATATAAATATCTTTTTTTTTTGTATCTAATGTAAGCGTTTTGAATGTTTGTTCCATGAAGATATAAGCAGTGTGCATTCATTTTCATTGTACATAAATAAATATATAATTGTTCTGTTCAGTGGCAATGCAGAGTTTTCTGGAAATTACAGTGACCCTGAAGCAAACACTGCTTGCATGACAAAGAGAAAAAAAGAGTGAGAATGAAAGAGGGAAAGAGAGAGAGAGAGAGCAAGGGGAAGTGTCTGCTTTGACAAAGGGGGCCAACATGATTTATTTTGGTGGGAATTCTTTTGATAGAGGCTGCTGAAGGGGAGGAAGATAAAGGAACAAGGTTAAATTTGCCCTGGGTGTAGAATACAGTGAGGAATCCAGCACAACCTAGTAGCTGATTTGAGTGAAGGAACAAACATCAAATGTATTCAGATGCCTGTTACAGCATAGAGCAACATTCCTCAGGTGACTCATCTGAACCATTTTGTCTTTTCCATGGAGAAAACTGGCTTTAGTCTCAGGCATCTTTGTTTACCCTGCGCATGCCAATTTAAAGCTGCAAGACATGGATATCTAGATCGTTTAGATTCTGTGTTAGCCTGTATACATGCCACATCTTCACACATTTCATCTGATGAGACTCTGTTATATCATCAACATCATGCAGGTTGATAGAAATCCCACTTGGTAAACTGCCTTTACTCCACTTGCCTTTTGTTTGCTTTTGACACAGAAACTATATGCACGCACAAATACCTGGAATTTGCTGAGCTAAATGGTACTGATTGCATGGATATTGACTGAAAGAGTATTTCAACAAAGAGCCAGTGTATCTTCAAGCTTGTTCTTTTCTACTGAAATGTGTGTTTTTGAAGAAACTCCTGAAAACCTGTCTCACTCCTGCCTACAATGTGCTTTCCTGATCTTAATTTTCTGGGCCTTCCCTCTTTGTGAAGCTGTTGTAATTCTGATGGAAAGGCAGAGTGTATGTGCGGGGGAGATACACTATTGAGAAAAAAAGACAAAAAATACATGAATTCTTTCCTCAGTCTATGGTATACATAAAAAAAAATCTGTTTCTACATATCAAGTGTTGTACCTTTGGTGTACATATACAAATATAACTAATAAATGTTGATTCATAACTAAACTTTGTCTGCTCTTTGAATTTTTACATTTCGTCACATAACTGTTACACATGCACATGCACAAATGTGCATTTTCCATGTCTGTTTGTGTAATTATGACTCCCAGACAGTCAATACAACATAGCCCTTACAGATATAAAATTATTAAAAATGAAATATAATGTATAAAAATAGAAATGTGCACGTTGTAGAGATGGCGGTCCAGATGATTGTAAACTAGAGTTAGTATGATATGGACAATTTGGCAACAGCAGTACTATCATCAAAACACATATGTTCAGAAGTTAATACTTGAGCATAAATGCACTTGTCAAGCGTTATTTTGTCTGTAAAAAAGCTAAAAACAGTACACTTGTGTTGGAAAAAATGTTAAATCAAAGTGAATACATAAGAAAATGAATGAATATAAAGGGCCTCACGAAAAAAATTAAAAACAAAAAATGAACAAAAGAAAATCAAAATCATGTGTTCTGCTTGTTGATATAAACCCATTAGTCTTCAGTACATCACATAAACAAACAAACAAAAAAATTAAAGCATAATATACTCATGCTCATGCAAATACAGCGAGATATCTAAAATGATAAATGACCCAGAGAATGCATGTATTTTTTCAAGACCAACATCCAGTACAAATAAACAATTTTTCATTGCAGTGCCTTATAACAGTATTTAATGACTGACCCTACTGTATAATTATTCAATGTTAAATAAGTGCTTTTATTGATCTTTTGTCGAAAAAGAATGTAAAACTATACTGCATGCAGTTTAACGCTGTAATGAAAGATGCCAACCCCTTCATTCAAAATGGTCATCTTCATCTCAGTCTTCGTTTCCTTTGTAAACATGTTCTCGCGTCATGTTCCTAGTGCTATGGAAACCTAACTTCCTCTTATGTGTAGGCACTGTAACCACTCGCATCTCCTGTCATGCCATTTGCCAACTCCTGTTTGTCTACACACACACTGAGTAACCTGTAAGTAAAACACCACATTCCAGTACATCTCCTTCTATACACATTTATTTCAACCATGATTTTACAAATCTTTCCACTGACATCTTTTGTTAATGTGTCATAAAACCTGCCTATGCTAGTACATTTTCTACTTCCCCTCAAAATGAATGATATCAGAGCAAAAGCAGGTGGAACAAATGAACAAGTCAGAAACAATCATCTGAATACAACTGCTGTGTATAATCCAGCTTCATAGTGGAAAAAAGGGAAAAAAATAGCAGTCACGCTTGGAATAATATTCATATAACACAAGGTATGATCTATTTCACCAATAGAAAGGTCAGTAGAAAAAACTGCTGCATTTTGCTTTCATCTATGATTGACTGGCATGTTGAGGCCAGGGTAAGCACACGAGCTTCATTCATCCTGTTCCCAAATGGGAGCATACAGACAACGTTGTAACAGCCGCTTTCTAAAGAGGAAGCCTTTACATTGCTATGTGTTTACAGCACATAAATGATGTTTAGTGTGGCATCAGTCACTTGTCAAAACTGAGTTGTAATGGTACATTAAGAAAAAAAGATCAGTTTGCTACAGATACAATCCAATTCTTCCCGTTGCTCATTCTTTTTTCCCCCTGATAAATGTACACACTGTGTATATATTATGTGTACATCATCATTATCATTCTGTTTATTCTCGGGACAACATAAGGAAAATCCTTATCATCATATTGCCAACACAAATTAATGTATACAATATTAACGGACATCAGTGGTTCACAAATTGCAGTTTTGGATGCTATTCATTGAGCTGATTCATACAATATCCACTCCACTTCGACTATTGCAGGAAAATCCATTCACAATTGTTGACCTCAGAGTTTCTGTTTCAAATTAAATAACTCTCAAAATGGACACATTTCATTATTTAAAAGGGATACAAAGCCCCTTCCTACCAAAAAAAAAAAAAAAGAAAGAAACCAAGACAGAGAAAAGCACTGGTAGCTATTGCTAAGGCAATTCCAAAACATATACTTTATGTACAGAGACCAAGAAAAAAAGGACTCAAAGCTGCATAAATTAAGGAAGTGACATCCCCAGTTTTCTTGAAAATGGAAAAACCAGACTCCAGTCCACAGGCAATGTCCGCAACAAATACAATAAAATACAATAAAATGAAACACATGGAAGGTGTATGCTTAGAATTCTTTTTTCTATGTGCAGTATCTCAAATAAAATAACCCCATGTTCATCATTGATTTATTATTTCCTATTTAGGATTGGCCCTCTATTTTAGGATTCACCAATTCTATTAAAAGAGAATATTCTTCAATCAATATGTTCTTCACAAATTACACCCTCACTGCCCCCCTCCCTTTTAAAACCCATGCCAGCTCCATCATCAACAAAGCATAAACCCTCACAAACACAAAAAGAGCTGGGAAAAAAACACACTCACACACCCTACTATACACCAGTGCATGATAACCCACCATGCACGACTCTCTTAGGCCTAACTAACCTGGCACACCAGACAAACAAATTGCTGCAAATATCAGTTTGAAAGACTTGGTCCCACTGAGAGCCAATTGCTTCAGATCCAGTCAAACACTCAAGTTAGACTTTCTTTCTAAATAACGCACACATTGACCCTTACTAAGTGTCCATTCATTGCTGACCACGAAAGCAGTTACACCCCCAGTTTTGGACCCCAACCCTCTGCCTGTCCACTCTCCCAAGCACCTCCTCACTCTTCCCCTCCTGCCCTCACCCATACTCTACACTCCTCTCTCACTGCAGCTGCCCTTTATCTGCAGACTCCTCTAGCGTGATGACGGTGAACTCCTCTTTTTTGCCGTTCTCCTGGATCTTCTCCTTGTTCATGAGAGTCACCATCTCCTGCTCTCTCTCCTGGGCCTGGGAGCTGGATGCTGATGCTGATGCTGCAGCGCCGTTCCCCTCGCCGCTGTCTTTGGACGTGATCATCAGCGTCTGCCGCTGGCCGCACAAGCTGACACGCACACGCAGAGGCACACACAGACACACAGACACAGACACACACACACACACACACATTCAGACCCATTCATTTGTTAATGATTTTTTTTTTTTTTTGCCATCCTTAATGTGCAGCAAAATATGTGAAAATTGGAACCCTGACTTTTGCCTACAGTGCAATAGCAATAAGACAGAAAAACTGAATTAAAAAAAGCCATTGAGGGCGTACCTTTTTCTTTTGGCTACAGCTGCACACACAAGAAGAATAGCACCAACTGCCACAATGACTCCAACGATCACCAGCCAGTCTGGATGGAGAAATAACAAGCAACAAGCAAGTCGACAGTGTCAAGGCCGACTCAGTAAGAAATAAAAGTCAAGAGTCAATAGAGAATGGGTCCAAATAGAAATGTGCTTTTTCCAGACGTCGTGTGGTTTGAGCTCAGGGTGTCGGGGGCAGGGGTGAATGTAGGCCGCTGCCGCGCACCGCCGCCGAACGTCTTGGCTGTGCGCAAAAGCGGAAAGGGGCGAGAGCGGCCGGCTGCCGAAACCCACGCAGGGAACCGGCCGCGGTCGCTTCCCCCGGCGAGAGAACACGGGTGATGATGCTGTGACATGTTAAGCAACACTCAGGCTCCTCATTGACTGTTTTAACCCCCCCCCCCCACCTCCATTTGCCTCTGGAGCGCCGGTGCTGTTTTGATCGGTGCCTGACGCAGCCCGGCCGAGCGCCGTCGGTGCGCTTTTGTACCAGGCAGACGCTCGTTGCGAAAAACCTCCCGAGTGAAACGTTTAACGGGGGAATTGGTGACGGTTCACGATGTCGACATTGACGGACGCGTGTGCGTCTCTAACGGCGTGAAACCGCTGTGAACGCGGCCGGAGGTTTGGTGAAGAAACGCGGCCGCTCACCGGAGGAACTCTCCTCGGAATCAGGCGCAGACTGAGGCTCGTCAACCACCCGTCCTTCGCCGTTAGGTTGTTGCGGAGCTGCAGGTCAATGAAACACAAGGTAAACATTTAGTCTCAGGTACAGGCTATTCACTGACACATTAAACAAATATAAGCACGTTTAAAACATACATTTAGATTAAATATTCGAATTAATTTGTGGCTGTATCACAGAGGATGTCTTTTTTTTTTTAATGCCTTAAATCACACACGCTTTTTCATCTCTTTATGAGGCTGCAGGCTTCTGAGGCACCAGATACTGCGAGTACATAATAATTTGATTTATGGATTTTCTTCGAGTAGCAAACCAAACTAATTTTTCTTTTTTAATGTATTTCAATACCTTTAACAGAAAAGTTTTTACCGACACACTTAATTGTAACCCCTCTTGCATGACAGTGGTAAATTCACTCAGGCCTATTTTGCAACAAATTTATTCCACAGCTCAAACTAACACAAGGGGGCACCCTATGTTCTTAAAGTTATCTCAGTACTCCCAAACTTATTGCATCTAATGTAAAGTTGTGTCATTCTTTAACAAAATGCATTTTGAATTGAGATCAATTTAAGCATCGCCATTGTTCTACTATTACATTTTTGACAAAATAGATAACAGGAAACTTGCAATATAATGCGCTCCAAAAGTTGGAGATAAATGGAGATAAATCAGCACTTATTCTCTTTGATAAAGCCTCAAGAAAAAAATGAAAAAAAAAAAAATTTCTAATCACATAGCTTTTGTTCAGGATTGTACTACGTTGTCAGGTGTTGTTATTTAACCCAAATCCTACATAACTTACTGAGTTGAAATCTCATAACAAAATTCTACTTGTGCTTTGACTAGTAGGTGCTGAGCACTTGTTGATTTTTGCTTCTGTTTTCTTTACCCTCTTGTGGTACTTGTGGTGTTTCCATTGGCTCTCTGAGAGAGAATCCTTCCTCCCCTGAGTGGGTTGGCTGCATCCCAGATCCAATGGGCTGGTCCAGATCTCCAGGAGACACTTGAGTGGGGTTTTCATCATCGGGATCATGTGTGGGAGAATTTGGATCCACTGCACTGGTGTCCGTGGGCATAGTGGTACCTAATTCTGTCATTTTCTCATCCCCAAGTGCTACTGTGGTGTGACCGTCTGCTATTTTTGGGGCCTGAGTTGGAAATGAGGGCTCAGCTGATTGGAGAATAGAGAGGGACATACATGGTTACAGTGACATATATTTTGACATGACTTGTAAGAAAAACATTAAATGCTTCTTAGCAAAGGGGCAGCATCAATCTAGATAACAATTTATAGTGTTGTAAAGCATGATCATACTCAACTCATTTTCACTTTTCAATTTTTTAATGTCGTCATACCATGCCAAAATTTATGTTACAATAATATTTACATTACAATACATATTTAAATAATATTAATATGCATAACAGACATTGACAGTAAAGCTGAGCTTCTCAAAGTCTTATGCTGAGCCACTCTTCATACAATGTTAAAGTTTAATATGTATGAAATAGTTGGTGCTAGATTACTGAAAAATGTTTTGTCAGACTGTACAGTCAGAGAGAACCATTGAAAAAAAGGCATGCTGCAGCTGGTGTATAAATAACAGTAGAAAATGAATCAAATCCTGCCTAATGAACTTATGTGTGTTAATCATCTCTCCTTTCTCTGTATTTTAAACATTAAAGAAAACATTTGGTTTTGTTATGCTTATTAACATGAGTGTTAATTGATAGGTTCTCTGAGGTCACTGTTGATAGTATTTGTTTTACGACTGTACTATTTGTGTTTTCAATTAGGTTCAAAATCCCCATGCAATAAGTACTGTAACATGTTAGGGCTTTTTCTTTTTTAAATTATGCATTATTCTGTAACTGAACTACTTCTCTTTCAGATAATACACACCCGATAACCTGCTATGTGAAATGTTACCAGTGCTCATGAACACTCTTGATTTTGCACCCCAGGTAGCATAGCTAGGAGCTGAGAGGGTGTTGTTGTTGATTATAGCGATGGGACCATTTAGTAACAACCCTGAGGTGACGTCTAAGGGGTGTCAGTCTGTTGTTGTTCAAAAAATTATGCAAAGGGTGTGTGCATCCTGCAATAAGAGCTTGAATTTTTTTTCCCCGTTAAACCTATGACATTCATCGTCAACTAAATTTACTGTAAAAAAAAAAGACAAAACTTAACTAAGTCTCGAGAAAAAAAAACAGCGCTATAATTTCAGAACTTCGGTTTGTATTAGTGCTTAAACTTTGGATATATGATGACAAATGGGCAAAATGGTTTATGGCTAAGTAAGTTGAGGGTGAACGGGTATATTGTACTGACCTGATAGATGTGTGGGAGATTGTCCATTTAGATTAAAGGCTTTGTCACAGTTCAAAATTTCATCTGAAACTTGGGGGAACAGGAAGCAGATATCACCAAAATGGAGAGGCAAAAATGAAAGGTCTATGCAATGCAGAGTGTCAATTCACATAACACTTGATTAATTTGTTCACAGCAGCAGTCTGCAGACTGATGGAGTGTAACTGATTATTTCCTATGATTATAGTCACCTGTGTTATCATAGCAGTAGGCATCAAAGAGTTCATCAATTTTTACGTTAGGATTAAAAATGACCCCGGTCTGGTTCCCGGCACAGTTTTCATGGTGCGTATGTCTGAGGATGGCAACGCTCCCATTAATGATCCAGCCGTTCCTGAACGGACACAACAATGTTATTATTAGAGGACATACACTGATCAGCCACAACATGAAAAATTCAGTAACTGTTTTTTTTATGTTGTGGTTGATGGGTTGTATTTTGACACAATCATTTGTTGACAAAATGCACAGAATGCACCTCACATATGATTTCATAATAACAGCTAAAGTAATTAACATTGCTCAAAGAAGTAGAGACAAATTCAGCTGACAAAGAAAGGGTTGTTTACTTTGATAGAAATGTCTTTGATTTCTACCTCATAACAAATGTGGCGTATCTGTGTTGTAAAAGTAAAAGTCCCAACTCCTCTTTTCTGGATGAAGTGTAATGACAGTTCAATTGCTGGATTCAGTAATGATTTCTGACTATGAGTAAAAGCATTTTCTGTGAAGATCAGTGTGAGAGGGCCCAACTCATGGCATGATCATGAGAATTTTTTTCATCATAAATGTTAATTCTGCATTTCTATACTTGTCTTACAAGCATTCCATTTTTCTTTTTCAATTAAAAAAAGGTGTGGTTCGCAACAATTAATAGAAAATAATCATTAGACAAAGTCTTGTGGTTTCACCTGCAGGTTTCCATGTTTTTAGCATAGGCCTCTACAACCTGTTCTCGACTTGCCAAGGTGGTTTCTAGCTGTTCACACACCATTTGAGCCATGGTAAAGTTCAGGGAGTGACGGTTTTCTCCCTCAACCAGAAATACTCCAGCATATGTGCAGGTCCGAGAATTCACTGTTGGGAAGGAGAAAGAGGGAAAAAAAGTACAATAGTTTAAGTGTTTCAACATCATTTACATATGGTATATGGGGATGGGAGTAGCCTTTAGGAATTAGAGCCTGTCATTGGCTGTTTTATTCTTGGTTTCTTGAGGGATCTCTTCAGAAATGATTCCTTATTAAAAACTTTAATTCTTCTTTGTCATGGAAAAATTCAGTAGTCAGTATAATCTCTGCAACAGGAACCTACAAAATTATGTTTGTTTGCCAGTAATTCTCGAAACTTGCATTTGTACAAATCATTTTTTTTTAAACCTATAGATCTTTGAAAGGTTGTACGATAAAATCTAGTCACTGTGGCTCACAGTGTGTAGTGTATCCTCTTTGCCTTAGTTTGCTTGACTAAAGGGCAAACTTCAGGGAATTAACTTTTCCTAACTGAAAAGAAACAAACCGATGGTTTCAATTTAGATTTTGTGGGGAAATAGTGGAAGTCATAAAATTCATTATCAACATGTATACTGAAAATGTGAGTAAGAAGCAGATATGTCAGTTCTTTAGAGGCTTGACAAATACCCTTGACTGAAGTGCTGAAAACAGGCATGTTGCAACTTTTTGCGCAGCTAGCCTAAAACTCACAAAATAAACATATCAGTGCAGGGAATTTCTTGGTGCCTGTGGGTGTTCATATCCTGTACTGAAAAAAAGTACCTTTCAAAAACCATATATAGCCATTTAATGATTTATTCAAATCTGTTTGCTATTTGTTATTATGTGCTACCATGGTGACCGATGTACAAGTTTTGAAAAAAGTTCCATAACAACAACATCAGCCTTGTACAGGAAGATCACTCTTGAAATATAGCATGCCTCTGATTGCTGCTGCTTCCTGCTGTCAACTGTTCAGTTCTCCAACTTTCATAAAGAGCAGGTACACACACACAAAAAAAGTCAGCAGCCTCCAGTAACTGGAAGATTAAACTTAAAAGAAGAAATCATGCTGGGGGTACTAAAATTAAATTTAAAATATTTTTTTCTTTTTTTTTTTAGCTGCAGTTAAGGAACCTTTCATGCACTTAGTGAAAACCTATAAAACCAGCTGCTACTATGACTTATTTACATACAATGTAAATTAATCTAATCTAATAGTCCTAGAATAATTTTACATTTAAGAAGAATCAAAAATCCAACTTCAATATTTTTGCTGTGGTATGTATTTGTTGTAGTGGATTCATTTAATTATATATATATATATGTGTGTGTTTGAAGCACAGCTATATGTGCTATATATATATATATATATATATATATATATATACACATATATATATATATATATATATATACACATATATATATATATATATTTTGCACATTGCCTGCCTCGGGTATGTGCTCACATAATGATCACATGATATTTACAGCAACAACTGACAATCTGTTCAGTTAGATCCATTAAAGAAGGAAGTGCATTGTTTAGCAACCAGTGGGACAGAATTCTAAGGCTGAAACCTGAACTCAACTCTTGTATTGCAACATGCAAATAATGAAATATTGAGATGATAAAAAAGAGAATAAAACATTGTTATATGTATTTTGTGGCCATGTTTATCTCCATGTTGTGGAGAAAGCTGGTTTCTAAAAGCCCTCTACATTTCCACAGGCTTCTATGAGTAAACAGATCACTCGCAGCAGCAGGAAATTCAACTCTCTGCTGTTAGTGGCAGCTGGGCAACAAGAGTTAGTGCAAGCAGGAGGCAGTTTTAGCTCTTTCTTTGCCTCTCTCTCCTTCTCTCTTGCACACATACACAAACAAACCTGAAAGAACCTCAACACATGGTGCCACATGGCTCAGTGTCCCTAAAAGTGAAGGGGTGAAAAACAAGACAACAGTCCTGGCCTTGCAAACCTGCCCAGAGAGATCAAAGACGGCACAATTGTGCCGTTACCATCAGCGAGCTGAAAAGGGGGCTGAAATGAATCTGAGCTCTTAATCATTAGTATGCAGAAGGAACTGTCTTAGGTGTCTTTATACAGTCCAGAGGCCTGCAATGCCAGGGCACTTACTCTCCCAAAGGCTCCATTGTCACCTAATGGAGTTGAAACCAAGGATACTGCAAAGTCTGGGTGTACAGAACCTGAGAGAAAGGGAGCTTTAACACAGCCTCTTGCCAAAAACTCCAGCTGCTCTAGAAGTAATGGGCAAGCCTGACTCTCACTTCACTTTGGTCTTCCCCCTCCTGCTCTCCTTTTCTCTTGTTTTCTCTCATTACTCTCTGTTTGTCTGTTTGATGCCAGCAATAAAGTTCAAATCGCCCCCCTGCATTCATGTTCGCAAACACGCAGACAGCTCACAGATGCACATGCAATCTAACACACTTGAACGTTGGCTGATGATTCCTTGAGGTGTAACCTTTCTTGAGCCATGACACAGCATGGAGCACAGCAAGAGAATCAGTATGCTCAGTGTCTTGATATCAAGAATGATAATTCACACAGCACTCTCTTATTTTTATCCTCTCATTCCTCCAGTCTTTCTCAGATACGTCTTAATGAAAAAGTTGTTGCTTAAGTTTTTCAGAAAAAAATGAGAGCGTGATCTCATGCTTGAACAGAGAATCTACTGTACATCCACCACTGCCACTGTAACCTTTAAGCTATAGTTCATCAGCTGGTTTGGAGAAAGACCTTGTTACCATCGCTCTGACAACGTTTCATTGTCCTTCATTTTCACAGCTGTGAAACAGTGAAGCTGTCGTATCTGCAGGCATGTCTTTTACTCCCCTGGTCACAACTGAGGTCCGCCGGACCAGTGGGACACCCACAAACTGATTTTTTTGTGCCATTTCCTTTCTCACCTTGTGTGAAAGGAAATTGTGGTAAGAACCTCCACCCATAACATCCACTTTTGAAAACAAGTTTAAGAACATTTAAGAACTATTGGACTTATAATTCTCCTCTGAATTAAAAAAGAAACATTGAGAGACACCGATCAGATAGTCTTTGATAAGAAACTTGACCTAGCGCATTCTTTTCAAACATTCAGACTTCCAGATAAAATAGACTTTAGCTGACATGACTCACTTCAAAACAATATTTGATCCTTTCACTGGCTGCTTTTATTAGCACTATCAACCATCAAATTCATACATTTAACAAGGAAAAAAGCAGTTTTTCACCATGCTCATGTTGTCATTTTTGTTATGTAGGGGTTTCAATTAATGTTTTCTGACTGTTTCTTTTTTAAGAATATTTTTGAGACTTTGGGGAAATGTGCTTATTCACTCTCCTGCTGGGAACCAGTCAGCTTAGCTTGGCACGCAGACTGAAAACAGGAAGAAACATCTGTTGAAACCTCAACAGAAATGTAAAAATGGTTCTTTGGACATTGTCAAGTTAGCTGTTTTCCTCTGCTTCAGGTCTTTATACTATCAGCTAAGCTAATCACCCGTGGCTGTAGCTCCACACTTAACATACCGACATGAGGAATATCAATCTGCTCGTCCAACTCTTGGAAAGAACCATTTTTCCTTATATCTCAAATTATCAAACTATTTGAATTTAACGGTAGTGTTGTTTTTTTAATGGAATACATTTTGTCTATATAGCGTCTTATTTGCAAAAGTATGGAAGAAAGAACTTCTGCCTTTTTGTCCCAACATGCACAATTAGTGTCTTTGTTCTGAAAATCCAGTATAATCCTATGTTATTCCTTATGATGCAGAGAGTTTGGAGATCTCTGCGTCCTGCAGCAGAATGTGTGTATATTACAGAGCTCTTTCTGAGCAGCCACAGACTTTAGTGTATATGAGGAGGAAAAGCAGATCGGGGGGGGGGGGGGTACACGTAGAGAGCATGAAACTCACAAAACGGATTTAAAGAGTAATTAATGGGTTTAACGGAACACAAAGAGAAGGACAAAACCGGGAATTTGAGGACCCCTTAGAAAAGAAAAAGGGAGAGGAGGTTATACAAGATATTAGTGCAGGGCAATTTGGCTTCACGTGGTTAGTTTGCAAAGGAAGGTACAGTGGTAGAGGATGCAAACACATGTCTGAGACTCTCAGGTGGCAGGAGATGGTACTCAGAGCCCGTACAGGCACAAGCCTTCTTTGTCAGGGCCCAGTCCGAGTCCACAGGGCCCCCGACCACCCTTCACCTTGGAAACATGACACGGGCACATGTGCAGCCACATTTGCAGGAAGTCCAGTAGTCAAGTCAGCTCAAGTGTGTGCATGTGAGTTTGGGAGCATGTGTATATGAGAGAGAGGAACTGCTCTTTGCATAGAAGAACTAGGACTCAGAAGTATGACTTCTGTATCTGCACATGCTGTTCTACAGGAAACTCAAAAGACACAAGAGCACAAAGCTTATCCATCAGATAAAGATATGCTACTGATAACTTTGGATTCGTTCTGCATAATGTCAAGGTTTTATCAACACATCATAACTGTTTAATTGGTCACTGGGTGTTAGAGAGAAGTTACTGACAAATTATCGAATAAGAAGGTCTCACAGATAGGTGATAACTCTACAGTCTCATGATCAACTTATTAAAAGGCAGTAATAAATTCAGAATTTTTTATTTTATTACATTCTTTGCAGAGACCATACAGCTACATATGAATATAAATGGATTACATTATTTTAATTTACTACTGGAAAAAAAAAACTCATTTTGAATACTTTAAGGGCAGGTTCAGTCACGTCTGCGTATATTAGAGATTACCAGTTACCAAATCTACTCAAATAACTCTTTTTTTCAGACAGTTTTTATTGAACCACTCATGCTCATAGATGCGTTTGGTGGGCAACCAGACAGTATTGTAAAAACCCTTCATAAATGTAATCTTGGTTTACATGGAAGTCTGGCCTGGCAACAAGTCCTGCTCTCAATGATGTGGTACAGGTGAAACACAGCAACAGGTTTGAGGCTCAAAGACTGTGTCTGGACAAGGACGAGCAGTAACCATTGCAGGGCACCTAACACCAGACACCAATTACGCTCAAGACTCAAACATAGTGATACACAACCTCCCTCTTCCCACATAAAGTGCCCATACAAGCTGTCTAGGTAGTCCCTTAATTGCCTTTAAATACTGGTCAAATTCATAGCTTGATGCTGATTGTTCTTTAATGCAGTGCCAGAGGGAGTCTTGAACAACCCCACCACCATCTCCTTAGGGAACAAGCCAGACAAATCCTAGACCTGCTTGATTCAGTACCAACTTCACCTCCTGAGACATATATTGCTCCGAGCAACAAATTCAACCAAACCCACACACAGAACGCACATGTGTAACACAGACAAAGAGAAACGAGGGAGACGCTGAGGGGGGAAAAGGCTATAGTGACTGCTGAACATCCTTTGTGTCAGAGAATAAAGCATTAAGCGTGGCAGCAGACTCCTGCTGTAGCAGCACGGCAAAGAAAAAAAAAAATAGAAATAAAAAATCCTGCTTCTAACTGAGAGCTAGCTTCTGAAAGCTAGTGTGATCATCCAAAACCCTGATAATCAAGGTTCACTTCACAGCGTGTGAATGCGGGTGAGGCAGGGAGTGAGCAACAGAGCCTGCCTCCTTTGTGTCTGTCAGGAGTCTCAGAATGCCAGACGTAAGCCTGTCTGTGCCGGAGTAGCAAGCCCTCTGTTGCCGGCATCCACCCGTCCACTCTACAAGCAGCAGCAGAACACAGCCTCTTTCTTTCACTGTCCTCCCTTTACATCAACACCCACTCAAATCCTCAACTAGGCTCAGATGGGGGGAAAAAAAAACAAAAAAAAAAAAAACTCAGGACAAAGGAAGGTTGCCAGACAGTCAGCCAGGCACAATATAGGCAGAGTAGGGTTTAAAAAAGACAAAAAAATCCACAAACAAAGAGCCATCCGCCGGACGAAGGCACAGTCCCCTCACCTTGAAGTTGCTCTGACCTGGAGGAGGCCAGTAATCCAAAGGTGACCGCCAACAGAAGCGTCCACATCCTGGGGAAAGTGTCTGCCGATGGCTTGGTGAGTATCTGGTAGTAAAGGTGTGTAACAGTGCTCGTGTGGTCCTGTCTTCCCTCTGCCAGGAGTGACGGGTAGTGTGTGTGTGTGTGTGTGCGAGTGAGTGTGCGAGTGTGTGAAAGAGAGAGAGAGAGTGAACAAGTGAGAGCAGTTAAAAAAAAAAAAGTGAGAGAGAGGAAAACTGGTAGTGTGGAGGGAGTTGCTGTGGATGTCTCGTAGCTGCTGGAGCTGACTCAGACTTTGCTCTAACTTTTCTATTCTCTGCCTGAGAGACACAGAGGCTAGTGACACACATGCAGGAGAGGAAGATTGGTTCATGTGAGCACACACCCTTCTGCCTCTCCCACACTTGCCCCACCTCCCCACCTCCCCTCCTGTCCTACCTCACACAGCCTCTTTTTTTCTCATGATTCTGCCTTTACAGGAAAGAGGGGAGGGGTGGGGTTAAATAAAGATAAGATGACACACAACCCCCCACCACCACCCCCACTATTTCCCCCCACCTACTCTCTTCCTCTCAAACCCTCCTCCCTCTTCTTATTTTTTTTCGTGTTTTGGACAGCAACAGTTTCTCAGAACCCATCTGGTCTTTTGTCCTCATTTTCGTTTTCAATTCGTCACTTTTTCGTGCCTCCGCTCTTCCGCACACTCCGTCTTTCTCTCTTGCTGTATGTCTTGCTGTGACCCCATGCCACCAACTGGAAGTGGTCACATCCATTTCACAGAGACACACACCTCATCTGTGATGGAAATCTCTAAAACGTTGAACACGTTTCTCTTTGCTTTTACTTGTCCTGTTTTCATTGCACTGATTGACCAACATACATAAATTCACTGGGAGAATTTGTTTAAGATGAAAAAGCAAGCACCAATAAAGAGCTATTTATATAAACTTTTGTCTAGTATACGTATCAGTGGCAAAACTGATGGTGAGCAATATCTGTTCCAGTTATGCTTCTAGTTGAGAAACCTTGATGCTATCAGCAGCATCTCAGCATCCAGAGCTTTTTCTATTTCCATCATGAGAAACTTAATCACACTCTTACCTCAAGTGTAACATTTAACTTCCCCAGATGACAGATGGAGTCATCTCAGGCTACTGTAATCTCCCCAGCAACAATCGTGTTGTTTGTTTGTAATTGTGTAATATTTCAAATAAACAGCTCTGATAAGAATGCATGACTTTTAGTCTGTAATAGTGTGACTTCCTCACCAACCAACCATAAAGAATGTCTAAAGGCTCAGCATGGCTAGTAACATTGTAGTCATGGGAACAGCACTCAAATAAAACTGATGTGACCTGGCCCTCCAGTTGAAAACCTTATAGGGCTATTACCCTCAACAGCTTATGGCACTTAAACAGAACATTTTCACCCTATTTATACTATGATGGGGCAAACTCAGATAATTGGAAAAGCCTAAAGGGTCTGAGATGGGAGTGTATATTTCAGTAAAAGTGTTTTTCCGGTAGTGTTTATTTAAGCAACATGTACAGATAACAGATCAGAGATCAGACATCTGATATTGGCTGCTATTTTCAGCAGGGGCTTAAAGGGCGTATTAATCAGAATGCAAATAACTACGTAAAGGTAGATGTGTCTCGCAAAGGGAAAGTCTTACAAAATTTACAGATTGAAACCATAGTAGTGGCTATGTGAAGATGTACTGAGGCACAATAATGCCATGAGCTAAATGCAAACATCAATATGCCAACATACTAAAATTGACAATGCTAACATGCTAATATTAGGCAGGGGTAATGCTTACCATGTTGTAGTGTGTTAGCATGCTAATGTTTCCTCCTTAGCAATAAACACAAATGATAGCTTAGGATAGGAGGATGGAAATTAGTTTAACAGGTATTATTTGGTATTTCCTTATCAATCAAAGCACTGGATTTTATTTTGTACTTTGCAATTGACCTGACAATCTCACCAAGTTAAAAGCTAAGGGATTGCTATTAGGATTACAGTTAATCCAGAGTGGATCATTCACATCTACACCAAATTTGATGGCAATCCATCCAGTAGTTGAAATATTTCACTCAAAACCACACGTCAACCTTGTGGTACCGCAAGAGGGAAAACCAGGGGATCACCAGATATTGGGATACACTGTCTAGGCAACATGGATATCTGCAACACATTTGATGGCAATTTATTTATAAGTTGTTGAGATATTTCAGTTTGGACCAGTGGTGTGCCAAACAATAGATGGATGCTGCTGTCCCTAGAGCCATGGAATCATGGATAAAAGTCCAGAATACACCTGAACACAAAGACTGCCATCAGAGCCTTAAACATAATTCCCATTGTGCAGCTAACAATAATAAGGTTTATGCATAAACATGCAGGAAAAGGAATAAATGGAGTTCAAACAATGCTGAAGACACTGAGGACAATGCAGTCCCAATGGATTAATGAAGTAGCCCCTTGACTTCCTCTAGCCTTCACTGAGTTCCGGTTTGGGGCAAACCACTGATTAGAGCGGTCAAGTGATTTCACAGGCAGCTAAGAAATAGAGAGAGACTGGTGTTTTTTGGGTAAATGCATTGACTAAAATTTAATCGGAGAATTATTACATTTAGTTTGCAGTGCAGATGCAAATTACAGATGCAAATAAATAATTTCACACTGACTGTTGTCCAGTATTTCTTACACAGATTCTAACACATTTATCTCCTCTGATGACTGAATTCACATCCAGACATGACTGTGACAAAGAAAAAGAGTGTATCAAAATTATTCAGTCCCTATCTGACAGACAAGTTACTTCCTATTTCTGTTACTATAGCAACATTTTACTTATTAGTTCATATGAAACAATAACAGCAAAGAAACAAGCATGTTAGGAAAAAAAACATGTAAGGCTCTATTTAGTTTCCGGTTTTCTTTTTTTCGTGTAAACCACATTGAACCTTTTCCATGTATAAAATGTGCATCATACATCAGGTTTGCCTTGCCTTGCCGAGTGTGAGTAGGTTCCCTGTGATATGACGACAAATGTGTCAAAAAAAAAAAAATAATCCATAGTCCAATCTAATAAGGTAAAGCTGAGAATAAAACAGTGAAACCATGACATTAAAATTCATACAGATGATACACTGAAAAATCAAATGTAAAGGACAGAGATAGAAACAGAGTGACGAAAACACTCTAAAGATGATTATCTATTCTGAGTCTGTTTCCCTTTCAGAACAATGTCCTAATTTCTCTCTGAAGAAACAATATTGACACAAACTGCAAAGACAACCAGCTCCTTTAATGAATACCTGTGTCCCCGTGTAACATTTGCTGTGATTGATAAATCTCTTTTCAAACAGTTGAACACACACATTCTCAAATGTTGGTTTAAAAAGACCAACTTGGTCAACACTCCAGCATGACAGAATGCACAAAACACTCAATAACCATCTGTTGAAACAAGTAAACTTGTTCACTCCAGCTGGACTCAAGTATTCATGTCTGAGAGGCTTGTGTTGAACATGAATGTGACCTCAAAGTGTCATATTTCTCATTTGAGTTTTATGTGGCTTTGAAAGAAAGAAAAAAAAAGATAAGTGGTATAAAGCCGATTTGTAACCACGCCAGCTTGAATGTTAGAGAAAGAAACAGTTAACCAAGGCGCCAGGGTTATTATCTGGCCCTTTTTGCTGTACGACATCACAGCAGAAGAAAAAGAAAAAGCACTGGAGGTGAACAGCTGTGTTTGGGGAGTGACTGAATCCTAAATTAAACATCAGACTGCTGAATCAGCTCGTGCTCATCCAGCAATGGAAGCAAAATTTGCTTGATGGTTACTAAGTTAGGACTCACACATACACTGCACTGTCATCAGACGTCCTCGTGGTTGGGAATCCTTGTGGTACTGGCCAACTAACGGCAACTACTCTGCATTCCTCTGGGGTAACCTGCCCCCCCCAACGTACAGGGCAGCAAGATGAAATCCACCATTCGCTGTCTAAACATGCGCTAAATATGAGTGTTTGCACAGATGTGGTGTAATGACGAGAACTACGGTACGGCACATGGTGTAGAGTTACTGGTGCTGAATATTTTATTTAAAATATCTAGTGACAAAGATGATGTCAAGTTTTTACTAGTTTTAATCTGATCCACCTAAACAAAGAAGTGAACTCCTAGGATTTATCGTACAGTTTTTTGTTTCCCCTTTACTACTTCCTATTAAGTGAAGCCACTGAAGGCAGTCAGAATGTTTATGTCTATGTATGTTTCAGCCTGTGCTGGAGGTCTCTGGTTAGGTGAGGGAGGCTGTCAGGAGCTTCTCTTTACGGTGTACCTTTAGCCAACAGATGAACATTGCCCAGCCCTGCGGTGTCTCGGACTGAATGAGCTATCCTGGCGTCATGGGAGCATGACTGGGCTGCTTCAAAAGGCCAGGCTTTGTGCAACAACAACAAAGTGAGGGCCTCGCTTGTGTTTGGGTGTTGGGACAGCAGAGCAGGCGTGTTTGGACAGTGAGTGTCACACAGTACTGTATAGCCAACTGGAATGTCCTGTGTCATCCCCCATCTGGGTCGTACTTTCAGTCAGCACGGTGATGATAAGCCTCAGTAATCTCACAGGTGAAATGTTTGCAGTATTCTAAAACTAACCCTTTAAAAAACACCCTCCCATGCGACATGCTGGCCTTGGTTTTGCTGCTTTAGGTGTGTTTTAGTTTGTGCTGGACTTAATCTTTACATAACCTGGACAAATTATACATTGTTTGAAAGCTCTAAATGTTCTGATTCTATCTGAAAGAAAAACAAACCCTTTTTGGGATCCACATATCACTGCAACAGCTGTTTCCATAGAATTGGTTCAGACTAGTGGCTATGACTCCAAAGTGTTTTTCTGTGTACTATAGGCCTTACATTACCTCTTCTATGCTGAAAAACCCAAAACAACAACAAATGCTGGGTATCTTTGCTTCAGTATCTCTTATACTGATGTTTGACATTTTCAAGACATTTTCAGCTCGAGCTGTAAAAAGAAACTTTTTCAAAGAAATTACACATAGGTCTAAATGTATCATACACTGAACTCAGACAAAAGTAGAACGTGCAAATACAAGGTAGTAATTTTACAGTAGGCCCTTGAATGCAAAGTCTACTACCCAGTTAAAAGACAACTGAATAGAGAATTGCTGGTGGTAAGGGAAAATGCAAATCCTGTCAACAATGGTTGAACAAACTTGTGTGTGAGATAACGTCGATGAGAGCAAGCCATTCCCGAACCCTGGTAATCATTCACAATGCCTATTCACACAGGGAAATACCTGGCGCTGTGTGTGAGAGACCACAGAAAGAGGTGGATTTCTGACTAAAATGAATTATTTTGCATTATTGGATGATGCAGCCATTATGATTTTTTTTTTTTTTTTTTTTTAATAAGTGGGCAAATGATTCATCACTGATCCCTATTTTATCCTCCAAAATATGACCTTCCTTGAGGAGAGAGAGTTTCCATTAAAAATCAATTTGATTTAATTTGAAAGCTTTTGGACTGTTATACAGAAATGGTCCCAAGCTTTAATACAGCCAAGGAGGACTGGGAGAGCTGGGTAGAGGCTTAGGGAAAGGGTGGGCTGAAGACCCGGGGACTTCACCACGCCCTCCCACCCTATGTTGTTTTATTGTCAATCAAGAGGTGCTTCCAGCTCCTCACTGAATGTGCATTCAAAACCCCTCAGACATGGAATTCACTCATTCAGACCACTTCGGCTATTGGTACCAAGATTCATTAGACGCCACTTCTGAAGGACATCCAAATATCAGCACAACAGAAGTGAACACTTGCCCACATTGGTCTCCATAGCAACTGCCTCCATCACTCCGCACCGTGCTGTGTGTCCATGGGTCTGACCTACACGCCTGCTCAAGCCCCCACACTATCTTCAAGACCTTGTACATCGTTCATCAAAACCTCGGCAGGAGCAAATCTGATTCCTTCTTTCTGGTGGCTCTCTTATTCAGCTGTTACACGTAACGAGATTGCAGAGATTGCTGGCCAGCCGTCAGAGTAGTAAATGTCAAATTGTGAAAGGAAAGCCAAAGAAATGTCAGAATCTGTTTTGCTGCATTTGCAAAGCTGATATTTGGAAGGGCATTTTTCAACTGCTCCGCTTAACAGCTCTAGCAGCTGTCAAGCTAATAGTAAAACGTGACATGGCATGAAGGTCTATTAAAGGAACACGATTTCACCATCTTGACATACAGTACTGAATGGCAAAGAGTAGAAAAAGGATATAGCTTCAACAG
This sequence comes from Istiophorus platypterus, assembly GCA_016859345.1. Classification (NCBI taxonomy): domain Eukaryota; kingdom Metazoa; phylum Chordata; class Actinopteri; order Istiophoriformes; family Istiophoridae; genus Istiophorus; species Istiophorus platypterus. The sequence goes on from CM029121.1 coordinate 11,242,079, forward strand.
CAAGATTAGCCAACTTTTTGGTCGGAAAGAGACTCAAGTAGACTTTGTCCCAGCACAAACATCTCATTAGTCTCAGATGTATGGTAGTGTAAGAACAAAGGACAATAGCATTTCTAAGAACAGTGCAATGTGATTGTCAATAACTCTAAACATTCTTAATGCTGTTTTCCTGTCAGTCTGCTGCTGGAGTTTATTGTTGTAAAAGAACAGAGCTATCATCCCATGTACAGGTGCTAAAAACAAAAGAGAACTACTCTTATGGTATATACACACACATTTGTGTTAACTTCCTGCTATTTTATCCTGTTTTCTATATGCTTTGATGGATTCTTAAACACTGGTTTCACATTTTTATGCAGTTGTGTCCATTTCTGCTTTTAACGTGATCTGATCTTTACTCAGGATGGATGCAGCAGTAGGATTACAAGCACAGTTCACCTACCACTACAAGATTGAAATTCAATAAGGAGGAGATAGCTGGGGATGAAGAAAGGGATCAGCATGGTTGAGGCTGAACAGAGATGAGGTAAGATGATATAATATTGCTTCCGCTGTGTGTGTGTGTGTGTGTATGTGTGCTAGCATTATAATAACCCAGATATAACTTAGAAAACTGAATGACTTGCAAATATTTGAAACTAGAGTGACAGCTAAAATGTGAAAAAAGTTTACGATTAAGTAGTGTTTATAGTGTAATTTCATGCTCAGCAATAACAATGAGAAAGACAGGATAGAAAAAGTAAAAAATGCATGTGCCCACCAGTCTTTCCACATTGTTGTATGGTGATATGACTCAATGTTAAATGTTAAAGGGTACTATTTTTGTCCTCTCTTCACTTTTTATTTGAGTGTACCTTTAATCACCTTGGTAACTAACACCATGTGAGGTGTATGTGTCTGCAGAAGAATAGGCATACAGCTGGCTTCTGCCAATTGCATGTGCGCCCCCTCTTGTCCCTGTATATCCTGCCTGTATGTCTCTCTCCTGAACGCACACATCTCTATCTGATACCACAGCAACAGCAGAACAAAATGTCCTTGCTCTACAGTCATTAAAAAGAGGTTATTATGTGTGTGAAAAGTTTCATTAAAAGCAGAATAGTAGGGGGAAAAAGGGCTATCACTGGAGTTACTGTCATAGTGTAACATAATCACATCATATACTAATACAGTTATTGCACTTCTGTTTTATTGCTGCCTGTATTATCTACAATTAACCTTAGGTAATTTACGGTCGGAATTAAAAATGTAGAAAACTTGTCTTATAAATCAGTTAATGTTGCATAAAAAGAGCCATGAATTCAGAAGTGTCTTTCGAGCAGCTTCTTTGTCAAATGGCATCCTTTATTTTCATTTTTAGGCTCTTTCCTCAGAACAATATGATGTGTAAAAATGAAATTGTAAGTTGAAGGAAAGTCTGTGATCACAGCTCCCCTCAATTTGGTTCCCTCTTCCAGACCCTCTAAAAGAAACAATATCTGACTCTGCTTATGCATATCTCGGATAAGCTCTGCCTGACTGGTGCTGATACATATGTCAACAGCTGTTCTGCTCATGCTTAAAGCAAAGATACACATCTGCCTGCAGAGGCTGACCTGTATACTCAGCCCAGCAAATTATCCTAATAGGCTTGTATTCAGAAAAAAAGAAAAAAAAAAGAAAAACAACAACAACAAAAAAAAAAGATTATATAATCTCTTTTGATTTTAATTAAATAGAAACACACACACAGATACACACCTGTGGTTTTCCTGGTAGCTTTGCTACATCATTAGGTGGGAGAATTTCACAACAGCAGGAAATGGTATGTGGGTTTACCCTTTTTGGACACCGCATTAGCAATGATGTTCAGTAATAAATATCTCTGATAAATGTACATAAGGGGGTTTTACAGTCCCATTTATCATTGCAGGTGTATCAACATTGACACAGAATAGATAATGGAACTGAAAAATGGAACTTGAACTGGAATAACCAATTTATATATATACACAACACTGGAGTGATACAGCAAGTATCTCTATTACAATATGTGGGATGCTTCCTGCTATGCCACTTCTGTCTTGCTAAAATTTGGCACCACTGCTAGAATCCTGTACCACTCAAGCAGAAGCCCATTTGAACTCTTCCATAACAAAGCCTGATGATTATCTGTCAGACGCCAGCCACAAACTTAAGTTTACACAATGTACAAGACTACTTTTTATACCTTAGTCCAAGCATGAACAGGAATTAACCAGAGGAGCTCTCTACTTGTGAAAGCATGAGACAGGCTTTGTCATAGAGGTGTTTCTTGCTTTGTTTTTTCAATAACTTACAGACAGCTATCCCTTCGTTTTTCAGGCTAGGGCCATGCGTTGTGGTTGTTCTAGGTTGGCGCGGAATTTATCAAGAAATCGTGAGGCTAATTCATCATCTACTAGCCGTCCATCACTGGAAAGAGTAACTGTCATCAGCTGCTGGGTGTGCAGGGTCTGGTCATCCTCGCACAGTCGCAGCTCGGCCCTGGAGGTCCCGATGGCAAGGATACATGCCTGGGGAGGGTTGATCACAGCGCTGAAGCCACTAATGCCGAACATCCCCAGGTTAGATATACTGCCAGGGAGAAATGGAAGAGGGAGGGAGGGAGGGAGGAAGGGTTGAGATGGAAAGAGAGAAGAGACAGTACACATATTATATTGTTAATCAAGATAAGCAGGGAGAAAATGCATAAAAATTAACTAAGTGGACATAATGGGAGCTCTAAAAACCAGCTCCTTTATCCAAAAAAAAAGAAGAAAATTACCATCTAAAAGTGAGTATATAAAAACCGAGGAGATGAATTAAGTGTATAAATATAAACGGCTGTGAGCATCTGATTTTATAAATTAGAGCACTGATCAGTAAAACATAATACAGCAGCACCAGTCCCCAAAAACCCCCTAAATGATGTGTATGGTGAGTAAGACTGACCTGAGGGCAGTTTGCTGTTTGCCTTAATGAGAATTCTAGCTTAGGGGGAAGGAAAAAAATGACTAGAGGAAGGGTGTACACATATATCCTCAGGAGGACAAAGAGGGCTGCATCTCCAAAGGAATTCATCGCTCCTGCCTGACACAGAAACTCCATTTATGTCTCAATGACACCATTAATTCTAATGAGCTGAAAAGCTGTAATTGATGGCACAGTAACTAATGGTTCTCGTCTAGCAGAGATCACATTCAGTTCAGGACCACATGAAATGTAAATTATGCATAATATATTGGCTCTTTGAAAAAACGGATTTTAGCCATTATAGTGGAAATGAGATAGAGAGGAAATTATGAGATAAGGTGTTAGAGACAAAGGGCCCCTGGTCCCAAACATTAAAAAAATCGAGAGTTGAGAAAATTGAAAGAGAACAGCAATATGTTGCATGATGTCATGACTTTCCATATGCCTCTTCTTTACCTAAGAGATGGTGTGTGTCTTAGGTTTACCTGAATGACCCTCCCTGGTACTCTTCAGGCAGAAGTTTCCCATCTCGAGCTTTCTGGGCCAGTGCCTGCAAAGAAACATTACTTTTCGCTCAGACAAGATATCACCAGAGCTCATGATTTATACATCTGAAAAAGGGGCATATTCAAACTCAGTACTTCCTATTTTTTGTTAAATAACATACTACAAAGCTCCTTAGGGAACCGCCATCTTAGGATTTCTCTTCTCTGTACTATGAATGTCTTTCATATTTCTTTTTTTGTCTGTAAAAGAATGTGTTCTTGTCCATCAAGTGGATTTTGAGATATTTCACAGGATATGTGAAAACTTTGACCTTCATGTGGCTCTACTGGAAAAATTGAGGGATCACTAGTTTCATTAGAATTTGTTCTCTGGGGTCCGTTGAAATCTGCACTGTCAATACTTCATGATAATCCATCCAAGAGAAATTCACCAAAGGTGTTGAGAGCCTTTCAGCCACACTTTTATACCATCCTGAGCTTTCAGGGAAAAGCTGTTTTTAAATATTATGTTCAAGAATATGGTTAAATGTCCTAGAGCAACCACTGAGATAAATGGAAAATATCAGACTGTCAAATGCTAAAATGAAGTAAGGGAAATGACAAGACCCAGAAGGAAGATGGGGCACACAATGAGGAAAAATAATACATTACTACAGCCTGGTTCTGGGAATCCATGTTCTATCATAGCATGACAGAGAGTGACAACCTTTGCGAAAACACAAGAATCTGTCAGATGAGTAGAAAGTGAGATGATAGTATTGTTTCTAGTGTATGTGTCACTAAGAATAATTCCTGTGGTTCTCAAAGCATACATAATACTTGATCTGTGATATGACTATCTTTACAAACTGCTCAAAGTATAGCCGCTGCATTATGCTATAGACTTTGCTGAAAGAATGACTTTGAGTCTGATGAAAATCCGTATACAAACTAATCTTTTAGCAAGCAATTGCTTTCAGTTAGGTTGAAACTGCTTGATGGACCCCACGTCATTATTCAGTATGAACTTTATTCTTAAAGGAAATGTACTTAAAAGGTTAATTGCAGGGACACAGCAAACACAGGACATCGAAATAACCCGCACCATCTTTAAGACACAGTGAGATATGGTAGGCACATTTGAGATAAGAGCACATAAACAGTCTGATGTTCCACTCCAACGATAGCCAGCAGCAACGTCGCCATGCACCATTCAAACCACATATTGATTTTAATTTGACACCAATAAAGAATTGCAAATGTAGGCTGAACTAAAGGCAGAAGCATAACTAAACTGAATAGCAGTGGGTGGCATAGTACATTTTGAAAGCTTAAGTAGATTGAAATGTCCATAGGGGTAGTGCCCAGGCCTTATAGCAACTTACGTATAGGCACTTGTGATGTAACATTTCATACATCGATTTGATTTGTAAGCAGTAACAGACATAACATTATTTCACATAAATAAAATAAAGAAATAAAGAAAAATATCCCCATAGAAACTAAAAACAGATAACACCCTGGAGACTGAAGTGATCAAATCCATTTCGAGATCTGACTGCATGGTTTAACACCGTTACAACATAGTCATAAATGCTAGAAATTCGATATGTTTAAAACCTAATTAAACACCCACTCACTCACCCCCTCAACCCTATTCAAAACAAGACTCAGTGGCAGTCACAGACATACTGTGTGTATTACTCAAAAACTCACACACATAATCTCCCACCGGGTACTGTCACTATTACAAATACCCCTGTACTCATTCTACTTCAGCCACTGTCAGCACCATTATCACTACAGCTACTACTGCTATTATGATCATGGCTGATACTGAAATGTGATGTCAACACTGCTCACGCTCACACTGTGTCATTAGGTTAAAAGCAGTCTTCCAGTTTGATAACCCTGTTTTAAAAATTTTTTGAAACTTGCAAGAGCCTTTCATGCTTTTCTCTTGATACTTGTTGAATAAAAATTCACAATACATTCAATAACTTCATCTTCAGAAAATAATCTATTTGATCTGTGAGTCTCTTTCATAAGAAAAGAGAATTAAACTTCAGTCATCGAGAGTGTGTCTGTTTATGCATATCAGATTTAGAGAACATATTTGTGTGTTTGTGAATGAATGTCTGTCCCCAGCTGCTGACAAAGAGTAGGAGAAAGAGCTTCTCACTGGTGCTTTATACTCTACCTGTGGCCTGTGGCCTGTGGCCTGTGGCTTGTGGCCTGTGACAGCTGAGACCTGTAACCCAACAACCCAAAAACCAAACTATCCTAAATTTAATGAGATCTTTCCAGTTGATTCAAAAAGATTATTTCTACTCTCCACACTAAAATGGATAACAGGAAAAAAATATCAATTAAGTTGTAGCTGGAGGGACTACAGATACCCACAGAGTGTTTTTCCATTGCTGGTTTACAGTCAAGACTCAACTACATTATCTATTCCCAGGTATGAACCAACAACAATCCTCCATGTCTTCGCCTGATGTGGTAAACTGCATGGGTCCACAGCTTGAGGTTATGATCTAGCAACAGCTAAGAAGCATGAGAAAAATCTTTTGCAAAGGGCTTTAGGAAACAACTCTAACAAGGTTATCTGATAAAATATTGTGACAGTTTCTTGTCTTTTATTCCTCTCAACCCTGCAATTTTTACCTTAGCATTAGCTGAGATCTCCTGGATTCCTTTGTTTGCAGCATCCTTGATGATGGGGGTAATGAGGCCTTTGTCAGTTGCCACTGCAACTGAAATGTGGACTGAATCAAGTGCACAGGGTCCATCACCAGACCAGGTCACATTTACTTCTGGCATCTCCTAAGATTAAAAAGTTAGTCAGCCCAGGTTCTGGCAGGGAAAAATAACTAGTCAAAAACAGGTTAAAACCTTCCTGTTTTGGTCACACAGTGTTTCTGTGCAGTAAGTGTGGAAAAAAGAATCAAAGTCAGATACAATACCAAAAATATGTTGTTTTATATATATAGCAATCAATTATGATAATCAAAAGAATATTACAGTAAATATGGAAAATCGTTAATCAATCTCATGGTAAATTTACATACTTTTTGTCAGGCCAGGTAACTTAAAAATACATATTTACCGTATCTATATATAAGTCCATAAGTATTAGGACAGTGATGCAATTTTCATAATTTTGTCTGTAAAACATCACAATGGATTTGAAAGAAATGAATTTAGATGTGATTGAAGTGTGGACTTTCAGCTTTAATTCAAGGGGTTTGACAAAATATTGTCAACCTTTTAGAACTTACAGACATTTTTACACATTTCAGGGGCTCAGCAGTAATTGGAAAAACCAACATGATCATAAATTTGAGGATTATTTTTATTACTTGGATGAAAATCCTTTTGCAGTCAATGACTGCGTGAGTCTGGAACCCATGGACATATATGCTCAAGCCATAGAACTCCCTTCAACATGTTTTACAGATGATGTGGTGGCTTTGGATCGTGAGCCGTTCCTTTGTTCTCCATTATCTTCTCTTCCCATCATTCTGATACAAGTTAATTTTAGTTTCATCTGTCCAAAGAATCTAGTTCCAGAACTGAGCATGTTTTTTAGATGTTTTCTGGCAAAGTCAAATCTGGCCTTTTTGTTCTTTAGTATCGCCAGCGGTTTACACCTTGTGGTAAACCCTCTATATTTACATCATGAAGAAATCTCTTGATTGTAGACTTTGACAAAGATATTGTTCAATATGTTATTGAACTGCCAAATATTATGAAGAGTTTTTCTTCACTAAGGAAAGAATTCAGCAACCATCCACTTTAGTCATCTTCCATGGTCTTCCAGGCTTTTTGGTGAGCTAAGTTCACTAGTTCATTCATTCTTTTTAAGAATGGACCAAATTGTTGCTTTGGCCACTGCTAAAGTTTCTGTTAGCTGTCTGATAGGTTTGTTTTTTCAGCCTAATTATGGCCTACTTCATTTGCATCAACACCTCTTTGGAATATGTATTTAAAGTTCCCATGAGCAGCAACCAAATGCAAATTCAATTCAAAACTTGAAAATCAACTCACAACTTTTTATCTGCTTAATTTTTCAGATAACTAGGAGACAGGCCACACCTGTTCATTAAATTGATTGGTAGTCAATCGTCCAATTACTGTTGAGCTTCTGAAAATGTATGAAATGGCTATAATTCCTAAATCGTTGATGTGATATCTTTGTAAACTTTTTGTCAATTTTTCTTTTTTGCTAACATTTTATCTGCCCACAAAACGTACAGCAGAAGACATGCCAACCCACACCAGTTTGTTAAAATCTGAAATAACACTGGCCTCATTTACCACTTCCTTATGTTCTTAGGTCAACTAAGGAGAGAGGACAGTTGCTTTTGCCAATTTTCTAAGGTCACAGTGTTACATAAGTGGATCACATATCTCAGTTTAGAGCAGAGGCCAAAGAGGTATTTTGGCCACGTGGGACATTGTACTAACCGTAAAGCACGGTGTCTGATGTATGAGATAGTTATTTGGCATTTTACATTCACATCAACTGAAAAAGCTACACATTTATGTTCCACATTCCTCGCGTTTACTGTAACATGCAATCTCAGCTGCTGCTTCATATGACATATGTGTTTTATACATGTCTTCCTACATTCTGAATGGTGTAATGCTTAGCATACATAACGTCCGGTACATGTAAATACTTAAGGTCGACACATATTCACTGAAACAGATACAATATTCCATGATAAGTGATAAAAATGAGTAGACTGATAGGCAACGTTGTTCTTATTTGATGCTGCAGAGACATTCCTTGCTGGAATAACTAAATTATCTATTTTTATCAAGCATTTCCTTTCTCACATTCCTCAAATCAAACCACTATTTAGTCTCGTCTTATAATGGCATGGCTATTACTACCAGGTGACTCAGAAGAGTCAGTTAGAAACAGGGACAACAGTTACAAATGATGCCTGGGGAATAACTTTCCATTATGAACTTTGTGTCTACAGGCCTTTTAATCACTAAAAAACAAAAAAAACAAACAGATACTTGAAGGCACTTAGTAGTTAATTAGGATATTATAAATACACACAGCATTAGGGGATAAATAAACAAAAAGCTTGGCCTGAATATGAACAATGCTTTGCAAAAAAATTACAGCATAAGAAAAGACTGTAAAAAATACTTACTTTAAGTGTAACTGCAGCCGCCTTGATTATGAAATCATTAACAGACACTTTGATCTGTTCTGAAAAGACAAAGAAGAAACAGTATGTGAGCCTGATATGAGCTCTGGTGAGAATCAATACCAGTAATGTTTTATTATTACCATGGACAGCTAATAAGAGCTGGTCTGGTAGGCACTGTCTAGGTAGGGCCAAAGACAGATATGGGCAACAAATGAACACGTAGGCATGTATTCTTTACTTGTGACATGTGATACTGCACAAAGCAGCTTGTTTAGGAGCAGATTGTAAATATATTAGTACAGTGTTGATATAGAGGCCTCCATTTCACACAATTTTGTAAACAAATGTTAATAGACACTTAAATCAGGAGGAAAAAAAAAAAGGAAAAACTATATCTTGTTGACTTGTGCCGCAGCTGATCAGAATCAGTCCCTCTATATATCACCAAGTCACTAGCATTTGCTCCACTCCACTCTATGTGTGAGAGACACCAACAGACCAAGCTGGTTTGGTCTGGCATAGCTGCCAACTTTTACTAGCCTCCCTTAGTGCTGTACCAGACAGTTATGAATGCTGTACGCAGGATGATTAATGAGCAAACCGTGAAATCGTGCTGCTCCTGAACAATGAGAGACCGCAAAAACAACCGGAGAGAGAATCCCTCATAGACACACAACCTCGCTAATAGGTCTGGAATGGCCATCACATTTCCTCCATCAAGGAGACGGAATCCAGAGAAATTTAATGTTTATTTGACAGTCAGGCAAAGTACAGCTAAATAAACCAAAGTATGTGATTGCATGTTAAACTATGTGTTTAGAAATAGGACACAGACAAAGCGCTCTTGCCATTACCATCATCAAAATTGCCCAAAGTAAGCACAGATTACATTAAAGGAAACCATGATAAATTAAAGATAAATGATTTGCTTGGCTGAATATGGCAAACTGAAAGGTGGATGTTGTGACACACCATCTATAAAAACACACATCGTGGTGGCTGCAACAAGAAAAATCCAATTTGCTCAATAATGGTTGCCAAAGGAGGATGTGAGTCTAAGAAAGTAAAAGAGCTGCTTGTCAAATCATGGGGCAGACACTGCTAGATCCTAGTATCTTATTTATTATTCAAGCTCTACCAGGCTCATGCTATCCATACAGTATGTGCCTTATTGATACTGTATGGATGGACAGAGCAAAAGCATTGTCCTCTAGCACACTTTCTCCAGGATCTGTTGATGCTCTTCTCTATCATAAATACTGTCATTTCTCACACAGGGCAGACCGAAGAGCCAACACTCTGAAGAATCCATTTGAAACACTGAACCAGAGAGAAATGATTACTCCGGATAATACTTTATACTCTCCTGCAAGCACAAAGAAACAACTATATGAATGAAACCCAACTGTTGCAAGAAAAAAAAAAAACTATTTCCATTCCTACCAATTTTTTTTAGTGAACACGTTTACTTAAAAATCTGCTTTTCGCAACTTTAGTGTGCAATTTCAAAATAGCTGAGGCAGACAAACTGTTAGTGAAATGTGAGAAATCATAGATTAGAAATATGTGCTATGACTAACTGTGGGTGTCTTATTAAGAAATGATCAGCCTTATGTTGTGATGTATCATGTGAAGAAAGAGCAGATCTGATCAGTTTCAGATATAATGCAGCATTTAGGCCTCTGGAGGTGTTTTGCTTCATGGGTCTGATTCAGCCTCTTACTCCAATATTATATCCACATCATAACCCATAATGCAGGTGAACTGTCAATCACGGACTCCATACAGGGTTATTCTTAAAAACAGGATATTATATGTATATGTGTAGATCAATTTCTCTCTATGAAAAAAAAGAAATGCCAAAACTCTCTCCAGAATTAAGATGTGTGTGTTGGTTTGAACCAAAGGGAACATGACTATCCTTACTGAGAGGACTACAAGTTATTTCAGTGACTGTCGTCTTTGTCAAATGAGCAGTCATGTGAAAACCCTGAAATCCAAATCTTCATGGAAAAGTCTCCTTCCAAATGTAACTGTCAGATGTTGACCGAAGGACATGACACTAATATGTGCATGTCAAAAATAACGTTAATGCGTAAACACTTGCTCAAATATCTTGTGTTTTTACCTTTGGCCAAGTCTTTGCGGAGCTGCATGATAGCAGCTATGTCACAGTCAACGGATGCATATGCATGTGGGATGGTGGTCTTCGATTGCGTTAGTCTTTGAGCAATCACACGGCGGACATTTGAGGCTGGGATCTCTGTGAAAGTGCCCTGAGGAGGACAAGTGGAGGGAAGGGGAGGTAAATAATTGAGTGAGAAGAGGCATTTTGTTAAATAGAACAGGGAAAGATGAGGGACAAGATTGATCACTCAAAAATGCACAGGTTTGACAGAGTAAAGATGCTATTGACAAGTGGTTACAATGAGTCTATGATTGGTTAGGACTGAGCAATTTTGTAAAAAGAAAATATGTCCATCTGGTTATTTATAGACCCTGTCTGTTACATCAACAGATTTTATTTTACAGCATACACACCCATGAAGATTAAAATTGAATATGGTACAAAAGAACAAAACTAAACTAAAAAAAGAAAGGTCTGTCAAATGAGATTCCAATCCACAACCAAGACAGGACCTGTTTTTGGTTACAATGCTTATGGTGTTCCACAAGCATACCTAAAGAAACTGAGCTCAGTTTCTTTGATTATTCAGAAGTTATTTAAGAACGACCCAGCTCTATGTGTTCAAGGGAAAACAAATACATACAGAGACAAGACTACAGGAGTCAAGATGCCAACCACAGGTGTGGAATTCTCAAGATGATCATTCATCACTCCCTTTAGGACCCTGACACAAGTCAATAGGTAGGAAGTTGGATTGCAAAGAGACACTGTGGTGTGTTTGTGTGAGAGAGGGAGAGAAGTGGTGTAAGGAGTGCTCACTGGTGCTCCTGGCTTCCCAGGTACAGAGAGGGGAGGTATGTTGGGTCTGCTGCCTGGGGGTGGAGGGGTAGCTGCCGGGGTGGGAGCAGGACTTGGAGCAGCTGGGGGAGCCATGGCTGGTGTTGCTTTTGGGGCAGGAGATGTCTTCAAAAGATTCAATGCATCTCTGTTAAACAAAAAAAATAATAAGTTAAAAATAAATAATAATAATAATAATAATAAATGAAGACCTAATTTTATAAAGCAACTTTGATATTTTTCTACAATAAAATGCATACAATAATTTAATACTATTAAAAAAATATAGTTATTATTCTCAGGCAAGACTAACCATAAACTCAGACATAACTGCCCACTTTCTGACGACACGTCTGCACTGATGATTAGCCCTACACTTTGGCAAATATTAGATCTTAACAAGGTGAAATTACTTTCAGTTCAATCACAAACTTTTGTATGAGAACAAATGCTTCCCTACCTCTTAAATATTTTTGTGGGCTGCTATATTTAAGTGTCAACTTTATTATGGGTCAGTCTTTGATGAATAGCACATGTACACTGGCTGATTCCCAGTATGCAACTGTTGAAGAAAAGAACTATGCCAAAAGCAAACTTTTTCTTCTCGTCTCATTTTTGATATTTATTTATGGCAGCCTGATTTTTACTATGAAAAACTATATCAAACCATTTCCTTTTGCATGAAAACGCTGTCATTTCTTTAAAGTCTTTTGACCATAATAAATTAAATTACAAGAGTAAAAAACTATAATGGCATAATAAAGATGTACAACAATACATTATTAACTCATATACTCCACTTTGCCAGTTTACATGTGGCTCTCTGTCAGTTTTGTCTGGTGTCTATATGGGTTAGGCTGGTAGAGGGAAGGGTATCTTTCGGTTATCCTCCAGGGGATGGGTGTCATGAGAAACCTTTGCAAGTCACAAAAAAACCCCACTGAGTCAGAAAGAATCAGATGTTTGCTGCAGCAAGGGACGGGTTTATTTAAAACCTTGACTTCATTATACTTCCCACTGATGTGGTTGGCTATGGAAATCTCTACTTTTCACACAGCATATTTTTCCAAAATAAAATAGCCCAGACTTTTGGTGCACACACCTCATGTAAAGTTGCCTGTCTCTGCTGTTTCATCAAGGATATGTGTATAATCATGTAAAGTACTGAGAGAACTGCCCTGGATTTTTTTTCACCCATTAATTTTTGTCTTAGCAGCAAAAGTGGTGGGACAGGCAGGTAGCAGGTGTGCCTGCTTGAAGCTCTCTGCTTTCAGTTCAATGCACTGGGGTGTACCTACCCGCTTGCATCCAGTCTTTTGTCTGGAGCAGCTGCCTCTGACCTCATCATGAAGCCAGGAACAGTCTGGGCCCCAGACCTTTTTTTTCCTCCTTCCTCCCTGAGTAATTTTGTTTCTGTTTTCTCTATTACACTAGTTCCTCCTTTTCTCTTACTCACAGGAATATTTTTTTGTGGAGAGACAGAGGCAACTTGGAAATCCCCGAGCTAATCTGACAGGACCATACTGAGAGTTTAATATTTATAGACCACAAAAAATAAATAACAAGATATTACAATATAGAGGTTAGATATGACTTAATATTTGAAAAAAAATGATAGCGCAAGCAAATAAAAAAAGAAGATACATATGAGATTAAACATTATCCATCAGTAAAAAAAGCAAAAATGAACAAAAATGTGTAAAAAATGTGAGAATGTATATGAAAATCTTGTATACAAATTCACACAATGTTTCTGTTATAATATATGAGGAAGTCAAGTCAACAGCAGCCTACAGCAGCCACCTGACAATGACACCATAAATACCTTTTGTGTAGCTGGCCCGCAAGGGCTTTTCACACCAACCATTTACATCCCTACTGAAAGCCAAGGAAAAGAAGCCTCCAAAAGACTGGGAGAGAGTGACTGGAATATTAAAAAGGAAACAAGGCAGCACTAACATGCATGTATGCACCAAATGTTCACAGAGACACATGAATAAACTTTGTCTTCTATTGCCACCTAAGATATGCTAAGATGGAATTAAGGAATATCACACATGTATGAACAATCTTAAACAAAAATTCATTAAATTTAAATATCCGGTTGTCACCCACATTGAGGCCAGTGTAAAACAGGACAATGCTGTAGTCTGACTTCAAATCAAGATGTTCACTTAAGTAATAACACTAGAGAAGCATCATACACACTAAAGGAAAAAAAACAAAAAAACAAAAACTAAAACTCACTTGCATAGCAACAAGCAAAACAAAAAAACAAACAAACAAAAAAAAACCCATTAAAAAAATCCCCACTCTCTCTTGAGAAATGTTGCACAAATTGTGGTTTACAGTTGAAGTGCTGCAGCAGGAATAAGTGGCTTTCAAACATTGTGAGCACTTCAAAAATATATCGCCAGGCAGTAACATTCTTTCATAAGACTCATTGTCTTTAAAACGCAGCCTTAGATAGTATCATTGCATTGTGTTTTACCTATAACATACTTCATCTATGCTCTTGACGTGGGTTCTTTGTATTTTCTGAATAATGTGAAATAAAGTTCTTAGCTGCAGCTAAAATAGATAGATTAGATAGACTGATACAGAGATGTAACAATTCAGTAAGCTCAAAAGAACATATTTATTTTAGTTATGTAGCCCAGAAGTTGACCATTAATGTATGACTTCTGAATATCTACATTAAAGCTGAACCATTTTAAACTGACTACCACAACCAAAACAGAGGGCTGTGACCAATAGTAAGGGAAGGAGCTGACTGCTTAAATGGGCTATGGTGTTTCCTTCTGAACTAATATAATACCTCATACTTAATCAGTGAAATCAGTAGGGTTAAGATAAATGTATACTTCCACTAATTTCTTATGATAAATAAATACATTTATTGATTTATTAAAATTCTACATCCATTTAAATCCAAGAATCAACTTCTAAAGATAAACAAGAATTTTTCCCTTGCATTAACACATGCTATAGTCCTATAATCATTACGCCTATAGGAAAATACAAACAAAGCCTACAGTGAGATAAACTGAAATCTTTACCCATTTTCCTCATCTCTTGGCTACTTAGGCCATTGATTAAAGATAAGGGGAGAAAAGGTACTGATAAAAATATGTGTCTTTGTACCAAATCTGTTTTTAGAAGAAGCTAAGCAAAATCTAAAACTATTTGCACAAGGAGATGTGGTTTCTGAAAAGAACAGAGCTGCTCAGACTCACAACATACCTAAGCTATAGCCTTTACTGTTAACCTAGGTTAAGCCATTTTCATCTATATTTCCCAAAGAGATTGGCTAGAAGGAGAAAACACACACTAATTAATTTTTTCCATCAACTGGCTCCTGGATTTGTCCTAAATATGAACGGTTTTCCCTTAATTTATGCTAAATACATCCTGTCATGTCAGACTCTAGTTGCTCTACCAAAGTTTCCTCTAGCCAAACTGATGTTATGAAGACAAACTTTGGCCAATGAATTTCAATGATTGAATAAGCAGCCATCAGACGCTGATCAAGGATCAATGCATTAAAAGCTTACATCCCCTGTGTTGTTGTGTCATCTACAAAGTTTTTGTAAAAACCCTTTAAAGTAAGTTTCTTTCCTGTAATTATACTGGACACCCTCTACATATTTTTAACACTAAGACTGTTTTCCACCAAAAAAGACACCATTCAAAGCTAGACAGTGCCTTAAACATGAAGCTTGTAGATTTCTTTTTTTTCTGTGGCTTGGCCAGTAAACTCTTTGGAACAGCCCATCATTCAAATCAGGAAGGCCTCTTAGCATACTGAGTTTTGCTTTAAACCTCTTTGCTTGAAGAGTCTCTTATCTCCTGCAGAACTTCCCTCTACCTTCTTTAAGCAAGAGTCTTCCTTTCTGAGGACTTTCTGAGCTAATTAGCCAACTTAGGTGCCAATAAGTGATTAGACAAGTCATTAGTGGAAGTCTCAATACATTGTGTAAAGAGTAGTAAATGAGAAATTCTGGGAAAACAAATCATGGGATATAATTATAACTTCATTACTAAAAAAATTCTAAACATTTCACAGTGTTTGGTTTATTAAACCTCACATGATTTCTCTTTCACTGTATAAGACAAACAACCCCAAAATCATATGGTCTGAGTTTCTATAGAACTAGTAGGCTCAGGTGAATAGGTTGTTATGGCGACAGAAGTTGCTTAATGAGATTCCCCAGCAGGGTGTCGGGGGGGTAACAGGAACATTCAATCAGGCCCCCATGGACAGCAGGTAGCCATTAGAGCTCTGGTGTGTGTGTGTGTGTGTTTGTATGTGTGTACGCAACTTTCCTCGAGTCTGAATTCACCACTCAACAGCATTAAAGCAACTCATATCTTAACCACCTCTTACACTTTTTCCACTTAGCCTCGTTTCTCCCACATTTTCAGTTTTATTCACGCTGCATCATGGCTATGACCTGCCTAACATTTCCTCCCTTCAGATACACTATAATGGCCACAAGGGGACACTTCCAATCTCTTAGGCCAATTACAATGCTGAACAAGCACCCATTGCTGACACATAACTTTCGGTTTAAACAAATGACATACAGTGTTGGCAAAATGTCAGACTGAGATTTATATCAGGAGTTCTTGGACCTGGAAAACTCATCTGCATTGTTTATCATACTCTCATTTAAGCACAATTTTTTGCATCAACAGAGAAGTTAATAAAATATATCACCCAGTAACCTCAATTTATAGGCTATAGCGATTTCATAGATCAGTGCAATGGTTTTATAAATTTTTGTCACTTCTTCTCCAAATAAATTAAAGGAAAAGGATATCAAAACATTCTCCCTATCAATCGACAAAGTCTTTCCTGCTTGCTTTGTGTGATTTAGCTTTTTATAACCTCTGACTATAGCTAGGGGAACTAATATACAAGCTTGTTATGTGAGCAGGGAGATTCTGTATCCCATGTTGTTGCATTAGGAAGAGCACAACTTGCATGTAGAGTGACTTCATGTTCACTTCAGTCATACTTACTCCTTGGTGATGAGTCCTCTTGGTCCAGTGGGTGTTGCCAGTTTTGGGTCTACACCATGGGTGTCCAGGATGTGTCTTGCTGCTGGACTCAGACGTAAGCTGGACAAGGAAGAGCAAGTATGACACAATTTTATAATAGTTCCAGTTCAAGTTTTAAACATTAGAAATAACAGAAGATAGACCCTAAATGTATCTATAAACATACCAATAAAAGTACTGCCAAAGTCAAACCTCTACAATATGAATTTTTATTTACAAACAATCCTCAAATCTACATACTTTTGTAAAGTATATGGCAATCTGTCTCTATTGTTTCTTTTCCAGTCTAGAGTAAACAAAGTTTGTGTCAAAACCACATGTTATTGAGACTGACTGTCTTAATATAGTTCACATCTGCAACCGTTTTAATAATCATGCTTGCTGCACAACACATCCATCTTTCATGTGGACTGTCTCAAAGTAAAATGCTTGCAAACTATGCAAACGGGTAGTTAGGATTTCACACATTCTGAAGTGTAAACAGAGAAAGATCATCTTATTCAGCAAGTTAGATGGTAGTGGACACTGTAAGATCTGAAATCACCATGGCTATATGCTAAACAAAATGGAATGATGTCTAGTTCATTCCTCGTGTAGCTTTACTGCACGAAAAATGAACTAAAGTCGACTTGTCTAATATCGCCTCAAAGATTTAGAGGTTAAGAGCTCTATTTAATCTAGAGGTATTAGCAATTTGCTGTCAATTGATAGTTAAAATTCTATACAGTAGAGGGGTATGTTCTGAACAGTTTAAATGAAAGAGTGCTGCACTCACGGTCCTGATGTGGCAGGTTTTGGTGGAGGAGGTGGAGAGGGAGCAGCAGGGGGTACAACCGGGGAAGCAGCTGCATGAGATGCAGCTGGAGATGGAGCTGAGGCATCTGGAGAGGGGATCTCAACCTGCTTCCAGTCCTGCCCTTCCTCCACCATGAGGGCAATGGGAGTTCCCAGGCGCACGTTGTGACTGCCCTCCTCCATCTGTAAAGAGGGTGAGAGAGGTACTTATACAGTGTGTGTGTGTGTGTGTGTGTGTGTGTGTGTGTGTGTGTGTGTGTGTGTGTGTGAGTGTGTGTGTGTGTGTGTTAACTAAGGGGTTAGCAAAACAGGTTCAGTCTTTTCAAGTGCAACTGAGCTTCCTTGAATAAAAGGTGAAGATCACCTGCTGTAAGAATTTGAGGCCAATAATAAAAGAATAATTTTAAGGTAAAGTAATACTGAAGTTAATCAGTTAACCAGTGGTCAGTAAATACATAAACCTTTTAACAGCCTTTATTAGGGGTCCTCTTGAAGATTGACACTGTATCTTGATTCAAGTCAATTTCCATCACTCCATTTTCTCCCTCTGTTAACACAGCAAATGTGCTGGAATTGGTTTTTGGAGTGGCAGTGGATGTGTTTTCATGCGGTTCAAACCTGTCAACCATTGATTCACTATCTTGTTACAGAGTAATCCAAATCCATTGCAATCCTTTAGCCACTCTCCCCAAGCTGTGCAAGGTGTTGTTCCTCAGTCAATATTGATCAGTCTAAATGAAAGGCCATGCACAAGACACAGGGTTGGGCTACTGCACTTCATCTCTTTTTGAAAAGGTATCCCCTTAGTGAGCTGTCCTTGGTGAGTTGTACATCGATACAAGGAGAGAAGTAGAGGAAGGAAAAGCGGAACCTAAATAAATGATGCTAGTGGTGCTGTTTCGTACATTCAGTCATCCAACATCAATGGTCAGCCAAGGGGATGATAACCTGCAATTTCTAACAGCTGACCAAATTAAAAAAATAAGCTGTAATGTCATCGTAAAGTTTGAAATCCACTCTTTTTCGCAAGGTTGCAAAAATCAAGAGCAACACTATTTATCATATTCACCTAAGTGGAAAGAATAGCGGAATGTATGAACACCTGAAATCACAGGTAGAAAAGAGCTTCACTTCCATGCTTATTCTGTGCCACTTTGGCTCAGTGTAGACTTAACTGTTCTCCAGCAGGCCTCCGGAGATAAAAACAAAGGTTAACTTGTAAATCAACTTACAGGCTGAGACAGAAAGTAACACAGCTGTGCAAAGTACTTTTGAACTGAGGTACTAACATTTATCATTTACCTACAGCCAATTTAATAAATAACAAAATAACAGGCATCAAAAGATTATACCTCCTTGGCTAGATTGAAATTTACTGTAACATAATTTCTGTACAGCATTAGTAAAAACAAACTAAATGATGATGTTGAGCACAAAGACAATCTAACCTATCAGTACAATATATCAGGCAACACAACTACAATATGTTCAAGGGTTGAAAAACATATTGATGACAAAACTTTTGGATTAGTTGTGAATGTTTAACAATGGATCTGATGTGTGACTAACAAAGTCCACCTTTATCATGTCTTTTTTTTTATTATCAGTTCACCTAAAGTTAATGTATGTTTTTTTTGGTTTGTTTGCATATACACATTTGTGTTTTCAACCGGTTTCATGCTGTGTTCTTTATGTTAAGTGTCTCTACAGCACCTCTCTTGGCCAGTTGGAGTTGATGGATGAGTGTAAAGCCTAAGAGCTGCAAAGGAAAATCCAGACAAATGAATATTTCCACAGAAAGTCACTCTCTTCAGTCCCACAAGGATCATTCCACATTGTAGAGATGAGAGATGCAACACTTTTCCCACAATAAGGACAAATATCATGACACAAGACAAAACATATGTTGTTAGACAGCCTCGAAAATATTTGTGTTTGATTAAGGAGGAAAACCTACCCCTCAAGAGACCAAACCACCAAATGAAGGAAACATAACATAATAAATGCATTCATTGCAGTGTTAGGTGCTTACACACAAACGTTTGTTGCCATTTAACAGTCACAAAATAGCAAATGGTCATAACAGAATGTGTCATAATTCTGCTGCCAGTTTATCACCACACTATACCACAGAATAGATGTCATATTATACAGAATTTATAATTTTTACCCACCCAAAAATACAGTTTCTATAATTTGCTGAAAAGTTATTGAGTAAATACATTTGCAAGTAGAGAGAGAGTGACAGCCTTAATATAGTTCATAGTGGTGAACCTCAGAATTAATTATCTTGTGAATTTAATGTTGTTTTGCAGCTGACTCTGTGTTCAATGCTATTTGTAGCCACAGAGTACTGGCAATCAGAATACTGATGAAACGGTTTTAAAATTAAATATATTCCACATTTTAAACACAAATTGCATCAGGAAGGCCAAAAGTGGTTTTACTGTTAACCACTTTAGAGGTAGTCTCATGCGTGCAGACAGAGACAGAGACATGCACAGAGTAAAATCATATGT
The DNA here is from genome assembly GCA_016859345.1 of Istiophorus platypterus. Taxonomy (NCBI): domain Eukaryota; kingdom Metazoa; phylum Chordata; class Actinopteri; order Istiophoriformes; family Istiophoridae; genus Istiophorus; species Istiophorus platypterus. The sequence goes on from CM029121.1 coordinate 11,262,054, forward strand.
GCTGTATACAGTATACATGATGGGTAGTTCATTTGCTCAGTACACTGTAGTGTAGTGTGGGGCTCAACACTGCCATCAAATGGTTATGGAACACAATGAAACCTATGGGAATTGTAAATGATGCTCATGACTCAGGGTTTGCAATGGTTCAGATATCCAATGTGTTGATCAAGGTTGTCTTTACTTATGCCGAAAGAGTTGTTGCTGTCAGAGTAAAATCTAGTAGTAAAATCCCATCTTTAGTGTGATCATGTCAGATTTAAAGAAACATTCTTCACTGCCTTTCTGTACTCATGTCTGGACAGTTAGACTGTGTAAACATGGACTGTGAAAACTCAAAGAAAGTAAATTATACATTCTTCACAATTTTCATAATGCATATTAATGCAATACAGAATGTGCACATTTTGTAATTTTTTCTTTTTTTTCCAAATCAATGTGTGACCTCTGATCTTCGTGCCATTTCCCCACAGCCATCTTTTCTTGATGCTTAACATAAAGTGCTGCAAAGGAAGACAGCCTGCTAGCCTGACCCAGTCATTAGGCATTTCACTGGAAACATTCTTACTGTAAAAATTCTAGCAGATCTCAGACAGGGCTCTTATGAGACTTCTTCAGAGTCCATCAGCAAGGCTAATGACATTACAAAGTCAGCGTAGACCATTTATTTAACCTGCTTATCACCAAACTGTTACCATACAGCCCTACAAGTCCCCTAAGCGTGTAAACAACGTAGTTACAATAAGCTTAGCCTTAACAGTCATCAACATTTCTCCTTTAACAGACTGTTGGATGATATAGCTGTGAAGCTATTGATATGTTTTAGAAACTTGATAAACTTTAATAATTTCAGTCTTATCGCTCATTTGTTACAGGGGACAACTGCTCATGTTTAAACAATTCACAGTGGAAGACTGTATAGTGTGTGAGGAAGTTTATTTTGTAAGGGAAGATCAGCATGCACATAAGCAGAGAAAATAATTAAAGAGATATTGTCTAAAGAGTGAGAAATGGAACAACAGAGCATGGCAGATATTACACAAAGCTGAATGTGGTAATATCCTTAATCTTAGCAAAAAACAGTCTGCCAGTCCAATGTAATGTAAAAACACAAAGACACAATTCATGCTAGATCTACAGAACCAACTTTTTTTTCAGATTCATGTGTGTTTAGCTTTCTAATGACTTTGCTCTGATATTTTTGGTTTAACTATCAAAGAACCTTTATTAAAGGTCGTTTCCATTTTTCAATCCTAGATTTTCAATCACTCGACTTCCTCCTTTGCTAAAGGCAAGATATCATGAATGTAACGTGTCACCTCATCACTTTTCTCAAAGGGGCTGCCGGTCTTTCTTGCAGGAAAAAATGAATTGTAAACTGATTAAATTTAGTCTTTTGCTAACAGCATACAGGATATGTACTCTTGTTCTGAAATAGTGGAGCAGAAGAAAGACACCGGCTTGTCACCCATTTTAACCTCAGAAGGTTAGAGAATGATTTATACTAACTATTGATTTAGAGGACACATTGGCTTTTGGTGTTGAAATTAATCTCCTGAATGACAGTGTGTGTAGATGAAGAGAGGAGGGGAAAGGGAATTATAAATGGGAAACTGACAGGTTAGTAACGGAGAATGTGTTGAATATCTCCATCAATTCATCCGTCTATTCAATAATCTATCAGTCCTTTCTGTAAAATAATAAATTCACTGATTTATCCAGATTCTTCTACCTATCAAACCATTTTCAAACCAGTGTTCTCATTCATTTCTCAGTAGCAATGATCTTTAAATGCATCTAAACACTGGGGAGTGATGTGCATCTATGTATTTGCAAACACGTGTGTCATGTCCTAAAGGCTATGACTGATTTTTCTCAAGGCAGATTTTCAGATTGAAGCCCTCAGGTCAGGGCAGTGCAATGTAGTAACAGTATGATGAGATACAGTAATCTTTGCTCACGATGCAGCTCCTATCCCCAACCCCTACATCCCATTATGAGCAGGATTTCTCCCCCATTCTCTCACCCTCAAGAGCCATGTTTGGAAATTGGTAGAGGGCTGTAGTGGTACTTGACCCCCATAAATAACCCCTGTGGAGCATAGGAAGTTCCATGTCTGCTGCAGCCTGCCAAGGCATTTGGCCACAGGCGGGTAATTACAGTAGCCTTTATATGAGAAGCCTACTGGGTGCTTGGTGAGCCATCATTACACCACTAAGGGCTAATGTACTCTTACCCACACAAAGTGGATGCCACGTTGCCTGAGCCATGTAAGGGGAATGTACAAAACTCTGAACTTTTGCCACAAGCCGCTGTTTTTCATATTTACTATACATATCTCTATCAATGAGAGACTGAGAGACTGAGAGAGACAGAGAGAGAGAAAGAGAGAGAGACCAAGCTAGGGGGCTTATTTAATGCAGACCATCTTTCTCTGCCAGTTTCAGCTATAAAGTCCTTACCCCCAGTTCTTGGGTGGTTGCTATGGAAACTACATCTGCCCCACAGTAGCTAAGACAGGGATAGAGTAAGAGAACATAGAAGAATGGAAAGAAGTGAAGGGTAAGGCAGGACAAACAAGATATAAGTCTATGGTTTATGATTGAAACTCCTCCCTCTGATTATTTATTCATCAATTTAGCCACTTATGTATGTATGACAGTGCATATCAAAGCATTGTATCTTCTTCCAGAACAATGTATTTGGGTAGGCATTTGTTATGTGTATCTGCTGGTGCAGCCTGACTGTATTTTCTTTATGTCACATCAGGTGATTAAACCCTGCTCCACGCAGGCTTCACTAGAAGGTAAGGATGAAAATTAAATGGTCAAGGAACACTATTATTAGATAAAGCACTCAGGAGCTTGGGTTCTTGTGCATGCATGGGAACAAACACAGCAGAACGTCACTATCATCCTTAAGTTTTTAAAATGGTGGAACTGAGAAAGTGAACTTGCATCCTGTTTAAATTACCCACATTCCTTCCCACTTTACATACTGGATTCAAAACTCTTGCAGATCCATCAAAAAGCAAAAGATAAAACATCTTTATCTTTCTGTTCAGGGGAACAAACATGATGGAGTACTGATAAAAGACAACTGATTGCTCTGTCTTTGGCAGCCTATTAAAAATTCAAACAACAAATAACACAATGGGGGCATGGAAGGCGTACAATATTTGTCAATGAGGACACCCTGTTAAAGAGTTGCTGTCACTGTATAAAGAAAATAGTTTTAACAAGTGTAGCTAATTAGCATAGGCAATGAAGGCACCCTGAAAGACTCACACAAATATTAAGGACTATACTCCATTTGAATATAAACTCAATTAATTTTACAACCATAACTAATACAAATTGCAGATATTAGATAGTTTAAAGGTAAAATAGCACAAGAACTGAAATTGAAAAATTGATCTTGTCAAATAGGACATTTTAAAATCCTGGTGCTGAAACATACACAATTTAAATGCACCCTCAACCCTCTACTTTCATAAATATCACACTATAGCCATAATTAAGGTATAGATATTACTCTTATTTGCAAAATAAATAACCTAACCTGTTAATCACCTGCAGAAGAGGTTTAAGTGTATTTTTGCTTACCAGGATCTTTGCCAATATGCCGTCATCATTAGATTCCAAGGTAACAACAGCCTTGTCAGTCTCAATCTCACAAAGGGCATCGCCTGCTGCCACTGCCTCACCTACAGAGGTAAAGGAACACAAATGAGAACTTTCAGTAAAACATAAACATTTATTTGGCATCCTAAGCACCTGATTTCAAAACAATCTTTGAATTACGAAGAGAGATTTTAGTGCAAATGATTCCCTTCAGCTGTGATTGGAAATGCATGTATCATACTCAACAGCGGCAAGTTCAAAACTACTGCTCTGTCACTGAGGCTTTTCACACACACAGAACAAATACATTGCCATAAAAATGAAAGAATTCCACTGAAGGGACAAAAAGGCTATGCAGGAAAATATCTACTCTGGCTTTGGTCGACATATCAAATGAAAAGCCTAATCAATGTTTCATTGGGAAGAATGTGAGATATGTAAAATGTGGTGTGTCTAATAAAAGGCAAGATCTTTGCCTATCCTTAGAATCCCAGTAGATTCCCTCTGGTCCACCACATAAGAGAGCTGGAATATATTAGCATCTGCTTAGCAGTGAAAGAGGTTGGCAATTACGAGCCACTGCTTCAGTTCTTCCATGCGCATATATCCATTTCATGTTTGTGTGACAGCTCAAATGGGCTTCCAATAGACAAATTCAGAGACAAACAGACCCTATTGTCTCTGTGGACAAAAAGGAGAGAAGACGAAGAACTACTGTTGTCAACTGTGCAGCAGACAACAACTCATTTGTACAGGAAATGCTCTCTAGACTCAATAGTTTGATGTTGAAGTTGACAAATGCTTTGGTCATATTCTAGCCCCCAACACTCATTAATTTCTAGACACTCAAAACAATGCAGGGTATTATGGAATCCTCTTCGTGACATATGCCCAGGAGGAGGTAAGGTATATGGGAAAAGGGTCAAGAATTATCCAGATCTGAAATCTGGTCACTTTTCTATTTTATGGCAGGAAAAGGTGTAAGAGAGGTGCATCACTTGGGAATATAGCAAAGAGCAGGAAAAGCAAGGGCAGTGCCATGACAAAGGCAAAAGTATCTCGTAAAACCTTAAACTGAAAAACACATGAGTTTGTAGGCAGTGTTAAAGGTAGGAAGATGTGTGGGAAGGAAAATTGGTGGGTCAAGGGAGAGTAGAGGGGAGTGGGTGAGGGGAAGGTTGAAAGAGCAGAGGCATTATTGACGTTGGAAGCCCCTGAGAGCAAAGCAGCAGTGGAGTCAAGATTGGATTTGTATGAGGCTTTAACAACGTATGACCTCAGGGGTTAGGTGTGATGTGCAGTATTAAAGATTAAACAGGTGACCCCGAGCCTTTCCCCCTGCTATACCAGAAAAACAGTAGGAAAGACAACAAAAATGATACTTAGACTACATGGTTACATAAGCTATTTCGAATGCACAAATAAATCTACTAAATCAAGATGCTGATCTTGTTTTATTGTTTAGATGAAAACTCAAAAATTGGTAATTGGTTTCATGTTGAATTCTATCTCAGGAAAATAGAAAATACACTTCAAAAAACACTTTTTCCAAACAAAAGATTTCCCTGTAGAACAGTTAAACATATTACCATCATAACAAATGAGTACTTTTTCTAAGCTCTCATAAAACCTATAATGAATTAGGGGTAGAAAGTAGCAGCCTGGTTGTGTTTTGGTTGCTACTAACAATTTATCTTTCTTTCTTTCCCTTTCTCCCTTACACACATGTACAATAGCATCCTAAGTCACAGAAGCACATGGCAACACAGCAGAGCAGCCAATCAGAATTCAATGTGTTGCCTCCTGATAAATGAGAGTGTGGCTGAGGCGCATGGCTGAGCAGAGTTGCTAAGCAGTGATGAATAGTGACTGCCATGCTTCCTTGAGCCAATTAGCCACCAGAGGCCCTCAGGTGCTCAGGTGCTCCACTGCGCAGGCTTTTACCTTATAGAGCAAAGTGATGCCATAGAGTAAATGATTTGTGCTACCGCTGGTCCATCATTGTGATAAAAAAGGAAAGTTGAGCTTTTTGGTCTAATGAAAACTGATGCAGAGTGTGTCACTGTTAGAGCTGCATATATTTTGACTGGGAGGGAGCTTTCAAATTTACCAAGCACCAACGAGAAGGGAAACATTACATGTAGAAGTAAATGAACCATCTGTCCCTCTGCATAACAAATTATAACATATGGTAGTCTTAGCAGGTTAGCTAAAAGAAATGAAGCAGAAGTGTTTTGTAATGAGCGCTGGCAAATGAAATCTTATGTTATAGTATCTATTACCTTCCTTCTTCAGCCATTTGACTATGTTTCCCTCCTCCATGGTGGGGGAGAGTGCAGGCATTTGCACTTTGAGTGGGCTGACACCTAGAGGATAGAAAGACAATAACAGATGATTTACATTGAGGTAGCAGCAATGTCTGGGGACGTCAGGCTTAAAAAGCAAAAAATATTTCCATGAAATAATATCTGAAACCCTAAAGCCAGGTATTTCCTTTTCTTCATCAAGGCTTTGTTGTTGTCAAAATAAATTAAGTAACATGCACAGAAGTACCAGTGTTTGGCTGCAACTAGGCCTTAGGGGGTTCATCATGTTCAGCTCAACAGCAGAACACAGGAAGAGACAGTGCCACTATGACAGAAGAACGCTGGCAGGTCACTTATGTAATTGTGATTCTGGCTGACAAAGCACCAGAGGCTACAGAGGTACTTGTACTCTTGCAGGCCTTTGAGCTACCATCAAAGACCCCCACTGTCATCAGCTGCTGCCACTCAGAAAGCCAGGGTTCATCTGGCTCACAGCACTTTACTGGACACTGGGTCCTTAGGCTGCCAGAGCAAATCACAAATTCAAGCTGTGCCTGCAGTACAGCCTAGGTAACTGCTCAAATATGACACAACTCAAAAGGAAAACCCGTTTGTTTGTTTGTTTTGCGTATTCTATAGGCTAAGTGAGCTACACTGACATCACATTTATGATTTAAAGAGAGAGTGATATAGATAGATAGATAATAGACAGAAAAAGTAAATGTCCTTGATATATGATGCTGCTTGTAGAGGCAGCTATATATTAAATGTTCACCACAGACACACAATAAAATCATTATCTTTATATGCCTCACAGTTTTAAAGTGCAAATTTTTATTAATCCAATGCCATAAATCAAGAATCAAAAGTTCTGGCATGTGGTCTTGTCTACACAGAAGTTTTTCTTGATGACTAAATGTTCTGCAAACAATACATATTAAAGACATAACTAATACTTTTTTGAAATCCATCCAGCTATGTGAAATCAAATAAGTAAAATAAATTAACGAAAAAAATTGTGCATTGAAGTACAGTATTTGAGCTGTTAGAGGTTTTGTGGGATCCAACTCTCCATACAAATAACTCCTGTCTATAGCTTGAATGTGTGATGCCGCCATCTGCTGGATATTTGGCAATGTCACAAAGATTGACTGTTAATGCACAAGGGGAGAAGATATTCAGTTACTTTTTAAATATATTTTTTTCATTAGCTCTAAGGTAGGAACGCAAATAACAGCTATGTTTATAAAACTAGTGTTAGATAGTGCGCTAAAATTTTGTACTACAAGTTTTTTATTTTTTGTTTGAACTGTCAATCACTTCCCAGATCTGAATGTGGCCGTTTACCTACACAATTTACACTTCGATCAATACACTAATGAAATACAGCTTGTTGTAAGACAGCATAAGATTTCAGTAATAAAATCAATAATAGCTGTATTCTATTTAGCCGCTGAGGTTTCACTGCTCCGGTACTGTACACATTGCATCTCTGTTTCACTTTCAAGAATCCCTGGGACGCTTGAAAAGCTCCGAGCCATCGTTAATGAAATCAGAAACACCTGCACCGTTTTCCCGCAAGTCAGAATGTTCTTCTGTGAAAACGCCCTTTGAGTTAATATATTTTAAGGATAAATTATTCTCGATTTACCCCCCAAAAAACAACCCCTGATTTAGATACATTGGTCCTATTTTTAACTTTTAAAGATAAATCTAAAAGTGGGAACAGTGGCCCCCCTTTGGAACCACTGCTGCAAGTGTGAGAAACGACGGGTGGGATCGAATCGCCTTGGGCCCCCGAACTGACAGGTTCACGCTGCAGATGTGGACAGATGTGGCTCTGTCTCTCTCTCGGGAAGCTTGATGGCCTTTATCACAGCTTCCTTGTGCCACAAGTCGCCTACACGTTACATGTGCTATCAAAGGTGAGAGATTTGGACCCAACCCGTTCGTTAACAGTTTGCCTCCTACGAGGTTCGATGAAGTTTCCGCTGTTCTAATACACAAACTCCCCCAAAACCGAGTTTAACTGTTGGAGCTAGGATGCGACACGCCGGCCTCTCCGTTTATCAACGCTGCTGTTAGTTTTAATGTTGTGAAATATTACAGGATAGTACCTTAATTACACGACCGACCAGGATAGAAAACGATGTTAGCGAATGTCGGCACAGAAAAGGACAAGAGCTATCCTTCTATCAGACGGTCAGTACTCACCGAGAAACCATGGTGATTTAAAGAAGTGTCTGACTTGCTCATGCCACGGTTTTGTGGCCCACAAACATTTATTAAGATGACATAATCTGAGGCCAAGTACAATTCCTTGACGACCGAGACGCAAGGAGGCCGCCATGTTGTCGTCCTCCCCGTTCGTGAGTCGTGTCCGGACAAGTGCCTGACTGTAAAACTACGGAACGGGAACGTGGAGGTAGGATTGTTTGATCTAAAATATAAAGTTAAACCTGTGAGTATCACCAACTCCAGATAACGTTTAGAATTTACAGTGATGTGTGGTGTTTTTAAATTGTATAAAAAATATATTATTTATCAATTTAGATATAAACGAGTAGGCTAAAAAGGGGTAAATCTTTTGGGTCCTTCGAGGACATTTACGCCGCTTTTCTGTTGCGTTCTAGTTCCAACTGAAATGCTCGAAAATCCCCCAGCTGAGTGAGCTACTGCCCCCTGCTGGTACAATGTCATAGGCTTCGGTGGAAGGTAGTTATGTGTTTAAAATAGAAAATTAAAATCAATTTCTAAACATTTCTTATGCATATATTTTTTTTACATTATAATCTAATTTGATTGTTTCAACCTCGGGTCCATCAAAACAGAATACAACAAAAATTGAATTAGAAATCTAGATATTAAACTCCATGATTTATATAATCCATATTTACCCCATAAATTTTATAGTTTTTTCTCTATATTATTAAGTGCTAGACATCAGTTTCTTTCTGTTCAGACAAGCTTCTTTTTAGATTCTCTGTCACAAGACTTAAGCTTAACTTAACTTAAAATCCTACTACAGTGAAAACAACAAAAGAAATAAAACAACAAATCTGCATATATGTGTGTTTGAGGAAAGATTATGTCTTCTCTAAGGAACAATGAAATAATATTAGTTGTTTTTTCAACACAGTGTGTTAAAAATATTTTCAGCACACTGTGTATCATGCACTATTATCCTTTATCTTTATATGCAATCCATCTCAATTTACCCAAGAAAACTTATATTAAAAATATTTAAATAAATATGCTTTATAATTTCTTATTGATTTGTTTATTTTAGATGTTGTTTGAATGTGATATTATTACATATAGCATATTACATGTAATTACAAATCTAGCTAATTACAATTTTGTGTTTCCAAATACACTTTCAATTCAGTATAATCTGCTCATTTCTCGTATGTGTGAAGAATAAGATTTTTGTCAAGATGTTAAAGTATTATGTTATGACATTAATTCAATTTATCTTTTTTTTGGTTTTATTAAAAGAAATTTGATGTTTGTCATTTTCACTTAGTCACATATGGGTTGTCAGATGTGAGATAAAAATGTCGTTGCATCTGTTTAAACTAGACATTTGTTTTGAAAAAAAAGCATATGTGACATCATGAAAATTTATGCATGGAATTTTTTCTTTTTCATTATATTACATAATGTGCCTACAAGGAAATTATTGAGTAAGTTTTTACTCAGAAGACATGGGAAAACAAATATTAATTGAAAGTACAAAAATCTGAGAAGGACATTGGCTTCATAACATTAACTTTGCATTATCATGGAAACTTCCTCAAGTTTTGGTTTCTTCAAAATACAGAAAAGACCAAAGAAAAACCAATCCTGCCTTTAGGGGTTGTTTTTTATTTAAATTTACATGTAGAATGAATTGTTTGTTTGTAAACTGTTGATCACCAGTGCATCTCAACTTTGGGAATTTTGTTAGTTTTACCTTTATACTCTCACTTACATTACTTTTTCATTGACAAGATTATAAAATAGGGTATTGTTTCTAAATGGGCAGTCAACTGTAACATAGTACTCCCTTCCAAAAAAATAAAAGTAAAAGCTGCATCACTGACGTATTTCTAATCTGTCCATTTCACAGTTTGGGCTGAATGCCTCACAGATCCATTTGAGTGTGAAGAGAAAATGATAAGAGGACCTGATAAGCTGGGCCTGTATGTCTGCTGTGAGAACACAATAGCCCCACTGAGCAGCCATGGGACAGACACAAAATCCCAGCTGGCTGTCTTTATGCCCATACTTAGGCTATCTTTCATCACTTCCCTGATCTTCCTCTGGCATCTATCTGATTGAATTAATGTTTTCCCTTTTAAATAATAAAATAGCTCTTCCGCAGCTCATTCAAATCTGAAAACCATTTTGTGACAATAAGAGATGAAGGCACTTGTGGACTGATATTGCATATTGTTTTTGGCAAAAGAAAGGCTGCCATTATTTTGCTTGCACAGCTTAGTGTTACACGCAGCATGCCAGGCCAATAGATAATATTACCTGTACATATATTTTGCTGTTATCTTCTCAGACCATTGTCTGTACAATACACATTATAATGCAGTTTTTGTGCAGTGAAACCGCTCACCCATAAAGTGAGACACATGGATTAAATATCTCCTCTCAAGTGCTTATTGGTGTTTTTCTTCCTACCCAGATCTATTACAACCGGTCTGGCTGCATGTTTGCCTACGTGCCATCAGTGCCTGCTGCTGGCGCCCTCCAGCCAAGTGGTGTAAATACTTGTTATGCTTGTTTAACAGCACTTTCACCGAATTATCCTCTCTTAGTTACAGGTAATGCTTGAAAACCATACCAAGTCATAGGCCCTAGAGAATCACATGCAAAACTCATATAGAGTTATGCGTAATAAAGTCTCATGATTTAAATCAAATGTCAGCGTCTGACATGAATCCTTGCACGGTGTGGGTATGTAAAGCTGGGGTTTGCATTCACAGGACAGTGGTCTGTTAGGAAAATCAAGCTCCTGTCTCTTTGTGCTGGAGAGGTTAGATCAGTCTAGACAATTTGCCTAACTGTTCACTTATCTTCACTTAGTCACATCACAGGGTCCCATATCACAGCTCACAGCAGCATCCACATTATTCAAAAATGAAACTAAGACCAGATTTCAGAGGTTCACGCCTGTCTGTGTCTGTGATCATTCAATGGAAACTATCATTCATTTTTCTAGTTTACCTCCTTGTGCTCTATTAATGTTCTTATTAATGTTCAATACACAGTTTCTTAATGGTACACAACTCCTGTTCATAATGCTTTCCCTCATTATTTTGTGGCTGCTCAACAGTTGTTCTTTGCTTCACAGCTATCAAAAAGAATCTCCTTCTCTCTGTCATTATTTAAGTATTCAAAACGTAAACAACATGAAATCATGCTCTTTATTTTAGTGAAATATTAATCACGGTTTGTTTAATATTGTATGTATTCAAAATTAAACCAAATCTTGATCATGACAAGTGCTATTCTATAGAAAGTACAAAGCGTGTTTGCTCAATGTGAATAATGTAACAAGAAAGAAATTAAACAATGGGATATGATGGGTATGCAGTTTAATTGAATTACAATTCTTGCTTGTTTCACATAATGTAACAATATAGCAATCAGTAGTTATTACCTTTTTACACAATTTTCTTTCTTTCATCCAGTCAACAATGGAAATCAAAATTATAGAAAACTCCTCTAATCAGAGCTGGTTTCCTGCCAACAGGAAAAAAAATTATCTCTTAATCTCTTAAAAATTCCCATAGGTTTTATACTAGAAGATTCATGTGTAGTTTTTAATAATGACATGTGATTTAATTTCCTTCAGCTCACTTTGGGACAGTGTTGGTTTGTGACACTGATGTCTGTGGCAGCTGAACAACAAAACCGAAAGGGAAGAGGCAATGCAGTGGGCAAGGTTTGAAGCCATCAGGAAAGATAATGACAGTGAGTGGTGTCATTTGAGGCCAGGCTATGTAAAGAAGGGTTACAACAGCCAGATAAATCATCATGAAGATTAGACCCAGATTTGCTTGTGAACACAGGTCAAAGAAAGGAGCCTTTTATTGACACTACTTTAATCTTGTTGGCCATCGAGGCCCAGTCATTCAATTTCTGCCTGCAGGAACCCGTTTGGCAGCTCTGGCACGCACTGGCAAACAATTAACCGTGTGGCATTTCACACTATCTCTAAGTGCATGGGAACATGTTTTAGTGGGGACAAGGCTTACAGCAGCTACTCTAAGTTACTCAGTCAATATTGGTCAAGTCTGGGAGAGGATAGTTAGAATGTGGGCTGTAGATTGAAACCAAAATGTGGATTGATATAACTGATCAAAACAACATTTCTTGGTCATCACAGGAATCATCCTTTTCCTGATTTACATAATAAAACCCAAACTGTAGGGATGGAATTATGAAAAAATGGCTATCATATAATAAAAACGATCACAAGCTTTATTTGTATGAAACATAAACAAACATTTACACACTTTACAGTTCAATGAATGCAAACTATGAAATGAACCAAATAAAACAAACCACAACGTTATGTTGCTGTAAATATTTATACTTGTCTATGTACCCTTGTATGTCATTGCTGAGTTGCGCTTGTGGCATGTTATTTTTGATATTAATTATTTTTTTTTTGTGCGGTGATTAAGCATCCTTCCCAAAGGACACTTCACATTATCAGTGTCAAAACACTAAGCATGCATCTGTTTGCCACATGCATTTGATAGCTACATCAATATTTGTGCTCCTTCGAGACTTGAAGAGTAGAGACTATCGGAAAAAGATGTAAGAAAACCAGGATTCATCATATTTCATATTAGGTTATTGTCAGTTTTGAAATCTGTTTCTTTAGTGATATCTTTTCTAAACGTGTGTGTGTGTGTGAGAGGTTTGTGTGAGGTTTGTGTGCTTGCATGTTGGCATAAGAAGCATTTTTTTAATAAGGCACAATAGAGAACATTTCAGTGCAGTGTCACAACGAAGGGATCAACTTAGAGAAAAAAATAATGAGGCAAACGTACAATTATCGACAATGTGTAAACACTTCAAACATATCTTTATCAAAAACAGTCAGTTGCAACTATAATAAAGCATCACATTTGCATACAACATCAAATAAAACATAAATGAATGGAGTTGTCACTTCTCTGACTCCCTCCATCCTCTTGCATTCCTTCCAAACTTGTAAACCAGTCTGCGTCCGTCTACTCGCTCTAGGATTTCTCTTTTGTAGTAATATCTGTAACAAAGCACAAATGCACTGACTAGTAAATGAAATTCAACACGAATTTATTATAGATCTTCTAAAATGTGTTTAAATATTCAACTCCTTTAAGTTCTATTAAATGACATTTCACTTGTTTTTATTTATGAACTGTCAGTGTGTGTTACGGAAAATTCAGTTGCTTACTTGGTTTACACTAAACACTAAAACATTACATGTTTTCAGAGATACACTCTAATACAACTGATTTTAACTCTCACAATTCAAGTGACACATCAACTCCTTTCACCAGCCACTCCCAAACCTACACTTGAACCGACACATTCAGTGAATAGTCACTTCATTTCTTCATATGCTTAAACTTAGAGTGCAATTCCCATTCAAAATCTCACAAGCAAACCATTAACATTCAAGGACATTTTAGCCTGTTTACAATGTTCACACAAGTGGGCACACTTAAATTTTCTCAAGAAAATTTAGGCTTTTCATATTGCTTTTTTAAAGCAAGGGAATCTGATTATATTTATCGCTGTTAATATATTTCTGAAACCAATGATTCTGAAACCGAAAATATGAGGAGGAAGGCATGAACTATTTAAAAAAAATCATAATTTAAAAATTTTTTCCCAGTTTGATCCTTAACGACTGCTTTAAATTTTAAATCAGATTTACGATAGACAGGTGTTTAGCAAGCTAATAGCTGACAAATGGAAAAAAACACAGCCAACCTCTTTTTCACTGTTGTTTAAACAATCATCTTTTCTCTAACACTATGTTTTAAATTTCCTGCCGAGATAAAGCAATGTGTCAAGACCTACATTATTTTTAGTTAATCAAAGCAATAGTTCTGAAAAGAAGTTCATTTGGTTGTTATTCCTTTGCACCTCATTCTCTTTGGTGATGCCATCAAGCTGCTGTAACACAGTAAACAGAAAATCAGCTTTGTGGTCACAGCAACAATACCTGTGGGCACATTTTGCAGTTCCCAGTGGTTTGCACTACAAGAAAATTAAGCTCAACAGATTAGCTCATTTGAATGTAAAGCTGTAACTATTGCAGCAGGCAGGAAGATTTTCTGATGAGAGGCCCATTTGAGTTCATTTGAGGGAAAAAATGGGAACATGTAGCAGTTAAAAAAAGGGTTCATTCTAGGTAATCACCGATGGAGAATGGAAAATACTGTATTTGTTTTAGAGGGTTGAGTTCACAGGTGTCACATATGTGACGCTTAAGGATGTCACTGTTAAGTTTGTGTTTATGGTATGCAAACGTGAGGCTTGTATTTGTGTAACTTTATGTCTGGGAGCTGTGCAGGTGTACCTCATTGCCCGACTTAGTTTCTCATAGGTCATGCTGCTGTTATTCTTCTTCTTGCCCCACAACTGTGCCACTGCCTCTGACTTCAGGAAGCGGAAAACCCCCTCCGTCCGATCCTCCCACTTGATCAGCCCCGGGTTCCGCTCTGGGTTCAGTAAAATGTCCCTGATGAACTCCCACAAGTGGGTCCCCCTTGGGTCTGTGGGGTGACGGGTTGAATGGCAGGATTAAACATATATTTTCAGAAAAAGAAAAGATAAGATAACTTCTTAAGTATATATTTATCTTACTTACTGTGTTTTTTGACCTGATGAGGACGACTGTAAGATCTTTTTATGTCTGAGAAACAGAAGTGAGATAGCTGTTGAATGGCTTTTGTTGAATCCTTTGATCCGGATGATTTGTAGATGATTTGAAGTGTGAACATGTTGTTGGCCCTCAGTGTGATAGCACAGAGGAGCATAGTTGTTTTGAGTTTAGGTGGTAGTCATTTATGTTGGATATATAATGAATTCCTCACCAGGACTAGAAGGGGTGGGAGAGGAAACAGGTGCGAGGGGATGAATTGCAGGATCGTAGATTTCTAATTTACCAAAAGAAAAAAAATAGTTTATTTGTTATATTATCTATTTTAAACATAGCGTTAGTAGTAGGAATGATGCAGATTTTTACAATACCTCCAGGTGGATAGCTGACATCTGGAAATGGACAGGAGAAATCTACTGTAAAAGAAAAAAGGTAAGATGAAGCAGATTAGATATTTTTATTTTCATTTTATTTTCATTTATCTGCTTATAACTTGTTTGATAGAATCTTACACTCTGGTTTGAGTTCCAGTTGCCCTATTTCCACATGGTACTGTCCTGTACAGAAAAAGGATGTAAATTACTAGCATGAACCATGGAATTGAATTTGTTGTGTTAAATTTGAATATTGATTTTTCACTTCCATACTCATGGTGTGACATCAAAAATCTATGAATCATTTCATAAACCACAGAAAGCCTCTTTAGGGCCCTAACATGCAAAGCAAAGCTCTTTTGATGCTTTATGGCATGTTCAGACACTGTTTTAAAGCCCAAACAGTGAATGAAAAGACTTAAAAATGACTTCTTGCATTGCCTCTATCTTGTACCTCACAATCAAACAGGTAGAGAAAAGGAATCAGTAACAAACATTTTTCAACAGCAGGCAACATGGGAAATCAAATCTAAATTTTGATAAAACACTGACACAACAGTTCCCACAGTCTTACCCATCAAATTTTTTGTGGTAATTATAACCAGCTACAACAATTGGTTCAACAATTATATTTGATGCATAGAAACGTAACATCTTGCCCATAGACACTGGACTGGTTTCTTAAAGCCAGAAATAACAATAACACTATTGGGCTCTAGTTTGGTGAATTTTTCCTTAATCTAGAGGTTAAATCTCTTGTGCTTGGTGTCCTATGCTGCTGTTTTGAAATACTATTAAGTTCAGATGTTAGATAAAATAGAATGTGTTGATGTCATTTACCATTTATATTCCTTTAATTTCCTCAAAGCCACATCTACACACACTAGTTATAGTTAAAATACCAAAGGTGAAGCCTCCAGCTGATGAACTCCAGCTTCTTTGCAATAACCCTCAAACTCTAATTTAAAAACTGCCAATGAACCAGTTCTCTGCTTGTTTCTCAGCCTCACATCCCCTCTGTGCTTTGTTAGGCCACACACGCTAGCAAGAGCAAACAACAAATCCATCATCTCCCTCACTTTAAGCAGTCCTCCAATCCTCTACAGCACCATGCAGTGCAAGCCCTGACCAGCCCTGTGATCCCTTCTCAGCATCACTTAATCAAGACTGCTCCAAGACCAACTCGAATCGCCAAGGTCCTCTTTTATTGGGACTAATCACCGACCTCCCCCCAGCTTCCCTCTCAGACTTTCAGACACACCGCTCCACTTGAGCTCTGTGATGCTGTGGAAGAGAATGGGTCCCATGCTGCCAGCAGCACGGATGAAGTCCTGGTAGCTCAGGCTGCAGAGCTGATGGCCGTCCATGTCAAAGTTTTGGAAGGGAATGTTTGCAGCATCGATCTGGTGCATGTCCATGACTTGCTGCAGCCACTCCCACACCTGGTATTTACTCCAGAACTGAGGCTGGGAGTCATGAGGCCACAGGCGACTTGTGTAGCCAGACATCACCATTGGCACTGAGGACAGACATCAGTGATTAACATAGTATGAAAACATTCTAAATACTGAATTTTCAGCATTTTTCAATTAATGTTGTTTTAATGTAAATATGCATCTAATGAAGGAAACATGAATTCCACTAACAAAGGTATTTGTCAGTGATTACTGTAATCTGTAGAGCAGTTTACTAAAAGAGCTCCTGAGCTACTTCTCATTTGGGAATCGCTAATTCATGCCTTGCGTTTCTAAACTCAAGGCTCACCAGGTGAGCAACACATCAGCTGCTAATTGCTGAATGATTTTTGTTTTGCATGGCAGTTTCATAACCAGTGAAAGAGCTGTATTGTTGAATAGAGAGCAATCTGAATCCTGACATTAGCATATTTTCTTGAGGCGTTTTAGGATATTATTCAGACAATTTAATTAACTGATTCACATCAGTGAAGAGTGCACACATACTGTGGTAGTGAGTGTGTTAGTGTGGGCCATAAGCCTCACCATCAGGGTATGTGTTTGTTGGGCCCCAGGTAGTGGTCAGCTGGCTGTCCAGGGTTGTGTTTGAAGTTACACTCATATTGCAGCTTCTACACTCTGATGTACCATGGCCCAGGGGCTGAGGCAGGAGAGGAGTCATTTATTGTATGGACAGATTTAAAATGAAACAATAATCTTTACAGATTTAGCCCCATCCAACGACACAAAAAACAGCTACTCTTGAAACATTCTAATGGATACATTGCAATTTTACTTGAACAGAATATTCTTGCAACAAATACAATATGTTGAATGCACGTTTGTTTAAGTCAACTGAATGTTTACATACATTAAAGTTTTTAATCCTTAAGGATTTCAGACACAGTTTCAATCAATGATTCTCTCTATATAATAGCCTTGATTGCTAGTGGCAGAGTTCCCCATTCCCGCAAAATGGATTCACAGGATACCAATGCATGCATGTACTCCAACTGGTAGCTCTCTTTACATTGTGTCATAGCTGTTTTGAGTTACCGCTAATAAAAACGAAATATTGTACTATCACTGCTTCAGTAGTTGACTTTGATTGCGAAGCAGCCACAGAAAATGCGACGTGTCTGTCATCGCAGTAGGCACTAAATGTGACCCTATAGTAGCTGCTCTGTGAGTGTTTTCCATATTATGACACTTCTTGCTGTTACTGCAGTAACGTGTGGCTACATCAACCATGTCTGAAATCTGCAGGATTACAACGCTAAACTGCGTGAATAAGTTTATTTCATCAATTTTATACATCTAGCTAGTCGTGCTAAATAAACCGTCTTAGGGTAATAAAAAGTAGCAGCATAGAGAGGTTTGGATTTTATATTTTGATAGAGGTTTATTTGTTTTTACAAAGTGTTAAACCTCCATTTCCATCTGTTTTGTAATCATATTTGTTTTGGGCTGCTTGTAATGCCCAGTTCACTGAATTCTCAAAATGTGTTAAGTAACAGAAACTTACAGTACATGTTTCTGATGTTGTTATATTTTTTGCAATGTTAACACTGTTCTACACATTTGGAATTACTACAGAGTGGTTTGCATATACTGATTGGTGACAAATTAATTGCAAAACTTTACTGAGACTGAAATCATTACAAATGCAGAGGCATCCATACAGGGAAGAAGAGCTCACTGAATGGCTTAAAGACTACAAAAAGTAGTGATACTGTATGTTAGCTTTGTGTTGAGATACGGCCAAGTTTGTTTATAATAGTATTTATACGTGTCCCAAATGAACGCTTTCAATACAATTGGCTTGATAGCCCCAGTGCTTAAACAAGGCTTCATCAACCCATCGCTAATGAACTTCGCAATCACCGGATCTAAACGCTTAATAACTTAACTTAACACCTATGGCAGATTTTGGACGGAAGTGTCACACAGCGTCTCCGCCACCATCATCAAAACACCAAATGACAGAGAATCTTTTGGTCAAATGTTGCTCATCCCTCCAGTAGAGATCAATGACTTGGAGAATCAATACTGAGGTCGCAATGAAGCTGTTTTGAGGCTTAGGTGAGGACAACACCTCACTATGATACTTTGTGTTGGTTTTTTATTGTTAATTTATCATTTTTCTGCAGAGTTTAAAGGCATGTTCAGACTTAACCGCAAATATATTTGCATCCCATGGAAATATGGCGTGTCAGAATTTCAGCAGCTCCTCTGTTTTGCCCAACCAGTGGTGAAAAAATGTTGCACACAGACAATAGCTGAGTCATGTCTGATAGTGTACGCTGCCAATATCTGGTACTGTGTGTCTTTGTTTAGTTAAAGGGAATTTAGATTCTGAATGTTTGTGACATGAGACATGAATTGCCACACTGTTTTAGTTTAGTTTTAGGAATGCTGCCAAAATGAATAACCGCTCCGGATTCTACCACCTACATTGTAATTTTTGTTTCCATATCTGCTGTTATTATGTTGTTTACACAAACCATGCCTCTTTTTAAATGGGAACAGTCTTCAACAAGTAAATTTGTTTTAAAGCATGCCTTAAACTCAACATTAATTCTATGTCTAAGATGAGAAATGGGAGAGTTAAGTTAGTGTTGTAAATGTTAATGAGTTATCATATCATAATCGAACTGTCAAAGGTCAACATGATGAGTGACATCTGTTTCAAACGGCCTCAAAAGGAAACTAATCGTTACACAGTGACCCATACTTCACCTGTTCCCTAGATGATCATGATCACACATTTATGGTAGGTTATAAACAAAATTACGCAAAGCCTTGTCCCACATTTTCAACAGTAAATACTGTGCTGCAAGCCCAACACATCCATGACACAGTGACAAGCGACTAAATCTCCTTAAAAATCTGGCAAATCAGTTTTAAAACAACCCAGAGTCAAGATCCCTGAATAAGATTTCCCCCAGAGATAGATGACACATGCCAACATGCCAAAGTAAATCAGCTCCGCAGCTGTTACGTCTGCTGAAATGCCTTCTGCTGTGTGTTAACCCTTGGAGCTGTCTACCTCTGCCAAACAGGTATATTGTCAACAAGGCAACAAGAAGTTTCTGTCAATACACCAGTCATGTAGAAGAAAAGAGACAAAGATGGTTATGGATCAATATCCTGTTGACTGAGTCATGATGGAAAATCTCCTCTGCTATGCTTTTATCGTGACTTCAGGAGAGCATCTGAGGACGTTCACACAATCATTGTGTCAACTCCTCAGAAGACTGTTGGTGTCATCACTGTTATACTGGCCTTATGATGGCACTGAACCTAACTTGGTTCTTAGTTCTGTTTTAATGTCCTAAATTTTTGCTTTGCTTTTAAATGTAGCTTTTTACCCTAAATATTGCTTTTGAAAATAACCTATAACTAAAACTATATTCAATTTTTTGCATTAGATACGTAACACCAACAGGGTCAGCAACACCAACAGGGTGAGGAGGTGTGGTGTTGGTAATGTGAAAGAGTGCTGAAGAATAACAAGTACAGCGTATTAAAGTTAATGCATTATTACATTACACAGGAATTGGTTTCAGGAATCTGGTATTCTCAGTAAATGAGAATATCCAATACTGTTCAGTATGACTGTACACATAACCATATTTTTACTCTATTAGCTATGGCATCACTGTATAATCCAAGATTGTTGCAAGTACAACAATTACGTACGATAAGGGAAAATATGTAAGATAACTGCAGATCTAAACCTAATGGAAAAAGAAAAAAAACCCCAAAACATCTATTTCCTAAATTTCATCCATATTTTTTCCAGAACCTCCACATCTGCACTGGCACCATGAACAGAACATGTCACTGAAAGCTTGTTATTTTAGAGTCAAAAGGAATTAAAATTAATTAAATTAAAAAAACACTGACCCTGTTAGACCAGTCTTCAGTTCAATTATAAAGTATTTAGTTATTTTGAAAAGCACTGCTGGTTTCCCAGCTCCAGTTTGGCAGCCTACCAGAGCAGCAGAATGGGGTCCGACCAAGCCTGATAGAGGTCTCACGTGGATCCACTTTCCACAGCTGAGTATAGATCAGTACAGTTTCTGGAGATTCCAATACTCTGCAGGACTGGTGTTTACAGTCAGGTGAGAGGAGTCCTTCCCAAACCTTTGAATCAACAGATGAAAGTAGACACACTAAGTGCTGCTCCACCACAATGGGTTTTTTATCCGCCTAACTTCCTTATCCAGCTCCAATTGGCTACCTGTCCAGGCTCATACCAGGTAAGTATTTGCATAATGCACACCCACAAAACAACGTTCCCCACCTCCCACACATACAGAGACATAAATCCAGACACAAACACCTAACATAACTTTTACTCTCCCTATTGGCATTATTCACTCACTTACTCCAAACAAACACTCAAGCACACAAATAAACAGTCACCTGAGCAGAAGAGCAAGATCATTAGGAGCTGTGTACATAGGCATGACTCAGCTATTTCCAAAAACACTGGAAAGCCCACAGACGGAGCCTTAAATTGCTTAAAGTCATTGTTAATATGGTTGCTTAAACTATGTTTAACCTTTAGAGAAAATTTCCCCTGTGTTATTGCATGGCACAAGATTTATTTTCCTTATTTGATTTTGATGAATGAGGTGCTGACAGTTTAAGTAAGAGATACCCGAGAGAATTTGTTCCTTTTCCTCTTTGAAAGTCGCTGAAACTGGCATTAAAAATAAATAAATAAATAAATAAAAAGTTAGCGGCTGTGTGCCTGAAAAAAGACTGTAAGAAAATGTGGGTGCACATTTATTAATGCCTCTAATTTTCAGCCCCCTTCTAACACAGTGGCCTATTTGAGCCATGAATTTGCAAATTAAATTCATTCCTTGTGTCTTTTTGGTTGCTGATCATTATTTTGGACAAGCTCATTTTCACAGAGAGCTGCAGATGACCTCACTTCATCCCAATCACTTCAACGCTATCTTTAAATAGCTTCCACCAGCATGCTGAGATCCACAGGTGGCTGAGTGGAGACTGACAGTTAATAATTAGATTTGTTATGCGTCCTACAAATCCCAGTGAGCATCACACAAAAAATGACACGAGCAGAAAATCAAAAACAGCTTTGTTATGTTTGAATTCTTTATGCCAGTGCTCTTATATCCTGAACTGTTTACTGTCAGGTATCATATATTTTTCCCTTTGTGACATTCACACATTGTGTTATCTTTGAAGAGGACATCAAATAATACTGTACATGATGACATGTTGCATTGAACTAAGTCAGTGCAAATACTGTTATCCAGAAGATAAAATCATCTCTCTGTTCTAATCAGCCGCTGTGCACTGCATGACTGTGCTAATAAAGAAAGACTGTGAATATGACAGTGGTTGCTTCTTTCAAGTTCCTCAAAACATGTTTGTCCTATGTAGTTATATTTTATTTTTTTTTTACAGTTGATATCAGTCAAATGCAGAGTGCCTATTTCCAAATCAAAAACGGTCAGATTAAATATTATCCTCACAGAACTAGATGTGTCAAGAAAGCACTTTTATTAAGCTTTGCCACCCTTTATATCTGCTGTTGCCCTACACTGAAAGCGATCAGAGGGAGTTCAAACCTTCTATTCTTGCTTGACGCCAATTAGGGTTTGGGCAAAATGTAACATCTTTGATCTGAGATCTAAATCTGATCTGTGGCATTGTACCACTACAATACCTCTTGGGACTAGAGGCAGTAAAAGTATCATATTGATAATTGAAGTGACTTTGAGCAGGGTTGAACTGTATAAAAGGCTTAAGCAGGGAGAGGTCTGTGAGAAAAGTTTGCCAGGTTTCAGAGCTTTCCCAGTAGAGTAACGTGGAGGGAAACGAGAGGTGATACTGAACAGATAAACTCAATTCAATTGTTCTGATATAATACGAATATATATCACATGCATGTGTGTAATCATATAAAACCAATTCCAAGTCTTAAAATTGAATCCTCTCAAGAAAACTAGAATGAAATATGCATTGCATTATTAAATATCATGTCTTATTATCCCAGTAGGCTGACATTAATGGTTTTTCCTTATTCCATGGTCCCCTATGATCAACATACTGGCTTCTGTAGTCTCCACAGTTCAAACTGAGCCCACTGTGGAAACTCACACTCTCTCTCTGAGTGTGTGTGACTTGGACTCCTGCCCACAGCTCAGCCTCAGAGGCAATGAGGGAATTCAGTGTTAGCATGATTATCTCTCTCTGAGAGTTCCTCTCATCTCCCCATGCATGCCAGATCACTACAGTCCTAATGGTAAAATCCACCACTCCTGATCTCCCTGCAACTCTCTGACACCATCCTGCCTGCACGGGTTACAGATAACTTGCCTGTAACCTTCCCCACAGCCTGTCTTCTACCTATTTGTAACATAGGAGCTATTTTCTGGATTTTTTGCAGCAGGTCCCCAATCTCTTTCTAAAGGGTATACTGCCTCCAGGGTGTAATTTCGGACCTAAGCTGTGTTTGGTGCTGTCCCACTGTGAAAGTCTGACCAGATTTTATTGCAGTAAGATTAATATGCCCATCCGAAGTGAACTAAAGTCACACACTTCTCATCATGGAAAAAAGTTTGCCATGCTTCTCAGCCTCTTCTTCTTTTTTTGTTCTTTCCCCATCACACCTTTCTTTTCGCCATGTCAAAGGGAGAGCCTAGCATTTGGCATCTCATTTCATGGATCTTCGTTCTACTTTTTCAGGGTGGATGTGGGTCGACGTATGCAGAAGTCCACTGGGGGAATAGCAAAAGGGAGAGACAGAGTCGGAGAGATCAAAGTCTGTCACGTCAACTCCGCTCTGTGTGAGTCAGCCTACCAACATCGTGAGAGCAGTGAAGACATCCTCCCAGACACAAGCAAATGTCATCAAAATTCTGGCATTATACACAGTGTCATCTATTTTTAAATAGAGAGTGAAGTAGAGGCTTATGTCACCCACCAATAATAGTACACCACTGATCCATTTATAAAGAGGCTTAAAGTTGCTTAGTGGTACTGTGAAATATTATTGCTTTATTTGAGGATGTGGTCAAAAGTTTCCCTTTGACAGTAAAAGCTGTCAAAGCTGTCAGTCAGAAGGAACAGACGAGACAGGAGGAGGGTACAGCTTGCATGCTCTAATGAACAGGAACTTATTAGCGGGAGCATGTCTATTACTGTCCCACTTGCCTCCCCTCTTTCATTAGCTGCTTATCACACCCGTTAGTGTCATCTTTAATACTTCACATTTTGATTAGCATATGATCCACAGGGAAAGAAGGAAAAATCATTTTATTAGTGTCAATTACTGCTACAAATGACAATTTCCCTGCCTAAATTGTGATTTTACATTTCCTCCCTGTCAAATAACAATGGCTGTGTAGTTACTATAATAAGAAGTGCAACAGAAAAATGAATTATTCACAATCCTCTTCCTTTCTTGTTCTTTTGAACTCCACCATTTCTGTTTGCTTTCGATCTGGCTGGCATTCCGCATGGAGAACACAAGTTCTGTATGTCTCACGAGTGATGTGTTCGGGTGCAGGAGTGCTAGAGCATTGCATGAATGATGTAAAAATACCTTTCCAGATGTACAGTGTCCAGGCGCATGGCGCACTTGACGAGGTAAAGTGCAGATTCCTCCTTGGCCCGCAGGTGACACTGTTGTCTCATATACTGCTGGCCATCAATGAAGGCAAGGATATGTGAGGATTGAACAACACAGATGAGGTGCGAGAATGTGTAGGCTGCGAAACAAGCTTCTTGACAGTTACTGACTGCGATACCTATGGATGGTGCTACTCATATCAGTTACACTAAGCCACATACATTATCTGCTCTTACACAGAGGTCTAAGAAGGATGCATGAGAGACAAGTGAGATGCAAGTGAGAGTGGAGAAGGATGGGGAAAGGTGGTAATACAACACCAGTTTGCTAGCTATACTGTACTATGGGTTTTCTACAGCGAGAAGCAGCTCATTTTGTCTCAATTAACACATCATAGAGAAGGACCACTAAACTGTTCCTCCTGTACATCAGTGACTGCTTGTCTGTCAGTGTCCTAACTACTACATGTACAATACTTTTTGTCAGTGAAACACCATGTCTGTTAAAACAAGACACTGAAACCTACACTGAGGCTGTAAACTTGAATGAATTACGTTGTCATATTAGCTGAAATTATATACCTGTACCTGTCTGTTGAATTTGAATACATAGTCAGCAGATTTTTACCGTGGCTTAGCATAAAGACTGGAAATAGTGGGAAACAGCTGGCCTTACTCTGTCAGTTAACAAAATCTGCTCACTAGACCTATAAAAGTTGCTATTTAATATGTTATATATCACTTGTTTAATCAATAGCAAAACCCGTGTGGCGGTTTTATGTGGGCTTGTGTAAAAACCTCTGTATCCAGTGATAAAAATAGATCTAAATCATTGCACGGAGCAAAGCAAAAATTTTTGAACTCCAAGCCCAAACTAGTGGGTGCGTATATAAATACAAATACCTGCCCGTTAGCATTGAGACCTACACCAATGTCTTTTTAAATGGGTGAACTTGCTTCCCTCTCTCTTTGGAAAAGACCATCCAAGAAACCTTTGTTTTATTTATTTTTATTTATTTATTTAACAAGCTCTTAATTACCACAGAGAACAAAATGCTACCATACAGCATGCTTTATAAAGAAACTATTTTAGATAGTGGCTGGTAACTGCTTGCTCTCACCCTGCATTAGCATTTCATTGTTGGGAGCACCAAAGTTAATGATGATAATAATAATGATTTCATTTACATAAGTGACTTCCTGGAGGTCACTGAGCGTGCATTGTTG
Source organism: Istiophorus platypterus (assembly GCA_016859345.1). Taxonomy (NCBI): domain Eukaryota; kingdom Metazoa; phylum Chordata; class Actinopteri; order Istiophoriformes; family Istiophoridae; genus Istiophorus; species Istiophorus platypterus. The sequence goes on from CM029121.1 coordinate 11,287,539, forward strand.
ATACAAATGTACTAGACCATTAATCATTTGACCTAATGCAGAAAAAGCTGTAAAAATGTTTCAGTGAATGTTTTCTTAATCTCAACTACGTATAGTATATCGGTCATCATGCATGGAAATTGTGTTTATTTCATACATAATTATCTTTTTGTTCAGTTTAAATAGGTTGCCTATTAAAAAAAAGATTTTAAACAATCAACGTGAAAGAAACTTTATTGATAAAGTTTTTTTGTTTTTGCTGCGATGAATGATTATTTATTATCTGACTACTAGTTAAATTGACAGCAGGCAGCAGAATGGAAAAAAAGTACACAGGCTGGTGTAATTAGTCAAATGTTGGTAGGGCTTATGGGTATAGTAGTTGCCATGGAAACACACAGTATGCATCTAATCTTTGTCCACCTGTTATAAAGTAGCCACCCCTTCTTTGTAGAGTTCGTTGGCTATGAAGAATTTAAATGTCATGAGTGGTGAAATATGGAAGGTAAGTTGAAGAACCAGAATAGTGAGTGGCTCATGAGCTCTGAAGGTTGAGCCATACTGTCAGCCAACCACTGGTGCAAGGCCAGCAGGGGGCTGATATTCTGGTCTTAGTGATTAGCTGTAGTGCTCTTCAGAGCTGTCAACCTTTTCTAGATACATCTTACTGTGTATGTATGATTTTGATAGTATGATAATTCAGTGTGAACCACATGCTGCAGAACAGATGAATCAATTTTGACCCCCCCCGCTGAGTTAAAGCTGCCAACATACTTCAGGATAATGCAGGATAATAATTTTCAGTTTCACACACTTTAAAAGTATTTTACGGGTAAAGGAAATCAGAAACCAGTAGGCTTCCATTTACTGAAGTATAATTTTTGTAGTTTGTCATATTTCATTTGTGAAGAAAGTGGGGAGCATGATTTTCAGTTTCTGCATGAGTAGTTCTGCTGTTAATCATATTGTGGGAAAACCTTTTAAACAGTTGCCTTGAGGGCACTCGTCTCCTATTTGGGGACCAGATAGCCTAATGCTTCATTTTAAAGAATAGGTTCAGTTGCAATGAAATGAAATGAACCAATGAAATACTCACATGTCCATATTTACATTGTAAGTGTTTGGTTGTAGTTATCAATGCACCAGTCCATTTACTGGCTGTGACATGATCCTTTCCAGCCGTGACTGCAATGTAAGAGATGTTGAACAAAATCCACAGTCTTTATTCTGTTCAAGAACACAATGCAATTCAACAGTCTCAGTTAGCCAAATCAAATATCTTACTAGTCCTATCCCTTTGCTGCTGTTTGAACTCAGACTGCTAAAACCTCATAACAGCTCAGAGTTGAAATCTTGGAGGTAGTTTTGTATAGGGTGAGAACTGTAGATTTTGTTGGATTCATGTTAGGAAGGCATCTCTTTAGCAAATTAATTTTTAAATGCAAGGAAAGACCGTTGTAATCACCGTTGTAATCAAGTCTCCTGCATGAATGTCCAAAGCTCTACATGTCTATTTAGCCAGACCTCTACACCCCCACATTTTGCCTCATGGAGCTATAAGGGTCATAGAGTGAGTAGAGGCATGTATATTCTGTTAATAAGAGTTTGTCTCTTGTATACTCTATTCTCTGCATACTCTTTACATATGCATTTGATGACAGAAAAGGGCTATATGTTATCTTTAAGTTTTTTTTCAACTGTTCTATTTCTGCTATGACAAGCCAAGATGTCTGCTGTGAAAAGTCCTATTGGCACTGAACAGTGGCACTGGTTGCAACATCATGAGTTGTGCAAACATCAAAAATGAACATAATTTCTAAGGATATTATTTTAGACAGAAGAGAAAAAAAACACCCCCAAAAATAGAACCATGTGTGTCTATGAAGTTTTGTTCCTGATCTGTGTTACAGTACTATAGTTCATTATAGTTCATTCAGAGTCAATTGATAAAGTTGGGAAGGGTGGCTGCAGACAGCACCAAACATGGGTTTTGGAGACAAACAAATAATTCATAAATTCATAAATGAGTCCACAGATTTCTTCCATTCACTATTACTTAATGATGTATTTCCAGACTCTGCTGCTTCATGCACAATAAACTTTTGGCTTCTATGGCTTCAAAAGCAAAAGAAGGAAGTTAATTTCATACAGGAACTGACCTATTAAAGTACTAAGAAGCTATGCAGTGCGTATTGACCACTCCTTCCTGCCACCACCTCATCAGCATCCACTTTTTGCTGACCTATTCCCCTATATGAGCAGCCAGCGATGGATGATAGAGTGAGGGGGAGACAGAAAGTGATGAAGGGAGGGATGAAAGGAGAGTTGTTCCAGGATATGTGATTCACGAATCTGGATTCTTAAGGCAGGTAATGTCTAAGCCCTCCAGGATGCCATCTGTATCTTTCCTTTTTCTTTTTTGCCCCCGTCTCCATTAAGAGTTAATAGGTTCTCAGCAGGGAAATTTAAACTGTAATTTGAAAGCTTTTCTGAACAACTTTGACAATCTAAAAGTGGCACACTATGCCACCTGCAGAGCAAACAAACGAGGGGAGAACAGGAGGATGTGAGAAACTGTACAGAGAAAACGTGAGAGTGAGGCAAGGGGAGCAACAATTAGCATTCCTGGGGCTGCATGTATAACTAATTATGTGTGAGCATTGTGACAGGGAGGCTGTTGAGTGCAGTAATGGGATCTCTGCTGCTTAATGAACATGTCACAAGCTTTTGTCTGAGCTGATGGAAAGACAGTGTTTGATGACCACTGGCTATCCTATAGATGTGTTTTGCACAAGTTTTTGTGCGTGATGTCCCTTTGCATGTCTGATTTTGCGGTCTGCAAATGTGTTCTGATGAAGAGAACAGTCATTCTCCGATATTATTAGCATTCAACACTATGTTTGAGTGTTACATAGTTACACATCGATTGTTGAATTAGGCCTTTTATTACCACCCACAACAGCCTGGCTGGTATTGTTTTCACCTTGTGAGTCAGTATGCATTTATAATCATGGAAAAATGTGTTCCTAAAGACATTAACTGTAGCGGGGGTAACTTGGCAGGTCTTCATATGTCTTTCTCTGACTTTGAACAGATTTTGTCAACGCAATGGCGTCAACACAAAATACAGTCATAAAAAACATAGCAGGAGTGTAGTTGAGATCAAAATGAAGACCGAGTTTAAAGGTGGGTGTTGTCTGACCCATATCTCACGTTGTTATTACTACGGAAATCTCACTGGTTGAAATGTCAACATGTTGATGGATGTCATGGCTCATGTCATACCATCACAACATGGTCTCTAGTATGTTCATACAATGAATTAATTACCCATACCCACCCCAAATTTTAGTCTTAGAGATTCATGTGGGTGTGTATGAATCAGTTTTTCTCTTGCTTTATAAGCAAATCTAATGATATATAAGAGATATAATCAGTATTATATGGGTGTAACTTTTGCTAAAAAATAAAAAGAAAGAAAGGGATAAGTGACCAAATTATGTGAGGGAGTTGGCATATTGCTGAGCCTTTGATAAAGTTAAGGTAACAAGCTGTGTATGGATCTAAATCTTGATTTTGAAATCGATAGAGACTTTCAGAATACCAGTCTTTACCTTCATAAATAATGACTGTTAATCAGTGTTGTTCAACTGTTGCTTTGCCTTGCTGGCTCTGTTTTGTGTTAATCAATAATGGTTGCAGTGTTTGCATGCATAATATCATTATGCAAGTGGCCAGCACTCATTTTGAGATCTCCACATGGGAATTAGTGTTTGAGACAAAAAAAAAAAAAACCAAAACGATAAGGTTTGGACTGAAATATCTAAAAAACTATTAGATTGTCATGAAATATTTTACAGGAATTTCAATTCTTCCAAATTCTACTGACTGTGGAGATCCCCCGATTTTTCCTCTGATGCCAGCATCAGGGCAATGGTAAAATATCTCAACATTTACAAAATAGGGGAAAATATAATGTGTGCAGGTTTTTGTCTATAAGATTTACTCAAATCATTGCTTTAAATGCCATTCCTGAAGTGTGAAGTGGCCAATGAGAAATGCTACTAATTTACATTCCAAAGTTTGTCAAGTCCTCTCATATTGTAAAACATATACAATATAGAGAAACTCCTCAAATACAATTAAGTCACCATAATCACTTTCTTGAGGCGAGAGCGAGAAGAGAAAGATTAATGGTGTGGAAGATTTGTGGGGAAGGAGGCGTATTTTTCACCATCTTGCCCCTCTCGCTCACTTCCTTTCAGCCCCCATCCTTTTTGAACAGCTGAAAAGTCTGAGATACATTATTGGAGCTAATCAGAGTCGAATGAGGAAAGCGCTGAGGTGAGACAGCAGAAATTACCTCCCTCCTCAGCCTGCCTGTTCTCTGTGCCCTCTTTCACTTAGCCTCTGTCCACATGTTCTCTGATAGCGCTAGTGGGATAAAGGTGGAGGGAGATGATGGTGTTTGGGGGGGGCACCTGAGGTGGAGTCACAGAGCTGCAACTACCTTTTTCACCTTTTTCACTATTCCAAAGTGAAAAAGGTGATGAAATGATTCTCTAATACAATAGAGTGGGAATGAAAAGAAATGAAGGTTACAGTAGAGGTTGATTAAGCCTTAATGCAACTGAATATTTCTTCTCTATTTCCAAATGGTGGCAGTTTTTGTTGCAAAGCTGATGTGCTGGCGGCTTTACAGAATTTGCTTTAGTGAATGATCTACAAAAACATCCCCTCACACGATGATGATACATCACATACTAGACTATCTAGTGGCTTCAATCCTCAATTAGGCTTATGTTTGGTTTTATGGTTGTCATGTTTATCCATGAAGTGCTGAGAATGGATCACAGCTTCCTCTGGTTTGGGGATGGATGTCCAAAGGTAGTAGATACAACAGGTCGAAAATAATTGGGCCCGTGTCTTGGCAGATTCCCAAAATTAATGTTTGCTACCAGGTAGTGTTGGCAAACTCCTACATGTTTACAGTGAAAACACTGCAAGCTTTTCTCTTAATCATATCCATCATATCAGCAGTTACAGAAAATCTTTACTTCCTCATTCCCTCTTTTAAGTTGTGTTTCCTCATTCCTTTGAGTAGTAAGTTGCTGTATTTCCTCTCAATGGTGGCTTTCTGATGCTAGGGGGATACTAAGCACAGCTACACTGGAGCAGTAAGACTGGATAAAAGGCTAAATTCAAGGTATGAAAGCCAAACAAAGGCAAGAAGTTTGTAGGAATTTGCTAATGTGAAGTTTTTATGCTGACTGAAGCATTTCAAAGGCCTGTCCAAACCAAAGAAAAAGAATCATCATCAAATGGTTGTTTGCCATGTTTGTAGTTTATTGGCCAGTCATCATTTATGGGCTACAGGTATTATTTTTAATGTAAGTGAGAGTAGATAGAGAAGTCACAGCCACCCTTACATCCATGCTCACAAAAACACACAGGCACTGCCCTGTGATATGTGCACCAGTATGCTATCACCTCTTCAGCATCTGTCACCTCAGAGGATGATCACCAGGTTTTACCAAGCAGTGACAGCCCCTCTGCCCGTTCTCATTGTCCCTGCTGGCAGAACACTTCTCCCCCTGTCCCCTCACATTATCTATTTACACATGGTGCTCCTAGCCTACGGATAGACAAGAGGGCTTAAAAGGTTCATTAGGATTTATTTTTGTTCATTTTGTGGTCTGCCTACAGAGCGTTATGGTGGCTCCACAGCAGGACTGACCCTGCGGTTCAAACGCTCTAACAGCCCATAAACAGAGATAAGGCCGGCAGATGACAACCTGCCACTGCCCAGGCTCCGTCATCTGCAGCTTACCAAGCCCTTTAAATAGGTGTCTGGGGTGTCATCGTCTCTGAGGGCTGCCTTATGGCGAGGTGTATAATAAAACCAAGACTATAAACTTGAGTGTAAGTGGCACAGCCTTGCCTGTGGCTCATACTGCAACTTCTGAGCAGCAGCAGCACAATGAGGGCTGTGTTAGTTGTGTGTGTGTGTGTGTGTGTGTGTGTGTGTGTGTGTGTGTGTGTGTGTGTGTGTGTGGGTAGCAGCTTTATGACTGCGTAATAGATAAATCAGCACTAATGTCGGACCGATACATTCTTTTCACATTCTTCATGCACACTAGTATTTTGTCATCGTTGCAAGGTCGTCCACCAGTAGCTGTGGCATACAGTGGTACAGTAGATTATTACTGTATCTTATCCTATGTTCAATAGTTAAATTTAAAAGACTTTTAAAAATGTGAAAAATAAACCTGAAAATTCTTCTTCTAAGACTCTCCCCACTGAGATATTTTCTCTCAGAGAGTTGCTTAGTTTAAAGTTGTTTTTCACCACAGTCAGAGAACTTTGCAGTTCTTGCAGGCATGCCAGTAATGATGTTTCCTCCATTCATGATATTGAGGAGATATTGTCTTTCCTAAGCCTTGGCTTTAGAAATTCCTGTTTTCCAGCAGCTATAACTGCATCTAACAGTAAGACCCAAGGAGATGAAACGGCCAAGGGCCATCTGCCAAAACCTGAACATCATGAGCAGCTGCTGTGTTTTTATTCATATGTTGTCTTTTTTTTTTTACATTATATTGTTGATGTCATGACCCTCAGATCCAGATGGAAGCATTCAAGTCGTGGGGAAGATAATAAATAAGGGAGTAGAGGCTATACACAGTCCTCCCACTGATTTATGAATGCAAATGTTGTAAGAGGACTGGCGTAGGGATTTAACGACCCATGTGTATCTGCAAAGGATAAATGAATGATGGGGTTATTTTTCCCTTCAAATCTCCTTTCTCCATGATGTCTAATGGTGATGGTAAAGGGGAAAGGGGGAGGAAATGATGTTATGCTTTACATGACTAGTTGCGGATCTTGTTTTCTTTCAGCTGTTGTATTGTAGCTTATTGTTAACCATCACATGGATGGCTGTATTTGTGGCTCTTCCACCATATTTGCGTAATGACCACCTTCATGTGAAGGGTCCCTGTGAGAGCCATTATCCCTGATCCAGTTGCCGATGACAGGGGAAGGGGATGGAGAGGACGGATGTAAGATGACAGGTGCTGGGCTTTCTGATGTCCTCGTCTTATCTCCAGGGGGAAGACTTGCAGCCCCTCCTTTTACAATGAATCCACAGAGCAACAAAAGTAATCAGGCCTCTTCAGCATCAAACTCAGGGATTATGCTTCCTTTTCTGGAAAGCCATATATTTATTCATTGATGTGGTCCTTGAAGGGCAGCCTACCAGTTGGGTACAAGATAACATCCAGGTGAATGGGGCTTGGAGGAAAGCCACCCCAAAGCCACATGTTCAGTGACATTTGGATATGATGTTTCTGCTGTGAAGAGGCTAAAGCTGTTGCTTGACCCATTGCGTGCAAGGCACATTGCTTTGTTTTGGCTTTGTATACATCACGGGCTTTGTTTTGCTAATGAAAATGTCCCATCTGACATCAACACAAGCAAATATGAGCTGAATATTTGATTAAAAAGTCTTACTTCAAATGTTGTCTGATAACCATTGCAACCATTGCATAGTTTGAAAATACCATGCCTTCCAGTATTCCACTGATTTTATTCATGAGAAAAATATGATATGTGATTATATGATTATCACAATAACACATATTCAAATAAAAAAGTGCCATTCCTCATCATTCTGATTTCTAGATTTGTTCATATACCGGTGGTAAGAAAAATGCTCTCTTCCTTGTTAGCCTGCACTAAGTGCACAGCAGACATAGCAATGTCTGCAAAAAATTAGTGTTGAAATGAAATTTTATAATGAAATATGATTTTTTTTTTATATCTCTCCCTTATTTTCATATTTCTAGCTGACTTACAATATAAGAAGAACAATCACAAATTCAGTTTTATAAATTGCAGCTTTAAATCCATCAAAATACTGAAATAAAAAGTAACAGAAAACATAGCAAACAAATCAAAAAATGTACATCTTTAGCACAGAATATATAGTAAACAAGGGCTTCCTTTTCATGTGTATTTATTTATTTATGATAAGTTAAAGGCATTTCCACATTTTAAACCACAAAAACCAACCCTGTAACCTATAAATCATACATGAACATCACTGATCTGCATTAGAGACTTATAGTACATTCACTGAAACATCTAATGCCGGGGCAGGAATTTTTGGTCATAGAGTGTTTAACTGAGATTACAATTATATTCTTTGTTTCTTTTTTATCCCATGTGATATTAGAAGTCATAATTTTCAGATAATTTTGCTATATATCCATGATATGTCACTAATCTTGCCCAAGCTGTATACAATGCATTAAAATAACCATACATTAATAATGCATCAGTTAATGTACAGATTTTTGAAGCATTAAATGTCATCAGTGAATATTTTACAAATATAATTTCAGTAACATCATTCTATTTGATCAGCTGATAAAATGTAATCTGGATGGCATTATGTTTTGCATGATGAATATAAATTCCTTTGAGAAAAGACTAGAGGAATTATGCCACACTCGAGAGAGCAGCTGGAGATGTTTGTGTATGAATTAGCTAAAATATTTTGTTGTGACTGGCAGGAATTTAGTGCATTCCGTTCAGAAGTGGTTGCTGCGTCTCTTGTTTTCTTACACGGGGCTAAGCCATGCTTGCTGACTCTGTACTTTGTCAAAGTGGTTCTGTATTTAATGCTATTCTGTATAGTCAGGTAATCTGCCACTCTGTTCTGTCTCTTTAGGGCCACATAGCACTGCATTTTGCTTTGTACTCTTCCCTTTGTGTTTAAATGAGTGTTGAAGTTTTGTTGAAGTATTGTAATTTGGTTCTCATTGGTTTCAGGGTCCTACTGAGGCAGAAAAGTAAACTGGTGCCAGGAACAGTTATGAGAGGACAGCTTTTTTTCTCTGCTCCTCTCTTAGCTTTGTAGCATTTTTGGTTTTTTGTTTTGACAGGAATTTTTTTTTTTTGTTCTTTTTGTTTTCAGATATAGCCATTTTGCCATATTTTGTCATATGCTTGAATCCAATAATGGGTACATGCTATGCACTTGTGGAATGCCTTTGCAGAAATCTACGAACACAATTTCAACTTTTTATTTGTCTCAATGGTGAAAAATCTAAAGTCTCATTACCATAAAGAGGAATTTGTTTCAGAGTGTAACACTAGATCACAGCTTTCCTTTAGCTGTATTTAATTGGGTGCAAGGGTTAATGCTTTAACACAATATGCATCTTTGGTGCCTTTAACATTTATTTAATGATGATGCACATGGCCTTGAAAATCTAATTGAAAATCAAAATGTTATTCTTTTCACCCAATAAATTATGGTAATAATAATAAAAAAAACCCCAAACACTCATGTCCTCTGTTTTCCTCTCATATCTGCCATTAACTTCCCTTTCTGAGGGCACCAGTCCACAAGCTGAAGTACAAGTTATAGTGCTTTGTAATCAAGGCATGTTAATTACATGCTTGGTTCAATTTTTATATTATTACCTTATTGATACTGGCTTTTGAATATAAAATGCAAAGAATGGCCTGCATGCCTTCCTTTTAAGCTCATCCATTGCTGGATGCAGCTCTTGGAGCTCTGTACAATAAATTATGGTAATATATAGATGGCTACCCTTAGTGTTTTTTTCTGGGTACTGCCAACAAACTCTTGCTTTCACTTCTCTCCACGCCACTGCCAGACCTCATGTAGTTATTGTATAGAATTTTGGTGTGTGTCTGTGTGTGTGGACTGGGTAAAACCATAGCTCTATCAGCCTCGTTGTGTTTTAACTCTTATTAAAGTCCTTGCCTGTAAGTAGTGGTCTGACTCTAAAGAGGAAAAAGTATTATTATACTGAAAGGTTACCTCGTTGGGGAAAAAGGTAAAAAAATATAATTTAGGAGAGCAGTTATAAGATATACATTATGAATACTATGAAATTCAGTAGTGAGAGGGCAATAACTCATAGTCTCAGAGATGGTTTCCATAAATTACTTAGTTCAGAAGCTATTATTATGGGAAACTGTTAGCACACTGTACTGAAATTGTTTAATAACATGGTCTTTTTTCTTGTCTCCTGTAATAGCAAGCCATTATCTTTGGCTGTCTTAAGAATATGGAAATAACAATTAATTACAACATAACAAAACATACAGAATGTGGCAAGATAGTGGCAAGGATCTTTAACCTGATTCTTTCTCTGTGTGGCTAATTTCTGCTTACAGTGTGATTGTCATTAGGCAGGGAGTGCAGGTTGTTGATGATTGGCTGGGTTTAGCACAGCTGACTATACAGCAACACTTATCTTATCTGATTGCCATGGGGATGGTTCTATCAAAGGCACCAATCAGGGGAGCTTTGCCCTGCAGAAATAAAATAAGATATATATGCTTAGTAACATCTCTGCAGATTAGGCTGCTGAATAAAGAGAGAACTATGAAGGAGATAGAACAGGTGTGAGATAAAATAGCACCCTGGAGGAATATCTCCTGAAGGCCATGACAATTTGTGTGCACAAAAACCAAAAACTCTAAACTCTACAGACACACACAACACACACACACACACACTTTACACACACACATGCACACGCACACACATGCACACACACACACACACCTGTAAGATATTATTCTCTCTGCATCACCTGCATGCACTCACATAAGCATAAACACCATGGATCAAAACATGAAGTTAAAAAAAAAATCATGCCAGCCTTATGACTGTAATTCCAGGATGTTGGAGGTAAAAGAGATGGGGGGCATCTTTCCTTTATCTTATCCTTTGTTTATAACCTTGAAAGTTACATTGCTGTTTCCTCATTTGATTCCCTTCACGCACAATTCATCAAGCCATATACAATAGATGTCTTGTAAACCATTCAAACCATGGAACATGTAACATCAAACAACAGACTTTTAACAGACTATAGTGGTAATAACCCCATTTGAGCCAAGAGAATCTGGAAATAACAATAATTACTCATGACTCTCAGACATAACACGCGTCACATGTCTGTACCTTTTGCCTCAGTAATGTTGATCATTGAATGTTTGAGTGAATAATTAGCAGGGAAATTTGTTTAGTATCTACTGCATGTAACTGTCATTCATCTGAGATGAACACACTAGACTGGTAATTTATTCTTATCCCGCAGCTCATGATACATAAAATGTCAGCTATGAAAGTGTTGACTATGTTATAGTCAGTGATTAACACATTTCTTCTCCTATAGCTATCTTACAGTGAGCTTCTTCCACAGGTGAAACACATTAGGGCTAACTTTCTGCAATGCAGAAAAATTATACAGGATTATACAGGAAAAGAGTATGACAAGTCTAGAATGATAAATTACCTCTCTCTCATTGTGCCAATGAAGACGTGATGTATTGCGTTTTATTCTCACTGAGAATTCCATTGTCTTCTAATATGGACAATTCTGCATGGGTTGTACAGGACGGCTCAAGTGCTGTCAAGCTGTCCTTTATTTCACACATCAGCAGCCACTCTGCCCTTACTATTATAGGCATGATGTGAATGCTTTTTGGATGGTTGATATATTATAATACTCACAGAATATTATAAAGGCACTGTGAAAAATTGGCTGATCATGAAATATGATTCACATGATATCAACAATAGCATGTCATATCAGGCTCTAAAAAAATGTATTTGTGTCATTTGTTAGAGGAAATGTATATTAGGCTAAGAAAATTGAACACGTCATCTCTGTGATGCTCTCTGGGGGATTACCATGAATAAATCACATTTTATTGAATATACCAGACTTTATTTGAAGCCATGCTGTTGCTCATAATGCTATTATAGAAATTAAATTTGTTACTGTGTGATTTTGCTTATATGTACGTTTTCAGCAACCTTCAATGAGAATAAAGTCAGTGAGAGGAAAAGAAAACAACTTCTGATTGCGATGACTTTGGAAAGCAACCTGTCTTATCACCTTGTTTTTCCTGATGTGCAATGCTAATGCAACGCAAAATAATTTGGCCTTCACTCTCTTTACACCCCTTCTTTGTCCTGCTCTCACTCCTTCTTTTTCGCCCATTCTGTGTCCCTGCTCATGCCCTCTTCCTCCACCTGGTTTCCACAAACATGCACCTGCCCTTGACCGGTGAAGTTGCCACTCAGGATCCATCTTATGTAAGGAATGCAGTCTTTCACCTCCCAAATCACTGGTGCAACACCTCTGTATGGCAACAGCACACCATTAGTGGTCTCCAGTCAACATGTGCACTTTCACAAGGCTGGCAAGAAACTCCACGGGGAGTTTTCCGCTCTCGATTTGTGTGCGTGCTTTTTTCATTCCCTGCGAATCCCCTGAGAAAAGCATTCACTCTATCTAAGAAGACAACACTGAGGACTGGTCACACCTCATTAATCAACCAGGAATCCTTTTTTTTTTCCAGCCCTACACCTGTACCCTTTGCAACAACCTCCACAATTCTATCAACACAAAGAAGACACAAGGACTGGCCTGTCTGGTATAGGTATATATACACACGTGTGTAGGAGTGAGGTGAGAAAGGCGTAATTTAACCACAGATTTCACATTGCTGTCCTTCCCCATGTTCTCCTTGTGACTATTGTCAGGTTCAGCCCAGATTTATAATTGGGTGTGGGATGGGAAACTGGATACGTAGATAATGGGGCATCCCCATCACGCACATACACAACCCCACCTTCACCTATCGTCCATTCTCTCTTTTCAAGGCTACACACAACCTCTGTGTGTGTATGAGTCCTTTGAACCTATTATTAAGAAAGCTAATGTCTCATTATGCTCACCAGTACTTTCTCGTATAAGCTACAAAACATGATAAAGTGAACGCTGACCATCCCCTGACTGAGACGTTGATTCAAGGCTCCTCCTGTGTTCATGTTTGGTTTTCAGTGAGACTGCTCATACAACCACATTATATCCTGGCCTCTCTGCAGCTTCTGCACAGTCCTCTATTCCCGCCAATGCCTTAACCACAAGGCTATAAACAACAAGAGCTGTCTGACATGGGGAAGGAAAGCTGAGTGTGAGTATTCACCTTCAGGTGAGGTGGCACTTCATACAGTCCAGTGTGGGAGTGTGTGTGGGCTTTCCTATGCATTCCTCTCTGTGCGTTTGTGCCTGTGTGACTGAATTATTAATATTTGACAAATGACAGCCATTTTTAACAGCACCTTCCACTCAACATCAATTGAATATATACAATGCACATGTATGACCAAATGTATTTCTATTACTGCCACAGGAACTATATGCCACTTTTAGTTTGGGAGAGGGAGGCAGAGATTGTGGCAGAGGTGAAATTTATAGCACCAGACAGTCACTTGGTATGCAGGAAAGGGACAGGCAAGACTGTTTTCAAGTAATTGTTCCATCATCGTCTTCTCTGAGAAATGTTTTTGTTTGCAGGGGTTTTTTTGTTCTGTTTCTGTGTGTCTTTGTGTCCTTGTGAGGAAAATAGAGAGAGCAAAAGTGGCAGAGAAAGGGGAATACAGAGTGAAAATGGAATATAGAGAACATAAGAGTGCAAAAATGTGTTTGTAAGAGAGGACTGAAGTGGCAGGAGCAAGTAAAAATGGAATATAAATGTATAACGGCACTTTGTTTTTCTGTGTGGATGTATGTGTTTGCGTGTGTCCATGTGTTCACCTGTCCAAATTCACCTGGAAGGGAGAAAGCTGAGAATGTGATCAAAGGCAAACAACTTTATTGGCAGTCTCCATAATTCAGCAGCTATACCAGGGGTCATAGTCTTTCCTTTGAGGTTGAGCTGCAGAGATGAATCTTTAATGCACTCCTGCCTGGGAATAATGGATGGCACGAGTCAGCTACTACCAAGCCCAGCTGGGAGCTGGGAGCAGGGAGAAATGAAAGCGGATGAGGGGGTAGTATACAGAGGACATGTATGGAGTGTGGACGGAGAGTGGAACGAAGAAAGCACAGGATGTGCAGGAGAGAAAGCATGAAAGTGAAGTTTAGTGTTTTGCTTTTAAAATGTGACAACTCTTCCACATATCTTAACTGCCTGTAGGGACATATGTGTCATATGTGCAAACAGCACTGTATGGTTTATCACAATCCTTGCGCTTAATATATAGGCTGTATTTCCCTGGATGACAGTCTTTTCACAGCTGTGTAGCTTCGAGGTGTCCTTAGAGAAGGGGAATGATTGAGCTGCAAGACCCTCCCCGCTGTGACCCACTAAGCCTCATTGCCCCCATGGTCCCACCCCTGTCCTCCTACTCTCCCTACACCTGGACTGGAATGGCTGGCTAACTTTCAAACTGTCTCTATTCACCAGGGGGATGGGACGTCTTCAGGACCTCCTTGGGGAGAATGAACAAAACTGTAGCACAGCAGGTAACACAGATCCATGACTTTTGTGGTTCAGAACAGCAGATAATATCAGAATAATGCTAAAGAGTAAATGTTAGTAAAGGTCTCTCAGCTAAACTGTGTTTTACAGCTTCCTCTCAGAGTGGGATCCTTGTGACAGTTCTATATGTGACATTAGACAGGTCGATCTCTACGAGAAGTAGCTTCCATTTTCCACAAATTCTGGAAGAGAATTTCTGTTTCCTCAAAGATGAACATCGCCAGTGTCATATTGTACCATGTAGAAAAATGAGCCCAAACAACCATCTACTGTAGAAATAGGACAGGTTTATGTTTATGTTGTGTTACCCGTATGTTATCTTCCTTATATGCTTCTCTGTACACATAAACAGGCCATCTCTAAGTTTAAGCACCCCATGTTTATATCCCTGACGGCCCAGATGAGCTTTAGTCCTTCTGATGTTTAAAGTGCTGTCAGAGTGGTGTCACGCACTGCACTAACATGCTAACATACTGCATAGCTGTGCCTGAGGGGATGGAGGAAAAACTATTGCTTTGGAATAGCAATAGTTTGCATTTTCCTCTCAGTAAAATAGTTTGTAGGTATATTGCATTAAATCATATCCACGCAGCTTATTTACTAAAAGTAATGTATTAAAAAGGGACTGTTATATTATTAGAGAGAGAGAGAAAGAGAGAGTCACACAGTGTTGTGAAACTGGGTCACCCATGGCCATGATGTGGAGCCGACTCGTCTGAGCTGAAATGAGGTATAAAATGCAAACAAATGAGCTTGCGATGCAATAAACTGAGCCTCACACATTGCACATTATACACACATACACCCACCAGAACCCACTTCACATTTCAGCTTGCACAAGACTACATCTCAGCATCTTAGTCAATCAACCCCCCCCCCATTTCCCTCCCTAAACTCGATCTCTAACCCAGTACAGGGTGGAGGTGGGGGTCAGGGTGGGGAGAGTGCCGCGAGGGGTGGAGTAACAGGTTTTTGGGGAGGAAACAGAGAAAGAGATACAAAGAGAAAGAGGGGAAAGAAAAAGGGGGGAAGAGAGAGAGAGAGACACTTACCACTTGTTGTAGCTGAACATACAATATATTCCACATTCATTGGGTGTGAAAGCAGGGAGCCACATGGCAGCCGAGTGCTCAGAATAGTGGAAGAGAGTTCATTATGGAATGACATTGACTCAGGCTGATTTCCTGAGACGAATCAGATTGCAAAATGAGACGTATGCATTTTTTTTCCTCTCTATTCCCATTCCCTGGCGTGCAATGAAATATTAACTCGTCCTTTATGGCAGCCCCTTAAATTGCATGTGGGGCTCACACAAAGAGCCTAGCAAATGTGCCATTACCACATTTTAATCTGAACCATTTTCTCAGATGTCTGCCTGCCTGCTCCTGCCTACGAAGAGGACAGATTGTTGATCTGAAGTATCAAAATAGGGGACCACAAGACAATCCTATTCTGGACTCTTAAAATTCCAATCTCACTTCAATTTAAAGACATCAATCAAGTGATGAAGATCATGTCTTTCATCAAAAAAGCAGTAAAATCTGTGAGATGAGCTGTCAGT
This sequence comes from Istiophorus platypterus, assembly GCA_016859345.1. Classification (NCBI taxonomy): domain Eukaryota; kingdom Metazoa; phylum Chordata; class Actinopteri; order Istiophoriformes; family Istiophoridae; genus Istiophorus; species Istiophorus platypterus. The sequence goes on from CM029121.1 coordinate 11,303,461, forward strand.
GAGTATGCAGTGACATGATGATCTTCGCTCTGCAAAGCTTGGTTTACAGTGTCCCACTGTTGATGATTAAGATGTAGATTCTCTGCTGAGATCATATTGATGAATGAAATCTGTAGTTGTTCTGTATCAGGATTGTGTTTTGCTTTGCTATTTGTATATCCATCCACAATGAGCTCCACAACACAATAGAACACGATATGCTGTTACATGCAAAGTGTATAATGACCTAAATCAGTTTGTGCAATAAAAGTCGGATTTCTGGGATAAGTAAAATGCTCCAACCTCAGAGGTAAATGTAAGGAATTACATAGAATTAGCATGGGTTTCTGAAATTCCTGCTATGTGTCGGGCATTGGCAATGTAAAGATACACTACCGTGCTACCCATAACACCGTTTTGACAGTGGCACAAATATGACCATATCATGTTTACCTCTCTGTTCTGGCAAATAAACAGTCCAATTCATCAGCCCAAACACAAATCCTCTACTCTTCAGTGTACAATGTCAAACGACTGACTTTTTTGCCCGATGTGTTCTTTATTTCTGTAATCACTTTATAATGGGAAAACATATTTCTCTCACCTTGTGGGTATGTCTTCTTTTGAGACCACCCTCCAAAGAACAACAACATTATCTGTTGTTTCAAAAAGTGCCCTACAAGGACCAAGCTTAATGACCAATATAGTTTGTGTTTCCCTACTCGGACACAGCTCATAGGGTCATACCAACGACCTCTGTTGTCACTGGTAGAATAAGACCCATAGGAGCGTACCAGTGGCAGGCATATATCACCTCCATTGTTATAGTAAATATAATAAACATGAAGTTAGGGTTGTGAAACTGTCACAGTAAGGTTAGGTTTAGGCAAAAAAATCGCTTGGTTAGGTTTAGGAAGAGACCTTGGTTTGGGTTAAAATAAGTACTTCATTAGACTAGAGGCCCCTTGTTGTCATGGTCACAGTAATAAACACATGTTTAAGGTTGTGGCATGGTCATAGATAAAAGAAACAACACTTTAAAATGGGAAATGTATGAATGAAAGTCCTTTGTTTTGTTGATCCAATGCCGATGATGATGCTCTCTCTCTACTGCATCACCTGACTTCCTCCTTTGCTCCTGTCATAATTACTACAGCCGATAGAGGTCACCTAACAACATAAGATAATCTAAAAAGCTTCTTGCACGAAGAGGAGGCAGTGGGGAGGCAGTCTCAAATGACATATGTTCACGTTCAAGTGACCAAGCCCTCCAGTGGTAAAGTGACGTAAAGAACCTACAGGGGGGAAGTTTGGGAGGAAGGATGAGTCAACAAACATTAACAAAGCATGGCCGTGATCCTTTCCTTAGCTTAACCAAATGTGTATTATTGTAGCCATAATGATAAAGGTCCACTGTCCTTAAAGAGGTAGTACTTACAACCCAAATCATGATCTTGCTCCAAACCTAGCAAAGTGTTGAGGGGCACACAACAAACGATGTTGTCCTGTTCAATGGGGTGTCAGATCAGAAAATGATTCTGTTTAGGACAAACAACATCTTCCGCTGTTCAATTTGATGGATTTGCTGCTTCTTTAACAGTCTTTCTTTTAACTTCTTATTGTAAAACATTTAGAAAATAAAAAAAAAAAACATAAAAAGGGATTCTGGCAAAACATGCAGAAGTGCTTCAAAGGATTACCTGACTTGAAAATTCATATTACTTAAGCTGTTCTGTAGGACCAACTCTGTTACCCATTGTTTTTCAATAATAGAGTCAAACAAGCCAGATAATTTCCCAGCAGTCTAAATTCATTGTATTCTTATTATCTCAACTATGGTGCTACTACCACACCTCTGGTTCCCCTCCTGATGCATCTCTCAGGGATTTTGTTGGGGCCCTAATTAGCCGTGTTGATGGATTGTATAGACCGTGCGCCACGCTCTTTACGCAGCGTTGTGGGCTGTGAGAGTCTCTAGAGTCTATGTTAACACAATAGTTCCCTATCGGAGAGTGCTAGCCATTATCAGGCCTCTCACCCGGCCAACACAGGGGATTATGGGAATAAAGGAATGAGACTGCGTGACCTTGGCCTCACACAGCCACTGCAGCATCAAAGCATCACATCTGGGTTGCATGTTTTTCTGCAGCACTGCGTGTTGTTTGTGTGTGTGTTTGTGTGTGTATGTTCATGCAAGCAAGTGTTTATGTTGGGAATGCGTGTGCTGTTCTCTCAGATGTAGGAAAAAAAAAGGGCAAAGGGTTCACAAAACTTACTTCAAGCGCAGCCCTTACAGCGTAGACCACCTACTCTCTGAGACCTGTGTGCTGTCTTTGGCAACAAGTCTAACAGGAGAACAACTGAGATCTGAAAATTGTAGGAATGCTCACCTCGCTGCAAGCTGAGACACTCAAATTCCTCACAGGATGAACTGTAATTTCAAGGGAGACTATGGGGAATGAGGGATTGCAACTCAGACTGCTCAGCAGGAAGTCGTATTCTATCTTTTGCTCTGTCTCTATCAACCTATCAATTAACATTGAAACGATCCCATGAAGCTGACAGCCCGGCAGGAGCTTCCTAGCATTCAAAGCCTCACTGTAGTGTTACCTTGTGAAAACACTACAAGCTGAGAATAGGTTGCGTACTAGGAAACAGGCAAGAAGACTGATATGAATGCCCTTTTTTTGCCACTGACATATCTTACCTGCTGATGGATAATGTGACCTAGCAGCAGAGGATTTCTGTCACAATTGATCCGTTGCACTGAGCACTAAAACTGCTGCCAATGCCTCTATTTAAGGTGATTACTCTACATCTATATATAACTTTTTACATAAATGGTTTTCTCTGCAGAAGAAAACAATATTTTTGAAACATTTGGTTCATTCTCTTTGCTGCTGTCTCAGTCTGTCGCCCTGCCACTACTATTCAATTCCTTTCATTCTGTCAGTCTCACTCTTTGTTTTTTGTAGCATTTCTTACATTACACTACACTATCACAACACAAACACATGCACAAACGCACATGAAATGTCTGCCAACACAGACACTGACATGCAAATATCATGTTGTCTGGTGCAGAAGGTGGTTGCACTGATAACCAGTAGAGGGAAACAAAGCGCTAGCATTTTCCCCAGTGCAGCTGTTGTCATGGTGGCACTCATCTGCTGTTGTCATGCATGCAACAAGCATACCATTCAAGGTTCCTCATCATTCTCCACCCACAGAGGTATGTTTTGGCAGCTTGTTAATGATTTCAAGTTAATTGAACTACAACCAACGGACAGTGTCTTTATAATTAAAAGAACTGCTTGATATACCTAACATGTTTGTTTTTGCAAAGATATCAGCAATGATAGAGACAATCATGCTCCACATGAGGATAAAAGGGTGTTAAACAGTTTTTGTCAGACAATTTTAAAGGGATCCAACTCAGTGAAGGTGTAATATGCTGCCCAGCAGTTTAAAACTACAGATTATGTTGAAGGAAGAGCCTGCACTTGATCGTTCACTCCTGCCCACTAAGCAGTATAGAGGTACAGGTGATCAGTCTCCAGTCCAAAAGCTTATTCTGCAATGCATTTAAAATGAATCAGGCCAGAATGTGAGAGATGGAGAGACCAATTTATTATAGTTATCTGCACAATAGTAGAAAAAAAAGATTTTTCTTTCAACCTTATCATTTTCTACTACAATTTCTTTTTTTCTTATGCACAGCTGAAGGTACGTTGCCGGTTATCTGAAAAGGAACATTGCATGTTGAAGTTTCTTGATCCATAACCTTGTGATTTTAGGCAGCATTAGCAGAAATAAAAGCTCAGTTCATGCCCCCGGTCACCAGCTTTATTTTAATAGTGCACATCATCTGAATACATTATTCATACAATCAACTTGCTAATCATCTTTTAACGAACATCATCTATAGAATGGCTATTTTCGATTGGTTCATTTTGATGCCTTGTTTGCATTCACCTCCAGCTGAGCAGAGAGTGACAATAATAATAATTAGGTGGATGCACAGAAAAGGAATAGAGGATATGAACATCATGAGAGAGAATGAAACAACAGCAACAGATTCTGATCAAGTGCAATACAGAGAAAAAAATAACCTCAGTAATACCAATGAGTTGAACACTGAAAGCTTGTCAAAAGCTGTAAGGTGTTTTATTGCATCCACCCTATCTGTAGTGAAACCTTAATTCAGTTGATGTTCATTCTATCTGGCTCATTGTGAGGAGCGGAATGTAAAATACCATCTAGACCTGAATTTAAGAGAAGAAACACATTTCTTTGCACCTAAAACCCCAGAAAGAGAAGTGAAGAATTTCAGGAGACGGACTAATATGTTACGACAGGTGTCAATGTCCATCATATCACTGTGTTGATATGCATTCTGCTGCTGGATGCCAGCATGTCAGACCAAGGCTTCCACTGCACCACCTCTATATCTGACCAATCACTCAGCGTTGACAAGTTAAAACAGCTTTTTCAGCAGGATAAACAGTATGGCTCAGTTACACAGACATACAGTAGGCTGTTAGAACTTGCAATGCTCTTCTGATAATGGCAACATCAAAGCTGTGTTCAGTGTCACAAGATTCAAGACAGTTTTGCAATGATCAAGCTGGATGGGGTTGGACTATGTTCCTAACAGAATCTACACAAACACACATCATGTAGTCTTTATGACTTGACAAGACATACTGTAGCTCAAGGATCCTGATGAGACTGTCGAACAAAAGCAGTGTGCTTTGTGGGAAAAATAAGAGAAGTCAAACAAGCAGTGTTACTGACAAACTCTTCCTTCCTATTATTTTTTATCATTTAATTCTGAATTGTTACTTCTTCATTCTATTTACTTCTTTAGTGTTGGCACCAGAAGGGGAAATACTCATTAAATCTCATTGATGGGGTAAGATGCAAGGTTCAAGCTATTTTGCATTTCATACTTGTTTGATGTTTTCATTTCTACTCACTCGCTCTGTTCACCTTCTGATTTCCTTATTCGTTATATTTTTTCGGCAGGCAAAAGATTCATACAAAGGCTTAAAACAGGCTCTGTGAGGGACAGATAGCAGAAGGAATTAACAGCCATTTCACGCTAGCACCTTGGTGGCCGAGCAGGGCACTAGGAGTGGGAAGCAAGTTGGGTGCAGCCGGGGCACCGACGGCCCCTGAGACACTCTGTAATTGTGCTGCTCTGAAGAGCTGGTAGGTGTGCAAATTATCGAATGTGCCGTGTAAGCCCATTTCAGCCAGCTCTATCATTGGCAAGCATTTCCAAGTTTTGAGCAATTTCATTTGTGGTTCATTTCTGGATTTCTCAGTGTCATGAATGGAACAGTATTTTTCTCTCTGTTAAGTTTTAAATACTACGGAGATGAAATATAAGATGTGGCCCAGCTCTCCCCCAGTGAACAATCCTTTTTTGAAATACCATGAAATAACTATGAAATTTCTATGTTTAACTCTTCCGAATAGAGAAATTGCATTCCATGATGACCCAGCTAGTTACTTTTTATTAAAATCATACCTGAATTTAGTACAAACAAGGCCTGATTTTTACTCACTCAATTAAATATGATTGATGAAATATAATGATCTTTTTCTAAATCTGTTTTCTAAGTATGTGGAAAGATTACCTTAAATGTCACATTATATTTCTCTTTACATTCCACACCATCTTGTATTTTACTTCGCCACTCTGTTCAATTTTTTAGTGGACAGAAATTCCTTTCCCTTGATGTATTGCCTTTATATAAGAAAATGTCAAACCTGAGGGAAGGTGAAGGATTGCAGGTCAACCTGGGAGCACCTCAGGGTGAGCAGAAAATACCAGATGATGTCACTCGGGCTTCCACTAACAGATCTGCAGCCACTTTAGATAGTGTAGAGATTGGGGACCAGAGAAAGAACAAAGGAAACACTGACCCCTGGATGTGAGACACTAAGGTGTCACTGCAAAACAGCATGGATGGTACACAGAGTAGGCCAGGTGCTGTGCAAGGTGATTTCTATCTTTTTTTTTCCCAAGCGATCGGTGTCTTCTACAGGTCATTTGCGGGGCAGGTGCCAGCGCTTCCAGGACACGGGTCTTGTAAGCTTTCTGGTGTGGGGCAGTAATGCTGACTGAGCAAGGGTTGGAGGTGAATAATCTGCACCACTGACCCGAAACACTGGAACATTACCAATGTCCTTACACAAGGTAAGGACCCTGAGAATGAGTTTCTGTATTCAATTCTCTCATTTTGTGTAATGTCAACAGATATATACAAATATATTGCATAGTATCACCTAAATTAAAGTAATTTACATAGCATTTTGGTTTAATACACATTTTATCTGTATATTGTGCTTATAAGTCTAAGTTCTAGTGAGTCAAAGGTATATTAAAGAAAGTTTGACATTGTTGGAAATATGCTTGTTTGATTTCTGGCGGCAAGTTAGAGAAGAACGTTACCATTCTCATTATGTGATCAGTAAATATAAAGCTAAAGTATGGAAGCATTTTCCTGCCTAGCTTGGTTCAGTGTTTCAAAGTAGCACACAGTCTACTTTGATCTTTGATCAGAAAGGGATGATAAAGTCACTGACGGGCCAGTAAAAACTTTATGGAGTTTTTGGTGGTCCACCAGCCCACCGATGTGCTGGCCATTCAGAGGGTCATATTATTAGACATACGGCTAATGTCTTAAAAATAATATCGAGTTCTGGCATTCAATCCATGTTGTGCTGACAGTTTTTCTTACTTACAAAATCTGTTCAAACTTCCAAATCAAAGACATCTAAGCACTTTTTAATTAGGATTCTGACTCTGACTTAATACGCAGCAGGTTTTGTAGGGGCTATATGCCACCAATCAAGTGGCTGACACACATCAAGGGTTTCAAGAATCTGTTTCCCCTTCATATTTTTACCCTTCTTTCAGGGTAATATTGGCAAATAATGTCAGGGATTTAAACTGATCATCCTGTACATCTTACAGAAGATTCTATGAAAGAGCCTTTTACAATAGATTTACATGGGAGTAAATCTACAAAAAAAACATGTCATTGTAAAAGTAATTCTGTCCAAATTTTACATATAACCAGAATAAATGTTGTTTAAGGAAAATAGTTTTACTTTTCCAGGTTATGATTTGTATTTTTTAATAGTCTTTTGTCTCTGTAGATTTTCTACTGCTTGGGTTCAGATATTCCTCATTTTCTTCATTCTATTTTTCATCTATAAACCTGTCACACTGAGACATTACAATAGAATTCCTATGTCAGGTCATGTTGCTTTGATGGCTGAACAAATACCTCAGCAATGACAACAAAGGATACGGACCAAAACGAGAGAAAAAAATAAATTTACTCCGGTGGCCACATTCCGCCACATTCTGTGGCTTCGAGTGCCACTCAAAAGACATTCTATTTGGAGCATCGCGGTGGTCACCAGCGTCTATGGTGAGGAATGCACCTCAACTGTAAAATTGAGCAGGCATGTTGACCCACAAGTTTCCACTTGGCCTTCCCTCCTCAGTATTCAGCCACCCGACCATATCAGAAGCAACACCGTCTCCTCCACTCATCTCTGGTAGAGAGCCTCTCTGTCCATTTCACTCAAGTGCTCATGGTCTAAGGCAACCTGTTGACGTGTGGCACCTAATTCTATGTGTCATGGTTTAGAGTGTTTTTCATTCTGTGCCTGTCACTTTAGCGGGTGGCCTGTTGCGACATCTGAGTGGTTCTATGCACAGAAAGAGATGCTTCTGCAGTGCTGTTGAAAACAAAAATGGAAAAAGAAAACAATTGTTAGGATTCACCAACAGTAATTTATGTAAGACCGTGACTTTAGCAGATTGACCGCTCTAGTTCTACTTTGTCTTATCACCTAAGCACAAAAGTGATGAATGTAGGCTTGCAGGCCAGAGTTAAAAGATTACTGGGCACAAGGACTAAAATGGTCGGATCTACTTTCAGCTGGGTCATCTGGGAAATCCTGGACATGCCTTCATATTTTGCTATTTTACGACTCAGACTGCTCTTGCAACACACATCTTGTTTTCCACTGACACGATTTGCTCTGGGAATACAATGAAGTCACTACTAATGAAAACACAAACTCAGGACAGCAGGCATTTAGGACTTCGTCCCTCTTCCACAGAGGAAGCCGAACCAACCAGGCTCTTATCTAAATGTTGACATTTGAACTTGAGCGTAATATCTTGAGGGTTAAAGTCGCCCCTAATGGTCGAGCCAATGGATCGAAATCAGGAGTCCTCCTGTAGCAGTGAATTGCTGCCCCCTCGAAACACTGTGAAGTGGAGAGGCTTGATGAATAATATATCCAAAAGGGAAGGCGATATGACAGCAGGAAATTAAACACACTAATACTGGGAACGGAGGACAGGGCGATCAGGACTTAATTAAAGACTTTGAGGAGTAGAGGGTGTGATTTAAGGCCAGAGATATACTACTTTCCTGCTGACATCAATGATGAGCTAAGGATTATGGGGGCCTGGCAACTGAATGTGTTTTGGGAGACCTTGTGCCCTCTTATGATTCTAGTAATGAGCTGCTATTTCTGCTGTGGGATAATTGCTACCTTCCACATGTTAATGTGATGTAAGTGTCTGGAGTCAGTTTTCTAATGATACATGTGTTGGCAGTGAGCTTTATTTCACCTCACACAGACCTCTGTTGTTTAAACACTGGACCTCTTAAAAAGGAACTAAACAAAAAGACATTTAGGGTTTTTATAGGTAAAGGCTCAGCTGTTGAATTATGTTTAAGTAAGTACCAGCATCTTTCTTAGTAGAACATCTCTCTTGTTGTACAGTAGCTATTTAATAGAGATGCACTACACATGATAGATGTTGGAGCGAATCAGACAATTGCTCAGAGAAACCACAGGTACAATCTATAATGCAAGAGAAATGAAAGAAAAGGTGAATAAAAACTCAAGAACGTTTCCTCAGCCTTTAACAGCTGCAGCACGCATTTCTTGGTCAGGGCAGGAGGTTAGGAAGCATGAATGGTCACTCAGGCTGCTCTTCATCTTTGGGTGACATGTTTATTTTTATTTACACTTTCTGTCTAGCTATTAAAGCATAATCTTATTTGCAACTGTAAATGTCACCATGATGTCTGGAGCCTGCGTGGTTGCGTATCCTGTATATGATAGTGTTTTCATCATTTTACCTCATCTAATGACAGTGATTTTTGGGAGCATGTAAGTTATGTCTTATGGAATTTCAATGATGCTTACCCTGGATTTGAACATGAATCACTGCCATGTTTATATATTATGGGGTGTGACATTATTAGTAAATAGTAGTAGTAGTAGCAGTAACAATATATAAAATATATGCTCAAGCAGTACTGAAATCTACCCTGCTGACTGATTCTGCTGTAATGTTTTTGAGATTACAATTATAGCTTTTTTTTTTTTTTTTTTGGGGGGGGGGGGGTGTTTCGGTATGTCCTCTGCAGGGCAGTGATTTTTCATAGAAGCTCCAGCAGTGGAGCTCCAGTCCTTGAAATGCTCTCATTTGAGAGAGAAATGAACTACTGTTAATACTGATTCAGGTTTTGTTAAATTCTTAATTTTTCAGGGTTGTTGCAGTGGCACTCTTTCAGGATTCTTCAGTATGTCCTCATAAACACTAGAAAATATTTTTTTTACCAGAGTAGACATAATACCATTTGAGCCGGGATTAAGCAACAAGAGACAATCAACAAATGAAATGGAAACTGATGTGTATCTCTCTCATTCAGCTCTCCTCCAGTTCCACATATCTTATGCCCAACTGCTCCTCTTTCTCTGCACCTCTCTTTCCTACCCTTTCGTTCCCCTCCCACAGATAGTGGATGTAAGGTTGATAAATGGAGCTAATTGTTTTATTGCATGGTTGGCCTGATGCTGGCAGCGCAATCAGGCTGAATGAGGAGGCCTTGGGGAGACCATTACCCTTCCCATTGTTATAAAGGACAGGAGGACGAGGCTAGGCCAGTGCACTCTGCAGGGACTGGGTCACAGAGAAAGACCCTCTGTCACTGTGCACTGTGGCAACCTCTGAAACACATATATACACATACACATAGGTGTGAACAACCTCTAGAGCTAAATTAAGGTTTATGCTGTTTCAGTTCTTCCAGTCGCCATTTGCGTCACGACTTTCTAAGCCCTACTTTCTTCAATAAAACAATTATAGCACAATTTAACAAGCTTTGTTTTATCAAATGTCCATGATAGGGAATTTCATTTATAATTACAAATTTAAGGTCATCCTAATCAGTACATATTGACAATGGATCAAATACCATGTGTAATGTAGGAACGTTTTTAGCAAAAAAAAAAAAAATGCTGTGATTGAACTACTGTTATCTACCTGTCCAGCACCAAACAGCAACCACGCAAAGTCAGTAATCAGTTGATGAATACAGTGGAGTACTTTGCGGCTAAAAAGCAAGATATTTCCTGAAAGGGACTTAAAAATAAAGTGAAAAATATACTAGAGTGGTTTGTGAACATTGGTCATTTGGTGCAACATTTGAACATTTGGTGGCCAGAAACACAACTGCAAATAAATGCCACTGTCACTTGTTGTGGGAGATTTTCCACAAAGGACTCAATTAAACACAGAAAACATAGCGTTAAAGTGAACTATATTTTAAGTTACAAAATAGGAGACAAACAAACCTTAACACAAGAAGTCAAAAGAGAGTACCCCAACAGAAAAGGTCTTACAATGATCTTTTATAGTATTTCTTGAGACAAAGAACCTAGTTCCAATCAGTTATCTTTACCTCAACCCAAACACATCATCCAGTAGGGTAGAAACTTATATGATATTCACGCTGTCTCCATGCACTTGCTATAAATAATAATTAGATATAAGACACAGCATAGCTGGGCTTATTTGCATCTAGGATATGGCGGCAGGCTGCTGCCTATGCAGGCCCCTCTGAACTCATAAAGTATCTGTCTAAGGTGCTTTAGATAGACCTTCAAACCTTCTGTAGGAACATCCCCAAGATTGAATAAATGATAAACCAACTTTTCTTTCACAAGCTCGATATCTAAGTAAGCAACTGTTTGCTAACAGTTTTGTCATATCATTGATGGCATGTCAATAGAATGTCGGTGTTGTGTTTGTGGTTCATGATAGACCTTTAATTACTGTTTTTTTTTTACAATAACTACCATGTTTTCTTAATCCTATCCAAACATTAACCACAAATGGTCGCACCATATCTTATTCCATACCATAGTGTAAATGTTTTAGAAAAAATAATTTTTGAAAATGTTGGGATTGTTCATTGAAAAAAAAATAGTAACGTAACCCATATTAATGTTAAACAGGCTTGACTACACATACATAATTTGACTATTGACACTCCAGTCATATGCAAACATACACATAGGTACACGTCATAATTTTTTGTTGTATGGTCATTAATGTCATTGGGCTAAATTAAAATATTTACTTTAATTACTTTTTTTGACCAACCTTTTATAATTTTTTTGATGCGCATAACAATCAAATTCACTGAAGACATGCAGCATCAGCTGCTTCAGTTCCCATCCACGGTTTTCATACACATCTTGAATTTGAGCTCAAGGAAATCTGAAGGTAAATATCAAGTCCGTAAGAAGTTCATATGCTTAGCTTAGATAGAGAAGTTGTCGTAGTGATAAAGATAACGTGCTAAGGTGAGACTCAAATAGTTTTTTGAATATATGTGGGATTTCTGGCAGTGTAAACACAGCACACAGCAGCAGTCACCTGTAACACACCTCCTCCTCACCACCACTGCTTACTCACTTGGTTCATTCATGATGAATGCCCTTTCCAATGGGAACCCATCAGTAAAGTAATGTGATGTACAAAGATGCCGTTTCTGGTGATTATTTGAATACATAATCTTACATAATCTCATGGGAGACCCTCTTCTGATGGAAATGGATGTGAACTGGTATTGTCCCTTGCCCGCTTTTTGTAAATTTCATTTAAATTTGTGCAACGACAGAAATTTAAAAGCTCTGTCCTGTTACTGTCAACACTGACTCCACAGAAGCCATCTGTCTGGGCTCCAAAAAACGCTGAACTCTAGTGGAGTACGGCTCCAGTGCCAAAATACAGCATCATTTGGCAGCAATGGAAAACACAGCTTTTTCGGTTTATACCCATTTTTATCTGGGGTTAGATGTTGCCTCACCTAGACAGAATGCAGCCCAGGCTGTTGACCAGGCTGGACAATGAGGTTTTCTGGGTGACAAACACTTGTATTCCTTGACCAAACACATTCAGTCTTCTGTTTAAGTGGAGGTCTTGTCTCAGAGAATGAATGCCTTGGCCCTGGCTGACATTTAACTGATCATTTGATGAGGAGAAAGGCAGCACAGGATGGTAAGAGGTTTTGGGTGAATGTGATGGGCAAAATGATCTTTTTCCTGACTGTGCCTAGTGCCAGTGTATTTCCTCTCAATGATTCAGCAGAATGTGAGCCAGGATACTGACCCACACTAGTGCCCAGAGGCTGTAGAGGAGAGGTACTTACCTTCCTGTGGAGAGCTGAACAGTGAGTGCCACAGGTAGTTGTCTATTGACCCATGTGTAAGACAGATGCAGGCCATCACACCTTTCTCACTGTCAGTATAGATACAAGGGCTGGCAATATTAACAGAACCGACAGAAATTAGAAACCACTGCAATGATTCATTGTGATTTATCTGATTAAGGTCTGATGCCTGGTATTGATTTGAGTTTAACTGTGAATCCAAAAACACTAAAACAAATGAATTTGAGGTTTTTCAACTGGCAGCAAGGAAAAACTCGACATAAAGCAGAATATAGCAATCTTGCAGTAAGTGAAACAAACAGTAAACTGGACCCTGTTTCCTTATTTTGGCCCAAACTCTAGTGTTTCACTTTTTTCTCTTCTGCTTCCTCATCTTGTGTTTTATAGCTTGCATTGACTATACATTTGCGACTGCCCTTTACAGTCAGCAGGAACGAATCACCTGCCTTTTCAAATCAAAGTGATCTAATGCTGTAGTACAGCAAATCTAAACAGGGATATACTAATTCTAATATTACTCCATAGTGTCACTGGTCATCAGAAATCTCCACAGTGTAAATTTCTGGAGTAAGGTGTTGTAAGTTAATATTATTAAGTGCCGTTAGATCACTATAACAGTGCATTTCATACACAGACACTATCATTGTGAAATATGTTGGCTGTTCCCTTTCGGTCTCGTGCTTAGATAATACATGTCAAATGCTGTTAATTGCCATTTGACCATGGCTCCACGGAGTTTCTTACATCATTAGCTGTTTCATTTTACTTCACATTTTTGTTCCCTGTTAGTTGTCAGACAGAAAATTATTTTCTCCTTCCCCAGTTGTGTTCATGTGCTCATGTACTAACAGTTGCTGCAGAACAATGATTTTGGATTTAACCATGGTAATCTCTCCCCTAAGAGACATCTGAACAAGAACATTTTCTGTCCTGTTTTGGCATTGTGTTTCAGCTCTCTGTTCCAGTAGAAATGTGTTTCGCTGTCCTTCCAGCTTGGTCATTAATGTTTGTGTAAGGCTCAGTTCAGTCCCTGTAAACCCAACAATCAAAGTGCTGTTGCCAAGAGTAACACAAGTAGACCACCTTTCCTAGCACACCAACAGTGGGTGAGTGAGTGAGTTCCTTCCAGCTGTCGCCGCCTATCCAAATCAAGGCCAGACTTTCTCTCAGTGCAGTTTTCTCCAATCACTGGAGCCGATTACAGCCATAGCTCATCAGTTTCACAATGGCAGCGGATATGAAGGGAGTTTGTCAGAGGACAATCAGTGCCAAATGGAGCCTCTTTATGCTTTGGTTCACCCTTTCCCATTAGTTAACCATGATTGTCTCCTTTCTCTAACAAGTCCCGGGCATCCTTTGGCTCTGAAAAGTCTATGCAAATTAACCCTTTTAAAACAGTACCTGATGTGCAATACATATGTAAATAATCATTTAGCTAATAATCATTAAAATGCATAAATATGAAAAACTGTACATCTTTCAGCTTGATAAAGCTCTCTTAGTTCACTTTTTTGCTTTAATTTCATGCATTCTTCTTCAGTTTCATTCTCTTGAGAGTTGGAATTCAGCAATAGAATAGAAAAACCCCACACAGATGGTGGACGTAGGGGCAGAACAAATAAACTTAATAGCCTCAATGCATTGAGTTCAGAACCAAGACCTGGTAATAAAAATGATCTCAGATTGAGTTTAAAATATAAAGAAATTCATTACAACAGCATTTTCTTTGTCAGACAATTCACTTACAGATGTCAGGCCATAAGTGCAGCCGAGTGTGAATTTCCATGGAAAATGTCTGTATTATGTTAGTGGGTAGAGGTAATTATTGATGGCTCCTCTCCCTGTAGACTGATAAGGTGGCAGAGCTGACAGATGGATTGCTGTGCTCTGCATGTCTGGGGTTGGAAACATTGATCTCTGGGATTAATGCTGGCCCCAGAGGAGTTGATGGCAGTCAAATAGTCTTTCTGTAATTATACATTTACATGGGGCTACTATCTTGAAAGGTGCTGACACATGCACTTTAATGTTGCATGGCCACTCAGGTGGTAAAAAAGAAAAAAAGTCATGCTCACTTGTTATAATATTACTCTGTGAGATGAAAAAGGCCAACCCATTCTTCACAAATGGAATGAATTAAGATATTTCTAAAAGACTTACGAATCTTTTTGGCTCCACCCACATAAAATTTATGATCCCTGGTGAAAACTCAGAACTACGCTGGTAGCCAAGAGGTAACACCAAGTGACTATTTTATAGTGGGAATGGTTACTGTTTTATTGACGAGATCACTAGATCACTTTGAAATTCACCAGTCTATTTAGGCTGAACTACCTAAATCAGAACATAGATTTGTCAGGGCTCACCATCATTTTCCAACTAGAGCCTAAAAGATTTGAGGCATGTGACTGCTTGGCCATTGCAACAGACAACAAACATCCAGATCAAAGAGTTGGTTCTTGCAAGCTAGATATTATAATGCCAGATTTGTCCGGAATGAAAGCAGAGATCATTGCAGAAGAGACTATGATCAGTGCAGAGAACACTCTTCCTTCCCATGAGAGGAGAATAAAGCTGTAGTTACTCCGTGGCTTTAGATTCTCACATGGAGGTTGTGGAATGCTTTGATAATTTGTAAACTAGCCTGAGTTACTGGCAGTAGAAAAACTGACTGCTTCATTAGGAAACCGCAGAATATCCACTTTAGTTGGCTTTGTTCATTAATAATCTTAATATATTTAGGCCACTTGTGCAGATATTTCTTGCATCTTGAATGAGTGTGAATGTAACCGGGACTCTTAAATCAGTTAAGGGGAAGATAGTTTGGTGCAGTGTGAATGCACAACTGTTGCTCATGATGTACAGATTGAATAAATGATGTTGGTGTTTGCTTCTATTAATTGGCAGAGGGGCAGCTGACAGTGACTCCTGTGAAGGACAATGATGCAGTGGCTAAAGATAAGCCCTCTCAGTAATTAGTATTGACATTGCTTTAGAGGTAAGATATGACAGAGTTCTGGTGGGGTTTGTTTATTTCTTTTTTCAAAAATTGTACTACAGAAGGAAAACGTTCATTTCAGTTAATAAACTGGAAGGAGATCCACATTAAAAGAGATTTAAAGAAAATGATTACATTTGGTCCTGCTGAATGTCAGTACAATTTCCTTCTGGACTTGTCGCAGTTACAAGTCAGTAAATGGATAGACTTGGAATGAGAATGAAATTGAATAGAATTTGCTGGCAATAAATGTCAAAAGTGACTATTCTTTCTATTCGCAAATAATCATCTTACTTTTTCCTTATCACATCCTTAATGCACAGTGAAACTAAACATTTACAAAAATTGGCACATGTAAAGAAAAACACAAAAGACTCATGAGAACATCTTCGAGTCTACAATCATACTAGTAGTTCTGTGAAGCTTATTTTAGCTAAAGCAATTCTTTGAGCTAGATGCTTACATTAGCATGGTTACACAGTAACATAGCTCAAAATGACAGAGCTAACATACTGATGTGTACTAAGTATCATGTTTACTATGTTCACCATATAAAGCATGTTAGCAGGCTAACATTTGATAATTAGCAAACTGAAACCAAAGTGGTGGACAAAGCAAAACTTCAGCCTCAAGGTCAACAGGTCTTTGGCTTATTGCTGTTGTTAAAGATGGAGTTACAATTGCACCAACCAGAGTTCAGTGGGAAAAAAATGAATTCAGAATTCCTAAGAAAAATCTTTATATCAAATTATTCTTGAAAAATGTTGTGTGTTCAATGATGGTCATGCATTCAAAATGCTCACGTTTCTTTGATGTGCTGCGATTGAAATCTGAAACATACCCTGACTAGGTTTACAAATGTGGATGCTATGACCGAGGCAAAGTTGATTTTTACTCTGTTGCATTCATTCTTAAAATGGCACTGATGTGAGCTGCAGTTTTACTGTGTAACAAACGGCAGTGTTAAGCCCAGTATAGCAGGCAAAAAGATAAAGCTGTCTTCTTTAATTTGTGCTTGGGTTCAGTCTCTCAGTTTCATGGCAGCCTGGTTTGATGAGTCTCTTGCTGTATTGCCCTGTAGAGGTGTTGTTATGTGGTTGTTGATACACACTGATTAGTGAGGCCTAGTATCAAAATATTATTCATTGTGTTATATACACAGTATACCTGTATTGTAAAAATCAGTCCTGCTACTGTTTTTTTCAGTATATTTGTTTGCCTCTGATAGTTGGACATAGTTTTACAGAATCCATCTAGAGTATTTGATCTTTATGTTGTTAAATCTTTGGCAAAAAGAGCAGATCATCCTAGCACCTGGGTTTTAGGTAGGTTACAGTCCACCGAATGATGGGAAACTAGGAGACAGTGAAGTGAAGTGGCTCAAGTCACATTCAGCTCAGGGGCCCTTTCCTGTCAGGCTTGATTTACCACCCTGTTACCCTGTTGCCACTTATTCTACCAAATATGCATGTATCAGACCAAGTGACAGAAAATAGTAATCAAGAATTGCTAAAAGACATCACAGCAGTGTGTGCTTACCCTAAGGTATTGCTCACATCGCAGGCTGTATGACTGGAATAGACAGTTGGGCAGGCATTTCAGGCTGATGTTAGTGGGTGTGCTAATATAAATTGATATTGTCCCAAAATTTTTTTGACTCTGTTTTGTTTATGTTTGCCTTTGGACCTGCACCATTAATTCATTGTCTCTGTTATTATGGTGCAGCACTACCGCCGTGTGTGAGGCATATGCTTCCATCAAACTCTCATTAACCTTGTGTCTGATTATGTCCTGCATGGTGAGATAACTCTCTGAGATTCCCCTCACACAACAGAGTGGCCATTTACAGCTCGATGATGATTAACAGTCCAAATAAACAGTTACCCTCCAGGCCAAACTCAGACAACTATGACTGCAACGGGGTCCTCAGATGGTATAGAATACAAAAGAAACATACAATATTTCTATATTTTTGTCTGCAATGTCAAAAGGATAACATTAATTTTAAGGCACTCTGATTACATCTGGGGAGCAGATCTTGGTGACGCTAAATAGAAAATGTAGCATTTTGGGAAAAAAGCATACATGATTTTTTGCCAAGACTTAGATGAGAGGACTGATACCACTCTCCCCCTCCAGCCAGCAGCTGGCTAAGTTAGCTTAAATCAGAAACAGGGGGATACGGCTAGTCTGGATCTGTCCAAGGGAAAGAAAATCCCACTACCAGCAACCTTTAAAGCTCACTTTCCTAAAATCTTTTTTCTTTTTTTTTAGTACATAAGCCCTTATTTTTTCTTAGGAATTCTTATTGATGTGATTCTTTTTTTAATAGAACTGATAACTATATCGCCTCTAGTCTGACCCTTTTTTTAAACAAATGTAACAGGGATGAACATCTGTTGCTTACTGATTGATAGGAAACTACCAAAATTATGTAGGTCATACCCTAAATGAACTAGGGGGATAAGCTTGTTCATCTGCTTCCATCTGTGCTTTGATTCACTAAGTCAAGATCATATGATTTATAGAAACAAATTCTTGAACATGAATTGACTTTTCTTGCACACCTCACAATATTTCTTAATCAGGAAGGCTGACACAGTTTTAGAGTCCAGAATCTTCTCCACGGATCTTCTGGGTTGCGTAGTGACACAAACATTTTTGATTCGAAGAATCACTCAATAAGAGGTGGCAAAGGAACATCTGACTGCCTCCAGTGTCCCCCTCCTCTGATAATGCCATTTTACCTTATGTGAAGATTAGCTTATTGCTCATGTGTGTAGTAAGTTCCCTGTTGCCAAAAAGTCATAGCCTGTTCCTAGATTAGTCATCAAAATTATTTCTGGTCTTAAACAAATGGAAAATTTAAAATACATTTTTATGGTTAAATAAACCTACCGATGCTTCAAAGAGGAGCAGCCTTTAACTAAAGGGTATTTTGAACAATATACGCAATTCCCATTAAATGCACTGTTGTCTCACAGTTAATGGCATTTCCTCACATTTGGATTTTCTCCCCTCTCATGATTCAGAGAGGACCTATGAAGAGGTCTATTAACACTGGCCAAGAGAGAAGCTGAGATGAGTTTTGAAAGCTAAAAAGATTTAGAGTCATCTATTTTCATCACAGAGCAAAGTGTAGAAGATCAATTGCACAGCTAGTGGTGGGTCTAACTGCCCATTACTCACACAGCAAACAGGTGATGTGCTTATCCAAAAGCCAAATTGATGAAATTTAACAATTTATGCCAAACCATTTAAAATTTAAATTGACATGGATAAATGGGGTGAGGGTCCTCCAAAATGGTGGCCAATCTGTTTGCATTCATTATAGTTCTAATAAAGTTTGTTGATGGGCCAGCATTTGATTAATATTTGTTTTAATTTCATTCATGCTCTGAGTTAACACGCAGCAATCAATATTTAATGTTTTCAGTGAATATTCAGAATTGTGCTGTGAGAGGGTAATTGCTTTAGCAGCACAATGGCCCAGATTCTCTCAGTGTGGGAAAAAGCGAAAGCAAACATTTCCACTATCTGTATCATTGAAAGTGCAGTGCTGGAAAAGTTTATCCAGGCATCGATATATTGAACAAGTTGGGTATGGGCTTAAACTGGTAGTCACATAGGACATTGTGATGCCAGTATTTGTTGTTGAATTGCACTGTTAATGTTTCATGTTGTTTCAGGTTGTTAGCAACCAGGCTGAAATATTATATCAAAATATAATATCGAGGAACACAAACAAGAAAACACACACAAATATGACCCTCATATATATTTCTATACTGTGGTAGTATATGTAATGCAATTGCCTTAAAAGCATCAACAATTGTGTTTTTCAATAGCCAAGAGAAGGCTTTATTTTTTTTTTCTTATACTCTGGCAACAGTCCAGCTAAGACCTCCTAATGAAATGGATTTGATGCAAGGAAAACTTTGGAAGATGAGCTGACTTCACAATTTTACTCACTGTGAAGTTGCCCTCAGAGTCCAAGGTTAAGTTAGGCGCAGGGAAATGAAGTGAATATTGCTGTATTGTTTGTCTCTCAAGATTCAGAGATGAGGGGGCAGGATGATATTAACTGACGAGCTGTAGGCAGAGCACCTAAAATTTGTGATGTCTTTGTATTAGACCGTTGTTCAATTAATATCCAAGTAAACTACAATTAAATGAAATACAAGAATAAACAAATCCATCTTCACATTGGGTTTAAGCCATACCTGACACCAGCAGTAATATCTAA
Organism: Istiophorus platypterus; assembly: GCA_016859345.1. Taxonomy (NCBI): domain Eukaryota; kingdom Metazoa; phylum Chordata; class Actinopteri; order Istiophoriformes; family Istiophoridae; genus Istiophorus; species Istiophorus platypterus. The sequence continues at coordinate 11,323,256 of CM029121.1, forward strand.
ATCATAAAATATAAATCATATTTGTCTTTGTTTATTTATAGATATATGTCATACTTCACTAACATTTACATATAAGTTACATATCATGCCAACTAAAATTTTTTCTGAAGAATGTCCAAATGCTAGGATTGTAAGGGTGTCCCCTTTAAATATGAATTAAACTAATGCGACAAGATGAATAATACAAGCATCCTCACGACATTGTGCAAAAACAAATGCACGACTGCTTTCATGAGGGGCGAGCTATCTAGATGATTGCTGAAATATCTTCTTTCCTCTGACTTATTACATAATTATAGCATTTCAGCTATTATACATCACATGCAGTTGAAAAAAAATCCAAGTTATGCTTGGTGTACATGTCTAAACTGTCACTTGTTCCTCACCTCGAAATCTTATTATAATATGCGTCTTGCAAAATTCCCAACAAGAACCTTATATTTTTCCCTGTGTCATCCCTTGTTATGTACCATGAAATTCTTTGTGCAGGCAGTTGTGCCTTTTTAATTAATCTGTAATAAAGTCATTTGTGCTTGATTGAGGGTCACAGACAAATAGAGATCTTAAGTTAAAAAGTGCGATGTCAAAATCCCCTGCCTGCAGGGGTGCGATAGGGTCAAAAAGGGTTTCTAATATCAAACTGAGATCTGCCAGCAATGCTAAAAAAGGGTAATACAGAGGGGGAAGAGCAAAGCAATAGTTAATGATCTTTAGATTATCAGCTCTCTGATGAATTGAATAGATGTCTATCTCTGTTTGTCTTGATTTGCTTAATATTCCCCAGAGGGGCTGGGTGTCCACAGAGTCCTTTTTTCTTCTGCTACTACTGGTCCCCTTAATGCACTGGGGCAGCGGCATCTCTGTAGCACCTCTTTGTACAACAAGCAACGATTCACTATGCTCACAACCATACCACCTCTATGCTGGGTCACACTCTCTCCTGAGTTCACATCAGCCCCCTGTACTACTATCTCATTAGGATCTCAGGTCAATTACATTGCACCAATCAACTATATTAATAACAGACCACAGAGTCTTCCACAGTCAATTCAAGGCAACCTTTTCTCTTCTAGATCTTCACCAAAATACTAAATTCTTGCTTTGTCTTGTAAAGATACAGTATACTTCCTGCAAAATAAGTTAAAGTATCATTTTAACTAAATAAGTTTATGAGATTAGGAATATTTGCTTATGCCCAAAGCATGCTACAGGATCATGACTTCAGTGTAATAAAGCAGTTGTTCCTGCTGAGGGTAAAAGACAGCTACAAAAGACTTGGTAATATTAATTGTTTCACTGACAAACATTGCTTGACCTTTACCTTAAATTTGATCTTGGATTATATAATGCAGCAATAAAACTATGACAGTATATTGAAGCATTGGATTTTTAGTATCTCATTTATGGGTTGTCATCATATTGCTAATTATCACTAGTGTTTGCCAGCAAAAGAACATTTCACCATAACAGCCCAGGAAGGAGATATGCCACAGCTGTACAATTTACTCAAATGGACATTAACACTAATGTACAACATAATTGCATCAAATAGTTCTGCAGCTTCACTTGTGGGTTAAATATGAGATAATAAAAAATTAAACAAGGAATAAGGTAATGAACTTTGCAGATTCAAAATTTTGAAGTTGTAAAAGTTGTTTAAGGAATTGTTCATGGATTTTTATTGACGTCAGTTTTGCTTTTGCCAGCACATTAACCATGCAGAGTTATCAGAGGATTGGGAAGGGCTTCTTTGTTTTCTTTGTTTGTCTGTATACTTGCATCACTATGTGCGTGAAGAAGTTCAATTTCATACAGGCTTTGGTCTGTAATGGGGCTTTGTTAGCTTAACCACTCATCATATCACGCTGAATTTTTTTTACTCACAAATATTCAGCAACTCACAGTAGGGGTTCTCTATTCCATGGCTTTATGCCCATTGCACGCAATGCTGTGCACTGCATCCACTTTTCCGAGTACTTAAGAGCATAACTTGGCCAAGAATGGGGAGGTCTAAAACTTTGCTAACTAAATAAAGCCTTGCATGTCCCAGTCTGATCAGTCCCATTGATTTTACTTATCTTGAGCAACCAGCTGTTATGATGACAGGCTTCCTTATGCTCTAAGATCTTGGCAGTGTTGGAGCCACACTCCTGATGTGGCTGGAATTCCATGACTGAAATTGGAATTGCAGACTTAGCAACAAATAATATATTCACCACAAACTGAATAAAGGATGGAGTTGGCAATTGTAACCAATGACCTGGGTTTTTAGATATGGTTCTGTCTTAACTTCTTGGTTTTCTTTTAGTAGATGAGAATGATGGGAAAGCCAAATGACCTGTCTGTTCAGGGTCATTTCATGGCCCTGCATACTGGTGTAGTCTGCTGAATGTGTAATTATACATGATGATGTTACATCAAAAAAAAAAAAAAAAAAACAGTACAATGTGAATTGCTAGACTGCACAGGGTGGGGACAAAGTGAGTGGCAACTGCTATATAGCAGTGCCCAGGTGTAGTTGCTATTTAACAACAAATTTCTCACTTTGTCATCTTTTCACCCCAGAGACAGTGATGGGCAGCAGGTAGAGTTCCCCTTTCAGAGTCCACATTCTACTGGACAAACAGGTTTTAGTGTTGAACACGCAAAGCTTCCACTGAGGTCTTCAGGGCATTGTCTTCACCTGAATGACAACTTAGCTACAGCTCTAGAAGCCTTGAACCCGCTGGTCAAAGAGAGTCTTGAGTGTATCAGGCTCCTATGGAGAACCAAGCCCATAGCCTTTGAGATCAATGAACGAAGGCATGGCACCAATCCATGAGAGAGATATGATGCATGCTGTCCTAAAATGATTAGTACAAAACTGTTTTACATACAGTACATGCACTAACCTGACACTGTATGACCAACACTGTATTCACATAATCAAGAGGAAAAGAAAGGCTAGAGAAAGAAGGATAATCTGAAAGCAAATCTGATTAAAAGCCTTTAAAAAAATATCAAGCATTTCAAGCATTTTAACGAGCATTGCCTTTCTAACTAATATGTGTGCATTTACTTTAGACCAGTGGAAGACACTGGTTCCAGTTAGCATTACAGCAGTCTCTTCACTATTTCATTTGAAATTTAACCTACTTTTGAAGGTGGCTTTTTGTGAAAAAGTATGTAACTGCATCTATGGTCTCTCTGCTGTTCAGTCACTTAAGAATAAAATAATACAGTGTAACTAATTTTATGTAGTGTGAGGGACCAGAGTGTTGATTATGTTCATCTCAGTTGTTTATGAAGACAATTTTATGAGGCAATTAGAAGCATGGTTAAGCCAAAACAACAGAAAGGAGGGTTCCTCATGTGATCACAGAACTAGAGTTATTTTTTGTATATTTCCCCTAGTAACATTAAATCTATGAAGCCAAAGGGATTCCTGACAAAATAAATAAACAAGCATAACACAAAATCCATATTTGTTGACCTGAAAGACAGAGAAAGGAGAAATGAGAGAAAAGAGGAGCACCAGAGACATAGAGTCATTTTTCACAACCAGCTGCTCAGGTACAGTATATTAGGCAATCTGGAGAAGAGGACTTGGCGACCCGTGTCCCCCACCTTTCAAATCCCATCTCCCTCAATGAAATCTGGTGTCAAAGTTTGCAGAGGATGTAGTGAAAACAAGCCAAACTCGATCATGTCTGGGGCTGTCACAGCTGTTGAGAGGACCGATAAAATAACCTAATAAAGAAGAGAGAGTCTTCAGCTCGGTACTGCCATTGTGGAAAGCTGGGCAGAAACACTTTACAATGGCATCCGTGCATGACCTTGTGAATGAGGAAACTTGGTGAACCTCTTTAAATCGAAGCAGTAAATCTGCGTAGTGTGTTGAACAATTTGGGAGTCAACATGGAAAATGTTATATTATTATAGAATAGAGATAGAAAATGGTTGTTTTGACACCAGTATTGCGGTGTGATGACAATGGAAAATACTGAAATCTTTGAGAGATTGATTTTACATCAAAGGAAAGTGAGTGCTCTCCAATAAACAGGGGTGTATTGAATTGAACACAAAAACAAAGTCAGTTTCAATAATTAATTCTAAAAATTTCAGATTTACAGAATCATGACACCAGGACTGCAAACAACCATAAGCTTAACACTGAGGCTTGGGATCCTACAGAGATATTTTGTTTTCCTCAAATCCCAGATACCTTTCATGTGTCTTTTACAGCTATACATAAACTGTAATTTGAAATGTGTCTGTGTTTGCTTCAGAATAATTCCATCATGTTCATTCTGAAACCATTACTTTAAAAAACCTAGAATGAGCAATTGTCCTATTTATAGTAGTAAGACTAAAATCATGTCATCCTGGTTACCAGGTTACTATGAGTACTGTGCTATTTGCTGTTATTATCTATCCTAGAAACACTGAAGGAGGAAAATGACACAAGCAGGGGAACATACAGTATATAATGAAATTAAGTAAAGTTCAGTGCAATATCAATAAATATTACATGATTCAAATTTGTGTTATCTTACTATAATTGTGTTATTTTTTAGTTCAAGTGTAGGGTATCTGGTTTTATGTTTAATCCTAAAACAAGAAGGTTGGATAAACAGCACTGAAAATAAGCTGCGAACACCACGACTCTCTCTGGCTTGTTTCTAATGCAACATGGCTCCCCATGCTAAGGAATGTGAGACCAAAAAAGTAACCAGATTTTGAGACTTCATAAAAATGGTAGATGGAACAAGGGCATCAGTAGGCTACTGAACATCAGCCAAAACACAGGAGCAGCAGTGGTTATGAGGTATAGGAAAAGAGCCATACTAATGACTAACTCATAACAGAAGGCACAGTTGCTGCCCTTGAATAATGACACCATATACAATTCGATGTTTAGTTCTCCGGACTGCACAAGAATTAGCTTTGTAAATTGGTGTTTAGGTGACTGCTTGGACGGTGCAAAGGTCTTTGCATGAAACCCACCCCTCTGGATGGTATCAAAGTAGAAAACCAATAATCACAAAATGGTAAGGTTAAACTTTGCCAAACATAAAAATGAAAAGAAGCCTGATGAATATTACATTATTTAGTCAGATGTGTAACTAGCCAGGAATACCACAGTGACTGAAACATGAAAGCAGGAATTGTGCCAAAGTTTGTGTACCATAATCCCGAAGGAAAAGATGACTCAAGAGGCTTGACAGCAAAGGAACATGACAGTGACACCAAACGCACTGCAAAAAACACAAGAGGTTTTTAAAACGAATTCAATGACCTGACCAAGCTTGCCCTTGGACTTGAATCCAACAGAGTGTCAAGAGCAACCAAAAACCTCTGGCTGCTGAAAAGAATCAAATGTGAAGAATGATGGAACCTTTCTCCAAAAAATTATGCAACAGTGGTATTATCAATACACAGGAGGATCTAATCTGTCACAAAAAAAATACTTGGATTTACAAAATATTTTTTAAAAAAATTAGAGAATAGAATCTCACTAATGAAGTTTGTATTGACTTCTGGTGCAGATGGACCTTTTATTATCCTGTAATTAGTCAAGCATTCCTGTTTTTCAGATTAATCTGGTTTATTCTCTTTTGGTTTTGGTTATTTGTTATTATTAAATGGACAGGTTTTGTGACTACCTAACATTTTCAGTGATACAGACTACGAGTGTACTGTTTCTCTGAGAGCAAGCACCTAAGGCAGCATATTGTTCACGTTCATGTTCCATGTTTGGCTTGATCCCAGATCCATATCCAGAGGCCAAGCCCTGGATTTAGGTTTACTTCTAAACTTTGAAACTTACACTATGTTTTCTGCCAACTGTTTCCTTGAAAATGAAGCCTCATGAGGGCAAGCCTCTCCTGGATTTACTAGAGCTTATGGATAGCACTGCAATCTGTCATTCACTGTCATTTTCCTTTTTGAAGACATCCTTCTCTATCCTACTGTTGTGATGCAGTAGGCTGATCACAGGTGACACAACTAATATCATATGTCACCCATCAGTTCAAAATGTGAAAGCAAAGAACAAGAATTGATCCAACGCTAATTGTTGTTTCTTTCACAGTGCCTTTAAACATCATTGGATGTAATTTAATATACTCATTGTGAAAATGTTGCCAGTGAATTGTGTATGTTTGAATTTATACACCCCTCCAAAACAAAACAAAACAAAACAAAAACAAAACAAAACAAAACAAAACAAAACAAAACAAAACAAAACAAAACAAAACAAAACAAAACAAAACAAAACAAAACAAAACAAAACAAAACAAATCGAAACAAAACAAAACAAAACAAAACAAAACAAAACAAAACAAAACAAAACAAAACAATATAATGTTGTGGTGTTTTTTTTATAGGATTGTGCTGAAATTTTGTATCTAATACACAAAATATGATCTTTATTCTCACTACTGCCACTTTGTTGACATTCAAGTAATGGGTATAAATTCTTAATCTATTTCCCATTTTGCAAGTAAATTTCTATGCTGTTACCTGTACACACAAAACAGGAGAGAGCAGTAAAAATTTCTTTGTAATTTATCAATTTATTGTTTCTAGTGAGTGATTTCCTCACACATAAAACCCTCCTATCAGAAATGATTTGATTTGATTTGAGACAAATATGATCCCTCTCAAATAATACAACATTGACATAATTCATGTGGAGAGCTGTCTGTATGGCAGACCTATTATTGGCTCCTCTTTAGCCACCCTCCTTCTGTTATTTTTTTAAGCTGATACCTGCTCACAAATTAGACCTGAGTGGTGCCATTAATTATGGGCTGAGATCAATTGTTGAATTGTTATTTTAGCCACCTGATTTCAGCAGTAAGAGAAGCCTGGGCATAAGGAGGTGGAGGCAGAGGATGACACCACAAGGCCATAACGAGTTGTGTCCTCCCCATTAATCAATGCCTTCCACACAATTTGCTGTCTGTGAATTGGGACTGACCTGTCTCAAGGGTCACTTGCCAATTTTCAGCTGCAGTCAGCCTGCGTCGCGCTGAGCTCTGTGCTTATGGCCAGTGTTCCTTTTGAGTGATTCCATCTTTAAGATCATAGCTTCTGCATTCCTCTCTCAGTGAGGCTGATATCATTCTCAGTAAAGGCACCCCTGTGCAACGGCACTAGGGATGGATATTTACCCCTACTAATGGTGACTGGATAGGTATAGGATGATTGTAAGTACCTCTTATGGTTTTGCCCATTCATTTTTAGCACCTTTTCATAAGCAAAATGCTTAAGGAAACTGCAGCATACTGTTCATAGCCCAGATGACCGATACCCAAGAAAATCAACAGGACAAATAGTTGCAGAAAAAAAGTTGCAGTTGTGGCGGTTATACTATCTCAGACCATCTGTCATGGTCCAGTAAATTATATTTATTTAACCATAACGCAAGTAATTTTTTGAAAAGAATTCAACTCTAATTCCAATGACCATTCACTTTTCTTGCAGCACACATGCAATTTAAAATGATAGAGATGGCAGATTTCAAACTTGATAGTATTAGTAATCTGTGAAACAATGGCTCTTTTATTTCAGGCAGGTGGACAAACACAGGTTAATGCAGTTTTACTGGTAGCTGCCAATTTTGCAGTCTGAAATGAATGATAAACACCACGGTTCCATTCAAATTTTACACCTTTACTTTTTATTAGTTTTGTTATTTGGCTTTAGACTTTGAGAGACAATTAGGATCTAATATTATCTTCATTTTACCTTTTAGCCCTACCTCAGTGAAGTAGATACAATCTGTAGCAGCTGCTATCACAAATTTAACAAATGTCTTCCAAAAAGTCCATATTATGGACTTAAACTGCTTCAGGATGAAATGTGCAATATGGTTCATTTTCTGGACTGCCAGAGTAACAGTGTGATTTCTACGAGATACTGCAGTCACAACGAAAAGGGACCTTTGATATGAGTGCTACATGGCCAACCGAATCACTGCTATTGCATTTGTCAGAAGAGCAGTGTGAGTTATAGGTCATATCCTCCCATTACATCCCTGTCGGAGGAGTAACATGTCAGTTTGAAAAGAGACAAAATTGCCCACATGTATTTTTATTTATTTATGTGTTTATTTTTATTTATCCTGTCTCTCTGTCACTTATCACTATCTCTCTTTTAACTGACAGTAAAGGTGCATTCTAACATGTTGATTGTAATTGGTTTGAATGAGGATGTGTACATCAATGATAATGATATTTTAATATTTTACAATGTGTAATTAAAAGAAGGTGACCGCTGCTCGAGGGGTATCTAATTAAAAAGTGTTGCCCAAATCAGTCTGAAAACAGTAATGAGGGAACAGAGGAAATAATTAAATATGAAATTTTGTAAACATGAAAGTAGCAAGAGAGAGGATGATTCATGTTGTTTTGTCATAGATTTAATTAGATTATACAATTAGATTATATATATGTGTTGGAGACATGGAGACAAACAGTTTCAATGCACTTATGGTTTGGATTAAATTAGTACATTTCCAGTGTAAGCAAAATTACTATGTTACCCTGCGTGACTCACCTATCCACTCTTTGTCAGACCAGCTCTGCCAACTTAGTGTAGAGGCAAAAAAGTCCTAGCTGCAGCAATTTTATCATTTATTAGTACTACTAAATAGTTTTAGGAGCCATAACATGTGCCTATGGATTTCATTGCAGGCCATAATAGTCACATTACTGAAAAAATCATTAGCAAATTGTTAGTGTCTTTTGTTCCATTTGATGTATTTTTAAGGAAGTTTCAAGCTCCCCTTTGACATACACACACACACACACCTCCCTGTGCACTAGTGTAAAGAAAAAATTAAAAAAAAAAACAAAGAAAAAACCAGTTGGATGAAACTTGCAACAGCATACTCACTCCCTGCAGCAAAGAGATTATTGTCTCAGCTAGCTGTGGTGCTGGTTGGCCGAAGCTTTAACAGCCTGAGATGCTGCCTCTATTTGTTCTATTTTCCAAGCAGTAGACCGGGGCACGTAAAGGTGCTGTCCTGACAGCTATATAAAGTGTGAATAAGTAAACAGCAGATACTATCCGTTGTGCATACGTATATTCTGGGAAGTCATGCTAGCTGTGTGAAACATAGCCTAGGTTCTAACTCCTACAGCGTACCTTTCGATTAAGTTTTGACGGTTTTGTAAAATAGGGGGTACATCACATGAAAGTCTATATCATAGAAGGGCACAATGTTTACATACTATAACATTTATCTTGATAGAGTCTATACCTAGGGTTAATACCAAGGACTAAGAAGAAACCATGTTGTCTGTGCAACCAAACAGGCCACTCACCTGCAATAATGTACAATTTTCCAGTGTCAAAACATCTTATTCAATCTTGTTCCTGACCCTCAACACAAATCAATGAACAAATCAATGATGTTCATTAAGTTGAAATCCCAGAAGATTAACTATATTTGCTTGGTCACCAAGAAAAACAAAAATACAGACTCAAGCTACTCTATCACTGTAACTGGACAAAAAACTGAGTGATGCAATGGGGTCTTGCTAACGGGTCTTGCTGCAACTCAAAAGACAGTTAAAGGGCTGTCAGACTAAATTCAATACTCTTCCACTGATTTAAATTCCTATATATATGCCATGTGTTGTCTCTTGTCTCTTGTTGAGTCCATCAGCTGCAACAAAGGATGCATTTGTAGCGTAGTGTAGTGTGGTCTGGATGCGTATATGGCCTCGATTATGTGCTCAACAAGGGATCATATGTAAATTAAAGCTCACACAATTTGCTAAATCAGAATATTCTATAAGTGGGAATTTCAATTAGTCTATTGTACCTACAATGATTGAAACGCAGGTTGAACTAACATCCTTGTAACCTTTTATGTTTGTGATCATAATCATAACACAATATAGGATAAAATCCATCCACAAAAGGCATTTATTCTTGAGGTAGCATATGAGATTTTTTTATCAAAAGAAATGGCCTTATCAGTTTTGGCTTATCAACATAGAACGCCTGAAGCATGAAAAAAGGGAAAACGCTCTCAAGATTGAAAGCTTGTGAGGGGATGAGATTCATACTAGCAAAAGTACAAGATACGTGATATTGAAATTTATTTTTTGATGCTGATAATCTTTTTTCTGATTTATTAATGTATGTATGTATTTACACTAAAGTTACTATTTTGGAGGAAAGAAAGTTTACTCTTGAATAGTAAAATTATTCTTGACCACCGGGGTTTTTTGTGTTTAATGTGAAAGGGTGAAAACTTTTCCTCTAGCAAGCCCCCAACAGGGATTTGTAACCCACCTAGAACAATTCAGTTCACCTTTTCTGATGATTCAAATATTATGCTTTATTCAAATTCAAACATATGTACAATACAGACAAGCTGGACTCCAAGTACACAGGAAAACAAACCTTACAGGACTGTTACAATGAAAATCCTGGCCCAGGCTGTTGACAACAAAGACACACTATGTTGCTAATTACACCTCACAGTGACACCTGCTATCTGTTCAGAAGCTGTTCCGAGATTGGTTTGGTAGAGCAGGAAAATTAATTTTGTTACTGTATATTCACATTAAGATACATGGAGATTTTGGTGTGACAACATTCCATATGACAGGATAAAGACCTGCAGCATTATTGCCCATCATTTGCTGCATCAGACACACTGCACATTACTGCTACTGCCATTGTTACTCTTTAGATCTGATGCCTCTATCAGATGAAACGCACTGCTTGGGGCCTGATTGCTGAATTATGATGGCATGGTGACATATTAGCTACACACATCACTGAATATCTACAGGAATGTATTGATCTAACAACACAAGATGTTTTTTTAATGCTCAGCTCTCTGTCGTGTCACAATGTCAGTTTGAATGATCATGTGAAAGTGTGGCTCAGTCTGCTGTCATAGAGCAGAAAAAGGCTACTTACATCTATTGATCTCCTGTCCCTCCAGCTACTGCTTATCAGCTTGAGACATACTGTAGGTCTGTAGGTCTTTCATTTTGCTGTTCATTTTTGAAAATCAACTTCAAACAGTAGCTCATTTCGTACCCTTACTACATGTCTTCTGTGGTGCATGCATGTGTAGCGGATTTTCTTTAAAGTCTGGTATGTACTTGTTGATGCATAAAACTAGAGAAGGTGGACTCGTGCATAAATGATGCAAGACACCATTCAGATGGTAAAATTTATAGTGGTGCTTGCGAGAGTAACATAAAGTATTTACATGTCTTTCTTACATTTAATAACATCAGAATCATTGGAATGAAACATAGGTCATGCAGTCGAGCGGCCACTGAAATGCCTATTCATGCAGAAAATCTTTTGATTTAATGGCAGAAAAAACAGAGAAATTAAAAAAATGCCTTTGCATTGTGAAGGTTCTGAAATAATTGCATGGCTTGTTGATATGGCATCATATCACTTGCTACAAGTTGAAGGAAATAATTACTCTTAATAATCATAAAAAATAATTACTGTGTGGGCCTGTTCAGGTTTGTTGTTTGCATGGTAAAACTATTTGACATGCAGTTTTTAAAGGGGCAGAACTGCATATTTAAGTGACAAATTATTGATTGATAGTTGGGGCTACTGGCAAGGATGATGTTGATGATCTGTAGGTGGCATAGAAACTCCAGGAAAGAGGAGACAAATGGGTCGACGGCAGTACCATATTCCTTTCTGACAATCTTTTTAAAATAAATAGACAGTAGTTGAAAAGTTCTGTTGTAGATGAGCCTAGCATAGCAAAGAAGGAGATGAGCAAGGAAAGACAACCGACCACATCCATCAGCTAAGTCTCAGGTGAACAGATTTTTCACATTGAAGATGCAATACTTCACTGCCTTGTCAGCATAGCTACAGTTAGTTGATCAGGAGTTGTTTCACTGCTATATATCAGCATGTCATTCAAGCACATACCCACAAAGTTGCCACAGTAGCTCATTCATAAGTGAAAGGGCTTCAGTCTTGCATACCCCCTCCAAACTCTCCAAGGACCCAGTGAACATCATATCAAACTCTCCCACAAAGTGATTGTAAGCAGTTTGTTGTGGTCTTATGTAGCAACTGAATTAATACATAAGACCAAATAAGACCAAATTAAAAAAAAATAAATCATTTTTATGAAAGCTAAGCATGTATTACTTTCATTACAAATGAGATAAACTGACGTTTACTCAATTAATTTACTAAGCATGCATTTTACCATAGCAGCCTAAAAAAAATGTTCCATGGAAACAAAACTATCAATAGTATAAACTAATTTTAAACATAAAGTAATGATTCTTACCTGTAGGTTTTTGAAAATTCTGACTCTATCAATACTTTTATGGTATCAAAAAAGAAAGCAGTGCATGGCAGAGAAGGATAAACTTTCAGATGTATTCAGGCTCTTTTTGACAGTTTCTTCAAAGTGAGTACCGGCCCTAAAAGGAACTATTACCCTCATTGACTTGCTTTACAAATCCCCTGAGCGTCTCAAAGTGATGTTTTGTGAGTTCTGCAGCATATGTTATATTAATTCAAGCCCTTGTAGTACACTTGCTTCTTTAGAGGCCTGAGGAAGGTAAACTGCTATGACTTGCAGAGGCAGCTGGATGTCGAGGAACAACTGTGCATTTTTACATTGGCACAAATAGCTGCTTATTCTCTGCACAGGTACCAAAACAAATATCAAGATAAAACAGAAATTAGAACACACTATATGCCATAGTAAATGTGAAAATAAAAACTTGAAATTGAGAGATTGCTTTTGCAGCTCTTACCTTTTTTGTCCTAGGTGGCACATCAGGGAGCAGGGTAACATCAATAGGCTTCAGTCTTGGATCGATTTATCTGTTACAAAAGATGAAAAAGAAAAAAAAAATGCCACAGAACAGTTTTTTTCTAGTATTTAACCGAAGCTCTTGATTTATTTCTACGGCAGTTCCAACTGATGCCAGCTAAAGCTTGGTGAGAAGAGACTCACATTACACTGTGTGCTAAAGGCCCAAATACATTCACTGGAGACACTGCGCGGCACAATGAATAGGATGAAAATGTAAAAGCCTTGTCGAAGGGTACGTTAGCCTTGAATTATGGCACATTCTGGGGAGTGACCATCACATCTCTGAATACATCCTTAACTCTATCTACATAACAAAGTTATAGTTGAACGGTCATTTATTATCTCACAGCCACAGACCTTGGTGTCTTTTGGTTGTTTAACCGTAAATTTTCTTCATCACAGAGCTTTTGCCATTCATGTAACAATGTTATTGTCATTACCTTTTTTGCCCTTGAGCAAGGCCTTTAACCCTTAACTCCTCTCACTATGAGAGGCTGCCATCAGAACAGAGCATGGTTGCGCTGGGCAGCGTTCAGGTTGAATGTGTTACTGTGATTATGGTATGAGTCTCAGCAGAATTAACTGGATAAATAACAAGTTAACGAGCATTTGAAGGACTACTTACTTTTTCAACATACAATCTAAGCAATAACTCATCAATTTCACATGTTTTTGTTGTACTAATCAGCTATTTGTTCTAATATAAACTTAACTTATTAAAGGTTAAATGAGGCTATTACTTATAATTTGATACACAGTGTTTTTTGTTGTTGTTTGTGGCCAAGCATTCAGTTCCCATTGAGAGCAAAGAAAGGGGTAGTGGCTCATCAGAGACAGGAGGCTGCCTCTCCCGACTAGATTAGACTAGAAAAGAACACAATGATGCATTGTCAACGAGCAAGTACTTGAACAGATCATCGGGATGGCAGGGAAACATTAACTATCTTTTCATGCAGTTATTTCCCCTTTGCAACTCTCAAAATGTCTTTGAAAAAGTAGACAGGAAATAGTATACTATGTGGTTTATTGTCAGTAGAAACCTGTAAAATCTAATTGCATATCATGGTTAGAAGTGTTGAAAACTACATTTATTCTATTGCTTTGGCTTACAGGTAAATCCCATATAAAGCCTTGTAAAAATCAAATTAACAAAGGAGCTGTAGATTAAAGTATCTTTGCCTCAATTTCTGATCTTTACAACAATAAAATACCAGTGTGATTGGCCAGAGTGACAGACGACTCAAATGATGCCTTGAAGTAAGGTGTTGTCAACCGTGGCACAGAATCTCAGTCAAATAAAATTTGTGTGTGCCTGCAGAGTAAAAACTTTCAATGTAAGCTGGCACATTGCATCTTCATACCAGTTGTGTCCTAGTAGTTGACAAGCAAAGGTCAACTGCCGTAAAGGAGAGTGTGATTGATTGTCAAGGTCCTTTGGGTCCCTGTATTTGCAGTTCAGTGATGGAGCAGCCCTAATACTTCTACCATCCTGTCCTGTGATGTTAATTTTATAATTAAGGGAGTTGTTGGACTACAGTAAATGCTCTTAGGACATTAACAATTGAATAAGTGAATGAATGTTTTATATTGCAACAAACAATGACTACTTTGCCTCTTGGAGAGATTTGGACTTAGGGCTTTGCTACAGCAACATGTGTCCTTTATAATTTATATCAATGATGTCAGAGACTGGATGTGGTTAGAGGAGGAATCATCTGCAGTCCACCTATTGCCTGATGAGCCAGATCAACACCAACTGCTTTAATTATTATGATTACCACTGTTACCATTTCATTTAGTCCTATTAGTAATATTATTAGTATAACTATTAGTTTTACTATTAGTCCCATAATTGTGCTATGCTCTCTGTCCTCCCTCTGTCCTCCCTTTTGCCCCCCCCCCATCCCTCTCCCTCTCTCTTTCTCTCTTTCTCACTGTCAACCGAGCCGGTCGAGGCAGACGTCCACCCACCATGAGCTGGGATCTGTTCAGTGTTTCTACCTGTTAAAGGGAATTTTTCGTTGCCACTGTCACCAAGTGCTTGCTCATTGGGGAAATGTTGGGTCTCTGTAAATAATAAGTATAAAGAGTCTGGTCTAGACCTGCTCTATATGAAAAGTGCCCTGAGATAACGTCTGTTATGATATGGCGCTATATGAATAAAAATGAATTGAATTGAAAAATCTGTAATTTCTAAAATGGGAATGCTACATAAATGTGTATACATAAGGAAAAGGCAGCCAAACTAAATTTCCTGCAGAAAAAAATTACATGATGAAAGTCACATCCAGTGTAAAATAAGCAGTGGATCAACCGTGAAGTTAATTGTCTTTGAATTATACCCGGGGATGACACTGTATCTACGAGAACAACAAAAGAATGAAAACTAAAAATCACATATTGCTACAAAGCTGTAAACTGGGAGAGTTCAGTGAACATACATCACATTGGAAAGCCATTTATAAACCTGTCAGCACACAGACCAACCTCAGCCTGACTTTCATTACCACTGTTATTTGGGGCTCTTGCTGTACTATGCCATCTACACAAAGTAAGCTCTTTCTGTTAAAAGGATGAGAATGTAGAGAGGCAACATCCCCAGTCTATATTTGCAGAGTCCTCTATAAACTTCCTGCTGCAGTCTAGGGTATGGGAGTGTGAAGCTGATCTTAGCTGCACTGCAGTGATGTATGGTGAATGTTTAGATGATGCCTTAGCTGTGTGTTATCTCTTGGTATAATGGATTGGTGGTTGTTTAGATCTGTAAACTCAGAGACCTGGTGAGTTGGTGAGCGCTCACGCCAAGGGTCAGCACACATGCTATATGTTATTTTTCGAGCAAAGTATGATAGTTACAGTATATCCAGCATCACACTGGCTTTTTCCAACGAGGAGCAGAAAGGAGAGTCTGACATTAAATTCACTGACATACTGAGACCAGAACAAAGTCTTCCACCAAGCTTATTTTGAAAATGATTAGATTCCATCAGTGGATGCCAAAGGGGTCTGCTCTGCTGACCTCTGACCCATTTAGTGACTCAACTGACTTTTTGTGCTCTATGATGAAGCTTCTGTGCCCCCCTCCCCCCTTTTACAGCTCTCTGACATTGCTCAGTTTTTCTTTTAAGGTGGATCAGGACCCCATTTCCCCACTCACTTTGTGCTACCCACCCCCTTTTTATTAGCAGCATAATAGCACAAATACATTATCAAAGCTAATCAGAGTCAAATGAAGAAAAGTAGTGGAGTGAGACTACAGGAATTGCCTCTTTCCCCACCATTGTAGTGCTGCAATACTCGTATTAAACTTTTTCAACTGCTTTCTCTATACTTGTTTCTACCTCTCTCATTTTATTCTCTCCCTCTAAGCCTCCCCTTGTTTTCTTGCTCTTCATTTTTATTTCTGATCTTTGTCCTTTCTTAGACTTTCTCCTCTCCCTCACATCTCCCCTCTCCGTGTATCCTCTCTCTCTACCCTGCATCCCTCTCTCTGCCTTTCCTCAGGGATTGCCTGTTTGATATTCTGCTTGTCTGGCAGGGCGGCAGGATGGATTAGATCATGGACAGGCCCCACAAACCACCCTGATCCACAGGACAGCTTTTCAATCACTCCGCCAGTGCTCTTCCACCTATATAAATACAACCATAGGGAGAGAACCACAGATCAAGAGGGGTAAAAAAGTGAAAATAATAGAGAGGGATAAAAACGAACAGGAAAGGACAAATGTAGAATTTTATGAAGTAGCGCTGTCACTGTGCAAGCAGGGTGAAATATGCCAGAGCCTAAGAGTTACATTTCCCTGTTCTATTCAGTTTGCGCATATCAAGTGTCTGCCGACGTTGTTTTGGAACACAAACCAGCTTAAAGAGAGAACAATGGCTCATTTGCACCTGTAATGGCTCGCAGCAGTATGTGCTCAACGATGGATGGCCTGCATAGTTGTCCCCTTGGCTTTGCTCGATGGTACAAGTTTGCTTTCTCTCTCTCCCTGTGTGCATTTAATGTTTTACCTTGATCCTCAGGACCTTCCCTCTTTGGACAAAAATTACAGATCCCTCATGTGGGTAAAGCAGAATTACTGTGCCTCCGCTGCCTTTGTTTTTTTTTTTTTTTGTATTGGATCAATACGGTGATCTTCCAAGCCCGACATTGGGGGGCATTATAAAAAGGTTACATATGAGAGTGTTTAGTCCATTGCACTCTCCTCAGGTACTTGGAGAGTATCGATCCATTGAGGCTCATCAAAATGTTTTGTTGCTAAAGTGTGACACTTGAACAGTAATCACCTTTAAAAGGTGAGATAGTAAGATGGTGTGTAATTGTAGTCGCTTAAAGCCACTAATGACTAATGCTGTGATTGGAGCATTACAATCTCCTCTGAATGCACTTAAGTATAAGTATTTTTAGTGATTTACAGACATCCATAGACTTTCAGTTCACATAAACTAGTTGGGATTCAATCACTTTACATGTAAAAAAACAGTATAGTTTTTTTTCATAGATTTTTCTTTTGTATTTTCTGTTTTTTTCAACCTTGTAATGTTCTATAAATTTATTTTCAGTGATTATCCCCAAAGGTTTATACATTTTTGGGAAAGTTTTTCTTGTAATTTGAGTTTCTGGAAGTTACATACTGTATAAATTTACATAATGATAAGTCAGACTTAGAGATGAGTTTGCTTTTTAAAAAGAATACAGTAAGTTGCAAATTGCATGTGAGGGAAGGACAGATTAAAAGGTGCTGAAAAAAGACAGAAGTTATGCATTGAAAGTTCTAAATATTAATCCAATGAATGTAAATTGCAGAACGGTCTGTTGGCCAAACTGGGGATTCGATGTTCAAGCAAGAAACCTGATTCCCAAAAAAGCCTGTGTGAGATATTATAAAAAATACCGTTTTTTTAACTTACAAAATGACAACATTTTTGGAGATATATCCAGAAATTTCCACCATTTTCCAAGTCTTTATGGGATAGGCAGTTGCTGGTATTTCATGGGTAGCTGAGCTTGGATGAGGACAGACACTTGAGGCTCTATTTCAGTGATGCAATCACAAAAACCAGTATAAAGGACCAAGTCACTTATCGCTGGCCTAGCCTGAACTAGGGGTGGATGATGCAAATGGCTCACCAAATAGAAAGGGAACTCCAGGGCTACTTTTCCAAAAAGGAATATGTTTGTCCAAAATTGGCAATGCACAAACAAGTTGCCATAAAGTCCAAATCTTCAACCAGAGGCATATGATTTGCCCTTCGTAGTGAGATATCAAAAGCCAAGTCATGCCATATCTTTTAGAATCAACTGATCCATACAACGACTGCAATGTGCACTTTATGACTCTTTTGTCGTGCAATAGAATTAAAATTAGAGAGAACAAATTTAACATATTGTTTGTTGCCTTAAGTTTGAAGTGATTAATAAGGTTGCTTGTAATTAGTTTTGATTTTGTTTAAGGGCAAAAATGATATTGCTGACACCAAAATGGAGTAAAGCAGTAGCTTGTTTGAAGAGTCCCTTCAGGCATATTGAAGATGTGCAAAATAATTTTCTCTCTTTATATGCTAATATGGTTTACAAAAAAAAAGCATCTTAACGACATACTTCTTTTACCACCTGACTGGCTGCACAACCTTTAACTGTAAAGAATTAACATCATCTTTTATGTATTAGGGGAGTCACTATGTTTTAATTCTCATTTGACTTACTGCATTTTTACAAATGATAAATTAACTACCAGTCTGAGCACCACTTTAGAGCTTGAGCACTGGCTTCACCTTCAGGTGACACAAGAAAACTGATCTATTCATAATATTAGACCCCCCTTATTATCAACACACGCTTTAGTGGATAAAATGACTATGGTTACTGTGTAGTAATTTTTCTATCTGAGAAAGTGTAATAACTGACAAAATGAAAACCTTTCTGCCATCTTGAAATTTTACATTTTAGATGTAAAGATTTTAAAGGGTGAGCTGAGTTAATAGAATATTCTATTATAACATCCTGAAAACCCTTATGCATGCCCACACATGCTGACATACACTTAACACTTAAGTATGAATTAGTTCATAGTAAGCAGTAAGCATGTCATATGGTGGAAATTTGATTTTGGTCACTCACAATGACGCCGTGACACTGTTTATCACACAGCAGAACTCGGGTACATGAGCAGACCATCCATCTACCGCCGTTGCTGACAGCTCATATGTGACTTTTGGTGCTCCTCCCCAGGGCACTGGAGGGCTAATGAAAGATGTGATGTCTCTGAGTAACTGGGTAACCTCTAATCCTGAATATATGAAAGGGCCTAAATACCTTTGAAAGATAGGTTTGGCAGGCTTCTTCTGGCCCACATTGTGTGAGTGGACTGAATTCATGGACGTATGTACACTACATACATTAGTACTGGTTCACGTGTATGGTGTTGTGTGTTTTATCGGAAAGTGTCAAGCGTTATGGGAGAGGAAGTTTATTTGTTACACCTCAGTTTCCTCCAGTCACATTTCTGGTCTTTATGCTCTGTTGCCTGCAAGGTTGGACTGCTGACCAGGAAAGTGGGCACCTGACCCAGGATCCTAGTGTGTTGTTTGGATGTGATTAATTGCAGATTAGTTTGGTCATGTGCATCAATAAATTACAATATCAACTGACATGACTGGGGCCTTTGGCCAGGTCCTGCATTAACCTGGATGCCCTGTTTTATAGAGTAGTCAACATCTAGTTTACTACCTATGACAAGTGCATGTAGAGGTTAGGTGAATTGAAAACTATATGTCTGTCTATATGCTTTAGCCTAGTAACAGACTGTCGAACCACCCAGGGTCTTCCCTGCCTCTCACTCAGCCTGTGCTGGAATAGGCCCCTGTGACCCTGAATTGGATGAATCATTCAAATCTGACATAACATTGTTAATATTACTACACTCACCATGTGACTGTACATGTGCAATTTTCCTAACTCCCTGAAATGAAATGCTTAATATGAAAAGAATATTGTTATTCTTTTTTTTATCATTCTTCATGGGTGTTGTTGTTTTTTTGTACTTTATTACATATACAGTATATATGCATCAATGTTTTTAGTATTCTGCTTCATGTGTTCAACCATGTAAACATTATGTTCTAATTTCAGGAATCAAGATCATCATTTATGCTTGTTTTGGGGAATGTAAGCCCCTTATCAAAATTGTGTCCATCCTCAGCTGCTGAGGTAACTCGTTAAACCACGGATATGAAGGGCTGAGATATTGAAGAATCATGACACACCTGCAGACATACAGAAACCTGGATCTTTTTACGAACATATAAACAGGAATATGAAGAACCAGATTTCTCATGGTACACGCATGCTGTTCTGCATCTTTAACAGCTTGGATTAAAAAATGTTTTAGAATTTAACAAATTTAACTGTTAGCATAGTTCAAAACATGTATTTATACTTTATATAATATTCACAATATTGAGTAACCCTTCTTCACCAAAGGTATATACTGTAGATTCAAATCCTGAAGAAGAACAGATTCTCTCCCTTTCTCAGATCATTTACCTTCCCATCTTTAGCTATTACTGACATTAGACTGGAGCTCTCAGACTTTGATAGGACAAGAATATGTCCTGTGTTGAAGTGTTAATGGCAGGAGGGAGTCAGTCACTGATGTGGAGAGCAGCAACAGTCCACCCAGTGTCAGGCAGTGATTGATGCTCAAAGAATGGTCAAAAAAAACAGAGGCACCTAGCTCTCTCCCCAGTATGAAAGTGATATTTGCAGATGTTATAAAATAATTATTATATGCAGCTTTGTTTGAATATCTCTAATGTGAAATGAAGGTCCCTTTATTTTTGAATGAAATCAATAAAACACATCATTGGGAGACATTATCGTCCACCTTGTTTTAATTTTGACATCTGAAATAATATTGTTTTCTTTTAGTTATTACAACTATGTCCTTTTCTGTTTAATAGCTCAATATACTGGACAGGTACCAAGCTATAAACTACCAAGGTACAATGGATACTCAAATTTTGCAAGTCAAAATGGGCTAATTTGTGTTGTTTTGTCTCATGTACAGCAGGCTATTTGATCTCCCTGTGCTTCTTTATTTTTGACCTTCATGAGCAAACAAAGATCCATTTGTCTTCTCTGCTACAATGGGTGGTTGGGGCTACAAAAAAATATGTAATAGATAAATGAAATGCCTCTGTCAACAATGCTATTTTTACATGGGTGGTCATTTTGATTAAAATGTCATTGCCTCTGTTCATTTTCCTTGATGTTTCTGTTGAACTTTATACACTTGAGTTGTTCTGTCCATAAAATATAAATTATCCTCACTGAATTCACAAGACCTCCCTGTGTATCTACAGGCTCATGTGACTGCACACACAAGCAGACCCTTCATTAATACACCTTCTCATTGTGAGCTTATCTATGACATTTACAGGAGCTTCCAAAAGGGAGCTTTATGAGAATGATGCAGAGAAACTAACTGATGCAGTGTGTAGTGTCCATCTACAGGAGAATTTGTATAAATAATACAAAAAGGGAGCGTAATGGCAATGATGAGAATTGGAGTCAGAAAACCTTTACCTAAAAGTATATTTGGCTGAACACCAGAATGGGTGTCTCTATGTGAACTATGTTGTCATGCATTTGAAAACAACTTTACTTTCTGAGCTGATCACACATTAAAAAGTTTTATCCAGTTCGCCAGCTCCAAATGATTACTTGCAAATTCTGTGCTCATTGTTGAACACAATTCACAAAGTGCATTAATTTACCTGAGGCACCTAACTATGAAAAAACAGAAATTAAAAATAGGGCTGCATCCAATAATGGAATAAATGGAAAGGCACTTAAGAGAGGATGATGAGAATGCCCGTGCATCCTTTGAGAGGATGGCTGGAACAAATGGCTTTGGCTGATATGGGCTGAGATTTCTTCTTAAGATTGACATAGGTAAGTGGTAACACGCAAGCAGGGGTGCCATGTCAATTAAGGTGCATAGAAGACCGCAGTCGGTCTGCAAGAAGCTCATTAACACCAAGGTCAGTTTCATCAGGCCCCCAGGCTGTCGTTATTCTCATATTACCAGCAGGGCTTGAAATAAAAAGCCATATTGGGCATACATTGGCAAACCTTAGGATCGTGTGCAGATCCTGAGTTAAGGATGCAAATATGGACAGTGCATGTAGGGATACAAACCACATTGTCATACAGCTACCACCGCCACCGCTTCCATAGACACATACACAAAAAGACACACGAACCCATCTGACCACAAACGTGCACAATAATAGCTGTTTAAATAGCTGTTTCCCCAGAGGGATTTTTAAAATTCAGAGCAGGTAGCAGGTGTTTGTTAAAATGAATATTGTGATGGTGTTTATGCAAAACAATTTTATCAATGATTGCACATGGTTCCATGAGACTTAAATGGCTGAATAACTACCTGTACCTCTGCAACCTGTCCACTCATGCAAACCGGCCTACCACCAAAGTTATATAACTAGCAAGCTGAAGAAGTAAAAAAAGACAAATAGACCTGTTCTTATCACAATATGCATGCAGTTTCTCCCCTGATGTTCTCGCTGCATTTTTCTATTTTATGAGCCTTTTCATTTACCATAGTACCATATTGTGTGTATGCAATAATGACCACATAGTTTAACATGCAGTGTGTAAAAAGGCATTAAAGAAAATTTAAATGCACTGAGAAATACACATTTAAGGAACTGTCTAATATGTCAAACACAATCTCAGTTGCAGTTTAACCTTCTGCCTTTAACCTCCACATTGAGCATGTGGGGGATAAACAGTTAACTGCCAGAATTGGCCTCATCACTGATTGTGGGTAGTTTCAGCAGCCAGTATTTTCCTATACCCTCTGCACTGGGCCCTCTCCTTTCTCCCCCATGTTATTGGAAAGCGCTGATGGGAAATATATAACAGCCCAACACGATAACTGCCACCTTTGCGCCCTAAGCCGAGCTCTTACCTCAACTGTCAAGATCTAAAAGAATAAAAGCCTCTTGCTACTGTGCCTAGGTGCATGGCTACAGCTCAATTTGTTTGCAAGAGACAGACTTCCATAGAATGAGAGTCACCTGCTTTCATCCCTTTGCTCTGTTTGCTGTCTCTGACTTGTCACCCCCCCCCCAGGTTTGACTTTGTCTCTCTATGGATATTCCTGAATGGTTTGTACCTGCAGGCAGCCATTCCACTTTTTTTTATATCCCTTTCTCTTGACACTTGTTGACAATTCAGCCAAATCCACTCACTTAAAGATTCAAACAAGCACACATGTCTGTGCCCCCCTTCTTATTTTTAACCTTTGCCCCCGGCTTATTTTTAACCAAAAGTATACAGACTTTGAATGATAGGCATAACACAGTAAAGACAAATTACTGTCTAATTCATTTAATAATTTATTTATTATTTAACAGCATTCATTTGACCCTTAGTGCATCAGATTGTGTTTGTTATAATGCTACTGAATAATATGAATTAGACTAAAAGCAGACACACACACATGTCAAAAGGAGAAAAAAAACACAACATAGCACATATCTAAAAACAGCCAGATATTTAATCAAAAGCAATGGTCATTTTAAGTTTCCTTTTTTTTTTACCCTGGATTTAACACTAATAAGTGTCAAAGCAAATCTAAGATATTCTGGAATTTGTTCCAGATATGTGAAGTAGTAGCTAAAAGCAGGTCAACTATGTTCAGAAGACCAGTACCGGCTTACCTGCATGGTCTTCTAGGTTGATGTTTTGGTCTTACAGTGCAGTGGCAGTAATTTAAAACCACTTACATGACTGACAGGAAAAGCCTTGCAGAGATTTGAAGCAGTAGCAAAAAAGCTAGTAGCAGAAATTTAGCCTGATGTTTTCAATGGGGGAGAGGTTAAGTCATGACCGAGAAAATCAATAGGTTTGTCTGTTGGGAAGAAGACTGTACACAACAAAATGTGTGGCATCAATTTATTTGAGATGCTTTCATTAGAGACAAACAAATAGGTGAATAAATGATTAAAATGCAGTTGGTGGTGGAGGTAATACATTACTCACTGTAAAGATCCTAACTTAGATTAAATGGATCCATTTTCTAAAATTACAGAACAAAACAAAACATTTTTTCACTTATTTCACTTTTATTTAATTCTGCTGATACAATGAGAGTGAATTAAAGTTTGTTTGTGATACAGCTTTGAGATATCAGATTTTTCTCTCTCTTTTTTTTTTAAACACAATCTTTGGAGAACAAATGTCCAACTTACTCTGGATAATCCATAGACTATGAGAATAGCTTTCACTGGAAACACTTTTTACCAAAGAAGTATTCCTAGTGAAATCCTTTGAGAGGGAGATCTGAAGCATAAGCGCAAGGATTTTTCTTTTCAGTTTTTACATGCCTTTTTAGTACTCAGGGCACCATGAACAAAACACCATATACCTCTATTATACTATGGCTGGCAGCAGACATTTTTGAAATCAGTATCTCAAAATGCGGACATATAAACCTAGACTTTCAGCATGTATCAATTAAAGTAAGTGAGAAAATAGACTGAAATTCAATTCATCTATAGTCAGTCTTCATATCATAGTTGCCGATTGCTGATAATGTAGAAAGCGAGACGTTAAATCTTCTTACACCTGTACTAAATTATTATTATTTTTTTCAAAACAACAATTTCCCTGATTTGGTTGGGAGAGTAATTTCATTTTAATAATATTGAAATACCTGCTGAAACAAATATACATAGGGCATGACATTTTTTTAGGTTGCATTAGCGTAAGAAAGAGACCAGTGGTTTTTACCAAAGGGCTATTGAGCTCAAGATGTTATGAATGATGAGCCCTCATTTAAATCACACATTGGCAATTTGGACAAACTGGCTTCCCTATGTAAACATGTCAAAAAAATGTATGGCAACAAGAACACAGAGAAAAAAATTACGATCGTATGAAAAAAATACTTTTATTATGTCAGGCTAAAACATACTGAGTCCGAAATGTGCAACCCTGTCTCCTAAGAATTCCATTTATGTACAAATAAAGTGCAACAGCAAATGTGTTTTGTAGGAAACATAATCACACACCTGTCACTCCAGAGATCAGGGTTTGCATCCAGAATCCAGTCTGTGATGAGCTTTAGGCAACAATGATGTTTTAATAGAGGCTAAGGAAAGATGGTAGGTGAGGTTATATGTAAATAAATATATTTGTCTAAAGTTACTTTGAACTTTTCTCTGTATTAACCAGACCACAATCTTTCCCTAACCTTCATTAAAGTGATGTGAGTACCTAAATATAACCATACAGCAGTTTAATAATGCTGTAGTCACTATAAATTGAAATTTTACTGCAAGATCAGATATTTTGGCAAAAAAAAAGTTACCATATCGCTGTGGTTGAGCACACTATTCGTTTTTTGAAAGGTTAAATAAAAGACATGGCTGTAGCTGAAGTCCTGAGATCGAAGCAGCTACTTACTGAGAAAATACAAAGTAAGTTGTACGTATCATAATTATGACCATTATGAAATCTTTGGAACAAAAATGTAGTGAGGCATTACTGCATCTTTCATGGTATAGATAAATGACCCCCTTTAATTTTCAGTGTACATTATATAAAGGCTCAAAACTGGATGAAGTGTTAGAGGACAGCATCAGTCATTCTCACTTCAATTCCTTTCTAATGATTTCATTATTCTTTTGATGCTTCCCTTCTCCAATCTTACCCCAGAGGCTGGGGCCTGAACACCATTCTGCCTTTAAATGGAACACTGATTGTTTTTCATGTTTATTCACAACCCACAGGTCAGCAGCCTCCCATAATCTGCTGTTTCTTCCAAGGACAATTTGGGGGATATCATGAATAAAAATGATCTTAATAATATTGCGGGGAAAGGACCCATGGCAACTATGAATACCATTAGTGCCTGATCAGAGGCCGTTAGTGTCACATTTATATGGCCAGAGCAACAGTATGGAGCCTGCATGAGTGACTCTTGGGGCTGGCTGTTTACAATTTTGTCATTGGTTCTTTCATATATTTTCTCATCCTCAAAGTACTGTCCTTCAATAGGATCTTTTTATAGTATAATGGAGTTTTTATCCCTAGAGGCATTGTTATGTGTATTTGTATTAGATGAACTATTTATCTTACTTCTCCAGTTTACCTCAGATTGATAATATGAAAACATAAATATAAGGGAAAGTCATTGTGTCTTCAGTGGGATCTTTGCTGTGAAGCAAGCCTCATGGAGCAGTTACATCAATTTGCCTCCCTCCAATACCCTTGACCTAGATGGCAAAACTTCCCAGGGAGTATAGAATTAAAAGTGAGAAAAATACAATTATGTGCAGGAAAAAAACACGCCAGGTGATCAAATATAGTATTTTCCTTGAACTGTGGGGTAAAGGGATGACTGTTCTTAAAATAAGAACATAAAGAACAGTAGGACTACATCCCAAGGGGTATGTCCTGCCCCTCCTCCTAGGGAAGGAGGGGTTACCACATAGGTTGTCAGGACCATACACATTACACATACTGTGTCACAGTGTCTTGATTTTGACATTCGGGCAGAGTGGAGTAAAGCTGGAGAGCTATTATTATGCATGGGATGGAGTTTTAACAGTGATAAGGGTCGATTTCTGTTAATACGGTATGAAATTAATCTGAGGTCAAGGCCAACCTGTCCCAACATCCTTGTCATGTTCAAACATTTTTATTCTTTTCTTTTTTTTCTGTTTCCTGCTTGATCCACATTTCATGTGATTTAAATTGTCTTCCCCTGACTTTGAGGCCTCTGTTATAATGAATCAAGATGCAATGCGCAAGGCACAGCCAACTGTGCCATGGCAATTGGGTGGGATGAGAAAGAATCCATTATCATACATTATGTATGGGTGTCTTAGGGGTTGTACCAATCATGGCCAATCACATCAGTTACTTCCCCCCTTTAGAAGCAATGTTGTCCCACCATAATGTAGTGACAGTTTGGTAATGGAGGATAGAGTCCAGGAACCTTTCTAAGAGAAAGGTGATATTCTTACAATGGAGCAAAATTACAATTTGCATATGTGCAACCGATGAAAAATAATATATAGAAGCACAAAGAAAGAAGAAGCACACCAGCCAACATCTCTTTCTCAGTCTTTCTAGATACATTTAAAGACTGTCAAAATATTTCCTATGGATGACAATATACTCAATTATCATTATAAAACTTTACAATTTGGCATGACAATGGTTCACAAAGGATGCCTTGATATTGTTTTACTCAAGTGATTATTAGAGGATAAGTTTACCAAAACACAATCAATTGTAAAATGAAAATTTCAGGTTTTTGTACCCATTCAGCAGAGGGGGTCTGTCAGACCCTGTCAATGAAGATAATAAGTCGTTGTCAACAAAACACAGGGGTTAAACTTAACAGCAATGGATCTTTCAAGAACAATTTCCATTGGGAATTATATTCTTGATAGAAAATAGCTCCAATGAAAGTTGTTAAAAGCAAGGTCTATGGATGATCCTGAGTAACCGTGAAAGCATTTGTCAGGAACTGATTTAGATGGTGTTACTGAACTTTGATAAATCATTTCCTTGTAGTAACAGATTTATGAGTACCAGGTGCTAAAAAATCATTATAGTCCATTATAATTTCCTCCTTGATGAATGATTTGTTCTTCCTCATTGTGGCCCACCAAAGAAGACAGTATTTTGTAAAGCAAGCTGAGAAAGAGGTCTCTCACACAAGTCTACATTTTTGACAGATATTATGGAAATACAGTGTAATTAAGGACCTTCTCCATAGTCATGAGGCCCAGAAGCATCCGGCTTAACCCTAAAGAGAGACAAACATAAAACCCAGTTCAAGGCAAGTTTGCAGATTGGGCTGTCTGGTTAAACTGTCTGCATTAATTATTTAGTAATTAGCAACATGTAATTGCCTTCTGACAGCTAGGATTACACTGTCTTTGTAATGCGTTTGGTTCCTCAATTACACCAGGGCCTTGGTTAAGCCTCTACTTGATTTGGCTTATCTTTTAATTTTCTTTCTCTTTACCCCCTACTCCCTATTTTCTTTACTTGAACATGTACTTCATTTACTTCATCCTTTGGTTTTTGAATGGAGTAGTAAGTCACAGTATTCAGCCAGCATGAGATGTTAGACCAATACAAATGACTCCCTGTGTGCCTCTGATCTCTAAACCAGGGTCTCTTAGTCTTTTATTTGGTTCAAAGCTACTCATTACACTCAAAGTAAACAAGTGCACTTCTGGTTGTGTTTCCACAGGATGCTTTTGTGTCCATCTTTTCACTCTCACTGAACTGTATTTGCACACTGAGACCTTGAGGCCTGGGCTTGGATCTTATATCTCTAGACCTAGGGCTATCCAGCCAAACTTCAGGCCAAACTGAGACAACTGATTATCAGAGTAGCCTTGGGAAGGATTGGGGTACTGCAGAACCAGGGGCCCATAGCAGCGATAAGCCGAGGTTTTATGGGTTAGCTGAGCAGGCCAACATACCTTAGAGGGATGTGTGAATATACACTATGCGTGTTTGTTTGTGTGTGCATGCAGACCCATGTTTATGTGTATGTGTATACACACTATGTCTTTGTGATGTTTGACTGTGGACAGTGTGTGTATTTTAAGGTTTTGTCCCGTATATCATTGGTATTTCCTGAGGGATATGCATTTGCTTTTGTAGGCTGCAAGCTATGCTGGAAGGGAAAAAAACAAAAAACAAAAAAACAAAAAAAAACGGAACAGGAGAAGTAGCCTGCCACAAAAAGCTCTTTTTTTCACTCATGGATGCAATGGCTACAAGCACATTCTTTCTGCACACATAAGAAACCATGTTTAAGAATATATTTGAAACTGCAGGGGGAGTTGAGTTCAATCAGTGGGGTTAGTACTTCAAGTGTCATTCTGCTTTTCTCACATTCTTATTCATTCTGCATTGTCTTATTTTCCCCAGTATTTCTGTAGATGAGATTGAAGTTCAAAAGATAAAATCTAACAGTTAAAGAAGGAAAAGGCTGAAAGTAAAAGAGTGACCGGAGTGATACGGCAGGGGCTTCTTCCCTACCTGTTGAAATGCATCTCCTTTGCCCCACCAGTCTTCAGTGGCCTTTGCTATAGCCTGGAGATGCAGTCTCAATCAATTTTTGTTGAGCTACATTGCTTTATGAGGTTAGGAAAGTAAGCAGGGTCTGGTGAGTGGGTGTCTCAGTCTGTGCTCTTGAGATAATACAGTAAAAGAAGTGTTCTATCATCATTTTGACACTCAACCCAATTATAGAAATAACTGAGTTTGACTGAGTAACGGAGTATGTAATGACATAAAAGGCATGAGCTTACATCCATATGTGTGTGTCACCCTTGAGAGCTGAGGTGGAACCAGGATTTGGAACATTTTACCATCAAATTGTTGCTCTTGAGTAATAAATGGAACACGGCAGGGTGACAGGTAGGTTGGATGTATATTCCTTAGAAGAAATAAAGGCATCATATTACTCAGATAGCTTCAGAACTTACACTGTTAGATATATTTTGCTTAGCTTGTCCTGAAAATAAAGAAACTGAATTGCAACAAAAATAATGTGCATGCACATGCATGTGTGTGAGTATGCACATGTTTATTTGCATTTAAAAGTGAGATCTATTCTTGTATTCTAATATATCAGTCTTAACCCATTCCAAAATCTGCCTCAGGTATCAATAAGTTGTGACTTTTTACAGTAAAAATGACATTGTTTCATGAGACTGAGCCCAGGAGGCAAGAGCTCAGAGGGTTGATTACAGAAAAAGTATCTATTGTATTAGCTGTATATAATATCTATTATATACTACTCTTTATACTATACCATTTTTGCAATTAGCCTACAATAAATCAACATATAATAACATAATATTATATACATATCCTTTTTTTATCTACATCATAACAGCACTATTCTCTTCACACAAGGCCTAAAGTTTCCCGTTTGGGGAGTTAAGTGAAACACAAAAGCATGTTTAGTTGCTTTTATAAAGTAATGATCCATATCTGTGGAATAACGGCCATAAATCATGAAAAAAAGTTTTGAGGCTGCCAATGAATCTTGTCAAAGAAAACTCAGACAACGTTGCTAAAATGGGAAAGAGTGAGATCACAGAATTCCATTACATTTCCAATATGGCTTGATGCTAATATCTTTCACCAAAATTAATAAAAATATATCAAATAAAAAATCATGCTTCATTATTCATTTTATCAGTGTGCAACTCTACATCTAACTTGTTCACAAGACATATCGTCTTTAAGAAATGTCTTTCTTTTTTCTGTGGCCACCTCAGGAGTTTGAGATAGTATGTAAAAATTCCTGCACTAGGATAATTAGGTATAAGTATTCTTTCATCAAATCATAAGAGGTAAGAAAATATCAGATTGAAAAATAAGCAGACAGAAAGCAGCTGATAGGAATTTTTTGCTCTAATCTCTGATGTGAAATTTTCTAAGACCTTAACATTTTTCCTGTATTTTTTTGTTTATGAGGTAGACAATGACCTTCTTTTAATTACTGTGTTATGGGGTTTGGGTGATGGTTAGTTTAAATAATTGACCACTTCACATACTCATGTGGAATTAGGTCATTTTTGAAGACACAATGACTTGAATTCATTGCCTGGAGGCATGCCCTGACCCTAATTTAATCCTAATTAACAAAGATCCCATTTATGCATATTCTGAATCCATTTGCAGTGAAAGTTGTAGACACCAACTTTGTCCTCAAAAACTCATCCTCAAATAATTGTATTGTATTGTATTGTTTTTTCTTGGATGAGGCCACTGGCAACTCCTTTGCATGTACTGATGCATTCATTGATTAGTTTCATTGATTTATTTGAATAATTTACTTGGTTTATTGTTAGGCCTACATCAACTCTGATACATTGATGGTGGAGAAAAGTCAAGGGGAGTACATGTACAAATCATTGCTATTTGTCACGTTACGTTTTGTGTCTTGATGTATTAAAAAATGGGGTGTCTGTGAAGTTTGCCTGTAAATTTTTTTTCCCTATTTTAACAATGGGGCTCTTCTTCTGTTTTCTGTGGGCCTGACTCAAAGTTTTAACGAAGATGCATATTTGAGGGGCAACAGATGGTACATATTCTTCTCCTGGCACTGTTAGGCCATTGCTGTTTGTTGCCTCCACCAGACAAAACATCACAGGGTGACATTCCAGTGACGAAGCACAGAAAAACTTCACACTGCCAGGTATCACTTTAATCATGTACTTCTAAAAATATAAAGGCCCTAGAGCTTAAACCCATTATTTAAGAAGATACAAGACAGGATCATTTGTTTTGTTTGTTTGTTGTTTGTTTTGTTTCAGTCGATTCAAATAAAGTATCTCTTCAACTAATTAATTGTTTGCCATGATATCTTGCACAGACATTCTCGGTGCTTAGCGAATGAGCCATAATGAGTGCGGTGATCCTGTGACCTACCACCACCTAGCGCCATAATCAGGTAAACACTTCAGTTATTCCAATTCGGTGCTTAATGACCAAATACCTACAAAATTAATGGCATCCATATCAGCATCAGTAGTACTTTGTGTTCAGTGCTAAATGGTTATTGTTAGCACGCTAACGCATTTACCTAAGCTGTTTCTATCTAGCTCAAGGCAACACTTTGCCTAGCACAAGTTTGTGCCTCTCATGTATTTACTGCATATTAGTAATACACAGAGGCAACCATTAGAGTTAGCTCTTTCAGAGCTGGTGTTTAAGAACCCTAAAACATTACAAGATGTTTCCATCCCTGGCCAAATGATGATAACTCTAAAAATTTATTCATTAGGAAACTGTAAAGATATTTTGCATTGCAGAGATCTAATGACCTTGGACCACAGATTCATGCTGCTCTCCTTTCACACTCCTGACACACTGATGTCAAAGAAGCCAGCATGCAGAGTAACACCGTGTTTGTGAGGCGTACAGGCAAGGTCAGGTTGTAGCAATCCTCAACAGAGTCTGAAAGTGGTTTTCTTTCAGGAGGATTTTACCGACTATTTTGTAATAGAACGGTAAAAAATTGTGATATTTACTAAGAACAAATAGTATGATGATGAAAAGCTTGTTATGAAGGCAAAAGTAATTAAGTAGCAAAAGAATCATACATTTTCCCACTAGAACCTTGCCCTGAGATAAATATTAGTCAAACAAATTCCCTGTTTCCCAATTAAAACATAATCTCACTTTCAAAACGTTAACACACATACTTGGTCACCAGTTGTTTACTTTCTGTTGCTTGTTCCTGGACGGAGAACTACATGTTATCATTACTGTGGTCATATCATTCATACAGTGGAGAACTGTGGTTATAGGGATCAACAGCTACTGAAAAGCAGATGAGAAACGGTTCTGAGCAAGGAGTAGTGCTGTACAATGCCTGTGACTTCTGGACAGGGGTCACCATAGTTTAGCTGCTTAAAGCTTATTAATGACCAAACAAGAGTAATGTATCTTTAAAGACTCTGCTCGTCCTGTAAAAGTTTGGTCGCAAATGCTAAGTTCATTAAAAAGGTTTTGCCGCGTGTTTGTTGTGCTAAAGTGTAATCTCTGTTCACAATTTGAACATGCAAACTTTTTCTTTAATGTGATCCTGGTGATGTTCACACCCACCCACCGGGCAATTAATGACCATGGCTTTTACAAAGGTTGTTAGATCACACTTACAACCTATTCTCTGTCACCTGTTCAAAGGCAAATTAAGTATGGGAATATAGGTGCAAAGATACATCTGCGAATGGATTTGAGATGCACATTTTGTTCCTCAGACCTTATATTTTTCCAGTCACTGAAAGTATATCAAAGTGAAAAAAGCATCCATAGCTTGCATAAAAGGGGTTTATGTGAGTTTAGTGAGGATTATGTGGTTGCTGTGAGCTGCAAGCAGTTTTTTTTCAACTAAATTGCCTCCTCTACGCTTAATGGATGGTGTTGATTCATATTTATTCCACCAATATATTGCTGAGTTACACACCATGTAACACACTGTACAGTATGTTATCTCAGTGTCAGGTATAATGGCATAACTGCTGAAATGCATCAGTAAATTTGATAATCAGTAAGTGAAGCCAATGGATACTGCATTCTAACAAATTTTATTCAAAAAGAATGTCTTGTCTTAATGTGTATGTAAACATGGCTTATATTCCTTTTGTTGGTATCCTGAAGCAGAGACAATGATCTCTTTCCCTCCCTTTTTTCCCTTTTTGTGTGTAGTTTAGGGACAGCTGGGACTTTCTGCTGTCCTGTCTGACATGATTATACTTATATCTTCAATGGCCCTCATCTGGAGCTTGGCCCGTGGAAAAAAAAGGACCATATTTGAAATAGCTTTTTTCCCCCGTCGTTTTTTAGTACTTACACTGTCCGTCCCATCTGGTGGGCTATTCTCTCAGCTGCAAATTTGCATTGGTATTTGGCAGTTGTGAAATATTCAGCGAATTCCCTAAAAAGGGATTCTGTCTTTACACGAAATGGTTTTAATGGACAAAAGAAAACAGAAAAATATGTATGATCGAGTATTTAAAAGATCTTTCCAAACTTGTCCTTTCAAGGTGAAAATGCAGACCTTGAAGCATTAAAAATGCTACTTTCACCTATGATGCAATTGTTCATTCTTTTGCAGATTCTGAGTCCTTTAATTTCTAAGCAACGGGAGTATTTTCCAACATTCAAGAGAGAAAACAACTGGATACACTGAACTAGATAAACAGAATGAAATCAGATCACAATGGCCTTGATGTCTAATTCCAGGATTTAGCAAAGGGAACCGAGGGACAGGATAAGGGAGGGCACTGACAGCTTGTACCCTTGCAGGCCAAATCCCGACCCCTGTTTTCCTTCCAAGTATGGGAGCAGTCCCAGCTGATAGACACTGGGTTGTTTGTGCTCTGTCTGGCACACAGATTGGTGGACTCTTGTAATCTTCCGTAATCCTGCCATTTAACTCTTTGTTACCAATCTTTTCAATAAATTATTTTATCTGCCCCTCTTTTCCTTTTTGGAGTTGTTGTCCCTGAGCCAAATTGTGACATCCGTTGAGGCAAAAGCACTCCAACTCTTCATTCCAACTCTCCATCTGTGCTAGGGATAGAGGAGTTGTGGATCAATCTGAAATAATACTGGTGACTTTGCTCTTGCCGTCTGTATGATTTAACTCCATGAACTAGTAAAACCAACGGCTAAATGTAAATATTAAAAAATGTTTAGTGGTTTCACCAGAGTGTGAACACAAAACAAGCACATATTCATGGGTAAACCATGTCTATGACCAGATTGGTGTATTAGAAGAATCAATATTATGTGTGTGTCCCAAATATTTATTTTTGACTCTAGCTGGGTCACCGTTTAATCTATGGACTTCTATAGTTTGTCACTATATACTTTAGGTTTCTCACAAGTCTCAAGAGCTTCCTTTTTTGTTTTGAACCTCTGCCTCTTGCTATCATGTCTTGTACCAAAACAGAAGTCAAACAGAAATGTTATAGCTCAGGGTAGGTCTTACTGAATGTTCCTTTAAAACACACCAAGTGGCTGCCACCACTGGCCTGAATTAAAGAAGGTAGTTGTATTTACCCTGCATGGAGAGGAAGTTGTTGACTGTTTGACACTGGCATTGCATAATGACTGTCCCTTCACACTATCTAACATACACAACTGCTGTTAGACTGGAATGTGTCCTGCTGAAATGTGTATCAAACGAAATTCGTAGGAAATAGAAAATACTTGTATGTAACTTCAGTTCAAAGGGGCATTTGTGGCAGGATTCCCCAGTTTATGTTCATTTATGAGGCATAGTAACACCTGACTGGGTAGTGATTGCATTGGCTTGTCATTTTTGTCTCAGTGTCCTTTTAATTGAACTTCATCAAATCCAAAGTAAAAGGCAAACCTATTCACATCTATCATATTTTATATGATATATTGTAGTGTAACTTCAGTCATAGTCATGATAACGTTTTATTTTCTTTCTGCTGCACAGTAAAAAATGACCACTACCAGAAAGTTAAACTAAGCTAAATTGTGCTATCTTCAACAACTTAGTCAAAAGTGGCAGCCTTCATTTATCTGTTGTTATTTACAACCTTGAAGAAATAAAGTTTGGACAAGATGAGAAAATCTTGCTCTGGCACTTCAGTGGTGTCAAAGGAGGCTGTTGGAAGATTTGTTGGAAGAGCTTCTCTTTATGTACTGTTTCCACACCCTGTTGAAGCACTGGCCAAACCTCAATGGACTCTCTCTGTGCTGGAGCTTTTCAGCCCATCTGTGGCCACAGAATGTCAAAGGGAACAAAGATGAGTCAGGAAGTGCAGTCCTCCACTCTTGCTGTGACATTTTTGAAAAAGGCAGTACATGCTTTTCCACAGCTTTTTGATCTACCATAAAGATCCTGTTTAACTGAAGCGTGAAGAATGGCAATGGTAATTCAGTTCAAGACCTTCATTTTGTTCTGTGTGTTCTTGCTGGATGAGATTCAGGAACCTTGATTTTTGATGAATGGTTTTAATTTTGTCACAGTATTTGTTTTTCAATCCTTTGTTTAGTCCTGTTGTAATGTCAAGTCCAGATTTGATTACACTAGCAATGACAAGTTAAACTGACAGACAAGCTCAATAAATTAATTTAAATTAGAGGCCTCAAATTAAATTCAAATTGGCAGAAAAGATGAAAGTCCTCATACAATCACGGCAACTACTCTCACATCAAGACTCTTTTCCTAAAGAATTGAAAATATGCAAGAATCACATAGTACACTATTCTGACCCAATGCAAAGTAAACAGCTCAATCCTTTTCCAGACTTGTTAGACTTGTTAATCCCTGACAGTGAAAAGTTTGTTTTTGTCTTTACAGTGATCATCTTTGCTCAAAAATATCTCCATGCCATCTGCATTTGCAGGAAATTATTGCATTGGTTTCCTTTCTAACTACAAGATCTCAAAGATAAAGTATGACAAGATTTTCCCTCATTATTAGGAAGAATGGATGTGTGGAGACTGTTCTTCCAATTAAAACAATGCCATTAATTTTTTCAACAAATTCCCCCAATCAAGTGTGCTCTACTGGCCCCAGTAATTATAATGGTAGCACAGGGGGATGTCAGGAGACGTTATGAAAGAGCAACAAATACCACATATGGAGAATGGGGGTGGGGATTGGGTGGATGGTTGTGCTATAAAACGTCTGACATTAACAAACCATTGTTTGCATACCATTTTCTGCATGATGAAGACCATTCTCAAACTTAAACTATGCATTTATTATTGTAACCACAATGATTAAGATGACCATAATCATTCCTAAACTTAACCAAGTACTTATTTTAACCTTAACCATAAGATTTTCATAATCTAACCAAGTTATTTTTGTGCCTAAACCTAACGACCCTCAACCACAGTGCAAGTCAAATCATAAAAGAGATTTATCTTTCAGGAGTGGTTTTTAGTAGTTTTTGAGGGCAAAGACAAATCATCTCATGCTGCTGATAAGGGCATCAGATCAGATAACACTTCTGCAGCATGTTGCTCCAAAGGGCAGATACAATTGATGCATTTTGTCATTTAATTAGGAGGCCTTGTCAGTATATGTGTATCATAGAAAAACAGTTTTGGAAAAAAAAAATCAAATCTATCCTTTAAGAGTTTTTTTAACCACTGATGTGGCACCTTATTCAGATTCCCAAAATGTATAGTTCCCCATCTAATGTCTTTTTGTATGTCAAGTCGACTACAAATCTAATATATGAGTAAGCATTTTCAGCAGTCGTCTTGATAAAATACTGAGCATTTGCATATCTGGCCCCTGGAAGAAAATACCTCACTGCAGAACAGATGAGTAAAATTTTTTACTTCAGTCGGTTTTCCAAATTGTGTTCGTGAATGCCAGTGTTTTCAAAAATCAACGAAAACATTAATTGAAATATAAAATTGAAAATATGCCATCATAATGGTGAAAAGTTGACCAGACTCATTCACCATGACAGGCACACTCGCTGGAGTGTACAATATAACATAATAAAGGAGTTCAATTGGATAGCCTCTCATTACATTTTAATGATGTGGCTTCAGAGAGGGCCTTAAAGCTGTCTGCCTCTCTGGGGCTGCATGGTAATTGAAAAAAAAAGGTTTCAGTCTGATGCATGGAAGCCAACAGGCATATATCTGAAAATAAACCCCATTTTAATTAGTTTATTCATTAGAAGTTTAACAAATTCATTGGAAAATGTAAACAGAATTTTATGCAGAACAGGAAAACCACATGTAAGAACAAATTAGAAGATGGAAATTAGAGTGATATTTGCCTAACCTCAGCAATATTCACAGACATGTTGGCTTTATGTTACCAAAGTTTGAGAGTTACTGTGACGTTGACGACATTACAGGGATGGCCCCCAAAAAATGACAAAAAAACAAAACAAATAATATGCAACATTACCACAGTTTGCTCTTCTCCCGTTCATTCATTATCACTCGCTCGCTTTCTTTTTCTTTTCCTCCTTCTCTGTAATCAGACATGGCTATGCAAACATAGTCAGTCAAATCAAAAACCAATAAGAAACTAGTGATTCGTTTGCGATGGCATCACACCAGCTGCAGTGCCTGTCAACATGTTTATATTCCAACCTCATGAGTACTCAGTAGTTATTACTACAATATTACATGAGCACTCATTACTCCTGGGTTGGTCCACACCCATCTACAAAGCTGGCTAATCCTTTTGATCTCAACTACCCCCCTGTAAAGCTTTGGTGATAACGTTTTGACGTTATCACTGTGACAAAATCTGTCAACAGATAGATAGACATACAAAAACTTGCCAAATTACTCAAAACCACCTCTGTGGTAGTTCCAGCTACAGTGAGCATTTCCAGGACCAATTTTTTACCATGAACACACACAAACACACAGACACACACTTAAACACACAGACACATCTAGGGGGTGAAAAATACAGCTAAGAGAGACAACAAAAAGGAACCTGAGGAATATTTCCAGTTATATTTTTTCCGAGTGCCACGAAAGTTTTTGCAATAATTATGATTTATTGTGTTCAAAACTTCATAACCTACTTTACTGCAGAGCCCCAAGTAACTTCAATTTGCAGGAATACTGCTGGCACACACACATTGAAGGGACAAAGAGCTGAAACCAAAACATGATTAAAACACATCCCTTCACAATAACACTTGTACTGCACTGGGGCCTGCCCACATTCAGTTTTCAATTATCCATTGATAATTGCATATGAGAATCCCATTGGGGTTGAGTCTCTGGCCACTTGATGAATTAAGTCCAATATTCAGTCAGCTTTTAGCAAGCGGTTTGGTCCACCAACTGTGAGAGCAGTGTTTGGAAAATAAAAGAAGTAAGTGAGCTAAAAGTGGCAAAACGTTGCACAAAGCTTCAGAGATGAACATTATGGTGCTACGCTATGACACTCTCAGATTATGTAGACATTTTATTTAGTGAAAATAACACAATTTAGTAGCTCTGAGCAGAACCAAATGTACCTGAAAGCTTAATGAATGTGAGAAACAATGGAGGAATTTTTGATTTGACCAACACAGATACAACTGAAAGCTGCATTTCATTTAAATGTGTCAAGGTGTCCAGATGTGGTGCGCTCACATTAGCACCAGACTCTGTGCCTATGTAGTCTGCCTCCCATTTCTTCAATTGAAATTGATACAACTGACAAATTCATGCATTTCCTGTTTTAGAGTGTTCTCCAACCAGTTCAGGCAAACTCATTGACCAGAGTTTAGCAATTCAAAAAGTTATACACTGTGTTTGAAAATGTTATTATAGCAATTTGTCATCACCTCAGTTTGTACAATATTACACTGCCAGACCAAAAAACTGCAGCATTGGTCTCTTAGGCTGTTTCTTGTTGATTGCTCTAATATATATTACATATATCCACATCAAATCTGTGACATCACATTGTTTTTCTGGGTTAAGTGCAGGGCAATTTTGTTGGGCAATCAGGTAATGCATCTTTACCTGCACACCTACAAGGATGGGGCCATCATTGTTATTTGTTAAGGCTGTTTTCCTGCAATTCAAAATTTGTTCTTTTAAAAGCCTTATTGGGCAGTGCTGACAGTAAGTGCAAGGACAATGGCAGTAAAAAATAATGCACTAAAAGATGTTTAACTTTTGAAATTTTCATTTTAGCTGTAGCTGATTTTTTTTTTTTCACAACCTTGCAAATACAGTATCCTCCTTGTGTTTTTCCTCTGGAGAGTATATTTTGCCCTGCCACTTTCAGGTCTAACAGCAACTTAACCCCCTCTAATCTCACTTAAAATGACCATTTCAATGTTGAATGTTGGGGACGATATATTGCTAGGGAGTAAATGCTATCTGAGAGGCCTAATTCAGGACAAATAACGTAAACTGGAGAAGAGATTCTCTTCATTGCTGCAGCACAGAGCCAGGTTCTGGTAGAAAGTCACAGCGCCAGTGTCATCTCAACTATACTTAGCTTTTTCATGGTGTTTTATTCATATCCATGTTCCAGTTTTTTTTTCCAATGTCAACATGCTTGTAATTGTTGAATCAAAAATAAATCTATTGTGTAAAACAAGTGACACTAAGTCATTTCATGAAATACAATTAAGCTGACTATTCCTCCTAGGGATGGTATTCCATACTTTGATTCCACTAGTTCCAAGCTGAAACGTTGAATGTCACATGTAGGATATTATATACTTAACCATACACAACTGATTATTTGATTTCCTGATGTCTTAAGGCCTATCCTTGTACACACTGTACCTACTGACAAGTGTCTCCACCTACAGTGTTGAATTTAAAGCAGTCTTCTTGGATGTCAAGTGCTTTTTTTATAATCTAATCATATTCTTGTACATCATATGCACCTGCTGCTCTAATTCTGCATTCATATTCTCATATGTTACGTATAAAACAACTAAATGAAGTGTGTTAATGATATTGGACAGTTTTATTAGATCCAGTGTTCCTCCCTCCTCTTTTAACGCCTCACTATGAGCACATTTGGCCCCCTCCAACCCTTTCCTCAACCACCTATTCACTCCAGGTCTCTATATCTCACACAGCTAATGTGACATTTTTCTGTAATTAGACTCTTACATATTTTAATAGAAAATGATATCCCTTAAGGTCTCCCTGTCATTTGCATGGGCAGCTCTGATGATAATCAGGTCCTAGAAAAAACATTCTCAATGACATGGGCTGTCATCCCAAATTAGCAGGCACGAAATCCTTATCAGGGGAGTGACCTTCCAGAGCACTGCTCAAACTTGTGCAGCATGTGGGAAGAGAATGGTCTGTGTGTCTGTGTAGATATATTATTATTTTCATCTTATCATACTACTGATGTGCAGTTTATTTTTTATATGTGTCTAGACCACTGAAGCAATAGTTTGCCACTGTGTAGTATTGCTGTATTGTAGTGTATTAAGTTGTACCAAGAACCATATCTATCTATCTATCTATCTATCTATCTATCTATCTATCTATCTATCTATCTATCTATCTATCTATCTATCTATCTATCTATCTATCTATCTATCTACCTATCTATCTATCTACCTATCTATCGACAGTTGACAGTGACACAACTTTATTAATTTTGCCTCTGTACACAACTACGACAGATTTGTAACAAACAATTCAAGATTTGATTGAGGTGTAGACTCAGCTTTAATTCTGAGGGTTAAACAAACATTTTGTAATGATTCTTTTTAGGAATTATAGCCATTTTTATACATAGTCCCTCATTGTCAGGGGCTCAGAAGTAATATGATAAACCAACATAATTCTAAATGTAAGGATTTTTGTAATATTTGGATGAAAATAATTTGCACTAAATGACTACCTGAGTCTGGATCCCATAGACAATATCACATGCTGAGTTTCCAACCTTGAGATACTTTGCAAGCCGATTGCTCAATTGGGCTGAGGTAAGATGATTTACTTGGCTATTGAAGAATGTTCCATTTTGTTGGCCTGAGAAGCTCTTGGGTTTATTTCACAGTATGTTTTGGGTCATTATCCATCATTACTGTGAAGCACTGTCCTATTAGTATTGCAGCATTTGGTTGAATCTGAGAACATAATGCAGCCCAATATACCTTAGAATTCTGCAGTCATCCACTTTGGTTGACTTCTGTGGTCCTCCAGGCAGTTTCCCAATGCATTCCTTCTTTTTAAGAATGTACCCAAATTTGATTTGGTCACTCCTAAAGTTTCTGTTTGATTTGTTTGTTTGTTTTGTTATTTTCAGCCAAATGATAACCACCTTCGTTTGCATCGATACCTCTCCCATGAACTACCAAATGGAAAATCTACGCTTGGAATCAACTCCAGACCTTTTATCTGATTAGTTTGTCATGAAATAATGAGAAAACACTTTGCCATGAAACTGGTTTTCAATTGCCCCTTTACTTTTGAGCCCCCAAAAATTAGGCAGTATGTATTAAAATGCTTGGGATTAATCAATATTCTATATGAACAAGTGGGTTTGCTCAGTCCTCCTGTTACATGAAGCTATTCCTATGAGTGTTCCCATCTTACG
Organism: Istiophorus platypterus; assembly: GCA_016859345.1. Lineage (NCBI taxonomy): Eukaryota > Metazoa > Chordata > Actinopteri > Istiophoriformes > Istiophoridae > Istiophorus > Istiophorus platypterus. The sequence goes on from CM029121.1 coordinate 11,364,722, forward strand.
AGAAACTCCTTGTGAGATGCACTAGTTGGTAGTGAATGATTATGTGGTCATGCGGCATGGTGTGTGTGGCAACAACGAAACTTGAAACTATTTACCATCTTCATTGCACAGTTTATTATACCCACCTGGTCTCCGTCAAAGGTGTACAAGGCAGTTTATATTTTCCTCATGCAAGTTGCATTATTTCTGTGTTTAGCCATAAGAAGCAGTCTTAGGAGGTATCTTATCTTATTATGTTTATTTTTCTCAATGGCAACAAACCCAATGAAAAGAGTTAAAATCAACATGGAATTACTGTGTGGTGAATAAATACATATAGGGGGAATAATATTAGCATAGTGATTTGCACTAAAGTGTCTGATTTAAAAAAAAAATTGATTGGCATTAGGATAAAAATTTGAACTATATGCCTGCAATGTTTAATAGCGACCCTTATGGTATACATGGCCACATCTATTTTATTCATCTTTTTCCATCTCTAACATAGTGCTATCTCTTCATCCCTTATCCTCAATCTTTCTTTTGCCATATCAGGGGAGCTCTTTGCTCAGGAATGATATTAGATGAGCATGGTGGTTGAGTATGGCAGATTGGGAGTAAAATGTGAGACAAAGCAATTGCATTTCATATTGAATTGGGAATAAGGGACAACATGGACTCTCCCTGCACACCTCTCATTGTTTGGACTTCCTACAGAGCTGATGAAAGTCCAGAGGAAACCAAAAGGCCTTATAAGTCAGTCAGTCTGATAACTCCTCAAGTTATAGAGCCCGTCACTCTTTCAACTTTGACATCAGATGTTTTTTTTTCAATCCAAAAATTAAAAATGCCATAGTAACAAAAATAAGATACTTCACTGCAATGCATGTGATGAGGAAGTATTCTTTGACCTAACACTCATTTACATCACCTTGAGTGCTTTACATGAACAAAACCAGCCCCTTCATTGCACCTTAATGCTGAAAAAGAAGCAACCAGTCAATACATGGATGGAGCCACCTTCTTGTCCTGTCCTATTTCAAATACCTGAATATAAATGTCAAAGGATCAAGACTTTTCATGATGGGAGAGAAACAAAGGGCTTAGACTTTTTAAAAGAGCAGTGACACAACACAATACTGTTTCAAGCCATCTGGACTTGTGGAAAATGTCCATTAAAGGAAAACAAGTGTAAAGACCACAGGGTCTGTAATCATAGTACTGGTCAATATAATTTACTATCATTTTGTTTCTTAAAATAAAACTGAATAGTTTAAAAACATATATTAAAATTCAACAGATTGAAACCATAGTTTATAGTTTGATAAATCAGAAATAGTCAGAAATAAGAAAAAAAATGGTTAAAAGGATAATTTGAGGTCTTAAAGAAATATACCCAATAATCATACAGATATACAAACTGGTGGACTACAACTAGATGCATTTCAGTGCCACTAAAGAGAGGAAAATCAGTCTTCTTCTGCCTAGCAGAGACCACTGATTGGGTGAAGTGGGAGCTGAAGTGACCCTTGAACAGCGGCTGTTGCAAAAACTAGACTTTAATTTCCCCTGATTTAAACTTCACATTTCTCACCCCTGTTGCTCTGTTGCTTCCTGATGTCTGATATGTTCCAGTTCTAGTTCCCACAGCACAGTGTCTGTGTGGCTCCTCTCTCTGGATCACATCTGTCATGAATGGTGAGATACTGATAGAGAAAAGGAGAGGGATAGATTGAGTGAAAGTGAGAGAGCGAGAAAGAGAGAGGGAGAGAAGAATAGAGAGAGAGCTTTTGTGAGCTCCACACTGCAACCTCTGCTGTTACATTGAGAATTCCCACAAGAATTTATAGCTTCTGCATTCTGTGGTGTAGGCTCTCTAGTTCTCTCTGCTCACTCTGAGCTCTGAGATAGAAGTTATGCATTTGCTTTATTTTGGAGTGGAGCCTCAGGAAAGAGAGAAACTGAGAGAGAGAGAGGCCAGTGGCTAAAATTGATACCATGGTAAAATTTTCACCATTCTGCATCAGATGACTGGAAGCCAACCATGACACTTCGTTTGGAGGCCTGTAGCAATATTGATTAAATGAAGGATATGTGACATATAGTCCCAATTCAGTTCCAATAACCTATTTCAAATGCTAAAATATTAAGAAAAACATTGGAAGAGTTGTCATGGGTTATGAAAATTTGTAACATTCAAAATAGATACTGAGTTCTTTCCTTCTTTTAATGTAAGAGGAGCAACTCCAACTCCAGAGGAGCCAAATAAGGACTGCTAAAATATTTCAGTAGAAAATCATATATCATATGTCAAATGGGCATAAAACTAAACAGAATTCTCTGAAAAATGAAACCCTTGTGATCCGTCAGTGGAAATTATATCATAACTAAATTATCCATTGAAAAGTCACAATACCATCAAGTTTGGTGATGTTTTATGATTAGGGTCAAGAACACATTGAATAAAGTTAGAAAAAGTAATTGAAGGAAATTTCTGCTGTAATCGAAAAAGTGACTATAGTACATTACTCATCCAAATGAAGCATTCTGACCGCTACGTGGTGTTTCAATCTCTCAAAACTCAGTGGAAGCTTCTGAGCCAATATTCAGTTTCATCTGTGAGCAAATGCTGTCCTTCTCCCTGCAGGTTTTTACATCTAAAGCAAAAGAATTGGTCAAAGCCTGACAGTTGCTGGAAGAAGCCTTAGCAAAAGGCCAGGTCTATGTTAACACTTGCTGCTGTTTCTGTGCAAAATCATATGGGAAATCAATGAAAATTAAAAAAAAAATTAAAATGAAAGAACTTATGCCAAAAACACTACTGAACAAGATTAGTCCAAATTGTTTCCATTTGGTAGAACTCAACATGTGTCATGTAGCAACTGCTTGAAGAATGCAGAGAAATCTGATCAAAACTACACTGGGGAAAAATGCTTGTTGGAAGTTACCCCAGCAGAATTAGAATTAGACAGTGATGACAAACAAGACATGGCCTATAGCTACACAGTTACACTGGCTGAGCACACACAAAGCTATGAGCATCAGTGAATCCTGCTGAAGACCAAAAAAAAAACAGGGAATGCAACAACAAAAAAAGATGTTTGGTGGATTGGCTTGAGCACAGTTCACTAAACTGGCAAAATGTGAGTGTGCCAAGGCCCCCACATTCCTGAGCAAGGTGGTCCACTAAGGAAAAATATAGTGAAGGATTAAGTAACAGCTATCGGTCACTATCTGCGATCCCCACCCACAAAATGGAACTTGTGGGTTAAATAGGCATCATGTGTTATTATTACTTCTTTTGGAAAAAAAAACCCCAAAAACCCAAAAAACCCTTCTCTTCAGCTGTAGCGCCCTTGACAGATTAGATAAAAGCTGGGGCCAAGTATGTCTGGAACACTTTTCTGACAAATGTCAAAAGGTGGAAAATGGGCAGACACTCTTCTGTGCTGGCTGCTCCATGAATACAGGAACAATTTTCACTGCAGGTGGACACTTCAGTGCGGGAGCAGGTCCTGCCCTATTACAGGGAGATTATGATAGACCTGTCACCTTCTCCGTCTCCTCTAACTTTAAATCCACCAGCTGAATTATAGGGTTAGAAATAAGCTCTAACATTAATGTGAGTCAATAGCACGTGAATGTATAGATATGGTGCGGTGTGTCCCAGCTTGTCAACCAATCTTATATTTTGCTTGTATTTACAAAACTCAAACAACTTTAAACATGTCTCAACCCAGCCCAGCCCCCTAGGTATCACATCTACATCTGTATTGGACAAATCTCCATGTCACAATTTTGAGTCGTCCACAGCCATCGTTCAAGGAAAGAAGTCTGATTTTCATGCAGGAGACTGCGGGAAAACTGTTCCTGTATTCTCGTCATAGACCTGCATTTTTATTTCTTATTATCATTATCTATTTGTGGGTATTTCGTGCTTTTTCATTAGACAGCAATAGTAGAGAGATAACAGGAAGCAAAGCAGAAAGAGTTGCATAACAGGTTCCCAGCTGAATCCAAAGTGATTGTCCTTCATGGCTGGTGTAACCCTAAAGTCAAAAGGCCACCCCCGGTGACCTTCAATGGATGTTTCCCTTTTTAATAACAGAAACTGTACTCTTACCCTAATCCTAACCAAGTGTTTTAGTTGCCTTACCTTAAACTCTAAACAATAATAGATATACCATAAATATGATTTTTCCTTACACTCAAATATAATTATTCCAATTGTGATAGTTTTAAATTGGTGATGTTTGCTTGACCATATGCCTTTTCTGAGGTTTTATATTCAGGTGGTTTTGGTTTTCCACTCCTTTTGTTGCCATTGGCAGTTTTCCTGTTGGCCTATTAAAGTGGCCTCCTTACTAATGGTTCTTGCTTTCAGTTATTGTTAACTTTTCTTCTCTAGAATTGTCAGGAAATGTGACGGTGGGTATATGGTTTCTGCTGCTTTTGTTTCTTTATTGTTTTGGCAAGTCAAGTCGACATATCGAATTTATTCACTCCCTAAACTAGAAACTATTCAGTGGCTTTGAAGAAGCCTGCTGTTAACCTAAAGAAAGAAAGAAAAGAAAGATGTTTGGACTCATACAGAGTTTGCTTGAACATGTCAATAAATTCTGTGCAACCATAATGCCAAACAGGGGAGTGTGTTACCGTATGTTTTCAACATGTGTGTATAACCCATTCACTGTAAGTGAAGCAGCGGGAGACCGGGAAGCATTTTGTGAGACTTATTAATTTTTATGAATCTGTATTGAACTATCTATTGTCAGAAATAAAATGTCTGAAGGGTCTTTGGATTCCTCCATTGAACAGAGTTGCTCATACTATACGATTTCTCCAAGTGACTTTTGACGTAACCTTCATTTTTCACATCCCTCCCACTGCTGTTCCTCTCCTCTCTCCCTCACTCACCTCTCAGAGGCTTGTTGACCTTATTATAAATATTTCGAACTTTTCACCACCTGGCTTCTCCGGTTGTGGACAAGGGCACATTACAGGTAAATGATCAGTTGAACAGAATGGCTGACCAGGGCTCCAATGGATAGGACAGTGAGTGGTGGAGTGCTAGGGGAAGCGCTCATGCTGGAACGTCAAAGATGAATGTCAAGGATGAGGGCAGCGATAAGAGGAGAGAAGGTGAGAAACACGGAAGAGTCAAGGCACCCCGGCATGCTGCTCACTGTCCAGATGACCCCCCTCCCTTCTCCCAGCAGGAGGGTGTGCCTGCCAGCGACTCAGTCCATCACGTTAACCTCAACAGCTGAGCAACATCTGTTCATTAGACTTGACAGATGAAAGAAGCCTGTGAAGATGGGATGAGGAGGATGAAAGCAAATCCAAGATAATATATCTCTCATATAATTATGAAGGGCTCTTGTAATATTGCAGTCCTGGTATTTCCTGTTGTTTTCCCAGTCTCTTGTACATGTTAACCGCACACCAGGCTGTACAGATAGGTGGCAGGAAAGGGAGTTGTGAGTGGTAATCGAGGCATTTGCTTCATCTGTCACGCTTTTTTCAGCTCTATTGTGCTGCGCTGAAGGTCTTTCTCTCCATTACATTGTTTTGTTGCTTTTTTTCACTCAACCTCCGAAATGTCACTGGGAAATGGCCACAAAGCATTGACATGGATGAGAACCGATAAATAATACAGCACACATTAACCGCCCCGGGCCCCCTTCCCACATATACCTCTTCACCTGTGCTTCTGTGTGTGTAGGGGACAAGACGATGGAGGGCAGGCAGCCAGGGGATACCAGGGTTAGAAACACTTGAGTGTACATTACATACACATTCACAAACAAAACCACATGCATCTTGTGCACATTTCAATGTAGAACACATACCAATTTATAATACAATGCTGCAATACATGGCCTACAAGAAAATTAATGACATTCAAATGACACACAGACAAATAGGCCATGATAAAACGAAGTCAAACCTTTCACATTATATACCATAGTTGATGCTTTGTTATAACCATACATAAACCTTTGCTGAAGATGCTTGTGAGGGTATGTATCTGGATACAGATAACAAGCGTGGTCACAAATGGAATGAATTCACTTTAATCGCCCTGGGAAGCAGGTCACAACTTCGAAGACTTTGACAAATACAGTGGCTGAGAAAAGGGATTTAAAAGAAAGGTCAGCAAGTGCATGACCGAGACAGAGAAGAGAATTAAGTCATCAGTATAGCTATGTGAAGTTCCAACTCTGTCCACTCCCCTCCAGCCTTATCTCCCCCAGAACAGGAACACCGGTGGCTGCCTGGAGATTAACTATTTCTGCAGGTGACAAGTTTTTTGCTGACATATTTTTAAAGTGTTTTGCATGTTCTTGGCATTTGATAAGGATCGATAAGGATGTGTCATGGAAGGAAAACTTAATACAATCAAACATTATAATAAGGTTCCCTTACGTTTAAGATTATTCAATTTGGAAAGGGGCCGCGTATTCATATCTACAATCCATTTTTTTCCACTTCAGCCACAAAGACGCAGTGTTTTATTTTGGGGATTAGTATTTAGATCTTCCATCACTTGACTGAACCATTGAGCAGTCAGAACATCTATTTCATAGTTAATTATCATTCCCAACCCCTGCATAACCTAATATTTGTCGTTATTAGGTTGTGCAGTCTTAGAAGTGGATGTATTTTGATATACTACTGGGGTTGCTGTGACCTAACAAACAATAAATTATGGATAATTTTGTCATTATCTAGTGATTTTGGGTCAGTCAGATAATTATCTCATGATCTCAAAGATTTTCCACATTTGCAAATGGGCTGCTAAAGTTGTTCTTGGGCTGATGCAGTTGTTGTTATGGATGTAGTTAACAGTTCAATGTTTTTATGCAAAAAACCCTTAATGCCACTACAGTGACTGTTCCTCAAGGCAAGTCAACAAGTTTTCTTCTTCTGGCTTCTGACCAGTATTACTACCCACCTGATCACCTGCATCATCTGATTTTGTAATGTGTAAAACTGTAGGATACATCAAGGAACACACCTGCCAGCACAGATCGTCCCTGCAAGCTTTATTCATACAGTCATGCTTCACACATCAGAAACACAACCTTTTGCCTTGCAAAAATTCTATTTTCTCCTTGAGTAGTTTGCTTCTCATCTTTCCACATGACTCTAAATGACGCTCTCTACAAAACAGACAGTTATTTCAGGACACTGAACATATTGAGCACTTGGCTAAGAGCTCTTTTTCCCTCACATTCAGTGTGCTTTGCACTTTACACCATGCTGACATTTTCTATTGTGATTTAAGCTTGGCATGCAATTTTGTGTGTCATCCTCATGCATTTAATTGACGATAGTAGTATCCATCTGCACTTTGGCCCTGCTCCTTTTATGGAATAAGTTTAAAAATGGTTTGGACCTAAGATAAAATAGTTTTAAGTAAAAAAAAAGAAAAACAAAACAAAACAGCAACAGCAACATGACAACAACAAAATTATATTCAGCATATTCAATATATTTTTGCTGATGCACAGGCAAATACAGGCGCGATGCAGCTCTGAAAGGTGAATCGCAAGACTCAAATACATATGAAAAATTGCTGATAGAAATTGCCACAAAAACTACAGTACAACAAAAATGACAAGATCCTTGGCTGAGTAGGACATATGGACGGCTGCCACATGCTGTGGCCAGAGTAAGTGCTTGCCAAGGTGGCAACCTAAGAAACTGCTTGTTGACATTGGGTGAGGGAAGCTGTCCTCTCTGCAGGTTTGAAACAAAAGCCCTGATGAGGGAGGAGTTTGGAAGAGCATTGGACGATGGTTTGATGATGGCTTGGATCAGTCAGCTTAAGATATTCTGGAAACCTATCAGCAGTTCAAGAGGGCGAGGACAGGACAACAACCAGGTTCAATTGCAGTAAGATTGGGAAAATGCTTATATCAGCTGGGGATATTGTCAAAAAATGAAAGAAGACTTTTGAGGAACTTCTAAGAGCCATAAAAATGCTTTCTGGAGGCAAGAGGATAGATTTGGTGGTGAGGGGTGGTGGTAGTCGGAAAGTGAGCTTTTAGGATCCCAAATATAACCTACTCATAGCAAACAATGTGGTACTAAAATCAAAATTTGCTCTTACAGAGACGTCCTTATGAAGTACCATAGCACATATGTGAACAGGTTGGTTACAGTAAATACGTTGGCAAGAGGGGTGATAAATGAGAGGAGTGATTGGAAGGAGTCTTCTGATTTGGCAGGCATACAATATATATATATAAATATATATATATATAAACAACACTATTGCTGTTACATTAAATAGAGGAAATATTAAAAAGGTTCATGATGAGAAGGGTCAAAATTAGAATTAGTTACTGTCAAAAAATTACCTGCAGCATGGAAAACATACAGAATATGGTGAGACATTGTTATAACAGCATGGTTGCTACAATATGTGGTCAGACTCCTTCACTTTCAAACACTTCCATTGTCCAATAAAGATTGCTATGCTGGTCTTCATTTTTATTCATTTGCATTGTGAGAAAACTCTTGGTGAAGTAAAAGAAGGGGAAGTTCTTACTTTCTTTAATAACTGCTTCCCTCTCCCTGTCTCACAAAAATCCAATCTCTCTCAAAGCTTCTTTCACCATTATTTCTTTACCTTTAACACTGTAGCAGCCTTCTTCATGCTCTCTATACTTATGTGCAACCTGCATTGTGTCTCTCCCAGAAAGCTAGACGGCTCTGTCCCATAATAAGAGAAACAAACCGACTGAGACAGAGAGGGAGGGGGCAGAGGAAGGTACAGATTATGCACTGCCATTTGTTGCCCTAGGAGGCACTGTTGTTCCTATATTGAGGAAAGCTGAGTTACAGCCAGTGCCAACTTATCATACCAGCTCTCTTGAGAATGGAGACGGACTAAACATGAGGTAAATTTGAGTCTAAAATACAGAACAGACATATCTGAAATACAGCATATTACTCTTGACAGGAATGACCCCATTCTGTTGAACCTAGGAGCTAAAATAAAGTCCATGTTCATCAAACCACTGGTCCGTCCACCCATCTATACATAAATACATACTGCACATACATCATACCAACAGGCTACAACCTAAGTACTTTGAGAAAACCCCAAAACAATACATGACAAGCTGGCATAGATGCCTGTAATGGAAATGCAACTTAATACACTGGCACCAATTCAGTGCTGAAACATACAGTACATCATAAACATATTCATATTTTTTCCAACATAATATACTGTCACAAAGATTTGGTCTTTTGTACAGTTGATTTTGAGATTATAAAGTACCATTACCAAACCAGTACATAAACAACAACAGACCCCTTCATTGTATTAGCACCAATACGCCATTCTAAGATAAATATTCAATTTTGGGAATGTTTACTTGGAAGGTCACATTTGGGAAAAAGTGTTACATTCTAGGGCTTCTCACACATGCAGAAAGCAGAAAAGTTCAGGTTTGCTTTGCTGGTCTGTGGCACGACAGAAAAAAAGAAAACCTACACCTGTGTCAATGTGCCCTCTGTCTCCTAGAGCTCCTGTGTCATCACAGTGAAAGGCCATAGTTCTTACTGATCTGTGAGCATGAGCGACAACCACTGATCCTGCCTGGAGGAGTGCCACTTCTGTTCTAGCCCTGCCCAGACTTTTTTTTCTAAGAGAAAATTCACTTAAAAGGTTAGATGTCTATCCATGTTCAGAGAGGAAACAGACAGATCTGGTGAAAGACCCAAACAGGGGCTGGGGATGTCTTATTCAAGGGCAAGATGCCAGCTAGAAGACAGAACCACAATTACAGCCTTCTATCCATTTTGCATTAAATGGCTTCGGTTTCTGTTTTGAGTTGTAAATGAGCCTTGAACAGCTGGTTCATGAGGTTAGGCGTTTTTCACGGCACAGATAACACCTCATAATTGCAGGTTGGATTGTATATGGATCTTGGCATGTAATTAATTGCATTTAGAAAGATTTGTAACTTGTTATATAAAAATAATTAGGACATCATCAAGATAACAAAATAACAGGACACATGAAACAAAACCCCGTTTCTATGTTAAAAAAAGTTGCAACATTACATTGAAAATCAGACCCTTACAAGGAGTTTATACTTTGAGGAAATTATTTGCCTGCCAGAGCTCCAATCAAGAGATGTCCTGGTCCATTGCCTGCTGCCATATTCTCGCTACACCTTACTGTCACACCCCCATGATCCTACTGGCATGCAGTTTCCCCACATCTGCTTGCTCTTCCTCTTGTGCCAGACAACATCAATGTTTGCTTTGCCGATTTAACATGATGCCAGGGAAATGGAACGCTGACATTTTATGTCAGCTGGCACATGAAAAGAAATTAGCAGTAATACCAGGTTTTAGGAATTGGCTAATTCATGTAAACATATCTAGTATTTGTGTGGTTTTATGTGTTTTTCCTAATTTACCATCATCAGTTTACATTTTCCATCATTGGATAAGTTACATGTGCTTATGTTTGGTATTTATCAATCCATCTGTATGATTTTTATACAAATTGTCTAGGTAAAAAAACAAGGAAAAAGTCACAGTGCTGTCTGTGCCAACAGAAAGGAAAATAGTGTAACAGCAAGGTGATGCAAAAGCCTCTTAACCTGTCTTCAGTAACTAACTGGCAACTTGTTTGAAACCCTATTTAGTCTCAGTTTACAGTATGTCAGTGGAGCCCCTGAATGGACTCACTCAAACTCAAATCTTTTTTAACATACAGTAAAAAATCTGCACAAGGGAATACAATACAATGCAGTAGTTGATTCAGATTAATAGAAATGCAGAGTGTTTTTATCCAACAAAAATCCTACACTGACAATAACTGCATCACTCCCCTGGTGTCAAAACAGGGGAGGAAATCAGTGCACTGGCTTTAAGGAAGAAAATTCTGTGTTTTGTTGAGTTCAATGCCTCAGGAAACCAAGACAGAGAAAGTGAGAGATGGATGGGAGGAGTAAAGAGGGGGAGAGTGAAGACTGTAGGCCATTGTGCTAAACAGACAGAATGTGGCGTACCAGCAGATGTGTATATTAATACATGGGCACATTGTTTAATTGCCACATCCCTAGTGCTCCACCATCTTGAAGAGATGAGTGATGAGAAGTTGTCATTTAGAAACAGGAGCAAAAAGATGAGAGATTTTTGCACTAATTAATCAAAAAATGTGACTGATTTCAAATTATGATGATTATATGCAAGGGGGAGAAATCCATTTTTTAAAACAGCATCATGACAACCATGCAGAGTACACCACTAGTTTCCTGCATTGCATTCCCTATATAATGAACAATTTTATACACATGTTGAGTTCTACATTTCTTATTGTTGTGTCTGTGATGCCTGAGTCAGTGTTTGGAGGTTACTGAGTTTATTTCTGTAACTAAAGACACCACAGTTAAAAATTATATGCAATGCATATATATGCTATGCAATACATACATTCATAGCATATATGAAAACATGCACAAAAACTGTATACAAAATGTAGGAATCTGTTTTGAGGCGTTTATTGAAATCCCTGGTAGCCTTGTGGTTGGATGATGGGTTACTATGATTCTGGCTATAACTGCTCCTGGCTCACACATAAAGATATAAACTGGTGGGTTAATGTCCTCCTGGCCAGCTGCAGCTAACTCTTTAGCAGTGTGTCTGCTATTGCTGCTGCCCAGTCCTCCTCTGCAATTTCCCAAATTATTGTGTATTCCACTGTGCTACCTGCACCTCCTCCAGCCCAGCTGAATGGTGCTCTGCTAAACCCCTGGAATATTGTTAATATTGTTAATGCTTGATTTTAGTGCTACATAGGCAGGCTGGTGTACCTGGTGTATGTGTGTGTGTGTGTAACATTCTCCTGTTAAAGAGGGAATGATCCATTTCTACCTGAACCGGTCCACGGGGAAAACAAATATCATCACTATTATCTGGGGAACCTCAGGATAGGATGGACATGCAAGCTGTGTTGCCCGAGTAGATAAAGGCAGGAGTATACTATGCAACTCAAACAATGCCTGAAATAAATAATGTACTTATGCTTGAATGAAACACGCGAAAAACCTTTGCACCAAATGCTATAAACACATTTTGAGTAATAAGCCAGCATCATTGCAAAAAAGACATGGAGGAGAGGAGTGATAACCATAGGTCGAGCCCTCTTTTAACCAACAGCTATAGAAATAAAATCACCTTTCAGTCCATTTCTTATCCACTCCTGTTGTATGACACATCTGCTGTTTTCATAACAGATTCAATCCAAAAATCTCAAACAGCCATCACTTCAGAGTTGGTCTTTCCTGGTGTTAAAGCATAATTCAAATGAATGTTTCATGAGTCAACCCATACATAAAAAAACAACTGCCGGGCACAGACAACCCCAGCACTAGTCAACCCTGATGACTGTCAACATACTGCTAAGGTCACCAGTTGAATATGTGAACACAATATTACACTAGAAAGGATGTCACAGCCATTTGTTCTCTTAAAGGAACATGGAAACAAGCCTTGCAACAGAGACAGGGAAAACTGTCGTCTATGACAGCGGAATAGAGTAGAGAGCTGGGGGGACGCTACACTACTTTGACACAAACGTAGTCTTGCAATGATCAAACAAAGCTAATCAGTCTTTAGCATTTCTAGTATTCTAGTAGTAGGTAATCATTTAAAAAACAATTCATTTGCAGTGGGTTTCTCTCTCTCATTTTGTTTTACCTTGGAGGCATCCACATTTTAATCATCATTACCATGATTGTAATTACCATTCACATCATCATAATCCTAAAGACATTAAACAAGCTGCTGCTAATTCCTCATGACAAGGAGCTTGGGTGCATTCACTGACTGCACTCTGATGCTTTAAATTGCTTTCCAACCTCAAATGCTTGCTCAAGTCCCAAATGAGGTTGGAACGAAGAACTGACAGACCTTTTACCCTGGCTATTACCATTCAGATGCAAGAGATCGTCTTGTAATTTAATCTGTCATCACTTTGACAAACTTTAATTTGAAAAAAAAAAAAATGCAGTAAAGGGAACTGCTATGTGACAAGTTTTGTGCCAAATAAGCAAAAATGTCAATGTGTATGACAAATTTAAATAATTTGAATTTGCAGAACAGGTCTTTTCGTTATGACTTTTCTTTTTAATATTGATGGCAGTCAGCTTCTACACAGATTGAAAGTTTGACCCAAGTGTATTTTAAAATGGCGGATAGGGATTTAACTAATGGGCTGTTCAGAAGCAGGAATGGCTAGTTCTGATTTTTCTTCTTTTGATCGGTATTCCACATATGGAAAGATTTACCTTCACCTTTTTCTAAAAAATCTCTCCTCTGGAATAGAGGTAAAATATTTAAAGTGATCATACTATAATTACAGCAGGGAGCTGTAGTCTAGTGTAAGAGCAGTAGTAAAGCTGTACAGTATTATACCATCTAACATTTAGTATAATAGAAAACCCAAAGTGATATCATGGTATGGTGTATAAATAGCCAGCCACTTTTAAGGCTGGCTATTTATATATTTTAAGGCAGAATTATGTGTCATTTAATGCCATTTAGTCCCTGAAGATTTCCCTTGTGAAAAGGTGGCATACAAATAAAATTATACCAACAACACAGCCTGTTAAAACAAAAAAATTAAGGTGAGATAGCTTGCTGATTATGATGATAATAGAGTTAGGGACTAGAATTAGGGGTTAGGGTCTTTAAACATTATAAGTCAGTAGAGACTAAATGGTGTGAAATGACATGAGAAAAGAGAAAAAAATATCTATTGTTAACACACAGAATTACTTAGGAAATTGACGTGTTATTCATATGCCCCTTGGTGATACCAGACTCGGAAAACCAGAAGGAGGAACTGTAGGATTGGAAAGCTATTTTTCTATCAGTGCTTCACTTCCTGTCACATAGAGATGAACACACGCACACACCCACACACACGCAGACAGACACACACACACACACAATATTTGTACTTCTATCTTTGTGGAGACACTCAGTGACATAATGTGTTCCCTATCTCCTTACCGTAAACCCAACCTGATTCTAATCTGAACCCTAAAACCAAGTTTTAACCTTCAAGCACCCATTTAATGGTGTGTCAAAAAGTGAAGACTTGCCAAAATGCCCTCACTTTTCCAAAATTTTCCGACTCCAGTGGTTTAAAACTCAAACTGGTCCTCATAATGTACACACACACACACAAAATCACACACTTACACACTCTGTCAGGATGTTACTTATTTTGTAATTCAAATTAAGGATGAGTTGGCACTCCCCAGGCTCTATATATCACAGTAGCTGTGGTTCCACAGTGTCCATCAGTTCCCTTGGATCCTGAACCACAAACCATAATTTACAACCGGGATGAAGACATAGCATATGTGCAGATTTTTTAAAACAGTACATACACTATTCTGCCTTCTGTGGAGAGAGATGAATATTGTGTAATTTTATTTTAACACACTCTTCTAACAATTAAACAAGACTAGGTCAGACTTGGTATATCGCTGGACCATGTGTGGTCAATGTGTGAAATTGAGGATGTAGCTGAGAAACTGATGTGGAACTGCTGTTAACTGCTACATTCAATGTAAGGTAGCTAAAGATTACTGGAAAAGTTGCTAAATTTCACTAGAAGATGTAATAAACTAATTAGCATATTCATGACACCATTGTGTTGTATTTGCATTATGCCCAATGTCAGCTAGTTTCAGCACTTCAGTTGTTTGCTTCTCTCCTACCCTCTGTACTCACATACATAGTATTTTGATACAGTGGAATAAAGCTTTTCTCATTTACTTTTTTTCCTGTTACTGTTGTCAGCAATGGAACAAAGTAACTGAATCACTTCCAAGCCATTTCTAAGCTGCTGCCCTACGCTACAAAAATCCTGATTTTATAACCAAGTCATCTGAAATAAAACACCATTTCTTTAAGTTAAAGACAATGGCTGTGCTGTGATTTCTGCTAAATATACTTGTAAAACAATTACTTACAGAGGAAGTCTGAGGCTCATTCACGTCGATGTCAGCTGTTGTTTGGGTAAATTGAATGAGACACATGGAGAGGTGTACTTGTGGAGGGAAAGTCTTACTCTGCACTCGCTGGGCAATACTGTTTACTTTCTTCTACAGAAAATAGCTAAGGTTTATCCAAAAGTCGCCAACACTCAGCTTGCCAACTAATGGTGTAACTTAATCACTCAGTCAGTCAGTCAATCAGTAACAGACATTCACATTTATAGGGCTGGACCTGCTGTTGCCTTCCAGGAAAAGATCATGTCCTATGTGTTCATTGTGGAAAACAGCATCATAACTAAAAAACTGTCACATGATGCCATAACATCTACAAATGGAAAATAAAATGGATTTAGTTTACAATATAGCATGTCTTAGCAAAAAAAAAGCCTCAAATCAGGAGCAAAGTATAAAATTATAACACTCACTTATGATAAATCATTAAGATTATATTTTTTATAAACTGTGTGCAGGTCAAATGCCAAGTTTTGGGTTAAGGACACCTGCTAAAAAAGGGTTAGGTTTCATTCATGGTCAGCTCATATCTCTGGTCCGTTTGTAACACTACCACAAAGGATAAAAGGGATGTTTTGAAGATCCCACCAAAGGTGAACTTAACAGTCTCTCCTTTTGGAAAAATAGTAATCTTTGGTTTTTTATTTGGCCACATCTACTGCAAAGGTTATTCACACATAAATGCAAAAATAGATACACCAAGCTGTATAAAACTGTTGCATCTGTAGCTATGCCTGCTAAAGTTGTTTGTGAGTGACACAACTATGTAGCTAGCAGCAGACTGAAAATTTAGAGCCATGTTTTTGCTAAAATATACATCTTTCTGACAAGGCATATAAATTACCAGCAGAGAACCTGGTTATGATGTATTGATAGTTTGAAAAATTTCCAGATTTTTTTTTTTTTGATCCATAACCTTTGTGATTTAAGGGTAACCTCAAATGACTCTTAGCAACAAATCTTTCAGAGCCACCAAGCTTAGTAAGTGGTTGATGAACACTTTGGTGGAGTATTCTGCTTTGTGCCCAAAAACTTTTAGCTAACCCTCTAATCTCGCTTTGTGAAAAATGTCCCTACTTCCGGTTTTACTCTGACAAATCATCCACAACCTTGGTAGATCATATCTTATTTGGATAACACATAGTCTTACAATGTATTTCATACACACAGCAATTAATTAATTAAATGTTTTTACAAATCTACAAAGTAGTACCGGGTTGATCAATACAGTAGAAAATGCTGATGCTGTCATTTGTGCTGTTGCTATTGAGGTCTTTGTAATGTAGCTCCTTAGAAAAAGAAAACAATATAACAGAGAAATAAAAGAAATGGTTCTTCTTAGTAATGTTATTGTGAAACATGCAATCCCACCCACTGTCTTGGAGCAGAAGTGCTATGAGGTCTGCATCCAGTGCCTTTGGGATGCTGAGGAGACATCACTCCAAACTAAATGTGGCAGCTCACATAGATGTTGATTTATGGTACCCCTCTTGCCCTCTGCACCCCTATCTGTCTTCACCATCAGGCTGCATTTGCCGTTAAAGTTTGTACTCAGTATGAAGTGCTAACCACCCATACAGTAATTTTCGCTTTGTGAAACGCAATGGGTTGTGGATAACTGCAGTCACAGCTATCAAAGCGGTGAACCTACATTTACACAGTATCCTCAAATGAGTATTATACAGCCATCAATGTACTGCACACTTGTGCTAGGCAGATATGAAAAATAAACAATCCCTTCCTCTTTGCTGAAGCTAAGCTAACAGGCCAGACAGATGAGGCAGAGGTAGTTAAATAGGATGGACATCTGATAGTGGAAATGTGCTCTATGAAATTACAATTTGTAGCTATTGGAACTTTTGTCTTGCTAAAGTTTTTGTGATCTGTCTTGTTTGGTCTCATTTTCTTGCAATTTTAACCAATTATGCAAATACTAACAAAAACAGAGCTCATTATACTGTATGCATGTGATGTTTCATACAGAATGTGGAACTTTTCAAAGTAATGGCTTAAAGGCTGTGTCACATTAAGTAAGGAAGAACATGTTTTTTTGAATGACAACTTCTCCAGTACAAGATAAAAAAAATCTCCCTGTGCAACATGTTCAAGATCAAGTCTGAACCAGTCACTCTAAGGCAGACAAGGACCTGAAGTGGTGTTTTTCTGACGCTAACCTCATGTACCACATACAGTATATAATTTACATTTATGGATTATTTACTCAACTTTGCCTCTTTTTCTGCATCTTGAGCCTTCTTTCTAACCAGCAGCCCTGTTTCCATTCCTTTACTTGTGTGTCAAAACCTAAGTTATTTCTTTGGCGTTCTATACAAAAATGAATAGATGAGGTTGTTCTTCCGAAGCGAAGTGTAGATTTCAGAGCAATACCACAAAGCAGTCAGCTGAAGCTGAGATTAAGCTTTTGTAATTTACTGAGTTAACAAACATTTTCGTTTCTGAGATGGGTCATTTCAATGTCTGAATACGGAAACAAAGACAAAGTCAACATTTTTTGAGTTTTCTGAAATTTCATAGTTGGTGTAGTGGTGCAGTGGCTAAAACAGTATTTAAGAATATTTGGTTTGCTAAAAGATTAAATTCATAATTTCACAACAAATTTCCTAACTAGTTGTTTTTTTTGTTGTTGTTTTCTTACCAGAGCAGATTTTCCAGATCCATGTTCCAGCTAAATTGCTATTCAAGTCACTGATTGACTGTCAAGAGTGGTCCCACCCTTTAGGCAATGAAAGCCTCGCATAATCTTCCTTCACAATGGCAATTCTGTCAAGAGAGATTACAGGGAAGTGTGGTGTATTGCTATTTTTGTTGCAAACAAATAATTAATGGTGTGAATCTGGGCGTTCTGCAAGGTTTTAGATTAGCAGTAGTGGGAGTACTGTAGTGGCACCAATGTAAAATCTCACCTCTGCTGCCAAATGTATCAGCCCTCCCTCTCTCCAAGAAAACCACTTTTTAACCAAGCACAGCCTTGGCAGCCAAAGCATTGCGTGGTGGAATACCAAGAACACATAAAATGAATACCCTTGGTGCTGTTTTAAAGCACATTGCTCTCAAGTAAAGTGTATTGCAAGCATTAAAAAAAAAACGAAATGTCCTTTGTGTTACTTTACTCCTTTGGTCAGTGTTTGTTTCCAGTCAACAAGAGATTCAAACTCAAGATCTCCTTGCCAGAAAAAATGTAGCCTGTGAGGCTGGCTGCTTCTTTTTGAACACACACACACGCACACACACACGCACATGCACGCAAACACACGTGCACACACACACACACACACACACACACACACACACACACAAACACCGCACAGACGCACAGACTCACTAAAAAGGCACATATTCCTGCTTTGTTTTTTTTTTTTGGCATACTGAGTTATGATGTGTAGAAAAACAATGACTTGGACAAGCAATTTAAGAAAACAACAGAAATCAAGTAATTTTTCAAAGGAGTCTTACGAGAGCCAAGTAAGAGTTGATGCTAAGGTAATAAACTCCCACTCAGTGAAACATCTACATCTACATCTTACAGTATGGCGTCACTGACCGAACTAAGATGCTAGCTAAAGTCCATGCCTGCTTTTTGAAACATAAATCTAAATTAAAGAGCCACTATGAGCAAAGGATAATGAGCAATTATGGTGAAGTTGTAAGGTCAGAAAATTTTTCCTTTGAAAATGATTTAATTGTTGGTCCTCTGACTTATGTGTGGGTTAGTGATACTGAATGAGGAGCTCCTGTAAAGTGAACAGTATTCATATGCTTCAATTTGTGACAATGTTCTTTGATACTGTAGTTGTGGTCTATTGTACTATGCCAATTACTGGAACATCTCCCTGACAAAGAGGTAATGTCTCAGTTTTTTACACAAAATTGCAAGTGTGATGTGGAATTTATGTTTTTTTTCTATTCTGTGTTCATTTTAAGAGACAAAGTCACTTTTTCACCAAGAGGGATTTCAACACTCCTCTGAGAAATTAGTATTAGCTGTCAGTGAATTCATTTTATTTTGGTGGAATCAAACCAAAGTTATAATTGGCTTTCTATTCTTTTCTCTCTTTATCTTAAAGTTATTTTTTTTCTAGTTCTGTCTTTTTTAGTTACTTGACTATCAGAAAAAGCTTGGTTGACATTGTCAGCAGGTGCTCTAAAATCACCGAATTGCCTTAGAGAAATCTTAGACGGCTGTATCCCCAACAGATTCAGAGACAGTCCGGGGCAATATTGTGTGAGTCCCATAAACCACATGATGAAACCTTCTATTTCTGGGACTCTTTCTAGTATTCTTATGAAGAAGAAATTACAGAAAAGAATACTTTGATGGTATTTCAAAGCATTGACACTCTTGTTGCCAAATATTAAGTCTAATTGCAAAAAAATCATTTATGTCTACTATAAAGTTTTACTTGAAATTTTACATTAAAATCAAATCTTGGTTTGTTACAATATGTTCTGGTAACTAAACGCCATACTAAATTTGTTTTCACTATTTTACCTAATCGATTCATTTTTCTGTGAAGCACCATGCCCTGCGTGTGCCCTCCCAGCCGCTGGGCATGTGTCCTGTCTCTGTTATCTCTGTAGTTATTCATGGCAGCAGGTGCTCTCTCTGACATTAGAGGAGCAGGTCTCCAGCCTTTGTCTTCCAAGCCCTTGGGGAATGCAGCAACTGTGACTTCCCTGCACCTGATCCCCTGCACGGCAAATGCATTGGTCCATTACTCTCCTTAGCCTCCCTCTGGTGTCACTGCACCAGTGCAGGACACTGATTATGTAAACTGGAAGCTGGGATGATTAGCATGCAGAGAAGCATAGGAATTCCCTTATTTTCATATGAAAGGAACTTTGTGGAACAAAGTTCAACATCAGAGTGCTAGATTAATGTAATTTTTGCTTTGATGTTTGTGCTCAGCATTCCTTGGAGACAAACTGGGTGGTGGAGGAAGACGGGACTCTGGAGACAAGAGCTATTTGATTTATCTCACCACTTAGCACAGCATTTCATTAATACACCACAACTGACTTGGGAATTTTGTCCCAAATTTTACCCAGTAAGTACATGTATTGTCTCATATTATCTCACACCTGTGCACACAAGACAGGTCTGTTGGATATTTTCTTTTATGAATTTACCTTTCGGGGAATGTAAGCATCATTTACAGTGTATACTGATTGTGATTTAAGTCCTCAGTATTTCAATACTCTTTTTAAAATACTATTATGCTCGCCAAATTAAATCAAATGCCAGGAAAAAAAGAATCAGTTAGGCAATAATTTAACTTCATAATTAATTGTCCATGTTTGGACTAACTGCTTTTACATACTGTTGTTATTCTTACTCATGAAAATAATAATAATACTGTGTCTTTCTATTAAATCCCTACGAATGTGTTGTTATTGTTTTAACCAATTTACCAAAGTTATTTCCTAATGTTAACATAGTCCAAAAATTGTAATATGTAATATGTAAAAATTCTTTTAAAATACATCCACATTTTGTGTGAAGCTGTTTTGATGTAACAACTACTGGGATTTACTGAAGAGTCCATTTCAATATCTTTATAATTCATAATGTTTGATACCTCAGTAAAACGAGCTATGGCATGGAGGATCCCAAGGTGTACATGGTATATATGCTATAAATCTTGCCATAGGGAAGCCATGCCATCATGAGGATCCATAGAGGACATAATATTACACTGATTGATGTACTGATTGAAAGACTGCATGTACCGATTCACCTTTAAATCAAGAGTAGTCTTCAGGAATCCCCTCATCTTTAAAGAACTCCTTCAAACAACTTGAGCAGATGAAAATACCAAACTAAATATGTTATTTGATCTTGTGTTTTAATACCTCTGAGATCATTGTACCTTATCTGGCTTTTTAGCTGTTAAATGCACCTCTATGTTCACCAGTTAGTCACTGTAACTGTATTAGTTTCAGGTTTAGTACAGAGTAGGTACGGTGGGTTTTTACAGTTCTTTGCTACAACAAAAGCTGTCTCAGGAAGCCAAAAAAGATGCTTAGAGAGCAGTGATTGAACATAAGCACTGAAGTTGCAGGCAAGACAAATAAACGATGATCTGTTAAGTTGCCATAAAGCTCTATAAGGCCTTGGGCAGCTACAGATTAAGATGATAATTCTCTGTAGGTTCATCGCTACATGTGGTGACTTTCACAGTGTCACACTGTAATCATACTGTCCTTTGGTACATTTCTTTGATAGATATATTGATCAAAGCTCCTTCGAAAATATCTAGGTTATTCATATGTTTCACCGTGCAAAAGAAGTAATCACCACTAAAAAAAACAAATCAGAAAAAATGCATATATTCAATAAAAAGTGCTCATTATTGGAAACATTTTATAGGCTCTGCTCGTGTGTAATGACAGAAACCATTGTTTGGCATACTGGTACCTGCCTATGACTGATAAACCATTTTAACCCTGAACTGTGATACTGCTCTAACAAGATTCTGATGACTGTAAAGATAGCATTGTCACTTCCCACAGAGTCTGAACACAAAACAGGAAAAGGACCAGCCAATCAAGAACTCTCTCTCTCTTGCAGCTTAACTCAGCTTCTTTTCAAACTAACTTACAGTCCTCTGCTATATGGCACATTCCATTCCTCTGATTCCTTCCCATGTCCCTCTTCTCTCTTCTGCTGATCTAGCATCTCAACATCCTCCTCCTTCTGTCCATTCACCTCAATCCCTCCAAACCCTGTCTCTATATCCATGCCAGCTCCTCTGACACCCTGCATTACTCTAGTAGCAATGGGCACTGCTGTTGGACCGCTTCCCAGCACCGGACGTCCTCCAAGGGGAGATCCAGAGTGTCACAGCAGATTAATGCCTTGCTCACTGACTGATCAACTCCCTCTGGTCTGGAACCTGGAGTGTACTGTGACATGGTCCAGATAGGGAAGTGATGCTATTCTGACTCATTGCCACTCAGGTGGTCTGGCCCAGCAAACAGTGATCCATATATTTAATCTCCCAGACAGTGTCACAATGGAGCAGTGGGATGCTATTGTGGAAAAGGCTTTTACAGGTCTGCAATTGTCAGAGAGGAGAGAGTAGGAAGTAATCAAGTTAAGTGGGTGTTTATGAAGAAAGAAAATGGTGAGGTCACTACTTGTGCAGTTTAGCTGCTAACATAACATAAACAATGTGTCTGTAGTGTGTGTGTGTGTGAATGACTTCTATAAAGAAATATATCATGCCTTTAAGCTCTACCCTTTTTTATGTTCATACCTGTTTCACAGTATGAGGAATATGCATACATATAAACTGGTCATATTTTATGATGGTGCTAGGTGGTTGAGAGGGAGAGACACACATTGAGACATGTCCCATTCTGTCTCTGGATATAACAGTTTTTGAAATACAGACAATGAACACCTGAGCATGTTTAAATCAGTTGTGAAATTACTGCCTCAGCAGGGCCTGTCTCTTCAGGCCCCTTATTAATTGTAGAGGGAAGTGACATGGAAAACATGAAAATCCTCATATCTAAAAAGCTGCCACAATAATAAAATAATAGGGGATCATCTATAATTGTCCCTAACCTCAAGATGATGATGTCTTTTAAACTCAATTACACATTAGCAGGACAATTTCTTCCTTTTTCTTTCACACTTCATCAACTAAGGCTTGGCTGCATACTATATCCCCCTCATTAGCAATCACTCCATCACTCACTAATAATGGCCTATCAACACTGTCTCACTGACCAAAGTTACAGCAGGGGAGAATGAAATATTAACTTAAAGTATGATGTTAATCCAATCCAGAGCCGTGTATTAACATTGTGGAATTAGATCAGATTTAGTCAAATGTAGCCATAAATCAAATATGAAGGAAAGTTTGAAAAAGTCAACATATTTCAAAAGAAAATAAAACGAGAACACAACCTTTTAGAGGCATGGAATGATTAAAAGAGATGCACTTACAGGCCTCAGGTATAACTGAAAACTGGTCAATTCAGAGAATAAGAATAATGATAAAAACAATAATTTTAGAGTGGTTTAACACCAAGATACAGTGCGGTAAGGGATAAAAAAAAAATAATAAGGAAATAAGTAGAACCCAAGGCAGCACCATGGTGTGTCTGTCTCACCAGTACTATAAATGGATGCCGACTGCCTGCAGTCAGGAGCAATACACTATCTATAAGGGCTCATTTCTCTCAAATTTACTTTGCCAGCAGTGTGACGGACGGTCGCTAGTCTTAGAAGCCTAAATCAGTGCACTTTCACATAACTCTTCAGGCATGCCCGCCATAGCAAAAGGTGCATACGATGAGTGTCACCTCCCCACCCCCTCTTGTCCTCTCCCATTACCCTCACCAAAACCATGGTAAATGGTTGGCTTGAGGTAACAGACACAAGACTGCTGTTTTATATTCATGTCAGCATAGCGGACTATGGAGAGTATCTGTTCAATACAACTGACACGTGAGAAACATATCCTCAGGCTGATATAATGAGGTGAAAACTATTATCTGTCCTTCTCTCTGTCTCTCTATAAAACACACACATACATGTTCATACACACATAGTAGTCATCCACATCTACCAAGAAAGTACTTAAGTAAGACTGGCATGGTGAATTTTGATACTAGTTGATTGTTACTTTGCTCAAGTATATTGCTTTATTCTTAAGGGCCACAACCAATGTCAAATAGATGTCTGAGAATCAATTACAATGTCTCCTCATGTAAACATAATTTCCATCACATCACCAATCTGTCCTCGTGGCACCCTCCTGTTTTAGAGCAACTTAATCCATGCCCTGGCTTTATTTTATGACATTCAGTAAAATGTGACACCATCTTGTTCTGTGGTTTCTGCAACTGAGTCATTATCTCTTTGACGAACTACATATATTTTCCAGCAGAGTGGTCTGATGTTCAATAATGCAAATGAGTTCTTTAATCTTAGCCTCCACTAAACTGGTAATTAAATAAATGATTTATAGTTGTATGAGCAGGAAAAACACTTTGTATGCAAAATATCACCTGACTGGTTGGATGTAATGTGCTGCCTCAATATTTTATATCAAACAGACAAGATTTCAAGATGAAGTCTATAATTGGCATGAGTTCTCTACTGCAGTGTAGTCATATTTGTTACTTAAAAATTTTAACAGCAAGGGTGATGCTCTGTGTTTTAAAAGTACTTCACAAACCCCTTATACACAAGTAAACATACTCTTACCACTACTGCTGTGCCCCAGGCTTCCCAAAAAGGGAGTTGTCTACTATTTGAGCTCACCTTGTAGTCCATTACGAGGTCAAGGCCCTGCACCTGCTACTCCAGGTGTGAAGGAAGACCCCAATGATGCACTCTTAATGACTTGCCAGAAGGCGAGGGCAACCCATGCAGCTGCATACTTTACAGCCACGTAAAGGCTGGTCATTACCATCCATCTTTGTATATGTCAGGATTCAGAGGGTATGCTCGCTGTTAGGCTTTCCTTGTTAGGAAAGACATGTATAATCAACAAAACTGTGTGGTAATCCCTGAACATGACTAATGTTTTCTATGCCCATATGGCTTTATCTCCATTGAGGCATGACACACTAATAATACTCAATCAATCAATGATGTAGCAGAAGGTACTTCATGTATGGCTTATTAAAATTTTGGTAACCAGTCACAGAATATCCAAAGGTCATCACTGCAGCAGAAAATTTGATGAATGCTGCTTCCCTGACTTTGGGAAACAACATTATCCCCAGCCAGCTTTATGCAGATGAGCCCATAAAAATTCTGTATACAGGTCCATTGTGATTTAGCACTACCACTGCTGCAGGAGCCCCTGTATCAGAAAATATTCTTTTCAACTGCACAATGAATCTACCAGTTAAACAAAAATCTGTGTGTGATTATTAAGCAAAGAAGGTGTAGATGATGCCAGTGAAGGTTTCTGTGATGTAAAAACAATAATTCTGTTGTGTATTACTTACTAAATTGAATATTTTTTTTATCACAGCTTCTGTGGGAAATTCTATCAACAGACTTCTCCCACTTAACCTTATGCTCAGACCACCCTTCATTTCAGTCACAGCGGCTCTGCTAAACACTCCCTGACCTTCATGTTCTTTCAGTTCAACTTATCAGTGAGCAAAATTTTCTCACAGACCTGAGGACACTACTTTTCTAAAAGACTGCATCTATACTAATCCAAAGCAGAAAATCAATTCATGAATGAATTGTTGAGCATGTCTTGCAGATCAATCTTTCACTATTACCAAAGCAAGGGAACACTAGAGGCAACATGTCTACTCATATCTGCCAGCACTAAAATTGAAATGGTTTCAACCTGTCACTCATCTATACACTAACCCTAATGGCAATTGCTGGCGTTGCTGTGGTGTGATATGTAATGTGTAATGATATCTAAGTCTATAGTTCATTTTTTTGTATCATGTTTTATTTTCATTTTCCTTATTTATAGTATCTCTAATTTCTACAAAATGTTGTGTGTCATAATCACTCATTTTATCAATTGAATATTATACTGTTTCACTTGGCTTTAAGCTTTTTTTGTCATGCCACTGAATTGTCCCAACAGCAGTAATAGATAAAAGAATAAAGAATGAAATTTTTTTAAAGGCCAGGTCAAAGCCAGGACAGTATGTTTTTATTGTGGCTGTGGGTGGTTAAAAGTGACATCCTACCTGGGCCTGCAAATCCAGCTGGGGAAGGAAAAATGTGGAAGCAGCAGCCTGATGTAATGCTTTCACTGCAGCAGCAGGTCGGACAAGATTTGCTCAAAGCCATGTTCAAAGTCAAGTGGACAAAAGCCAGTGAAAATGATACATGGAATAGCTTCAACAGAGCCTAAGGAACAAGCAAAGAGGCAGCAAGACCTTGAAACTGAACATATTTGATGACATCTACTCATCAACAAGAAAGGCAAAGAGAGATGTGGAAAGTTGCCTCAGAGGAGGATTATTCCCAAAAAGAGCAGGAGGCAGGAAAATGAGATCCTCCAGCTGCCAAAGCCGTTTGCAGAAATCGTTGAGGAAACCCAAGGACATATAAAAGGAGGGCTTGAAGACCTGTTGAACCAGATCACCGTAAGACACACACTTGAGGTGAGATTGAAGGATCAAGAAATTCAGAAGCTGAAGAGAAAAGGCAAGGATGAGCTTCTTCTCAGACCCCTTCAAAGACGCTTTGAAGCTTTGAACAACAGGGCCATTATTTTAGGCAGATATGTGGAGGAAACCCCAAGCAGGACTGATCTTCATATCCTGGCCACATGCAATAATTAGATCCAGTTTGTCAGGCAAGGGGGTGAGGCTCAGAGCACAAACGGTGTAATACCTCTTGTCACCCAGAGGTCAGTGGAACATGACACCTGACCTATCAGCTGTGTGTGCACAAGCAAGGTGTAGGGCATTCACCTATCCAGTGGCAGTGGGTTGTGGAGGCTACACTGGAATAACCTCCCAGCAGTCCTTGAAGTCTCTTGGGATCACAGATGCAGATGCAGAGGAAGCAAACCTCTGGCTTTGGCTCAGAAGAAAAGACAGAAGTTGGGGAAAACAAAGATCTTATGGCCAGTTGTAGGGGGTAGGTATGGAGACATCCCTACTGGTGCTCCACCACCTCGAGATGCTGTTGGATTTAAGGAGCAAAACATCAGTGAAGGGTCACTCCCAGCTGATGACTCTGTAGATGGCACAATGGCACTGTTGGTCGTGTGTCCGGCAGACATGTGCAACAGGTAGACCCACCTGTGCTCAAATTTGTTGAGTCAGTGATAGTTGAAACCTGCTTGTAATTGTCCATTGAGCCCACGTGGTGGAAATTCTTAAGAAAACACGTGAACGAGAACAACAGAATTGTCTTTGTTGTAAATTATTAAATAATTTGCAAATGCACCTCATGCACTGAGTCTCTGTGGCATTCGGCAAAGAGCAATGATGTTTGAAACAGTTTCTACACCTTTAGGAGCACCTTCAGTCTCATGCTAGTCACCTCATCTCCAATGCCCTGGATGGCAGAAATAGTCAGGTTAAAAACAAAAGAAAACAAAAAAACTCAGTAATTTTGAGTCTCCATGTGCAAAAATGATTTTCCAACTCCAGCCCTTGAAACCATTCACAGGGAAATTTTCTGGGTTTCATTCCACAGTTTAAAATCATCTGGTACATCAATTACCCAAATTGAGTTGTGTGACTTAAAGTTGCAACACTTCTTTCATTACAAATGTATGAACTTCCAGCGTAATCATCCTACGAGTTCCTCCCAAATCTGGAGGGAGAGCATCAAATATATACATTCTGCCAGCCAATAGTAGTCTGCCAGTATTCTCATCCCAGCCTTAATAGGAGACTGTGGCACAGCAGCACTTACAAGCCTCCTATTTTCGTAGGAAATTGCATGTATGACATCTTCAAGATATCAATCACTTATACCATTGTCATAATCTTGCCCCTCACAAGAAGGGTTCCAGCCTATTGGACATTTACAGGCAATTAACATGCACAGGGAGACGTCAAGACTTCCCACTGGATAGGAGCCAATTCCCATGGTACATTCTGAGGACTTGATGTTGCTTGGAATAGGTAAAAGTCCAAGTACAGCAGAGTTGACTGGACAATGTACGGAAGTGTCCTCACAACTTTGTAGACATGTGTGATGTGACTTCACAATTGATTGGTGGCCTGAGTCACCAAGCATCCATAATCATCAATGCTCATGGATTTGGGTATCGCATTAGGTGTATGTAGTGAGTGCAGACACGAAAATTAGATCTTTTTAAGGAATCTGAGCAAATCTCCACCATAAATTTGCAGCATAGGTGTGACGTATGTTTATATCTCCTCTTAACACTTCAAGTTCAAGTAGTGTTAATTGTGCACATACGCCCATGTCCTTGAGAGATGCTAACCGGAAGGAGGAAACAGGATGTTCCTTCTCTTAACATGAATTCCAGATGTCTGAATGGATGCCATTGTTTACGATGTTTTGGTGTCACCTTGTCAGCAGTGTGACCTCAGCTCAACCCCTAATCAGTGTGTTACCTCTTTGTTAGTCTGAGAGACGTGTGGTCCTAGACAAGCTACACACCTCCCTCCCTCACAGTTCAAAGCAGGAGAAAGTGATGGCTCACTTACTGAGTTTGACTGGCGCTTTGTAGATGCTATGGCTTAACAGTGGCTGATATACAAGTAGCCCTCTCAGCAATTCTCAAAGCCGTCTCCATGGTCAGCAACACCTGGAACAGTCCGTTATACCTTGGTGCCTTCCAGTTCTTCATTTTGGTCGCTTTTACAAAAATCCAGTCCCCTGGTTTCAAGTTGTGGTGCGGTTTAACGGTTTGCTGCGGCATGGCATCTTTAACCTCTCCGTGAATGTCAGAAAGCATAGAGGAAAGATTTTCACAGTAATGCAACATTTCATATTAACACAAATCAGTGGTGGGGAGTTGTCTCCCTTAGGGGTCAATCACTGCGTTGAGAGGTCAAACGATCAGGATTTCAAAGGGAATCAGGATGCTCCTGCTTCATTGTCTAGCTCTCATTTGCATAAGCACTGGTGGTGATGCTTGTGTCCAATTAAGACCTGTCTCTACACAACATTTCATCAGTTTCCTTTTCAAATTATCGTTTTCTCTATACATTGCATCAGAAATCTGTAGATGATATGCACGATTAGTTCTCATGTCTATTCCCAAAAATGCTCCCACCTCCTTTAAAACTTTGTTTACAAAATGTTTATCATTATCACTGCTGATTTTACCCGGAATTCCCCAGTGAGGAGTCACTTCACCAGGGCCTTTGCTACTGCTCCTGCTCTTGTGTTCAATTTCAGTGTTGGAAAGGCTATGACCCATTTAGAGAACAAGTCCATATGAGGTTGATAGAATCTATCTATAAATGATCAAATGTTTTTTTTTTCTGGAAGTGGATGTGGACTAGGAGGTTGTCCCCTTCCTGTGTTATTGTTATATTTGTGAGTAATTTATGAAGCCTTTCGTATAACAATATCTATTTAATTCAGCAAACATCCCCCTTTTGACACATTATCTTTACCATGTGTCAACTTAGCATAAAAAGGAAGAAAGTACTTTGGTATACATGGCTTGTTGTCATTATCAGGAGCAGGGCTGTACCAAAGCCAGCCCTTGAGTGTGCACTTGCAATTCTTCAACAGAGCTTTTTCCTGTACTGTGGGTCTACCCTGCAGATCTTTCAAGTCGACAGTTGGTGTTTTTGCAGTTTCTGCAATAGCAAGGTATGTAGTAAAATTTCTGGCTTTGCTGCTGCCTTAGCAGCTGCATTCGCTCAGGCAATTCTTTGCAAAAAAAGTCATTTTGGCTCATGTGCACTTCACACTTACATATTGCAACTTTTAATGGTAGTTGGATAGCATCAAGAAGCACAGACACTAGTTTGTGATATGAAACTAGTTATCCAGTAGATGTTAAAACTTCCTATGCTTCCACAGCACTCCAAAGTCATGAACAACTCTGAAAGCGTACCTGCTATCCCAATAAATGTTAGCAGTTTTCCTCTTAGCATACTAATGTGCTTTTGTTAGTGCTAAAAGCTCAGCTGCTCTTGCTGAAATATTTTCTGATAAAGGTGCTGCTTCTACATCATGTAATGTTACTACCACATAACCTGCTTGGTTTTTCCCCTGTGTCAGGGTTGTGAGAGGCTGATTCATCCTCAAGCAATTCTACTTCAGCATTATATAGGGGTTATCTAGGGAGTAGCAGGGTTAAGCACAGTGCATCTTTTAAAGGTAATGTTTGGCATTTCTAACAATACAGTGTTATTTCTCAACCATCTTGCAGCAGATAGATGAGCTTTTTTTGTTCTAGCGGATTGATTTACATATCATGTGGGAAAAATTTTTTTTAGTTTATTGTATCCCAGCATAGCTTTTTCAGCTGCAGCTATGGCTCTCAAGCTTATAGACAGTCTTACTGTCTGAATGGTATAGTCATGTCAGGTAGTCCTACAGTAGGAGCTGATTGTAATGCTATCCTTAAGTCAGTAAAGGCTTTTTCAGCTTCTGGAGTCCATGTCACTCTGTTGGGATGTTAACCCTTTTCTGTGTGCTATAGCTGCCAAGGGTGCTTCTGCCTCTGCATAATAAGGCACCCGCTGTCTTCAGTAAGATGTCATGCTGAGAAAGGTTTGGTGTCTGCTGTATAGCCCATACTCTATTAGAGGAGAGGGACTTGAACTCTGTGATCACTTGCCCTAGAAATGTGAGCCCTGAATGAACCCACTGTAGATTTCTCAGACTAGCCTTTTTCCTGTTTTTGCTAAATGTTGCAATAATGCCAATGTGTCTATTTTAGATGCCTCATCTGAGCAAATCATTGGATCATCGACAAATTGTACCAAAACATTATCCTCTGTTTAATGATTCTGGACAGTCTTTTAATGTGGCATTGGACTGCACCAATTTCCCGCTTGAAGATCTACAAAATGCCATTCCTAGGGTTGGCCTTCTCTTCTCTCGTCTCATCTTTTGAATGTGTGCTCAATGGTGATATTTCACATGGCACTGAAGACTTTGGCAATACCATCAATAGCTTTCTTTTTCAGTGGATATGGCCCTTACATGGTCTGAACTGTGAACTGTTAGTATTATTTCCACTGGCTGTACTGCTTTCCTCAGTCTGACATCATATTTACTCTGAGCCAAGAGAGTTTTTGGACCTGTTATCAATTCAGGTGAAACAGATGACAGGGCTTGCTGTAACATAGTTACTATGCACATTACTTCTAGTGCCAGTTCAGCTGTTCTTCTTATGTAAAAAGTAGTTTGATATCTTCAAGTGTTGGTTTGCTGGCTGGTCAGTTGGAGACTAGTATACTGTTTCATTACAATTCTTCAACCAAGGACCCAAATTCTTCCATTTCTCACTTTGCTTATTTGGCTAGGGAAACATGAGGACTGGAATTCCACGTCTGAAAAAAATGTCTTCAAGGGTTTGGGTACCATAATCCCACTGTGCATTTAATGTTTCTCCAGTGCATTCAATCTGTGGTTAATTTATCTGTATCTTGCCCCTCCTCTGAACCACATTTTTCAAAAAAAGTTTCACCTGCACCTTCAGAAACATGCTGTACAATGTAAGCCATCCTTCTGCATAAACTCACTATTTGCATGTGTGCTTCCTGCTGCAAAAAGTCATTCACAGAACCTAGAGTCCCTGTATTCAGTCTCAAATCATGCACAGCTGGCTTGGATCTGTTTAACAATTTGACACACCTCTTTAACTCTTGTGATTTGGATACTGGTATCAGTTAACACTGAAACAATTTCTAAGTGACACATTGGGTCTGATGACATTAGGGGAGCATTAGGACAACATTTTTTTATTTGTTGACTTTTATTTGATCGACTTGTTCATCAACCAGTTAGTAGTACAGTACTATATCCAGTTGTCCCATCCACTAGCACTTACTGTGTGCAATGTTCTCCTATTCATTTTTGACGGTCTACTGAGTTCCCCTGAACGTATCCCAGATTCAGTGACAGATTCATATTATAATTTCTTCTGTGTTTGTGTTTGGGTGCTCTCATGTGTTCCTGGTTCTGCAGATTCCTCCTGACCCGTCCCCAACTCTGCAGATAGTCAATCTGAATCTTTCAGCATCTACATTCTTCCTTTTGGGACAGTCTTTTGCCAAGTGCCCCATGGAGCCACGGGTGAAATAGGCATCTTCTCTCCCAGCACCTCTCCCTCTGCCTCTGTCTCTCCATCCTCCTCTGCCTCCAATATTCTCAAGAACTACAAGCTGGACCATCTGCAAACAGCTCTGTTCTTTGGCTTCTTTTTGTTGCTCCTTTCAATGAACATTTTCTCTGCATGTACTGCACAGTTGTCAATGTCAGCCAATCTGACTGTGTCACAATTCACACACTGTGTGCAAACTTATTCTTCAGTTTCTATTCAGAGACCCCAAGAAAGCAGTCTCACACACACACTGAGGTTCTGTTGGACATGTCAGGGATACAGCTGCCTCATAGAGGCATTTGTAGCTTGGCCACCTGCAGCCCCTGCCATACTGTCTTTCTTTAAAGTTTAATATAACGAACAAAACTATATATATTATGTGTATTTTTTTATTTAAACCTTTTTTATTTTTCAAATGTACTTTGTACTTTACTGTGATTTCTTTGATACAATAACCGTGATGTGCACATTCTAATCTATGATTTGTCCCAGAAGCTGGAGAAGCTGACAAACACTTCAGTCTCTTATTCTGAGGAAAACCATAAACATTGTCTGCCCTACTTTATATGGATATAAAATAGATCTAGACCATGACCTTTCAGAAGCTTTTGAACAGGTTATTTTTGCTAAACTGTTTTCTTTGTCATGTTATGAAACAACAACTCATGCCTATCAGAATGTAGGTCAAAAGGTCAGCCTGCATGTAGCTCTGGTCATGGTTGTCACAAGACAGCTTCATGAGTTTTATAGTTGTAACAAACATCAAACCACATATTCACTCTCTTCATCTATCATTCATACAACTATATTGAAGTACTGTACACTTTTCCCCACATACATTATTCCTCTTCCTCTGCTCTGACCTTCAACCTTCCTCTCTGTATCACTGTTCACTTGTCTACTTCTCTGACCCTCACAATCTCCTCACACTGCTCATCTCTCCATTTGCACTCTGACCCATTCTCTTCAGCCTGAGCTCATCTCTGGTGACAGCAGCCGATTGACATTGATGACACTATAGAATAAAAAGGTTAATTAAGACCAACTTTTCCCTGCCCTTTCCTCAGCACCATCTGCTGTGCATTGCGATTCAAAGGGAGACAGATACACTCTAAATGAAATATACTGCAATGAGGAAATGCATATCTATTGACTATGTACAAGCTTTCCAAATCACTGGTTGAATAGCTCTGACCCCACCAGACACACATATACACACTGTAAACCAATGATGTAAATATATGTAATGTCATGAATGAAACTCGGACTCATTGTTTAATAACTTTTGAACTTCTGTTACTGGATTACACACCATTTGGCAAAAATGTCTTTCTTAGATGTCTATCTGATAGTGCTGTAGCTAAATTTAAAGAAGTGATTCAATCAGTGCTAAATTCACTGCAATATCACAATATAACAGAGTATGCTAACCTTAGCCCCTCCCAAATTGATCAGCTTATAGATAGCGCTTCAGGCTCAATGAGAACAACACTTGACTCTATTACACCTCTAAAAAGGAGGTTAGCTCCATGGTTTAACTCCCAAACCCGTATATTAAAGCAAACAACACAAAAACTTGAAAGGATATGGCGCTCTACTAAACTGGAACAGTCCCGCTTAGCCTGGCATGACAGTCTCAAAACCTACATATAGGTCCACAGTGTTGCAAGAGCAGCCTATTACTCATCTGTAATAGAGCAAAATGAAAACGACCCTAGGTTTCTTTTCAGCACTGTAGCCAGGTTGACTGTAAGTTACAACTCGATTGATCAATGCATTCCTATAGACATAATCAATCTGTCCCTATTATCAGGCTATGTACCACAGTGTTTTAAAATAGCTTAAATTAAACCTCTTCTTAAGAAGCCTACCCTCCATCCAGATGTTTTAGCCAACTATAGACCCACATCCAACCTTCCCTTTCTCTCTAAGATCCTTGAGAAAGTGTGACTTTTTACATGGTAATACTTTATTTGAGGATGTTGAGTCAGGATT
This sequence comes from Istiophorus platypterus, assembly GCA_016859345.1. NCBI lineage: Eukaryota > Metazoa > Chordata > Actinopteri > Istiophoriformes > Istiophoridae > Istiophorus > Istiophorus platypterus. The sequence continues at coordinate 11,398,500 of CM029121.1, forward strand.
TAGAGACATCATAGCACGGAGACAGCACTGGTGAAGGTTACGAATGACCTACTGACTGCATCGGATAAAGGACTTGTCTCTGTACTTGTTCTGTTCCATCTTAGTGCCGCATTTGACACTATTGACCATCAAATCCTATTACAGTGACTGGAGCATTTCATTGGCATCATAGGACTTGTTCTTAGCTGGTTTAAGTCCTACTTATCAGATTGATTTCATTTCATGCACATTAAGGATGGCTCCTCCATCTACTCAAAAGTTAGTCACAGAGTTCCACAAGGTTCTGTGTTTGGACCAGTTATCTTCACCATATATAGGCTTCCCATAGGCAATATTATCAGGAAACACTCCATAAACTTCCATTGCTATGCCGATGACACCCAATTGTACCTGTCAATGAAGACTAATTAAACCAATCATTTAGCTTAACTTTAAGCATGTCTTGAGGATATAAAGATGTGAATGACCAGGAACTTCCTACTAATGTACTCAGATAAAACTCAGGTTATTGTGCCTGGCCCACAACACTTCAGAAACACATTGTCTTATGACATACTCTAGATGGCATTGCTCTGGCCTCTAGCACCACCACAAGGAATCTTGGAGCTGTCTTCGATCAGGACATGTCCTTTAACTCCCAGATAAAACAAACTTCAAGAATCTCCTTTTTTCACCGTCGTAATATCGCAAAAATCAGGCACATCTTTTCTCAAAATAATGCAGAAAAACTAGTACATGCCTTTGTTACTTCTAGGCTTGATTATTGCAACTCCCTATTATCAGGCTGTCCAAATAAAACATTAAATATTCTCCAGCTGATTCAGAATGCTGCTGCAAGAGTATTGACAAGAACCAGAAAGAGAGATCATTTATCTCCTGTGTTAGCTTCTCTGCATTGGCTCCCTGTGAAATCCAGAATACAATTTAAAATCCAAAGCATGTAATGATCAGGCACCAGCCAATTTTAAAGAGCTCATAGTACCTTACTATCCCAGTAGAACACTTCGCTGCCAGTATTCAGGCCTACTTGAGGTTCCTAGAGTTCCCAAACTCTCCAAAATTTTTTATAAATATACACTATGCCTCAGGCTATGTACGATATCTGCACATTGCCAATAACCTTGAAGAAAGACATGGTAGAAACCATTAACTTTCATAAAAAATTGATCATCTATTCTATTATGTCCATTTTAGAAGGAAAGTATTATAGTGATTTTATCTCAAGCCATTTTTTCTGATTTTGAGTATTTTTTTATGTTTTCCAGTGGTCAAAATGAGATTAAAACTGATGAAAAAACGTTTGTTACTTAATTTGTGACAAAAAAGAAATTGCATTGGGATGTGGGTAAATATTTGTTGATGCTCTGTCATGACTAAGCAGCCGTCAGGTTACTTAAACAGTCCAAACAAAGCTGCAGGGTGCAAATCCTCAGCAAGTTTAGATTAAACTAAAATTGCCATAAAATACATAAACAAAGTGATGACAACCATCTAAATATGGAGACTGGGGGGGATTTCAGATTCTCTTTATCTTCACTTTCATTTTTTCTCTGTCTTTATCTCCATTGGTATTCACCGCTTTGATCTTTGAACCTGTAAAAAACACACACACAGGCGCTCTTGACAGTAAGAGAAGAGGCAAGTGTTGTGCAAAGGCAAAGTGAGGGGGTGAGTGGAGGATTAGATTTGCATAACATGGACGTCAAGGGCAGGGGAGGCAAATACAGCTGGAGGCAGCCTATCTGAATATGGGTAGCTTTGGAACTGCTCCTAAACTAAACAACAATGTTCCAAATGATGAAACGATTCATTGAAAACTTGTAGATGCATCACAAGCAAATGCAGCCAACAGTATGTTGTTGTAGGACTCTTTTAGTCTGTAGAGAAAAAAACAAAAACAAAAAAAAACAACAATAAAAAAGAGGTTCAGATATACTTAAAAAAAAAAAAGGCCTCATGAAAAAAAAGACTTTTTTGATTTTGAAGTAACTAAATCATATACTACTGCAGCTATGACTCATATTAGGTTGCATGGCATTTAGAATTATTTGTCGACCTCATATGTTAGTAGTGTCTTGTTTGTGATCATTTTAATGTGGTTTGCCTGAGATATTCTTCCAAACTGCTCTCCTTAACACATTAGATAATGTTGCACTTTCAATATTTAGCAATATACTCACAATGTGAGTGTTTTTCTACTGTTTTGTTATTATCAATGAATATTTACAACAATGATAGGTTGTTGTTAAATATATATTGGGTAGATACTCTGCAGCACAGCCAACAGCTATTCTTATTAATGGCTTATAACTTATTTACATATCATTGCTAAATGCTTTATTAGCTGTCAAAACATAGGAGCATATTTCTAACAATGTCTTATTAGAGGGTGGTACTAAAATTGCATTCAAGGTTTATACAACAGAAGAAACATAAAGAGTTACTGCTCCACTGGTGCCGTAGTAACATGCAGGACATAAAGCTGGATGGGCATGTGATTGGCTACAACTGAGTGATCACCCAAAAGTAGAGCTTTCACACGGATGATAAAAAAAGTCAGCAGCTTTTCAGCTGGTGCCTCCCTGCTTGAAGAAAATGACTGCACCCATTTTTTTCTTGACTTGCTTGCTGTTCTTACATGGATGGTTAAAGTCAACCAATGCGTGAAGCCTAAGAGTCACATTTAAAAATTCTTTATCTTGTTCTCCCTCTAAATGCTGCCACCCTCATGAAAACAACCAAAGAAAGTATATATCCACACTGAATAGCATACATCTTTAATAAAGGTCGCATTTAAATGACATGTTCTGTCATTTCAGTCAGTTGGCTTTTGGCAGTAACTGAGGCATACAGTGTAACCGATAAATCCATTGAGCATGCTGTGCCAGAGAATGCCAGAATGATCACCATTGAGAAGCATCATTGCATGCCTATTCTGCCATGCCTTCACATTGTTTCTTATCCTTTCTCTCTTATTGCTAGAGGATTAAGTGATGCCTTATACCCCATGCCAAGGCCTTTCTCCAAACAAACCATTCACAAACAGAAAAGGCAATCAGGCAAATGCAGTTAGCATACAAAGAGAACTGAAAGCACGACCGTAGATGCTGAAAAGACATTTTAAGGCTCACTGTGCTTGTCAGAGCGATCCAGGGCATGAATATTCATTTACCCAATTTTCCTACTTTGTGTGTGTTATTCATTTTTCATATTTTGATTGTGTTTTGCAGACACAATGGAAAAACTGCATCTCTTACAATCTTAATCTCCTTCTCTTTTCATTGCCATGATTCTATGCACATAAACACTGCACACTCTTGTCATCGACTCCTTCTAACATCGACCATCTTTCTAACACTCTTCAGCTTTAAAAACATCCGTGCAGTCTCTTTAGATGTTGCTCATCCTGTTGTTGTTTTCACAGTTCATGATTTCAAGCTCAAAACTCAAGTAGGGACATTTACCACTGTGATGCACTTCCCCATTTGGGATATGATGCACCGGTTCTACAATCTCTGAATGCCAGTTGCTAGTATAATGAATCAGGATGTTTTGCAGACGCTCATTGTTGAACTCATTAATGCTTCCCTGAGAACAGTTCTCTGATGATTCCCACAGAATTCATTTAGGTAACAGGTATATCAAATGTAGCTGTCTAGCTTTTTTTTTTTCATCTCATTGTTACTTACCTTTTACCTTTACCAGAAATTTTGTATAATTTATTGCATTTATTGTGTCCTGGTTTGAGTAACACAGACCTGCCACCACTATCATCACAGCTTCATCCAGACACTTTTATTATGTTAGGGGTTATTCAGTGACTGATTAAAAACTCCCTTTTTTTCCTGAAACAGACATATCTATAACTAATGCTCGTTTTTTTTCTCCGTAGATTGCAGCCGACTGACACAAGACAATTTGATGCAAAAGGAAGGGTGTGTATCCTCTGTTGGTTATCTGTAGATGAAGTTGACATATGTGATGAAAGAGCCTTTACAAATACATGAGGTTAGAAACACTGGGGGAGAGGTGCCATGTTGAAAATTCATGAGATACCCATCCTGCTATCACAAATGTTTTCTCTTCCCATCCATCCTGCATGCACGTTGTTAGATCATAGAATGGCTTTTTTTCTTGAGTTTGCCCATTTACATGCACTCACACATGAAAGCACACACAAATGCATACAAAATCCACACGCACACACCACCACCCCAGGGGTTTTGTGTATTGAGTTGATTGTTGTAACCACACTGGTCATTAAGTGGTCAAACCTCCCACCATCAAGGCAGATAAAAGCTCAGCCACAGCCATCAGACCCATTAACATTCTACCTTCAGTGTGCTCTCCAAGTTTCTGGGCTTTAATTCATTGTCTTTCCTCGATAAACTTGGATTGATTTTGGTGAACCATCTGTGTGACTGTCTTTCCAAAAGACACATTTTTTATGAAAGTGTCTATAATTTTTTAACTGTACTATCACCAGCATTGAAATATATGAGGCACTGACACAGGGGGTGATAAACAAAGACACAAATGATCCTAGGGAATGAAGTGGCTTTTCATACTTGTTTAACAACTACTTCAACTGATCGCAAAACATAAGATTTGAATAGAAATGTATAAATGATAGCCAAAAGGCACAAGCAAGAGCTTGGCGATAGACTTACTTGTAGTTTTAGACAGTCAATTAAAGCTGGACAGAAATATGAAATCTGTTGCATTGACAGTATCTGTCCTTGCTGGAGGCAGGCTCAAATACTGCCTCCTGAGTGGCATTTTGATTTGGGTGAAATGAAAGTCAACCCTTATTATTCTTGATGCTTGCCATTAAGCATTTAATCTATTTTACAATATCAGTTTCAGCACAGCTTTATTGTTGCTAAGATTACTTAAATACTGTATATGCTAGATGTACTAGCGCAAAAATGTTGCACAACTGCAATATTTATGTGCAGGCCCAAACCCAGCAGGGATAAACAGCAAGCACAATACTAGTTTTATTCTTGCAAGTCCATTTTCTGTGCTTGTATTGTAATTCCATGGCTCAAAACAAGACATCCTTTTGCTAAAGAGATGTGGAGCAATTCTGGCAAGTAAGTGAACCTGCACTTACTAAGATAACCTACTTTTCTCCAAAATCAGATTTTGCTTGTTTCACTGAAATTTAATCATTTCTCCTAGTATATAGTTAAATGAACATCATACGCTTTAATACAGTTAAGGCAGAGTCTTAGCTATCTAAGCGTAATAGGTAATGATTGCCAATAATATTGTCCACGACATTTTGTACAAGGTTGTTTCCTTTCAGTTGATCAAAGGCCTGTTATCATACAGCAGCAGTAATACCATTTTGGTTCCATCTGCAGTCTCTAATTTGAGGGATGGACTACATGTAATTAAGCATGGGTTAAACAGCAAGGGTACATTAATTAATTAGTGAAATCTTCTGATACAGAACAGATATGCAACAAAAGAGTTACATGACCTTCTCAGGTTAGACTGGCAAACGACAACACACAGATTTCAAATTCATTTACTGAATCATAAGGCGTGTTTAGGAAGATACGTCCTGAGCTAAGCAGGATTATCATGTAAGTATCATGTCAGTAATTTAAACAGACTTTTGTAACTCTCTGTTCGGTTTCACAGCACTGCTATAATTGTGTGCATGCAAAAATGCTCAAATATGAAAGCAATCTTGTTAATCACACTACGGACCAAAACATGTGACAGACGGAACATTACATTGCACTGGGATTGTGATTCAAGCCTTCAATCACCCATTTTGCAAAACTTGGGCCACAACATCTTAACTCGTGTTTGCATTTCTACCCAGTTTCAGGAGAGTGGAGCCGTAAGAAGAAGACAAATAAAAAAAAAAATGTTTAAGTACTTTACAGCACGTTTGATAATTAATTGTGCAGAAATATGCGGATGTTGAAAATTTAGTGTTAGGATTCATAATTGTTCATCAAGAGCTATATTCATCAAATTCAGCCACACCCTAAATTTGTGTCAAAATAAAACAAATGAAAGGCAATGCAATGAATGAATGCACCAAAACAAAGCTATACAAATATACAACCACACAATTCAATTTTCTCTTGTGAAGGAAATTAAAAATCACACTGAGTAATGTCCTGTGATGGAAAAGCTTGCCAGGAGGTTAGGCACACATAAATAGGCAAAGAACCTCATTAGTGCAAATGTAAATAAATAGAGACTGATGATGCAGACATTAAGTCAAAGAGGACTGCAGGCTACAGTGTCATATAAATAGTATCAACATTATCTATTCAAGCAGTGGTGGGAAATTCACCACATCCCGCTACCCATCCCACATCACTTCTATACATACATGTTTATAAGAATGGATTGCATGTAAATACTCCATAGTCCCCATTCTTAATTGATTTCAAATTTTAGAGTTAATGTCAACAGCAGAAATCCTAAATTATCAAAAGATTAAAAAGCCATGCCTCAAAGGCCTGTAACATGGCTTTAGGGGTTTAATATTGGTGCTGATCAATACTTTGTCTCAGATTTTTGAAGTCAATTTTGATACATTGCTCACATGACTTAGACTGCTTAAGCCTGCCACTAAAGTCCAGTTAAGTCAACTCAAGTGGTTGTTTCCAGAGTTACAGTCTCTTTGGTTACTCCCTCTCTCTGAGCCACAAGGAAGGATCTACAGTATGACCTGGAAGTTGCATGATGATTCATTGCGGGTACCAAAAATAAAACACCTGACTGCAAGGACAAAGGCACCCATTTGATTTGTGTAACTGAGGTAGCTGAAGTTACATAGACTCAATTTACACCAGACATTATAATACATTTTGTATCCATATCATATCTCAATATGGTTTTAACATGATTACGTTTATATCTGGTATTAAATTGTGGCTCTATGCGTCCAAATTGAGATCCGATATGAATCAGACCTCAATGTGGACCTCCTCACATCACATCCCGCTATTGTTTGCGTGGGTTCTAAAAACACAAAAAAAGATAGAAAAAGGTTACAAAAAAGATAGAGGAAGAAGAGTAGAAGACCATAATCTCCACCATTTGCTTAGCCATTGTGTCATAAGTGGCTTGGTTGTATTATGAATTGCCAAGTTCGCTTGTATTCTTTCATCTGACCAAATTGAAGCTTATTGGATCACAATCTGTCCTCAGCGTATCTTGGGTGCATGTTAACCTGTAATTTTATGTGGTAAAGCAGGATTGCAGTCTGACCACCTAAAATATATAAAGGTATAAATGGAAAAATAGAATTGGGGCTTTATTTGAAGATTAAAAATTATTTTTGCCCAAAGCAAGGACTGTGGATTTTTGTCCTGTGTTTCTTACAGTACAGTTGCATTTAAGAATCACTTCACTGCCCGTATTATACTGGATTCAATTGTGCTGGACTGATTCAAAGTTGGATTTGTTTTATTTAATGTCAACACAAGCATATACATAATGTCAGCATTTTCAGAAACTGCAGTTAAGTAGTTCATTATTCACTTTCTATTTTACTTTTTGTTTTATTTTATTTTATAGTAAATCATTGTATTTAAATTTTTGTATCTTGGCAAAAAAATCTTAAACAAGATAGAAAAATAACACAATTGTCTTCCTCAGAGGATAAATAAGAAAAAAAATTAAACCCCATCTTCTCAATGAATTAAGGCCTTCAGAGATCGATTTTAATTCTGGAAATATCAGGATCATTTTGAGGAACTGGGCTGTCTGTCAGGCTTTGCGGAAGCCTTCCCCAGGGAGTGTTCCCTCTGTTTTGGAAAAAGGAGGCATATGGGGAAATTCACTTTCCAGCATCATTCATGCATTTCTCTCTGCCCCTGTGGTAGATGAATCTCTTGTCACTGATGGTCTTATACATAAGAAGTAAGCTTCTGTACTACAGGACTGCCATATTGCTCAGCAGGTCTTAAGTGTCTTACACTAGGGTTAAAAGTTGTTTTGTTTAACCATGCTTCGGGTAATTCAAGTGATGAGAGTCTTGGGATGACCTTTGCTTACTTGTCATGATTAGAAACTGTGTGAATTATTAAACATACAAAAATCTCCATAGTTTGTTGGCCTTCAGGGGGTATCCCTCAGAGCTGCACTGTGTTAAATCTGATTGAGATTGCTTGCCGTTACATACAGAACAGATTGTCTCTGTTTGGTACCAGCTTCTCATTACATTACAATTTACTCCACTTCAAGTGGTAGAAAGTTTATACAGTAGATCCTGGTGATGCTGCATAATGCACAAACTCACAACAACCTCATCTTTATCATAACCCTTTTGTACACAGCGTGTACAAAATCACATGCACATGTGTGAAGAAATTTAGAAACATAATGCATTTCTTACACTAAAAATGTTGAACATTGATACTCCCGAGACAGTTAGAAGGTTACAAGAAATTTTCAGTGATAAGAATACAATATCTTTGCATTTCACATTGAGGTTTATGCACTAAATTTGAAAATGTGGTAACTGTGCTCTACATTCAGCATCAGTTTACTGTGAATGCTTCTGTGCATATATTTTCATTCAAGACCATTTAGTTTCTTTCTTCTATTCTGTGTTAATGATGTATGAACACACTTGTTATAACTCACACATCCCCCCCACTGTAATAAATGCCTTGTCTGACTCCAGATGTTGGAAATATGGAGCTCTGAGGAGCATTTCACTTTAAAGCTCGGCTGTACTTTTGATCCTCCCATAAGATAATGGTTCATCTGCTTCAGGAAACAACATCTGCCACAACTCATATTGCACTGAGGTGACAGGTGCCATCTAACATTTCTGGTTTTATATAGATAGTCCAGACCATGCTTATAATCAATTTATTATTATAGTAAAAGGCCTTTATACGATGTGGTGGTTGGGGAGAAGGGCCAAATTGCTGGTGGTTCAATGTCAGCTGTTATTGTAAGCTGTGCAGTTTGGAGGAAGGCTGCATTCTCTCTATTTATGTTTATGGCTTTCGCCTGTGTAATTAGCGCTTCTGCTGTCTACTAGAACTGTCTGTCTACACTGGTATAAATGCCCCCGTTATTTTCCAGGTATTGTAGTGATTATAGTGAAATATTTTCCTAGTTTATATTCATGTTTCTACACTGTGGATTCATACTTGTATAGGATTTAAATCAGGTGTAGATTTCTACAACTGGCCTCATTGCAGCTAAAAAAAGATTGGTCATATGCAGACTTCGATTGTGTATTCACTCCATTTAAGTATGCTCCCAAAGAGGCCAAACAAACCTAATTCTGCTGTTTAGATAGACTCTAACCTCTATACCTCTCAAATCTAAACATGCCGCCAGAGCATATTCATCCATACAGCCTGCCTGGTTGTTAATCTCTGAGCAGAAGACAAGGAGGTTATCATCATGTCATTTGAAGGGACGGACCCACTGGCAAATCCCCACCCAGGGCTTGTTTGACTCAGTGCACTCTCTCCCTGTCACTTGCGGGACACACAATGTGATTAATACATTGTCATGCAGTAGCAGTGTGACAATCTTGATGGCTGCACATCCAGGGCCTTTAGGGTATTTGCGATGTCTGAACAACATCAGGAAGGAAGTGGCTTTATTTTATGTTTTTTTCTGTAACTAAAATTTATCGTTGAGGCAGCACAAACATTTCTTTAAGTTCTCTTTCCTTTTATCTCTTATTTTATTTTTTTATTCTTTATTTTTTCTTATGTTTTTTTATTTTTATTCCACTGTAATAACTGTGACCCAATTAAGTGTTTGTCTTTGATTGTACTGTAGCTTCACAAAGCACTAAAATCCTGTTTTGGACATTATCCCCAATATTGACCATTAAGAAATGTAGGAAAAGATGCTATTTTGTCTTGTTTGCAAGACCTTGTCTTAGGCAAGCAGCATTTTAGTGTTAATGATCTTAAAACATCTGGCTCTGCATAAGCATGTGGTTTCATCTGTACTCCTCCTCTACTAGCAGGAAGAGCCTTGATCCTGTGTAATGCCTAAAGAACTACTCTCCTTTGACCTGAATTCTCCTGCTCCTACAACGGTGGTGTGTACCACATTAGCATTTCCACAATTACTTTGAACCTTAGATGTAATTAATTTAGAAAATGGAGGGAATGATGTATAAACCACTTAAGGGAAAATGTATGTGTCCTACTAATTGGTAATTAGCACAAAGAAAAAATAAATAAACATTATTCTGCCTACAAAGCGGTTTTACCAATGGTTTGTCCGTAGGTAGCATGATGAAGAACTGCATTTGCAGCAGAGGGCCTCATACGATATTTGCAGAATCCTTCAGGGGATAGAAAAGTATGATTTAAAAATAGAGCTGTCTCGTAAAAGATAAAAAGCTGTGAGTGACATGTCAGAGTTAGAATTTTGTGGTTTGTGTATGTTTATGTGTAGTAAAGTGGGCATAAAACCTCAAAATGGCAAATAATGTTAATAAAATATAGCTACATGAACCAGTAATGATTTTGGATCCTCTAAAACCAATAATGCAGACAGACATAAATCACACTTAGGCTGACATCACATCTCCCATAAGTAACTCCTGAATAATGGGGCCTAATTTTAATTGTTTAGTAAGTAGCATTAAATGAATAGAGGGTGTTTTGTTGCAAAATATGAATGTACCTTTTTGTTCTCTATTATCTGATCATTTGCTTTTCTTGCCAACATGACACAAAAAGAGAGAGATCCCAAGAATTAATAATCATTAATAGTCAATTTAAATTTACAGAAAATTGGAGATGTGTTTAGTGTTGATGGAAGTATGCATTCATTCCCAATGTCATAAAATTCTGATGCCATAGATTTTCATGGAAAGCTGGGATTATTTTTAGCCTGCTTCAGACTTCAGCTGGGATTCCTTGGATTGATTCTGATAAAAGTGGGTCCAGAGCAGGTTCAGGAATAAATGTCAAACTGTAACAGATGTGGTTCAATGATATGAAGCTTACATATACATTTTACATCTGGGGCATTTATCTGATGTTCTTTCCAAGGACAGCTCACAATGAATGCAACACCAAGAAAGTTTCAGTTCCAACTTAATGACCCTACTTGCATAATATTAACCTCAATAATACCTGGTAATATTAAAAATATGGAGCACTGGCTGTAGACAATGTGAAATGGTCAGAAGGAGTCTCAATCAAACAGACGATGCAGTGGTTTGGATTATTTGAATGGTTATGTGTAAAGAAAATGAACAAATATCGGTTGAGAGAGTGCAAATATGATATATATTTTTCTCTAGAGAAAAAAAAAATTGTGCACAGAGTAATGAGCAGCTTCTTCTCTGCTGCAGCTGCTGATTTTGCTGTGGAGTGTCAGTTGCACGGGTGGGCAGTCACACCTGGTCCAGGCTTAGCAGTTTGTGAACAGGACAAAAAATACAAAACAACACATGGTTAGCATTATATTACCTCTGTTTTTATGCAGCCAGTGCCTGTTGATATGTTGTAGCCTACCTCCTGGCTCTACCCTGTCTCACAGTCATCCAGTTATCATATAACACCACTGCTGGTGTTTTATGTTGCTGGTTATACTAGGCCTATCTGTTATTATAGTAGTGTTGGCCAAAAATGAAACATTATTCTTTTCTCCCGATATTTCTGAGGGTTCAGTACACATGGTTTTAACACTGGTACGTACTGCCTCCAGGAAATTTTACAACTCTTCTTTTATATGTCACCAAACTAAATACCAACTATATAAACAAAAGCTTTGCAACCTTGAATAGGGTTACAAACTCACTTGAGTACGGTGTGACAAAGTTTGCTTTGACTGACACATGCTTTCCTCTAAGGACATTACGTAGCTCTGTGTTCTCGCTGCAAGAATCCACTCCACTGGATTCGGCTGCTGCTGACACCAGTTCCCGCATACACTGAACTGCAGCTACATGTTACAGCAACTACAATATGTTCCAAGTGCAGCTGACTGGAAATGATAACAATATTTAAATCAAGATTCAAAGCACTGTTTATACTGACAGGCACTTTAAATTGCGTAACTTAAATGTAGAAGCAAGTCCAAGGGTAGCAGGAATAAAGAATAACATTCACGGGCTAACAGGCACAGATTCCACTGTCTGACTTTTGTACATGATCAAATCCTAGGAGCCCCAAAGCTCCCTAGCGGATCTTTTTTCATTCTTCGGCATTCATAATTGAAAATGGAATAGTTAAGGACACTGAGTACTGTATGTATAACCGCTAGGATTAGCAGCAGCTGAGTCGAGTTGAGTGTAACTGAGTTTACTGGTTTGTAGTACTGAACAATCTCAGCAGCAAGTGCACGTAGCTATGGTAAGCTGGCGAGGAGGCAACGTTTCAGTCATTCACAACCTGCAATGACTAAAGCCAGCTAAACTTTGTAACACAGGATTCAAGTGAAGTTGCGACACCATTTAGGGCTATAATCCAGTTATTTTAGTAACATACAGTATATAGCACAAGTTGAGTAGTTAAGAGAAGTTGGAAGCTTTTGCCTGTATCTTTTTTCATCAGTGTAAACTTGAACTCGCAAAAAGTAACAAAAGAAACTATTTAATCGTTTATTTTGGGCCAGTGCTAAGTTCACTTAGGAACTTCTACCCTCAGATAAGTACTGTATGTAAGAGGCCTATCTGCTGTTTTGACAGTCAATGATGTTGAGGAGGGCAGTGACTAGTTATATGAGCTGATTAGTTGAAATTAAAGTTAACTGTGGAGGACTTCAGGGTGCACAAGACGAACAGACTGTTGTTCAGAAAAGTGAGTACAACATCAAACTCAGCGATAGCTGTAACTCAGCCCAGAGAGAATGTAGCATTGTGTGAGCTACATGGTGTAAAAAATAAACCACACAGGCTTACTTTTGCTTTAATGTATGTGTCGATGTTATTCATACATGTCGATATTGTCTACCTTTGGAGTGCTTTATTGCTGCTGAAAAGAGGTAGGTTATATGATTTTATGTAGCTTAATACAGCTTGTGACCTCTTTTCCAAATTTATTGTTGGTCATTTTTTATTCAATTGTCTTCTCTGGTTAGTTCAAGTAAGGCTGCACTGAGGAAGGTGGTAGTATAGTTATAACTGATAACGAGTTCTGTGCACAGGCTGCGAAGTGCCCTTCTATTGTATTGATGGTTTGGATTCTGAAGCCTAAAGGTAATCTTTAATTTGACATATAATGCAGTCATCATTATATATACCCCCCCCCCTTTAAAAATGTAAGGTAGCAACATTTACACCAAATACATTTTAACTGACCTACTTTTTTCACTTTCACACTTTGATATCCTGTAAGTAATCTTATTGTCACTTGAGTAAAATACTCTAGTACTTATTCTATCCCTGGTAAATGCCATCTATTCTAAGAAGACCTTTACTTTGCTCCAGAGACACCTGAAATATAATTGGATGCTTAAACGCTGTTTAAACAAAGTCAACAAACGACCAACATATCTTTCTCTATAGCATTGATGTACAGGATTGTGAAGTATTGCAGCCTGAAACTTCCTTTCTCTTTGTTTTTCTTTTCGTAAAGTCCTTAAATCCAGTGGCCATAATGTATTGTAGCTGCTATGAGTTCAAGTTAGGTTGAGTTTTTCACATGCTGGTTTTTATCACCACTTAAACGCTGAGAAAATGTTGTTTGTATCAAAACCACAAAATGTTCACCCTGTATTCTTGATGATTCACATAGGTAAGAAAATACATTTGGCCTGTTTGTAGATTGGAGAACTGAACAAATAAGATAATATAATGAAGTTAAAGCTTGTGAAAATGGACAAATGAACGTGTGGCAATCTAAGATTGATTGGATATCATTGCAGAAAGCATGTACAATATCATATATTTGCACGTAGTTAGGGTTTTGTTCTTTATTTGGAATATTCATTCTGTGAAGATACTAACTATGACCTTGTCCTCATTGCAGTTTGGTATAATAGACTGATGGAGAAGGAATGGTTAAGCAGATTCTATTATGTTTTTCATGAGGGGAGTCGGTTGTTGGCGCAGAAAATAAATCCATTAGGTCAACAGAAGCTGACTGGTGAGTGGGTTTTATTCATCACTTGTGTTAGAATTGTAATCTAAAATAAAAAATATGACAGCCATTTGTTTATATCCCATTTTTTCAATTTACAAGATGCATTTAAGTCAGATCTTTGTTACTAATTCATTTGAAATCTTATACGGGTAATTATAAGCTATAGAGTTGAGGGTTGAGGCAAGAGATTTCAGTGTGAAGTGTGTTTAAAAAATACATAACATACATATATTCATGAAAGGTTCATAAAGCTGATAAAACAAGGCTTGTTTCTGGGGAAAGCAGCAACACTCTCCAAAGAACAGCAGCACATGCCAAGTTAAACAGATGCAAGCTTTAGCTGTCATTGAAAGAAGATAAGTTAATCAGAGGGGAAAACGACCACAGATGATGAAATAGTCCGTGCCCTTTGGCTGTGGAGAATGAAATGGACCAAAAATTCAGTGTCTGGAGGGTTAATTTTCACTTGACATGAGGGTTTTGACCTCTGTGATCTTTAATTTTTGCCGTGCCTCTGTCATTTTTTCAGCTTCCATCTACAGTAGTCCTTTAAGCTTGTCAAAGTTAATATACAGGAACTGCCTTGTATAAGATAACTCAAAAGAATGGTAATGTTTGAGAAGTGCATGCATTCTCCACTGGTTTTGTTTACATTTGCAGGCTTGGCTAGTTAAAGGATCAAGCTATTGGGTTTGTTAAAAATGAATCATATATAAAATAAAGGAGAGAACAGAAAATTCATATTTCTTATTAATATTCTTTTCGTTCTGTATTATACTGTTAAAGGCATTGAATGCAACGAGAGGTGGGGAATAGAAGTTCAGCAAGTGCAGAATGAAAAACAGAGATTAAGCCTCTTATACAGAATATCATCAACGTCACAGCTGGATAACAACATTTTATAACCTGGAGTATAGTCTTTTCCCTCACAAAATGATTGTAACTTTTGTTGTTTGTCGTTGTGTACTATTGTATGTATTTTTACACCACTGGTACACCTGTTTTCAGTAACAATCCATGTACCTTCTTCTCAATCGATTTTCCTGTTCCGAAACAAAACGAGAGAGAGGGATCCATCACTCGGGTCACACAGTGACACCAAGGTACATGTGAATATTGCTAAGGTGTTGCTTCAGAATCATGGACAGTGCAGTTTGTTGTTTATAGGTGCCACGCTGTGAGAGAAAGACACAACACTTAGTTTGTTTTTTTAGCCTGCTTGTTTTTCCTGATTGTAAATAGAACTTTCAGCCCTAATACCATTTTCCCCCATTGTATAAATTATTATTGTGATTACTGTAAATGCTCTGATGAATCCATGTAAATAAGCAATGCTTTGTTTGTGATCACATTTTAATTTTAACGGATGGCACCTAGGGATTGTCCTGTGTGTTCCAGGTACTTTGGTTTTTTGGTGTGCGCTGTGACTTTTTCTCTCTCCTGACCTGCCAGAACAGCATCCTTTTGTTTCCACCTGAGAGGATAACTATTTTAAGCAGCTTTCATCAGTGGGTATATTTACAATCAAATAATCAACGGAATGTACATTTTCCAACCTATTCCAAACTTCTATAGGAGTAACAGTGGAATCATCTTCTCTAATTTCAACTTCTATAAAAGGTTGGTGTAGTCCTGGATATGCGCCGCTGCAGGCCTAAGTCCCATATAGTTTTAATTATTCATTTGGCTACAGGATTAAGTTACTGTTGACAGATTAGTGGATGGGATATATTAATGATCACATGGGATGTGCAATCATTTTTCAGTGAATTCATGTTGAGTGTTGGAAGTTTAGAGTTTTAGTGGATAGATTATTTAGTTTGATAAATTCGTCGGGAGATTGCTCTGCATATAGTAGGCAGATGACTGTTGTTTATGCGCAGGCCATTCTGTGCCTATTTATAAACTGTACACAGTTTACATATAACTGAACAGTCAATGTCTTAGGTGTTTATTAATGTTGAAAGTTTAGGGTTAACATTAACTCTGTTTATGTGGTTCCTTATCAATTAAATGAAACTTTCAAATAAAAAAGACTGAATTTTAGAGAATTTTCTTCAAATGCTATTTGGTGTCAGGATTTTTTTCTTTTTCTATTTAGTGGGAAAAACACATGCTAGTCCTAATCATGGAAACCTTTCCCTTCATAGAAAATTTTCAGTGTGTACACTAAAATTATTAAAATATAACAATATATAACCAACGTTGCTCTCTTTGCTCATTGACTGGTTAGTGTGAAATTTCTAATTATCTAAACTTCCAGCATGGCTGTACCCACCATTAAGGTCACCAATCTCGGGACCACAATATTATTTTCCAGGCTGTATATAATAACAGCAGTGAAACAATTGTCCCAAAATAACTTTGCTGCTGCTAAGATATTGTACAATAGCGAGATAATGTACAACAGTGATCAGATGACAATCTGATCACCACTATCACCTCATTGCTTGTGTGTGGGTTTGTGAAATGAATGATTGTGTCGTTACTACGAAATCTTTACAGTGATTTTTTGAGTAAATGAACATATGGACAGGTAGCTGACTCCACCAAAGCATGATACACGAAAGTTGTGAATTTTACTAGCAGACTGTTTGAAGCTCAGTGCCATGATTTCCCAGACATCATTTGATAAGTAGCTCCTGTGTGGTCATGCCATGTTGAACAGCGGCCATCCATGCTGACAGCAGCTAGTTAGTTTCAGTTGAGTGAATTAATTTGCTTGCTAGCTAAAATTAATGTCATCCTTCCAATGATGAATTTTCAATGAAAATTGAAATTCTTTTCTTTCAATTCAGTTTGTGTAAAGAGTTGAAATGCATGTTTAAATGAGCTGCTCATATATGTATATTTTCTATTATAAGTTAACATAGTGGAGGCCAGCAGCATTTGTATATTTCCTCACTGACGCAGAAAAAATGAAGACTGCATCAAGCAAAGTTCAGCTTTGAGTAGGGAAGAGATACAACACATGAGGAGAAGGTGAGGGAGATGAGAGAGAGGGAGCAGGTACTGCCTACTGTGCCCGGTATAGAATTAGCATTATGTCCTGTGCTGGTCAACAAAAAACTCACCTGACCATGTTCACAAAATGATACAGTGGAATCTATAGGCTCAATTTAAAAACAACACAATCCTAGCATAATTATATTGTCATAATATGGCATTATTGTTTAAAAATTGTATCATATAAAACAAATTTCACTTGTGTTCGTGTGCTGCTTGAGACACATTTGTATAATTCCCACTGTGATGGTTTGAAACTATAGTTAGCCAAATGGTACCCTTCAAATGTCTTAAAATGCATATATGAAGACCAGGGAACTAATTTTTTTCTTTTTTTAAATCATTGCTTGTTTTGTTTTACAATGATTTAAACACATAAATGCAGCAAATGTTCAAATTTGAAGCGGTAATCTGTGAATGTACCACTGGTTTTAGTCATTATATATCTATGGAAGTTTGCATTATCAAAATTGAAAAGAATTCACATTTCCTCTGCTGCATTTTATTTTTATGAAAACAGAATATGGGTTCTTTCTATTTGTTGCCAAGTCCATTTACCGGATTAAATATTTATTGAATATAGCTTTTCACTGTGCTTGGGGCTGTGTTGACTTTTTTCCAGCAGGGACAGAGATGCCACTACACCAAAACTAGTGGCATTATGCATAGACCCAGAATATTCCTCAAGAGCTGTGAGTGCTGTAACAAACTTCCTCTTAATTCCACTCTCTCTGTTTCTGATAGGAGTAGTCTGCAGTACACAGTCATAGCAGCACTCAGAATCAGTTCAATGCATTGGAAGTAAGCTAGATAAAAGGCAGTTAGCCAGGTATCGAGAGATCACATCTACTCCAACCATCCCTTCTTACAATTTCGCTTAAAAAAAGAAATCAATTTCAAGAAGCACAATCATGTCTTTAAGGAAGACAGCCTATTTGTATTCTATGCTCCCACTCTCTCTCCTCACATGTGACTGAGCGCAAGTGAACGAAGGAGAGTGAGCGAGGAGGGAGGAGGGGGGAAAGAAGGAGGGAGCGTATGAGAGAGAGGAAGGATGAATCTAATGCATTGCAGCAGAGAACTGTGACAGACCAGGCATTTATTTGAGCAGAGACTGCTGCTGTAGCAAGAAGGACGGGGCAGTGGCAGCAGCAGCAGCAGCAGCTCTATCACTCAGTGCCTCCACCACAGTCGGAAACAAGGTGGACACGAAGAGGCGGAGGTACAGGGGATACGCACTGGGAGCACAACACCTCTCCAATACTACCAGCAATATGATTTATGGAATACTATGTTGGCTTATCCAGCTTTGCCTTGCAGCGTATAAATTCCCCTTTCCTCCTGATAATCTTCAGATCATCTATTACCCTTTCCTCTGTCTTGATTTGAAGGGGTATTCATGTCAAGGGGAAGCGTGGCTTGAATGAGAATCAGTACCGGTCTCTCTACAGGTCAGACATTAGTAACAACAGAAGACTCAAGAGGCTAACTGCACATTTTGTGAATCTCCTGAATACTCCTCCGTGATCTCCAGGGGCTTTATCACAGCTCCATGTCTCATCCAGTGGAAAGAAGTAAGGGTAGTTATTGGTGTTGAGAAGTACGTATGAGAAGATGTGCTCCTAATAGGCCCGAGTTTTTCTTTTTTTTTTCTTTTCCTGTACGGCTATTTAGTTTTTTCGGTCAATGTGGGGAGAAAACAAACACAAGAAAAAAAAGAGAAGCAAAAGTGAATTTGCTTTATGAGAAGAAGAAAACAGCTGCAAGATTCTCTTTAGCTCACTTCCACTGTTGGTGAATCTTACGCACTCCTCCTGAGGGATGCCCAGGACAAAGATGTGAAACACACTGGTGAGTAATAGAAGTTTCCAACTCTCATACAAACATTTTCTGGCTGGTGGACAGACATCAGCGGCCTATTTCTGGCATCAACACCTTAGATATCATTGTAAAAAAAAAACTGTGTAGTTATTTATCTGAAGCAAATAATTTATTGCCCTCAAAAAAACTGATACTGGATGAGAATCATGTTACAAACAATTCCGAGTATTCATCACCTGCCTGTGGATTGTCAGTAATATATTTTTCAGTTATTCTGCAGTATTTTGTTCTGTTATTTATATCATTGTTGCAGTCTAGACTGTAGGGATTGATGACTTCAATTCACACCAACAAAAAATTGACAGATTAACTGATGCATGGCCAGGGTTCTCCACCAAGATCAACTTCTCGTAATTTTGTTGCTAAGCTACAGTCTCTTTTGTGTCAGTAATCACAATGGTTTGAACGGTTCTGTCTCTATGTGGAGGAAACATTCATTTAGCTTGTTGTTGAGAGTTATTTGCTGTTTTGTAGCTGCACAGCGCTTGTTGAATTGTATCCTTTCACTGTCAGGGCTGTGTACAGTGGAGTGGTTGTGAAAGCAAAACCCATAGTTTCATTACAGAACAGATCGAAGTGTATCTGAATATATCAGGTTATTTAGCAGTTCAAATCTTATCACTAAAACACAAGGCATTGGATATGTATTGACGCTGGTAGTAAAAAGGCAAATTCTTTCAACGCACACAGGACCTCTGTGTGAGAGTTTTACTGCTCAGGTTACGAAATAAATTACTGCTTTGTCCTTAGAGTGATTAACATTGTCTCTGGTGGAAACACTAACCCTCTTTTTCGATCTTATTATCTTCATGAAATGCCATATGATCTATATCCTGGCAACACAATGTCAATCACAGGTCCCTGCCTCTTGCTCAATCATGTCTAACATCTGTAACAACTATGATTACACATGACTGCGATTATCTAGTACTAAACAGACCAATTATTAAGTACAGCAAACATAGGTTGCCTGTGTCCAAGACAGAGAACTGGTGTTTGGTAGTTTCTATTCACCACAATCATATTCCTCTGTCACCCACAGGCATGTTCAGATAAGAGGTGGCCTTGCACACACGTTCAGATTATGCCATTTTTTTTGTGTATGCAGTCAGGGAATCCGAGATGCTGACATATGCAGTACCCATGAGAGTATGTGGTGGTGAACTGTGTGCACAACCCTTGGTGCCACTTGAGATTTTTGAAGCAGTGAGGTGATGATGAAAGGCTGATAACTGCTGCTGATTAAGATATTAGAAAAAGCATTCACCCATGCATAATGAAATTATATGCGTCATCAAAATCAGGGCAAACATAGTTGAATTATTTCCACTGATAAAGTCTTTCCATCAAGACGTGATCACTTGAAAAAGTAAGCAGGATTTGATTCACTTTGCCATTCATTTAGAAAGGGTTAGTATTGCATGTCATTGTGGAAAACAACCCTATATCTGTATGAACTGAATACATGCAGCATTGTGGCAGTGCAATATAATATTGTAATTATCACACATGGGTTCTTATTCTTAGTTTGCACTGTTTTGCCATCAGCCAGCATGCTTTCAAATACATACTCTATACACTATGGCAAAATAATCCAAGATTGCATAATATTGGTTCTACGTTCCTCTTACAAAACCCAAACTGCACTAAGCCAGTCACCCTATGGGGAACTGAGCATGCCAGCAGTGAACAATGGACTGTCAGCCATTCTTTTGAAGCTTAATCCAGCACAAATCCCAGACCAAAAACATTAGTCTCAGTAGCAAGCATATGTGCCATATATTATAGAACAAGGAAAACAATGGGAAAAGCATCAAAAACAAGTAAGGAAAAGGAGCACATCGGTGGACCTCTAGAGTGAGCCACAGCTGGCTTTTACCTAAATCTACTGATGTGTACTCATGTTACAAGACTGATAGCTACAATCCACGTAGTTCAAATACATTTGCTGCAACAACAGATCAAATGCTATTTCGCTTTAAATCCACAAAAAAAACTCTCCCTTCTTAAATGACTAAAATGTATTAAACAACTCTTATCTGAAGTGTTACAAAGTGCTTTTCAAAGAAAAAAATATTTAAAAACAGATGAAACAAAATAAAACAAGCTCATACAGTAACAGTTCAATACAGGTTTCCCACTTTAGGCCATATCTTTTATTGGTTCTGATTAGTTCTCCTTAGTTATGATTGGTTATGATTAGTTACATTGGTTACTCACCAATGCAACTGCTGAGATCTGGGGACAAGCTAGAAATATTGTCAGAAATATTGAAAAAAATCATAGGATTCCCTGGATTATCTAAAATACTTTTTTTGAGGATAAAACTGAAAGGACACAAAAAATAGTCCCAGTTCACTGTGCATACAACTACAATGGATTCAGTGGATCAAAGATGAACAAAGAGGCAGTCTGTAGATAAAGATATTACAGTTTCAATACTAACTTTAATTTTTGCCTTTTTTTTACTTCCATGTATTTTTCTTCTGGGTGTTTATTCAGAATAGAATTATTAGTAATGTGATTGATTAGTTGAATGACAGATCAAAAATGGCAACTATAGTAGTTAGTAGTTTAAGTCATTTTTTTGAGGAAAAAATAGAAAACCAATAACAATTGCATTCCATAGTTCCAGCCCCTCCAACGTGATTATGTGTTGCTTTTCTTTGTTTAACATCATTGTAAAACATAGTATCATCAGATTTTACGTAAATAAATAAAGTCAATATTGTCATCATGGATGTTCCCAGTTTTTCTGGCATTTTATAAACCAAACATTTAATCTAGAAAATATGGAGATGAATCAGCAAAGGAAATAATCATTCATTGTATCTCTAACTGAAAATATGTATCTTTGTCTGACAGCAGATTTCTCTTCATTCTTTGAAATGATGTCACTGTTTGGCAATGATTATGGGTAAATATGACACAAGTTTTATTAAACCTGGACAATTATAAACCAAAAGTGTGACCTCTTGCTGTATCTTTGCTTACCATGATATCTTAATTCTCAAGTATCAAGTCGATAACATGGTTGATTATGTATTTGCAGTTAGCATGTGTGATAAAATCACTCAGCAGGCTTTTGATCTGATCCTACCAGAGTTTCATGAGATAAGCAATTCATTCAGTAGCTTTTTTCTTAGACCAACAGTTGTGGATGTTTCTGTGTGTATCTCAGTCCTTATCTATGTACTATACTCTCCCCTGGTGAATAGGTAAGTGGCAGGTATCACAGGTTGTCAGGGAAGAAAATAGAGGGATGAACTCTTCACTCCTATTTCCTATGCTGAGCTGATGATTTTACCCTTGCTAGCTTGGCAGTTGTAGTTTGGAATGAGTACAAAAAAGATTGGGGTGTTTAAACAGGAAGCTATGAACAGCTTTGTCGCAACAAAGAAAGAACAACAAAGAGTCTAGTTGAACATAATTAACCAGCCTCAGGTTATGTTATGGGAGTTGAGAATATCTGATATGTTGTTTCTTTAAATCAATAAGCCGAGTGTTATGAATCCATAGCTTTCTAAGTCTAAGGGAAGTAACAAGCAAGCACTGCCGTGTATGGTTTGGAGTTATAGGAGCTTCAGCCCAATATTCAAATACAAATAATAAAAGGAAAAAAGAACCAGGTTAAACAACAGACAAAGAGAATGTGCAGCCAGGGGGCGCCAATCCAAAAACCAAAAAAAACAAAACACTGTCCAGCACAATACAAAATCAATGACTTACTACGGCTAAAAAAACTGAATCAAACGAAAATAAAACCCTAGCTGAATGCAATATTCTGACTAGCCCAGAAATGACATAAAATCAAGCAGCCACCCTTAAATCTAAGTGTCAACTAAAACAATTCAATTCCCTACATGACGTACACGACCAAAAATTGATCTGAAAATGAAAAGTAACTGAGCCTAGTGCCTGGGTCCCAAACCCAAACAAAAGTAGTTACACCAAAAAAGTTAACCTTATTACACAAAAACACACATCGAAGGTGAACATAGACATAACTATAACACAGAGCTGCCATAGCGTTTGCCTGAACAGACTTTTATAGTTCGACTGAGGACCAGGCCGGCTGACGATTGGAGGATGAAAGTGGATGAACCGAGAGGCGTTAAGAGAGCGGACCACCTGAAGAAGATCATATCTTGGGGCATGAACACAGAAGTGCGGTCCAGAAGTGTGGCCTGTAGAAATCCCTTTGAGGGAGCTGATGGCACCCTAATTCAAAAGAGAGAAACACTATCGCCACAGTAAAATGATACAAAATGATATTTATCAGGACACAATATATTGTGCCTATAACCTGGGTTTGTAACACTGAGCTTGAGTCATACCTTGCCGAATTTGCTCATCAATGCTATCATCAGAATTAGCAGGTGTTAGCAGGTATTATGTTTACTATATTCACTATCTTAGTTAAGCTTGTTAGTGTGCTAACATTTGCTAATTAGCACTAAACATAAATGGCAGCTCAGGGTGATGGGAATGTCCTTTGTTTTGCAGCTATTTGGTTGCAAACCAAAGTACTAGCCTGGTGAAAGTGCTGTTTTGAATGCAAAGGGATCGCCGAAATTATTACAATCCATCCTAAGGGTTTCATGAATGTGTGCTGCAAATTTCATGTCGAATTTCATCCAGCTGTATCAATTTTTATGCTAATCTATTATTTCCCAGGATGAGTGAAACCTTTAACTTGCTAAAAAAGTCAGTAGGATTCACCCTCTTGGCAGCATGGATCTTTGCCAAGAGGGTAGATATCCAGATGAAGCAATCCACCCAATAGCTGTTGAGATATTTAAGTTTTAGCTGAACTAGTGGAATGAATGGTAGACCAACATAAAGAACAACATTACCATACCCACCATTAGAATGGCTAAAAACAAAAACGGCGATGCAACATTGGACCATTAGGGAAAGATTTCTAATTAATCATTGGTCTGACATGGATTCTTGACAGATTTTGAAAACAAACCCATCTCCCAGAAATCACATTTATATATTAGTTTCTAATATATAGTACATTTATATAGTATGTGTTTTAAGGCAAAAACATTTACTTCCTGAATAATGTTCAGTGGCAACATTTTGCATCCTGCATGGGGTTAGGCTTAGGCTGCAAAAGCAATTTGGTCAAGTTAAGGAGAAGACTGTGGTTTTAGTCAAATGTTGATCATATTAGGAACCTAAATCTAAAGGAAAATGGAAATAAATAAATGGAACATGTACAGTGGATGAATGATTTTTGTAACAACCATTTGTGTCAGTTTTAGGACAGCAGTGACAAATAATGTATTTTGTCATCGAGTCGAGAGGCAAAATTTATTAATTTTACACGTTTAAACCAACTGATGTATAAGTAATCAGAAATAGTTACCTCAATATTGAACTTGGGTTTATTATTCTGTTCAATGTTGAACATACATATATTATTCACATCAGTCAGAGCTTTATATTTTTAGTATAAAAAAAAATCAGTTTAAAGGTCAGTGAAAGACTGTTTTTAACCCCAGACCTAACCATTCCCCAAACTAAAATTAAGCCCAAACTTTACTTTTGTCCCATTTTTTTAGGGCTATGGTTTTTAGGACAGCAGTGTATTACATATATGATTAAGTGCAGTGATGACAGCTCTCACCTTCCTTGGAGTAACTATTATACAACATGCTTGCAGCATTTTTATTGGGTCCCACTCCTATTGCATCCCTCCAATCAGCTTGGTTCAACAGACATAATCTCCCAACATATTGGCCAGATTGCTAATTTTATATCTAAATCAAGTGAGAAATGTTTAGAATTTTAACAACCTAATAGGACAGGTGCTTCCTATGCTAATGCAGACAAAGGTCTCTTCCACAGGCATTCTTTGTACCTGCTGCCATCTGGAGTAGACATTTGAGAGCGTGGGCATGTCTGCACAGGTCAGGTCTGCCCTAATTAGTATTTCATCATAATTACACAGAGACCGTAGACTGACAGCTCTATTTAAATTGGTGTAATGCTGCGGGTAGATTGTGAGCAAATGAATGGAAATATCACCTTATCAGAGTGGGAGATATAACCTAATGCTTGTATGTTAAAGATATTTAAAAAGACAAAAAAAAACAACATACAGACTTTGAAAGGTTGTTTGTAATTGCAGGTGTAAATGTAAAACAAAACATGAGGAATTAATTAATAATGGGAAGGTGCAGAAAGAATGACATATTAATGAATCAGCTGTCACTGATATCTAGATTTAAGGGTTGTATTTTCTGCTCAACAGCAGTGAAAAAATGGAAAAAAAATATTTTTGGTATTTCCCATTGAAATGTGTCATCAGATACACAAACTTAAAGTCATTGTCTACCTCTTCACAAAAAGTGATGCACATGGAAGCTTAGAGGATGATGAGCATTCTAGCAAGCCTTGAAAACAAAGTAATGTGCAGGGTAATACTATATCAATGCAGTATGACAACCTGTCTGGACAAGTGTGTTAAGAAAGCTAGATTAATCAAGATAAGGTGTGTCTTATAGGACTTAGACCATCAGAAGTTAGCAGAAAAGTATCTAACAGGGCTTATGTATGGCAATTTTATTGTTTAAAAATGTATAATTACTATAAAGGCACATTCTTTTCCATTTCCTAGTAAGAACAGTGTACAAATTGGCATAGGTGCAAAAGTGGCTTACCTACAGACAGACTGTCTATTGAAGTAGACATCTGTAGAAAGAATGTTTATTGAATTTGTCACCGGAAATGATTGAATTATCATTACAAAGGACCATTGGCAAGGGTAAAAGTAAACAAAATCTCAGGGAGAAGGTGCAAGTGGATGTGGCCATCTAATTTTGGTGAACCAGAGTTTAGCACAGTCCTGGCACAATCTGGAAAAGGGGCTGGAGCCAGATGAACACATTGTAAGTGGGAGGAATATATTATCAGCAGATGAAGTTGCAGGAGGCTTTCATAGTGTCCAATCACGTTAACTCTTGTCATCCCCTTCAAAAGCAGCTGACAGTTTCCTAATGGGCAAGAAGCAGAGTCCAGACTAGTGTCTAGAAGAAAAGGTGATCTACTGTTGAATCCAGGAAATTCAAAGATATGCAAATACTCAGAAATGAATCTACACCCCCCCCCCAAAAAAAAAATAAGTTCCTATGAGCCACTCAGTCTTCTAAAAAATATGTATATATGTATATATACAGCAGTTATGCTGTATCAGTAACATAAGTGCAGTTGTGAAGTTTGGTACATGAAGGAAGTTGTGTTATACACATTGTCCATAAAGATAGAGGCAGAGATTGTAGAGGTCTTCATTTTTGTGGTCATATTCTTTTTGTGTGGTTTCAAAACCTAACCAAACTTTAAAGGGAAAGTGTGGTATTTTTCTACCGTCTAATAAAACTTAAGCTTATTTGGAAAGGTTTCAGTGGGGTCAAACTGGAGTTGCAGCTTTTCAGTAGAGACTGGGAGTGTAAAGTTGATATAACCCATAGACAGCATGGCTATAATTAAAAGAATAAGACCCAGATTAAAGAAAAAAATAGATATATATAATTTTTTTCCCTTTGAAATATACAAAGATGTCTTGATTTTTAGAAATAAAATAACTGGTTCACACATTTTCATTTATAATTCACAAATTATGGTATTACATTGATTCATTATCAAGCATTCTGGATTCATGTCAATCCATTTGTGTATTTTTTTTTTGTGTATACATCTTTGAGCTTTCATACTTTTATCACATTGCAGTTGTGGTTGTGTGGAAAATGAAGATTACCAAACCCAAACCAATCTCCTTATATAAAACCCACTGTGATTATATTTATCACTGCATGATGAGATAACAAATGAACCAAAGCCTAATTGGACCAAGTTGTGTCATGCTGCAGCAGTATTTACAAAATCTCTGGCCACGTTTCATCTCTTGGCTTTTGGCACAGCTACAGTGGAGAATTGCAGCCGGCTCTATCATCCGCAATGTTAAAAATGGCCATGAATTCTATGTTTAGTTGTAATTAATGTGCCTCATAGTGAGTAGTATAGTAGGTATTCCTTACCACAGCATATCTGCACAGCAGTAACATCCTCATGAAAATACTGTATGTTCTTTCTTCAAAGAAAAGCAAACACAGGGGATTTTCTGAGAGTAAAAGTTCGGGGTTTCAGTTGGATAACAGTCATTACAATAACTTTACATTAGGGTCATAATATTGCCAACAATGCAATACTTTTCTGTAGTTAATAAGTTTTGTGAAATGTACCATATTGACACTGTAGTTCAATGTCACAAACATTGCCCCTTTTGTCTTACATCAGGGTCAGACTAACAGCCAAAAGACACCTGTAAGTACTGTAAGACATTGTAATGAGGCTTAGAAAGTCATTCATTTCTCAGTAGAGGACTGCAAACAGCTTGAAACATATGGGGGGAAAATTGCAAACCAGTGTTGCTGGCAATTCAGCAGTGATTATTAAAGAACACCTGTTTGGCTGGCTGGCAAGGCGACTCAGGGTCCTGCTGAATAGCAGCAGGCTAATGAAGGTCTTCTCAGCTTAATTGTTTGGGCTATAAATAGTGACACATAGAGGGATAGAGTGCAGCTCCACTCTCATCCATTTTTTTGCCATACATACAGTGAATGTACTATTAGCCCCGTGTTGTTTTGGATTCTGAATAGGGCAGAGGAGGCTATTGTGTAATTGCCAACATTAGCAATTACAAAAGAGTAATTAACAGTAAATGGTAAAATTTAACTTTGGTGAGGAGAAATGTGCAAAAAGTGAGGATTGCCTTTTGAAGTATGAGGTAAACTAATAATCTACAAAAATCTTGGGTGTTAATGAAAAGATAAACAACAGCTTTTAGATTGCAGGTCTAGTAAAGGTCTTTCTCATCATCAATTCAAATCATGGCCAGAGTGATTTCTTCTTGCGTTGGCCTGCACAGTCCCTAGCTCTAATATTGCCTTGCTCTGAAAGAACCTCGTTTTAAGGATAATTAAATGTAGACCATATCACAAATTGCAAAAATACCCATAACAATATCTCCAAATGACTCTTTGACAGAAGAACTCGATGAGAATAAAGCAGGATCATCTGATTTTGTGCTAAATAGTGTTTGAAGCATTGCCACTGCAGTGTGTGCCCTGCTGTTCAGAGGTCACCTTCATTGATGTTGCTCAGATGAGTTTGGCTGGCAGTGTTTTCCAGGTCAACCTTTTTGAGAGAGAAGGGGGTTGATAACTTTCACAATCCTTAACGTTTCATAGCAAGCATGAAAAGAACTTTGAACTTTTTTTTTGAAGAGCCAAACAGACAGAATAATAAGGCTAAAATGGCTTTTGTGTAATGAATTATTGTTTTAGCACTGACACATAGAAACATTCAACAAAAAATAACTTCAAAAATACTGGATCTAATAGTGTACAAATAAATCTTCCAATTAAAAAAAGCCTAAAATGTAGTATATACAGAAAATAAGAGAGCACACAGACTAAACACAAATATGAGAAAGGTGAGAACTATTAGTTGGTAAACACAAAAATATGGAGCCACCAGTCTAATGTTTAGTTGTATCAGGGCAGTCATCCTCAAAGATGAGAGATAAGTTTGAAAATCCAGAAGAGTCACTGTAATTCTAGTAGAATATATATATATATATATATATATATATAAGATGGTGTCATGAGAGGGCCTGAGCAGCAAGAGCAGGCTAATGTCACCTTGCCTGTGCTTGAGCTCAGAAATGAGGCAACTAGCATCGCCTACAGTATTAGGAGTGCACGATTATTGTAATATATTCAGGATCTGCACTTGGACTGAGGCCAGTTGCTCACTGATTCACCAGGTTCCTCCACTGATGTCACATTACAGAGGAATAAGCAACCAGTTTACAAATCATGGTCATAGTCTTTGGTCTGCGTCACAGACGCGGGTATTGTATTTTTATACTTAACTATTTAGCTCTAAAACATACTGCATTAACTCAAAAAAAAGTGCAGAAAGGAGAAAATATAGGAAAAAACTGGGATCAGCAATGAAAAAGAAAAACAATTCCACTATATAACAACTGATTGTGACTGTATTTCTCATTTAAGTTGGAAATTTAAATAAGCAGAGACATTAAGGTCTAGTCTACATGATACTTTTTGTACAGGTATTCTGAAGAAATCTGCTGCGGGATAATTACGATACCCTGCACTGCTTCTATTTTAGTGACTTAAACTTACAAAAGCCAATCACTGAATGTTATATAAGGGGTAACACCCTATAATTCGAGTCTCTTATGTTTCAAATTTTTATTTGCAGCTGTCTGAAAAAACAGTGTAATGTATTACTACAAAAATCATATTGTATGCATGTTTATAATAGTTGACGCCTAGCAGAGGACGTTTCCCGGTTACGACTGTCAGCTAAAAAGGAAGATAGTGCACTAGATTCAAACTCTGCTGCTCTTAGTTCTAAAATTAAACTGTACGTACGCAGCAGTTGAAAACAGAGGGATAGGGTGAACAATACTCCATACATTTCTGGCTTCAGCTGTCCCACACAACTGTAAGAACTAATACCAAAAGGATTGTCAAAAAGACAATGCAGATTATGAAATTCCTTTTTGTTACCTATTTAGGCCAAGTGGGCTGTCTCATCAATTGCCCAAAGCAACGAGCAAATTTGTCTGTACAATGTTATAATCCTGGTTAAATTTCTTTCCTTTTTTCTTCTTTCTTCATAGATTCTCCTTAAAATCTCTGTTTCTATAGAGGAAGTGGCATTATGACATGATTCATTAACAATGAATATGTTTGTTTTTTCAGAGACTACCTGAAATTACAGATTATGTTCTAAGTCTACCGTCTACTGGCCAATTCTCCTCTCCTCTCCATCGAAATTTCTTGTCAGTCTCCGCCGTTGACTGTCAGATCAACAGATCAATGGGAGTCTGTCACCTTTCAGCAGCACAATTTAAGTGCCTGGCCTATGGATGTTTTGAAACTCAACATATTGTCAAACGATACATTTGGAAAATTAAAGGAACCACTGTGTTAAGCACTATAACAAAATCAACAGCTCAATAATAACTACTGAATACGAATTAGGAGATTTTTCTCTTATCACTATCATGTCTACTAAAACATGAAACACACACATGCACACACACACAAACAGATGCAGTGAAAAACATCACCAAAGGATGCTTTGCCTTTTAATGCTTTTTTTGTGTTTGACCTGACCCTGAACATTCTCCCACAATCTTTTTCTCAGGCTTTTGGCATTGTACTTTGCATGCATTTTAAACGTTCAGGGCTCTGTGAAGCCCATCTGCATTCCCTTTGATGCTCCCCTCATTTTTCAGTCTCCCAATGTAAGTGTGTTATTATCCTGGGGTACACATACTTAACTGTGTAAATATACATCACTTTTTTTAAGTATTTTAAATTAAATGCATGTCTTTGGTGAGAATGGCAAAGAAGAAGGAATAGCAATTAAATGAAAACTGTATTGTTAGAAGTGCAAAATAATGAAGTTTTAATCTCAGTCAATGATAATATGAAAAGGCTGATGCCTCTGAAATATCTAATATTTGTTTCCAAAGGCTCTTAAACACTGATTACCGATTATTTTTTATGCACACAACAAGGAGCTGATCATGTAGCTAGACCCAACTGTGGGAGACAGCATTCAGATCCAAGGGAGCTTTTATCAAAAGAAAAATATTGCTCTGCTTTGATTCGATGCATGAAGTGATGTATTCTATATTTCAAGACTTACATTGTAGGAATAAGTAAAAGTTTTCAAGATCAATTCGTTTGTTAGATAGAGAGCAAATTTGGTTGGTCACAGGGTTGCTCTCTGGCCTTTGTTTACTGACTCAGTCTACATGTGTGTGTGTCTATGGATACATTTGCACAGCCTGTTGCCATGTTAGGGAATTAGCTGGTGACTCCAGTTTTAAAATGGCCTCTGCCTCCTCTTAACCCCCCCCCCCCCCCCAAATGCAAGAGTTTGCAAAAGTACTACAAAGAATAGGAAGCTAAATATCTCCAGCTTCTGTGTGGGAGAGAATAAATAAATGGAAAATTGCAAAGCATGCCACAGGGTATTTTCTGTCACTCATGTAGGAGTATGTTATGTTTAGCAAAATACCTTAGGAAACTCAAAACATCGTACTCCAAACACAAGGGTCTGGAGGACTTGAGCACAAATTTCACAATATCTGCCAAAACAGGCAGTTCTTAATGCTGATGTAGTAATTAAATTATTACTCTTTCCTATTTTTTAATTCTATGTTTCAAATATGAATCATGAAACTCTCACTGGTACACTGCTGTTCATTTATCTGTCACTTGGCTACTTGGTTATGAAGAATGATTTCAAATGATTTCAAATGATAAGATCATTCCTCTGACTTATTTCTGTCACAGGAGCTTTTAATGATTATGAAAGTAACTAACGAGTTATTAGTGAAATTTGATGAAAGTATCAACAGTAAATTAAGCTTCTGGCTGTTTAAAATACTCCACAATAATTGTAAAATTGGAGAATTTAAAATTTTTAAATTATTGTTTAGAAAATCCAAAACTTGAAATAGAGCTCAGTCATAAAGGAATTATGATGCAACATATAAGGAATCATACATAGGGTGTTAAACCATGCTGTAAACAACACAGTAGAGTAAGTAGGATGTGTATGTGGTTTTAAACTGCAAGAACAAAAAATAACTTTGTATATAAGTATATATTTGACATATAGTAGACATTATTATCAATGTTAACCAAGCACAAAAGAATGAGGTAAAGGCATGTGTGGATTACAGATGGATATGAAAGAAATAAAGCATTTGTATCCTTGGGGTTGTCTCTGAAAAAAACCTTTTTCAGAGCAGTGAGGAAATGGAGGCATATTTCTGTGTCCACTGCCTCCTGTATTTTGTAAGTAATTTCATTTAAAATACATGTGTTGACGAAAGAGAGAAACAAAGATGGGGGGGGCATAGTTCATAGCTGCTAAAGCCTTGACTAATTAAGCTATAATCTGCACCCATTTCCACACTTAATTTACAGCCCAGCCTACTCCAGGGAATCCAAGGGGTTTCACTGCTCAGCTAAAGACAACCCTCTTGCATCATTACAGACACAGAAACTGAATTTATCACATACTTATACCTAATTTGCTCTTATTAGTGTTATGCTTTGTTTATTGCTCTTTTTTTTGCAATGCATTACAAAGTAAGTATATTCACTCATTGAATGTAGTCATATCAATTGAAAACACTTGATTGTTTTACAGTGAAACAAGGAATACAATTACCCTTGTCCATGTGCAAGTGTATGAATTTGTCCTCTCCTTTTATTATCTCCTTAAGAATATCCAGTTATTTACATGTGAATATCTAATTGAATTATCCAGGAAACTTATCGAAAAGTATTTGATAAAGTTTTGTTAAAAGTTGATACCTACTTAAAGAGTAGTGTTATATTTGATGGATTTGAAAGGAAACTTATACTTCTGTGAAGTGTGATTCATGTAAGTGAACCAATGTGGTCAATTTAGCATTGTCACAATTGCATCACAGGACTTTAGAAAATATCTATGTTTGATCACCAAAATTTTATTAATTTTGTTAATAATTCATATTTCCGTCAAAGATCATTTTATTTCTAGTGTCATCAAAATCATGATTTTAATCAAAGGAAAACCCTAAAGTGTTTGAATTGCCAAACACTTCTAAAAAAAAGAGATGCCCTTCTTTTTAGGACAGACTTATTTCCATTCCAGAGATAGAAATAAGCCTGCAGCAAATTAAAATACAAAAAACCAAAACAAAACAAAACAAAACATGAGGTGCTTCATTGAATTCATTAACTCTGTAGTTGTTAAATGCAGAGAACCTCATTCAATCCATTAATTAAAGCAGAAGACGGCTGTTGGATTACTAAAATGACAGCACATCTACTGACTTGAGAGGGTAATAAGGATCTGCCCCATATATAAAAGTGGAATGAAGCAGAGTTTCTTTACACTTTTAAATCATCCATCTCCATGTGCCTCCTCCACCTCCTCCTCCATCCTTTCTGTTTGTTATGAATGAACTGATGCTTGACATTTGGTAGACACACTACGGAGAGTAAATAAACTTATGTGTTGTTGATATCATCCGCTGCATGTTGTCCCTGTACCCACACTATTGTCTTTTGTAACTTATACAGAGGAAGAGTGATTGTGGCATTACTGCTGTATACGACACTGCCCGCAGAAAAGACATCAAGGCCAAGTGATGAAAGGTTGCTTAAAGTTTGGCTGGCAAGCTTTCTCTCTATCTGTGATACCATTTTCTTCCACTTCAGATAAAACTGTATGACCTGACCAGCACCTATTTTTCATCTAATCCTCTGACACCCCAGATAGAGTGCAGATGAAACACTCTGCCACCCCGTCCCTCCCTGTGAACATGGCGGTGGCCAGCACCGGGTGTTGTGATACTGACCAGGGTACAGAGGGATTTCTCATGAATAAACCATCTAATGATTAACATGAAAAAGCAGCAGTATGATCCATGTGGCTAAACTGTTTTGCCCTGTGACTAAACTGTTGTAAAAATAGCTTGGTAAACACAAGAATGCAGTTTGGGGGAAACAGGATGGCAAATTCCACGACTCAGCACTGGGACATAACGTGCACACAGTTTTTTACTCAAAGGGAACATAGCCAAACACTACTCTAACAAACACAGAGGCTTAGTTATGGACCCAGTTCTGTTTAATGTAACCTTGGTGAGTACCATGGACAGTTCCCTCATGCTGACAGCCCCATCCAGGACCTTGGAGAGCTCCACAACTCCAACTAAAGAGAAAGTTATTTTCCAGCCCCTAAATACCTTGTGTAATCAGGGGTGAAATCCTCAGTTTTTGGTTAATTAAATTAGATAGAAGGATCCATTATAATTATTCAAATAATCACCTATTGTAGTTTTGCACCATGGCCATGTGCGGCTTTTTTTAAATGCACAGTAGTGGAATAATGGAACTGCAAGGCTTGCCTTAATATAAGCATTGTTAATGTGCAGATGTAGTAATGGTCACTGATTACTCAGTGCCTCCTTTTTTTCTGTCTAGTTTTACACGATTATGTTAAAAAAAAGAAAGTCAAAAAAGAAAGGATAAAAGAAAGAAAATTTGGGCATCAGAACAAAAACTTTGGCACTTTAGCACATACTACAAGTACTGGGAAACCCAGTAATCACACATACTGACATAATAATAACACATGCTGAAAATTCATTTGTATCGTAGAAGGAAACATTCTCATGTGGTACAAACAGCATACAATAAAATCTATCTGTGCTTAGTAACACTATTCTCCATTCGTGCTAATCATTATATCTAGTAGGAATTAACGTTCACATACAGAGGATATTGTTGTTTAATATTGTTGATATTGTGGTGTCGTAACGTAGCCTTCACTGTTTGACAATCTTATAGTACAGCTGTGTATTGTGTTGGTATCATAACAGTGAGTGCAGACATCTTGCTTTGCCCTCTGAAGCCTGTAGAACCTGTTAGAAGGACATGCCTTTGGGAGCTAGAACAATGGTTACACACTGTAACCACATTTCTATGACCGCAGTCAGAACATTAACGGGGCAACATTTAATTTACCCTGTCACCCTACTGCATGGGTGCTGGCTTAGGGTACAACTATTTTTGCTTCCCATATTGGTTGAACTGCTATAAATGTCAGTGTGTACAGCTGTAGCTGTGGAATTAGGAGGGCTTTCCAGAACCGGGGTTATAAGTTTTATTAACAGCTGAGTGAAACAAACACAAAGCACTAGTTATCGGTCAAGTGTTTACTGCTCTGATTTAATTTAGGACATTAATAATTATCATGAGAAATGACGGACAGGATGCAGGTAATGCATGTTGAAATAGACCAACAAGAGCTTCTAGTGTAATGGATGAGGTTCCAGTTTTGCAAGCATGTAGCAAGACTTCAGTAGAGATTCACAACAGAAGCATCAGTCAAGGATTGGTCAGTGGTAGGTGGCTTTATAGTCTATAGATTAAAACTGAAGATTGTGTCACAGGACAAGGTAGTTCCTTTGTTCCTGGCTGTGAGAAAAAACAGGTCCGTTTCCTCATTTTATGAAGGATCTTCTCAAATGTTATCCAGGAAAAAAAAAAAAAAAATGTGGATCTCAGAAATAATTGATGTTTCGATTTTCCATTTTGATATAGTATTGTCCAAAACTAACATAATGTGCTTCATAATTCCTGCATTACTTTAAATGCAGGGAGCAAATTGCAAATCCGTCTCTTTAATTAGGCAGTGTGATAGTCTAAAACCACACTTTTAAGAAAAAAGTAACTCATGAATCAAGATTATACTCACTCATATTCATATACCTTCATTATAGTTAATTATATTTAATTCATCCACTTACTCATGGACATCCTCTGTCCCCATGTCAATGTGTATAGACAGCGCTGAGCCAGGGTCTTCTTTTCTAAAACCTTGCTGAGGTCTACAGACTGCTTTGTCTGTGTTCTTGCACATTCAGTGTGTCGCCTATGTGTCCTGTTCATTATTTTGTGCAAGACTTATGTAGTATGGAATTCACTATTCAGTGGTGCCCACTTCACATAAAACACATATAGCCCAGGGCCTACTGAATTCTGAATGAAAACAAAATAGGACCCTTGCCAATACAACACTTGCAAAAGAATGGCTTACATTTCGTATTCAACTTTGGCAAGCTGAAGTCCATGCTCATTAGGCCTGTCACTTTTCCAAAAACTGTTTAAAAGCAAAACCACAAAGCTTACAGTCCTAGTTTAAATTATTTGCACCCCTGAATTTTAAGTACAGAATTTGGAATACCTTCAAAAATAAATGCAAATTAAAGAAAAAAAAAAAGATCAAAGCACAACTATGTAAAATTTAAAAAAACAAACTTGCATAGTAGTGAAAGAATATACAATGTACACCAGACACAATTATTGGCGCATTTGATTAACATTTGGTTGCAGAACCTTTGCTAACAATGGCAGCCTCTAAACAAAGCTTCTCGCACCTTTCTGCTGGTAGTTTCTGCCACTCATCATTTGCTATGTGTTCAGGCTCTTTTAAGTCCGTGAGAGTCCTTTTTGCAATGGCAGATTTAAACTCTCTCCGAAGGTTTTCAGTGGGATTTAGGTCAGGCCCATTGCTGGACATTTTAAAACAGGCTATTTTTTATCATTTTTTTAGCCATTCTTTTGCGCTGCTGGATGTATGCTTTGGGTCACTGGGTGACACATTTTGCTCTAAAATGCCTTTGTAATTCATTTGATACGTTCAATGCCTCCAGTACCAACAAGACAGTCCTACATCACGACAGAAACTCCATCATGTTTAACTGTAGGTAGGCTGTTCTTTTCCTTATAGGCTTAATTTCATCACCAATAAAACAAATAAAACAATAAAATAAACAAATAAAACAAACTGAAGCACTGCATTCCAAAGGAGATCTACTTTGGTTTCATCTATCCATAGAACATTATCCCAGAAAGACTGTGGCTTATTTATAAAGGTTTTTGCAAATATTAGATGTGGCATTTTCTAACTCTCTTTCAATGTTGGTGTTTCCGCCCATCGAGTCCTACTTGGTTTAGTGTGCAGCATTTTGTACGAGCTTAAACCACCAAGCCAGACTGCTCCAGTTCAACCTGAAGCACTTAAGGTGTTGTGATAGGTATTTCTTCAACAATCCACTGCAACTTTAGCAGAAATCTCTTGTTGAGTTTCTTCTTATCATCACATCCTGGAAAGACAGTTTTACAGTCTTACAGTTTTATAACTGGGAAACTTCTTGATAACATCATACACTGGTGAATAGGGATTTCAAGATATTGGGCTGTTGCCTTTTATGTTTTACAATAATACCATTAATGATACTCTCAGAGCTCTGTTTACTGCTCCTTTTTTTATTTAAGACATTAATGATTTCTATGAGAAATGACAGAGAGGATGCAGGGGAATGCATGTTGATGAAGACCAGTGAGAGCTTCTAGTGTTAGGGGTGATGTTTCAGGTTTGAAGCACATAGGAAGGCCTCAGTAGATATTTACGACAGAAGCATGAGTCAAGGATTGGTCAGTGGTTTATGTTCTATATATTGAAACTTACAATGGTGTCACGGGACAAGGCAACAATTTTGTTCCTAGCTGTGAGAAAGAACCAGGTCACTGATTTGTTTCCCCATTTTATTTTGTAGGTCTTTTCAAATGTTACCCAATAAATAAAACTCCTGGCTTTCAGACTTAATTAAAGTTTTAATTTATCATTTTGAGATAGTATTGTCTGAAGTTCTCTTTAGTCTGTGCCACTGTAAAAAGAAACTGGAAGCAGTCAGTTGATTATTATGCAGTAAAACCATCAGTCATTGGTGATTCAGATCATGTGAAAACTGACAATTAATTAAAGGTGAGTCTTATTCATATATTTATTTTTAGGAATTAGTTCAATTTAATCATGCAATAGTTGTGTTTAGTATGCATTCTTAAGTTGCATTCATTTCTGAAGATATTCTAAATTCTATTCTTAAAATTCAGTGGGGCCAATAATTGAAACCAGGACTGTTTAGCAAATCAGAGACCATGTCAAAAGGTTTGGAAAATGGTTTGGCTGTGTCTTACAATACATTTTCTTTTTGTTTTAAGTAATTGTTACAAAAGAAATTCTCTGCATTTCTTCTTTAACAATCACAGACAACACATCTCATTAAAGAAAAGAAAGGGACATGTAATGACATAATTTCTATTTTCTCTCTCTGAGACACTCAAAAATCTGTTGTTTCTTTGCTAAGAAAGGAATATGATTGTATAAGTGAGCCTGGAGCGTACCTGTATGTGGGTCACCATATCCTCTCTTGACTCTCGTGGCCTTATTTCCGTACAGGAGAAATAAGGCGTGGCTGGAAATTTCACACTTTCTTGTTTTTTTTTCTAACCTGTACACATAAAGTACTTCAGTGACTTTCAATTCACAAAACAGTGCAGGATCTGTGATATATGTGCCATTGACTGCACATCAGCTCAGACAGGGTCAACAGAAAATGCATTTATGGTTTTGACTTTTTTCCCCACTATAGCTGTCAGAGATGTGCTGACATCAAAAATAGCACAGATAACGAACTCATGCAGTGTTTGTTGACCTTTTATGTACAGTATATCATATGTTTACTTTCCTGCATCACACCACCAAGTATTCTTCACCATGACCAATATGTATAATCCGTTTTAGGAATCAAATTTAGTGACCAAAAAGATAGCTGAAAAGTAAAGTGTGAAATCATCAAGACATCAGAGTGGTACATATGTATGAGAGTGTTAAATATTAATATGGGTATTCATTCTTAATGTGATGAATAAAGTTATGCTGCTGAGCTGACCTTACCTTTTAATCTTCTCCACAGTCCCTGTGAGTGGCTTTTTAACATCTGATTTTACCAGACAGAGGAAGGGACCAACTCCCCTTATCTGGTGAACCCTTTGTAGAGACAGTAAAATGCTCTCACAGGAAATGAACAAATGATCGATTTGCATCGATTAATCAAAACTTAATGGTTGAGACAATTCTCCTGACATGCACTCCATAAATGTGTCTGACAAATGAAGCATATCCCCTAATCTCACTTGTTCCTACCTGTGTTGCAGGTGTGTCATACTAAAAAGGGTGCCAATAATTGTGTCAGGCATACATTAAACTAAAACCATACCACACTCAAATCAA
This sequence comes from Istiophorus platypterus, assembly GCA_016859345.1. NCBI lineage: Eukaryota > Metazoa > Chordata > Actinopteri > Istiophoriformes > Istiophoridae > Istiophorus > Istiophorus platypterus. The sequence goes on from CM029121.1 coordinate 11,437,208, forward strand.
AAGTCCATTGCCATACTCAATGTGCTCTGAATGGGATGTGTGCTTGCATTTTGTGCTAGATTAAAATATGGGCAAATACTGGCAGATCTGTTGATGGTGCTGGTGAATTTGTTAGATGATCCAAGACAACAACAACAATAATAATTATAATGATAACAACAATGATAATAATGACAACAAAAAAAACAAACAAACAAAAAATAAATAATAACAATAATAATAACAATAATAATAATAATAATAATAATAATAATAATAATAATAATAATAATAATAATTAGTAGTAGTAGTAGTAGTAGTAGTAGTAGTAGTAGTAGTAGTAGTAGTAGTAGTGGTAGTAGTAGTAGTATTATTAGTAGTATTATTATTATCCGTTTTTTATGGATATAACTTTAGCCATTACCTCTGATATTGGTCAGTGAGACTTTAGCACAAAACCTAATGCTCTAGCAAGGAGCAGGATTACCAGATAGCTAGCTACTGGTTTGGAGTGACAGAAAGTAGATAAAAACATTTCCTCAAGTTCTGTACTTAAGTTCATTTTTAAGGTTCTTTTACTTTACTTGAGTATTTCCACTTTATGCTGCTTTATACTTCCACTGCACTATACATCAAAGGGAATTATTTCTACTCAACTTCATCCATTTGACAGCTTTAGTTAGTAGTTACTTAGAAGATGTAAATTTTCCACAGTGGATAATACACCGAACTTTTGAAATAAAACACACTGATAAGATTAAAACAGTTGTTTCCAACCTTTTTGGCTTCTGACATCTTACAAAACGCAGTGTGCAGTTTGGGTCAAATTTTAGATGAGTTATCAGCCCCAACAAATAGTGATCTTTCCTTCTAAAATCCTCACATGGTTTAATATCCACGACTGCTCAAATGAACCAGTATCTTACCAAGAAACAAAGATTAGTGGTGTAGTGTCCCTGTATATAAAACTGTATATAAGGTAGTTCAAACTACCTCAACCTCATACAGGAGAAGCTGCTCACAGTCATGCTTCAGTATTAATCATAATGATGTCACATACAATAGTATATCAGTCAGAGGGACCAAAGCAGTACCTTTACTTTCATACTTAGGATCTGAATAATTCTTCCACTCAATCCATATCCTTAAATCTGTATCTGAGTCTAGCAGCTATCATAGCATTATTATTTCGCATTAGCTTTATTGCAACTTAGCTAGCTACTACAAATTAAACATCTACAAACAGCCTTTCAAATGATGTATATGATATAGGGCTTTCTTCTCACACTCCTTTTTTCTCTGTTTTCGTCCTTGAGCACCTGAAAGCTTGGACCTATCCATCATGAAATATGTTGAGCTAATTGAAGCGTCCCTGGCAAATGATGCATCAGTCAGTGTTACGTCCTGTACTTCGGCTGAGTGATGCACAATTACGCATCAAACCACTCATTGTCCTCCACTTTCAGTGTGCAGTATGCACAGTACAAGTTCAATGCGGGGTCTGATAAAAAATTTAAGAAGCAGCAGTGAAATTCCATCTTGTGACTTGTGACTGACAGTTCAGGAGGTAAAATATGTTCAGTATTTAATTTAAACAGAAATAGCCTTTTAATTTCATGGTACCATAACCATGATTATAACACAGTTGTTTTAGGGACATATTCCGCTGCACCTGAGACAAAGAGCAACACTATTTTGTGGTGCACTTTGGGGGAAAACAACAAATTAAAAACAAACAAAAAACTTTGTTTTGCAGCTCCTGAGCCAACCCCAGACATTCTGCATCCCAGGCAGGCACCTTTCTTGCCTATGCTATGAGCCAGCCCTGCTTCCGCAAACACTGCAGAGTCTACAAAATCATTTTTTTCAGATTCCTATAAAATATAATTTTACCTTTTGCCAATTAAGCCTGTGCTTTCATCATATGACCCTCTATCTTTGGGCATTTAAAAAAATATGTCACTTCATAGTGTTAATGAAACTTTTCGGCTAATGATGTTTCTACATCTGCTCATGGTTTGGCAAAGTGCTACACTATACTTTTGCAGACTTAAGAGCCCCCTGTTGTAAAGTGTCAAAGGCTTTAAGGGCAATTTAACTTCCTTCTACTTCTTCTCAGTTTCTCCTATGGTCTTGTGTGAGGAGTGGGGCAAACTATTTTCACACCTGGAACCGACTAACATGAGGAATGGACCAGGGGATGATGTTTGGGGAATGCAGCAGCAATATCCGCTTGAAATGTCAGCGACAGGCGGCAACATAATGCAACCACATATCTGCACTGATCCCAGTGGGAAATGTAATAGGGCTGCGACATTTAAAAAACAATGCCAAAGAATATTGAGCAACCAAGATGCACTGGTTAGATTTGATGTGCAACTGTGGTCACACTTGTTCCTTTGCCATTCAAAATGCTACAATATGATGGCATTTTAATTATTGCTGTTATGAACAAATTCTCAATTAAAGGCACACATATTTCTTCCTGGTTGGTGTATTTCCCATAGGGACTAAGAGTTTTTGTTCTCCTGTCTGCCTGTAATAAGGTTCACAAAAGGACCATCAGGATGGAAAAATATTCATATGACAGTGATGAATTGCTTGTTTAAAACCATGAATAGCTCTTGACTCCACCAGTGTTACATTATAAAGGGCTTGGTCGTTTGGCATGCAATCGCTTTCGTGAGGAACAGACTTAATTGCAGCTAATTATTTTCATAATATTGACAAAAACACGTGTTTCCTTAACAGATACAATTACCTTTAAACCACTGTGAGGACGTCCTTGCTTTTTTGTTCAAGCGACAGTGAGTTTGGGCATATATACAACTGTGCATGTGTATAATCTGGTTTGGAATATTAGAGAAGCACAAAAGAAACCACACGTGAATACAACCTGCAGTCTCTCCATTAGTGACTCTGCTTTCCCTGCCAACATTATTAATGGCAGACAGAAAGACTCCAAGGTTTCATGCTCTCATGTGTGACAGAACAAGAGAGACGGCGTCATCTGTGAGAAAATGCTTCTGTGATTATCAGTCAGCACAGCTAGCCACAACAGAAGGCATTATTTTACATACTGTATGTAAATACCATGCTGCAGTGCCTCCCTTGACTCAATTGCCTCCCCCTGCACTGTCCGCTGTTGTCCCTTTTGACAGAGGGGCTTGACAGATAGATCACAAAGATGCACAATCATTGCATGGTAGAGACTGGGATGGAGTGCACCCATTATTCTAAAGCAAAGCTGTCTGGCGGGGCAAGGCCTACGCGCCACATGGTTCCGTGATAGATGGGGACCATTAATCACGGCAGGACGGAGCTCTGAGATTGATGTGCAGAAATTCAAATGCTCAAGCAGCATTTGGAAGATTAAGGCTGCGTGGGCAAGGTAAGGAGGCTACCTTTCTATTTTGAAGAAACAGGTGCTCCCTCGCAATGTTACCTACCTAGGGTTGAACATGGGGAGGGGCGTGTAGGGGATGCTCTGCCATGTACCTGCGCTGCTTTCAATGTTGTTTTCCAATAAGGCTCTCCCGCTTTTTATATTGAGTTGGATGTCCTACATTTGTCATTTTCCCAGTGACACTCTGTCCATCAGGTTTTTTGAGGCCTTTTCAGGAATAAATTGATTTCCTTGCGATATGCTTTTTAATGACTGTAAATACGTCAATCTCCTCTGCACATTGTGCATTACGGGAATTTAAGGATATAATATAAAATCTATCAGAGCAGAAAATATATTAAGTCTTTTGAACTTTTAAAAGATTACAGAACAACCAGATTGAACCTGTTCTGTGTTTGTGTGTGTGTGTGTGTGTGTGTGTGTGGGGGGGGGGGGGTTTATGCTGCTTTGTAAAATACAGAGCAAAATGCTCGAGCTTTGCACCAAAAAAGTGTAGACACCATTTCAAATGAACAAACATTATTACCCTCCTTGCTTCCTATCTTGCTCAGTTACAGTTTCCTTGCAATTACACTTTGCCAACAAAGTGTTCTCTTTTAAATAGGCTACAGAATGGATAATGACTTCAGTGAACTTACTAGAAATAGTCATTTTGCACCGTTTTTCTTAGGTTTCTTAGGTATCTTAGTAGCAAACTACAATTAGTCAAACACAATCAGTAGAAAAGAAGGTGCACACAGTAACAAAAATTTACTTAGAAGGAAACTGTATCAAAGCTCCTGGTGCTTAGAGAGTTACTTTCCCCCTTGTAAGTGATCATATCAGTTTTCCAAACATGTAGTGATATTACTGATGTTTGAATATATCAGCCAGTAATATTTGCAACCTGTTTGAATCAGTGAATGTTTGACTTCAATATGATAACCATAGTCAAATGGTGCTTATAAGTCTGGTAAGTATGACATTGACTTGATGGGGTACAGATGGGAAGGGAATGAATCACATGGCCAAGAAATGATAGAAACCACAAAATATGCGAAGTAACAGTCATAATCATTACAAAGGTTGCACAGTGTTAATAATCAACTTGCACAGCAATAAGGAATGAACAGAGTTGTAAAAGGAATTCAGGACAGTCCAATGTCGAGGTCCCATTAAGCCCATTTTAAGAACCTTTATCATTGCTTGAAATTCATCAAGAAAGCTACCAATTGTTCTTTTAGGTTTAAAGAATTTTACAGCAAGCCATGCAGTATGTGGATTAAGAAAACAAAGCACAATTTAGCCATTAGAAATTTAACAAACATTAGTAGCTAAGGAGTAAATCTATAAAGGCCTTAAAGATAAAAATGAATCACCAAATAAAGAGTGTTCTGGGAAATTCCCCCAACATGGTGTAACAGTGAATGAAAGCTTTAATCTGTAATAAACCTTGTCCAATATGTCTTCATTAAATGTGTGCCTGAGGTGCAGTGACATTAGAGGAAGACTAGTGCATCAAAAACATTGTTAAAATCAAATAGTAGGGAAGAAATGGTGGCCTTTTCTTGCTGAAAAAGAAAATGCAACTTGTAAAATATAATTTTGCAAAGAGGATTTTAAAACTTTTGAATGAAAAAGAAAAAAATTAATATCTCTTAAATTTTATTTATTATATAATTTTATATAATGAAAACTTTAATTCATAGTCATTAATTGTCACTAATTCTGGAATTTTAGATAACCGAGCAGGGTATTGTCGCCCTGGTGGTATTTATTGCTTTTATAAGACAGATTTTACATTTCCTAAGATCACAAATTAAATAGCAATTTCAAAATTTATTCACTCTCCTTTTTAAAAATAAATTCTTCTTACCTACGTAAAGCTGGCCCTTTGGCAAGGTCGTTTGGTTGTTCATGTTATTAGCCCCAGTGAGCATCAGTACAGCTAAAATTTTGCCCAAATCGGGAGTGTGTAGTCCATCCTGTTTAATTTTCAATGAAGAGGCTTAGCTGCCTCTAGTAGGGCTCTACACTTTTGGTCTTGTTACTTAACCTCTCATGGTTTTGTTGCACCCTCTTGATAAAAGCTTGCTCATACATCAAGATGGGCAGCATTGTTCACCAGTCATGTTGTATTTCTCTTTGAATGACATGACATCTGTTACAATTGCTACTACTGGAAGGCTCACTGGTCATATTATATGATGGTTCATAAAAAGACGCCTTCAAAATACAAAAAAAGTTCACAAAATGCTCTATAAATGTTATGGCTACTACCACAGCACTGTATTTTTGAGTGTTCCACACATTGGCAGGTTGCGGAACTGGTCAGGGTTCTGTGTTTTTTTCTTCAGGCACAGCGAGTTATGCTGAAAAAATACCCACAGCATTTTGTGTTACTGCATATGTAGTACTCCAATTTTTTTTTTTTTTTATTCCATTTCAGTCTGCTGCACTATTTTCATTTATGTATTATATAAGCCATGTGGTTCTGCTGTAGGATAAAGTCCCTCTGAAATGAAAATATTTGCCAGAATCAGTCTGTGGAGCAATTTTGACAGTCATTTCAAAGTCACTGTAAAACTTAAGAAGTCCCAACATAACAATCAGAAAAATGAAAATTATGTGAAACAAAATTATGTATTTTAACTACTTTAGAGAAAAAAAACACAAGCAAACCATAACCCCCTCTGTTCTGTTATCCTTTTCTGAAAGAAGATACAACCTATATCTTATTCAATGACATCAAAATGTCTATGTGTCTTTTTGGATTTAACTGTTAATTCAGTCCTATCAGAGTGCCATCAAGAATGAAGGTGGTCCGTAGAGTAAACACAGTGTGTGTGAAGAATAATGCATTGAACAGCTGTGGATGCAGAGGATCATTACCAGCGCTTTGAATCATATGAGTATTAAAAGGTCCTGCATGTCATAGATTATTGAATTTATAAACTATAAAGTGCTCAGGAGACAAAAAAAGGAAAGTTTACTGAAAATCTGTATTTCTACTGTGACCTGTGTTCATCAAACATTATTGCAGTTTTGTGAGTGCCGGCCCAATCATATGCAGTGCAGAGTGTGACATCTTATTTTTTCTGCTACTATATAACATCATGCATCATCTGACAAATCAGCAGAGATGGCTGTGACCATGCTGTTGCCCCAGATCATTTTCTCCTGTCAAATAAGTTATTAACATGTTAGTAACACTCAAAAGGACACTGCAGCTTTGGTTGCAAGTCTGTAAAACAACTTATTTTCTAAGAAATACATGGAACAAACAAATTGAAGCATGCCAACACTAATGAAAAGCTCCCGGAATATTAGTGAAACTGTCAGTAACATCTATCCATCACCATGATGTTTTGGTGATGAGCTTTTTTTTCCTTAACTACACATGGAGCGGAGACACTGGTCTACTATATAGAACATAGTGTGTCAGTATTTTGTAAAAATGTGACACAGTGTAATTTTCAGTGCTATTATATGTAATAGAATGAGTAATATCTGCACCTGTAGGAGAAAAAAAAATTACAAATGTGCTTCATCAGACTTTAGTTGTGTTACTCTTCTGGGAATCCAGCTAAGCTAGGACATAATACAGTAGAATCAATAAAGAACAGAATAACTAGGAGACACAGCTTGTGAATATGATTCAAAACCAGACCAGGGCCATATCAAAGCAGAAAGAAGACATCTGGCTTTGATAAAATGAAATACATCAAGAAATCCCTGAAAAAAACCCTGCTTTATCATTTTTATATTTTTCCCATGACAAGGAAGACCTTCAGCAACTCTAAACCCATCCACAGAAGCATCATCCCTGGCTATCTTTCCCTCAGGGAAGACTTAAGCCATTAGAGGAAAAGGAGGGAGAGGGAAAGATACCGAGAGCTAGATAGAGGAAGAGGTTATGAAGAGAAAGAAGCCAGCACTTTGGATGAATATTTCCAAAGGGAAAGTGCAAGTAGAGGTAAAAACATCAATCTCTCACAAAAACAAGCCTGAGGGGATGTGGAAGGTATAATGTTGTATTCACTGCAAACATTTCATATTTTTCTATTTCTATTCACTGATTTGACAAACTATAAACCTGCTCATGAAAACAGGAAACAAACAATGTGCTCAGTAAGTCCTTTAGTGCAATTGAATCCTATTTTTGTTGTAGTGCTGAAACAATTAGTCACTTCTTGATCTATCAATTGATAGGTGATTAACATCGATAGGTTCCTGATCAAATGAAGATGCATTTTCTGGTGTCAGCTTCTCAGATACAAAGATTTGCTACATTCCTCTATTTTATACTATTTTAAATTGAATATCTTTTGGTTGGTTGGACAAAAAAGCAATTCTAAGATGTCACTCTGGCTCTGTGAAATTCAGATTTATAATTGTTTTTTCTGACATTTTTAGACTACCCAATTAATCAATAAATTGGTGAAAAAAGACAGATCGGTTAATAATAAAACAAACACCTTCAGTGTAGCCCTAACTTGTTGCTATGCATACTGTCCAACCATATATATGGCCAATGTGTCCTTGAGGATTGTGTATGCAATATTGAGTGTGGCCACAATGCAAAATTGCCCCATGGGCCTTAGATAAATGCGCTTTATGCTAGTTAACAAAATATTCAATTGCTCCAGCTCAATTTCAATATTTATTAACACAGTTACATACCCAGAAAAAGTTTTGATAACATTTAGCATTTAACTTCGGTGATGGATTTAAAGGTAACTTGTGGAGTTGACATTTTTACCACCATAGGTGCTGCAGGGCTACATGTACTGCTCCTTGTTTAGTGTGTATTTCCCAGACTAAGGTAAAAGTCTAGTGCAAACCGTGGTATTCCACTGGTCAGCAGTGGAATACTGCAGATTATTGTCAAGAAATGTAGTAATGCACCAGCAAAAAGTGAGGGAGATTGAGACCCCTGGCAGAGAACATTAGTAAGGCCTCAAGGCGATACACAATGGTTCTGGGTGAGGTTTTAGTTGTGAAAAAAACTCCTCCATAGGGGAATTATAAATTCAAAAATAAAATAATTTGACTTGTTGATCTAGTCCGCTTCTAGATTTTACACATTCCAGGATTTAATATTGATTCATCAAGCTACTCAGAAATGTTATCAAAGCATGGAAAAAAAAAATACAATTTAAAAATGTTGTGGGGAGCTGATCTCTTTGTGAAGGATGGCCGGATGTTAAACAGCAGAATAGTTCACCGCACCGAATTAGCAGAAAGATTACATAATTAGCGCACAGCCACACAAACATGACTCATCCTCATTGTTGTCTTTTTTGATGATTATGCTAATAGAGTAGCCACTTCTCTTTGAGCTTGTAGTAGCTGTACTCTGCCACTCTCTCTCTCTTTTATGTTATCTGTATCATTACCAGATGCACTGGACCTCTTCTAAGCAAGGCGGCTTCAGCTCTCTTTGAAAGTGGGCCTCCGTTCATCAGGCCTGACTGTGACCCTGTTGTGCTCTCTCAGCAGTATCTAGTTAGTCCAAATTGCTTCTCTTTGTTTCACCATTTTCTGCCCACCTCTGTAGAAAGTAAACAATGCAGTATTGTAATGAGAAATGGCAAGCAGGGAGAAAAGGGAAGGGATGAGACCTCAGAAACTGTAACCCCTTTGCCCCTGCCTCCTCCCTCTCTCTCTCTCTCTCTGTATTTCTGTGTGCTAGTAAGAATGAGTGGACTGCCAAAGGGAGAGAGGTACCAAAAATTGCTTGTGTTGAATGTGCTTCTACGCCTTTATTGCTTCCAGTAATTGCTTCTCTGAAAGGTAACTGGTCTTCTCGTCCGTTTTTTTTTTTTTTCTTTACTGAAGAATTTTACACTGCACACATGGAGCAAACCACTCTGACTCATGAATCCTATTTGGAAAACAAGCCAAAGTTAAATGAATGTATTGTGACTTTTTGGAGTTTGGATGGATACATTCCAAACTATAGAATAAAAGTCAAATATCATGTATCTACAAAATACAAAGATTTTTTTTCCGAAGCCATTGTACTTGAAGAGCCTACGACAGAGTACAATTTAGTGCTTAACGTGAGTAATACTATAATCCAACTTTCACAGATCCATAAAACCTTCTTGTCTGGTCTAATCTCTTACTGGTCTATTTGAAATTTTAGTACTGTAGATCATATTAATATGATGGACTAAGGCTGACATCTTTTGAAAGATACATAAGGTCATACATATTCACCCAGTTCATATTCTTTATTATCGGTGTGTGTATGTGTGGGTGTGCACAGTATGTGGTGTGTTGATGGGGCAAAGTAAACACTGTGAGGGTTAGGAGTTTAATCCCTATTGGGAGCAACAATGCTAATGATGCATGCACCCACTGCACGATGAATGCAATGGATTTTAAACACAGAGCAAGTGTGCACTGGCATATGTTAAATGGCTAATTTAAGAGAAAATAGAGGTAAGCCCTCCAAGAATGGCTTCATTCTAGTCTCCAGGTGTTCAATAAGAGGGTTCTGTAGAACACATGGATATCCAGGATTAGTGATTCCTGCCACTGCGGGGAATTTCCTTTGCTTGGATACCAAAGAGGCAACAGACTGACTATATGAGGTCAGAGAAGATATATGGGGAAATGGGGGTGGGGGTGGGAGGGTAGGCTTCTGTCACATACTATACTGTAGCACATGTTTGTTTGAGAAGGCCAAATAGCCCCGAGTGGTCATAATTAAAATCATAATGTTAACTGTGGGATTTTTTTTGGTGACATTCGCTTACTTATTCTTTAGCATTTCAATGTTATCTGAAAAATGTATTAAAATGCATCCTTTACTAAAATTGGAACATCCAGAAGTGGTAGCCAGAATTTAGTTGACTGGTGTCATGTTTTAACGAGAGCAAAACAGTTTTGAAACAGCTGTAAAAAACCTTGCAAATTGCTTGTGCAGTACACTCCAAGTCTCAGGGAATCACTGCACAAGTCACAGGTAAACGCTACTCAGCATGTGACAGTCGAGGCTGTTTATACATTAAAGTAGACATCAACGTCTCACAAAACACGATAGTATGGGACTGAAAACATAATTAAGGACAAAGACAGTGCAGCTCTTAAATTAAGTATAGTCTGAAGCTTAATTCAATCCATATTTTTAAAGTTATTTTTGTTATTAATTAATGTATTTGCTTCAGAAATAATTCCTCACCAAAGCCAATGCCCAATCCTAAATATCCACCATATTATAGATTAGTGGTATTTGATACATTATCAATAAATTAATAATTTTGACCTTTAATAACAGTCCTTTAAATAAACCTCTATCAAGATTTGGGCATCCCTAGAAGCCATCAGCTGATTTACTTGGTGATAATTTTATGTATGTTTCCTGCTTAGCTGCCAAAATAGCTGTGATGTAGTTTGATGTTTTTAAGGGCATATATCCACTTACAATATTTAGAAATAATTATTTATCAAATGTCCTTAAAATAGACAAAACTTAAATTTAAAAAAAAATCACTGATATATCTAAATTTATCTAACGTATAGACAGTGAAATAAACCTTAATTATTAACAAGATCAATCAAAGCACTCGCTCAGACCACTTATTCATGTTAACATATCCTAGCTATCTTCAGTCATGCATAGGTGGTTGCCAAGAAGTTGCCACAAAAGAAGCAGATACAGAAGTTTCAGCCTTCTGAAAGCGAGCATTGAGGTAGGGAATGCTAATATTTCAATATAGAGAAGATGCATTAATAGTGTTGACACAATGTTTTCTCAGGAATTTATTAGCCAATGCATTGTTCAATACTTCTGCACATTTTTTCATACTGTATTATCCACGACTTGCATTGAATACATTCTGGCTGTGCTATGAATAAGCTTACTGCAAAATGTACTTTTAAGCATTTCTTTTCTGTCAGTGCATCCATTAGTCCCTATGAAACCCTGAGTTAATATAAGATTACTGTGGTACATAGAGTCAATTTAAACAATCTGAAGCTGTTAGTTCAAGTAGCCATATCATTTCTTTATGAAAATAATCAGCCATGAATAAACACTTTAAATCATTCTTATATCTACTGTTGCATCATACTGCATTAGAGTGAGTTATCAATCATTTATTTAAGGTTTGTATATTGCTTAGTAATACCAAATAAAACGACTTAAGTAAAGTTATACAGAAAAAGGTAATTGATTGGTTATGTTTACATCTGTAAGTTGTCTGTAGAGTAATGTAAAATACACCAATCCTACCGTATTTTCTTTAACTTAAATATAATTGGGTTGTTTCCAGATATTTCCCCATAGGTTTCCAAGGTATCAATCAATTCATTTTAAAGTCAGGTGAAAATAGGGCAAATCTGGTGGAATACAAATGCAACTTAAAAGGGAATTTTTATCCCCTGTTGTATTTGTTAGAGTTCCCTGCTGCTCCAGTAACGTGTTTTTTTTAATTGGAGAAATAAGGTGATATAAATACAGTGTTTTATTACCGTGAATATCTGTGTTTTTTATTCAGCAGTAGTCAGCCTGTACATTTACACATTCACAGCCAGATGCACTCACTTCAAATTCTCTCAGTCCACTAAAGTGCACAGTGCATTTGCTCACCAAGCCTTTTCCCATCTGCTGCACACTGGCACATACTAAAGTGTGAAGCAGTACTTGCATAATTTGGACATAATTTATTTTGACTGGAAAGTCCAACCATACTGTACCTTAGTGAGCATTGGTTCCTGAATCTAGTGGTAGCATTTTGAAAGTAATTGAAAAACTGTGTTTGACTATATGCGTGTATGACTCAATTGTTGAGACTGAAGAGTGAAAAACACAGTACCCCAACAGTTTTCAGCAGGTGGTGTTTTCACACGGAATACACCACGTCTCTGAGTTCCACTCCCTTTTTGAATGCCTGAGAGCAACAATCTACCCAAGTCCTCTTCCTACACGCCTATCATTGTTGCTGTCACTCCTGTAGTTGCCTGTCTCTTGCATTTTGTGTTTTAAAGCTGTTAATTTATTCATCTTTTTTGCCAGGCACACTGCATTTAAATTGTGATGAAGGAACTGGAGCAGGAGACAAAATGTACCCGTATTATGGTTACATAAAGCGGAGTTTTTGTTTTGGTTTTCTTTTTGTATAAGGAATGTATGTATTAAGATGAGATGCCTCCTGGCTCAGGAGGTGTTTATCAGCAGTTTTGTTGAAATAAAAAAAGAGGAAGAAGAAAAATAAAAAAAAAAGTTGTCTATTGTAATTTGACTCAGATTATACAAGAAAAGCACTGTAGTGCAGATTATACATACTCCGTGCTTTTCATTGTTTTCATGTTAATACTATATGGGAAATGCCTTTCACCAGTTTGTCTGTATGATTTGACTTTGGCTTTTCAACTATTAAGTGACAGGGATGCAATGATTTTTTTGTGCTTATGGTATTTGTTCAACACAAAACTAACCCTGTAAAACTAGTATGGATGCTATCTAATAAGTCAGACTGCTGACGTCATACATTAAGTTAAAAACAGATTATTGATCTTAACAGTATAATCGTATTGTTCTGCTCTTTGTTTCAGTGTTAGCTTGGACTGTGTCGTCACAGTCCAAGTGTGTGTATGAGCATTGTCTTCAAGAGTGTTAGTGTTGTACATCTTACTGGCTATGTTTAGTTTATTTCTTCTTAAAATAGTAGCTTAATTTGAGCCCAACTGGTCAGCTCTAAACATAGGCTGCTTGATGTAGAGAGAAAAATAACAATCTAATAAGATTTTTAGCCAAGATTAAGATCTACAAGTTTTTGAGATAAAGAAGGCCCATAGAGACCTCTCCTCATTTTTCCTACTAAATCATTTATTTTAAATATTGTATATGATATTTTTAATTTAGTTTGAATGAAAAAGCCTTGCCTTGAAGCATTACTTGGAGCAACATTATAAAATCCGCCTTGAGAAAACTAAAATTCTTGTGGCTTTTGTGCATTTTGCCTAAAAAAAAAAAATCACTTAAATAGCAAAATTTCATAATTATAAATATTTTCCATTGAACTCACTAAAAATAGTCAAAGTGAGACTGTAAAATAGAAGAAGAATCCTGGAGAAACACTAGTAACCTCATGCATTAACTTATTTTAGGCTGCTTCTGCATGTCACACTAATTCAATTTGTTCATTGAATATCACCTTTGCTATTCACATAAAATTCATTCCTGTACCATGGTGCTCTCATGCATACTTTTGAAAATCCCAAAGCACTGTGGAATCTGTCTTTGATTACACTCCTTGGTGCATCGGTGTCTCACATATTTATTATTCACTGCAATTACATCCTGGATCAGGATGGCGTAAGATATTCCCACACAATCCCCTGACACCCTGTGGGGCTAATGCAGCACCTGTCGCCAGGATGAAGTGAGTTCACGCTACTTTGAAGAGAAAGATGTCATAGTGCAGTGTAGCTCTCAATATAACCATTCAGAAGATGGTACTGCTTAGAGATCCATCCAGAAATTCTGATGGTGTCTTTTAGAGTCAGCACATACAAAATATAAAGAAGTTCTTGGCGTCCTCTGTCAACATGGGTAGTACTGTGTTCTTTGATCATCACATACTATTATAAGTACATATTACAGGACACGTGTAGACGTGTTGAGCTTTAGGCTTGTTTCAGGCATACTTAATATCCCAACTGCAACCAATTAAATGTGCATAACCCAATTTCTATGTTTCTGCAAGAGAATTCAAAGGCAATTTTGACTTTAAAAAACCCACGTTAGCATCAGGGTGAGAAATGTATAAAGAAATCAGCACACAAATTCCTCATCACGTCAAAATGTATAGGTATAAGCATGGAACTGCACATCTTTTTTTTTTTCCCTTTTAAACCCCTTATTTAAGAATCAAAATAATTGGATGCTGAAAGCAGCTTTGACACAAAAAGTCAACAAAGGTATTACAGCCATAAATTAACAAATAGAAAAACACTGTGAGTGATTCTACTTGCTTAATTTTGATTTATAAAATTCAATTTTATTTATATAGTACCGAATCATAAGAGAGGTTATCTCAGGGCACTTTTCATATAGAACAGGTCCAGACCCTACTCTTTATAGATATATACAGAGAGTCGTACATTCCCCCATGATCAAGCGCTTGGCGACATTCTGTTAATCTCCCCTCACTTTTTTGTTCTTTAATTTTAGGAGCCAGAGTGGAGCATTCATTCTGTTCTACACCATGTAAACCTCCATTTGTATGTTGCTCAGGGGTTTTGATAGGCTTCATCATACTTTGGTTGACCAGAATCAGCCTTGGGTTTCAGTTTGTATCTTCAAAATAGCAACTTTATTTTACCAATGTGTGCAAAATAAAAAGAAAACCTCAAAACCTTCCCCATAATTCACTCTTATATTTGTCTGATTTTTTGAAATGCTAATAGAAAAAAAATCCAGTCTGCAATTTGTTAGCTATAAATCCAGCAACACACTTTTATCCTTTGGTGCAGAAAAAAAACTACTTTCCCAAACACATATTAACAGTGTCTCTCACATCACAGCACATCTCAGGCCCATTTTCCTCTTGATGCAGTTTATCTGCAGTTGGTTTGGGGGCAGCAGGTTAGACCCTCTCAGCTCTATGTACAGATGTCCACAAAAATGGCTTTTGATGGAGTCAGTGAATGGTAGACTTTGTGTATTCCCCCTGCAGTTCCCATGGAGTGGCCAAGAGAGCATAGCGTTAACTGAGAGCTGTCAGCACTCGTTATAGACTGCGATCCTGCAAACATTGATGGTCGAAAGCAACTCAACAGCCTTTCTTCACTGTAACCATAGTCAGGGACTGAATAATATTTAGCTGTGGACAAGGGTATTTTTCTTTTAGATTTTCAGCCTTGGGTCATTATAATTGGTGGCTTGTTCAACTCCTTGCTCTCTGATTTATCATGGTGGAATACACTAGGACCTCTTCCGTAGGCTTGCAAGCCATTGAACTCCCTGAGGAAGCTTTGGAGCAGTCAAACAAGCCCAAACATTTACGCACAGATGTCCACTGAGAAAGGGAACAAAGGCTGCTGCATTCATTCGAAATGTTTCAACAAGAGAAGTAGCATTTTTAAATATTTGAGTCAGTCTGTTATGTTGTCCAGCCAAGCACATATCTACAATATGGGGGGAAACTGGTAAACTATGATGTCCATATAGTGTTGCATGAGACCATAAGGCTTGGAAAACGTGTTTTCATAATTCGCCTCCTTCTTACAATCACAAATATGGCAGTATTTCTGTCCAGTATTTTTATCTGTGCTCTTCTCACTGGTGTCAGCTGTGCAAGACTCAGTTGGGAAATGGTGATGTCACTTATTTTTTGAGCACCAACCAAGACTTTGCAACGTTTGAATCAAAATGAAAAAAGTTTTGAAGTTCTTTGCTTATGCTGGCGGGCCAGCATCAATCAGATCTGCTCAGAGAACACCCACACATTCCCAATGAAGCAAATTAGCTGATTTATTTTCAGCATTTAACTTGGAATAAATAATAAGTAAAGAAGTTTTCTTTTTTTTGTTTGTTTTTATTTTACTTTAACTTTGATTGTTGCTGATCAGGTCAGAAATATTCAATCTTATATTAAAAAAAACTCAAGAGTTGAAACCAATTTTTCAGGTGCTTTAAAAAAGTGATCTTTCAATCTATTTTTGTGTCATTGAATTGATCTATTGTTTTTTCATAGCTCTTAAATTCAACACCATAGGCATATAGGTTGTGTTCATGCATAGACTTTAGTCTTACAGTACAGCTCTTGTGGTAAATAAATGCAATTCAAACACGGAAGATATTTTATCCGGCAACAACACGTTTTATTCTAGAGTAACACAAATAGAAATTTGGGATCTAGCTGTTGGTAACTTGGTAAAAAACTTTTTCTGGCAACTTTTTTTCAAAATCAAATTTTCATATTTATCCCAACTTTTGTCTAGTTAGTTTGTCCAGGATTTTGTTATGTGGCTGGTTTTCCACCTAGAAAACATATACTAAATAGTTGACTCTGCTGGTAACCTACATAAAATGTTAAGTACAGTGAAACAGCAATATGTCACTTCCTCTTAGATCAGGACTGGAGCAGAGACACAAGAGGTGAGTGGTTATCAACATGCACTTTCAGTTCACAGGTCAGAGTGAATTGATGCTTTTATGACTGATCCTGGTCTGCATCATGAGAATTATGGCCATAGTGTAACTCAGTTAGCTCCACAAGAACTTCTACTTCAATCATCTAGCACTTCTCTGCTCCAAAACTCCAAACACTGAGAAGAAAGAGAGAAGAAATACCAGCTTGTTTCACTCTTGGCTTTCCTTTGGAGGACTGTGCAGGAATCGGGAATATCAAGTCAGGTTCAGTATTTCTTTCTCGAATAATTTCATAATGATGTCACAGTTCTCTTTATGCCTCCCCCTTTTTCGATTTTCAACTCTATTTTCACGTATGTGACATCGTGCCCTCTACCAGATATTCCTGAATGGAAGCAGTGACTCTCACAATTAGATTCATACTACATTAGATGCATGTCATTTTGCAGTGTGCTTTATTTAAGTGGTATGAGTGCTCTCTTGCTAATTAGAAAATACATAAAAAAACAAACAGAAAATACAATTGACTGCAGGCTGGTGTGGCTTGTTCGGCTCCTGAGACTTTAATGCGCTATGTTTGTTAGTTTTGTAAACATATTACTGACACGTTCTTTTACGTTCTATTTGTTTGTGTGTAGTGTGTGTGAGTGTGTGTGTGTGTGTGTGTGTGTGTGTGTGTGTGTGTGTGTGTGTGTGTGTGTGTGTGTGTGTGTGAATGTGCAAACAGGCCAGTGACATTTGATGACTTAAAATAGACCATATCAAATGTTAAATTACAAGAAAAACTGTAAAAAACTGATTGAGAGGGAGATCCATGACTAGTAATTAAGGAAAGATTTGTATTGTATGAGCTAATTATTAAAATGTATTTTTGAGATCATTTTGAGTGTACTGTGTTTTAGCGTACTATTCTGCAGAACAAAAAATATATAGCACTCTGAAGGATAAGACAGAACTTTGTCCCCTATGACTTAAAGCTGAGTTACTGTAGCTTGAGGCTAAACCCAGCTTTGCTTTCAGAGAAAGTCATTTCTTAAAAATCGTATACAAATAACTAAACATTTAAGAGATTCAAGACATGAATGTGCCCCTTGCCAACTGTAATCGTAGCACCTGCATTTTGGGATGATAAAGATCAAAACTTGAAGAGCACTAAGTAGAGCCCATACCTCTGCCAAGGCCATACAATGCTACACATAACTGTCTAGATTTTATGATTAAAGAATAAAAGGAAAAAGCAAATATTCTGATAACATCAATGATATATTTTTCATAAAACATAATATGTACAACTCTGTGTGTAACTGGGATTCACCCTTTTCTTGCACCAGAGTCTGATTATTATCTGGATCTGCAACAAACTATGCAAACTCATAGATCTCTACACTTTAAAAATGTGTGATTTTCTAAATCAAGATCCATACAATATTTCCTAAGAAACTGATTAAAATGTCGAAGAATGCACATCTAACAAAATTAAGGTAAGTGAAATTAAAAAAAAATACCTTTACCTTTTTAAAATATCAAATCTGATTGGTTCCTCACTGGCCCAATACCTTTGGTGCAAATCGGTACTTTTTGTGTAATCTTGCTGACAAGAGGTAAAAAAAATGCAGGATACAGAGTTGCAGTGATACATTTGTAGTGCCTTCCTTAACACTAATGCCTTCAAGAGAGGGCAAAAATCCTTGGGACACTGCCAGGCCACGACAAAGCACCAAATCTAAGGACTGTCCTTAGAAGTTCTGGGCACCCTACTATAATATTAACTCCTCATTATTCCTCCTCATCCTTTAAAAAAAAACATGCCGTAGCCATTGCATGAACGAGTACTTTACTTACGTACTGTGGGTATAATTCCTTGTAATAAAACTAATAAATTGTATGATTTTTAATATATAATATCACTGGAATTGTTGAATTCTTATTTGATGCAGATGACAAAACATGGAGCAAATTGATCCATGCCACCTTAAATTCATCTAAAGCAGACTGTGGTCAACAAATAGTTCAAAACCACTTGCTTTTAGGCAAATGAAGATAATCCTTCATGCTTCTTGGTGTCCCTGGATTGTGTTTTGATATGTTTTGACACGAAGGTCACAAAGCATTAGAGTTATGCCTCAAGTAGTGTCTCACTCAAGTGAGACAAGCAAAACATCACACACCTGCTCTATTAATGTGTTTATAAAATCTGCTCCTCTAAACTTAATGTATTTCTCACTTTCTCTCCCTCAGACAGAAATGCTTATATTGTCAGTACTCTCAGTATCATACCTCCATCTTTTCCTTCCAGACGTGCTCCTTATCTGTTTGGCCTTTCACTTAGCAGTTTTGTTCAATGTGACATCATCTATCCATACCAGAACTGCCTGCCCCAACTTGCTCCTATATATCCAACTCTACTACATCCAACCTGTTTTTCCAGTATGTAATAGTTCAAATGCAACAGTTCTTGTTATGAATCCCCCTCAACCCGCTTTAAAACCGATGACTTGATAGACCTTCTCCGACACTAAGAATACTAACACAGACCCATGGCTGTGGACATACACACTCCAAATTAGAAGGGATTGCTGGAAAGCAGAGCACGTCTCCTATAAAATATATAAGGTGCTTCTCATCAAGTACCAATCCTCTGTTAAAGATGCAAAAACTAAATACCTCTCTGATATCACCACCATGAACAGTCATAACTCCAGGATCATCTTTAGCACCATAAATATCACCCTTCTCCTTGCTCCACTACAAATTTCTCCCCAGTCACCTGCGAGCACTTAAAAAATTTCTTTCTTAACAGAATTGATAGCATTAGGTCAAGTATTTGGCACCATGGCAAAGATGTCTCACTGGGTATTAAGGACTCGCCTGTTTTAACAATTTCCAGCCAGTCTCTGTGCCACTATTTGGACAGATAATTGCAGGCATGAAGCCCATTAGCTGTCAGCTTGATTTAATTCCAACAAAGCTTCTAAACAGTTATTTGAAATAGTTAGTCCTAGCATACTGATGATTTTGAACAGTTCTCCAGCCACAGGTGCATTGCCATCGTGTTTTAAGCATGCCATAGTTTATGCCATAGTTTAGCCACTCCGCCTATATCTCCAATTAAAGGTAATCATTAAGTATTTTATATGTAAGTGGTCTGATAGATTCTGAGTCACTGCAAAAGTTGTTTTTTTTTTTAACACCCATGTTGGCAGTCCTCCAGTGTTGATTTTTAGGACAGGAAACAAACAACAGACTTATGCTGTCCACTTTCACACCAAGTATTCAGAAAAGTCACAGATGTATGAAGCATAATAACTGGTATTGACCCAGTTATCCCAAAATATTTTAGGGCAATCTCTAAGCTCTTTCTCTTAGTTATGGTTTTGGAAAAGGTTGTTTTTAAATCACATTCTGTCCTTCAAAAAAAACAAAACAATATTTTTTTAGAAATTTCAATCAGGGCTCTAAAAACTACTGCACAGAGACAGTTTCATAAAACTGAAAAATGACTTCCTCTGTACTGCGGATGCCACAAAAGTCTTTATCTTAATTGTTCTAGATCTCAGTGCAGCTTTTGAGAGTGTAGATCCCGCGATTTTCGCTTCATAAGCGGCATTTCTGGATCTGACCTCGATTGGTCCCATTCTTACATTTCAAATAGACCCTTCAATGTTTCCATTGGCCCTTTAATCCACCACACCAGCAAGTATTTTTTGTGGGATTTCATAAAGTTCAATTTTAGGTTAACTTCTTTTCTTTCTTTATATGTTTCCATTGGAAAGAATCATCCAGTCTGAGAATATCTCTTTTTATTGTTACACTGATGATACTCAGATCTACCTCTCCCTCAATTCCCAAAATCAGGCTGATGTAAGTCGATTATAAAACTGTCTCTAAGACTGGTAGGCTCATATTTTCCTAAAGTTAAAGGAGGACAACACATAAATCCTACCCCTTGGCCCTTCACATCTTACCACTGTTACTGCCACAAACCTCAAGCACATTTCTGCCTATATCAGACCACATGCTAAGAAGCTAGTTGTTATATTTGATGGCAGTCTTAGTTTGAATAGGTAGGTCAATCTGTTGTCAGGTCTAACTTCTTCCAGCTCAGAACCATTACCAAAATTAGACATTTCTTATCATCTTCCGATCTGGAATGAATCATACATACACTAATTTCATTGTGGCTGGACTACTGCATCCACCTATATCTATCATTTCAGGATAAATTTCTAAATCTGTCTATCTGTCTTACTAATCTCTCCATGGTCTAACCATAACTCAGAACTTTACCCTTTACAGCACCACAAGACCCCTCAGATCCTACCACCTTGCCCTGTTGTCTCTGCCCTGATCATGGAAAGATGGCCAGGGACAGGGCTTTTTCTTTAGCAGCTCCTTGGCTGTGGAATGGCCAATTACACAAGCTTAGCCCCTTGATGCACCTAAAGATCCTCTTTTATTCCTTGGCTCTTAATTGTGTTTTTTTATTTCCAGAATATCTGTTTTGCACATATATGTCTTTATGCCTATGTATGTGTGTAAAGCAAAATTTATATCTCTTTTTGTGAAGCAATTTTGCGCAAAACCTATTTAAACCTTTTTAAAGTGCTATATTCATGAAAATGAAATAAACCCAAAGCTTGAAACTTGTCGGCTTAGCTCTTGTGTAATTATACTAATGGAGATTGACACAGGTGTAACATTTCAGCAGTCTAAGATGAGCCATAGCTCACTGCTTTTGATTGCCAGAGCATGTGTCATCACTGGCTCACTCTTCCTTTTCCACTTTTTATCCCTGCCAGTGTAGTGAAACCTCTTGCGATAAACATTCTATAATTATCATAATTATAATTGCGTGTAATCTCTGTGCCCAAAATATTTTAAAACTATACACACTGCACAACAGTGTTTCATAACACTCTACCACACAGCCTTAGGTAATCAATTCCTTCTAATTATAGCTCTACCTTTAACATCACTTTTCTGTCTTAAACCTTTTCACCTTCTTCTTTTGCTCAGTACTGTGTGGAGGCAGTTCTGCATTTTAAGAGGGCCAGTCTCATCACTGCATTAATCAAGGCTTCTACACCTTTGTTGGTGACAGTAAACCTAAATTCTGCAGTTTTGCAATTTTGATTAAAGTGGCTATATTTACCCAAGTTGCACTAATTCATTTAGTCGTTCCACAATCAGAGGAAATAAGGGCTTGTGGTATGTTTTATTTTTATAATTTTGCAAAGTGGGAAATCATTCAAGATTTTAATTAAAGTACTGATTTTTGATTACAGGTATCAGAGGAATTGGCAAAGTCTGTTTGCTTCCAAATTCCTTCACAAACAAACAAATTCCTTATAGTGTTTTGGGCATGTGGTTCAAACTAAGAACAAGATTTGTTTGGTAGTAAGTCTTACAATTTCAGGAGTGAAATAAGTAAATACCTGCCATTCTAATATTTACAAAATCCTGGAAATTATTTGACTTATCACTATGAGAAAATCTATCAACCAAGTCATCTTATGCAGAGCACGTCCTTCACAGATCAGGTTGTATTTTCAAGGATGTCCAGCTTGTGAACTGCACCTACACTGGGCCTCAGGAGATTCACCAGAGGCAGACGGCACACAATACGTCAGCTAGGCACAGCACAGCAGAGCCATGAATTGCAAGGACTTTCATTCACATCGACATATGACTGCAGCTTTGTTTGCCGACCCCGTTCTGTGAATTGCGATAAGCGCACATTACTAACAGCAGGATTAGATGCCTCTCTTCCACATGGATACGAGGCTTCTCACGTGTTTCTATGTTTTGTTTTCACATCTTTGTTGGGGACACACTGCAAAACAAAGAGCAGAAGGCAGAAGGAAGCCATTTTCTGTTTGAAATATTTCATATACCACATTAAAACTCATAGCACCAAATACCAATTGTGCTTGAGAGACACTGCATCACATGTGTTGCATTTTTTAAGAGTTGGTAAGCTTTACTCAGTTTTGTGGAAATGAAAGGCATAAAAATTCACAGGCTGAGATGTTTCCCCTCTGACCATGCCTGTCATAGATAAGAATTAAAATTTGAGAGTCTTGCAACCCAGTGTTGTTCCCTATATCTCCAATTAAAGATTATAAAGTATTTTGTATATATGTTGTCTGATAGATTCTAAGTCACTACAAACATTTGTTATTTTTTTGGACACCCATGTTGGCAGTCCTCCAATGTTGATTTGCAGGGCGGGAAACAAACAACAGACTTATACTGTCCACTTTCACAACAAGTATTCAGACAAGTCTCAGATATATGAAGCGTAATAACTAATCCTTTTATTTACCTGCACTCAGCTGCAAAATACAAGAAAAAATAAAAAGAAAAAGAATCCATCAGGGCTTGGGTGACCCAAGAGGGAGTTCTGAAGTGTAAAGTCAAATGTATTTTTAGCCCCTTAATTCTTAAGTCTTATTAACTTACGTTTATTAACTTATGACTTTTTTTTATTTGTGAGATTTACAAACACAGTCAACATGGCGCATTGGAAAGCCATAGGCAAGTACAGTAAGTCTTTGAGTTAAGGCACTGAGGGGGTTTTGATTTATGTATTGTTAGCAAATGACAAGATAAACAATAAATACGAAATACAAGTGTTGTGCAGCATTAAGAAATTTAGTCAAAAAATATTAATGCAATAGACTGTTGCTGGAAACCAAAAACAACTTGTAACCACAATTAAAATATAAATCTTAAATTTTGAGATAATTAAAGATAATTTGAGATGATAATAAGATAATTACATAATTAAGACTTTGTCTTGTTCTAGTTTCTGCAGTATTATGCTTTTACTAACTTCATTCATCCTTGTGCATAATTTCTCATCATAACAAATTTAACAATATTCTCAAAAAAGGGTGGTAGTCACGGTGGTAATAGGTTACTCCAATTTTTACAGCAAATAGCATCCCTGATATTCCCATCACACACATTTTTGGTAATTGCATTCTCCTCAAGACTTTTCTGCTTTCATCAAATCTGTTCTAGCCTGACATCCTTATTCTGAATTCAAAAAAGATGTGACAGTGAAAATGTTTGCCTTCATAACACCCAGTTATTAATCCTATTCTGCCTATCTTTTAGCTGGTTTCTTCATTTTCTATTGTTTTTTCACTGTTTGCATTATTACCATTTGTGTCACCAATTTTTTTTTTTTTTTTTTGATTATTTGATTTTTCTTTGTTTCAATACTACCTTTGGTTAGAAAGAGAAAGATGTCGATAAGTAAACATCAGTTCTTTAACTGGACCTTTCACTATGCTCCTAATAACACTGCAGAAGACTAAATAAGTGAAATCTGCCCAGTGCTGCTGCATACTGAACACATGGTGGGAACCTTTGGAAACTGGATTTAATCGATATACGAGGCAAAATCTCCTTTCATCAAAGTAAAATTTAAATTTCCAATTTGTTGTGTGTTTTCTTGATGTAAAGATCCTCTCTAGGCATTGACATCATGATTTACGAGAATAAGAGGAGTGATAACACTGCCACTGCCACTGGGGCTGCCATCTATCCCTGTATTCACTGAGTAAAAAGAGTGGAAGGTCACCCGGTCATTAATCTATCACAGGCTTCATACTTGGACATTTAAGTTGCTTTACTCTGTATGATAGTTTTACAATTTATAGGAAAAGGGAGATGGTATGGTTTAGTCTACTGTTACTAGTCTTCTGTTAGTATAACAGTTACTCTCTTCCACATGTCTACTCTGAGAGCTATCTTCAGTTTATCTGACCTTACTATAACAGAGGACATCACACATTTAATAGGATGTTCAGTCAGTGTCTGCAAAGAGGCCACACATCAGCACAATCAAGAAATGATGATTGTCAGTCATCCAGATTCTCTCCAAACTCACATAAAGACTTACAGTCCCAAGGATATTTGAGCATTTTTTAAAAGTTTTTTTGTAAAAGAAGAGAAGAGTTATGTTCAGTCTTACAGGAAATACCAAGTGTAATCATTTACACAAATGGATGCAAATTTCAAAGGACAATTATTAAGTAACCTTCTGACACAGAGCATTAAATGAAGAACAAAAATAACACACATATCACACAATAAAAAATTACCATTATTTGCTGCCTTGATGATCTCGACAATCTGCTCATTCCCAAAAAGCACTTACCACATTTTCTTGCTTGGAATAAAATGCAGTGGCTTGTAAATTGTCTGGGTTATGCCCAAAAATAAATAAACACATCACAACCTAGTCTCAGTAAGGTGTTGAGGCCAATTCAATTACATGCAGGCTTATCCACTGGAGCCGAATGTAGCTCTTACCCTTATGTCTGGAGGTGAAGTCTGTGGAGAGTTGAGCTCATTTTGGTTGGTACCCTCAGGAGAACAGGTACTGAAAAGCCTAACCCACTGTCTATTAAAAGAAGACCAAAAACTTTTGCAAATAAACACGTTTCTTCCCTATAGCACTATGATTTATTGAAGATTTGATTCTTTTTTCCAGTGGACATATGGTCTCAACTAAAAAGGATTTTAGAAAGCACAAAATATAGTGGGATTCTGGTGGTTGTATTCACTATGTTTTACTCTGTTACATTTATTTTTAAGCATGTCTGACAAACTTTGAATAATACAAATGGGCAGACAAGAAAGGTTAACTTAGAGGGCCCAGAATCAAATTGCATTGACGTAAGAGCTAAAAAAACAGTCTAAATTGCCTTGCTCCACTAATCATCAAGTGTAGTGCAGACCACACTCACACGGACCCTAGACGGCCCAGGCTGGGGAGAAGGTAAGAGTCAACATAAAATCTTAAGCATCTAAATCAAAGTTACAATCCCTGGATCCTTAGCAGACTCTGTATGAAAGCACAAGGTCAAGAACACTATCCAAATATGCCCTACCATGTTCTCTTAGTAGCACAAGACTGCCACTTGACCAAAACTCGCATTCAATTAATCTATAATTCTTGAGTCTGGGGTATTTCTTTTTATAGTATTTAGTTTATGCGCAGTTTAATAAATGTGCTGTAGGTCTTTCTAAAGGGTTCGATCCTGAGTGTTCCTTACTAAATCATCTAAGAGGCCTATATAAGTGACATTGTTCATGCAAACATTTTATAACAAGGTGGAAACTAAATTACCATTTAATGAGTTAGATATTTTATGAAGTATAAGGTTAGAATAAGAGTAAGCTTGTCAATTACAAGCAGTAAATGACTTCTCAGTATTAAAAAGTATCTTTAAGGAATGCTTTATTTTGACCACCGACAGAATTTCACTACGTATGAATTTCAAAACTCAATAACTAAATGTCACAAAACCATTCAGATCTCACAATGAATCGTATAATTACGAGGTCACAAATTGTACTAACAACGGAATTAGACTGTATAGAAGCAAGGAGTGGAGAGGCATAGTGTTGCCTGGTATTACACAAAACTCTCCTGTTTGTGGGAGATAACATATATTGTGTACGCAGCTGTTTGGCTTATTGGTAAATGTATCAAATTATAATGTACTACAATTGAATAAATTGTTATTTTTCATACAATTGATAAGCAGTGTACCAGATATTCTGTAGATTCAGATGCACAACTGTGGCAAATAGTTACATTTATATGAAACCTGCCGACTATATTCGATATACTTGAGTTACTGATGTATGTATAATCAGTGCACATTTAAATGGTCTAAACACATTTGTTACGTTAGCTTGATTTCATGCTTAAAGTTTGGTCAAAGGAGGCTAAAACTACAAATAATAATAATATTTAAAAAACATTTAAAAGCCTGAACTCTATTTGTGTGTCAGGTGGAATAATGAGCATTACCAGCATTACGTTGGATCCAGTAGTAAAGTGGCATTTTATGGTATATTTAGAATTTTCTATATTGTGATATTTATAGCATATATCATGTTTCCAATGTTACTGTCAGTTGCATACAAACCTCCCCTTTTTCGGGGTATTTACAGGGAGAGAGAAGACACCATGCATGAGTCAATGCATAAAAGTAGCACAGGTGGCAGGTACTACAGCCATGGTTGGAATGAAAGTCTAGCCAAGGAAAGCTTGCATCCTGAGATGCGTAGTGTTCACTAGGAGTCCATGGTCAAAGGCAAAACACCATTAAAAATCTACTGGTCCCTTCCCTGCCAGGAAGGATCCAGGGAGAGTATGTCTTTCATTACACTTCGAGTCTTGTACCGATGGCCCGGGATCCAATTTGGGCTTATGAATGCTTAAGCAGCCTGTCATTGCTGACTTTTTTAGAGGGCCACTGAGAAAAAAAATCGCATTACATATTTGAGACCCACCAAACGTTTGACAGCCACTTCAGTGACGTAAGAAAAGTATTGAAAAGATCGAGGCAGTATTGAATCACATTAAAACCAAGAAAATGTGACATTCAAAATTTAAATTTGCTACCTTGAGAGAGTGATACTGGCAGGAGGAAAAGAAGTGGGTTCTGCCAACACCACTGCCATCAGGTTCTGATAGACGAGACAGACTTTCCTCGCATTGCCAGCCCCCTTTGTTATCAAACCAAGGTAACTGCCCAAGAAAAACACCTAGACCGGAATGGGACAGATATTGCATTAAAAAAAGAAAAAAGTGGTGCCATCTCACACAACAATTAAATGGATGGACTCAGACCAACAAATTCTCAAGTAATTGATAAACTGTCTGGCTCATCCACCTGTCCTGACATTCACAATTTTCTCCTGGCCATTAATTCTTCATGCAGATTCTAGGTAGGCTAGGTCTAGGCGCTTTGTTGAATCCGAGAGAGCAAGAGAAGCTGCGTGTACCTGCGTGTGGGACATGGACAATGTCAGCATCAGAAAGAAACTATCACCATGGTTACTCAAATATAGGACAATGTTGCAGAGTAAGTTGTCTGGAGTCAGGAACTGAAAGACAAGAACTGTAAAAATTCAACACATGGAGCCATTGGCAGTGATGGCCACAGCCACACAGGGTAATATCCAAATTCACACTCTTTCACCTCATTAGTTTTCCAACTGCACAGGTTCATTTGCAACCAACCACCACCATTAATCTTTAACCTTACATTGTTTCACATGAAGTGCACACATATTAACACTGTAAGGTCACATACACTGTTTTTCTGATATTAATAATTTCTTTCTTTGTCTTTGAGTTATCTTGATAGCTGGGGAGGTAACTTCCTGGTTGTGGAAAAGTCACGCTGAGGACTCTTACAGCCTGGAGTCGGCTCATTAGGCCGAACCATGTACTCCTAGGTTATAGGTGAGGGGTTATTTAGTTGGTATATGTTCTCTTGTATGATACTGTCTCAGGTCAGTTTGTTCAGTTAATGTCATGTCTTACTGTTTGATTAAGCACAGTTACATTTTGTTGACCTCTTTTACAGATGCAGTTATAAGTTTCTTGGTTTGTAAAGTTTTGCATATTTTCGATGGTTAAAATGCTGTCTTTCTCAACAACTCCTGCATCCTCAATGCCTCACTAGGATAAACTGGAGATTTAAGAAAATCGGGTTCTGTAGAGAGGCAGCCCAAAGGAAACGGTTGGTGTTGCCTGAAAAACACAAACTAACAGTAATAAAGGAGCTACACAATAAGATGGGGCACCAAGGCACCAACTGGTCGGTATTACTGATTAGAGATTTTGGTATGTATGGTGGTTTTTCACATCATACAAACAGCGGGAAATAGAGCAATACAGTATGTAATGAGCTATACTTGCCTTAAACAGAAAAAACGGGCTCGTCTTACAAATATTGTCCCCACACAGCTATTTCAGCTTGTGTCAGTGCAGTTCCTGCATCTTTATAAGTGCACAGGTGGCTATAAGTATTGTGTATACTGGAGATTGTAGATCATTTTTCACACTTTTCACAGGCATACAATATAACATCAAAGTCTAGAAAATCAGTGGCTGGCTAGTATTCAATTTTAATGGTCTGAAATTTGAATTTCGAACACGCATTCACATGAGGAAGCTGGAGAACCTCCTAAAGTAAGCTTAATCAAAATGTACACGTACAGAGGTAACAGCCTTTTCCACTTTTTACCTATTACACAGCTGTTCTACAAGAGCAACCACTGACATGTTGTGCAACTTGTCCACAGAAGCAGGACGTTGTAGTCAGCATGACTATGTAGAAGAGTAGAACCAAGGAATGCAAAGGACATATACTTTTGCACTAGAGAATGCACACAAGTTTGCTCAGAGTAGCAAGAATATTAAGTACATGATGGCAAGGTAAGGAGTTAAGATTTTTATCCCAGGCAACTCTGTCTGGGTAGAAATTGAGGAATCATTGTTAAGGCACCATTCTTACAATAGTTGAGCACTGAAAAAGGAATGACTACATTTCTGCACTGAAAGCTCCTTTTACCTTGCAATAGACACTGGATGCTGTAGTGTGTCCATCTGTGAAACCAAAAAAGGAAAACTGCACTGACTGATAAAGTCAGAGGGGATTCAGAGAAAGAGGATGGTGAGGATGAATTTTACTTCATAGACATACCACCTCAGTTCCTGGCTCAGCTATCAAAACCAGTGCGAGAGACAACTGCAACTGCACGTGATGTGATTGTATCTGAAACAAACAAACCTGCAACAAAACCACCCCAGTTACTCCACCAGAAAAACCAGGATGTCCAGGGTGACAACTCACCTGTTACAGAGGAGAAGGCGTCATTGTTATCAGTGTATACTAAACAAGAATGGGAGTCGGAGATTGGACGCAGCATAGGTCACCAAAGAACATCAGGTACAATACTCTAACCAGCATACTTGTTTCTATTAAATCCAGACAGATTTCTGTCTGTTTGAATTACCTCACTCTGATGGACTTGCAGTGTCGTCATCATACACCGATCAGCCACCACATTAAAATCAATTACCGTTTTAAATGACCACTTCATACACACCATACATTAAAAGGATTTAAGGTAAAGCTGAGTGCTGCTAATGTCAGAAACAAAAGCAGACTGTGGTTGTGAACAGACATTGGACATACAGTAAGTGGCCTGTGGACTCAAAATAGACTGCATGCACTAAGAGTTCCAGTCTGAAACAGGTATTCTGAACAAGTTTTGTTGTATTTGAGTGGTCAAGATGAACGGTAATGATTTTGAAGACAACATCTAATTTTAATTTGAAGTATGTGACGTATGGAATAATGACCATTACCAGCATTAATTCAGATCCAGTAGCAGAATGGCATTTTATATTTGCATATTCAGAATTTTCCATAACGTGATATTTAAGGAATTTTCATGTAATATCATATATAATGTTTATAATGTAAGTTGCAGTAGTTGGAGCACATTACTGTTTTGTTTTCTTATGTCTCATGTTTATGTCACCCTAATGCCAGAGGTATTAAGAGCAGCAGTAATTACCAGAGGATTCTAGCAGGGGGAGTTTAGAGCTGTTGAGCTATGTTAAGGGACACTTTCACGGCTCTTTCAGGGCTTTTGCATAAGAAGCTATAACAAAATGAAAACTATGCAAAACAAATCTAACTGCCTGACAAAATATGATACGCTCAACCATCCACACTGATCTCCTCCCCTTGGCAGCAGAATAACAATGTCTCAATGCCTTTGTTACTTTGACAAAATGGTCATTACTTACACAGCTGCAAGTTATTGCATGTCAGATGTGAACCCAGCTTGTTTTACACATTCAGACAACCAAGGCTGCTGTCAATTTTTTATTATCTGCTCTGTTATTACTGTTTAAAATGAAGCATTCAAACAGAAATGGTCAAAGTAAAATTGAAACGTAGTCTTATTTACATCTGAGTTTGTGGAATGGTGTGATGCTAGTGAGGTCTCCCCATGTTTGTGTGGCTGTGCTCTTGCTGTACAAGGACATGCAGGTCCGGTGAAATGGATACTCTTAGTAGTTCATAGATGTGAAATGAGAGTAAATGTGTTTGGTTGTCAATATGTCAGCCCTGCAACAAACTGCTGAGTTGTACATGATGAGTCCCTGCCTTTCACCCAATTCATGCTTGGATATCCTCCAGTCCCCCCATGACTCTGGGTGGGAAAAATGTGAAAGCAGTCATAAAGCAGTAATAAATAATGGATGAATATATGGGTCTAATCAGAGGGACCTTATGTCCACAATTGTTTTAGCTGCAGTTATAGACGACAGTCTTGGAATGAAAAACACAGATAACTCCATTATTTTCATATCTTTTATATCCGAAACATATTTTTCATCATAATATTCATATCCTCTACTGTTTTCTATTGTTTACAAATCAATGACTTCCAGCCTTTAATTACTTTCCGATCTATAAACAACAAACAAATCTCTTGTAGCCTATTACAGCAATGGAATATTGACATTTTCCTGTGTGACTGAACTGATCACAGGGTTGCAAAATTTTGCAAAAGCTCAGATATTCAATCACAAAAACATACCTTTTATTGGAAAGCTGTGACCTATTAGCTTTATTAATGAATTCATTTTCATTTCAGGCTTTGGGGATGACAATCCTGATTACATAACCATATCCCTACCTTCATAATTTTCATAATTTGCATTAATTGATGTTGAATCTGGATGTTAAAGAGTGTTTACCTGTCATTTAACTTCTGGTGAAAGCATTTTTTCAGGGATAATTTAACTTAAATCCAATGTATGCCACAGGCACTCCACTGTTTGTTGTGTTTACGTGTTGTTTTGGTGATGATTTAATGATTTAAAACAACCTAACTGACTTCAGAGGTTTATTTAAACATTTCATGAATACCTGTTCTCTGTTATTCCATGTTATTAATTTAGTAAACATACCTTTGTAACAATATAACATAATTTATTCCTGAATATCCATCAGGTCACCACTCAGGGCCATGATATCTGTCCATATATAGAATGCGTTAGTGTATCTCTTTAACCTACTGTAGCGCTTGTTACACTTCAGCCTGACACAGGTGCACAGAGGTGACTTTGACAGAGATATCTCAGAGGTTGGGGAGGAATTGAAGCTGCAGAGAATGAGATGCCAGCTGTAGATTTACACGCCTCCACTGGCTCACTGCACATCATTAAAGCCAGAGGCCGCTTGCAGTGGCTTCATCTCTGTCTCAGCCCACACAGGCTACATTAGGGCCCCACATGTTGATTTATCTCTGCTGTCTCTCTGAACGGCTTTTCTCGCAAAGAAAGAGATGGAGGCTTACGAGATTTACGCATGTACATGAGATGAAATTCATTTTGGGAAGAGCCTATGTTTCCCCTCACACAAAATAACCCTTTTGCTCCTGTCTCCACTCTCTCCATAACCATCTTTCCCGCCTCACACACCGCCACCATTCCCAGAGTGAGAATCAGTGATGGATGTTCATGTGCACAACGACTCTAAAAATACTTCAGTGACACCAGCATTAACTCCCTCTGTTCTCTAGTTTTCTTAGCATTACACACAATATGATTCTGGAACTCATATCATATCCTTTGTCTCTCTTTCTAGTTCGGCAGTATTAACTTGCTACTGAGTATTTTCTTTTAATGAAGTAAATGTGACAGAAAATGAACTTGATCTTGTGCTAAAACTGAGACACTGCGACCCTAATTCCATGTGAACATGTATAGCCCTCTTACAGGCTACATAGCATTGATCACTCCTCTAAGGTGTAGCCCACCAAATTTGGTATTTACTTATTTAGCAAGTGGTATGAGCTCACCAGGTAGCAGCCTGTATATGAAGTGTTTATACAGCCATCAGGACCCAAGTCAGCACCTGCTGGTTGAGAACAGGTAGGCTAATCCTGTGGGACCTGCTGATCCAAACAGATAAACAGATAGTAGGCCAACCAGGCAAACAGAGAAGGAACAGAAAATAGTGATGATGGAAGTGGAAGTCCAATGTGGCTCAGCAACATCAACAAGAAGGAAAATGAGAAGTTTGAGAAATATCACAGACTCAATTGCTCCCAGTGGTGGTGGTGGAGTTATCGGAGCTAAAAACCACCCTCAGTTCTAGAAAACACTGCCTTTCCTCAACATACCATTGATGACGATAGGAACATTTTCAGTTTTAACTTTTTCAAAATTCTGCACAGGCCTACAATCACTAATGTCTTGGTGTGGCAAGGTCTACTTTAGCCTGGAGAGATTTGTGTTGCAATGATCCTTTATTATCACATTATTCAACAACCTACCAACAACCAGCTAAATAAATAATACATCTAGCAGTAAATGACAGGCAGAGAGAAGGGTTTATTTATTATAGATTGAACTTAAAAAAAAAAAACAACAACTGTATCAGCTGTTCAAAATGGACAATAATTTATTCTAAATTGGACACTTTAAAGTGAGACTGAGAAAACTGTTATGCAAGGCCATTAGATCAGGTGAATCAACAGTTGTACAATTGTTGGCAGTACGAGGAGGACAGATAGGAGAGCAGTGTACTGTGCATTTATTGTTTATAGTTGCTTATATATTAAAATAAACAAATCAAAAATATAGAGGTGGAAGGTGCGTGAAGCTATCTAACCATACGTTGGCTCAGAAGGGATGTATAGTGGCTCAGGGAGGACATTTTCACAACTTTCTATGCTGGTTACCAGGTGGTGAGAGATATGAATTTTTGGTTGAAACTGGTTGTTGCAAGAGCTACACCCCACGTCATTCATCTCAATATAAATGACCATACCGGGACTACAGACTTCCCACTGGAACTGGAACTTTTATACTTGGTCTCATTAATCCCTTCCACACTTAAGCCAAAACCCACCACAGTGTTTCAGACACATGCTTTTTTTTACTTACAGTCAGCTCTGCAAAACTACCTCAGTAGAATACCCTTTGTTGGTGCCAAGTAAAACAAGTTCAAGAAAAAAATTATAAATTATAAAAACTTGGTTCATGCATCCAAATTATTTGAGTACAAAGCAAAAGAGCCTCATTTTAAAATGGACATTGACTGTTGTTTTGAGGGTCCTGCAGCACTATAAGACCTTTTTCAAGTGCCATAGTCCAATTAGGACCTGAGGGCCAACAAACTTAGTAATGAAAAAATGTCCATGTGAAAGTTTTATTACGGAAATAAGCCTCAAACAGTAAATTATATTACAAATTAATTAATTTTCTCTCTGTACATGCTCCCCCTTAGTGATGTAAGAGAATTTGCAGAACAATGCCAACAGCACATAACTAGATTGCTGTTGAACCAAAAATCACATTGTAGCAGTTACCCACAGCAAAGTCATTATAGCTTAGGGTTAACACTAGACGGTTAAGTTTTGACACCTGGTATTTGAGGTTTGGTTCAGATGAGTAAATCTTCAGGGAATCAATGTAAGTGAAAATAATGTCCTCATTAGAAATGGAAACAAGTGTGCATCTATGGGTGAGTGAAATGGCAATAGGTTTAAAAACTATAGTTACAGTGCAATGCTATGAATGCACTTACGAATAACCATTTTATCAATACAACGACCTTAAACTCTAGTCGATTTATTTCTGAGTCAGTAGGATGAGACTGTGCTGTTTTTTTCTGCTATGTGACTACAATATTTCTGCAGAAGAGCTTCATATTGAATTCAACTTACATTTAAGAAATAAAAAAATTTTATCCTCTAATTGGAAAAACTTTCCTAAGTAATTGCTATTTCCTGAAATTCTACTCACTGTGCTCATTTAGTGTTTGGGATGAAATTATAAACATTAAATATTAGCAACCAAGTAGTAGGATCAGGGCAACTGGCACTACTTTTGGCACGGCTTGATGGCTCTAAGACAGCCAAGTGAACCTAAGGCAGATATTATTTTCTGACCTCTTCTTAACCTGGTGATGGATGGGACTTTTATGCCTCCATGCCAGCAACAGCCATGGCTAGAGCTGTACCTTCGTGGGTTGACATTCTGTCCATCCATCCTCCCGTCTGTTCCATTCTTGTGTACGTGGTATCTCAGGAATTTCTTCAAATTTAGCATAAACATCCACTTGCACTAAAGGATGATCTCATTAGACTTTGGTCTTCAAAGGTAAAAGGTCAAGATCATTGTTCGCCAACAAAACATGTTTGGCTATAACTCATGAATTCACTAATTATGTTACAATACATTCAGTTCCAACCAGAGAAAACAAAGGACGCAAAGTCACTATAGCAAGCTTTCCCCAAGCTACAACTAGTAAAGCTTCACACTCTGGAGGTCCAAAATAGCACTGAAGCATGGGTAATGAAATTTTTTGAATAATCTCAATACTCAAACAGGGTTTTTCGCCAGAAAATTATTTAGCCAAAGCAGTGAGCCAGCCAGATCCCGATGTGTCTCGTATTCGATCTTTTTTTTTTGTAGTAGATGAGGGTCTTAATAATTAGCCCCATAAATGCAGTAGTTTTTTCTGTATGAAATAGCACATCTGATATTTTTCCCTAGAAGGCTAATGTTTCAGCCATTTGTATACATCCATGCTGGTGGCCAGAAGAATGATGTTTTCAGGTTGTCTGTCCATTTGTCCATTCCTGGGAAGCTCTGGAGGAAATTTCTTGAAATTTGGCAAAAATTTTCACTTGAACTCAAGGATGAACTTATTAGAGTTTTGTGGTCAAAGGTCAAAAGTCAAGGTCACTGCAACCTCACAAAAACATGTTTTTGGCCTCACACTTAATAGCTTTCATTAAATTTCTTCAATGTTTTCACCACATCTGTTATGAGACTTTCCAGGCATGGATGTAAACATGATTTGACTGGATGGTGGAGGCATATAACAGTGAGGTGCTTCTAGTTTTGTCAAACCTATATTGATCTTTACAAAAACATATTTCCTTAAGATGCAGAGTTGGGAATCTTTACGTGGAAACTAACTGAAAAAAAAAAACAAACTTCTCCAGATGAGTACTGCTTAGCTTCATTCTTTGTCCATCAAGTTGATTTTGAAGTAAGTTCTATTTGGATGCAGGGTCATTATTTTCTCGTCCAGATTTAGATGGATGTGTTATTCCTCATATTTCTTAGTTCTCTCCTGAAGGTGAAGACATGCTGATTATAAGCTTTTCAGACATAACCAATTCCACAAGAACCACTTGTCTCTGTAAATAATTGCTATAAAGAGTCTGGTCTAGACCGGCTCTATATGAAAAGTGCCCTGAGATAAGATTTGTTATGATATGGCGCAATATTAATAAAGTTGAATTGAATTGAATTAAATTGAAACAATATACAATAGGGTCAAAAAGTCTGAGAGGTGTTTTCAGACTTATGGACCCAACTTTATAACTTGTATGAAATATGCACTAAAATGGTTTGCTTTTTACAGATTATGCAATAAAGGTGCCTGGGCAGAAACAAATTGAAGACATTACTGTTAAATAATATGCATTTTGGACCACTAGCCCATGAGATTACCACATCTTTTCTCCTTCAATTCTTCAGAGGCCTCACATATATACAGCTTAACTCAGATTCAAGTCTGTATCTCATTAAACATAACTTCTTTCATGTCATGTGTTAAACCAATACTTTGTGTTTATTTAGATTAAAATAGGGTTCATAAAAATTTTTACTTTGTGGCCATCTCCGATTCAACTTTTGCTTATGTCTTTGGATAAATGTAGTCAATTAGATTAAAATGTGAACTTGGATTCACTCATATACCATTATATAGAGTTTCATTATGATTGAAATTATGATGACCTATCAAATTGTCAGCTCCAGCACTTACAGATGCAGATTTGGTTTTCCTGAACTTACTGAACTGTGAATGTTTTAATGTTTAATCAACAGAGATTTGGACACTTCTTAGCTTGTACTTGTTCAGCAAGGCTTATACATTGCTGTTGTTTCTACATTAAATACTCTCAGAGTCATGATACAGCTAACAAATGGCTTTTTTTTCCCTTACCACTAGTGACATTCTGTGTACATTGTGGATAATACTACTTACATGGAAGTGTCCCATGCTGTCTCTTCTCTCTACCCAGACACTCTTTCTCTTCCCTCAATTTCACTTTATCAGCTCAAAGTACAAATTGGGGCTTA
This sequence comes from Istiophorus platypterus, assembly GCA_016859345.1. NCBI lineage: Eukaryota > Metazoa > Chordata > Actinopteri > Istiophoriformes > Istiophoridae > Istiophorus > Istiophorus platypterus. The sequence goes on from CM029121.1 coordinate 11,473,694, forward strand.
GCGGCATGATAGTAAATTGAAATTCATTGAAGCATTTACATGACATTTAGCAATGGTTGTATAATACAGGAATAATAAAACATGTGTGAAACTGAATGGATTCTCTCTTTCTGCCTTGTGCTATCTCATCATTAAGCCTACGCATGCACTAGCAGGAAAATATCTTTTAAGTACAGTGCCTGTATATGAGTTCACTTTTGATTCTGTTTTTGAGAACACGAGAACACTGTGTGGGTTGAGATGTTCTTGGGAAAATGTTAGTGCTACTATGAAGCACTACACACATAGACATGATGATTTTAATGCAGGGGTTGTTGACATTTTAGAAAGTTCAGCTTACTCTTACATGCGTGGTTTCTATATGATAACTATCACCACAGAGTTCGGTTCATTTGTATTCTATGGTGCCTGTAAAGACTAGACAGCCTTAATAATGATGGAAAATTGGCAACTGGAGTTGCTAATCGAGTGAAAAAAATCTCTTCGCTAGTTTCAAAGGCCCAGAACGTCAATAGTCTCCACTGCATGACTTTAAACATTCTTATTACTGCCAGTTTCCAGCAACACTAACAAAACTATCTCTGCTTGACTGTATCTTGATTGCATCAATGCCTAATGTAGCCTCAGTTCACATAATGTCCATCAGGTTTTAATTATATGAAACCAATTTGGCTCTAAATGACTTTTCTTTTGTTTTGACACGTCATCTGTAAAGGAGGCAGACATGAACCTGTGAAAATGAATCAATGCTCCACATGAAAGGGTGTGGATAAAGTTAGGTTAAGTTCATCGTGTCAACCAGGGAGCATCTCGCAATTGGCAACTAATATTAAGACATAATGATTGTAAAGCCTACAGCTATACATCAATTCTCAGATTCAAATTTCCATAATATTATTCCTATGTGAAATGTCACACTCATTAATATGAGAATTCTGTTTTTGTAGGCTGGTCTGAAGTAGGGGGAACTTTTATAGGATAAGATATCAAATGATTTGGACTATCAATGACCACCACCAACATCAGCTTCGAAGAGTTGATTCATCTAAAATGTTTTTCTGCACTTTGCTAGGCAACACTAATTTCTGTTCTGTTGAGTGCAATGGATCTAATTTTTTAATAGCAAATAAAGGTAACTATCTAATTAGTAATAGTGTAATTAGTAATTAGAATAAAAAATAGTTTCAGTCTACATACTTTCAGGTACAGAAAGATTTTTTTTACTTTTTTCACACGCTTGCTTCAGTTTGGTGTTTCGGTGAGTTGTTGCAAGCATGTATGCCTGAAATGCAATAAACCCTTGATTTATATATATGAATGTGATGATTTTAACCAACCCATAACATACCCACCTCAAAAGAATCATAATAAATATTTCTTTATTCCACTTATTCCACAAAAAATGCACAATGTGCACCACGTGGCTGCAGCTACAAACCTGCTAAAAGTGCACATAGATTTATTTTTTGCCCTTATTCACTGATTTAGCTCCTTAATATTTAATTATTTAAGTGAAGAAAAAAAAAAACTGAGGATTTGACTGGTCATGGCCGATTAAGCCCCTAATCTCACCCCCAAATTGCTTTTCTCATGTTTGGCCCCGAAATTGGCCAATTTGCTGCCACAAACTAGGTGTCTATGGTGTTGTACTTTTTAATCTATACTTCAAAAATAAAACCAATATGTGGATTCTTTTATTTAAAGAATGAAAATATAAAAAGGCTACAAAAACATTTATTACATTTTTCATCCACTCAAAAGACATCTAAACCTTTGATTGACATTTATTTTGGAAACAGTTTTGTATGCATCATTCATGAGAGTCATTTCACCTCCCCTTCAAATGGCCTTCAGAGAATTGAGAACTGAGTATTTGCACCTCATGAATTGTGAATTTTGGTGGTTAACCTACAGAGCGAAACACAACAGTAGTTTGTACCATTTCAGAAGCCAGTGATGTACAAGCACACACACACACACATACACACACGTGCATGCACACCAACAAACATTCAAAGAATCAAAAAGATGCATGAGAAATACAAAAATTAAAGAACAAAAGGATACAAGAAAAAACACATAAATTCTAAGCAATTTTCACAACGTGTTTGCAAAGCTTTTCATAGTCCTTTGTGCTACAATTTAAGGAAAATTACAACACATCAGTAGGAGAAAAAAGGACATAGAGATGATTTGGAGAGAAAGGTGAAAATCCAAAATATTACACTACATACTTCAGTAGAGCAACCCAGTGCCAATATAAATGGCTCTCTCCAAGCATAACACCTTCAGAGCAAGCAGGTGCTTGTACTCTTATCAGGCTGGAGTCATTCCATATATAGAAATATTAGATAACATTCCACCATAAAGAACATTTGATGTTCAAATACACTGGTAGATACACTAATAGTGTAACGGAGGAAGAGTCTTCAAATATTCATTTCACATCCTGGAGATTAACTTTAAGGCCTCAAACAACTGTGATAACCCCATGCTGAAGATGCTCTGGATTGTTATCTCTGGAATCAGATGTTGAAAGTAGATTGCTTGATGAATTATTTGGATTGGTGTACTTCAATTAAACACTACAGTATGTCTGTTAACAAAGTCTCCAGTGGCATGTTGTTTGCGGATTTTTCTTATTCTTGAACTGTATATTTGTGACAGTAAAAGCAACATAACTACTAATATAATTACAGTACAAATGAATCATACTGGTAAGAGTTGTCGAATTGTAATGTGACATTTTGAAAAAAAAACTAAAACATTTTTGATTCTGTTTCTGATCTTTTTAATTTGAAATTCTACATTAAAAACTGTTATTTTCTAAAGCATAACAAATATGAATTTTGGCTTGAGTCTGCATGTGCTAACATGGTTTAAGTGTTATCAGATGGATAATACATGTGTGCCACAAGGTGTACACTATTGTTTTGTTGTGATGATATGCACATTTTAAGCATCATATGAAACAGGAAGTAACATAACACGCTGCTGTTTTGAATGGAGAAGGATTCTCTAACTCTATTAGCTCAGTTCTACGCCTGTCACTCCACATCTGTTAAAATCTGTGACTCAGTATGGCTCCTCTACTCTGTCTCTGTCTCTTAGGCTGTGTGTATGCTGGATGACTGTTAGGTGTGTACATTAATTTTCCTGCCCATATGTATCAGTGGCACAAAACTTTCCAAATATAGCCTCATATTGTGTCCAACATATGTGGACATGAGAGGATCCAGGTGTTTGGTGTGTGTCCATGTGTGTGTGCTCCTGTGTGAGTGTAAGCTCTGTTCGTTGCAGCTGGCTCACTGCTGCATGCTCCTCTACTCTGAGGCACTCGGACAGACGCCTTCAGCATTAATTACTGCAGCCATTAATCAGACCAGCACAGATAGCTGTGTAATCCCTCTATAATGCAGTTTTCTGGAGGAGGCCACCAGTGTTAATTGGATTTGATTGGATACTGGTATGATGCGGCACAGAGAACATCTTAAGGTAATAATTAGAAGATAGATCAATTGGTACTTTGTGGCATTGATCCTATAGTGCAGGCTGCAGTGCAGTTCTAAGGGCTGTTTAAATGAAGAGCGTAATTTGCCCTTAGGAGCAGTTCTGACTAAGATGCTACTTCTATTATACTGAAACGTAATGTATTTATGTGCAATGGTTTTATTGTTATCTCATACAAATAAATCACTGAAATGAAATATATAACTAGAGCTGTGATTTACATGATTTTGGAGCTCTACTATCTGGGCTAGACAGGGTCTTTCAGGTTATCTTTATATAACAATAGAACGATAATGGTACACCTTTAGGGCTGTAGCACGTTTGTTAGAGCTGAGTTATTAGAGAGTGTCTTTTTTTTGTTTTTCTTCAATGTCCTATCTCGTCTTTTTTTCCTTTTTTTTTACAGACCTGAATTTAGGGCAGACGTGACAAGCATTCCACCCACAGATAGTATTTTACCTGTGTCTGAGCTATTTGAGTCAAACCAGCCCAAAATTTTAGGCTTCCTGCACTGACATAGCTCTCTGCATAATATACAGTATACACACATGATTTGGACTTTTGCAAGGTGACAGGAAAAACATTTAAATTAGATATCTTTCTGTGTTTATTTCCAAACTCTCACTCCTGAATCAGTTTTCAAATTAAGCATCAATAAAATGTAACTATCTAAAATTCTCAAAAGTACTTTTTCGAAAACAATGTTATAGATAAATCCACTATAAATGTAAAAGGAAACATAGTGAACATTTTCAAGCCTAGACAGTTGTCAACAGAAAACTTACAAAGTAGTTTTTTAGCTGAATTATATTAGGTGAGTTATAGCCTCTCGTCTTTATTCTTCAGTGTCTTTCATCTTTCAGAAAAGACAGTCAACAAAAAGAACAGAAACAGAATCGTCTACATAAATAAGCTTAACCTTGAGTCCTTCATGTGGTGGTTCCTATTTTTAGTAACCCACTATACAAAGGGACACACTTCTTGTGCCACATTTCTGTTTCACATTTCTTGGACCAAATTGCATTTAGTTTGGTCGCTTCACTGATTCTCTTGGCTGTCAAGTCAGAGCTCATGTTGCTACTGCACATCTCTCTCTGCCTTCTGGCAGAAAGAACAAACCAAATAAATGGCAGAGGTTTTTTTTTGAGAAGCCAAGCTAAACATGGGCTTTTTTTTTTTTTTTTTAACTTGTGTTAACGTCCTTTCAGTCCCTTGCACTTAGCAGCTGAAGCAATGTGGAGAGATTTGCTAATTGTTGCTTCACCTCTGTTGGAGCCACTGCAGGTTTCCTGCAGGGGAAAAAAAAACAAAAGACGGAGCAAAGCCAGGAAAATGACTGGCCATCTGGACTAGGATTGTATGAGGGCCCATGTAGTGTAGTTCTGTTGCAGACTGGCTCCATATAATATTTATTTGTGGGGTCATAAGTTCATCACATCTCATGGGTCCAATATCTTTTTTTTATGACTTCTACATGCTGAGCTGACAATGATAAACAGATGAACAAGGTAACTCACCACCTTTATTTGATGTTGCCTTCAAGGTGCTGCTGAGAATATCGATATTATGATATAATCACAAAAATATATCATGATTATAATATCATGTTTTTGACACTGGCAGTCTGGGTTGCAAAGCTTTTAGCAAGATTAACCAAATGTTTAAGCTGCACCATACTGTACCATAAACCATACCGCAGTTAGTTGCCATGTGAAAATTGAATTCATTTTTACTTGATAAATGTTGGCAGAGAATGTTTTGATTTTTTTTTCTGTCTATTAATACAAAGGAATAGATAAGTGTTACTTGGATTGAAGAAACCCTATATCTAGGGCAAAATACATGAAATAATGCTCCTGCAATTTAGTTTAGCATGTTCCTGTTTTGAATAAAATACCTGTACATATTTTTTTGTTCATTAATTTCCTTTTTTAAATTATTGGTACAGTTTTTGAGTCACAATACAGTGTTGGTAATGATTATTGATTATTTGCATACCAGTGCTACTAAGCTTTGCATAATAGGAGGTTACTATGCAACGATTGTTTTATTGTGCTAAACACAAATCCACATTTCAAGCTTTAAAGTAGCACTAAGCTTTGTTTCACTTGTTTTCAGCCTGGGCCATACATTTTTTACAAAGGAGAATAATAACATTTAAGCCCCCCTCTTGCTCTCTTTCTGTGTGTGTGTTTATGTGTGTGTGCGTGTGTTTGTGTGTGTGTGTGTGTGTGTGTGTGTGTGTGTGTGTGTGTGTGTGTGTGTGTGTGTGTGTGCGTGTGTGTGTGTGTTTGTGTGTTTCATATTGTCTATGACTCACACATATATGGTATAAAGATTTATGAATATCAGCAACTCTTCAAAGACTTGACAAAAACTAATATGAAACATCCAACATTATTATCACTAGACAGCAGCTGTGGTGCTCTAACAGTCACCTTCACCAGACAACTGAGAGCTGAACTTGTATCGTTTGTTGTTGACTGAACAGCTGCCCTATAGAGCTTCTCCACTGTGTGTTGGGTGGAAAAAAAAGTGTCTGTTCTGTTCTACCTTTGGGACAAAATTAAAGATTTCAAAAAATATTGGGGCTTTGATTTGCAAAGCAATGTACAAGCCTAACAACTGTCTTCGAGATCATTTTCATTGTTAATCCACATGTGTAGTTCCCTCCCAGTTACATCTACACATTTTGAAATTTTTCACATTTTGAAGCCGGAAAGGGATTAGTGGTGGCAGAATATGCAAACCCTTTTCCTGCGCCACAAGGTCTCCAGCTGCATCATCCAATGTAGAATGTTTTATCCAACAAACACTCTCTCATTTGTGTTTATATAACCCAGAGTGAGCACACTGTATACTAAAAAAGCAGCAGACATAGAGAGTTAACCTGCTACTTGTTTGTGTCTTCTTCTATTGCTCATATTGACTTTTTTTCAGTGTAATGCAACAATGTTTGAAACGCATAAAACATGGGAATGACACTTATAAACGTGTACAACAATGAGCACATCCTTCAGGGGGCTGGGATGAGACTGTGTAGCAGGTTATTATTTTTTTTTTTTATTATGTTGGATTCAACTCTTGTCTTTTAAGAGACTAAATTTATTCTCATGCCTTTGTCTTTATTCTTTAGAATCTTTTGAGATAATTTGGAGAACATGGTGAACAACTTTTTATTATGTTTTAATTTTACTTTGTATTTATTATAGTGTTTAATACACTATACAAACAAAGATGAAAACGAAAAGGTACAATATCACAAATGTACTCTAAATTATGACATGTTCCATTTTAATTTACAAAACCACATTTGTCACTCTTGCACATATAATACGACAGGAGCTTCAGAGAGGCTGAAGAAAAAATGTAATAACAATTCATAAAAAAATTCCAAAAATCTCTTGTGTTCAGTAACTGACAGAGGACCATGTTGTGTCAACATGTATATACAGCAAACTAAACATGATCTACTCTACAGTTACCAGTTCCTCAAGAAATCCACATTAAGGAACCATACTTATGAAATAAATTAAATTGTGCAAAGTACCAGTTCAAATAAGGTAATAAATAAAGCAGAAAAAAATAAGCATACTTAAATATAGTCTATCCATAACACGTAATTACATGTCATGATGAGACAATCCTTGAAAATAGAGAGATGTTACAATTTAAAAATCTTTGTGTTGCACATTGCAGTGATCGATTCCGAGGCCGAAGGTGCTTTAGTTCTACATCACTTTCCCAGAGCTTGACATGTACCGTCTATGCTTGGGTACAATCTGCCTCTTTATCTTTCCCTCTGCTCCTTCTTTCTCTCTTTTTTCACTGTTTTTCCTGCCACCTCCTCACACCAGTACAGACACAAAGAGCATTTCACTTGCCACAGCAGATTGATTTAACAAGTAAAGAAGTATGTTGCATACGCTGAAGGACATGAGTCTCCTACCCTGCCGCATTATCTCTGTGTCCTCTCTCTGGAAGGTGATATGTGTCAGTGGCTACCGGCTTTGTTGGAAAAGCTCTCCAAGATCTTTTATCTCACTAATTCTGAGCTGCAGATTGGTCTTTTTTGATCTTCCTGCACACCTTTCTCTCACTTCTGTGTGTGCCACAACAAACATAGAGGACTCATCTGAGAACTTCTGAGGTTGGCAGGATCCAGGCTTAAATCTGGAGTCAGAGGTTATACAGAAGAAACACCAATAGTGACATGGACACTATTAAGAGTGTAAGTCCTACTTTGCAGCATGACTGACAGAGTGCTCTACACATAGGCAAGGTGCAGCCATTTTGCAGTTTAACCAGTGTAGTTTAACAGTCCAGATTATATTCTGTGTTGGTTTGGACAAAGAGTTTGGTCAGGAAAACATTTGATTACAATGTTCCCTAAAAAAAAAGGGTGAAATTATGTTATTATTGGTTCTTTTAAAAGGTGAGTCATATTAAATCATATTTAAAAGGATCAAATTCAACTCTCAGTCTTTTTTATTTTCATTGCATTGCAAAAATAAAATCATTCTGATTTTTTTTTTCAGGTAAGCCTCCATAAAGTTGGCTGAAATTGTGAGAACACAAAGTTTGGAATTTTTCTTTTTCATTTGTAAAATGGACCATGGTCCTGCTCTCTCAGGATTTTGAGTATATAATTTATTTTATAGCATATTGGAACTTTATAAATATTTGCCATTTACTGTATATTACTTGCGATACCTCCACTTAGAGTAGGACTGATAATTTCTTCTGAAATACTACAAAATATTCCTATGTGTAAAAATTCAAATTGCCAAGTGGGATATGTGAAAAAGCAATCCAGACCAATCACAAGGTTGCTTATAAGCACTGTGAATGAGAAATTAAGTGAATGTCCTCGGCAGGGTCTGACTGAAAGCAACGAAAGCATTAAGAGGGACTGCAGGCTTTCTCTACCTTATATTGCAGTTTTTTTAACAGCAGACTAAAGTGAAAAGGTGAGAGCTTCTTTTCATTTGAAAGGTTTTGATGAGCTCATACCACAACCAGTACACTCTTGCTTGTGTGAAATATTAAGTGTTTGTATATGTATTTTTCAAGAGCATATTGTATTTGGCATAGTTACTCCTCATTTGAGGCTGCAAACATAAGCAGTATGTGTTTCAACATTTGCTGGAGAAATCTGAGTTTTTCTGTTTTCATGATACCGTGTGTTTTACTTTATGTGGGAAATAAACAATTACAGTTCGAGCTCAGGTACATAAAGGTTACATCAAATATAAGTAGCTAACTTTACAAGTAAAATGTTTATTTATAATCTACTCAATCTACAATGGAAGCACTGTTTGAGTAACAATGTTGCGGACATGGTTTCAATGGTTATGCATGATACAGAAATTCAGTAAAATAGACTAAAAACCAGAGAAAGTGTCATGATAATCCCATTTCGCAATTGTGTTGTTCTTAAAAGCTACAGGGTTCTAAAACCTGTATAGATACTTTTATTGGGGATCACTGTGCTGCTGCTCTGTCTCGGTTGTGATTTACTCTCTCATGTCAGCTTCAGATCATTCAGGCCTTGGGGGAATCTGATTGAGGTCTGATTGGTCCTTATCTGAGCATGAAAACCTCAAGTTCTTCTATGTCCTTATCCCAAGTGCAATTTATTGCACAGTGAGAGAGACATCAGTGTGAAGAGTAAATTTACATAATTTGGTTCTGAAGAAAATGTGAGTAGCTGCACACATTGTCCTTCCACACATAAACTGATCCAGTTAGCTCTGTTTTTTCATCCATCTTATCAGTACATTTGACACATTATGTCATCATCCTACAATTTATGGACATGCAGCTTGGGATGAAAGTTGTTGGTCTTATACACTCTAAAAGCAAGATTTTCCTCACATGTGATGCTATTTATTATGATTTTCAGAGAGTACACTGTGCATATCAGAGCAGTGCACACACCCAGTTGTAACGATGTTGGTGATGTCAAGGGAGAAATTGCTTTTCTGGGACCCCTGCTGCACTTCAAGCGTCTTGCTCATGGCTTATGTGATGTCTGTTCTGAGAGGATTGCCTCCTGTTTGCCTAGAACTCAGGGAAATCTTTCTGTTTTGCAAGAGAATTTTACTTTAAGTAATTTATTCACTTGAAAAAACAAAATATTGCTGAGGGCCCTTGCTGTTGCCTCCTGTAGGTCACAAGATAAACACAGCAATGCTCCTTTTTGTCCTCAAATGGACTGATTATTGTTGATTTTTCTGCAGTTAGCTCATAGGATCCATAATTTAATATGGCCAACTAAAGATTTAGGACCATGAAGTGAGGGACAGTACAACAAAGGTTTGTCTGAGTCTAACTGTTTTTATGCTACAGCTTGAACTTTCTGTTAAGGATGATGGCACTGTGGAATAGCTCATGCACATGTCTACTCAATTGTTTAAAACAGTAGTGTCTCTGCTGCCCCCCGGAATGACAATAAAGCAGTGTAAGAAAAAGCCTTCCTTCCCATTGTGACACACCACTTGGACAAAAACGGATAACATGTCCATTCTTCAAGTTGTCACTCTGTTTTTACAAACTGTGCCATCAAAGCAGTTTTGTATCAGTTAAACAATTATTTGAAACACTTCTTTTCTGTTTGTCGGTGTATCTGTCTCCTCTACACTCTCCATGTATAACATACGTAGCTATCTAAATGTCTTCCTCTCTTCATTTTGACGTTAATCCATAATTCTGCTGAAAAAGAAAGGCTCTCTGGAGCCAAGATCAAAGGCTCGTCTGTGCTCAGCAGGGCCCAGGTGTTTAGAAGACACTGCAAAGGCAGGAAGAACACCCACATTTTTCCCATTAAAAAGAGTAATTATGAAAGCTCCTTCCCAGCTTATCATAGGATGAAACAGTGATCCATGTTGTGGTCAAACAGGAATAATGAATAATTAAGTATTGATGTCGAACAGGAAAAGACAGTTTATCAAGAATATACCAGATGATTATGGCCCTTGTTGTGTTAGCCAGTCTCAAACTGTAGCTTTCTATCAGTTGCCCAATGCAGAAATGCCTCCATGTCAAGAAGCTGGCTGAGGAGCTCTTTCGGTGTTGTACTCATCATTCAAGTAATGCACTTTAATCCTCTTCACACACACTAATACATGCAGGAGCATGATATATTCTTCATGTACATCCATTTACGCTGCATGTCTGTGGCCAGTTTTTAATACCAAGCGATGTATTTGTTGAGTATAGTGGCAAATAAAAAAAAAATGCAAGAAGCAGACGTGTTCCCTCATTCACAGTGCTGTAATGGATTTGAGGATTTATTGGGCCAACACATCCCCAACCCCAACTACTTAAGCTAACTCTAAAACTCCTCTGAGTATGAACTGTAAATCCTAGACAAGATTTGGTATTATAATGCTACAGAGTTATGGGTTGGGCTGGATTTGTGCCAGAGACATTTAAGCTGTATTTAAGTTTCTTGGGACCAAGGTTAATTGTGTTTCTAAATCAGTAGATGAGGTATTGTTCTGATATTAGATTTACTGAATGGAATAGCCTAAGTATAACTGATCTCTGATGTTAGATTAGTAGGCAGACTCTCAGCCCCATCACACCAGGCACCTCAGTGTAGGGAAACGTACAAATCTTTAATGTCATCAGTCACTGTCTGAAATATTCTCTTCTCAGAGGAAACAGATTAAAATTCACACTTTGGTTATCCAGCTTAATTTTCTCAGTAGTGCCAGTAGGATTTAAATTGTTTTAAATCCACCTGATGTGTGTGTGTGATACAAGCTTTTTTATCCATTCACTAATATCTAAAAATTAATTCTGAGTAAGAGACATGACCTTAAAATTGAAGAAAACATACATTTGCATATTACAAGTCTTGATTTTTACACATTTTTTTATGAAACAGGGCCTGTCATCAACAATATAAACAGTTTTACATTCTTGAGTTATCAACACCTTGGGTCCAATTTCCTGTTTGCTCAAATTACTATGATGGCTGTAATCTCACAGGGGTGCTTATCACTACTAGAACTGCATATCTGCACATGATTATAGTTTACAACTAGTTTTACAGATCCACTACCAAAAATGAAAAAGGGAAAATGTGAAAAAACAAAATAGGAAGCAAATCCTGAGCTTGAATAAAGCTGTTGTTTGTTGTCTTGTGATTAGAAATTGGACATTTTTTCCCTATATAAAACACCATACACACTTCGTCATTGTGTATGTTAGTATGATCTCAGCAAAAGTCCAATGCACTGCACTTTACTTTTTGCTGGACTGTTTCTACTAATATCCCTGGATATTTTTAAAGGTCTCCAGAAGTGTGTTTGATTTACATACACAATGCAGTGGAACACTGTGGAAACAGATCTGTAACGGACCTGATTTGAGAGATTTCAATATCGGGTATGGCTGATAATAAAATGATCAGGCAGAGGTTTTAAATGAGCAACCACAGAGAGACCTGACTGTCGAGGAGTATACTAGGGGCCTTTTAAAAGGCATCACACCACATTATCATGGTGGTGAGTATTGACAATTATGGCTTTTGCGCTGGCATACTCTTATTCATGTTGCAATAATTACCTGCAGTACATGATGAAAATGTATAGCGGGCTGTCGTACTGATGATACAGAAACATTTATTTCAAGACAGCATGTTGCATATATCAACATGTTACAATATTAGATTAAAAGAACATAAGATAAAAACGCAGGTCTGCATGCATAGTGTTGCTGAATACTCTTATCATGTGTGAGTCATGCTGGTCCATTTCCTGTTTTTATTTGAAGCTTATTGCACAGTGCCGTGTATTTATAGTAGTCTGGGCTGTCTGTTGATTAAGACAAACTCAGATGGTAAAAGCAATGGGCAGTGTGTGTACATCCTTATTCTGTGTGAATGACTCTTCCTCTTCAAACAAATCAATAGTGATACAGACATACTCAGGCATTAACCCTTTGAAATCCAGGTGAAATTCAATTGAAGGTTTTTTTTTTTTTTCTGCTATGCCATAGAGATCTCTGTAAATTAGATATCCTGACTTTTCTGAGGAGAAAAAAATTACAACTCAAAAGGGGGAAAAATAAATAATTTTTTGTTTTTTTTAACTGTTCAGTGTCCCCATATGTCTGCCCATATACCAGTGACATTCCATTTGTTATTTGTGCCCAAATAGATATAGAACTTGGCTGTCTCCAAAATCACAACTTGCTGTTGCATTTTCTGTCCGCCATCTTATTTGAGTAACTGTATTCTGAATGTGTAAATCTATCATTCATGTAGTGCCCTAAAATCCACAATGGAATGAAAACAGTAGCGTCCACGAGACGTACACTACTCTCTGACAACACCCTTACAATGCAATGCTACCCATTACTCAACTGTAAAAAAAGCCATTGTGCAACTCAACAGGTGACAGTGATAACACAAAATGATGACGACTACCAAGTGTCCATACTTCAATTTACTGCTCACCACTGAGTTAACTGTTGAGTATCTATCCTAATGGGAGTAGTGAATGAGTGAATGAGGGAGTGAATAACATAGCGTTTTTTTGTAGATAACTTATCAAAGCATTTAATTTCACTGTATTTGCATATAACAGTCACTGTCAACAACATGAAAGTGACTGAGAGCAAGACCACCAGCCACAGAAAATGTGTCTGGTAAAAACTGTTTTCTGCAAACAATGTAAAATTAGTAGGATATAGTTGTAGTGTGAGGATATGTGTGTATGTTCATTTATCTTTATTTGATAATATTAAATAAACAATAGTAAATGAAACAATAGTATACTGTAATAATGCCTCTTACACACATGGAAGCTCTAAACAAAAGCCATGGAATACCATTTTGTTTGAAATAATAGCCTTACAGTGCTCTACGTTGTCCACTTTATTTAGCAGTTTTAGGGGACATTAAGTCTGGCCAACAGCATTGAAATTATCAGTATCATCAGCATCTAATTAAATTAATCCAAATCTCCATCATCTTTCCTAAATTATCTATCACCTCATTCAAGCTAGCTGCATTGATAGATCTGAGTGAAGCCTATTCAGGGGTCAAAATGATGTCTGGTCTCCCTCAGAAGAAGTGATGAAATGTAACAATATTCACTTTATTTTTCCCTTCACTTACTAGTCTTTTGTCCCCACATCTCTGAAATCATTATTAATCATTCTCTCATCCTGTGACTTATAGAGCTTGAGTGCAGATGATCACACTGTGCACATTTGAACAGGGGCTCACTTCCCCACATTTTGTGGGATATTTGTTGTGATGACAAATCCTAATACAATGAAATAAGAAGAAAGTGTTTCCTTCAGAGCAAGTTAGATTAGCAGTGTCAGGCTTTCATTATGTTCAGTTTTAAGGTTCTTGCTGTTTTTTTTTTCTTTTTTCTTTTCTGTTTACTATCAAGTTTGGAATCAAAAGCAGCACAAGGGCAAACATTTTAATTTGACCAAGAGAAAATCGCCTCTGGGGCACTACAATTTGTGATTTTATAAATTATTCATGATTAGACTAAATCTTTATATGATTTTATGGATATTGTAGAAAAGTAAATAAAAGGAAATCAAAGTATAAATAATATATATATATATATATATATATATATATATATATATATATATACATATATATATACATATACACACACACACACACATATATATATATATATATATATATATATATATATATATATATATATATATACATATATACATATATACATATATGTATATGGGTACCCTGCATGGTCAGTACTTAGTAACACCCACTTTGACAAGTATCACTGCATGTAAAAGCTCTTTGTCGCAGCTAAGAGTGTTTCAGTTCTTATTTGAAGTTTTTGCCATTGTTCTTTGCAGAAAGCTTCTACTTCTGTGCGATCCTTTGGCCATTGTGCATACACTGCCCTTTAGATGTCTAATCCACAGATATTTGATGATGTTTTGGTTGGGGCATGGCAAAACCTTCTGACTGTGCCTCTTGAGGCTGTCCATTGTGGAATTTCAGGCGAATTTGAGATCATTATCCTGTTGTAGAAGTCATCCACTTTTCATCCTCTGCTTTTTTTATGGACAGTGTGATGTTTGCGCCAATATTTTGCTGGTGTTGAATTAATTACATTCTTCGCTACCAGCAAAATATTCCCTGTGCTCCAGCTATAACACAAGCTGAAAGCAAGATTGATCACCCCAATGCTTAACAGTTGGAGAGATGTACTTTTCATGAAATTCTAAACCCATTTTTCTCCAAACATAACTTTGCTCATTGCAGCTAGAAGTTTCCAATTTAACTTTGTTAGAATCTTGTGGTAAAGAAACAGGAAAGGTTTTTGTCTGATAACTTTCGGTGAAGGCCATATTTGTGCAGGTGCCCCTGCACAGAAGATCAGTGTACCACCACTTCAGAGTCGCCAAATCTTCCTTATGGTCTTTTGAAGTAAAACTGGGGTTTTGATCTTCCTTTCAAGCAAACCTATGAGCAGTTCTCTCTGAAAGATTTTCTTGGTCGTCCAGACCTCAACTTGACCTCCATCGTTTCCGTTAACAGCCATTTCTTAATCACACGGACTGAGGAAACGGTTACCTGAAAATGCTTGTTATCTTCTTATCACCTTTTCCTGATTTTGGGGAATCGGTTATTTTAATTTTCCGAGAGCTAGGCAACCGCTTAGAGGGATTCATTGCTGCTGATGGTTGGGACAGGGTTTGAGGAGTCAGAGTATTTATAAAGTTTTGAAAATGGCATCACCTGGCCTTTCCTAACAATAACTGTGAAAAAGCCATAGCCCTAAAAAGCTAATTATGCCTGAGACCTTGGTAACAGTTTTCCAAGAGCTCACATTTTCTGGGGTGCCCAAACTTTTGCATGGAGCTCCTTACCTTTTTTTTTTCACTCTAAACTTGTAAAAAACAAAAATAATACATTAAACTTGCCCTCAGTTTTTGAAAATAATGTTTTGTCTTTAATTTTATTTTGGAGTTCAGTTAATCCTCTGCTCAGACTTGCCTTAAATACTATATATATATATATATATATATATATATATATATATGGATTAAAATCTACTGCATAACTCTCCAACCTGAATATTATTAGAAATTCACTGTAAATTCACTGCAACTTTCTCAATTTCACTATGCGATTCAATGTAGGGTCAGTTCAGGCCGGTATTAGTTATTTCACCCTTCATGAATGATAGGTTCTTCAGAGTTGCTTTGTATGGGCCCCTGCTCACTGAAACCCAAATCCAGGCAGACAGAGGAGGAAGTCAACACTCGTGCTGCCAATCACATGCAATTAAACCAAAATGTCTCCTGTTCCCTACGGTGATTTCCAACATCCATCAGTGAAAGATCAACAAGGCGAAATGAAAAACAGAATGAGGAATGGTTTGAAATCCAAATATGAGCCTTGGATAAATGCTTGATAACAAGCTGGTCATCCATTTATTTAGCTCTAATATCATTCCTCTCTTCTACTCTTCTGTGAACATGTGTTGTTCCATAGCAGGGATGTGCCCCAAGGTGACATGAAAAGATGGGGGGCTCTCAGCAATTTTCAATCTGAAAGTAATTAGCAAGACACTCTGTGTGCTCCACACTACATTTGTTTTTAAAAAAGGCAGAAAGAATAAAAAAGGTACTGAGGTGTTAATACTAAATGGAATCCACTTAAGATGAATTTGGCAAAATTTTGTACTTGAGATGTCTAAAATATACTAAAAAGTTTGAAAAAACATGACTCTAAAATAAATTGGGGATACCAATTCAGGCACATTAAAATGTGCAGTACATGTACAAATAAAAGTCATGTAATAAAAAAAAAGCTTAAAATTTCAAATCAGAATGGGCCCAGGAAAATATTTACTGATATGTAAGCTAAAAGCCATTGTTGAAATAAAATTATAGATGGATGAGAAAAGAACAGCATCTGGAGTAGTTACAAATTTTTATTTTTATTTTGTCGGAGGTCTGTGTCTTTTAATTGATCCAAGTTGGACCTTCTTGTAAACCTCTGTTTCTCCCTTTAAAAAGATGGTAAATCAGTGAGCAATATTGAGGAGAATAATATTCGCTTGATGGGTGGTAGTTTTAATACTACCACAGATACTAGAATTTAGCATGAGAAGTAACTAAGAAATGTATGAATCATGACACCACTGCATATCAAGTGGTCCTCACCACATTTTCACGATTTCTTACATATAGTCATATGAAATAGGTGGGGATAAGGAAGGATCCTGCCTCCACACAGACTATGGCTCTTCTGATGTCCATACCAGGACTGATTATCAATGGTTACAATGTACTCTTCTGGTTATGTTATTCCTGGAATAAGTTCACAGACTCAGCACATGTCCTCATAACACCTAATACACTTGCTAACTTGCACTTCAGCCGAATAAGCAGATTTTGTTTTGTGATATCTGTTGCCATGCAAAACTGCTCTATGTATTGGCAGATGTAAATTATCCAACTGTAAAACATGGCAGGGAAAAAACAAATGCTACCTCATATAGAGGAACCCCACAGAGGTCAGTAGAAGCTTTTGGCCATGCTGGGATCCAAAGAGTCTCCTACTGTGTTGTGCAAATTTATGCCATGAGTAGCTATAAATACATGTCATTACAGCTACAGCTTGTAAATGTACAATAACACAGAAAGAAATGGAAGCTGAAATGGAAGCTGGTCATGGCAAGCATGTCAGGACAAATACTATCATTTAGAAAAATCTCAACTGCCACACACTTTTTTTACGTATAAAATTGCATTCTGCATATTACCGCTTAACAGAAAAAAATTGTTGCACTGACATATTTGTATATGACCCTGACACCACCGATTACATCTGTTCAGACGGTGATATATTTTTTGCATTCTTATGTCATATCTATTTAAATTGAACTTGTTGTACTCCAAATAAGGTGGCTGTCAAAATACCAAAGTGAACAGCAATGATTTGACAAGGAAATAAATAAATAATAATTTAGCAAGTTGTGGTCAGCAAAAGCACCAGCTATAAGTCCTGCTATCCCCTCCTCCCATAAAACAAGGTAATACGTACTTAGACTCAGCAGTGCAAGGTTTAAGTTTTAGGATTAGGTTGTGAGAAACTTTCCTTTTATTCAGGCATAGTCAAAAAGGTAGGTAACCCATGGAGCCATGATATAGCTTTATATAAGTGTGAAGAGAGTGTGGTTATGTGATTGGAGCTGAGGTGAGCATCTGGTGAACAACCTCTGGCTCTGGACAGCTGCAAAGTTATGGCAGTGCTAATTTCCCCTCCAGGGCAAAGATTGGTATCAGAGTTGGCAGGGATTCAGGCCTGATTTATGGGAAACAAGGGAACAGAAAACACAGAAAACAACAAAGCAGGTTTGCCCCTGACTCCTCTACCCTCAGTGAAGCCATTACATTAAAATCTATTAGCTGTTTCATCCATTTTTCATATTTATAACATGATCTGCCTGGGACACAGGGCAATTTTTACTTAATGGATTTCACTGCCACGTTTTTTTAAATTTTCCTCACTTTGAATATGAATTAAACATTTTTTTTTTCATCCCAGCTGGCACAATTCTGCCCACTGCAAAAAGCTACAAGATGCAGAGATTTAACGCAACTTTATAATTCATGGTCCTTCTCTTGTCATCCAACACAGGATGCACTGATTGACTCATCTTTTGGAGGGAAAAGCAAGAGGAATTTCATGAAAAACAGCTCCAGGATGAAACTTTCCCATTAAAACAAACCTTTCTCAAAACATTTTATCTTGTGCCACCCAGGGAGGGTTAGAGATATAAAAGTCACAAAGACAAAGTACACAAAGCACAGAAGTGTAGATCAGAGCCATCAAAACTGTGCAATTAGGGCGGAAGCGACATCTCTCAGCCTCCCTTGACAAATTTTCTTTTTATCATAGACAAGCTAAAGGCCTGGAGATTCTCAGACATTCATGAAAGGCAATGATAGACATGGAGCGGTTAGTCACGATAAATTGTTATCACAAGATCTCTCATGAATCTGTTTTCATAATTTACAATCTTCATTATTATTATTATTGTTGTTGTTGTTGTTGTTATTATATCACTTTATGAGTTTAAAATCAGCGCAGGCTGAAAAGAAAGGTTGTTATATAATCACAGATTCAAATTCTGGTAAAATAAATAAAATAGAAGAGGGGCCATCAAAGCAAAAAGCAATCAAAAGAAGAATGAGTAAAAGTATATTGGAACAGTTTCTGGTTTCTATTGTTAGCTTCTGAAAGTATTAAAAAATACTATGAACCACTTGCGGTGTAGATTGGTTAATCTTAAGTCTCAGTTGCTTCTCTGACCTTTGTGTGTTTTGAACAGAGATAGAGTCTGTCACAGCAATAGATAGTGTATTGTGTTACAATAATCTGATTAAATGGAAAGGCCAGTGCAGTGCACTGCAAGGCATTAGATGAGGATGGAGACTTTCTCAGTGCTACATAGAAAGTTCTGCTGGTGGATTGGGACAGAAATTATTGAAGTACTTTGTTGCTCCCATCCTCCAATGTTTTGAGGGAAAATGGGTTTTGAGGGAAAATTAGTTTATTGTATTTATTGCCACACAGGTTTGTAAGGATTCAATTATTGTCTAGCAGTTGCTTATCTTAAAAGAAGACAATGGGATCGGTGCTGCCTGCAGGACAGTTTGATTTTCTCTAAAATATTGGGGTTGGCTCATAAAATGTATCTATCTATGTATATATCTATCTATCTATCTATGTATATATCTATCTATCTATCTATGTATATATATATATATATATATCTATCTATCCTATCAAAACTTGCCTGTTTGATTGATTTGGACGATATGCCGTTTATCACCTTTGTTGATTATGTTCATCCAGAGAGGGCTGCTAAAAAAAACACTTTCCCTTTCTCCTTCATAGTTGGGGCGGAGATTATTTTGGGGTCTGCACTGTTGTTTATACTTTGGCCTTTTGGCCACCAAAGTCTATATCTGACTTTTACCTGAGGGAGCCTGAGGTCTGTGGCTGTTGTTGTGGCTGTTATGTGAGACATGGAATGAGTCAGACTCAGCTACATGGGCTTTGAAAGGCCACTTTCCCCATGGCAGGTCCTGGGGTATAAAGTCACATCACTTCTCTCCAGAGGCTGTGGAGTCTGGAGAAGAAACAAGCACAGGGAACATATGGTTTTTGGATCACAGATTTGTGGGGGAGTGAAGGTGTGCATGATTCTGTACAAGGGGCTTAGTTGCAAAGTGCTGCTCAGGAACTGCCTGAAAGCTTATTGCTTTATCATGTCAGAATCAGGTTCACTTTTCAGGTACATCCAGTTTACAGAAACATTTGTAATGGCACAAGGAATTCATCTTCATAGACTGAAGCCTCTGACCTACGGGAATTCTCTGAAAGCTGTTGTAACTGAAGTGATAAGGATGGATAGTGATGATCTCTGCACAATTCTTGATTCAGAGGCATGAGATTCCTGTGGAGAAAACAGGCTTGCATCAGTCAACTTCCCTGCAGACCAGGTGATCATATAGTCTGCACTTTTCCTTTGCAGCCAATCCAAGCTGATACTTTCTGGGCTGAAGGTCAGACTTTAGGCATAGAGACTAGTTGGAGGTTAGGGAAACTTTAGCAATACACCGAGGGAGGGTAGCTAAGGAGCCATAGACTTTTGAATGCTGTCATTTACCAAATGCACAATTCAAAAGTGTTTGTTTATCTATTCATTTTCAAGCATGAGTTTGTGCTGAAGTGAAAATAAACTAAACCAGAATCCTTTACCCTACTGCCACATCCCCAGGCTTCTTGTGGGGAATCCAGAGGCATTTCCAGGCCAGTCTAGTTCCGCTCGAATGCTTCCATTGAGAGGTGCCTCGAAGATGTCCAAATCAATGCGATTCAATGCAATTCACCCCAACTGGCTCTTTTTAAAGGAAATGAATAGAATCTCATCTTTGTGCTCTCTCAGGATGTTTGAGTTCCTTACACTACCTCTAAGCCCAAACATACACAACCTTTTGTACGAAAGTAACTTCAGGAGCTTGTGTTCATTTTCTTTGTGTTTCACCCTCTACTGGAACAAGTTCATATACAATGGTAAGGGTAAGGGCATGCAATCGATTATGAGGTAATCTTGTAAGCTTAGCCTTTATGCTCAGCTTTCTTCACCACAGTGATGAAGCTACACGATTGCAGCTGCTGCACTGCCTGCTGTTTTGCTCTATCTTAAACTTACTTGTGTTACCCCCAAGACAATCATACACATTCTCTGAGGAAAGACAGACAGAATGCACCTTTTATGAGCGACAACCTTTCCCTAAACTCAGAGGTGCTGCCTCTTATCCCAACTACTTTACACATGATCACCGCTCCAATGTGCAATAGACATCACTGATGAAGCCGTGATGCAATCCTGGGACTGCAAAACTGGACAATTTTTGTGTCTTGACCGATGCTTGAATTTCTGTTCATGAAATTCACAAAGAGAATTGGTGATGAAGCACAACCTTGGCACTGCAGCTCAGTGAGAGTCCAACTCCCACTTAGAGTCATGGCCTATATGGCAATGATGCATTCACGGCAGACATTCAGCTATTGTAGCGTCTTGTCACTGCACAAAACACCAGCATAACCCACTGCAATGAATTTGAAATAGATACAGTGATTGGAGTAGACAGCTTTCTTCCCATTTTGACACATCAGTCAAAGTACATGCCATGCCATTAAGCTGACAGGTGGGGTTGGTTAGCAAAAAGGGCACCACGTCCTTCTGGAAAAGATACACAGCTTACTTAAACACATATGCACAAACACAGAGGTTAAAGGCAAAAATTCAGGTGCAAACCATGCTGAGTTAGGCAGAAACAAATTTCTTTTAAATTATGTGTCTGTTAAAGTCCCTATAATCAAATCAAATTTGACCTCTTTATGTTTTTCAAGGTGATCGGTACACATTGCAAGCTGCTTTATGCTAATGTGTTTTGAAATCTAATTCATTTTTTAATGGTAATGAACTCGTGGAGGGCATTTTCTTTCACTTCCCAAAATTTGCCAAAGGCAATACAGGAGTAGTGCCCTTCTCTAACCCACCAACACTGAAACCCATACACAAACTCCGTAGTGATTATTGTGGATGTAGTTACGATAGAGAATCAACCTTTATATTTGTATGGAGAGTATTGCGGCATATTGATTTTCTCTCCTAACAAAATCCCAGTAAAAGGTGAAAGCTACATATCAGTGATTACTTATTAGGCCAACTCAGATCTGGAGCTCTTTGCTATTGAGAGGTTGTCAGTTTTCCTTCCCTACGCCATCCTTTTATTCCTGCCTGTCAGCCAGCAGACTGGACAGAAGGTCAGAGAGTTGATCTGTGCCAAAACTCTAAGGATTTTACCCCCACTCCTCCCACCCCTCACTCCCTGTTCATTCAGATATGCAGATTCTGGACCACCTAATGAGAATATGTTACTCTCAGATACCATCTGTTCTGCTTGCACTCTGTATGAGAAAATAAAGAACATGTGACATCATTCCAATGAGACTGATTAATCAAAGTCATGGGGTAGTTGCCCTTTGGAGAAATGTGTTACAGTCTGTCATCAGTACATTTCCTGTGTTCAACTAAAAAAAAAAAAAGCATGTGGGTATGGAATATGAATATGTTAAATGGAGTATCTTGTGTAGGGTGGCCAGACTCTCAGAGACTGTTTTTAAAAATGTCTAAAAATGCAATCAAGAGACTATAATATTCCACTGAGTTAAAGGAAATTAGGAAAAAATATAATCAGGAATTAAAACGTTGCCTCAAATAGAAGAAAGAATATTGTTTTACTGGCCTCTGTCTTTTGAACCAGGTCATGCTATAAATACGCAAAACTCTTTCATTTCTTTCCCTTTATTATCCATTGATCTCAACCCCCACCCACACATACACACACAATATTCTTAGCCAATGCAGGAATCCTTTTACTGACACCCCACAAATAAACATGATGGCAACTACAACAGTCTTCAGTGCAGAAAGGCATTATCTACATGTGCTAGACTGTGTTACTTTTACTGATTCAAACCTTAAATTCTTTGAAATTTGTATTTCTGCATACATTCTCCTCCATGGATTTGGGGAAAAAAAAACAGCGAAGCTTGATCCTCTATGTGGCTGCCTTTTATTTCAGCTGCATCCCAAAAGCATTCTGCAGTCAAGATGGACATTTCAGTGTGCTCAGTGCACACCGGTGTTATTCCAATCAAATCTAGTCCTGTCTGTTAGCATGAACATTCTGTCTTTCCCAAATAAGAAATGACAGCCGAGAGTGTTGCTCTGGTAGGCCAATCAAAGAAGAGCTCCAGGATCTTTCACAGTGATTACCAGGACAACCTATGCTGGACCAGAAACAGGTCAGGAGCATAGGAAAGAGAAAGGTAACTTAATAACACAGAAACAGCCAGCAGTCATACCCCCTTGTGCAGAGCAGACACAATTGCGCTACAAATTACTGAGTTACAGTTGAATTGCTATACCCAGGGCTGTTAACTGAGAAACCTGTTGAAAATTGTAACATAGGTAACACGACATGAGCTTGTTTTTATACCAAGGGGCAGAACAGTGGTGGATTTCGACAAATACATATGTTCCTTATCTTATCCCAAGTCCAATGAGAATAACAAACTGATTAATCTCTATACATTCATTACATTGATAGATCTGGGATCTTAGTCTAGTTTAGAGTGGAATCGGGGGGGACGTTATACACTGTCAAAAGTGATTAAAAAAAGCAAAATATGTAAATAAAAAACATAATTAAAATGCAATGTCTTTCAGATACACTGTGAAAAGAAGACAATTTTTTGAATAGTCAGAGGATATTCAAATAGCATTTTGCTTTCTTTTGTTTTAGGATAAGTGAGATCTCTCTGTTGGATATTGACCCTCTCATCTGAGTAAGTTAAGTGTATTTCCTGAAGTATCACTGTTTTCCTTTGAAAGACAAAAAGAAAATTAATATTATTAGTAGTAGTAGCAATATAAATGAATATAATACTGTGCATGCCTTGCAGCTAAAGTTGTGCTTAAGTGTGCTCCATTATCTCTAATTGTATGATTCATCATGTCTCCTTTTAGGCTCTGCGTAACAGCTATAAACACTTTTGCCCTCAGACGGGTGAGATGACATATTGAACATACTTTTACCTTTAGCCTTTCTCTCAAGTCGTTCTGACTTCCCCTCTTTGTGTGTAATGCTCATTTCCAAGCCAATATTCTATGTTACACTGAGGATGTAAACCTATTTAAAATGGCCATATATATATATTGTATGATTTCATTTGTATTGGCAAACACTGGATCCACTAGATCAGGATGTGAAAACAGCAGAGCAATTGCAGCACATTGCTGTCCTGTTATACTACTTGGTCAAAGTTACCTGAAGTGCTTTCCAGACAGGTTTAAAAGGGTTAAAGTGAATTTAATATGATGTAAAATGCCAAGAGCAAGTACTTTAAAGGGCTGCAGCCACTGAAAATCATGTCATTCATTTGGACTGTCCCATTTGAATTGCCATTTGGATTTAGTCTCTATTGGAACACAGTGAAGTAAACATCGAGCAGTTCCAAACCAGTGTGCAATGTGTGTGGTGTGTTGGATAAAAACCGGCAGAAATATAGACATTAAGAGCCCAAACACAAGTGCTGTTCCAAGATACTCTCTTTGGATCTCCTGTTTGTGGTTTCAGAAACATGCTATGTAGTTTCACAAATGTGGACTTAACTTGTGTAAGATCAGGGTTTTTTTTTCTATTTTAAGGTCCGAAGACAAAAAGAAAAAAAAAAAAGTCTGTTTGTTTATTTCAGCCTTCTTGTTTCATTTTCACAGTCCATCATGTTTTTACTTTAAAAACATTTTGAATGTACAGTATTTTTAAAAATTTCATTTCTAAATTTAAAAAGGTCTTACCATGTTAAAATATAAATCTTTTAACACTTATTTACTCAAGGTAGGCTGATCACAAATACTCACACATTAAATGTGGCTCCCTCCCTCTTAGCACCTATTGCTACAATCCCATTTTCTTATGCGTGTAAAATTATTGAGGAATTTAAGTAACAGTAAGTAACAAATTGATGAGGTTCTACCTAGAGGCTCAGCAAATTTCAACCATTTCATTGAAGTGTGTGTTCAAAATCCCTCAATTTGTCAACAAAATGTTTCATATCCCACAGTTTCATATATTTTTGTAGTTTTGCTGTGGTGTCATTTGTCGGTCCTCTGCTGGGGTAAGGGTACATGCCTTTTCTCATTCCTGTCATTACAAGGAACCAAAACCTCCATGAATGTTGTAGTTTCACATTATGGACTGCAAAGAAGCTGTTTTCACTCTTTATATCCATGTGACATACTGGTTTGTTCTGGGCCATGTCCTGCGTGACTAAAACCATGATGAGGCCCAAACACTGATAAGAGTCACAGTTGTTGTGCAGGTGCTTATAGCCAATTTTATGTCTGAGACATTAGAGGCATTGTCCCTGGTGTTTTGAATCAGCTGTCCAAATATAATGAAAAAGACCAAAAAGTGATTCTGAATTGCTTTGTGCTACTTTGTAAAATGCCATAAAAAGATTCTAAAAACAAAAAACACAGACTGTTTGTCCCTGATTGTAATTTTTGCTACATCCCTGAACTACTACCGGGTAGCATACAGGAGCAAAAGTGGAAAGTAAGTGATGTAAATATAACTGACATTCATTTCAAATTAATTTAAAAATTACTGGAACCTTCTTTTAGTTTTCATTTACTAGATTATGAATATTTTAATTAATCACAGAATCAACATGGCATTATTTATGATATAGTATGTGCTATATAACAGGTTCAAAGTTAGGAAAGTGATGACATGAGGATGCCACTAAATTGAAAACTGGAAACTGAAAGATATTCTTCAAACAGTATCATTTGTAGAGTGGTGTGCCTTTGGGCCTGCTAATGGAACAGTCTCTTTAATATCTCTTCAGAGAACCTTTGAGTGGTACTGTACAGATATGTTTCACTCAGTCCTTAATCTCAGTGTGACTGGTTTGTTGAAGGAAAATTACTTGACAAGAATAAAATGGCCTCACTTCATGAATAGTGGATATTTTCATACTACAAATGCTATTTGGAAGCCTTGTTTTGTGAAGGGTTACAGCATCTGTAGAAAGACTTAGAGAGTGTTATGACAAATCATGCTTAGGTTTTTTGTTTTGTTTTGTTTTTTTAAGAAGGAACTTACACAGATGCATTAATCAATTCAGTCTGTTGTGTAGAAAAAAACAGTTTCTGTTGCTTCATCATATTAAATACTTCTGTAAAGCTTTTACTAGCACCAGCCATTGTTTTAGGAAATAGCAATGTGTTTCCATGAATGTGCTACAATGAAAAGTCTATTTTTCTTTCTACGATGGTGTCTATCTTTATCTGCCCCAAGAAGACTCAGCAGTAAAAGCCGAGGACACATTATAAAAAGTAAATTGTTTGTCTTTACTCAAGGCTGATTGCAGTAGGTTCATACTCGCGTAGCACAAAAGAAAGAAACCGAACCCTCAATGCACAGTGGAGTTCAAATATGAAGCACTTGACTCTGAGCCATTTTCAATAAAACCCTTTACAACATGAACATTTTTATAAGCTTTCACTGCATTGTATTGCATGGTATGGCAGCAACAGCAAGAACAGGCTCGCTTGCGACTGGAGCTTTATGTCCTTAGTCAAAACGTCCTTTGCTAATCCAACAAAAAAAAATTCTTCAGAATCTCATTCAGAATCTCATAAGAATCCAGCCTACGTCTGAGCAAGGTATTTCTTGAGAACTGTAAAAGATAAATAAAATGATAAAATTGCAAAGGAATGGTATTCAAAAAAGCGAGCTAGGATTTATTTCATTCCTATCCATGGATGTTCTGTGAAGATTTCAGTAACTCTTCAGATTAGAGATATATCTTTAGCAAAATTATTCAATGAAGAAATATTTGATTTTCCTTTAATTTAGTAAACTAATGCAACTCATGACCCAAACTTTGCAAATGCAGTCCTTACTGTAATGAAAATAATGATATAAATTCACATTTCCATATTAGATCGGATACAGTATTGTGTCCTGGATCTCTAGAAATGTGCAATTTCTTCATTGGCTTCCACTATGAACCATGGCAGCTACTTAATTTACACACCAACTGTCTCCCATTCTTCTAGCCCACGCCCACATGAGTTCATCTCAAACACAACTTGAATTTTAAAGTAATCACCAAAACAGATGGAACTGCATGGATGCAGTGAGAATGCTAAGAGATTGTTTGAACATGCTGAGTTTAACAGACATCTGGTGTGTGTTGCGTTGTCAAAGCCAGGACCCAATCATTAAGCTTTGCTATTTATTTATTTTTTGTTTGTTTATTTGTAATAATTTGCATGGTCAAATAAAACAATGACAGTTCATCCCCTGTTACTTCAGTTCACACCTGGCAAAAACACGTTGCCAACCTGAGGACATGTGCTGCATCAGATGGGTGATCACATCCCAGGCCGATTTCTCCCACTACAATTTGCTGTTGATCATTTGTATGTTTTCATCTTTCATTTTAAAAAACTACACTGATGTAATATATCTATATTATTCAATATCATATCATTTGTAATGGGACTTTCTGAACTAATTTATATCAGCAAACTTAAACACACTTTAGTAATACCAACATACTGCATGAAAATTAATTCATTTTTGCATTTCCCTGCATAATTATAATTTTTATTCCACCATGTCCTGTCAACTAGTTGGTGTATGATTAAAGGATAGAGGGACATCTCTGAAACATAGAGGGCAAACTATTTTCCATTTGTGTGCCTTTACTGTATTTTGAGATAGCAACAGAATTTAAGTTGTCAACAAAAATCAAGGAGTGTCCTCTGTCAATGAGAATGGCTGTAATAATGAAAGACAGAATAATCCATGCATTAACTGGAAACCTGCTTGTCACATTTGAAACATGAAGGTCAGTTACTAGAAAGGGCAATATAATAATGGGAGATGAAAGTGTTATGAATGCAAGCCCAGCTTGTTTCCCTTGTATGCTTTTGTAAGGAGAGATTTAATATCCTCTCTCTCTTTTTATCCATACAATATTTCCTGTGTTTGTTTCACAATGTGAATCAGTCTTTCAATCACATTGTGTCAAGTCTGTCTGGCTATCCATCCATGTATGTAAGGTTCAAGAGAATTTTCATTAACACCCAACAAGTAGCCTTTTTGAAAACAGATTTTTTTCCATCATACATTTCTGGAAAGTTGTTACGGCAAATAGCCCATAGTAGCAAGGAAGTGAAAAACAGAAAATAATGCCAAGTAATATAGGGTGAGAACACAACCACAATATGCACTTACATAGCCCTGGTGACCAGGAGCAAGCATGGACTAGCATGGTACTCATCTGATCAATTGACTGCCTCATGCAAACTGTTTTCAAGATCACAGATCTTGGGCATTTTTTTTTTTTGATTCAGACAATCTAGAAAAATTGCATTCTGCCTTTTCCAATTTCTGACAACTGATTTTTTTTTTTAATTTTGTTTCTTTATATATTGTTTTTGACTAATAAACTGAAATATAACTTTGATATTTGATTTATTGTTCTATCAATTCCCAGTCATACTAAATCCCATTCAAAAAAGCTGGCAAAGGCTTACAAAACGACAACCAAGTTTCAGTCTTTCACAAAAACAACTTGTTACAGTTCCAAAATTATTTGGAGTAATTAAACAAGTTGCCTTGTTGTCCAGGCCAGACAAAATACCAAAATATACTGTATAAACCAAGAGATAAAACTTGAACCCAAAGCCCAAAGGCTTGTGTTTTCTTTTGGTTTGTTTTACTGAGTGTTTATATCCCTATAATAGGAATGCTGGCAAGAGAATAGGCACTGAAGCAGCAGCAGCATACAGATACAGCTTAAATTGTATGGTGGAATTTGGTTCCAGATGAATGCCCTCTGCATCAGCATACACAAAAATGCACAGAGCAGTTTAAAAAGTTTTCTCTGTTCCCTCTTCTTTCCATCCACATTGGCCGAAGCTATATAGCTACTAGTTTCTCATGTTTATGCAGCAACGTGGGAATCTCACACTTGACTTCCTCTGATTCATGGGTGGCAGGAAAAGGTGCTTACTCTGTTGACAAAAATCCCGCTGTTAAAAAACTGATATAAAGTCACCAGATGACATCATTTATGAATCTGAATTAACAGAGCCTTTGCTACAGTCTCTGCTCTCAGTGGGGGTACAGCTACACAGTGTATGAGTGGCACTGTGATAGTCAGAAGCCTCACATTAGACATGAAACAGAACAAATCTCTATTAGCTGTCCAAATGCACATTCATCAAAACATAAATGGTAAAAGAGGAGAAGTCATCAGTTACTAATCAACTATAATTAAGAGAAAGAGAATTTTGACAGTACTGTTTTTAAACGGTACATTAATTATGACTGATCAAATAAACTGGACAACATACAGAGGTATGTAGATTTTATTTACAGTATATGATGTGTTTGTTTACCTATTTTAAAAGCCAAAACAGCAAAAAGTGTTTTTGATTAGTCTCTTCTTTATGCCCATTTCCTAATTCACCCGTGATGACATCATGGCATATTTATAGTTTAAGCAGGAGCTGAGTTTTTAAATTTCTGTAAAAATGCTAAATGCTGGCCACTAAACATAAACAAGAGTCAGCAAAATCAAAATGTAGACCTACCCACAAAAATTAACTTATTTCAAAAGAGGTAGAAGTACACACCCTAAGCAAGTAATAACCCCCAGCTGAAGGAAAGAGTAAACAGAAGCAGCAACGGACGACAAAGAGAAAGAGAGCTAGTTCCTGCTGTCAGACACACACAATACAATACCCATAACACCTGTACACTATTGTGTTGCCATGACAGTGTATAAAAACTATAGTTTCAAAGGCCACATGCTGGCACACATGCTGAGCCACATGCTGGCGTTGGATGGATGGGCAGTTGGACAATTGCATAATAGCAATGTAGAAGAGAGACATCTGATCACTCAGTGAATCTTTCTCCCTTCTTCCTCCATTGATTCAATGAAAAAGCATTTATAGAAGTCATTCTATATGCTATTAAATCCTAAAAGATTATTTACTTCAAATAAGTGGGATAACTGCCAGCAGATACAATACAATTAACTCGTTTCAAGGGTTTACTACCATCAGGTGTCATTTCCTTGATATCCATGATGCATTCGGCATCATTCTGTCTCCTTTCAAAGATGAATCACATTAATTTTCACCAGATTCCTTGAAATAAAGAAAACTTAGATGGGAACATATGTATCTTCCCACTGCATTGCCAGATTATGTGTCTTCTCATTAAGAAAATCTTGTATTGAAGTTTAAATTTTTGAACTGGTGTTTTTGGCAAATGATCTCACTTACCTGTATGTGAACGAGCCTATGCTTTATCAGCAGATTAGCACTCTCTCACCAACACATTCAGCTCTGCAGTGAGTGGGAGGAAAAAAAGGGAAAGTGCCATAGGAGGGATAGTTGGCAACAGGGATAGCAATGATTCATTCCTAAGGGCATAGCTTCCTTTTCATACCCTCAGGAATTTTACCCTAATGTGTGCCACCTTCCATAGTGTACCGTCATTAAAGAGCAGTATGTACAGTATATTGAAGGCTTAACATACTGCTGGAATTTTTTTAAAGTACAGCTACAGAGATAACAGCAGGTAAAGAGCACTGTGGAATGAAATATGGATAGAAATCAAAGTGAAACAGTCTGAAAAATTGAGATCATATAAGCACTGCTTTGCTGCTTTAATATAATTTGGGCACACTGCGCTGCCACAGACGTGAGTTTACTTACACAACAATTACACTTCAAATCAAGCAGAACAAAGAAGAGTAATTTGGCACTTTGTTGTTTCTTGCACCAGCATTAACTTATTTCACTCCTAACAAATATTTTTCAACTCCCATTATTTTTTTTTTAATTTATGTGAGGTATCCAGTGACCTGTAACAGCTAAACAATAAAAAAAAAACTTAATAAATAAATAAAAATACAGAGGTATGGACCAGCAGTTGTCTGGGCCTTCAGTAACCTCAGAGATTCTTAATCACTTTATATGGATAAAAGCAGGGAGCGAAAGATATGATACATTCATTAGCATTTGATGCTGCACCTCTAGTGTCTACTGTCTTTTAGGTGCTTTGTTTAGGTAAACCTTGGATCTCCTCAAATTGCCCAGCATTGATACTCTGGGTGAGTGTAGCTTTGCCAGTCGATAGGAAGTCAATGGATGTTGGTAAAACCTGGTAAAAGGAAAGCTGAAAACACTTGCTTCATGTTCATCTGTCTGGGGCGAGTAGAGTTCCATCCTTCTCCCTGTGTCTCTGTCTAATTATGTGAGATCTGCAAGCTGCCATTTGGTGGAATCGATTTGTACTACCTGTTACACACACACGGCTCTGGTCCCTCAGGATGATATCTGTGGAGGGTCTGCCCACACCATGTAGTAATTATCGGTTCACCAATTCTCTTCTTCAGGATATGAATAAGTATCTACACTACAGGTAAGCCATTATCATCCATGACATGTCCCTCTTGTGGCTCTGTCTGTGAGTAAAGAAGCAGTGGAGAGGAAGAAAGAGAGAGTAAGGAGCAGTGAGGCACATCTAGATATTTTCAAAGAGATTTATGTATTAGGGAGAGAAAGAGGCATATGAAAAGGGGGAGGCAGAGAGGGAAAAATCAAGAAGTAATGTAGCAAGTAATTCAGCCATATGTTGATGATAACCAAGGGGGGAGGAAATATCAGAGGAACATATGTATTTAGATGCTAAAACTGCAGGAGACATCTCAAAGGAGACAGCTCTGTCTGGCCAAAGCGGACAGGGAAAGTCAAAAACTTAAGATAATAACTCAAACTTTCAAAATGAGAGGATAAATAGTCACAATTATGAGAAAATGTTTAAGCTTTTATCTCCTAATTTTGATTTATTTAAGTAAAATGTTTGACTCAGCATTAGCATTTTTTTTTCATGATTAATTTGTCATCTATTTCCTTCTCTTATACTGGTGGAAATGGGCTGCCATATTAACTACTGCACTTAAATAAATATATTCATATTTCAAAATGAGTCAGATGACTGTGTGTAAAGTGAAAGGTATCACTAATACTAATAAACCCACAGAAAACCTGTCTCACCAGTTCCCCTCAGCCCTTAAGACCCTCCAAGCCATTATTTTAGTTTTAAAGCCCACATTTTTAATCTGTAAGTTACATCTCCCTGTTCTCATAAGTGATAAAGATGCACTAGGCAGTTCTTTCCAGGGAGAGAGCTCTGTTGAGCCCAAGTCCAAACATACGGATAAAGTTAGTGACCAACTTGCGATACATAGTGGAGGTTTTAGCTGCTGAAGATGTTTTCTTCTGGAGTAGGTGGACACACAAAGAATTATGTTGAACTTGTTTTCAGGCAAGCGTGAATAGTATGTGTTGCATATAAAATTGCCCCCATCTCAAGTGTATGCAACAACTCTGCACATTACAGGAGCAATTACATTAACACAATGTATTGTCAAAGTTGGTATTTTAACTGTAGTTTTTACTTAATGCTCAAATCTGATACACCATGGAGACAGTTAAAGAAGTAGAGGACATGAGGAGGTTATAGGAGTGGTGGGGGGGCATGAGATTGGATTCAGGGTTGGTATATATTAAGAATAGCCTCAGTGAAATCTTGTTTAAACAATTCCTCAATATAAATGACCCATTTCCTTCTTTAGCTAAAAACTAACACTGTCAGCTGTTAGCTTGTGACCTGGCAAATGTGACTTCATGGCTTCACTTTAGATAAAAGCCCTGCATGGCTGCAGCTGTGGCTGTGGGACAACAGCTAGTATTAAACAAATCTGCTTTCTTAAGTATACACAGCTTATTGAAGCTTATTTGTGTGTGTGTGTGTGCGTGTGTGTGTGTGTGTTTGAGTGAGTGAGTCAGTGGGAGAGGGGAAAAGAAAGAGAAAGAGAGAGAGAGAGGTTTGTTTGACTCACCCATTGTCAGCCTAGGAGACTGTCGATGTTTATTAATGTGCCTCTTTCGTACATTTCTGCTTACATTTAATAGGCTCCCTTTGAGTCTGAGAATGATGAGAAAACACCTTATGACTTGTTGGATGTTGGATTTAGATAGCTGTCAAAATGCACAATGACCTGATGCTGATGATTTTAGTTTTAATCACAGTAGTGTGGTTGCACTATTGTGAAAAGTATTACTTTTACAATATTACAACCACTGTACTTTATATATGATTTGTTTAAATAAAGACATGTGGTTCTTATTAAGTAAAAAAGCTCTTATTAATTCAGTTTTAGCTGTTATGCTTCTGAGTGTTTCATTTGTACATGCGGTTAGTAGCAAGGTCAAAGGTAAAACAACAGAACAACAGCATTTTCCCCTAATTAGTCAACCACATCAGGGGAAATGTTATCTGGTGTGAGGAAGAAAATACATGTTGCAGAAAATACATAAAACATTTCACTGAAAATTAACATTATGTGGATCTGTTATCAGGGCTTTGTGAATTTTCAGTTCCACAAGAGACAGAGATGAATGACTTTGAATTGAAACTTGAATCTGTCGTTAATAATATCATTAATAAAGAGCATAAACAGGTCAACCACTAGTATTTTTTTTCAATGGCAGATGACCTGGTATCACCGCATCCAATCAGCAGACTAGCTCAAATGATCAGAATCATCCTGTTCACCCGAATGCACCCTGTGTAACAACTGTGCTTTCTATATAGACTGCTTCGTTTTAAAAAGATCCTTTTCTAAGAGACAGTGGTTGTTTATATAAAAGAGCCTTTCTTTTAGTTTAAAGTGATAGTGTTTATATATGGGTTATTTGAAGCCTTTTTTCCCAGTTACCTTAGCTCTTTACTATTTCTGAGTCTCCTTTGTCTATTTATAATATTTGAATAGAGATCTCAAGATGTATAGACATTTCAACTTTCTCTCTTTTTTACTCATCCAGTGTATAACACCTTCGTTTTATATCTTTACGGCTTCATATTTGTATGTGTATGCATGTTTTCAGTGCCAAATGTGGCACAGTCTTGCATTTAAGTTTGTGCAAGTGTATCACTGAACATGTCACAGGCTTATCAATGATTCATTAGAGGTATATGCCATAACTCTGATATCTTTGGCATACTGCAAAGGTGGCATATTGAAGCTGTTTGCAACTATGATGTGTTCTCTGTCTCGTGGGCCACAGAGCTCAAAACTGGGCTAAACATCTTGGCACTATCAAGACATAAGAGATGGATGCAAAATAATCTTTTTTTTTTCAATCACTGTTTTACTCAACTGTTAAAGACTTCTGAAGCACTAAGGCTCGAGATACTAACTGATTTTTCTGGGCTCTCTTTATCTTTATTCAAAATAATAGCTGGAAAAATGTTAATTTGAATTTGACTTTTTATCTCTTTTTATCTTTTGGCTGGACATGAAAGAGTTACGGGTTTGTTTTATTAAGTTAACACAAGCGTAAGTTCTTGAAATTGGTGCTGCCATTGACCAACTGAAGGGAAAAGGATGCGTCCTCAAATGGCACATATGCTTCACATGGAAACAGCTCTAACCGCTGTTCTAAATCAGAGCATGTGATGATTCTGCAGGGCTGGACTATAGACATGATCTTGACTTTTTTATGATTCACTATGCACTTTACAGGAGTCACCACATCCATCAATCAACTGAGGGAGACAAAGAAAAAGATAGCAAAAGAGATGTGTTGTGACACATAGTCCAAAGGGCTGTATAAGTAGAACTTTGGGGGTTTAGCTCTAAATTTTCATGATGATCGGCCTCCACGTATCAGCTCTTGCAGCATTTGCAGAAAATATACTTTTCAAAGAGTTTATTTTATTTTGAGCCTTTCAGTGTTGCATGTTTGTTCTGGAGTCTTTGGATCATAAAATAGATGACAATTCTCAAGAAACAGTGACACAGAATTGCTTTCTACAGTGATTAAAAGTATGTGTGCAAGATATACAAACACTTTTCGTTTGTTAACATATATGCTGAAAAATGGATTATTACCACATAAAAAGCAATATCATAATTGTTGCTACTGTCAAATGTCAGCAGATGAAATGAAAGAATTCAGTTTTCTGTATCTAAGCTGGTTGATCAAATGTAGTGATACTGATGTATGTACAGTAAATTGAACCCAAGCATTACCCTATACCCCACAAGCTATAAGCTAATGGTAATTCATGTTGAATTGCAGCATAATTCATGCTCAACTTGTCTCACACACTCTTAAATGATGTCTGAAGAGAGCAGATTCAAGAATAAAGAAGACAACAAAACTGTCTTCTTCTGTTCTGTAACATAAATGAAAATCATGTTGTATTATGGTTTACAGTGTTTATGTTAGTGAAACTCTGTTTGCTGATGATGATATTGATTTACTGAGAGATCCCCACCCAGTACTATTCAGTCATGTAGAGTAAAACCCATACCACTTTAGCTCAAAACACAGATACTGCTACTCAGGGATCCTGGTCGAAGTGCTAGAAGGTTGATATCAGAGAAACAGTAACCACTGAACAGCAGAGCTAGATTACACATCGTCTGTCAAAGTATATTTGGAGATGTATAAAGCTGGTTCTTACAACACTGGTTCTTTCTGTGTTTTCAGTCTGTGCATACGCCACCACTATTCCCCCTCTTCACTCTGGGCATAAAGCTGTGGTAAATGATAAGTGGTTTTTCTATGCACACGTAGCAACATGTCTGCTGTCTTTACTGGAAGCGGTAGAAATATAAAGTCACTGATGTCAAAAGCCAATGAAATGACTAATTCCCTTGGCCTTTAGTTATAGTCTTTTGTGCTTCAATAAGATGTTTTGCGCTGTTTGCTGTTACAGATCATTCTGGAAGTTAATCTAATAATAAAACAAGGTATGATAACTCAGATCATGTGGAAATTGGTCTGCTGCTAACCACTGAGATAATTAAAATGACTGATATAATAACTTTTATCTGGTTGACTGCAATAAGTGTGTTACAACTTTATAAAGATACTGATTGTTCTGTATGTATTATCATATATAAAGGAATAGAACAAGAGTGAAATGATTTTCAGTGTTTAGTATAATTGAGGTTAGGCCATATTTCCCAGAACACTATGAAAGCCATAGAACAAATATGTTAAAATCAATAGAAGAAGAATTGCATGTTAATAGATGTGCAGTATGTAAATAGCATTCAAATTATGAATATGACTACTGATTATAACAACAAAGTGTTACATACAGTACATCTTAGTAGCCTTCCAGTTATAGTGTCTGACTTTATTTATATACATATTGCACTTAGCATTATTGCAAAACAATGAGAAAGGCATTATCAGTATGAACAGGTGCAGTATAATATTCTCATTTCTTAGATCTAAATCTCTGTACACAACCTTGACCCTTTATGTGATTTATTCTATTTGGGTTTGTAAAAGGTTTCATATGGAGGTCATATTTCTTCTTAACCTGCACAATGCAAAGTGATTGTAATATCAAAGGAGAGGTGGGAGAAATCTCAAAAGGATCAACAATAAATTAGTACACTCTTTTCATTTACATCAGGAAAAAATGCTACAAACAGGGGTTCACATCATAATAATACAGAGTAGATCAGAGTTCAAATTTGGGCTTTGAAAGCATTTTTTTTTTAGTTTTTTGTACTATTTTAAAGATTTCCATGTTGGAAATGTCGAGATTTATATGTGTCAAAACACAATTAAGGCATATTATGGAACAGTAGTATCACAGGAGTTACACTTCATTTGCTGGTAGCTCAGTTGGCATTTGGTTTCCTGGACATTATCAGCAGAGCATACTTTGGAAACTAGAGTTAGGTTAGATACTCTTTTGCATGCCAGCCAGTCGTGAGTCTGAGAAGGATTATGGCAAAGGGCAAGGCTTACATTGCTGGCAGCGTGTTAGGAGAAAAAGCTTATCATCAGTGTCTGTGAGCTTTTCTACAAAGCTTTCCACACAGGGTCAGTCTCAGCTCCTCCACTTTGATTAAATATAGAGCACAAACTATCCTAAAGTTTATTTTAGAATCCTTAGCATTGTTAAATATGCAAAACTCAAGCCATGGAGAAGAAGAACATTTTGTTTGTCTTTGATTTAAATGTGTCTGACTGATTCTGTCTGTAACTTTCTT
This sequence comes from Istiophorus platypterus, assembly GCA_016859345.1. Classification (NCBI taxonomy): domain Eukaryota; kingdom Metazoa; phylum Chordata; class Actinopteri; order Istiophoriformes; family Istiophoridae; genus Istiophorus; species Istiophorus platypterus. The sequence goes on from CM029121.1 coordinate 11,510,511, forward strand.
ATTCTTCTTGTTTTTGTTTAGTTTATTTTCTTTTTGGCCTGGTTCAAACAGGCACAATACCAAACTTCAGTTCCTTGCCATATCAGGCACACATACCCGCATTCAGTTCAATCCAACACAGCAGCGCTGTAATATATCCTATCATGATGAAACTTAATTACACTCAGTTTTATTGTAACTGTGTTAGAGAGGTGTTGATATGTGGTGGCCCTGTTGGAGTATGAGTGTTAAGTGCTAAATGACAATGAGATCATTTTTAATTCAAAAGCATCTGATACCTTTTTAAATAGCTCCTCATTCTGAATGAAAGTTAATCTAGATGCTACAAATGCAGAACTGTAGACTACAATTTAGCCCTGACAGAAAGTTGCAGGTCACTCAAAACAGTCTAGTTTTGCTTTGCACTTCTGACTTTGTGTGCTCTGTCCTCACTTACCACCTGTGAATATTTTTTCTGGAGCGTTGGTCTGTTTACCCCCCACACTCCTCTTCCAGACAGAAATACAGTATTTTTTAATATTGTTTCTTTATTCATACTGCAAGTGGCAGAGATCAAGTGGCTTTTATTTTTACATTTTTCTTTTGCAAGCCTGTGAGCTGAAGTTAACAGAATTAAAAAGCAATATTTACATCTCACAGGGAGCCCCATACAAAATGCCCACTAGATTTCTGACCACAACCCATTAAGTACTGACTCCAGTTCATCATATTAATTGTCTTTTTGCAGAGGTAAAATATACTCAGAATGAAAGGCACATTCATCTGAAATACTGGATTGCATATGTGCTAGGGACAAGTGTGGACATGTATTGCAGGAAGCTCTGAATATATTCGACTGTAGAAAAGATATCAGTAAGATATATCCTCCTTTGTGCCCATCTCGCCTGAGATGAAAAATTGTTTTGATGACAGAACAATAATGGATCCATGCAACTGAATTTCATTGTAATGTGTAAAGAAGATGGATTGTACAGCGATTGTTGTGTGTGTGTGACTGAGTAAGTGTGTGTATGTATATGTCACACATGGAGTACAATGTGTTTAAGTTTTGTCCAAAATGAAAAACTAATAATGCAACAAACTTTATTCATTGGTTTAAAGTACATTGATACTGGTTACTCAAACGCTGCAAAGCAATAAAGTATATTTAGCCACTATCACAAAAGGATAGTTATAGAAAGTTCCCACATCATGTCAAATGACCATCAGAAGCCTGCTCTTCCCAGATACTGAAAAAAAAAACCAAAAACCAAAAAACAGACTGGCCTTTTTCTTTATTATCGTATTTTTTAGTTATTGAGTTTTGTTAATTTAAATACAGTATTTTCTTCTCAGTCCAATGTACCACAGGCTATGTAGCATGACAACATAAAACTGAAAGCAGAGTTACAAGGTTCTTAGATGACAACAGCCATCTGTTGTGTAAATTCCAAACCAACTATACTACTGATGGGGATTGACTGGAATTAATTAGTAGATAGTATCTGATTTGTCAAGTTTATTAGAATGGTTAAAAAAGGTTAAAAATTAATCATGAAGTGACTGTTTAGTAACTACGGTAAGAGCAGAGGTGGTGAATCACCTTCCTGTCATCAAGTGTGTTTAATGGTCACAGTTTTTCATGCCATGTCACATTGGGCTCCATATTCTATCCCTCATCTTGCTAATCTCTTTAGAATAGTGTTAGCTTGCCCATTAGACCAAAAGCAGCTCCTATGAATGTTATCATTTACCAGTCATTGATTCTTATTGTCCATAGTTAACCAGACTGTAAAATGACTTTTCCTGGGAAAAGATGATTAAGGTAATCAGATGTGAACTTAGTGGTGTTCAATTATTTCCAAACGTCCAAGGTGGTACCACGCAGCGGCCAAATAAAGCTCTGATTGGACTCTTTATCCCCCCTTAATGTTACATTCTGCTTCTCCAAGAAGATTAGGGAATCTGACATTTAAGATTTCAGCTGCTCTTCCTGATAACCATTGACAGCAGTTTCTTTGCCATTTAAATACATGCAGCACGATCAGTGGTGTTTTGATATCTGAAAGAGTGTATGGAGATTTTGCATCACGTAGCCAAAGCGAAAGCACTGCAAAAATCACATCCTCCTTTCTGTGAGTAACTCATGAACTGTCATACTCCCACATATTTACTGTTTTTGTAAGATCAGCTTGAAAAGTCACTTGATGTAAGAGCTTATCAACCTCCATCCCACTAAATATGAGCAGTATGTTTTTGCCAACTAACAGAATGCAAACATAACCATTGAAATGTGCAGTTCCTTGTAATGTTTCTTATTGATTATTTGGCCATTTATTCTGTTTTCCTCTGTTTATCTGCCCTATGGCAGGCAGGATGTGAATGGATGTCCCACTCGATCCCCCATGTGTCTGAGCAGAAAGACAACCACACAGAGGATTAGAGAGAAAGAGAGGATCGGCCGTCACATCCAGATGCTGCAAATCTGCTCCCTGCCTCACATGTGAATAGGTATACCATTGTCTGGAGCACTGCTTGTTTTGCATGAACAGAATCACAGCCAAGGAGATAAACAAGCTGAAACTGAGGTTACACCAAGTCTAAATCTGCTGTGATACAGGATTACAAGGTTTATGTCATGCTTAAAGCTTCATCCTCTGATTGTCAGTCAAGATTTTCTTGGTGGCAAACTTGGTAAGCCGTTAATGGCTGTGCATTAAAAGGTAATTCTGAAGGAGCACATACAGAACTATGTGTTGTTGCATGACTGCAGCTCAGTGGACGCTATTTGTGTGCAATTCCACTCTCCAGCACATATTTTATTTAATTTCAAATGAAACTTAAAATAAACCTATCTATTGAGGGCTTGCTTATTATATACTATGACGATTAAAAATTTAACAATGCATGTTCAACATCTAATAGGTATTCATCCATTTCAAATCCTCACATCAAGATCTGTATCTATGTACCTTTGGTGGGTTGCCATGCATGGCATAATTCTGTGGGCTTCTGTTCACCTGCAGAGAAAACAACCAGTCATGCTTGACTTGAATCATCTGACTTTAATGTGGCAAATCATTTCTACAGAGAATACACTATTGAGGTTAGATTATTTCTAAACATATTTTACGCTGTAAGAGATGGATGAAGAGAAGATTTTTAAAAAATACATATATATATATATATATATATATATATATATATATATATATATATATATATATATATATATATATGAATGTGCAGCAAGCTCTCTACATTTCTACAAATTATAAAGTACAAAATTATTCATAGATAGGTATAAAAAGTGTAATTAAAGATTGAGGAAACTGCTAATGACTAATAATATCAAGCTTAATTCCTGAAATAAAAGCACTGGGGATGGCTTTGGCTTCAGCATTATAATCTCTCAAGTGTTCAATACTTTCTTCATTTACAGTAAATAGCATGGGAAGATGTTTCTATGCAGTATGTATTTCATTATTGTGAGGGATGTGGAGCTGCTGGCATATTCTCACATTTTTCATTTCGGGTTTGTGGCCAAAGGACTGTACTTTTTTTTGTCTTTCTTTAGATTGATCTTACTTTCCCTTACAATGATCTGTATCCCAGACACTGAAAGTTCTACAACGATTAGATTTAGTGGCTAGGGTTCATAGAACCCATTCATCAAAAACTATACCAACTGATCAAATTGTGGCATTACTGTAGAATAAGGAACTCTTGGCAATAAATTCTGAACTGTAATAAAAAAGATATCATGAATAAATGGATTTTGGGGTTTATATTGGGGATTTGAAAAGATTTGAAAACCAAATCTTTAGATAGCAATGCTCAAGCAAAGAGAGTCAAAATTGCCAAGCTTGTTAAAGACAAAACTTTTCAGATGCATATTTTGGATGGACATTAAATTATACAAAACCACATCTCATCATGCTCCGTAGCATCTATATACTATATATATATTTTTTCCCCTTTCCCCCTTCTTTCCCTTTTACTTTCCCTATCACCTCCCATCCAATCTAATTTCATGCAGCATATTTGAACTGCCTACATAATCTTCATATCACAAAATTTTGATACTTAGTCATGACCAACAAAAGAAGCTGCAAACAGCCTGACTGGGATAGGTAACTTCTTACTACCCATGCATGTCAGCAACCAAACCTCATTTAAATGTGTGCACATGCACCTGAAAGTTTGCCAAACCATAACTGGTTGAGTTGTATTTTACCATATAGCCAAACAATGAAAGTTTCAAATGACATTAGTTTTGGGAGTTTCATCTCTAGTCACAGGACTTCCCCAGAAACATTTTCTCTTTGAGAAATCGGGATCTTCGAAAACTGTGTATAAATTACTTCAAATTAAACCAGTGGGAAACTTCAATTTTCTTTTTGCTTGAACATGTTAATGAAGCTTATCGAATATTTGATTAAAACCAACAGCTCAGCTTTAATCAGTTACAGCTTCACTGACAAATATCAATCCAGGATTTTTCTATAACCAGAAATTTCAGAGATTATGTTTGTTTGTTTTTTTTATTATCTATCTTTTTTTGGGTGGTATTTCAAAGGATAGTCTGTTGGTTTTTATTTTTCCACATATTTCCTGTTTTATTTTCATTTTGAGATGTAATAGAAGCTGACATACTTATTTGTTTAGTGAGATTGGTATCCATTCTGTTTTATTGAACCAAGCCTCATTGAAATTGTAACTTCACTGGTGCAGTAGGAGACCTTTCTGTGCAAATATACACTTCCCTCATTGGAAGTATGCTTGAATGGCCATTAGAAATACTTATCATATGATTTAAAATACTTTTGTAATGGCTGGCTCGAACACCAAGCATAAAAATGGACAAAACACCAAGGTAGATGTTTACTGCATGAAACTTTGATGACAGATGAATAAATGAATGAAAAACATATACAAAGCCCCATAAAGGACCTGCCTTTATAGGCTCAGCCCACATGGCAGCGCAGATGCTTGTTAATCAGCTGATCGAGCTGAGCTAGAAAAAGGAAAGACCAAAACAAAACAGGATGTAACACTTTAAAAGAGAAGAAAAGAAAAACTGAGACAGGCTTAACAGGGCAGAAGCAATAGGCATCCAGTTGGAAATGATGCCATTTGTGTGCTCAGATTTTGAGTGTTCATGCATTTCTAATGCTAATTTGAGTTTACATGTTAACAGAAACCACTGACAGATGATGATGATATAATATGATAAGTAATATACTGATTATATAATGATCCTCAATTGATTCATCTTTCATGAGTGTGGGCCTTCTTATCTCTTGATAGTGCTTCCAGCTGCAGCCAGTATCCAATAACTGAGCCAGTCATCTAGTCTCAACATTATATTACATAGATGAAGCATCTTAGAGAGTGTTATTAGGGTAAAGCACGGTTTGAATTATTTTAATTTAGCCCTGATACAGGAGAGCATTGAGGACTCAAACCAAAAGTGGCCTGGAATGGAAATTACGAATTCATTCTTCAGCCATGAGCCCTATGGGCCAATGGAAGCCTTCGATAAGAAGTACAGTTAGAGATTAGTGTGGATCAAAGTGGAGATTAAATAGGATGGCAAACACATTGATGCACCTGATTATCAAATCTGTGAAATTTGACGAATTGCTTTGAATCTCAGAGACTTCATCACTGAGGTGTTTGTACAATTTGTCTTATTGACTCTCGGAGCCAAACTAATTGAAATATGTGATAACGGTGTAAAAAGGAAACAGGGAAAAGCAAAATAAAAAAAGATAACAAATATCAGAAAAAGATAAACCTCTCACGCTACTCAACCTAAGGTGCTACTGAGACTAGTGGAGACAAATGGAAAGGAGTGACGAGTGACACAGTTGCAGGTCCACTGTGTCACTTCTCCGTCTTACTTCTCAAACACCTTACCTACATTATTTCATTGCCTCTGAACCCTGCAGGATATGATTGGTGATGCCCCCCCCCAACAACATCATGCATAATAAATGCCAGATCTCAAAATAAATAACACACATTATTAATGTATTCAGAGCCTCCTTTAAAAGGGGCTGCTGTGGGTGCTACACTACCCCCTCACACTCAGTCTCTGAACAGGTATATTTGTGAAGAACATCTAACAGAGGTAAGAGTATTATAATGTGTCCCCTTTCCTTTAAATCAAAATAACAGTAAAATTAAAAAAAAAAAAATCCCAACTATTGAGATACAAATCCTTGAATGTGAGAACATTTCTCCGTACAATTTGACAATTATAGATTAGATAGTCTTTGTATATTTCATCTAACATGATACCACTGTCATCACTATAATAAAAAAACGTGAGACTGCAATAGACGTTTGGTTAAACCTATGCTGTGTCTTTATATCACCTCATGTTTTCATCTCTCAGCAAAAACTAAATCTTGGATTAGCAAGTCAATACTGAGTAGTCTTGACTCGACTGTGGTATGTACGGTATATTCCTTTCGATGACTGGATGAGACCTGCATGGTATACCCAACATGATTATTACATTAACTTATTGCATCCCAGCACATGTGTTATTCAAGCCCTGACAACATAATACTCTCACGGAAAGGAAAAAAAAATCTGTATGCCTTCAGCCATCTCTGAGTGGCACTTTACTACTTTTTCCCCTCTACTATCACAACATCAGCATTTCAGATTTGTCTCTCCATAAACTGATTATAGAGAGCACAGTTTGATAGAAAACAGTCATTTTAAGGCCTACAACACTGTGTATGTAATTCACTTTGTTAATGTCAAGCAATCTTTATTTTTATGAGGATGTTGAAAGAGGAACCAATAATCTATACTGGAGCATTCCCTTAAGTAAGGTTTTTTACTTGCCCTTGCCACTCCAGGAATAACTGGCCTCATGAGTCTTGTATGTGTCTTGCTCTTTCAGGGAACAAGGTCACATTGTTTACAATGGCAGCACAACACCTCTTGAACATTCTCCAAGGACAGAGTGGTCTTTACTATGATGTCTCAATAGGTTTCAGGACATTAGCTCACATGACTGTGACATATATTCATGTGTCACATTAGCTGAAGAGATACTGAATAATGCATTTTGCAATTAAACATTAATGTCAACAAGTTAGTGTTTAAGGTAATGGATTTTGGTAACAATATCTGACTGTCCAAAAACTTCATTTTAAAGTAGCAAGTGTTTCAGCCAGTCCAGTGATGGTTCGCACACAGAAAATAAGATCTTAAGTAGTAAGGAGCGGTTAACAGAGATCCACAGACTTTCAGCTGATGGAGCAGTAGAAGATTTGTATACAAAAATGCTGGGCAAGGTTGCCATGCAAATACATGACAGAAAATATGTTAGCCAGCACTCAGCAATTACACATGAATAACATGGAAAAGCTGTAGATTCAGAGGGCTTTATGTTGAAACACTATCTCGAGGAGCAAAAAGTGATTTTGCAAGTTAATAGGTTTAATTCGCTTGCTTGGCCAGAGCCTAAATGTGAGGCGATAAGAAAGGAGTGGAAAAAAGGAAGTCATTTAATGATGTCTCCTTTGACTGAAAAGCAAGAGGGTGGTGCTCTTTACTACCACATGCCAGATACACAGACAGGCAGGTCGACAGTTATGAAGACAGATGAATGATGCACCGCCTTCAGCACTGAAGGAAATGAGATCAGATGTTGACAGCTAGATGGACGGATCCCTGGTCTGGCATTCAAATGTTTTCTCACATCCACTATGGCATTGTTTGTGAACACATACTCTCCCCAGATGAGACATGCTCTCACTTGCCTACCTGCAAATTAATCTCTTTTTTTTTTTAAGCTCCGTTATACATGTTGTACAATATGACTGAGTTTAGCATAATATGTGCAGTACAGCAAGTTGTCTGAGATAAATGCTTTCACAAGCAATAATCGTTCTGTAGACCTGAAGCCTCCTGTGTCGCCCCCCCCCCCCCCATGCTAAAAATCTTAAGTGTGCATTTCATATTTCACAAGACGGAGCCAGCTTTTATGAATGCGGTCTAAAGTGCTGAAGAGATGAGAGACATTATGATAGTCTCTGGGATGTCAAACTTGTCACCGTAGACCCCCCTCCCCCCTTTTTACTTTAACATTTATCCCATTGTGACTTGTCATTACTATCCTCTTCACCATATACAATTTGTGTACCCTACAGCGTTTTTAAAAAATACAAATAGAAATAGTATATGTACCCCTCTATAAACAAAACGCAGTCTGTCATGGAAGAGCAATCCTGTGCGACTCTCGGCCTGAGGCCGCCATCACAATATCACACGGGACACGGGGAAACAGGCACGGGGAGTCGGTAGGTGGCAGTCGTGTCCCGTTTGCAGGAGACATAGGGAGAAACTCCGTCTCTCTCTCTCTCTCTCTCTCTCTCTCTCTCTCTCCATCCCCTGTCCATCTCCACCTCTCTCTCTCCCCTCTACTCTCTCATGCGCACACGTACACGCACCTAAACACAAATGGGCGCTCGCTTAAATAGTAATTTGCGTTTGTTTTCGCCTTTTTAAAAGCGGCCGGCGGAGGAGGGGGGACGGGGTTAAGGGATCAGTTGATTAATGCCGGGGGCCGCGATCTCCAGCTCCCCGCACTGAGGTGAAGAGATTTTCAGGAGCCCCGAAGTTCACACAGAGCAATATGAAGGCTGAAGGAGGAAGGGACCCGGTATTTCCCGCTCTCGCCGCCTCGGTCCTGCGGCTGACGGCAGCGCCGGTCCACCGGCGGTGACTGGCGGGGCAGTCCCACTTGGAGAGCGCAGCCTGTCAGTGGGAGGTGACCCACACGATGCCCCCACCCGTGTGCTCATCGGTTCAGCGTCCGTCCGCGCCGCGCCGGGCGTTTTCGTTTGGGTGCGTAAACGCCGAGCGCGCCGAGGTGCTGTGAAGAGCGCGCCGATGGATGCAGCCTCCGTGCGCGCGTTGGAACCGGGTATAATTGGCGATCAGATCTGAAGCAGCTCAAACCAGTCGAGAGGAGAAAAGAAGACAGGGCTCGGACGACCAGCACTTTGTGGATAATAACCCTCAAGCAATTTCTTGCCCCCCCCCCTCTCCCCACCCCTGTGTGTCACATCTGTGGATAGGCGAGGTTTGAATTGCCGTAATGCAAACATAGATGAAGCGAGGTCGCAGAAGTGATGACTTGCCTTTGGTGAACTATAACACCCGTCCAGACAGGGTGAGATCGAGGTTCGTCGTGGAAAACATGTAAGAATTGAGCTTTTGGTGAAGGTTCCTAATACTTGAAGCCGCTGAACGAATTTCTGATGGGGTTTTAAAGGCTTCATGAGGTTACCTGCTGGATTTTTTTTTCCCCCTTTCGATGTTGCATGTTGCAGATAAACGCATTTTTTTCCACCCCCTCGAAAATTGAGAATTGGGCAACCTGAAGAGACATCGCCTGTAATCTCGACAACTTTATCAATTGTCCAATGCGTAGGATACCCAATTGGTAAATAAACTGCGGGACTTATTTCATCGATGTAACCGGAGGGGAAATAGAAATAAGCGTCTGAAATCCGCACTGGTTTGTGAGGTGAAACCTAATCAGATTCAGCAGGGCTGATGACTAAGAAGTAATCGGGACTTGAAGAAAAGTTGCATTTGAAGACCACTGCGAGCGAAACGTTAAGATAAACCCCCCCCCCCCCCCTGCTCTACGGTCTAATGACGGGCTCTTCAGGATGTTATGCACCTGGAAACCGACCATCTGACGCCCCCCCCCTTTGCATTGTTTGGAGAGGCTACGCACAAATCATTTAATTTAAATCCAAGAGAAAAGAAAAGCGGTTCTACTTCCCGTTCGCCTTTACTCATCATTTGGAGAAAATCGGGGACCACAGTGAGTACCGCTCTGCATCAAGGAGAGTAGTTTCAACGATGGCACTTGTGGGTGCCTCCGCGTTATGTGCGTCCTAATGAAAAGGAGGAAATATCGGAGGCATCACCATCATCCCCGTGAGAGTTAAAAGCGTGCCATCCGGACTGATTTGTGGATTACACGCCGCGTCCCTTCTGAGAGCGGGAGTCGAGCGTGTCTGACCAGAAAGTCTCACCAAGGATTCTGCAAAATCGCATGAGAATTGCGGATGTGTGTGTGTGTTTTTTTTTTTTCCCCGATGCAGTTTTTGGGGAGGGAGCGGAAGAGGGACGGTTCTCCCTCTAAAGCAGAGATGCTGCAGACCTCGACGTCTTCGTGAAGAAGTAAGTTAGTGTTTGTGCTGTACAGAAAATCTCGGTCTGATTGCCTGACTCGTCTCACTAACATAACTACTCCCTGCAGCCCATTCTTCCCTTCGGATGTCAAAATATAGTAGTTTTTTTTTTTTCCTTATCTTTTGACGACTGCGGTGCTACGAACTAAATCGGGGTAGAGGACTCGGAAGGCTTCACCTTCACTGATACCCACGAAAAGATCTCTAATCATGCGGGGATTTGGAAGATGAGGGAAGGATGCGCGGTCGCGTGGGTCCGCCTGCGTTTCACTGCGCGCCCTTGAGTGCATGAGCGTCAAGCTAAAAAAAAAAAAAATAAATGAAAAAGAAAGACTTGAGCTTTTTCTACAAAACGGAACAAGACAAATATTTGTAAAAGGAAGTGTAACCAATGCAGCTGGCTCGGCTTTTCACGCTGTAAAACGCCTTAAGCGTGTGAGACAGCTGCAGTCCGTCCATCCACCTATTCGCACCTGCATGCGCCCAACCTACATTCAGCGTCTAATATCTGCCATGTGTAGCACGTGTGTCTGCATGCGGTAGTAACCTTCAGACAATGAGAATATTTAGTAAAACATTTAGTAAAGTCGAGGCTTCTGTCTCTGGCGTCGCTGACTGCTGCCCAGGTCCCAGGCGTCGGTCTGTTTTCTCTCTCCTCTTCCTCTTTGCACGGTTCACACAGAAGGCGCTTGTTCACTGCTGCTCTGTGGAAGCCGGGGAGGGAGCTGTCCCTCCTTCCTGGTGCTGGAATTAAAAATCCGCTGTCTTCGCTCTGCCTCTGCGCGGCTGGAGAGGGCATGGACGTTGTGGTCCATGGCTCAAAAATCGTAGCCACTAAACTGCTGGATATGTTCCTTTCCAAGAGTGCAGCGAAGCAACAGATGACACGTTTAAACGTGGATGTCTGTGATATGCAAGAAGTTGAGTGGCAAATAGCAGTTTGCTGCAAAATAGCGTTTTTCAAGATGACAGAAAGGGCAAGCAGCTTAATCTTTAATCAATCTATCTATCAATCTATTAATCAGTCATTCAGCCATCCAATTTATCTATCTATCTGTCTATCTATCTATCTATCTATCTATCTATCTATCTATCTATCTATCTATCTATCTATCATCTATCTATCTATCTATCCATCCATCTATCATCTATCCATCTATCTATCTATCTATCTATCTATCTATCTATCTATCTATCCATCTATCTATCTAGCTAGCTAGCTAACCACCTATCCCCTACTTCTCTCAATTAATTACTAAGAATAACTTAGTAACAACATTCTCCTGAAGAAAGGTTCATATAAACACGTGTTAGATTTTTCACATCAGTGCCTTTGAACTCTGCAGCAGGTGAGCTTACAAACAGATGTCTGTCATGTCAGTGAAAAACCAGTGTTGGTGGTAAAAGCATAAATAGAGTTGGTTGTCACTCTTCAGAAAAAAAAGAATGAATTGCATCTCTCACCTATGTAAGAAAAGCCCTTTATAAGATGCGATGACATCACCTTGGGGAGACAAATTAGACTCCTGATTTTATGTTTTGACCCTGTCAGAGCCTTTAGCATGATAAATCCACCCTACATATTCCCAAGACCATAGTTATTTGTTGGCAACTGGTGCAGAGTGATTCATAGTAATAAGTTGAGACTATTCCTCCTCCCTGTTTAACACTCCTCAAGCCCTCTCATCCCCGTGGAGATTTTCTTGGAGATGGATGTGGGCTGTAGGTTTTGGGTGTCATGAGCTGTATAAAGATCCAGCCAACATGAGGTGCAAATGACTTAAAAAGTGAGTGATTCACTGGGAAACTCTGGATCAGTGTTTATTTCACTATGCCAGAGTGACAACAGCTGTACCCCCAGTGTGTCCCTACTAGTCCTTTTAAGCGGTGCGAAACAGCCTCTGAGCAATTTCCGCAGAGGTACCAGAGGGACTTCCTGCTGCCCACACAAAGCCAGTCCTCAGCTGATAATGTTGCTAGCATAGACATCTGTTTTATGTCCAATTTCTCCAGCCATTGTTGTCTGACTTATCTATTGAAAATCATTCCAAGCAGCCATGTCAGAAAATTAATGAACTTGTCAGCTGGAAAAGGGCACTACTGCAATGAGGTGCCAGGGTCTTGCAAAGCGACAGATTGTAAACCCATGTTCCCTTCCCAGACTCCCTTTGTCATTTTTTTCCTTCCTCAGCCTGTGACTCAGTTCAGATCAGGGCCAGCACTTTGTGCCATATAATAAAATGTTCATTTCTCAAATCGGATTAATCTCTGTAAAGCCCAGCTTAGGACACCATTAGCATTCATTTTTTTTCACAGCTGGGGAGTTGTATCAATAATAGAGCTACCCCTACATTTTCCATCTTTTCTTGCTATAGAATCTCTCAAGGGGTTTCATTCAATGGGAAAAGAAACAGTTCTAGTGATCCGTTATCGACTCCCTAGCTTTTTGCACTGGAGACCAGCATCTCGGTGCAGCGGGTCTGAAGTGGTAGGCCTGATAGGAGCTGAAGCCACAACGCTGGAGGTAAAAGAAGCCTCTATGTGAGAATCAGGTTGACACTAGCCACACAGATCACAGATACTGAATTCAATATATTGGCATTAATTTTGTAAGTTCTGTAAATTTGTAGATGAATCCAAATATGAATATTGAATGTGTTGCATTTAACCTATTAAAATAGCTGGCAGAGCAGAGTTTACCTGGAGTAAGCGAAGGTTATTGCACACATGAATGTGTCCTTATAGACATACACGGTTTAATTACTGTGGAAAATGTTTCACATCTACTTAACTGGCAAAGCTAAAAAAATTAAAACAAACAAACAAACAAACAAACAAAAAACAATACATGTGTAAATTTGTTTGATTTTTCGACCAGTTTGAGTCAATCTGCATTATTACCTCATTGGAGATTTTGAATTTGGAAGTGTATGGATTTTGAGTTTGAAGCAGAAGCAGTAGTGATGTAAATTCAAGCTTTTGGGAAGCACATCATGGCCGATGATTGCTGCCTTTATACATGAGGTCAGTCACATGGCATTTAATCATGCATGGTTGCAGAGGTCGGCAGGAAGAGAGTCACTTTAAAGGAATTGACATTTGGAGGATGCTTTCATAAGCCAAGTGAATAAGCTTTAACATGATGACCACTGACATGGTGTTGCAAGTCTGCGTAACAGGCAGCTATGGTGAATGTGATAAAAAACCCACCTCACTTTCTTTTAAACTGCATGTGCTGCTGGTGGATGACGCATATGAGGCTTTGAAGAGAGTGTTGCGGTCAGATTTCTTGGATGTAAAAAATTTAGTAATTTGTCACTGAAAGCTCAGTCACGATAACGTCTCCCTATAGTCTTTAATAAGAAAAAGGGAGTTATTTCCAAATTTCTATACCTCTGTGGATGATCATCTGAGCCTGAGACTGTGTACTGTTCATGCCTCTATAATATAATCAACCCTATCAACTAGAAACAAGCAAGTACTTTGGGCAAAGCACACATACGCAGACAGACATGAACGGTATCTGCGGTAGCCCCACTCATTAGTCATCCTCTTCAGCATGTCTGTCTGAATGTTCTGTCCAGGGAAAGAACAGCTGAGCAGGGAGACAGCTGCAGCACATTCCATTGTCGATGGATTAATCAATCGTTGTTCCAGCTCAACCCATCCATCTCAGGGAATAATCTGGGAGACATCATAAAAGTGCCATTCTGTCATTCTAGAGGCCAAGGAGCATTGCTCCTTTTTTTCCTGCCTCTGTCTCTCTCCACTGCAACTCTCATCGTGGGAAAAGGAGTGGATTAAATGGAATATAGATAAGAGTGTTCAGTGTGGCAACACTGAGAGGTGTTTGCTAGTGTTTTGCTATTTTGAAAAAAACACAGCTTGAAATATTTTTGCCACTATGACTCAGGGCTAAAAAGGAATTCTTCCAGCTCTATCACTATCTCCCTGTTCCCTTGCTTCCTTCGTAGATTTCAGCCAGGAACACTGACCTGAATTCAGAACGCATCATTACTCACCACTTGCCTTACATCATCCACCTTGCCAGTCATGATGATAGTGTCTTTTCAACTACCTAATCCTTACCTACCTCTCTGCTGTAAGTCTTTCTTTTCCTGGACCTCACTGACAGTGGTGGAAGAAGTATTCAGATCCCTTGCTTAAGTTAAAGTACCAATACAGCAATATAAAATCCTTCATTACAAGTAAAGGGTCTGCTTGAGAAATCCTACTTAAAGAAAAGTACATAAGTATTAGCAGCAAAATGTGGTAAGTTTTGGAAGTGAAAGTACTGGATTGGTCCCTCTGACTGATATATTATTATATTTGATATCAGTGTGATACATTAGTGTGCAAGTAGTGTGTTGGTGTTGTAGCCGCTGGAGGTGGAGTTAGATTGATTTTTTTATATACAGTTTTATATATAGGAACAACAGGTAAATCTGAGGGATCAAGAAAAGAAGAACAAACAAAGTCCTCATACAAAAATCTGTTTTTAGTTTTTGGACTTTTTCCTCTCACCTTTGATTGTGGTTAAGATACTGATTCATTTGTGCAGTCATTGAAATAAAACCTGGTGAGAAGTTTAAAGGGAAAAAAATATCTTAATTTGTTGGAGCTGTTAACAACTCAAAGACGCCTGAAATTTGACCCAAACTACACACTCATTTTTGTATTCTGTCAGAAGCCGAAAAGGCTGGAAACCACTAGTTTAATCTTTAACAATGTATTGTATTGTTTTAAAGTATTATCCATTGCATAAGATCTTCATCTTAAGAGAAACTAGTCACTAAAGCAGTAAAATAAATGTAGTAGAGTAGAAAATACAATATTTCCCTTGAAATATAGTGGAGTGGAAATATAAAGTAGCATAAAACGGAACAAATACAAATACAGGTACAAATACCTCAAAATTGTCCCTGAGGACAGTACTTTGGTAAATGTACTTAGTTACCTTCCACCACATGCTGCTAAAATGAAAGTGACAACACCCGCGGTAAAACTGATGTGATGGCTCCATTGATAACAGCTTTTACAAGTATAGTGCAACATCCTCTCTCATGCACAGAATCAAGTGCACATTAACAGAAATTATAAACAACAGACGAGCAGTTCTTCCTGCCTTCGGGGCACATGTGCAAGGTCTGTTTAAAGTGAGGCTGGACACCAAATTAATTCCTGCCGCTAAATTAAAAGCTTAAAAGGGTAGTGGGAGGTACAGTGAAAAAAGAAAACTGAAAGCAGTAGGGAGACCTTGTTTCAAGTGCTGTTTTCTCAATCTGTTATTGTTGACAGTAGAATTTATGGTGAGCTGAGCATGCTCAACACCCTGTGCTCTAAACACTCCAAGTTAAAAACATTTGAACTGAAGAGATGCCCTTCAAACAGGTTTTTAGTGGTCGCATAGCAACAGAGCCATGACTAGCAAATCCCCTGGCAGTTTATGAGCTGCTAGCTAAAATATAGGTTGTCAATTGACACCAGCCTTCAGTGACAAAATCAGTGAGAATATGACTTTGGTACTCAAGGCTTTTTCAAAGTGCACAAACCCTGAGTTTCATAGGTTTTTCTTATCTAGGTTTATTAATGTGTATCTTCTTCACATGTAGCCTGTATCCTGTCAACCAAATTAGTCACATTCTCGGTCTGAGAACAGTGATTGAAGACAGAATAAAATTTTTATAATAGACTCAGGAAAGTGCAGGTGCATGCAAGAGGATGTACTGCTTACATTTTAACGTGTAGTGTTGTTTTTGAGATGAAAAGAATATGCCTTGTAGCTATCATTGGTACTTGACCCTTTTGTGTCGGTGGGCTTTTCCTTGATGTTTCTTCCATAAAAAATTGCAAGGTTTATCTGTAAGGGTAGTTGCAAAGTTTTTGTACCCAGCTCTCTAAAAAAGCAGAAATAGAATTCCACCAGGATCAACTTAATTTTCAGGCCACTTTCCTCAGGTGAAATCGTCAAAATACAGGAAACCTGGAAGTGGGGTAGACTAAAGGACAAAAAACAGTCACAACCTTGCAGCTGTTGCAGAGTGCATGAATCTAATCGAGCAAAAAAATGAAATG
Organism: Istiophorus platypterus; assembly: GCA_016859345.1. Lineage (NCBI taxonomy): Eukaryota > Metazoa > Chordata > Actinopteri > Istiophoriformes > Istiophoridae > Istiophorus > Istiophorus platypterus. The sequence goes on from CM029121.1 coordinate 11,526,803, forward strand.
AAAAATTCAGCAGCCCTTCCAGGACACATCATAAAGGTCTAATTTTAAAAAAGCAATGCATTTCGACGGCATTTATCAGGGTTTGACCCTGAGCTACACTGCGCTAACCCCAGCGATTGTAAACTAGTCTTATCATGCTGTGATGACTACACAAACAGCTGCTAATTCACTGATTTAAAAGAAAGAAAACCTTATTCATAGGTGTAGTTACATCTACACTCTGTGTTCATAGAACATGAAAATTGAAATGTAGGTTTGGCCTCCATTGTGTGTGACCTCAATTTTGATTATCACAGTGTGCACACTGCATTAACGTGTTCGTGAGAGCAGAGTGTACATGAAATCTGCCATTATTGAAAAACTTGCAGTGTTATCTGGAGAGTAAAGAACACAAGACTAAAATCTAAAAAAACTGAGAGCTCATAATCAACCCTAAATTATCTGTGAATTTCATTTCCGCTATAGTAGTGTGTGTGTGTGAGTGAGTGTGTATGTGTGTGTGTGTGTGTGTGTGTGTGTGTGTGTGTGTGCGCGCATGTGTAAAAAGTGCTTGTGTGTGCCCTCCTAAACCAGTGCCTTCTGCAGACCCAGGGGTGCAGAATGAGTGTCTGGGATCAGGACATCTGGGTCGACGTTGCCGTCTGTCTCCCAGATCTGCTTTCTAACTCATAAACCCAATCACACTGGCAAATCAGATGGTAGCTCAGTTCAGCTTCACAGCAAGAGTCTGGTCATGAGTCAAAGCCGCACAATACAACACAGCATGGTCACACCCCAGCTAGCAGTCACACATTATCTGACTGTAGAGCTATACAGACATTGTGTCTTTGATCCCCCTGAGGGCAAAAAAGCCCCCTGTGTCCATGACCGCAGATTCTCACACCTATAAAGACACACCAATGCACTGGATGCAAGGAAACACACCTATTGCTAAATATTTTTACTCAAACAAAAGGCTTACAGAAATTCAAAAGAATAAATCTATTTCAGTGCAGAAATTATACTCTGTATTCTGTGCTTACAGTTATTTATATCTTTTCACTCATGAGTACATGTGCATGCATGTGCACATGATGTGTTTGTTAATACGATTGTGTATGTGCATGAGTATCAGTATCTTTGTGTATTTTTTTCGCTACCTACTCACTCACTCAGCCTGTTAGTCTCTGACCTTAATGTGTCACTCATCCTGGCACCTGCATGTAGGCAAGGCTGCCCTACTATGATAGTTTGATCTGACAAGGATAGACTTACACTTGATTTAATCCAAGTTGTCTGTATGGAGTCTGCTGAGGTACCAGTCTGTTTCACTGCTCAGGTCAAGGCCTTGTGACAGGGGCTGTCAGTCTGCTTCTCTACCGCATGTGTGAGAGGGAAAAGAAATGTTTTGAGCTAGGGAAATGCTTTTCTTTGAGCTGCAGAAAGGCCTGGATGAATTGAAAGTACTCATGCATGACTGGTTAATGGGTAATCTCCCTCACACACAACAAGAATTAATCATGAACAGATGCCACCCCATGTAATGAAACCCTTGCACTTGTTTCCAAACAGGCAGCTTGTCAGGAGGAGATGGAAAAAAAGGCTTTATTTTTCAGTTCAGTTTTAGGGTTTGTAGGGCTCATGGCTCTTTAAAGTTTCTCAGTTCATAATAAGGCTGCAAAAAGGCCAATGTGAATAAACAGAAGAAAAAAAGAATTCGATAAGTAAAATTGACATTTTCTTTACCTAACAGCAGCTGCTGAAAATTCTCATTCACTGACAAATGTTTATTTGTATTTCAGGAGGTAAAGAATGAATACTAGAAATGGATGTAAGTAGTCAAGAGAAGCAGTAGAGAGGTAGCCAATCATGCTTGATGGGAGGAGGGAAATGTGTGTGTGTGTGTGTGTGTGTGTGTGTGTGTGTGTGTGTGTGCGTGTGTGTGTGTGCATACTGCCCAATGGCCTGCCTCCTGTAGCCTGTGCCAGACTCCTCAGCATTTGGCTGCAGCCCGTCTGTCACTGAGGAGAGAAAATAGTCACACAACATTCCAGACCTTGTCATATTTAATTTCCCATTGGTGAATAAATTAACATAATTTAACCACTGACAGGTGCAGTATGTTTAAATGTAAAGGTATTGTTTTTAGACATATTGTATCAAATGCAAAAACTAAGTAAGTAAGTAGGATGATCCTGTAGTATGTTTACACTGAAAATCCAGTTGTACTTGTTTCGAGCAAAACTTAGTATCTGAATTAATTTGAATAGGTCCCCATATCTCCCTTAACTTGTTTTCTTTGAGGTAGTTTGTATGCCTTAAAAAGTAATTGCCTCTATTATTGATTTCTCAAAGCCTCTATTTCTAAGAATATGCCAGTGAAGTAAGATTGGTCGAAAAGTTTCCAAATGATTGTTTGCATAATAGTTTCACATGTGGCTGGCATGTTTGGGAATGTTCATGTTGCGCACATGGGTGGAACAGGGGCTAAATGCTTGTCCATGTGACATAGACAAGGGTTTAATTCTCAGCAGTGTTAGCGCCAGCTTGGTTGGGAATTGTTTTTGCCAGAGTTTGCGGGTTGGAAGCTGGTGAGAGATCATATTGCTGCAGTATTGACTCCTTGATTAAGATGACTGCAGAGAAGGGGGCTGGATCTGGCTGGGACAGTGTGAACCTTTTGTGAAAGAGGTGGAGGGATTTATCTCTCATTTCAAACTTTTAAGCTAATAACTCCCAAACTTTTATTAGTTTTACGTCAGATAGTGTTTTATGGTGAGTAGACTGTTATATTTGCAGATTTTTAATGGATCTTTTCCAGTCATTTTGACAAACCCAATTGGGAGGTATTTGCTTGTTAACGTTACATGATATTTTATTTTTTTATAGTAGATGATTTCATGCAGAGTGGAAGTCAGGTGCTCAGGTGCAGCAAACTATTTTTAAATGTTTTTGGGTGATTATTCTCAAGCAGCCAGGACCTCCTCTTTTAGTCAATATTTCTATCAAAGAGTCCTTGATATTTCTTGTATGTGATTGTGTGGTTTGATAATTTCCTGCTCTAGAGTCTGTCGCAGGGATATAGTGATTATGTATAGTAACAAGGGAACATTCTAGGCTCTATGTTGACTGCTAATTGGGCTCCAGTGTAACGATTGTGTCATATTAATGACCCAGATCCAGTTCATTGTAATATTCATGAGGTGTGAGGACTGCTTTTTCTCTCTGAGACTGCACGGTGCAGACGTTTATGAAGCTGTGTGAAGAAGATATAGTTTGTATGTCGATGCAGATACACGTGTGGGTGTTGGGAACAAAAGTTGATTACTGATCACTGTATACTTCACTTCAGTTTATCCTTTCTGTTCCCGAGAAGCAGTTATGGCACATGCAACCTTGTTTCTATGATTAAGGCTTCCCACTTTCCCAATGCCATTGATATGAAAAGGTGTGTGTTGATTTAAATCAGCATCTGATCTGCGGACAAGTGTTGTAGGGTAATCGGCTCTCTTTGTGTCACATTTTGTTGAAAAGGAGACAGAGAAAAACAGACTTGAAACCAGGTGGTCCATGTTAAATCATCCATTTCAAAAGCAAATCCAGAATGAGCTGTTTTGCAGAGGATGACAAAGCCCTTTGGGAGACGTGTGTGTGTGCATTTTTATTAGGGCAGTGGGAGCAGGTTAAAAGGTCCCCTGTTCCTGATGAAACAGGTGGGACCCCTACAGTCACTGGCATGCAATCCTTCCTCTTCCTCCCCCCACAGGTGTGCTCTGCATTGGCATAGCCCTAATCGGAGCATAAAAGGGAGTCGAATTCTTTTTGTATTCATTACCTTCATCTCTAGGTGTTTCTTTATTCTATAAAGGCCCTATCATGTCCTGGCCATTATATTGCATATTTCTCTGCTCTAAGGCACAATTCTGCTGTGCTATTTCTTTTTTGCGATGCTTGAATTGGAGTGTGGCATTTTGTAGTTAAAAGAGGTCATATGAATGTGAGGTGTCCCTCAAGGATAAGAAAGCTAAAGCACTTCATTAACGGAGCAGAACGGAAACAAGTTCTTCCTATTGTAGCCTGAACAAGATCACAATGGACAGGCTTGGTTGACTGATAAGATAGGACAAGGTCATCTGAAGGACAAATGAGTGTTACATCCTGATTGTGGTATATATAAGTCATGAACTGCTGCCTCACAATTTTTCTTATCGCTGTGAGTACAAAGGACAGTCAACCACAAACTTCATCCTGCTCTGCACTTTCTATTTGGCTCTAATTGGAATTCTCCTTTTTTCTTTCATTTCAGTGTTCAGTTTAAAAGATGAACCTTAATGGCAAATTGTGTTTCCTTGTACAGAGTAAAACGATGCATACAAAAACAGGGGGTGTTATTCTGCCTTCTGTCTGCCAAAGACAAATTAGATTTTAATGAAGAATGAAAGTGGCTCTGTGGAGTCTCTGGCATAACGTCAGATCTAGCACAGTAACTTTTGTGCAGTGATGAGGTATTCATTATAGCCAGTTAAGAATGGCAGCTATCAATCTGTAAATGAGCTGTATAAGTCATATAAATTGTACCGCAAGGAAGCACACCCATAAATGTCAAAAATGCAAATAGACCTCATTGGTTCACTGGGCAGACGGGAAGTGTAGAGGAGGGATTCTTTCTTCAGAAAGCTAGGATCCTCCATCCTCTCATTTAAAGTGACAATGGAGGATTTCATCATTGTGACGGAAAAGAGATTCACTGACTTAGGGGAGATCTAGTGTTCTGTGTGGTGAAATAGGAGAACAAATCTTCATAAGACTGTTCTGCCATTTTCATACTCATTTGTTCCAACATCAAAGGGTTGGTTGCATTGTGATCACAGCCTCTGTAAAGTGGACCCTAATTCTAATTAACTGATGTAGCAATGCTGGGACATGCTAACTGTAATGCTGTGTATGCATCAGTGAGAAAGTTATATATATATATATATATATATATATATGAGTGTGTGTGTGTATCATTCAGCCAAAACATTAAAACTTTAAACTCCAGTATTGTGACTGCTGGGTGTATGTGTGAGATTGGGGGGAAAAAAAATAAAAATGAAGGTTCCTTCAATTTGATCTGAGGGAGCAATGCATCTTCATTCACCTTTGTGGAAGTGGGTCAGCATATTGTATTTTGGCACTGAATAGACACATGAACAGAACTTCCTAGAAGCACATTATTATCTATTCTATTTGAATGTGAAATGTATCACGCATTTAGTTTAATGTTTCCCTAACCTTGAAAATGGGGAACAGGCCAAGAGGACTGCTGTATGCCCCAGACATCTGTTGTACTGATTGTGGTTGCTGTTGCTGTTGGTGTGTCAGACCTGCTTGTGAACTCAAAAAGCAATTTAATGTCCACTTGCCAGATTCCTACTAACCTGCTGTCTTGCTTGACATTGAAGTCCCCCTTTCTCTAACTGTGTCTTTGGCTGTCATTCAGTTTGGAGGGACTTGGAAACCTTCTCTTTCTCTCTCTACTCAATCAAGGAAGCCACTGGCATAATGACGCTCCTGTTTCTGGACTTCCCAGTAAATTTTGAATGATGGTTTGTTTGCCATTTCTAGAATGCTAGATGAAATTAGAAGAAACTTTTTGAATAACCTCAGTGACTGAGAAAAGAAAAATACATACAAATAAAGAGAGATTGAGGGACCGTGCTAAAATACAGGATTACGCTTTGATATACCATGGGGGGAGCTCTCCCCTTTTCACTGCAGCTGAGGTCCAGTGTAATTTGCCATGTTTTAAGCTCAATGCCCAGGGGCTGTTATAGGATTTAAAGACCTTACAAAATATACTAGGCCGCATATGTTTATAAATATGAAAGATATTACAAGGTGTAAGAGTGTAGGACTGAGAAAAAGAGAGACCATTATCCTGGCTAAAATACACTGGAGAATCATTAATACGTACACATTTACTATCCCATTAATGAATTTAAACAAGGATGTGTATTGGAAAAGCATTACACTGCAGACTAACAAGTGAGAAAAGAAATTAGTTATAAAACCCTATGATTTATATTAGATTTTATTTATGAAATAAGCAACATATCAGTTATAAGTTTATTTATGATGAGGCTACTGTATATGAGTAATAACACACTGTGCTAAATACATTGCCTACATTCTGTGTGTATACACAGAACACACATGTAGAGAAAATTAACTTAATTTTGGGAAACTTTAACTAGGATTGAACATGCAACAAAGAAATCAGATGCATAAACTTACCCAAAGTAAGTTAAGGAAAAAAATTAATGCGACAATTTTATACCTTTATCATTTATTACTACCAATACAGTCACTGCGGCTTGAAATGGGGAGAAAGTGCTGCAGTCCTCAAGTGTGGAGGACTCCTCTTTTGGAGTTTTTTGGGACAACATAGAGACAGAATGGGACCCCTATACCACCAGTAACAAAGGAAATCTGAGGTTGCATTTGAGTAATGAACTTTTATAGGTTTAGTTTTTTAATTTGCCCTGGGCACATTCTCCAGTAGGGCCAGAAGTCACATGCCTAATTAACTTACCTTTAAAACTTCCAAATTAACCGTCTGTTGTTACTAAATTACATTGAGACATTGAGACAAACATAAAACTTTTATCTCTAATTGTTATGGAAATATTAATACATTAGTTTAACAGACATACAACTTACAGGTTTCAGCTATAAATCATAGTAAATATCTCATCTGAGTGAAATTATAAATCAACACATTCAAACAATTAAAAAAGTAATTAAGTCGTAGACATTATAGAACTTCAAGAGCAGAGAAGAGGGACAGTCAGAAAAAAGGGAGACTTGGAAATGTCCAAGCGAAGGGTCTGTTGATTGGCTGTAAAGTCATGTGTCCAGACCCACACAAGCCCTTTGTATTGCTTTTCTGCTGACTAAGGTTTTTTTTTTAAAAAAGGTGTTCCTATTAATTTGTCCAGCCACTGAGGGTTTGTCACTCACTTTCACTCTCTCTCTTTCTCTCTCCAAACTCTCTTATCCTCTCCGATTTGTTAAACACTGAGTACTGTATCTTCCTCTCCTATCTCCTCTACCCTGCCTCACATTTTTCTCTTTCACATGTGCTTTATGTGAAGTAATTGGTTTAGCAAACTGTTTATCCACATCCTCCACATTTCCCAGCTCATGCGTTGCTGAATCCGGTAACCTGTGTGTCTTCAATCACACAGCTATTCCAGGGGACCGACAATACCCCAGGTGATTTCAGCTCTACTGTTCCCTCGGTAATGGGAAAGCTGAAGACGGCTGGCTGCTGGGACATTGCGCAAACAAGGCAGGCCTGGGGGGAGCAAAGCTCCTCCAGGAAGCGAGCGCATCAGCACTATTGTTAGCACATAGCGGGAGATTAGCACTGATGGCCGTATGTGAGCTAGCAGACTTGGCTGGTGTTCTGTCGGATGGTAACCCAGCCCACCCCTGCTGCCACTGCCACCATGTCACAATTAGCCAGAATAGCTGCAGACATGATTGCTCGCCCTGGTGGCAATGCAGTTAATCCATCTCCAATCACTGTGATATCACCACTCTGGAGATCGTTATCAGCAAAATGAATTCTACATTTGTTTTCACCTGCTAGATTGCATATTTTGCTAGAATGATACACTATCCATTGTTCATGGCTCTGATTTCTGAGACTAACAAGCTCCCAACAGATATCCAGGACTGAGTCATCAACAAAAGATAATTCAGAGCTGTTGAAACAGACAACAACATTGCGCAGCATAAAGTGAAACCTGTCCCGTATTTTTTTAAACATGGGGAAGCAAAAATATAGAACCTTAAACTTAGCCGCGTACCCTAACACTGAAGCCATAGACAAGACCACTGCAGTAGCCAATAACATGCAGTCTGCTCCTTTTAATTCCCGGCACGCATAATGTTCCCACTGCCACACAAACACACTCACACGAACATACACACACAAACACACAAACACAAAAACACGCACACACACATACACAAACACACCCACACACAAACACAGAGTAGCAGTGCATAATTAGTGACAGATTGCTGAACTGTGGTGAACATGATTTTGATGTGCAGAGGTAAAGAGAAAACTCCATGGAATACAAAAATGTCCTTTATGCCCTCCTCTCCCTCTTTTACTCCCATCCTTCTCTCCCATCTATTTCATCCTCTCTTTCTATATTAGGCTCTTCTGGGTTAATCATTCCTAGAGGACGACAGCACCACAGTGCCACAAAAAGTGACACACAGCTGTGTGCAGTCAGTTTCTCGTGCACCCACTCACAGTGACTACAGACCCTTTATAGGATAACCACAGATCTTACAGCCACACTGTAACTTCAAAAGAGGTGAAGAGTTTTAACGCTTTGTCTTTGACTTGTCTCATTTTCACAGAACCAAGTCACTTGACCTCATTCCTCATTTATCCCTATATTTGCCTGCCCTTTCCCTGTGGTGCCACAAGAGGGTTTTCTAATCTTCATCTTATTATATGGTATTCCTTCACCTCTCTTAAGATCCTTGAACCCTATTTTGCTCTGTTGTGTCGTGGGCCCGGTGGGAGGCAAATGCTCTAATTCATTTGTTTGCATATGGGAGATATATCCACCCCTGATGGATGGCTTTGACTCTTGCAGTCCCTCAGTAGCTCTGGGTTTACAACAGAATTTGCTTTTAGTCTCTCAAAGGGCCGCATCCTCAAATAGAGAGAGAGATAAATAAAACAACCCCACACACATACAGTATATACAACATACTGACATGCAGTTCTCCTACTATAACCACATAGAGATACACATACACACATAACCACAAAAGAACTGATTGCACATGTCTACATACATTAATCACACATGCATATTGCATGCATTATTTACCAGTGCCTAGACATGCGGGACATGAAAAAATAAGCAAAACCTACATAGAAAAAGGAGAAAAAAGAGAAAAATGAGTATGGTTATGCCATTGCAGTCTTCCTGATATCTGAACATGAAATCAGTGATTGCCAGTAATCGTTTAGTCTGCTCCATGTCCAAATTTGTCTGCATGGTGACTCTTAATCAGTGTGGTTGCAAACTGTGATGTGATGTGACTGCTAACATGGGATCTCTCTCAATGTCCCTCTCCATCTCTTTCACACACACACACACACACACACACACACACACACAGAACACACACACACACACACACACTCCCAGGGTCTCCAGCTAAAGTTAAATGTCTGCCAGCTGAGCATGTCCCTCAGTCAGGCTTTTGTTTGTTTCCAACTGAAGCTCAGTAATTTGTCTGCTAGTATTTTGTCAGCAATGAAGGTTTAGGGTTGCCAAATTTGTTAGAGATTCTTTATAAAAACAGATACTCTGGGTTTTTAATCATGTTCCGCAGCGCTTGAATTTTTAAAAGAGGTTAAAAAAAATGCAAATTTGTATTTTTCAACATATAGACTGCCAATCAATGCAGGGATCTTTAGGCACACTAGAATCTATACTGCCTCTCTGTCCATTTCTAAATCAGTCACATAGTTAACACTGTGTGTGGTTGTGTCTGGTGATATTGTTCACATCTGCAGTATGTAAAAATCTCCACTGGCTGAAGTCACATTTTCTGACAATGCTTTGGTGCAGATACACTGCTGAGTGCTGTGTACAGCTTGTAGCACTGAGTACCCTGGCATCATCTGTAATCAGATATGTTTTCAGATTCAAACTGAAACAGCAGCCTGTCTAGTGAGCAAATCTGAAACAGAGCTGTGTACTCTGCTTTGTTGATCCATGCTTTTTGATGCCAATTTAAATGCATAACCACTTGGGGCTTTTCTGCATCTGTAAAACTGGAGAAGCCGAGACACCTGTGACTCTGCCGGATGAACGGCGTGCATGTGGTAGGGGAGATGTACCTCTTCAGCTGATTTCATTTCTCCACTCTCTTTCTGTCTCTCTATAGCTCTCTGCCTGACTTATTCTCAAAATAGAGAGCAAACCTGAGCACCCTTTCATGGACAGGGAGCATTAGTAGTATTGTGGGAGAGCATTTGCGTACTTGTTCTATTATTAAATCCCGGTTATGTAAACCACCAGGAGACAACACCAACGAATAATGATTCACCATAATTCAATTGTATAACAGACCTATTTCGACAAGGAAATCAGAGGTGGTGTGTGTGTGTGAGAATGTATAAGAGGGCTGCATTGGTAAATTCTTTGTTGACAGGGAGTTTCAGTGGTAACATGCTTTCTAGGGTGATCTAACTCCCTATAAGTGCTGTCTTTTTAGCTCAAAACTGAGTCATCTAGAAATTCTTTGTGACCAAAATAGAATTCAGTTTGGTATTGTATAGCTCCACTTCTTACGCAACCACAATCAGTCTTCTAAGAACTAATCAAATTCTGTGAAATCAACCACACCTTGTCACGAACTAGCTTGCTCTCGCTGTCAATCGTATCACTTGTTGGGACAATAAAGGGAAAATTGCAAAACAATACAATTAAATAGATGCCTTAGCATATCCTTTACCTTATTGATAAAAAGTTTAATACATGCACCATAGAATGAACGCTCCCTCTGCCCCTCTCTCTGGTCTGGTATGACTTGTAGCTGATGGTGGTTAGTTGTACCTTGTGTTATAGAAAACTAAAGATAGATATCGTGTGTAACTGACATTACTGAGTCAGTTTGCTGACTACTTGACTTTTCTGTCTTTGTGCTACTGCCTTGTTATATGTTAGGATTTACCAGTGGCCCCATACTAGCTAGCTGGGCTAGAGATTGAGATACAGAGATTGAAATGAGAGTAGCAAGGGTGAGTTTTTCTGACCAATCTATATTATTTGGATGTAATCTCTTATTGGTCACCATTCCGCAAAAAGGATACATAAATTGAGAGACTGAATAATTAAAATAATTAAGTAGAGGAACAAGTCCTCAAACTAAATCACAAGATAGGTCTGGAGAATTTTTCTTTACCCTTGTAGCCTATTGTATTTTTGACAGCATAATCTCAACGAAATTCGATATTTTCATCATGTCATTTAGGGTATTGTCTCTTAAAAACACGAATAACATCTGCTTAGGTTACATTTAAAATATGGTTAAGTTTCGGCACAAAATTGGTATCATGGCTCAAAGAAACTAATGATGGCTTTTGGTACAAGATATGCCCTCTGAGTATGGAAATCAAGTAATTTGTCCACCAACTACTACCTCTACATTATAAAAACATCACACTGCTTCCAGCTTCTGGGCTGAAGGTATTTAATGATTGTATTTCAGGCCAATTAAATAAGTGGCCAGTGGTGTCAATATGGTATCATTGGAGGAAAGGTGGGGGTTCAATTATACCGTTGTGTGCTAAAAATTTGTTTTTCTGAACTTCTGAGTAACATCAATCAAATACAATGACAAGCTGGGCAGTATACTACCCAATTATGAGAAAAAGACTTAGTTTTAAAAAATACATGGTTTGGAAAAGGATATTTGAGCAATGCCCCAAACAACCTTACCTTAGTAACCTTGTCTTAATGTCCTTCAAATCTGACCGAACAAATACATTTCAACCTTCAGTCATTTCTGTTGTAAACATGAAACCTATAGAACCAACCTTACTGACCTTTGAAATCAAAACACAGTCCAACATTCCCCGATCTGAAATGCATTATATAATGAGTGTTACTGTGTACCCCCACCAGCAACCTACATGAGTAATTCAATATTAGAGTTTGGTGAATAAATCTCGGTAAGAAAATAAATCTTCATTATCTATGCATCAAAGCAGCATGTAAATAGAAACATTTCAGCATGCTTATCTGTTACCTGTAACACTAGAGTAACGCTCTATTTTATCCTCTCATCTTACTCTCTCTTTAATTCTCTCACTCTTATTCTACTTGATGTCCTTGATATCCCCGGGTGCTCCACATTGATGGAGCCAAATATCTTCATGGAGTATCTAGAATCCTGGATCACTGCATGCACCTTGTTCTTATATCTGTACAATCTTGTGATATCAGATCAGATACCTAACAAAATAAATGGAGCAAAATCTTAGTTTTGCATGACAATCCTTCGAGAACCCATATTTGGTGATACTGTGTTATTAGAATATGACTTGTGAAGGCCAACTTTAAATCGAATAACCTTAGTTTTTTATTATGACTGGATAAATACCAAAGGTTTTTTTTTTATCATGAGATGCCATCAGCCAATTTATTTCTTTAGGTTTTCTCAGCTCTCTATTGCCAGTTTACTGTAGTAGGCAAGACAAGTAGATTTAAATGGAAGCTTGCTGCTGGCATTTAATCCAGATCTACCAAATATTTTTCAGTACAGCTCAGAATTTACACCACACACTTAAAATAGAAAGATAAAACACTGGCAAATGGTAGTAACATTTTACACAGGTCACGTCGTGCCATGCCATCTGACCTGGCAGTTTTCCCAAAAAAAGAAATAGAGGGGAATCACAGCTGCTGTCTTGTGCTTTCTCTCCCCTCTCCGTGTCTCCCTCACTCTCACACACACAAGTGTTACCCCATCTATCCAATCCACATGGGGGGAAGCATAGTCTTGGTTATCATGTTTAATTTGTTTCCCACTGTGTCTCTAGTGTTCTCAGCTGAATTATCAAAGTGGTTTGATCGCGTCAGTTACATACAGCGTGTATCTTAACCAAGTCCGAAAAAGAGCATGAGAAGAGAAAGAGAAAAGTAACAGTAAAAGGAATTTCAAGCATGACCGGCATTTCTTTTTTTGTTGCACACAATGTTAAATAATTACTCAACTTCCTTTGAACACGTTATTATATCACTTACTTATTAAAGACGTATGATCTCCATTCCACAGGGAATATTTCACTGTTAGAGGGAAGAATAGATTCAATTTAATACCAGCAAGTTCTAGGAGCAAACATCACACTCTCTTTAAAAAAAAAAAATAAACTTACGATGAAAAGACAATGGTTTCTTTCCTGGATACTTGCCAAAGGAGCTGTTACTAAGTCCTGACCATGCAGGGTGTCCAAACTTTTGTTCTTGGCAACTTTCCCTTTTTGTTATTTTGAAACTGTAAAAGATGAAAATAAAAAAGTAATCCTGCTAAAAATATGAAAATGTATGCCTTTTGGAAATCAGTCCAGATTTTATTTGCTTAGCTCTTCACATCAACAAGAAATTGACGCCAGGAGCGCCAAAACTTTTTCATGCCACTGTAGACTCTTCAATTGGATATAAGTGTCATAATTTGTGAGTCCAAATTTGTCATACAAATGTCATGTCTGATCATTAAAACTAGACTGTTTTTGTGAAATTTAAATCTCTAAGCAGAACAAAACTGTGCCCCCAAGCCAGCACAAGTGCAATGTGAGAGCACAAAGTGAACATGAGTGTAGTGAGCAGTTACCCATGATGCTGAGGTTCTGCTATGATAATTAAAGTTGGTTGCTTTTTTTTTTTTTCAAAATGTATTTATAGTGTAAATTAATACGGTATTGTGGGGACAACAAGATAAAATGCTCTTTAGAAACTAATTGATGCTGGTTTCTCCTTAGTCCTGCATCCTCAGCATTCTTCCTCTCCAACCAATGAAGTTAACTAGGCGGGGTATTGAGTGCAGAGGAGAGAAGGGGCTGGCAAAGGAAAGAGGATGAAAATAAGGAGGCTATCATGGTGGGTGCAAATTTGATTTCTTCTACATCCATTGTTAGCTTGTGGCTTTGAGAGGCAGCAAAAGCAGAGTCCATTTACTCGTTACTGTTGTGAGGGAGATTAGCAGAGGCCAGGCTTGTTTCTATTTGCGGAATAATGCAGAGTGTGTCTCTATACAAACCTCGCTCTACTCTTGCAGCAGGTCCTCTATTAGATCCCCCCTTTTCTTACATCCCCTCTCTCTTCCTCCATAGAAATGTAAAAGCATGCGATGGTTCATCATTTCTCATCCTGTTTTTATCCATCTTACAGACTTAGATAGCAGAGAGGGTTTATACTGAGGCATGGCGTACAAAATGTGGTAGGGTCATGCTGAAATTAGAAACTTTTGGGGTACCACACACTTGCCAGGTTAGAAATCTTACGCAGAAGGTCTGCTGATGAGGAACACTTCACTGTCGCAACAATGTAATCTTGATTATGTGCTTGCTGAAAACCTACAAGGTTACAAGGCCTGGATACCTCCCTAGATGTTAGTAAGGGGAGGGATTGCCTCACATTGTTCTGAAAATATAAGCTCCCTTGCATACTTTCTGTAGCACTCTTATTTTTAGTATCTTGACTTTTTGCGGCTATGAGAAACCTCCCAAACGACCAGAATGTAAGGATGCTTTTGACACCTTTGTTCATTAAGAGAAATAGGGAGCAGAAAGGCAGCCTTTCATGGGCTCCCATGACAACAACAGAATGCCTGGAACATGCCATGGAGAGGCAGATTTACAAAGCTTATGTAGCCCCACTTCTCTGCCGCCCAATAACTCACTCTGGTCCTGGTGGAGTAAAGGTGTCAGCCAAGGCATTCACACCACCAGTTCATCCAAAAAGAGAAATGGAATGATGAAAGGAAAACACCAGAGGGAATAGGGGAGGACAAGTGGCTCTTTTAATGACTTTGGAGTGTGATGGGAATGCTGTTAATGAGGAGGGCTGGGATAAGAAGCTATGCTTCCCACGTAGAGACAGACAAGCCTGGGAGGAGTCTGAAGAACAACATGGCTCGGCAGATATAGCTGAGCAAAGCCAAGCAGAGCTCTGCAGACCACAGGAGTATGGGATGAATAGAGTTTGACTGCGTGACAGGCAAAGATGGCATAGAGACTGAGAAGCTCCTCTTTTTCTTCTCCTCTTCCCCCTTCTCTCAGAGAAACAGTGGCAGCTCTCTGGTGAAGATCAGAAAGGTGGGAGATGGAAAGTGAGAGGGAGTGGGAGAAAGAGGGAGAAGAGAGAGACAGTAGCCCCAGGAGGGTACATCTCCAGTCAGTAATTCCGCTGGGGCTCTCCCCACCGTTCTTAAGTATCCATCTCCAGATGAAAAATAAATAACCTCTTCAGACGGCCCCCCTCTCCTCTGAGAGAAAAAGAGAGCTTTCCCAAGAGCAGTGTTCACTTTCCATGTAGTAATCTCTCTGTCTCTCCTCTTTAACTCAAACCTCTTCCAAAAACTGTCACATGTACACTCTGTCATGTACGTACTATAGATGTAGATAAGCATAGCATTTCCGTGTTGCACAAGGAAAGATTAAACAGTATTTGAAAAATTAATTCACATCACATGTATGGATGTGTAACAGTAAGTGCAGTGCTCGGCATGGCCTAGGCATGACTTAATGTACCATATCTACTTCAGAAATCATTTCTAGTTACAGAGCAGTGCAATGCTGTTTCATATTTTGAATATTTTCACATGTAAGTCTGTTCATCAACCCAAAAGTAACTTTTTGTTTTGCAAACAAAAATGTCACCAAAATTCAGGGACTGACTTAACACTTGGCCCTCATCATCTTTTTGTCTTTATTACTCCTCATGTAAACACCAGTGACTCATACATGGAAGTGTTAGATGCATCTCTCTGCCTCCACCCTCTGAGTCCTGTCGGCTAAAAGCCTGTGTTATCAGCTTTTGTCAAGGTACATAGTACAATACTGCTTTTGTACATGGAATAAAAAAACATTTACTTATCTCTACCACAATGAAGCATTTGCTCTCTGTGCAAGTACGACTTACAGAGCATAGCAGCTGGTGCTGCCAGGCACTGAAGCTAAAGGCAAGTCTGGCGCGAGATTGTTCTGGAAAGCGCTGTAGGGCTGATGGCCTCGTCAAGAGAGAGACTCATGGCTGATTGTGCATGACGAGTGCTCCCTGCTATCTGATTCTTCACCCTGGGCTTTCATGAGAAAAAAGCTGAGCAGAGGAAAAGGATGTCTCTCATGTGTGCACGTGTTGATTGTCCACTTTGCACTTGTCAACACAAGTACTTCATTGTATATTCAGCATTTTTATTATTTAATTCTAATTTTTCCAGGCCTTTTGGCACAATTCAATACTCTGATAATTCATATGTTTGTGTTATGAACCATGATAGCAATTAATACAAACCTTTTCCTTCTCAAAATATCTTGCACAGTCGTCATAGCAGTTTTATAACTTGGCTCTGGACAGACACACATTAACACATAAAATAAACAGAGGTTCTCTTCCCCCTTTTTTCTCTATCTTTCACTGCCCGCGTTTAGCATGATAATGTTCAGCATCATAATCTGTCCTTTATATTGCTTCATTTCTCTGGTTACAGGGCAGCAATTCATTTCTTAACTCTGCTATCAACTTCAACTCTGGATACCTGTAATGAACACTCTGCTTAATGCTGATATCGTACTGTAAATCCGCTTAGGATCCCTGGTGTTGAGCCCAACAGGGAATGGGGTAGCTACACTCATGTATGCGCACTCTCTTGCATGGTTCATAGCTGTAGCCAGTTGACAGGTCTTTTGTGTGATTTTGCACATCACAGTGAAATGTGTCTGCATGTATTTACAGAGAGTGTGGGGAAGAATTGTCTCAGTATGTGGAAACAGACATGCATGCACTAAGAGGTTGTTACACTGACTTGTGCATCGGGTTTTTGCATGTGATGCTGACCAAGAGTGAAAGGTCAGATTTTTCAAAAATAAACTCCTGCAAAAAAAACACAGAACTTTGCTCAACTATACACAAGCCTGTACACATATTCTGTAGACAGTAGTGTAGACACAAATGAACACACACATTCACATGTAAAACAAACACTGAAGTCTCAAGCCCTGCAGCTGTCTTTAGGGAATGGAATGTTCATTACACCATGCTTTTTTGAAGTATTTGATGAAGAAAAATGTAGTTTAATGTTTATCCTGAGGATACTGTGACAAGGAGGTCATGGGACCATTAAAAATCAATCCATTCTCAAAACCATGAATATATTCCTCAAAATTCACTACAGTATTCTTCATAGATCATGATAGTTCTTATTTTTATTTGCAGAGGTTAGCAAATGCGCAGTGTGTTAGAAGAGGAAAAAGCCATGGAGTCACCAAAAACAAGAGGGTAGTTCTTTCAGGGAGCACAAATATGTAAAATACTTGTTTCAGCCTGCCCATTAAGATTTCATATCGCCCATGTACAAGTGGAAACATTTGATTGATAGCAGCAGGACAGAAGAGTCATGTAAGCTTTATTTATTCAGGAAGTCATAGTACAATCAGACTACAAAGGAAACCTGAAAACAAGATTAATGCTCCTTGGATCATATATACCAAAAGCAGATTACATTAGAATATGTCAATTTATTTGTAATATGTTGCATCTGAAGTTGAAACAACTTGACTTAATTATAGCCCCAGATAGCAACTCATTAAGTGTCTGAGACGGGAAGGGTTCATCAACTGGGAGTGTATAAATGTTCAAGGAGACATTTTAGAAAAAGGTTGACACTGGTGTTAAGGTCACAGGGTCAGCAAAAAGATTAAGAACATGAATATCCACAGCTAATTCTAACCTACATAAAAGGTCAAGATGGGTCACCAAAATCAACCAATAGTCATTCACAGGGGACCATCAATATCTATATTAATGTTACGACAATCTAGCCGGTGGTTGTCAAGATACTGGCTAAATGATCAACCAGCTGTAGTTATCGTCAACAGCAGAGCAAAAAAATCAAACTGAATTGACAACGCTTGTGCTGACACAACAAGCTATTAAATATTTTTTGCAGTTTAGTCGGCACCCTCTTACTGCCTAAACATTTAATGATCCAGCTTTCAGTTTCCTCTCTTCATTAGTTAGATACAGGGATGTCATCATAAAACAGCTTAATGTGACTGTTCAAAGAGGTCAGTTCCTGCAGCAAATGGGAAATCAGTTGAAGCCTACTGTTCAAATCCTGAAGAAAAATCCGGATGAGTAACTTCTGAAGAAAGAACAGAAGGGGGGAATTAGACAATATCTCTCTAATTTGTCAGTTTGCTGTGTTCCTTTGACAGTGCTGCAAGCCAGCCACTTCAGCTACTGCTCTCATCTCTTCCAGGAGACTGACACACCCAGTGATTCACCATGATGTCCATCACACTAGGAAATAAAATGAATTATAATCAAAAGAGCTCTACTGCTCGACTCACTCCTCTTCCTTTTTTTCCCTCCATGTGTCTCACACTTTCTTTTCTTTCACACATATCATACTCATTCGCCCAGAATTCCGTGTATCACTTTGCTTTTTCTTCTTGATTTGTATTCTCCTTCTCTCCCTCTACAAGGTTTCCAATTCACAGCTTAAACTTTGTTCTTTGCCCTCTCCTCTTACCTTACTACATTTCTCATATTCTTTTGTTTTTTTTGTTGTTTTTTTTTTTTTAAATGATCATGTCTCCCTTTTCTGCCCCACTTATAAATTAACAAGAATCGTAAGCAGAGTCAGTTTTAGTTTGCTTCCTATCGTACAGTCCCATGTTACTTTGTCCTTGATTTGCATCACATATGGTAACTGGCTTAGTGTGGTATCATCCTGTGTTAGCATGGCATCCATTCTCATGCATTTTTTTCAAGGAATTTTTGCCAGCCTTTCATATGGGAGGCAGGGAGAGATTTCATATGGGTAATGCCCCCCCCCCTCTCAGGGGCTAACCATGCAGTCTGTCTTTCATCTTCCCTGCTTCTCCTCAAACTACCTTTTGCCTGACTTTTTTCTCTGCCTTACGAGCGTTGGTCTTGTGTCCCTATTTGCCTCCCTCTGAAAATCCCCCACTTTTAGTCATCCTTAATTTCTTCTCCTCCAAGTATAAGCATCTCCATTTAATTCTCTCATCCTCCATGACAGGGTCTTCGTGAAAACAGATCACAAAGTCTTCAAAGACTCAACATTTTTGATGGGGCCAAACCAATTACCTCTCATATCATGAACAACTGACAGCTGCTGTGTATACTGGCAAAAAACCTAAGACAGAGGGGTGACTACGAATCCATTTCACAGGCAGATGAGTCAAAGGAACATTTCCTTGTCAAAAATAATAAATCAAAGAGACAAAACTGGCCTAAGTGAAATTGAGATCGAAAGGAAAGTTCTGAAATATATGCAGTAAAACTCTTCATATCCCAGCTATTCTACCTTTTCTCTTATTTGTTCCTCTTTGCAAAACACCCCCCCCCACACACACACACACACACACACACCCACCCCTACCCCCAGCTTGAAATCTCTTTGGACTCCAAATGCTAATTCAGTCAGGCACTTAATCAGACATATTAATTCCATATCTCCCCTGATTGCACTAATTCCACTCTGGTCTGAGTTTCTACATGCCATCCCTTTGGTGCAGCAGAATTTTAAACTGTGGTGCTAACCGAGGTCCGTTACAGCATTTCTTTTAAAAATAACAACTCCATGTGTTGGCAACAAACGTATTTAAAGGATAATATCTTGGGCTCAGCACTACACGCTGCAGTTTGTATTCTATCATGTTTTGTTGTTATCCTTCAGCCCTACAGCCATTTCAATTTCATTGGACTTGTAGACAGCCATGTTTTGTGTCATTCTGAAAAGAAGTACATGAATTTGTCTTATTAAACTAAACAGACCTCATCATGTGCCTGTTTGCCGATTACAAAAAAAAGGAAATCTGGCAAAAATGTCCACTGCCTCGGAATCACTTTGGCTTTATGGCTGCATATTTGTCTATATCTCAAGGAACTTTGTCTGTAGCAGCAATTATTGACAGTAAATTTATTATACAGTGCAGGCATGAGTATCTTGTACAAACAAGCACATGCCCACACTGGCACACACACACACACACACACACACACACACACACACACACACAGACATACACATACTTACAGAGATAAACAGAATACAGCAGAAAAGCGTGTAAGCTCTCATATTGTCTACTGACAAATGTTGTACATAGCTGAGACATGTATTAATTAAAATCACATTAAAGTACGTATTTAGCTGCATTATAATTTAATTAAGTCACAGATTATGTAATTGAGAGAATTACAAAATTGCATTCTTTGTAGGAAATCATTGTATTCCGTCTTAATGCCTACTTCAAAGTCTGTTAATTTGTTTTATCTCATCACCATCATCTTCCTTAGACTTTTCCAATAGAAAATATGGCTCAGATTCCCCTTGTGCATTTGCATCATGTCAGAGCAAACCACATGAGATTTCATGGATATTTTTAAACTATGTGATATGATCTCTGCCTGTACCAGCAAAATCAGCTGGAATAGACTCGCGGTATAGTCATGGTATTGTCTTTTATAACATAAGTGTTTATCTATCTATCTATCTATCTATCTATCTATCTATCTATCTATCTGTCTAACCCTCATTACCTTATGCCTTACTGTCTGGTCACTTGATTTGGCCTGGTAAGGGCCCTCTACAAAGATGGATTTACCATTAGATAATGACAAATGGCGGGTGCAGCAGAGCTGATTTCAGCACTTACTGCTCCTTTGGGAGCCTGCACTCACCACACTTCAAACCACACTGACCACCCCCACCCAAGATCTTAATTGAACATGTGGCTGTGCAGCCAATTGATTCAGCCTGACATGCATTTCTGGTCATTTCCAGTCAGTGATGTAGTGTGACCTGTGGGTCAAAATATGCTGCGATCTGGAGCAGAAGGCAGTGACATTAGTCTTGATTTGTTGTACTACTACTCTTTCAGAGACATACTTTATCTCTATGAGCTCATGAGAGATAAAGAAAGAAGAAAAAATGGCTGTGTAGTTCTTTGATGTCTTACAGACCCCTACAGATACAACTAGAAGTTTATTGGACTAACTGATGTCGAAGAAGTGATGAGTTTATAATTGCTGCCCTGCGGTCCATGCAAAATACAAGGTGGCAAAAATCATTCTGAAAGCAGTGTTGGGCTGTAAATGCTAAACCTTGATGATTTTTATCTGTCTGATTTATTTTAACTGCAGCAACTTAATGTTTGTGATTCAGGTTTGTGTTTGAGGAAATAGTGATTCTAACCTATGGCTCACACAGAGGGTTTGAATTTCCAAAATCAGTGACAGTGGCGGTGACATGCTTATGAAAAATCATATGTCTCTTGAACTGATGGAATCTGATTGTTTTAGTAGTGACAACCATATTGCATTGCTGTTTTTTTTTCCCTTAATTTCGGTAGATGGTGGGGCTGCACATGAGCAAAAAACTTTTATCACCAGATACAATGACACAATGAAAAAGCAATATTAATTTTGATATTTTTTGGATGAATTAAATTACAATGTTTGCAGTTTACTCTATAACGTATCACAGTACCTGATCAGAGCTGTGGGTGCTGCACTCTTAACCTGTAGTTAAATGACAAAACACTACATATGTACAAAGAAAGACTGGCAAATCACACTTTGTTTCATATCTTTTCTCATCCTAGAAAGACTCAGCCACCACTGAAGTAGCAGATGTCCCTCACAGACTAGACTGTCAGCATGTTTAAGGTTGAGTATGGTTCTGTTTCCTTAATTAGAAAGATATAGATCATTTAGACACATTTTGAGACACTGACTGGAGAAGTCGTTGATATTTTAAATACAGTAATGCAGTTTTATGTCAAAGGAGGGAGGGAGTAATTGATGTTGTTGATGATGACAACAATGATAATGATTACAACAGCAAAGAACATATCCATCATTTCTATCATCTACTTTGCGGGCATAATTTGTCATTCTTCAGTGAAGTTTCAGCTGGAGAGGATTGGGTATTTGTTAAGCTTCCTCAGCTGCACTTCATGTTGTTTTTACAGTATGTTCTGGTTATACCACTTGCATCGCCAGGTCACCTTGTAAGTGTGTAAAGCTCTACATGCACAGCTTTTGAACAATTACAAAAACAATGTATTACTATTGTCATATCATCATACGCTCTCATTTACTGTATGAGCACCACGGGAGCAGAACTTGGAGCTGTAGATTTAAGACTTAGATTGAAGGTGGACTTAAAGGATAAGTCTGTTGATACGCTTACTGTCACCAAATCCCTTGAAAAGAGTAAGGCAAACAATGAATTGATCCGTCCAACAAATGCTGTGTGTGTATCCATGGCCTTATATAGTATCTTGTTCCTCTATCCCATTGTTGTCCAAAAACTACATATATATATATATATATATATATAAAACAAAAAAGATGAACATGGGCACTGGAGTTTATTTTGAGTGAAACATATATACACCTATCGGGTGCCATACATCTCACAAGAGCACCAAATCTATGTCCCCAGCAAATGCATTATTCATTCTACTATTTACTCAATTATTATTTACCACAGTGCCCAACAGTTTTAGAACATTATTTAACCCTTTTTTAAAGACAATATAAATTAGTAGCCTATTTAAGATTATCCTGTATATAAGATTTACATCCTCAGTAGGAGAAAAAAGGGTTCAGGCTTAGTGCATAAACATGCTGGGAGTGTTGGGAAGTAATGAGATACAGATTGCTGGTTCAGTTTTATACTTGGGATTTAATAACTATGATAAAATACAGAATATTGCCAGAATTACAGAAGTGAGATTTGACATGGACATGAGACATGACACTTTAAAGACTTGACCAGACTTCAAGGCAAAAAAATGAGTAGACAGTGCCAGGCAGGCCTTGCATACCCATATACCTTGAGTTTTCAATTTTTAGGCCTAAGCACTGAGATCTCAGTTAAAAAAAAAAAAACAACACAGAAACCTGCGAGTGACCTACAATATCCTTACACTTGTCTTGAATTACTTGAGAATTGTCTTCTACTTGTAGTTTCACCCCAACTTATCATCTCAAAGACCACTGTCATTAATTTTAAGCCTGTTCTATTTTATTCACTTCTATTCTACCCCATTTTTCATCAGATGCACATTAGATAGGCGGAGATATGTTTGCAGTTTTTTTACGGCCAATCGGCACTGGTCTTCTAGACGTAATGCAACTTTAATGTGGAAATAGTACTCACTGGCAAAGCTGCATTAATGAGGCGGAGACAGCAAAATCCTTATCTTAAAACAATGTCTGAGGTCATGATAGGCCCACACAATGATGTTCCAGTGGATCAAACACACACTTATTTGCACTCACAGTTCCTGCACTGCACTAATAGATGATGGGTGAGATGGAGAGCTTTATCTCCGTTTGCTTTTGTTCACCATAATTTATTCAGCAGGGTCTGTCTTCCATGTTGTGTGATCGTGTCTTTGTGTGCGCAGGCTATGCATGTGAGTGTGTGTATGTTTGTGAGGCTCTATGGCTTTGACTGTCCCCTTCTCCCTGGGGAATCTGTTCTTCCGACATAACAGTAACATACTGCAAAGCTCCTCTTGTCATATAGAGCTTCTCAAAGGCCCTAAAACATCAGCATCAGCAGAGTGCTGAGGAAGTGGTTGAAAGGAAAACTAACAAGATGACTCAATGATTATTTAGAAACAGTAAAGAGAATTTTGAATTAGATGCAGTCTGTCCTGGGGGTTTAAAAAATTGCATTTTTGGTAGCTGAGTGGATACATCATAATCTTTTCAAAACAGTGCATTATTCATATTGGAGTCCATGAAATGGAGTGGCCACAAAATACATCACCGTTAATGTATTATCTAATTCAAAGTATTCTTACAGCTTTCCTCTTGTCTTTTCAGGGCCAGAATTATGGCAGATTGGAAGTTAACATAAGGATGACCGGAACCCCTCGGAACTGTGATTGAATTGGCAGGTAAGAACTGAATTAGAGAGAAACCAGAATGCTAAGCTGGATCATCTTCTTTCCTGGTGAAAAAGACACATGCAGAGTCAATCAAATGCTTTCAGAGGAAAAGAAGGACAGATAAAGAAAAAAAGACACATCTTGTGCTTGTCATGTCACACTAATCTCAGCCCTATTATTTGCCATGAGGTAAAAATAACATATTTTGACCAAAGCATATTCAGCTTTTTTGAAAGAATACTAAGAGCTACAGAGAGAGAAAATGACTACTTCATTGTGGATATTCTTTTTTTCCATTCAGTGCTGTCTCTGAGAATGGACCCTTTCAGCCAGAATTAGTCATCTTTATTATCTCAACAAACTATTGCTGGTGCACTTCTTAAAGTGCAGGAAACACACATGAGAGAATTAGACAAGGTGTATAATTCTGCTGGATTGGACACTATAATTCACCAGTGTGTTTCTCTGTCATCTGGCCCATGTACAATATGCTAGGATCCCCCTCCAGTCCCCTGTGAACATGAAAAGGATTAAGTGGGGGAGAGTACATGAATGGCTGATTGAAAGAACTATGTACTACTCCTATTTATTTGTTTTTGTATTATTCCAATTTAGTTCAGCTATTTCATGACAGAGCCACTGAATACTTTCTTAGTTATGTTATGTGCCTTTTAAATCATCAAGTGATTAGATTCGATGTGATATTCATAGAGCAAAGAAATAACAGCATCACCTCAAAAAGTAAGAAGGGACAGCCATTGCTTCCTAAATCAGAGAAGTCAAGGGAAGCAGTTAATGAGTAATTGAGTAACACTTTTAGGAGGGGAAGCCTCTTGTTATTTCAGGTGTACCTTCCAAGTCTGTATTATTAAAATTATCTGTTCAGTTCATAAAGATTGAATAATAGCATCTGCTGAGACCACACTTAAATTTGTTTAGCAGCTTGTCTGGGGTATAATCATTTTGGAAAATGGGGACATTATGAGGGAACAATATTTGCACCATAGGGTGCATTGGGTCCTTTCGAATAGCCACACTTTCTTCGTCTGTTTTATGATCACACAGAGTAATTATTGAACATAATGACTTCCACAAGATGGCTAACCATTGCATTGTAAACCCACAAGGATGATTAACAGGTCGAAATGAGATTGTGGGTATCCTTTGACTAATCTCAGATGTAGATGCAGCCAGCTAAAAGAACCACAACTATCTATCAACAACTATTTAGCTATTTAGACTTTTTTTTTGCCCTTTTTGTGTCTTTATACATTAGCATTGGATAAAAGCTGTTTGAGAATGACAGGTATCTTTACTGAAACCATTATTCAAGGCCACAATACTGACAAGTACTTTGTATAATAATTTAGAACATACAGTGGAACATAGAGAGTAGAACATACAGTTTTGTTGAGTCTGTGACTCAACTACGTTGATTAATTGGTGAGACCCTAGCTTTGCCTTTTATACCCAAACTTTGAAGTACTGTTACCGTGCTATATGTACCAGATGCATACTGCAGTCACATGTGATGCAGATGTATACTTACAGCTAATAAACCTCCAGCTCCAGTTTTATTAATTATGAGTGCAATGGTCTTTAAAGATAAGATGCCCCTTTCACTGAGGGATTAGGTGTTTAGAATGTATTTGATTGATATGAAATGACCAAAGAGATTCAGTCTTATAGACTTTAACCAATCATAGCACAACACTGAATGAGAAAGGACATGTGGCTACTTTAATGCATTAGTAAAGGTAGAGGAAATGGAAAGAAAAGAATAATATAAAGTTACCTAATTGGAAAGATGTGAAAAACCTTTGAACTCTTGGTAGTTTATCTATGCTGGTACTTCCGCTCTTTTCTCAAGACATTTTATAAATTCACCTTTGTGTCAGATGATTTTTTTATTTTATTTTTTTCAAAATATGGCTGCTAGCCTGCACACACAAATATGCCTCTGGTGTGAACAGCCCTGCTGCAACTCATGCATGTAACTTCCACTACACGTCGGCTCTACTTTTGGTGTGAACCACTGTCGCAGTGTCAGGAAGAATTTACTTGCCTCTAGACTAATGATACTGTTTGTCTGTATTGGCCATATGTTGTGATAATTTTTGCATCTAACATCCCTGCCATGATAAATCATTCTGTATTTTTTTATGGTCAATACAATGGCAAGTCGGGCACTGACTCTCTGGCCTTCTTTAATTCTGTTAGTTCCATTGTATTGCTTTGAAAACTCATCACATATTCAAAGTGATGATTGTCAGACCTCTTTAAAAGCTAATTGGCATTCAACCTATTTGATATGACTCGCATGAGTAGTTGCTCTTGCGATTCACTCACTTCAAAGCTCCTTTTCGTGCAGTGTTTCTTTTATTTTATCCAACCTTGATATCTGTCCCTGTTGGGCCGCAGATTGAGTTTCCTAATGAAAATGTATTGAAATTGTGCAGTGGAATAAATTCATGTTTTTATTTCATGTAGTAAAATGTAGCTTTTTGTTTCGGCAATAAATTTCAGGAAAAAACAAGTTGTTGACATACTTGTCCAAAAGATGTGTACTGATGTGTGGTGATTTGTTACTCAGTGAAAAACATCAAATTAGTCTTGTTTTAAGAGAGGAGAACAATAACTTTGCAATGTGCCTCCTCACCGAGGCCCTCACTTTTCTTCACTTTCACTTTGGCATCATTTAATTAGAAAATGATATGATGGATTAAAGCAACATAAGACAAGGACAGTCCAGGATAGCTTTGTAATTTAATATCCTGTGTTCCTTTACAGCTTTAGGAAGTGGTAATGTTATTCAAGATGAGAATCATTGTCTTTTCCCTCCACTACCTCTGCAAATTAGCTTGATATGAAAAAGTAAAGACACTCATCATTTCAATTAGTTCTTGTTTTCATTGATGTACTTTATCACAATTTTCTGTGTTTTGTAGCAGAATGCAAGAAAATATAAAATTAATCTAATACGATAGGTGATATAAAGAGATCATAAGAATATAGATTAGTAGCTGCAAGTTTTGAAAAAATAATTGCATCAGGTGTGCGCTTCTTTGAGTGAATCTTATTTGTAAGACAAAGGAAATCGTTGCTGTTGTGAATTACTCTAAACTAGGGTTCTAATCTATCACTGATAGCAACAGTTTTTATACAAATCCCACAATTTTTCACCATAAAAAAAATACTGTACTAAATTAAACCTCCTAAACAATGATAAGGGACAATGTTTTATCTGCTGAAAAATCTTTTTTTTTTTTTTTTATTGATTTATTACCTTATTTAAATCATGAAATAATAATCAAATAATAACTCCCCCCTCAGGCCTCAAGCATGCATTTATATGAAAGTAAATGATCAAATTCATTATTGAAATAATGTGTTTCCCCACCACTAGACCCCTCACACCCCAAACCCTCCATCGTTACCATTATAAGATGCATCCAACATATTTTATTTGACATATTGCTTTTCTTGCTGTCAGTAGTTTGCTTTCTCTTAGCAGATGCTCTGCAGAGCTGACCTTCAGTTCCACTGATGTTACCCTGTTAACTGACACATCAATCAAGGAGATATTACAAGCATGTGTCCTTGCACATGTCAACACTGAACAGATCTTAAAATCATTCATATGTTCTGAAAAGAAGAAAAGAGGTGCAATCTTATTCCAGAAACCCAGATCTGCTCTTTTAATTCACTTACGCATATCAGTAATGTAAATCTGCTCTTCCTGTAAAACCACAACAGATACTGATTTTGTAAATAAGTCATTAGTTTCCTTCTGGATTATGCCAGTCCAAAGGGATTGGAAGTGTACAGGAACTAAATTTTAAACCAGATGAATTTATACACACATTCGTTTTTCACAGACACCTCAGTTTAGTGTATTTTCTGACATGGTAGCAGTCAGGTTGTAGATACCATAATTGTGCTCCTGATCTCATCTGATCCCACTTGTTTTCTTGAGCTCAAGCTCAACGACAGAGAGACCGTGTGGCCTAGACATCCAGGTTCAGAGCCTCAAAGTGACCTCTGTGTGGTTCGGTCAGACTCAGAGTGATGCATGCTAACCCTGACCTCAACTAGACACTTTAGATTGACAGCAACATTACGGATAGACTCATTCATCCTATTTCCTTGAAGAGTAGTAAGCAGCTATTTTCTGCTCACAGCCTCTCTGAAATGTTCGCAGGGTGAGGAATAATTTTATTAATGCCTCTTGTCACCCCCAAGCCCCCACTAGCAACACGCTGCTAACTGTGAAACAAGAGGCTGTCACATACACAGCTTGTGAAAATTTGCACATGCTAAAAGCACACACCACTAACACTAACATACATACAAATAGGTGCACATCACCTGTTGAAAAATGTTTGCTGTTGGCAAAGATCTGACTCATTGCTTTGTTTTTTTTCTTCAAGTGTAATCGGAATCAAAACATTGTGTAGGAAGGATTAAAGAGGTATAAAATCAAATTTATCTTGAACAGAAATTATGTTTCTAATGATTTCAATCAATGGCTGGAGTGTATGGATACTTCTCTTTTTGCACAGTATGTGTGTCAAATGTGTGAACATTGGATTTGTGTAATTTTTACCAGTGTTAGAAAGAACATATCCATACGTGTGTGTGTGAGTGTGTGTGTGTGTACCACCTCATGCAGATGCAAGTGTATGTATCCTTGCATGTGTTTCCAAGGCCAACGACCCTGGACACGCTGCTGACTGAGAACTTCTGTCCAAAGAGGCCAATTGAAATTACGACGATCTATTTATTAGGAAAATGTATTACTCCAAGGGTCATCCTCTGACTAAGGAGGAGGAAACTGCTCTGTGTATGTCTCTGTGTAGAACTGGCCCATACCTGAAAAGTGTAATGCCCTGCAGTAATGATACAGCATCATTATCATGCTCTGGTGACACACCACTATCTCTAGCAGATACCAGAACATTGACTCACAAGGAAAGCATCATCACCAACAATGACCTCATTCAAAAATAGAGACGGATGAGTCATTGTAAACAGCCAGATACTGTTTGCTTAAAGAAGCACCGAAGGAGCTCTTGGAAAATTGAAAGTGATAGGTAATCCTTTATCCAGAAGCTGATAAAAAGTTTTTATTCATAGCCTTAAATTAACCCAAGCACTGGAAAAATGACAAACAATGAAAAACTTGAAGTCCTGGTAAGGTCTTAGTATATCAGTTACTCATGCAGTGCTCTTTTTATTCATGCTAAACCATCTTTACTCTATTGTGCTTTATTGAAACAGGACTGAAAACTCCCTCCAGTTCCCCTCCACTCTTTGCTTATTAAGTAACTTAGATGTTTGATCTTCACTGTGCAGATGGATTCATATGGAGAGTTTGAAGCAAAGTTGTTTTCCAGTAAGAAATTTACAAGTGTAATGTGGTAAATTGACAACTCCAGTGAGCATACAGTAAGAATGGACTTTTCCATAGGGGACATAGGGTGCGGAATCGGACATTATTTTATATAATCATTTAATTTTAAGAATTCTTCATGGGGTAATGGAAGGTAAAGCTATGGAATAAGCAGTGTAATACGCCTTCAGGTATTTCATTAATTAAATGTTTTCCATTTCTTCCATTTGGTTAGAAAAAAAAAAATTGAGCATCCCAGTTGTCTGTGACCTTGTTTGCCTGTGCCTGTGTTCCTGTCTCTATTGTCAAAAGCTTTCAAAAGAGGCTTTCCCCTCATCACGGTGAAAATGACATGAACAGAAATACAAATTAACAAACATTCAGACTATATTAACATTCCAAGGGCAAGCAAACACAGTCTCCTCTTTTTGTTTGACCCCTTTCACTGTTGTTAAACTGACAGTTGCATAGTGCATTGCAAAACATAATGCAGGCATCAGTATTTTCAGATTGAGTGCTAATGTATGCAAAAACTGTTGTTACTGAGTGATGACCAAATTGATCATGAATCCCATTTTTATCCAAATGATTTATGGACTTTTTTAAAATCTAACTTTGCTTAAAATCCAAACAAGGTCATGTAAGGTTTTTAAATGAACATCTGTATCTGCAACAGTCCCTGTCTGTATTCTGACTGGAGACCTTTGTTGTGTTTCATACACCTTTCTCAGCCCCAGATTTCTTGTCTAAATCATCAGCGTATGTTGTCCAATTGGGGCAAGTTCTATTATCAATTTCTAATAGCAGATTATTTGAGCAGATTGTTGCAACCACTAAAAAGTCAGTTTCTGAATTCCAGTTCCAGGTGGCGACTGTGAGGGGATAGTGTTAAGTACTGTATGTGTGTCAGCCCGCTACCCATAAATTCATTTACAGGAAGACTGGCTGAGACAGAAAGCTTACTTGTAGCTGATGTCAAAACAGCTCATTAGATCCACTTACTTCATGCTTGTTTTTCTTTTTTCCTTTTTGTTTTTTTTCTCCATTGTATAAGTTTCCAAGTAGGACTGTACGGTATGTTGGTGTTAATGAGCAGGGAAAAAAAAACATTTTCTGCTTCTTATGCAGTCACAAAGAACTCAAAGACTGCATTAAGAGGATGAAATAAATTTGGGGAAACTCAGCACTTGAATCACAGAACCTTGGACATACACTTAAAGGTGTGGATTGGATTTTATATTATGGGAGGACTTTCAAAGAAACGGGACAAAAAGTCACACAATTGTGGAATTAAAATCATTGATAAATGTGGGTATAATTGAAGTCCCCCAATTTACACTAGAGAAATAATTCACTACCAAATAGGGCTTAAGTGATATTTGCTTGATATGTATCTTTAATGGTAATATTGTTCCTATATATTCTTTTAATTAACTTGTGCTTTTTCTTTTCCTTTTTCCTTTTTAGAGTAGCCAGTTTAGTGGAACTTTGTCTCTGCCCCATTACCTTCAGATTACAATGTTCTAGTTCTATACCACTTTTCACCAGTTATTCTGATTCATATTTTAATCAAGAGATTCTGTTACTGAAAAGGTTTGATCAGCTGATTCAAATAGATGATAAAGTACAAAGGGTAGGCTTTTAACAGGGCCTGTTTGATTTGTAACTTCCTGATAGTTTTTCATGCAATAGTTGCTTGTTGAAACAGTGTTTGTTAGATTAATCAAATTCATTTCACCATCTTGCTTTGGATGAGACAGACAAGCTGTGAGTGGAAGGATGTCAGGCTTGTGGGCAGGGGAGCAGCTGTCAGTTTGTCACACTTGGCTAGTTAGTACCAATTCAAAGTACTCGGCTTGTCTGTTTCACTTGGCTGGTTAATACAAAAGACACTGAAAAGGAGCTGCTCTTCTTTTCTCTCAACATCTCAGAACACTGTATCATACAGTGGTTTAAAATCAGTGCATTGTTCCGTTAAGCTATAGAAAAATGGGGTAAACTCCAGAATTCAGTCAATCACACATGATGTATTAGGGTTTGAATTATGTGATAAGTGTTTGCAAAAATACATGTCCTGCTGTTGCAACACTATCAAAACTGGACAGATCTATGCTGTGTTTTTATTGATTCACCTGTGAAACTTCATATAGAGTCGAATGATATTTGGATACAAAGTGCAAAAAAAGGATAAAAATGTAAGAATAGAGAAAAGAAAAAACAAGAAATAACCATAACTGCAAGCCCTTCATAAACAGTTCATTATAATTTATAGTGGTCAAACAGCTTGCACAAGTAGGAAAATATGATCATGAATGGCCCAAAGAGGTTCAGAAATCCCAGAGATATTGAAACTCAAATTTGAAAGAAGTACCATATCATATTGGCATTGTATTGGAAATGTAACTTGCTTTTCTTAGAAAAGACAAGAATATCTCCTCTATGACTCTCCCTCAGTGTAATACCACTATCAAATCAAATAATGCAGTTCTTTTGCATTGATCGGTTGGAAAACACACTCAGAGCTGACCAAAATAAGAGTTGCAGTAGTGGCTAATTAGTGCATATTCGGTGATCATTTGCAGATAATACACACCTTGCTAAGCAAGTTGTCTAGTCTGCTACTACATGAAGGTGGTTGGTGTGATGTGAATGTGCTGAAGAGGTTGTCTGCGGAAGAAACACTTAATTATTAATATTTTATGTGTTTGTTTGTGTGTGAAAAGAGCTTAATGTATTCTTTTTCTAAGAAAGACTCATGTTCGCCCCCATTAACATTGCTGTCTGCTATGTATTATTGAAATTCAATTCAAGAAATAATTATGTATGTTGCTGGGAGCCACAGGAGGTCATTCGAAATAAATTAAATTTGAACAAATGGTCAGCACAATATGTTGCAGGCTTTAAATTAATTCATCATGAAGTACTACAGAGACAGATAAATAAATGAAAGACAAATACACGGAGGAGATGGAGTATTATAAACTTAGACAACCCATACAAAATACAACTACAGGTCTCGAAAGTATATTAGCCTTTTAGAATAGATAATTCCAACCTTTTTGCCGTCATCGGTAAAAACAACCAATCAGTGACATCTACGCGTAACCCTAGTAACATTTTCAGGTAGATTAGAGGGCTTGGAAACTGCATCATCTGGAAAACGAAAAATCAAATGCAGAAAAAAAAAGATTTTAATTACAAATATTGAAGCAAAGCAGTTGAGTCGTACTGAGTGGCACACTGTTTTCATTAACACAACTGTCTCAGCAGATACACAGCAGCCCCTGACAGTGGCTCAAGGGGAGGATGCTGTGTCCTGTCGTCACCCAAATGAAACACTAAAATACTGCTCAAGATAAACAGACAAAACACCAAACAGAAAAAACACCGAATGCAAAATATGACTTCATGGCAAAAAAACGATAAAATGATAACTACAATACAGAGGCCTACCTTCATCTAATCTATTCATTACAGTAGTCTTGGTGTCTTCTGCATGGTTATGCTGTGAGGCTCGGGAGAAGGGAATGAGGAGAAGGCTTGTGATGCATGTGGTGGGTCTCCCTCCCACGCTGGAATCCATAAAGGATTTTGGTTTATATTTGGATTGCTGCCATTATCAAGAAATGACCTGATTTGATTTATATCTCATTAATCTCTCTCTAACGCTCTCGCTCACTCTCTCAAGAATAGCATACATGCCGACCTTCCTGTCACACACGTCTCTCACTCTATAATTTCTCATCATCTTCCCCCATGCCAGGCAGTGTGAAAGCCAAAACCCCTGTCAGTCACTCTTCACCAAAATGTTAATAATCAGCAGCGACTCAAGCATTAACTGAGTGACGGAAGCTTCAGGCAAGTCCCATCTCACTTTCCTCACCTTTCAAATGAAGCCCTGAATGTGTTTGTGAAGGCTGAAGACCATGTTTTGTTGACCATGGAAAGAGAGCAGAGAGAAATCACCCAATGCTTCTCGTCAAGCACCGACGACACAAGAACTATTTTAGGGGACTTTAGCCCCACTAGAATATCCCGTAGCCCTACTAAATAATTCACTCTATCTTTTCTGGCAGATTTATAATGCAAAAATACAATACAGGCTCAAGAATTACAGTAGTTGTGAAAATGGCTGAGACTAGGACTCAATGTAAACTGCTGTGCAGCACATTGTGTGCACTGGTGAAACCAGCTGCGGAGTTGTAACTGTGCATTCAGCCATAAAGAATATAAGAACAGTGTGGTGAAACATGGACTAAAATGTCCCATGTATTTTAAATAGGCGACTGTGAAATTATGGTAGGCTTTCAAGGTCAGTGCCATAGCTGATTAACGCAAATTCCTCCCAACGCAGATATTCTAACAATAGACGTAAGACCACCTGATTATAAAAAAAAAACATCTTGAAATCGTGCAGCTGTATTGCCCCCTATTATCTGTAGATTGTCAGGCTAGATTCATAAAAGTGACAGGTGTGGCAGACCTGCATCAGTTATCTCTTGGATATGTCAATTATTTGACATATTATACCAATTGTTTGATTATTTAAAAGTGGCAGCCCTTTTGTCCAGGTTAAAATCAAAAGCTTTGTGTGTCTCTGGTTATTAGTGGTAACTGTATGAAGACTGAAAAGTGTGATGATTGTACTGCGTATGTGCATACTGTGGATGAAAAGGAGAGCTGATTAATATCAGCAAGGCAGCTGCTGTATTTATACAGCATGAGTATTGATTAGTTGTGACGTGCAAAAAGAAGAGTCTCTTTTTTCTGTGGCTGCCAAAGCTGATTCCCATTGGTTACCTCTAAGTGGTCTGATGGCAGTTCCTCAGGGAGTTTTTATGGGGAAAGAAGAGAAGGAAGGAGATCTGGTTGATGCAACTGCACCTTGGTGTAAGGCATAATATTGCACATACTTGTACCTGTTTTCTTTACAAGTAAATCTGTACATCTGCATCTGCAGCTGGTGTCAACATATTGATGTTCTCAATACAGTTTGCTAGTATTTAGGCTGATTAATTTTGGAAGCCTAAGCCTACAAGTGAGATTTACTTGTGGAAAACTCCTGGCATCTTTTGACAAGCTGTGTGTAAGATGTTATTTTTTTCTTGTCATCTTAGTCGGTATACTGCTAAACAGTTTTACACAGTTGTGTGTAGCCATGTACCAAGTTTTAAATTTCACAAGCTAGAAATTAATTAAGAAATGTTGGAGATCTCGCTCTTGAATTTTCTGCAGTCGTTCTTAATCTGGGTCACGCTTTACTTTTTCTTTACCAGGCAAAAATACCGCTAACACTTGATAATATGTCAAAACAAAAGTTAATATGCGTTCTTTTCTTGATCTTGTTTTTCTTATTTCCGTCCATCTAACTCCTTTACTGCACCAAGTAAATCCGATTTTTTGCTTTCATTGACTGCATGAGGACATATGGTTGTGCTTCTACTTCATCTTTTTTCTGCTGCCACAATCTGCATTCTGTTTTGCTGATTAATTGTTTATGTCTTTTCAAGGTTTGATCTGTTGAAGAGGAGGATGATTAAATGGCATAATAAGATACAGTGATACCTTATCTGAGGGATAGTTATTCACAAATTCATACTGTGCAATGTATTTTCTTGTTGATCATTTTATTAATAGAATTTCTCATTGAAAAAGTGTGTGCCATAAATATTCCTCAAAATTGTCAGCTTTATATTATATAAAACCTATTTCTGACAGGGTCAGTAGAACGTTGGCACAGAAAAAAATCATATTCTACCCTAGATTGTACCATAGTTAATTGTTTCTCGCAAAGGTTTTAATTCCTAACCAATTAAAGCCACCATAATGGAATGTGATTTTCAGCCTGGTGTGTGATCCCTGTCACATTTGCCTGGTCCTCTGCATGAAAACACATTCTTTCTCTAGCCTCAGGCTTTAGCTGCCTAGAATTTGAATTTTGTAATTGAAGAATTAATGGAGTCAGTAATCAAGCAATTAATCAGTAGTTACAGTAATAGCCTGACGTTCCTAAGTGAAGAGCTTACTGTTTTCTGTTGCAGATTAGTCTGTATTGAACATACTGTATGGAAGCAGAAAACCCACAACAACATTCATGTAGCTGATTTATTCTACTCAATTCAGAAATTAGCTGTCATGTCAATGCTGTTAAACATTTATTTAGTGCTTTATTTATTTTATATTTAGTGAGGTAGCAATTTTCTTTTCCTTTTTTATACATGTGTGTTGTCACATCACTTGGCTTATAGATTAAAATTCATTTGTGTGACAGCCATAGATCTCCTCATTAAATAGGGAGAATCACTGTACCAATTTGTAGTTTAACTACCCATATGGCTCAATAGTTCAGTGTTCATCACTGCCATTTCACTACAGGTTGCAGAGCTAGCACTTTCTGTGTGAAGTTCACATTTTTTCTTCGTGCTCACATTGATTTTCTGATCGTACTCCAGGTTCCTCCCACATCCAAAAACATTCAGGTCAGGGAGATTAGAAACTCTATAAATACCTCTCTTTATCTGTGCTACCTCCATGGCTGCTCAGTGTTTCCCTGTCATTCACCTAGACAAGTGGGAAAAAAAAAAACGGCTTCCTGTAACAATGATGAAAAATTATGTGTGCAAACAAATTCTGTCGACTACAAGATAAACAAAATGTTGAGACTGTTATTAGTCTATTCAAATAGTCATGATATGCCTTTGTCACTGTACCCACATCTCAATAATAACTACTGGATACAGTACTTGTTAGTGAGCACAGCTGTAATCTAGTCTTTACTATAAATTGATGAGGTCACTCAGGAGTTTGAAACTATAACACAAAAGCTTAAGCATTTAACACATTAGTAGTATAACACATTACCCTTTCATGAATCCATTTTTCCACAGGAGGGCTGGTGTCTGATATTTAATAATTCAATCTGTCTATAGATTTATTGTGGAAACTATTCTTTCTCAGCTGCCACTAAAAAAACTCTTTTATATCAATCTGAAGATTCTTCTCAATGGTATGATGTTCACTGGCAGCGATGTGTGACTGATAATGACTGCTTTACTGGCTTTATGAATTCAGTTCTAAAAGGATCCTTTTATTTAAACAAGTATGTTTTTGGTGGCTGTGGCTAAGGTGGTAGAGCGGTTGGCCACCATTGGGAAGGGTGGTGGTTCAATCCCCGGCTCCTCCAGTCCACATGTCGAAGTGTCCTTGGGCAAGATACTGAGCCCCACATCACCCCCGACGTGTGTGTCGTCGGTGCGTGAATTTGTAGGTGTGTAGTTGTGCATCAACGTGTAGAAAAAATGTGCCATGTGAATGTGTGTATGAATGGGAGAATGTGAAAGTAGTGTAAAACTAAAGCTTTTATATAAGTAGGTGTGTAGTTGTGCATCAACGTGTAGAAAAAATGTGCCATGTGAATGTGTGTATGAATGGGAGAATGTGAAAGTAGTGTAAAAGTGCTTTGAGTGGTCAAAAGGACTAGAAAAGCACTTTATAAGTACAGTCCATTTACCATTTATATGGTAAATGGGCCACTTTTAACACTAACAATTTAAAATAAAGTTTAAGAATGAATTTCAAGTTCCAAGTTCATGGGAAGTTTGTGAACTATTTATCTTTAGCTAAGGTTCTACATTTTGTGTTTCTCCTTATCACTTATACTTTACAAATGCCATCTTCTTTAACCATTAGTCACTATGTAACCATGAAAACGTGAAAAAATTTTGATAAATACAGATGGGTTCAAAAACCCAAGAAGATAGTGTACACTGAATCAATTAAATAAACATCTGTCATTTATTCTCATGTAGCTGCCCCAGCATCATCCCTTTTGCACAGAGTAAATCTTAATCCAAGAATACAGTAATTGTATTTCAACAGTTTCCTCTGGCATGATACATAAATAGTTGCACAAACAAACTCCCCAGTTCCGTTTTGGCGTGCTTGCTTGACATTCTAGTCACATATATGCCTTTGAGGAACTGTGAGTTGTAATCAGACGTTTCCAGATATCTCAACTCAATCGAAGGACTGGTGGGTGGCGAGCTTCCTTATTATTCATGTCCCCCCAGTCTAAAATATAAATCACACAACACAGCAGTCATAGCTGCCTTTATTCCCTCCTTTCCTTCTCCCATAGAGATGCAGCAAAGAAGTTGGTGGCATCATTGTGATTTTCTTTTATGTGACTGAGATTGAGAATGCAAGGACAGTGAACCCAGAAACAGAGGCCGTCCTTCAAAATGTGTTTGTATGTGTGTATACTTATTAGTGGTTACAACAGATACACAAATCTAAAGAATATCAATAGCTTAAAACCTTCAAATTTGACTTTTTTGGAATTATAATTTGCTATGTTTTCATTGTTTTATATACCATTGAGTATTTCAATGGTAATACTTAGATTGATAAACATGCATTACACCCATACATTCAATTATCTAATGCATCCTTTTCCCTTTGTTTTCTCTTATTTCATTCCAGTGGGCCCAAATACTCTTTCCAAAGAGTGGAAGACCAGTCAACGAATTATGAATGTTAAACAAGATGACCTCCTCTCAGCAGCAGCAGATGATGCGAGGTCCTAGGTGGAACCGGGCCTTGTCCGACCCTTTGCTTGTGCTGCTTCTGGCCCTCCAGCTGCTGGTGGTGGCAGGGCTGGTACGTGCTCAGACGTGCCCCTCTGTCTGCTCCTGTAGTAACCAGTTCAGCAAAGTAATCTGCACCCGCCGCGGACTGCGGGATGTCCCTGATGGCATCTCTACCAACACACGCTACCTGAATCTGCAAGAAAATCTCATTCAGGTCATAAAGGTGGACAGCTTCAAGCACCTAAGACATCTGGAGATCCTGCAGCTGAGCAAAAACCACATACGCAAAATCGAGCTGGGGGCCTTCAATGGACTGGCCAGCCTCAATACCTTGGAGCTTTTTGATAACCGACTCACCACCATCCCAAACGGGGCATTTGAGTACCTGTCCAAACTGAAGGAGCTTTGGTTGAGGAATAACCCTATAGAGAGCATTCCCTCTTATGCTTTCAACAGAGTGCCCTCGTTACGGCGGTTGGACCTTGGGGAGCTAAAACGGCTCTCCTACATATCTGAGGGGGCCTTTGAAGGGCTGAGCAATCTGCGCTACTTAAATCTGGGAATGTGCAATCTAAAGGAAATTCCCAACCTTATTCCCTTGGTTAGACTGGATGAACTGGAGATGTCTGGGAACCAGCTATCCGTCATCCGGCCTGGCTCTTTTAAAGGCCTCATCCATTTGCAAAAGCTCTGGATGATGCATGCCCAGATCCAGACCATAGAGAGGAACTCTTTTGATGACCTGCAGTCACTAGTGGAGCTCAATCTAGCCCACAACAACCTCACCCTTTTGCCCCATGATCTCTTCACTCCTTTGCATCACCTGGAGAGGGTGCATTTGCACCACAACCCTTGGAATTGTAACTGTGACATCCTCTGGCTAAGCTGGTGGCTTAAGGAAATGGTACCAGCAAACACCAGCTGCTGTGCCCGCTGCAGCTCACCTGCTCACCATAAGGGACGATACATTGGTGAGCTGGACCAGAACTACTTTCACTGTTATGCTCCTGTTATTGTGGAGCCTCCCACAGACCTAAATGTGACAGAGGGAAGTGCCGCAGAGTTGAAATGCAGAGCCAGCTCTTTGACCTCAGTAAGCTGGATTACACCCAATGGTTCCATCATGACACATGGTGCATACAAGGTCAGGATCTCTGTGCTGAACGACGGCACTCTGAACTTCACTAATGTTACCATGCAGGACACAGGCACATATACATGTATGGTCAGTAATTCTGCAGGTAACACAACAGCATCTGCCACACTCAATGTGTCCTCTACAGAGAACAGCAGCTTCAGCTACTTCACCACAGTGACAGTAGAGACCATAGAAACACCACATAATGAAGGCTTCACTACTACTGTGCAACACAAGGTGGGCCCAACCCCCTCCACTAATACATGGGAGTCTGTTTCAACCACCTCATCAACTACCACCACATTTCGGACCCCACTCTCCACCCGTTCCACAGAGAAGACTTACACAATCCCGGTCACGGAGCTGGGTGGGGAGGGCTCACTAAACGGCTTAGATGAGGTGATGAAAACAACCAAGATCATCATTGGCTGCTTTGTAGCGATCACACTCATGGCAGCTGTCATGCTGATTATCTTCTACAAGATGCGCAAACAGCACCACCAGCAGAACCACCACGCACCCACACGCACCATTGAGATAATTAATGTGGACGAGGACTGTGTAACAGGAGGCCCGGGCATGGAGGGCCACCTGACTCTGCCTCCTCTTGAGCATGAGCACCTCAACCACTATAACACCTACAAGACTGCCTACAACCATGCCTCCACTATCAACTCCATACACAGCTCAGCGCACGAACCTTTGTTAATCCGGGCCAGCTCAAAAGACAATGTACAAGAGACCCAAATCTAATACTTTTTTGAAAATGAGACATTATAAAACCAATGGAATTACATTAAAAAAAACATTAATGACAGGACATTGCTGATAACTGGTTGTGAGGACTGTGGCTCAAACATGGAGCGATAGACTCGTGTTTGGCAAATCAGTGGCAGGTGATGCTTATTCAATGACTTTGGGAATTAGGGTATGTCTACTGTTTCAAAAAGTGTCTTTACATAACAGAAGTTATTTATTTAAGAAAAAAACTATTGTGGTTAAATCAAGAAAAACTGTATTCTGCAATTATTTTTTCAACACTTAATTCACATTTTTTTTCTCCCTCTCATTCCATGGGATAGGTTTACTAATATGCTTTAAAACTCTTAAGACATCTGTCAAAAAAAAACAAACTCTTGAAGCAGTTTTTTTTTTTTTTTTTTTTTTTTAGCAAACTGCAGACTTTGGATCAGATGAGACTAATCTCATTTCCCCCGTGTATCAATGGAATCTAGAGCACATTAGTGATTTTCTCCAGCTGTTGATTAAGTGATGAAATCTTTGTGATCATGTGTAACTAGGATGAATTAAACACTTGTTCTTTATTTTACAGTGAGTGACAGAGCCGTCAGTGATTAATTTGATGATAATTCGCAGTTTAATTATATCTGTTACATACATTTTAGACACTCTTCTTTGTCATCAATAGACTGGGGATCCTAAACGAGGGAGATATGTCCTGTGTTCTTCTATCGTAAAAGCCAAGGCTCACTATTAGAATTACATTTTAATTAAATCAAATTCAATAGATTAACTATAAAAGAAACATACATTTGTCGTTGTGTTCCTTATGTATATGCAAAATATAATTTTGTTCCTGATCTCCAGTTGTTTAGACTCAAATGCCAAGCCTCTCAGAGACATGATTATTATAAAGAAAAAGTCATTAATTGCATTTCGACCAATTTTGCTTTCTGAAGGTCATGATACAGGAGCAGCATTAATGGGCGCTTTAGTGTGATTTTAAATATAGGGAAAGATGCAAAGACCAAAAGTCATGTGAAAAACGTGGATGATCTTAAATTCGGGGAAAGGTCCACTACCTGCAAATGTTTCCAATGTATAATGGCCTCACCTTTACCTTACAGTACTTTGTACTGCTGCATATAAGGATGATTGCTTTGAAGCCACCTTCTTCATGCTGTGACCCCTTACCTCATTTGCAGTACTGCAGAATAGAATGCTGTCAGAAGCAGACTGATGAGCTGAAGAAAGAGCGCAAACCCTTTATACAGCTGTCTGAGCACATTGCCTGTCATCTGTGTGCCACATTTCCACATGGGCAGTGCCTGGCAGTCCCAGATACACACCCTGCCCCTGCCAACTGCAGGACTTGGCCCTGAGCAGAAGGGCTTAAGCTGCGAGAGGCTTTAGCCGTGAATGTGTGGGACTGGGCATCAACCAGATGTTTGGGTAGCACCTGTCTCTCTCCCTCTCCCTTAGTGACAACACAATTTCCATTTTAATTGATGTACCCATGGGCTTTGAATGGACACGGCTCTGCAGGCACCCATACCCTGGAAACCATTTCAAAGTCCCCACTGTGAAAAATGGTGCCTGGCACCAGATATGCAGAGGTTAGGCAGACATATTTCAGATGCCCCAGGTTGATTTTTAGCAAATAAGTGCAGCTTCTGCACTTAATATAATATACTATACTGTATATATGTATACAGTAATAT
Source organism: Istiophorus platypterus (assembly GCA_016859345.1). NCBI lineage: Eukaryota > Metazoa > Chordata > Actinopteri > Istiophoriformes > Istiophoridae > Istiophorus > Istiophorus platypterus. Next base: position 11,568,111 of record CM029121.1, read on the forward strand.
ACATATAAAGTCAACCTGTTGTCAGGATTCCTTCTGTTTTTGTCTTTACGATACATTAAGTTGTTACATAAGGGATTATATCAAGGACAATACCTCGTAAAAAACTACTGCTACAGATATTGGCATATACTCCCTGTGGAGTTACAATGCATACCATGCATCCTGTAAGTTGGAAGGGGTACTCCAGCAAAACATTGGAGCAAGTTGTAATTTTCCAAATTTATCCTCTATGGTGTTGAAAGGTGTCTGTGAAAAGCATATGAAAAGATCCTATGCTCTGATCAGCTTGGATTAATGGCAGTTACAGTTTTAATTCCGATATTGGCAATGTTGTTTTTCACAGCAGAAATAAAGTATCAACACATCAACATAAACTTTGCAAAAATACTCTAATGCATAATTTACATCACTGCTGTCCATTTGTATGCTCAGTTTTCTTCACACACATATTCCAAAATATGCCAATAAACAGTGCTTTTATCTAAATACACATGCACAACGCTGTCAAGTTTAGGAGCTGATGTCCTTTGGTCCATGCATATTACAGTGCCCCCCTCCTTCTCCTCCATGGTCAAAGCCTCTCTAAACTTTACTGCCCAGCCTTTCTCTGGATCTATGCTACGACAGCTAAGTTTGACAAGATTTCACTCTCACACATTGGAAAAAAAAATATAAATTAACAAAAATATCGTCAGGTGGACACAAATCTTTAATAACCACCTTTAAAGCCTTCATGAAGTGAATGCTTGCTGCTCAGAAAGATGGATTTTATGTAAAGGACATATATTCTATTTCTCATGTCTTATTGCTTCAGCATATTTCAAGTGGTAGTGAGAATAAATGAGGAACAGTACCAGTTCATCCTAGAGTCCCTTTCTAGGATGTGAATAAAGAATGAGATTAAACAATGAAATTAAACAAGAAGATAATAATCTAAAGACCTATTCCCACAGGACTAGTATTACTTGAGGTGCTCCTGTGAAATGTAATTCAATAATTGCATAGATTATATATGTTAACAATCCATATTTGCAAATCTGTTAATTATATACTGCAGAAAATTACCCTTCAAATTATGCCTAATACAGAGGTCATTGGATAATATTAGTCCTGTGTGAAACAGTATTTTTTTTTTTTTTTTATAGATTTCAATTCCTACTCCAGGTTAAAAATTATGGACACTTATAGAAATTATTAGGAATTATCAGTGGGAACTTTGATCCCCTTTGGGGTGCAAATAGGATCGCTGCTGTACCTACTCTGTATGGAGATGTTAAATTATGTTTCTAAATAATTTTGACATTCAAAATAATTCTGGTTTCGGTAAATTCAAATGTAACACCAGACTTTATTTATTTGCTTTGAATGTCCTGCACACAACACAGATATGGAGGGTAGAGTTCTAAATAACATGAGCTACCCCATGTGATTTTTTAGAACCCAATGAGATACTTTTTTATTTTATTATTATTATTATTATTATTATTATTATTATTATTATTATTTGTTCCACCGGGACAATATTTATCCCATAATTGCACTTCTGTGGATTCTGGCACATTTGCAAACCACAGAATGACCTGGATGTGTGTCATTTAGTCTGTGTTTGAGTTTGTAGTGGTGGGATGTGGATCACAATTCTACTCAGTTGACACAAGAGAGTATAACCATTTTCCCCTTTTGCCTTTAGTTGGAGATAAATCGTCTGAAAATTTAAATGGTAAATTTGTTGCATTTTAGTCGAGCTGTCTCATGTATGTAAGATATCTAAATATTTTTGGTCAATATTTTTTTTTACATTCTTTTCTTTTTTTGAGAGGGAATGCTGTTCTAGTGGTAGATTTATATTAAAAAATACATTTTGAGAATAAAACAAAACAAAAACAAAAATTTTTAAATTTTGATTTTACATGTGCCAACAACCTGAACTAAAAGTGAAAAAGAGAAACATGCTGTAAAAGAATAAGATTGATTTTCATGTAAGCATTCTTTCATGACCTTTAAAAGATATGGAGATCAATTATAGAGACCAGAGTTTGTAGTTCATACACAAAATATGGTTAAAAATAAACTATTGTTGTTTTTCTGTATTGTCTGATTCTTGTTTTCATCCTCCATCTTCAAGATGTATGATAGAGATATAACACTGTAAGACTGAAGGGCTCATATTTAAGATTATGACTATTAAACTTGATACATATGTAATAATATATAAATGACTGTTAACATTTTAATCATCAAATTTAGAAAAAAAATAGGATCTGTGAAGATTTAATTCCCTATTTATATACTTGTTTTTATGATACAGTGCTGTCATGCTTTATAACCATATCTATGAAAATGTAGATTCATTGTATTTTTTTTTTTTAACTTGGATATAGCTGTACAATCTGATGTTTTGTCACATGGAATCAGTATAAAACCTATTCCACATGCACAAAGATAGTTATATGGCCTCATATCACTGCTGCATAGACATGCAGACATGGACTATGCAGGACCTTAAAGGGATGAATATACATAACAATGTATAAAGTCAACCACATACCAGCAAAAACACAGCATTCAGCCTGGTATTCTGTCATTCTGTCATATTCTTAACTTATTTACCAAAGTTAAAATTATTTGTCTTTACATAAAACACTGCTTTGACTTCCCAAACGAAGTGATGACCACAGTACTTAGTATAATACTTTGAGTACTTGTGTGCTGTTCATAAAATTTCATTTTATGGACAACGTTTAACACAGAAACAATTACGTGGAGAGAATGTGTCTTCATTTATTCTAGAAAATTATGCTGGCAAGAAGAAAGAAATCAGGAATAAGAAATGATGTCACATAAATAATACTGATGATAAAGCGCAACAACTGTTTATATTTAGACCTATCATTTGAGGATTTATAGCTTAAAGTGGTCTAAATGTGTTACTTTTTGACCATTTTAATGGTCAGATTATGTTATCGTTACAGCTAAGACTTTTTCAGTTCATACGCTGTAACAACCAGTGAAATAAAACAGTGTTTAAGTATTTTTGATACATAGATTCCGGGAACAATCAAGAGCACTAGCATCTAGTCCCGGATGTCTTTATTCAACTCTAACTCAAGAACTCAAAGTAAACTAAATGATTTAATTGTTATGTATATTCTAGTAATGTCACTTCCAATCTGCACACCCCTATTCACGCTTATTATCTAGTGAAATCCAGTTATTATCCTATATTCTTAGCTTATGGAGAGCTAAGACTGTATTAGGACTGTATTAGTAGAAAAACATGTGATTGGGATCTTATCCAGAGCAGACTTCAGCACAAGCCAAACAAGATGAGTGCATTTTCTCCACCATCAGCATTCATGAGCTATTGTTCCACTTGGTAATTAGACAAATAAAATAAGATTGCGAGCATCATGTGGTCAAATCATTTCACAAAGTGCAAGCCAACAGTAAATATTTAGACCCAAAAGTAATTACCTCTCCTTTGGGCTAATCAGTCCCAAGTATACATTGGTTATACAGTAGTGTCACACGAGACCTTAAAAACTTAAAGAATTAGTTAAGCTGAAAGATGTCTGACATTCAGACAAGTGATGGATGATAGTGAACCCATAGTCTGATCCGCTGGATTTTATGGGGGAAATAAAACATAATGTTTGTAACAGCAGATGCTAGAAATTGATTACTTTTTTCTTTTTTCTTAGTGGTTGTATGTTTTTTTTTTGTCCTCTTCATGCTACAGAGATGTATTTTACCAAAATTATATTACATTGTAGACATATACAGCTTTGCTACCACAAAGACGTCTTTCTGCACATCACCTGGAGTGACATGATTAATTGTTTGGCTCATGCTTGAAATCCCCTTCCTATTTTCTGAACATCCAAGCAAACATGTCTAGCACCCACACATATATTCAGTCATGCAAAGCCCACGCTAATCAACAGAGTTTCTCAAGTAAGGAACAAAAAGGAATTGGGAAACCAAATGCTAGCTGAAAAGGCTATTCATAGTGACAAACCGATTGAGAATTGTCACCCATCTTTACAGCTGCAAAGCCTTTTTTAGCCCATTACTTTGTCCTTTCAGATTTACTGTATGAATGATTAACAAAAATGGCCATATAAACATATATTACACGTATAAAGAACTACAATAAAGGTGTATGGCATACTAGCTTTCAGGTATCGCATTATTTGTAGATATGCTGGCATTCAACTGGCCCACCATCGTTTCTCAGGATCATCCATATTGTCACCACTCTATATTCTGTTTCTTTGTGACAGAGTTAATGTGGGAGACTTTTGGTGTCACAACAGGAGGCTTTGATTAGATGTATCTATTGAGAGTAAAGCTGCTGCACTGGCAGCATCAGTCAAGGCAAGTATAATAAAAAATAAAAAAAATAAATAAATAAAAATACCTGTCCAATGTGGGAGTGCAAAGCTGTGAACATCAGTATTATCACTGAAGTCAGTAGACTATCCATTTCAATATTGAAATGAAAAAAAATTAATCTGCTCAGAAATATAACCATCATCAGATATATCAACTGGCTGAATCACCTCTTATGTAGGGGAAACTGTACTGTTGTCTGCGCCCAACATAACATGAATAAATTTACACAACAATCCTGACTGTGGCACTAATTCAAAAGTTTGCTCTTTTAACAACTATTTCCACCAAAGGATGAGCTCACCTTAGCTCCTCAACTTTGTTGTGTATTTGTGTGTGTTATAAACAAGCTAGAGCCTGCAATACACTCCTTGAGGAAACACTGCATTACAATGTATAATGCCAACTGGTCTGCTCTTTCAAGTGTGTGACAGGTTAGTTTTTATAATAGTTGACTATTCAAAACACAGCCCAGGGCCTGTTCCACCGGCTCCTCACTAATGCACCATTAAACTTCTCATTTTCTTATTTATTCTGCTCCCGAGGCTTGGGTAAATTAATGGGTGCTTAATGCCAGTGCACTGTTTTGGTATGCTAGTGTTTTTTCTTATTTGTATAATATAGTGTGAGATAGAAAACTGTGTATGAATGATGTGTCCCAGACAGCAAAGGCTGAAGAGAGAGCATTCATATATAAATTGTATTTTTCTTCCAGTTAATGATCATTTACTAATGATATATTAATAGCTTCCAAGAGCTACTGTACAGATAGTAAAAGATCTGCAGTTTGTTCTGTCTATTCTTTAGATACTGACACCGGTGGAACAACAGCCAAAAAATAATGAAAGGACAAAAAAAAGGACAAAAACATTCTCAATTGGAAATGAGTAGTGGACACCAACTAAGGCATACATTGCTGTCTTGAATGTACAAGCAGGGGAGGCAGAAAATGTCCTCTTTCTAAAAAAAAAAAAAAAGCATCTTCCTAAGCACCGCTCATTCATGGTAGATCTCTAGTCACAAAGGACTAGGCACACATCCATATGATCCTTGAATGAACACCAAGGATCAAGACAAAAATAGGAAAGAATGTGATGCCTCATGCCTCATTCATTTAGCTTGGAGTCACAATAAGGCAGTTATTGAGGACAGAGAGGACAAAACTGAGGGGAGACCAGAGGGTTATTTGTATTTTTTGATCTGTTTTTGACATCTAGGCAAGCTCTAGACTCATAAACATAAGAGCAGTGAAAAAAAAGGGATATTTTTATATGTTTAATTTATTTGATGATGTGCCCTTATTCACAACCTTCCTCCACCCTGGGACCACTAGTTGCCAGATGTCCAGAGATGACAGTGCCTCTTTTGAGGTCAATGGCTAGCCTGTTCCTTCAGATTCTGCATCATTGCAGACAAGCGGAAAATAAAATCAAAGAAAAAGTGTATTCTGTATCAGCATGCACATCAGAGTATGGCTCTGTGAAGATAATACGAACACGCTGCAGACAGATAGATGGCTGGCACTCGAGAGGCCCTATTCGAGGAAAAGCAGAGCAAATTGATGAAACTGAGTTTGGTAAGATGCAAATGTTTAGGGATGTCTCTGGGTTTTAAAAAACACGTATAGGGAAGAATCATCTGAAGTTAGAAATACTCTATTTTATGTATGTTTTTCTATTTTATGTATTGTAGGCTAATGACAATTATGCCATTTGTTGACAAGCAAATTCTCCCACATATTGTAGAAATAGTCAACACTTAAAGGGACAGAAGAGCCCTTACTTACTATATCATCAGATATAGCCTGGGAGGGATGCAGTATGCAGCAGAAGCTGGATTTCCTTGCAGCGAGGGATCCAGCACTGTAATTCGACTAGGACAGTAGGGGTGGCATCACATTAAAGAAAGAGACAAAGATATCACCGAGTGAGGTAATCACCATTTTTCTTGTTGCTCCATAAGCAAATAGACAAATGGTTTCTTATGGTATTGGGCCTGTTCATACAGCCTGTACTGTACAGGGCTGGTGGATTCATCCTAAACTATTACATGCAAATTTTAATGCTGACTGCTCCACAGGGTTGAGTGAGCAAGTCTGCAGAGCAAGTTAATGCCTGAAGCCTGTGTGATATAAAACGCTCCTCTGGTTCATCATAACAAGTGCATGATGTAAAAGCGCCAGAACTGTCCTTGGGAGCAAAGTAAACTGCAAAAGACAATTTACAGGAATAAAAAGAATCCAACTCCCTGAGGTAATGCATCTTTACAAATAGGGTAAAAACAGAAAATTAAAAGGTACTTTGTGAATCCTAAGATGACGTTTTATATCAAGTTCATGGAGTGTGGCAGGGGGCAAAGCACTCGCCCCATGCATGACCCCACAGGACTTTGCCAGAAGGGATTTCAATAGATGTAATTACAGTCACAGTGATATACAAGTTCAACAGTATATACCTGTGATGCTGAGATATTTGTCTACAGCATAACAGCATAGCAGGCAAAGTTGAGGTGTACATAACAATTCCTTAATAGCTTAAGACACTGAGGCCTGTGCAGGAAATTAATATTTCTGGAAGAAGCTTCTGTCCTATAACTAGAACACATCTGTTGGTGGATAATGGAGTAGAGCAGAGTCACAGTGAAGCTACTGTCATCCCCCTGCCTTGCAGGTGTGCTCAAACTCTGTGCACGTAGAATCTAAAAAAACATCACTCTCCCTCCTGGAGATTCCCTTCCCTATAAGTAGAATCACCTGCTTATGGTGTGTTCACCATGTTTGAAGCTACCAGCATTGCAGTAAAGCTAGCAACCAGCTGCATATACAGTAGACGTGGGTAACTAGCCATGTAAACACAGACACGCACTCCCTCTGTTTCTCTCTAGTTCTCTTACACGCACACATTTTGCACACAAAAACACCGTAATAATGGCTGGGCATCATTCTGTGTGGGCGATCACTGGAGGCAGCATCAGCTGCTGCATTGCTCCATGTCTGTGTTCCCGTGGAAACTCTAAGTAGTGGGATGCACTGACTGACCCTGTTTTGCTTTACAAAAATTAGCAATGCACGGAGCCCCCTTTTTTAAATTTGCACCTTTCACAACCTTTTACCCCATGGCTTCAACTACTTATTTCAGACTTTTTTAATTAATTAATTCAAATAAAATTTTATATCAATTTCATTTTTCATTTGCCATAATGTAAAACATGTAAATATAAAACAATGACAGATCAAAGAGAGATCTATATAGAGAAATCTATATATATACAAAAAAAAAGGAAATCAATCAAAAGAAAAATAATAAACCCTTGTATAAATAGAAGAACGAGACAATTATTGTGTTTATAGTTCATTTATTTCATTGTATACAACAGATTGTAAAAAACATGCCTGATGCTTTTGTTTGAAATGGTACAATGTCTACTGGAAGTTTTCCAGTAGCAGTGCAGCCTGAAGCAACTTGCCACGTTTCATGTACACTGATCAGCATCAGTATTATTATCGATTACTTGTTTTTATATGGCTGATCAGTGTAGTACAGTTATCTATACACATTTTTGTAAGGTCAGTGCCTTTAATTCTACTGAAAAATCTCCCGTGCTGTTTTCACTGTGATTCGCATAAGCCAATTTGTCAAAAATAAAGGAAAGTAAAATTATCTGTCGGCTGCAGGCACGGGATCAAAATGCTCAAATGACCAGTAAAAAGAAAATTGTCATTTTGGATACATTGCAGTTAATCTTATGATAAGGTTTTGCTGATATAGAGTAACTGCGTCAGTTGGGGATGAAGGTATGTAGAAATCATTCACAGATGGCTTATATAGGAAAAGGGTTCCCTCTGGTTATATTGCAAAATATGATTAAAGTGGTTGTGTTTTTGATGTGTACATCAAAACTCCAACACACAAGTTTTGGTTCCAAATTTTGTTGATGGACAGCAACTCCTTCTATTTTGCTGCAATAAAATTAATCTCTGTCATACCACTTGTTTAGCTGGAAGGTCTTCTGTGACATACTCAAGTTGTTGAGATCAATAACAGTGAACCACTTATGGCTTACGTATGCATGTTATCCGATAGCCGTTAAAATCAATTCTATGCTCACAGTGAGGGGGCTATAGTACACCTCTGTCAATCATCATAAATTGGAGGTTTGCTGTTGGCTTCTTTACAGTCACATTTGTACATAATAAATGTTGGGGTAACTACATTGTGAAGGAAGCACAAGTAAATTAGCGCTAACTCCTTCACACCTCTGAATAAATGTGTTTTTGCTGTTTTACAGTATACCAGGGAAAAAAATCTGTTGCATACATGAACTATTCCTGGCCATTTTCTGCAGATGGCTACAGCATATCCAAGCATCCTGTACTTACTCATCCAAGAGGGGCATACTGCATGAGGATGCAGAGAGTGGTCATAAATTTTGCACTTCTTGGAAGGAAAAAGTACTGAAAAGCCAACTACTGGATTTGCTTCCTTTCTATGTGCGTTAAAACACGAGCCCCTTACAACATTTTTTTTTTTTTTTTTGGACAAAAATGTCATGTCAGTTTTCAAAATGGCCTTTCAATAAATGGAATTTCTGCTAATGGAGTAAGAGTTTCACATTCAGAGGAAATTTGACTGTGTTTGTGTCACTAGTCGAAAACATTATCATTTTTTGTCAGATTTTTTTGATAATAATAAGAATTGACTGTAAAAGAAATTTTTAGGTGCTGCGGGCCTGAAGGGAAAACTATGTGCAACTTATAGTCATGTAATGTAAATGGGACATTTCAGGAAAACAAATGCTTAAAAAATAACAGAAAAAATCTGTTTCCTTGGGCTGGATATTACATATTTTGAAGTAAAGCTAAATCAAATAATTACTGAAATTTCTTATTGAATTACATGTCATTCTGCAATCCAGGCACCACTGAATAGTAGGAGAAATTCAAAATGCTGGAGAGCATTGATCAAAGCCAAACTTTGAGGAAGAACTGCCTTCAGCAAGTTATTGATAAAACTTCACTTTTGCATAAAATTTTCAGTAAATTCAGTGTGATATTGAGGAACTATAGATTTAGATTAATTTAATACACACCTGATACATTATAACTAAAATGATATTTCTCCATGAGAAAATGATGCTCAGTGTGTGCCACACTAGTACAGCTATAAGCGTGTAATATACTCTGTATGCACAGGGCTGGAATGGAACTCATCTTCATCCTGGGAGATCTATGAAGACCAAGTCATGCATTCTTTATCATAACTTGCAAATGTAAATGTGCATTCAAAATGTAACTTAAAAGGGTATTTGATGATTGAGCGTGAAACTTGCCAGAAAAAAGTAAAATCCATCAGTCCTACTTTTTCCCTGTCAGATGTACATCTAGGTCGGCCCTGCTCCGGACGAAATCGTGGTGCTAATGCAACCGAAGCTGTATGGTAAACTCCATAAATGCCAGAGGAAGAAATGCAGTTTAGCTAAATAACTAACACTAACCAAAAACTAACACAAATACATGGATGACTTGCATAGATGAGGCTAAACATCTCTGGTCGTCATACGGTGGGCACTACACTACTCTCTCACCCATTCTGATCGTTCACAGAAACTTGACTAATTAAGTTAATAACCGGATTAAAGTTAACTAAACTTGACTAATATACTCACAGTTTTATCAGACAGTCAGAAGGTTCCCCAATAACATGTTAGAGCTGTCTTCATTCTAGTGAAGAATTGGTAGAAAATATACTCTACAATATTTTTAGCATCCTACTAATGTGACAAAAATATGAATATATGTCTTTTTTTTTTCCCAATTTACACCAACAATAATGACCATTGTAAAGTGATGAATGATTCAAGTGTAATAAATTCACTTTAAATGTTTCTCAATATATGCACATCGTACTTGTGCATAATGATACACACTGAGTGATTTGTTACTGTTGGAGCTTATTGCTAATGCATGGCTAAGGTGGGATACCAGCAGACATTGTGCTGACTTTATGGCCCGTGATGATGTCTGCTAAATGAGATGCTTAAAAATTCCCAGTGCTGTTGTCCTATATCTCTGCAAATTGGGTTCAGTGATTAAATATCAGGTATAAAGGAATGACACCTTCTCTCTCATCAAAGGATTCTTACAAATGTGTTTTCTGGCAGGCTGGAAAGTCGAAAAGAAAAAGATATTCAATAATACCTCATGTCACGTCATGACCTAATCTTGAATGTATAACTTTCCTGGCATTGGGGCTTTATTAGATGGCTGATAGATAGTGAGCGGATCTGTGAAGAATGCCAAAGAAATGGCTGCCAGAAGATAAAGAACAAGTTTCAGTTAAACATAAGGGGGTTCCTCCATACTACTGTACAACTGGTCAACATATGAGTCTCCCAAATATAACTGACAAGAGCAAATCTACTCATGCTGCGATGGGGGCAGTGCGGAAGGATTTATTTTTTGCAGTATAATACTGATGTGGATGATTTATGATGTGGTTTAGAAACTGATAGCAGTTAGCTTGCCTGAAACAATGGTTGAGTTATCGTCTCAAAGCAGTGAGATTAAAAATCATATGTGGCCGACTGACTTGTTGGACTCAACAGCTAGAGTGTGGAATCAGACTCGTGCCAAAATCATGCATAGAAAAGTTTTTTTTTAACCACAAATAGAAGAAGTCTCCTCAAATTTAAGCACTCATTTAAATCTATGCTGCATGCTACAGCATCCTTCTCTCCAAAATGGCTTACTATGTATTTTAGACATAACACTGCAGGAATTGTACTACCTCTTTTGCTGGGCATTTTAAGGATATCAAATTGGGAAGTAGGTTATAGCTTTGCTGGACAGTCAAAAGAAGACATTAAACATTAAAATTACACTGGACATCTTTTATCAATGACTTAATGATTTGGTTTACATAAATTAGAGGGTTTTTTCAATAATGTAATATTGCAGTCCTCCTTAGAAGTCAAGTTGTCAAATCGGGGTATTTACAAGAGACAGATTTAAAAAGAATGGTCAAAATCAATGTGGCAGAGGCTAAGGTATCCTGACTTTTATTCCCCAAATGATTGAAACGCTCAGAAAATACTAAAGCCTTCATTTTCCATAATGCAACTCAAAAGCATGTTTTGTAGACCCTCCCTGTGTGGTAAATGCCCAAAGCCTTTAAACCTCACAACTCAGTTTTGTAATGTAGGCTGTCACCCTTGGACTTCAGACTGACTCCTACACCCTGGCTTCACCACTGCTGACCATCTCCCCCTCTCCTAACTTGACCTGAACACACAGTCTTCATGATCATAATCTCCACATTGTACTACATCACACAATGATTTGTATTTCATATATATCAATATTACACTTGTATTTTTTACACTGCTTGATGAAGCACAATAACTATATTACATTGTACACATTTTTTACATAATAACAATCCAATTCTGTCATATCATGACAAAAACGGAAAAGTGTGCTCCGTAGATATTAGACAAAAACTCAGTCACTTGATACAGTACATCAGCCACTTGAACTGTAGCTTAGTTCATCACTGACTGGTCTACTTATGAACATTAATTACATTTTTTTAGCTCTAAAACAAAACTTTTTTTTATATTCTATATACTGTATAACAATGAGCTTGCTGAAACTTGCAAGTACAGGTTTGAATGTCAGGTCTTAAGAGGGTAAAATCCTCCTAACTGTGCCAATTCATTAATCTAAGGTTCAGTGCAGGACCAGAATGTATCTGGATGATGAATGTCCAGATCAAAGGCTTTTGCACCCCTAAAGGCATGAAATTAAACTGAAGTAAACCTCGAACTCTCTCTATGAATGTAATGTATGCTATTGAAACAGGTCTTTGTTTTTTACTTTCAAATAAACAGTAATCGCCCACAACATCAAAAACAGTTATGGGTTTTAATGCTGTGACTGTATATATATATGGCTGTGCATATATAGTATCTCTCTCTCTCTCTCTCTCTCTCTCTCTCTTTCTCTCTCTCTCTCTTTCTCGCTCTGTATATATATATGTATTTATATATATATAGCAAGAGAGAGAGAGAGAGAGAGAGAGAGAGAGAGATAGATATAGATAGATAAATAGATAGAGATTGTTTGATTGATTGATGTACATTTCAATGTAAAATGCTGAACTTAGGTAATCGCAGTCTACATCAGCAATACAGTTTTTGCATGAACAAAAATCATTACAGATAATTACACAAAACTGTGGCCTCACTTTGATCTGTAGTATAGATAAGTTTGGAAATATTGTAATGTGGTTGTGATTTTTTTTTCCCCACGTTGAAAAGTGCAAGAATCAGTAATGAGGCACACAACTGCTTGTGTGCCCAAACACATTACCACAATGTTTGCCTCCCACATAAACGAGAAATAATCATTCACTGGTTTGATGTATTTCCACCTCCAGTTCCATTAATATTCAACCTGAGAAGAGTTAAGATAGTTCTAATTATCTGTATCTGCTTTCAGAAACAACTAACAAGTAAAGTTCTCTTTATAAACATCTCCTAAGCTTGTATCATTACTTTGATTTTGATTGGTGGTGAAGCTGTCATGTAAAGCTTGATTAAAAAGCTTGTGTTGGCCCTTCATCCTTGTTAGGATACTTATTGCAAGACCATGTGCGTCATCATTTACTCCACAGCAGTTATTTTAATAACAGAATGAGACACATCAGTTCCAGTAATACACCTGCTTTCTCAGAAAACATTACATTGTGGTCCTGAACACTATGTGTGAAGTAGATATTAATATTTCCTTTTTGGTTTAATGAATATTACTTCTGAGAAATGTATTATGTAAACAGGGATTTTTGTAAAAAATGATTTTTGAATTTCAACAGAGAAAGGCAGATTTCTAGAAATGAAGAAAATCCCTCAGATTTTTTCTCAGGAGAATAGAGAGGAATTTGGCAAGAGAGCCTTGTTAGCTGCAGCAGGTTTTTTTCAACAAAATAAAGCTTTACATTTAAATAAAACAACCCACATAGACAGAATGCACAATAAGTGTAATAGCATACCATAACAAACAAACGATAGACACAACATAAATCAGAACACACACAGACAAGGGGTAATTCATGGCATAGCACCATTTCTATGCCTCTGTACAAGTACACTGCTAACTCATAACACTGAAACTGATATACTCAATATCATGGATGTGCAAAAAAGTTTTTTGTCCTTTGTCTCACTTCCAGAAAGATATGCTGCCTATCACAAACAAAAAACACTAATAAAAAACAGTGCATGGTTTCAGGCAGGAACATGACCTTATTAGCATCACTCAGATATGCTTAACATTAACTGACTAGTAACTGTCCTGACCAAAACAGGAATTATTAGCTAGTGGCAACTGCAACAACCCAAGCTGATAAATTAAGTTTTGCCATGTCACTATTTTGCTGATATTGTACATGTTTAAATATTCATTTCATCATCTAATATACTGTCATATTTAAGAGTGCAGGAAACACTGAACAACAAAATGATGCCTTTGCTCTGCTCACTCCATTTATGATTTTGCCAACCCTATTATATAACATGGGTTTCTAACAGGTGCAGAAAAGCTGCTATAAAAAAGTCATTACATCAAGGTTGATTATATTTTCCTTATTAGTTAGCTATGAGGGGAATGTTTCAGACTGAAATAACAGTTTTGCAGCGGACTACTATCCACATGTGAGCCCATCTGGACAAGGTTTTAGATCTGTTTTCATCAGGTTTGACACTGCTGTGAGGGCATTGTTACAGAAAATGACCTTCCAATGGCAAACGCTGTCTTTTAAACATCAAAACAAAAGATCTCAAGCGATATGCCAAAAGTCTCTGCTAATAGTTTCTACTTTCAGTTTTACTTTTTTCTTTATTTCACCATATTCGTTTTACAGGCAAAGCAATCCCACAGATGGGTGACAGTATTTTACCATATATAGATGATATTTACTGTACAGGTTTGATTTTATGCTGTTAATCAAAAACACAATGCCTTGGGATTCTGCCAGCAACACTGAGTTGGCAATCATGACACAGGTCAGATGCTCAGGTGCTTGCTGGAGGAGGAATTAAAAAAAAAAAAAATTGGAATACTATAAAGTACATGTTAAATTGATATATGGTAGAAAGACTTTCCGTGATGTATTGTTTGATATGGATGCTCCCTCTCGGGGGAAAAATTCTAGTCCTTATGTGTAAAAGATGAAATCTTGCACGGATAGCTTACAGTAGAGTCCATGGCAATGTCCAAGGAAAACTAATTAACTGATGCATTCCATTTCATCAGGGTCTGGGGAACCATCCATCACACTAAGGGGGAAAAACAAAATACAGTACTCATGTAAATTAAAGTCCTGGAGACCCTCTGGCTCAGGCTAGATCATTTTCATTCTTTTATTAATTTATTTCTTTCACAACTCTTTATCGGTGAGCCGTCAGCTGGACCACAATGTGCCTAGGGTAAATGCTGGGACAATGTCTATGGCTGAAAAACTAGAAAGGTTTCTCCTTATATTCTCCCTGAAATCAAGGGAGAGTGTCACATACTGCATGATATTTGAGCCTGAAAAGACTGTTGTATATGGTCATTGTCATTAATTTTCATTATACGGGACATTTTCACCTGGTCTGCCCTGAGCTGAAGCCAACTGCAGATAACTGATACAGTAAAATATGTACTCCGCAGGAAATTATAGCAAGCGGTAGTCAATTCATCCTGTACCTTTAGAAATTAAAAAATTTATAAGATCCTCACTTTACCCTGGTTGTTCTTAAGTCAAAAACAGGATTTGCATGTTTTAGGAATCAGAGATGAAAAATCTGGATTACACTGAGGTAAGCCTATTAATGTTGAAAGCTATAGATTTATAATAAGATGGATGGGCTAAGCTTTCCCTTCAGTCTGTTTCCATGAGATTGTAAATATAATCTAAACAAGACACTTCAGGTGATTAGAGGCATAAACTAAGCATCTATTCAGTTTGAAACCATAGAAAATCCTGCAGTATACATCCATGTTGTGAAATGTAAATATGCCAAGTAGATCTCACAGGGTGGTTTTAGATTCACTCATCACAGTATTCCGATGTTTAAATATCTAGATGTCTTCATATTTGCATTGTATATGGATACTTGAATATCATGAGATTAAGAGCAGTTTTTATTTTAAGATGGATATTTTGTTGTCTCTTCAAGCTTGATTTATAATGAGTCAAGGAAGTCTTTACATTAGTAGGTGTGACTTCTACTGCTGTCTTGGCCCATCTAATTGACCTGTGGAAAGTAAAAGAGTAGCTCTTCTCAGTTTGGATTTTACTTCCTCCTCCACTAGGCTGAATATGAGGTTGCTATAAAAAACCCACAAAAATTGGAATACTATAAAGTACATGTTAAATTGATATATGGTAGAAAGACTTTCCGTGATGTATTGTTTGATATGGATGCTCCCTCTCGGGGGAAAAATTCTAGTCCTTATGTGTAAAAGATGGAATCTTGCACGGATAGCTTACAGTAGAGTCCATGGCAATGTCCAAGGAAAACTAATTAACTGATGCATTCCATTTCATCAGGGTCTGGGGAACCATCCATCACACTAAGGGGGAAAAACAAAATACAGTACTCATGTAAATTAAAGTCCTGGAGACCCTCTGGCTCAGGCTAGATCATTTTCATTCTTTTATTAATTTATTTCTTTCACAACTCTTTATCGGTGAGCCGTCAGCTGGACCACAATGTGCCTAGGGTAAATGCTGGGACAATGTCTATGGCTGAAAAACTAGAGAAAGGTTTCTCCTTATATTCTCCCTGAAATCAAGGGAGAGTGTCACATACTGCATGATATTTGAGCCTGAAAAGACTGTTGTATATGGTCATTGTCATTAATTTTCATTATACGGGACATTTTCACCTGGTCTGCCCTGAGCTGAAGCCAACTGCAGATAACTGATACAGTAAAATATGTACTCCGCAGGAAATTATAGCAAGCGGTAGTCAATTCATCCTGTACCTTTAGAAATTAAAAAATTTATAAGATCCTCACTTTACCCTGGTTGTTCTTAAGTCAAAAACAGGATTTGCATGTTTTAGGAATCAGAGATGAAAAATCTGGATTACACTGAGGTAAGCCTATTAATGTTGAAAGCTATAGATTTATAATAAGATGGATGGGCTAAGCTTTCCCTTCAGTCTGTTTCCATGAGATTGTAAATATAATCTAAACAAGACACTTCAGGTGATTAGAGGCATAAACTAAGCATCTATTCAGTTTGAAACCATAGAAAATCCTGCAGTATACATCCATGTTGTGAAATGTAAATATGCCAAGTAGATCTCACAGGGTGGTTTTAGATTCACTCATCACAGTATTCCGATGTTTAAATATCTAGATGTCTTCATATTTGCATTGTATATGGATACTTGAATATCATGAGATTAAGAGCAGTTTTTATTTTAAGATGGATATTTTGTTGTCTCTTCAAGCTTGATTTATAATGAGTCAAGGAAGTCTTTACATTAGTAGGTGTGACTTCTACTGCTGTCTTGGCCCATCTAATTGACCTGTGGAAAGTAAAAGAGTAGCTCTTCTCAGTTTGGATTTTACTTCCTCCTCCACTAGGCTGAATATGAGGTTGCTATAAAAAAAAAAAACCCACAAAGACCAAACCTTATTTTTAAAGTATTTGAGTGCCTGCACAAATGATATTCCAATACCATTTGATGAAAAAATACAATCAACTTTTTTCAAACAACTTTTTTTCTTTTTTTTTTTTGACAATTCATTGATCATAAAAATATGACATTATCGTCAGCTTGTTAGTTATCAGTACACAGTGGAATGTACTAACAGTTGGGTGAGCATTACTGTAGAAGCATGGCATTCATGGTAAATTATGTTTTGACCTACGTAAATACACTGGGCTCTGTGGCAGCCAGTAACACCAAGCTGGCATCAAATTCTACTCTCACCCAAACTCAGAGCAGATACTTCCCGGACTGACCCAGCCTCGTATCTACATTACATCTTCGTATGTATAACCAGTATAAGCAGGCTACTTAGCGCACTAAGCAAAACCAAACAATCATCAGCTGCCCCATGAAAAAACAAAGATATAACACTGGCTGTTCTATTTCTCAATTAATTTTGAATACTCACATATCTTTTATTTCAGATCCTGCACCCATGTGGTTCCTGCCCTGATCATCCTCACCTGCTCCTGGCTTTGCTGTCACCTGACCCCATATATATACTCCCCTGGTTTCCCTTTTCTCCTGCAAGATTGTCATTGTTTATTCTCATCAGGTCATCACTGTTAATTTCCATGGGTTTTGACTTAGCTTTTTTCCCTGTTTTTTGGGCTTTTTAAATTTTTGCTGTGTGACTTAGTAAGGAATTCGCATTCTCTGAAGCAACCACACTTCATGGTAGCCTAGAAGCGACCATAAGGGTGTTCTTCCCCCCCACATTTACTACAAGAAGATTCCTATTCTGGTGGACGGTGAGCAGAAGACCAATGCAGGAAAGGCCTGAAATTCCGCAGCAGATGCCATCAAAGACGTGAGACACTTCTTGGCAGAAACTGTTCTCTTCTCCAGACATGCAGACCTTGCAGTGAAAATCACAGCAGATGGTATAGAGGAAACTTACAGGAAACCAGATTGTGTTTTGCAATGTCTGTAGCTGTATCAGGCTTTATATTTTGAAAAAAATTCAATTAATTGCAAAAAATGGCTATATTTTTTTAAACGCAGCCAAAGCCATTATTTGTAAATAATTATGGGGCATCGAAAATACAGCTTCTAAGACTGAGCATTGAAGGCATGTTGGAATTGTTGCATCTTTGTTTTTTTGTTTGTCTTAGCAGATGAAGTCTAGATGTAATGCTGCACACCTGGATCCGAATCTTCTTTTCAACAGATAATATGCGGATGAAAACTATTTGGAGGCATCAGTCTAAAGACTCTCATCCATTCACAGAAGCCATGAAATGACATACATTCAACGGATGACAAAAGAAGCACTTTGATACTGTTTGGATTGAGAGGAAAATAATAAGCCAATATATGTGTGTTTGTTCACACTGCTGAGGTGGCACTTCAGTTGTTTGACCTATTTTGCAATGTATACACAATGATGTACGCTGCATTCACAGTTTTTAGTTTTTATGTTGCATTTTAATTCAAATTTAATTTAGATTCGATATTAGACTTTATAATGACAAGATAAATTGTAGATAAGTGAAGAGAGAGGGTCCACAATACCAGGGAATAATAGCTCTTTCAGAGACATGACTTTTAAAATATCAAAAACATAATGGAAAATACTTTGGACAAAGGTGCACTGTCGTAATCAATGTTATTCATTCATGGTTCATTACATATACTGTATTCTGTGCCAAAAAATGAACACCAGAGTTGTCACCCAACATGCTGCCTTTGGCTGAGAAATAGATCCAAGTAGAGGTCTGGCCACAGCTTTCTTCAGCTGACTGACTGAAATATCCCTGTATTTCTCCCCATGGAGTGAGAAAGTGTGGTAATGAAAGTACACAGATAAGGGTAGACTTGTAACTTGGACACAGAGAGGTACACATGCTCAAACATTCACACATCATTATACCGTACCTACGCACCCAGTAGTACAGTAGCCTTTCTGGGTCATGACATTTTCTTTAAATACAGATGAAACAAATGTTTTATAATTTATCTACATTCAACTTTATAGCTCTAATTAAAACCTGTGTTTTAGCATTTACCTTTGTAGGGGGTGCGTCAAGTCAGTGCTCACTGTACTTAAAATCTTTGCTTACACAAGGCACTTTATGGCCCTATAATGGATACAGGGCACTTTTTCAGGAAAGGATGTTAGGAATTTTTCATCTTACTGTCATCATTTATTTTGTCCCTTTGATTTCACACTGTACTTAGCTTAGTCACTTCGAAGGCAAATTCACAGCACATACAGTATGTTCACTTTATCATTTCTATGTGCACTTGCAAAATTTTAAATAAAATCCACAATGGTGAGCTTGAACATGACACAATGTGTTATCATAGCTGTTGCAGGAATGCTGTGAAAGGGCTTTTCCAGGCATCTTGCATGCATGGTTTAACTGCGTCAATACCAGTAGTCTTTATTTCTACACTTTTCACAGATCTATACATTTAAAAGGATTTCATCTAGTGCAATTATGACTGGTAGAGGCAAATGCTACAAAGAGAGGAGAAGTGGAAAACTTGCGACAGCATTGCCCTGAAGGGGTAAGCTGGAGGGGGAGATTTAACTGGAGAGAAAAGTGTAGCGAGGGAACAAAAGAGTTTTTAGCTGAGACCGGTGGCTAGTATAAGTCACTCTATCATTTGTTCAGGGTGTTCTGAGAATCTTGAAGCACTTCATTGAACGTGGCATTATAGGACACAGCTGCATCACTGTATAAGCCTTGCAGTTGCTGCATTTTATGTTTACATCTAGAACTGAAACATCACTATTCCATGCCATGGACCCAGTGTTTTTATCTTAATTCAATGCAGGACTGAGCTTACAGATGGATTGGACTATTTCATAATAAGTTACAAAGAAGTTATCACAAATTACACACCTTTTTTTAATTATTCTATGAGTGACGAAAAGGACAAATAAGAATTAACAGCAGCAGGAAGCGGAGCTGAGTCACAGAATGGGTTGTAATTAATTTAATGAAGTAGGAAATGCTCATCATATTCTCCTCTGTTGCCCAGGCTGTGACATTTGATGTGTTATTTACTTCAAACAACTCAATGCCGAATCATTAAACGAAAAGTTTTAGTCTGGATCTATAATGTAACTCTATTAATCCAGTAAAGTGCTTTTCAAATTAGTTGCTCAGAATTATCTCTAACCAAAGAGGTACTAAGGTCAGCTAAATTCTGCTAACTACATTTCCTGTTACCAAGTTAAGATATTCAACACTCTGTTGCTCTGAGTTTCTCTTTTAAACAGAAATGCTTTTCTAAGTAACATATGTATTCTTTTTCTACTTTACTGTTTTTCAATATTAAGTAACTGTCACTGAAACGAACCACTTTCTGCTGATGTTTCACATTAAAAGCCAATCAGGAGGGAGGGATAATGTCTTTAATGTGAGATATTGTGCAGGAAGTGTTGAGTTTCCTTGACATTAACACTGAAGGAAAAGACTGTAAAGAGAAACATCATTAATATTCACCAGCAGAAAGCAAACAAACAAAAGAGTATGGTATGACAATGTTGTTGTATGTACTGATGGAATAAAAATTATAGAAACACATTATTCACATTATCCTAAATATCACATCTTTTATGTCTCTCTGCATTATGTTTTTGTGTTTTTCTTTTCTTTCCTTAGGCCCAGTGACATTGCCAGGGCGTGTGTCAGGTATATTTTCATATGACATTCATATGACATCACTAAAACTAAAGAAGTTGAAGCAAGCAAAATTTTAGACGTAATTTTTAAGAGTGTGTGCATCTCGAGGGTGATTTAGAAAGATATGATCCATGGAGTCTAATTGTCTGATTGATTAATTGATAAACATTAATGACACAGAAGATTTATGTGCACACTGAAGGACAGAGGATATCGACTTTGTGATGCAATTGAAATACAAATCTGCATGTTGTGTGACAAAGCATCTAAACAAATGAATGACAGAGATTCATCATGACACTTGTCACCTTACAATCTACCTTGAAATCTCATGTCCTCTTTAAGATGTAAATTAATTTATTAGTTTACAATATCTGATATGAATCTTATCTGATCCTAATACATTTTCATTCAAATTTAAAATTATTGTGAGAGAGCTAACTAAACTAAATAATGAGCTCAAACCAGTTAATCCAACTGCATTTACTATCGTGTTCATGTGCATAAGCCTTTGATAAACCGGCTTCATTCTGTCCTTGGACTGGCATTGGTATTATCGTACAGCAGGGGTCTGCAACCTATGACACATCTGCCAGATTGGGCAAACAGAGCCATTTTCATTTATCTTATGTGGGAAGAAAATATCATGTCACTACTTTGTTAAACACCACATTAGCGTGGTCACAATTAAAAGTTGGTAAATTAGGATAAGTCAAATCTGAAAAAAGCAGAACTCAGTTCAGGCTGAGTGATCCTTGCGCTATGAGAAACACCAGTTTGCAGGTAAAATAGCAAATAAATCCAGCAGGCTTTTATACCCAGTTGAACATCGTAGAATATGAGCATGAGAAAAACTTCACAGATGAGTCTCACAAAGCTGAGTCAATCAAGAAGGCAGTGTCAAAATAGGCTTAACAAAGTAGCACATTTCAAACCTCCAAAAATCATAAGAGACAAAGGAAAGTGATAATATTTCAGACTATATTGTAAAATGTGGGAAAACATTCACAGATTGAAAATACATAAAGCAACTGTGCAAAATAAAAGCTTGCCAACTGCCATCCTACAGTATTCGAAGAGCCATTACAAACCTGCAGTAATACAGTATACTGTGAAACATATCATATTGAGTGATGGCACGTACCAATTCAAAATTATGAGCTGGTTTGTATTTTTATTTCCATATCACAGTACAAATCTAATAAAAGTATGTAAAAATACATGTAGCATTCTCTTCTTTTATTCCACGAGCTCCAAAATGAATGTGACAAAAGAGCTGGAGATGTATTTAAAACGGGGACACCAGTAAGACATAACTTTAAGACAGTACTTTTAATCTATGTATATAACACTTATGCACACTCACACTCTTTGGGACATTGGGTTTTTTTCATAGTTTTTCCCAGTTTGAAAATCTATGATATATGTTTCACAATATGTTTGGTATAAAATTTAATATTATTTTACAATGTTATATTATTTTTTTTATTTCCCTTACTACACTACTTTACTACTCATTGTCCTGCTTGGGTCCTGCAATGGAAATGCAAAAATAAGACAGATCAGAAGAAAACTCATAAAAAAACTTTTTATTGTGCTAGTAGGCAAGAGACACTTATCCATCATTGTTCTTCTTTCCTGGATGAACATCATAAACACCAAAATGAACTGGTATTCTCACCTGCTGTTACCAAGTACTTCTGCTGACAACTTTGTGCTGTGTTGGCACCTGGAGACTCCTGGCCAGTGATTTCTGACCTGGTCAACACAGACATGGACCATCTTTAATGGACACTCTGACTGAGAGAAGTAAAGTGCTTAGATTCTACCCCTCCAGTTCAAGCACACAGCTTTGTGACTGTGGTGAACGTGCCCTTCTGTTATTGCTTAACAACCAACTCAAATACTCCCAGCCATATGGCCAGTGTTGCCTTTGTGTGGATCTCCACAAACAATCTAACAGTGGCACCACCCCACCCTAACTAATACTACTGATTGCTAAAAGATAAACAAGTCCTGACCGAGAAGCTTTTGTCTTTCCGAATGCAGTTCCCTCTATACAGCTGAGTAAGGGAACTGTAGGACTGTCTCTGACTGACTGTCACTGCACTACAGTCAGCCAGACAGGTTGGTCCCAGATGGACATATAAGGGCTTTGGGAGACTTGAGACAGGCCACACATTTTTCCCTACTCTCATCTTTTACCACCAACTCAACAGGTACCAAGTCTTTCCCCATGCACTTAGGGCCTTTGAGGTTTCCTCCTGATAACTCAACATTAGTTCAGTCTCTGGTGACATAATTTGTCACCCTAGTTTAGCCATCTCAGATCCCACTGATTTTCACACAGTAGGAGATTTCTATCTGCCCTTTTTTGATTATTCACTCATTTCCAATTTTCTGATTTAAAAAAAAAAACAGAAAGGATCACTGAAAATTCAAAACAAAATCTTGAAATACTGCAAGAGAGTTTTTATGCTTGGTTTAGGTGGAAAAGCTGCTGTATTAATAAAAGCTCAACTCAAAAAAGTGCAATGGAAATAGACTTAGTGAATAAATCAACATTAAGCATGTGACTTAAACATCCATGAAACAACCGCTCCACTGAAGAGACAAAAAAATAGCTGTATAAGTAAATGTTAGATCTGTGTGCAGGGATGAAGAAACTGCAACTTTGCTCAATGAATACATGAAACAAATGTACTGTAAATATCATGTTTTTTATCATCTTTTCCTAAATGTTTTTTTCCCCTTTTGAGGTTAGATTGCTTCTGTGCTACTTATGCTATCTCATTGCACCCTTTTCTTCTGCAATAGATTTAAAGGACCTAACTGGAGTGTTAGCGCCACCAACTGTAAAATTTGGTAGTCGATAGAAACAGGCATTGATTCACATTTAATTCTGCCAATTTTCTTGAAATTTGGCTCAAATTCTCTTTACATTTGAATGGAAAGAGCTTATTTCTCACAGCATAAAATGTGAAATCAGATGAAATCATTAGTCAGATAAAGTGGCTCAGCAGATCCAATTCCAATATCCTAAGCTTTTGCTTGGTGGCTAGTATTGCTGCTCCTGGGCCAAAACATGAAAAAAAAAAGAAGACATCTCTGACAGAAAAAATGTGAGATGAAAATATACACTTGTTTTGTTACCAGCACGGCTCACCTCTGTTTCAGACCTGCTGCACCAAATGCTACAATTGTTAGACTGCAAACATAGAGCTAAAACTTTGACACCTCACACAATCAGCATAGATCTCTCTTTTCCCTGTGAATGAAACCTTTGTTCTGTTAAGATTTTTGTCAGAAACAAAAATGAAACAAAAAAAAATCTGTTACATGATTTGATTCGTTCATTTTGTCTCTAGAAATCCCTCTTACACATAACCATAGACATATGCTGAATATATAAGAATAGCATGGATATCCTCTTATATGTCTGAGCCAGAGAATCCGACTTTGAGCAGGCAAAGGTCCATCACAGCTCTTGTCAGAATCAATGCAGTAGCTGCCCTTTCTCAATCCCCCACAGGTGTCCTATGATTCAATGGCCTCTTTCTGAAAGCTGTGCTGCATATTGGCAGACCTGATACACACAGTGTACTCATAGTCATAGCACACCACTAGCAATGACCTTAATCTGTATGCACTGAAGCATCCTACTCTAGTTGTCTGCAGATAAATGCCAGTTGTCAGGAGGAGTCTGTTTATGGCATCATTTTGAGAGACAGACACAGAGGCAGCAAGGACGACTGGTTAAAGGAATGCTCCACTGTCTTAATTATGGATGCAAGAACTAGCTGGATTTCTATCTGTATTTATAGAAGAAAATCTCTTTCATACCTCAAAGAAATTACTGTTTTCTGCTTCTACCACAAGGAAATACTAGACAGGCCTTCCAGGCTTCACCCTTGAATGTAATGAATTATATACAGTACTGTATCTGCCCATTTGTTGGGCTAGCAGAAGCACAAATGTACGCTTAACTTCTAGCAATAATTGATATTTCTGTTTCTTGATTGACACAAGATAAAATTACTCCTTTTTAACAGGTAAAAGAATGAATGGAGGATAGTGTAAAGGTACTGATTTGAACATTTAGGCTTTTGATAAACAGGAGCATATTCCTTTAAGCACCCTTCATGTCTAATACAGTGCAGATATTACAAGGAAAAAAAGCTGATGACTAAGGTCAAATACTCCAAAACACTGATGGCCATCAGACACCACTTGAACCCACTCGTTAGATTTCATTAAGTTTCATATGTAATAGACAGATAAAGGAAATAATTGGGACTTTGGCCTACTTTACCATTACTATATGGATCTGCTTAGCCAGTTTTCCAAGCCTGTTCCTTCCGAATGACAGGAGGGATGTGGAAAATGTTTTCAGATGTAAAATCATTGTATTGAAAAGAATAATGCAGGAAATCCACTAACATAATGATTAAGGAGTCATCCTGGACTCTAGAAGGGCAACTGTTGAACAATGTCTTTACTTAAGCCTTTGATTAGCTAGCAGTTAGATTAACGACCTCTTAACTCATGTTTAAAACATTCAACCCTCATTAAAATACATACCTTTAAACTTAGTGTATGATTAGCTACCGTGGACATGTGAAAGTCCTGTAACTATTTATTGAGACAAAGTAAAAATAAGAAGCATATTTTTGAAACTGAAAATGAGTACTTATACATACTCAGTGGCATCCTATGGTTTCTATACTGACCAGAGAGGCCCACCCATCCAACTAATGGAACCCCAACTCCCATTGCAGCATGCAGACTGGGACCCACACCTGTAATGTCAGTGGCAACCATTGCTTCATATTTCATATAATCACCACTCGCTCATGTGTCTCTTAACTGTTATGAGCCTGTGGCCTGTTGCCACCCGCTCAATATGGCTGACCGTCTGAGTGATTGGCCCATTTATTCCCCCGATGTGCATCGATTTTGTCCTGACATAGCTGCAAGCTCTCGTCTTGGAGTCCTACTTTAGACATATCCCCTTTATAGTGCTCTCCCATGTCACATTTCTAAATGGATGGAATCCATAATAGTAACATTTCTATGATAATTACTTTAACAGACACCCCCCTCTGATATTGAACCTCCTATAGTTGGGAACTCCAGTGGAACACAGGTGAAAAATCTAATACATTTCAGACCCTTTCTTGGTTTGATACAAATCATGATCTGGGCACCTCAGTAGTTATAATATTTTAGCTGGTTATATTGTATTATAAATAAATAACTAATTTTACTAGCAAAAAGCACCTCACATATATAGATAATTTATTCTTAAAAAATAGTGCAATCATTGCTGATGACACAGTGTACCAAGATAGTTATAGATGTATTAAACTTACTTAGGCCAAGATCTGAGACTGCAAACTCCTTGACCTCACTGCCAGAGAACCTTCATGATGATGTCAAACAGGACCTTTACAACTGTATGTGCTTTGCGGTAATTGTGAGTCTTTTCATTAGCTTCGACCAACATCTCTATGGAACCTTTCTTGTAATTGAGAAGTTTTAAGGTCTATGCAATCACGTGGCTATTTTAAGTGTACTTTCCTTCCTTTGACTGAGAGAAAAACTACAAAAAAAATACGATGCAATAAGTGTGGCCAGTAAATAAAATTCACATGTCCATTCCAATTAGTTTGGAATAAAAATTTAAACTGAACCAAAAACATTATATATACATATATAGAATCTAACCTAAATTCCTAAAATTCCAGTGGCCAAAGACAGCTTGGGATAGGAATGCTGACACTGGATCTGGAAATGAGCAGAATATAAAATGATACTGACTTTAATCACTGTCATCAGAGCCAACTCTGGCTTCCCTTGGGCCCTAAACAAACTCCTGTCATCTGTCATGGTCTTGACAACATTTGAAATGCCACTATGACATGGCTGTTATAGTGTGAGAAACCAATGCAACTAGTGTGGCGTGCATACGCAAGGCACCAAAGAAATGAGCATACATGATTAGGGCATTAATGCCAAGTTAGCTCTAGTGGAAACCAAACACTTACCAATTTGCCAGAAATGGATGAAGGTCCATGTCCTCTAACACTTCAGCCACTTTGGAAAAAAAATGTACAGAAGACAGACAACCAGTGACAGAATGCAAATCTGACTCAGTAGTATCCAGGTAAGAGTCCAATGGCCATGGCGGGGCCAGGGGTTAAAGAGGAACCTTTGGATTACTTAATGGACCTGGCAGGTACAGACCCCCGGCCTGTACCTGCCAGAGCCTTTTTCTTTCTTCCCATTTCTCGTTGGAAAGTCAAACAACCATAAGGAAAAACAAAGCAATGCAAAATGGCCACAAAAATATGCAAAACCACCACAAAGAAACACAATACAGCCACAAAGAGGTGGAAAAAGACCACAAAGACACTCAAAAAAGACTGCAAAAAATTGCAGGACATGGCCAGGTATGGGGCAACTTTTACAAGTCTATATACGGGAGTTTATTGTCTCATAATCTGTCCATGGCTGTAGGCTGTTTGTTAGAAAAAGCAGCTGTTATTTGATATAGTTTCATATTAGAATGTTTAAAGTTTATTATTTTGCATTAATTTATTACAGTAAATAAACAATGTAATAAATGAAAATGTAGTTTTTATTGAAAAGGGCTTTAGATTTCATTCTCAATTTTTACTCATTTTACAAATGGGCATGTCCTTTAAATCTATGCCTCTATTCATAGATCTAACTTCAAGAACAATAATTTCATAGAAAGAACTTCAAGTACTGCCTTTTTTTAACCAATCTAATATCGCAAAAATCAGGCAAAACCTTTCTTAAAATGATGCAGAAAAACTAGTACATACCTTCATATCTTCGGGGATCAACTATTGTGATTCCTTATTATCAGGCTGTCCCAATAAAACATTAGTCTCCAGCTGATTCAGAATGCTGCTGCAAGGGAATTGACAAGAACCAGAAAGAGAGATCATATATCTCCTGTGTTAGCTTCTCTGCATTGGCTCCCTGTGAAATCCAGAATACAATTTATAGTCCTCTTCCTCACCTGCAAAGCCCTTAATGGTCAGGCACCATCCTATCTTAAAGACCTCATAGTACCTTGGTATCCCAGTAGAATACTTCGCTCCCAGAATGTTGGGCCTAACCATCTTCCAGTTTGGGTCTGGGACTCAGATACCCTCTCCATGTTTAAGAGTTGGCTTAAAACCTTCCTTTATGCTATAGCTTATGGTTAGGGCTGACTCAGGCTCAGCTCAAACCATGCCCTTGCTATGCTGCTATAGGCCTAGACTGCCTGGGGATTTCCCATATACACCGAGCTCCCCTTTATTCCACCTCTTCTGCCTCCTCTCTCCCAGTGTGCATTAAAATCTCAAAAATGCTTATTTTCTAACCATTCTTCTTCTCTCTCCCATAATTTTGGGCTTCCTCATCTCTCTCCTCTCTCCTCCTGTCACTGTCGGCAGGTTTTTCTGCCTCTGATTCTGCAGAGTCAGGCTCCATGGCTGCTGACCACCTATTGCTCCATGAGCCTGATCAACACCCACTGCTTTAATTATTATGATTGCTACTGTTACCATTACATTTAGTCCTATTAGTAATATTATTAGCCCAATTAGTATAACTATTAGCTTTGCTATTAGTCCCATTATTACTAAACTAAAGTCTAACCTTTGGAAATCATATGACAAAGATATGAATGTTCATCTGCAGTAATACCATCCTTCAGTCAAATCCACCTGATTACAAAATCTTGCTACACTATTAACAAAAGTGCTTTTTTATAACTATGTTTGTTTTTGTTGCATCTTTATCGTTTGACAGTAAGCTCATGTTGGAGTATCTGAGATGACAAGAGGCCGAACTCACAGCCATATCGGTGTCAGGGTTCTGACAGCTCTGCCTTGTTACAGTGGGCTGACGGCCTTTCTCTGATCTGCCTGTCGGGAGTTTCAAAGGTATAAAAACTAAGTATACAAAATGAGCTTGATTCACAAATGTAGAGTTGCTGACTGTGCTATTTTTTAAGTTAATTAAAAAGCACAGATTGAGCATGTGTTCCATTAGGTGAGTTGTGAAACTTCTTGAAATCACTCTGAGTTTTCTTTTTTTTTCTTTCTAGGCAGTACAGAGCCTTGAGTGTAGGTTTTGCACACTTGCAGGAGAAGCTGGTATAAATGAGTGAAACCAAGAAGTGAACCTCATAAAAATGCATTTTTATATAAACGTATTATAACTTAGTTGAATTTGTCTTCTCTTGTTTATGGTCACACTAGCAGTGTGGTTTGGAGATTAGCAATGTTGGTTGGTTGATCTGTTTGTAAGTCAGTCAGTTCACCACCATGGTCTACATCTACATGGATGGATGGGAACACATTTTGGTACATGTGTCTGATGTCCCAAAAAGATAAAGCCTATTGACCTTGGCGATCACATGACTTTACCATGACTAGTGCCAACATCAGTTTGATATTTTTTGTTTTTTAGTAAAGGATCCTTAAGATGCACTGAAAAAAAATGGGTGTAACAATTTAAGCTTCCGATTGGATTTATTGTATTGACTTTAATGATCTCTTGATTTATTATCTAGTGCAAGCAACAGGTCAAAATTTCTATTTGCTCAATATTTAAATTTATGACCAGATAAATTTTGTATTTGTTCTAATTTTCATTAGTGAAATGAAACTGTGAATGAATTACAGGCACCATCTATACTGTAAATATGATAACATAAAATCTCAACCTCAACTTTAATCCGACAGCATGATTTTATTTTAAACTGAAATAACAACCTCAAAGAGCTGGTAGTGTAGGTGTATACTTGTTTGTTCTTTATAATTCCACAAATGAGAGCATTAATAGAGAGCATTAACATGTTTTCAAACCTCACCTGACATTTATCTATGACCTTTGTCTGATGCACATACTCTGATGCTAGCATCTGTACTGTTGATTATAAGTCTGTATGATTGAAGGCTAAAACCACCTCACTTACCATGTTGAACCATAAATGACCAGAAGTCTTACCTTATATAAGTGGTTAATTGCAATGCACATGACAAATAATTTGAATGGCACAATTTATTAATAATAAACAGTGGCTCCACAATAAATAATTTAATGACTAATGTATGAATTTGTTGAATCACTTGGAGATTAATGACTTGTTCAGATAATCTGCATTGAGTACTTCCATTTATGGACCCTTTGTGAATAGCACTGTGTTATTCATTTTTCATACTTGATTGAAAACCAATTAGGGAATGACTGAATGCATAGAGGGGTGGTCAAAATGGGCTTAAAATTCTCACTGAGGATCCATGTTTGTGGGATAAGTGGTATTAATATTACAGTGTCAACACTTTTGGAAGACTGCAGATCCAAGCAGTTAATGTTGATTCAATTAGAATTATAATTTTTTTCCAGGCCTGTAATAATTTATAATTTTTTAGTTGTTTAATATTCCTTTGGTTCTCTTTCACACACATGGTTAGAAATAATTGGTTAATGCTACTTTAAGTTCTCAAGTACTTTACTTAGAAATAATAAATCAAAGAAAGTATTGGTGAAAGAAGTGTATGGTTGACATTTAGTCAGTATGGCAGTTCCAGTTTGTACCTATTGATCCCAAATGCATATGATGGACATGTGGGATAGAACATTATCGAGAGCAAACACATTCCTGTATCTCTTCAGGTTAAGTTTTTGTACAAACGTTTCAAACAAAACATCCAAATCATTTTCATTCAACAGTTTTGACAATTCTGATGGAAATGCAGTATTTAATGCCTTGCTTGTAATTTTATATCTTATGATTGAAGTATACTTTATATCCCTGTTTATTAATCCTGTTGTTCAATGAGCTGGAGAGAAGAATGATGTTATTCATGAGGCTGCCATTTTTTATGCATTGGGCACATTTTTTAGATATTGTTAAACACCTATCTTTCGGTTAGGTGAAAAAATATGTTGCAAATGAAGTTCAGTTGAGAGAAAAGAAGGTATCAAAGCCTTGTGTATCCTGTCTTCGCAAGTATGAATCACTTAGCTATCACATTAATGTTTTGTATTTCTACACTTGTTCATACACACTGAGATGGATACCTCTAACCGCAGCATCCCCTAATCACTACTTCGATTCAAGCTATCGACTGCATGATGGGTGGTCAAAGTAAACTGCCGGTTCGCTGCAGGGATCTAGGTCTTAGGGCTTAATTGGTATTAATATTACATTGCGGAAGCAGTTTGACTGTTGTCAATCTATGCAGTTCTATGCAAAAAAAAAAAAAAAATGAAGTTCCTAGACATACTGAATGTATTCTTACGGCCCCTCATATGATCATTTCATTTTAATTTAATCTTGAGTAATGTAGCATTTTTTTTTTTTTGTATTTTCTGTGTTGTAGCATTTTCTCAACACTTCCTGTGTAAATTCTACATATATAAACAATGCAGTGTCCTGTGTGCAGAATATCATCAAACATTGCTGAATCCTTTTTGCAATTCTATTTTTCAGACAGACTTTACACTTATTTTACAGATACTGGAGACTGTTTTGGCATATTTCTGCACTTTGGACAGATGACTACTGATGACTTACTGTATGTGGGTGTGGAAGCAGGAAAGAGAGGAAGGTGGTTCAGAGCAAAGGATTCAGCTTAAAAAAAGACTTGGATTCTCCCTGTAGTGCAGGCTCTCATGGTGGTCAGAGTAAATCTATCACTGTTGTTCAATCAATTAGTCATCAACAGAACAGTCTAATTGAGACTGGGACAAAGGTTAAATCCGTCCTATGGTCTATGGGAGGAGACGCGTTATTTTCTTTCACTAATCTGCTATATGACCCTCTGCTCATGCTTCATTCCACCTATATCCCACACTTTTTTCTCTGTGCTCAGAAGAGTGGCAACTTTCCTCCAATATTTACCATAAAAAGGATGATTTCTCTCCCTTGTCCCGATGATGTATTCATGTCTGTACCCTGAGTGTGGTCAGAATTTTAATGTGGCCCTTTTGGCACACATCAGGTTAGCACAATATACAGTGTAGAGTTATGAGCATCTGCTATCGAGTGGAACATTTGATGATAAAATGAGACGCATTAACCCTGACGAGTGGAGTACATTATCTAGGCTGTGTCTAAAATCCTTCCCTTTTTACTATACAGTGCACAACATTTATTCTCCCTCATTTTATTTTAGTATCCAAATTCTGAAAATGTATTGTAAATTTATATACTAGATCTCGGCCTACGCAATTCCACATGCAATGTCTTGCACTCTTTAAGTCATGTGAAGTGCCAATAAGTACAAATATGTATGAATGTATGTCAGATACTGTAAAATCAATATAGAAAACAGCATACATATCAACAAACTATCAACAATTATACCTCTTGTTTAACTTGTTTAGGCCAGCTCCTCTGAAATTTTTATTCATTAGTAAAATGAATATGTTGACATTTCTGGAAACCCATATACTTAAATTCTCGCTGAGAACTGTTTGAGAGGTTGTGATGAGAAGTTGTGGTTTTTTGGAAGCTATGAGAATGTGACTTCCTGGAGTCTTCACTGTTTGCCTTGCAACCTCACAAGATTCCAAGACGCCACCGTGCCTGGAGCAAAATGATTTCAGCATTCATGTTAAAAACCACAACCCTAAACTACAAAAACTAATCCAGCTGGTGGGTCAGCAGTGGTGGCCATGTCACTGCCCCTCTCCAACAGGCTTCCAGCTAGTGTCCTCCGACTTGTGCCAGAACCAACTGAATGCTCTTTCTTTGACACTGATAGAACTGTTGTCCAACTTTATCCTGACAGTCCTGGACAACTTGTTGGTACTTGGTTTTCTCTCTCCCTTCAATGTCCTCACAACCCTTTTTCCATGGGGCTGTTAGCTCGAAAAGGATAATTATCTTCTCTCTCAGGAGACCACCTGACATTGTCTGGTCTCACAGTTGTGGATACTACTCCCTCTTGTACCTGGAGTTTTCTACGAGGTCAATCTTCATTTCTCATTCCTGGGTCAACTACAGAAGATTCTGCTTGGCTTTTGCCCTGGACTCCTTTCACCATGTGACAGTTCTATTAGGGAGGTCCCATTTTGTCCAGGCACCTTGAGTTCGAGGCTTGATGGATTTAGCTCTTCTTCCTCCAAGCATCATCCTGGTTAATGGTTCAGTTTTCCTGAAGAACAGAATTTGACCACTGCGAAAACAGGGTGTTCCTAACCTTGACTCTTTGCTGGCTGCTGAAAATGATCAGGTTCATTCAAATGACAAACGAGATAGGGTATATAGTAACCCCTGTTGCAATTCCTTTCTCAACAGGCTTTCATTTTGTAGTCCTGGTGGAATCATAGTCTCCAGAGTAGCTTGTATTTAGGCCCTGGATGTAACATTGGATGTGGTAGGGATTCATAGCAACTCTGATGAAATTATGGGGAACTAATCCATATGCAATATCACAGTTAAGGCAGCCAACTTTGAGGCTGCTTTTCTTCACTTTTGCTTCTTGTACAAGTCAACTAAGAACCCCCTGTGTGCCTCCTGTGTGCCTTCAATAAGCCCCTTCTGGGTAGAGGTTTCATTATATCAGTTCCAGGCCATGTATGCATTCATTCTTTTGGTAAGTACAGAAAAAGAAGATTTTGCCCTCCACACTGAGAAATCTGTGTGGATCCCAGTGTTTTGGGCACAAAACCACCCATCTGCTTGATGGGACAGTGCCCTTGGACCTAAGCCACTGGAGCAATGTCTTGTATACTTTGTACAATATACTGTTGGCACTTGGAGCAGAAAATGATTAATGCTTGATGACATCTTGAACCTCTCTCCATGATGGAAGTCCAGTGATGAGGGATGTTGTTGGTGGGTCAATGGTGCCAAGATGGTGGTTTTACAATTAGAGCATAATCTCTTGATGGGTCACTGAAGGTTTCAACAAACTCTTTCACCTTCAGCTCAGTTGTTAGAATCCCAGACTTTACCTCTCCTTCAAGTGATTTGGTGATTATTAAGTATTATGAGTCTTTTATAAGCTGGGCTCATTCAGCTTCCTTCCTATTGTGCCTTTATTTCAACCCCTCAACCCTTCTCACTACGATGAGATGTTCTTGGAGGCCGGCTGACAGTTCCTTATTCCTTATTTTTCCTTGGTACTGGTTTTGAGCAGCTTGTTCAGGGTTCTGATCCCCTTCCTAAGTTGTTTGATGTTCCTTTCTCTTCTGTTTGGCTGCTTTTCTGGTCTGGCTTTGTTGTCTTCCCTCGGCACCCTTCCAAAGAATTCCTTTGCCAAGTTGTAGGCCTGTCTTTCCATTGTTACTGCTTGAACCACTTCAAGCACTTTGTCCAGGTCTTCATCAAGCCTAGAACCCTTCCTGGCATCACTCATCTTGGGCCACTTGATTCTTTCCTTTGTTGGCTGGATAAATGAAGTACTTATGCCTGATGCCTTTCCAAGGCATTACTTACCAGATGACACACGAAAAGCATTGGCTCCCTTCAGTCCAACTGAATTACTGCCCTATTAAGTTTTTGCATTTCTTAATGTTTCAAATTCATTATCAGTCATTATCTAACTGACAATGGATGGATTTTCTTATATGAAAGTGATCATCACAAATTACTTGTGCGTATTGCTTTGTATATTTATTTTTAATATGACAGCAGTGCTGGAAGCATGTAATAAATTGAATTTGCAAACTATAGGCAGTCAAGGAAAGATGCAGATCTCCATCAAAGGACACACACACACTCACAAGACAAATGAGGATATTCAGACACAACATTCATCACTGTTGCATCCTTTACTCCCTGTCAGTGTTTCAGCACAGAGATTTTAATCTATACTTTGTTCATGCCATGAAGTCTTGTACTAAATATATCCCCCCAAAAAACAGCAAAGACAGATAATGTGAATGTTTCTATGCAACTACGTGCTACCTCTCAATTTCAATTTTTATTTGATTATGTAATGATATTTTTTCTCCCTTTTTGTGTCTCTCTATAACCCACACAGAGGTAATTTCCTTTCGGTCCGAGCTACTGACACAAGACAAGCTTTGTGACGACAAAACCCATAGTTGGCTCCAGTTACAAACTGAAAGCAACCCTTTCTATCACTCAAGTGACACATGAGGGAAAGGTTGTTGAGATTAAGAAGAGTCACCCCCTTGTGTTTCATAGTTACAGCACCCATGACCCAGGACTGTCTGTGACATTTAGGTCTCTGGTTCCCCTAGGCAGATCATTTCCAGCCAGCCTAAGGTCAGCCTCAGGGCAGATTTTTCCAGGTCCACTGGTCAGTTGCTGCGACAAGCACTTTGCTTTCAAGCAAAGCAATGAATTTGTTTTTTTGGTTCCCTGTAGAGCCTATCTTTCTTTGGCATTTTTCACATTTCCCACTCAAGGATACCTACTTGAATCTGTTAAAACTGTTGTAAAATAATTAGTAGATATTCTGGAGTCATAGAAGATTATTATGCACCTTAGCATCAGACAGTGACCATAATTTGAGTACAAATTTCAAGCATGAACATGTCTTACAGACAGTTGTAAATCCTTCCGCAATTAGAAGCATTTTAATATCTAGTCACACTGATATATTGTATTATCCGATGTATATGTTTTCTTGGTTTCGAATGCTTGAGATTTTTGCTGTTGTCTGATGAAGCAAGGAAAAAAAATCCAACTTGTATGTAATTTGAACTTACCTTGCATTGTTAGACACTGAGGGTTTTTAGAAATAACCATCTCATTTCAGTTTTAAAAACTGAAATGGGAATCTTTAAGGACATCTGATTTTTTTTTAATCAGTTCTCTTTAGCAGTGGATCGGATCATAAAATGTTGATGTTACACCTTCTGAGACTCCTGCTGAGAAACAAATAGCAATTGTTATCATTTATGCCCTGTGTGTCTGTTAAATATGGCACAACTGCCTAGGGGGTCAAACCTGTTTGTCTCAACTAATGTTCAATTAAGACTTCATCTACATCTGCAGGGCTGGCTGAGGGATGTAAATGCACTGCAATGAAAAAATTTCACACCAGTGGTTTTGAGTGTCAGCTCTGTGTTGTACAATGTAGAATAGATTCAAACTGTTTATTAATGATGCTTTGATTCATGTTTTATAAAAAGTTAGCATAAAACAAGACTTTACAGGCAGAGACAAAAGACACTATTTGGTTGGAGTATTTTGAAGCTAGAAAATCTACTAAATGTGGTTCATTTGTTATGCTGCTTTTAATGGCATTACAAAACACAAAACTGCTGAGTGGTGATAAGCGATAACAGATAAGACAACAAAATTAGCAAAAAAGTGATTGATCCTAAAGGCTACACTTTTTTCCTTTTTAAGAGTGCATAAAATATTTTGTAACATAATGATCCCAGAGCTACAGGGTCTTTAATCACCAAATAATATCTTGGGTTTCTGCTTTTTGGCCTCTGCTTCAGTGCCTACCTCCTCAGGGGAATTTCACACGGGCCGGAGCCCTAGCTGTAATGAGGTGGTAGCAGTTTCTGCAGAGAAGAAATATCATGGACCTGAAGAGCATGGTTCAAAAAAAAAAAAGAAAAAAAAAAAAAAGCAAAACCTATAACATCTTGGTTGAGGTAAACAGAAGCAGACTGTTAACCAGCTGACTGACTAACTCATTCTGTTGTATTTGATGGACATACTCAACAGGAAGACTTGGTAATGCTATAAGTAATTTGTCAGAAGAAAACGGTGGTTATTTAAACTGAAGACTTATTGTCCCCCGTCAATCAGCAACCCCTTTTCAGTGCCATTGTAAAATTGTGCAAGCAATAAGCTGAAACTTGTTTAGAGTTAATTATAGAAATAAGAAGTCAGTATGGTCGTTCTGTGGAATTTATGGAGTTCGGTATGAGATTAAACTCGCAACAAAGGAGTACAATGTTTCTACTGAGCTGCAGCCTACTTGCCTTAAACTGTTAGAAAGATTTAACACACATTATTCAACAGATTTTTATTTGATGCAGAATATTTCAAATGTTGGTAGATACCCATGCTGTCCTACTACCTTCCTTTCGTATGTCTGCTACACAGAATATGCACCAGTCAATGCTTTTGTTGGCTTCAGTGCAGGTGGATTTATTTGCTTTTAGTTTTGCTGAGTACAAGTGGGTGGCGGGTTCATGGCTGTACAGTACTTATGTGAGGATAGAATGAGCCACTGAAGGAAAACAACAGGAATTTTCAAAATTTACTAAAGAATAAGTTTGGAAAAGAGTAATGTAAACTATATGTGTAAACATCCCAGTGGATTTAGGCTAACACTACTTTTTTTTGAGGGAAAGTAACAGTACATGCATTTCTCCAGCTGCATTTCTCCACATGCTGGTCACCCCATGGACCAATAAATTCAAAGAGTATTTAAGGTTTAATTTATTTCTAGTTGAACTAACCAACAAGTAGCCTATCACAATACCAAGTTTTCAAAGTATACTACGGCTTTGAGGGAACCCTCAAAAACTCACTAGGAGCACACCAATTATAGCACATATAAATGCACAAGGTTAGACACGCAAAGCAATTAGCCTACATTTTTTCAATAGAGAATGAGATGGAGTTAACTCAGATGTGCAAATGATTACCCTTATATGCAAGCATCAAGTGTATTAAAAGTTAAAAAAAACTTCACACATTCACTGAAAGTGAACTAAACAACAACATTGTAAGTAGGTGAACAGTTTTAGATGACAAAGTTCACTTACTGGTGTTCCTGAAGTACACAGCACCAAATAAAGCAATCTATCAACCTTCCATTTCACCAGGCAACTTGTCTAAAATGTGTTCGGTGGAGAAACAGGTATATGGTTGCTATGTGTGTCACCAGGAGACACTGTCACTATGATGAGAGTGAGAGTCACACATGATGCATGGATTCTGAGAGGTCACTCCCACTTACTATATTATCACTGGTCAAGCTGATTGTACACAGCAGGCTACAACAAACGTTAGGCCACCAGGAAATTTACCAGTGCTCCTGACAGGCTGAATTTTTAACAACAAATCTCCCAATATATTTTCTTTTCTTCTATGTTTACAAGTATCCCAAAGCTTGGCCTCCACCTCACTCCAGTCTGCACAAAACATGATGAAAACCAGGTCAGTGGTACATGTAAATGAGTGATGAGCTGTGCCTGCAGTTTCCATCAGACAAAGCCACTTGCATGGCAGACCTCCGTCTCCTCAATGTGTCTTGGGTGTGAATGCCAGGTATGAACAGGGTCTGAGACACAGGAAGAGTTTGCCTCCTTTTCATGCCTCTTTACAAACTCTTTTTTGAACCCTTTTGCATGCTTTTTGATAGAGTGCAAAAAGGCTACATGCCTGTTTACTAACTAGCATCCTTCTGGTTACACTGCACACTGCAATTGGTACTCTTAACTCTTCAGTAATTTACAAACTATGTTCTTGTTAATTTATACCCATTACATTTAAAATTAAATACAAAAAAATATTTTGTGTGATTCAGCCTTTATGGATGACCATTATTGTCTGTTTCAAAAATCAGTCTAGTACAGTGTAATATAACATGACATAGTGGGAGCCAGGATGCAAAGACAATATTTTCCTGTGGTCTATATATAAGGAGCATTTTGAGGTTTTATGTTTTATCATCTTGCCATCGGCCCTTTGGCCTTACTTATAGTATCACTGATAAGACCTTTCTGTTTGTACTCCATCTTCTAAAAAATCAATACTGAAAATGAAAGGAAAATGCCTCCAGCAGAACCACCTATTGGCATGTCTTTTAATGTTGTCACATATGGTAAAGCAAAAAAAGATCTGTTGTAGGTAGAAAAAAATTGTAAATCATTGAATGGACTTATAGTGGCATTTTTTTCTCTCTCTCTAAGGAGGACAAACCCTGGGTACACAGTGAGTTTACATGCTTCTGTTCTGTAGTTTCCCTGAGGGAATTCTTTATAAT
The DNA here is from genome assembly GCA_016859345.1 of Istiophorus platypterus. Classification (NCBI taxonomy): domain Eukaryota; kingdom Metazoa; phylum Chordata; class Actinopteri; order Istiophoriformes; family Istiophoridae; genus Istiophorus; species Istiophorus platypterus. The sequence continues at coordinate 11,606,875 of CM029121.1, forward strand.
AGACCATCAACCACAGCTTTAGGGCACAGGCTATCAGGAATCAGCCCTGCTGAATCACATTTTAGCTAAAGAAAATGGGACTTATTGACATACTATATGCTGCTGAGGAAGCATATGTACTTAAACTGTCGATGACTGTTGGAAGTCTTGATTAGAGGAGTGTTTGCCTTGCAACAAAGGCTGCAACATAGTGATCATCATGAAAGCAGTAACTGGCTGCACATTGTCGCATAATATTCAGGGGGTCTTTTTGTCAACCCAAAGGATCACTAAGGAAATATCTAACCAACTTTTGTAAGTTTTATAAGGTAAATCTGCTTCTTTATGATGACAGAGGACTTAAAATGCAATAATAATGATTTTTTTGATGCTGCCAATGAAGGATGTGAAGTCTAAAGGGATCAGCTGAATGGATCAGCCCAGAAGAGTTCCGAATGTTGCTGCCTTTAAAGACCTAATTAATACATTTTTAAAAAGAAAACACACTGTTCATATAGTTATCTCATCTGAACTTGAGCAGTTAACTGTTGCAACTGCACAGAGGTTTTTTTTTTTTTTTCTGATAAATGCTTCACTATGTTCACCAGGTAGTCGCTACCTGTGTCTGTCTACCTTGACGCTGGGCAGGTTAACGTACACCTGGTCTTCGCAGCTTTTTTTCTGGACAAAAGCTATCCGGTGTGCTTGAAAATGACGCTGATGAGAGCCTAGAGTTGGAACCGAAACTGTAATGTTGCAGGCCATAAAACCAAAACAATATGTTAAAAGACATTAAATCGCTTCCTACAGCTGAGGTTAACTGCAAAGCATCGTGAAATTTGGGGACACCTTTAACATTATGCATTGTTATTTAACCCATTGTTTATATAAAAAAATAATGATAATAGCAGCTTTAAGTAAAAACAAAATTTTGTCAGATACAAACCCATTTTAACATCACCTAAAATGATGAGATCAAGGAAACGTGTGATGTTATCGATGACAGATTTTCCGCCACAGCCAAACTGGATACTCAACATTGACATTGAAAGTAAATTATATTATCTGTCTGCCACTGAGCTAAAGAGAGCTCATCTGAATCAATATGTTAGCCTAACCATCAACTCAGAAAAGCAAGTGCATTAGAGACAAATAAAACACACGCAGAAAGACTGTTTTGTTTGAATCACTAAGAGAGAGACAACGCATCTCATTTGCATCTCTCTAAATGGTGCTTTTAGATTTAGCGTCTGTCAAACTTCAGCAACTGCACGGGAAATACCAAGTGACGGAAAATGAGAATCGAATGAAAAGAGGATAGGTATAAGGGATGTAGGAAATCTACTCACATGAAACCAATAAATATGAGGTTGTGAGTGACTGAGTTAGTCAGAGTCCAGATTCATGAGTCTGTTTGCACTGAAAAGTCTCCACAGAGATACAGAATACAGGTTTCAGCACACTTATTTGTTCACCACAATTGCTTGAAGGCAGACTATAAGTGTCTGCTCAGCCTTCTCTCCTCCTGTGTTCGCAAGTGATTTATATAGCAAGTGAAAAGCCCAGCCGAGTGACTTGAATTGAAAGATGGGAGTTTGAATCCAATTTGTCTCCCATGTGCTTAGAGTGCACCCTTGTAATGTGTGCTGTCTTCAGGCAGGGTTGGACCAGAATTAACCTCCCCTCTCTTTCCTTTGTCTGAGTACTTAATAATAATGTTGTACACTTTCTCACTTTCTTTTCCCCCCAGGATGTTTAGGACTTTCTATCCTGTAAAAGGGTCAAATTTCAATGGTAATTCTAAAAATAAATGAACTAAGACTGAATGTGATCTGTATGGAGAAAAATGCTTACAGTTAATTAAGAATGAATTACGAGTGATTAATGTAAAAAAATTTATCTGACCAAGCTACATACATTTTTAAAGCAGCAGCATATACATTAGCTACACTGTGGGTGATTTACTATATATTCAAAGAATCAAATGTGGCAGTTCTTTTTCAAAAGTCGAGGGTTCTCTCCAAAGCACAAGTTTTACACTGTTATTTTAGGACAGAAGCACTTACAAGTCACCATCAAACTTGATCTGTCTAAGTACTGATGCTTTTGAAAACAGATGGTCTTACACTGAGACTCTGAAAGCAAGGCTGGGATGTTTTTACGCAATTCCAAAGCCCAATGGGCAATGAAGGAGTAAGTGGCTTAGTACTCACAATGACATTAATGGAACCTGATATGCCAGGCTATTCTGAGGAAACCAGTATGTACATGTTCTAAAATTTACTGATTTCAGGTTTTTTTTTCCATGTCAACCAGTGGCATATGGTGACTTTACAGGAGGACCAACTACACTCCCCACTACCCTCACCCCACCAACCACCATCTCCATTTGCAATTCAGCTGTTTACTACACCAAAGAACCAGACTAAATCATACTCTTTCATGACAGCAGTAGTAAGAAATCTCTCTAAATTTCATGGCCTGCCCTGTCTCATGAATTTGTATTACCTGTCCTTCCTGTGCTGAAAGTCTCTCTCCTGCATCTTGTGGCACTCTGCCTGGACATCTTCACCTTTCTGCACCCCTCCCTGGCTAAAGAAGTATTAGGATTATTCCTTTGCACTGACAGTAAACACACCAAATTGCAGTATAGAGGGAAATATCGAAAAAAAAAACCCAAGCACTTCACAAAATATTTTCCATCAACAGTGTGACATACCAGAGACTGTATTTTCCTGCCTAAACAGGCGTTTCCTAAATGTCTCAAACTTACTGCAGATTTCACACTGAGAACCAAGCTCTCTGTAAATAAGTGAATTGTGTTTACAGATCAAACCTTTACAGAGCAAACTAAATTAGCAAATTATACTGATTTTCATCACAGTGTAAGTTGCTCATTTACTTACTGCTGCTACTTTTAAGACTTAGGAAGAAAATAAGTAATTTTACAATGCACAAGTACAGTTTCCACACACATCTTTGCATGTGTATAAAAATGCTTGCAATATAATGGCTAATCTCAGAACAGTGGAGGCTAAATCAAGGGCAGCTTGACAAGGATCCTTGTCTATAGTTAACCAGAGATAGTTATTCTCCAAAGATCCTAGGTGTATCCGCAATGCAAATGCACAAACCTCCAAAAAAAGCTGTTCCACCTTCTGCTTGACAATCAACACCCTTTGTCAACAGGACATAGCCAAGCCTACAAAAATGACAGAAATGACAGATGCAAAAGCTGGTAGTCATCCTAGCTTCTGAATAAAATAGCATACAGCAGCCAAAAGTGTGCAGATAATTACAAGATGAATGTAAACAGACAATATCAGACCTGTTATGGGACAGATTGCTGCTCTGAGATGTAAGGAGAGATACGCTTCTACTTCAGTATTATTCTAACTGTTTATATGAAGTATATGAGACATTGCTTCATGAAGATCCTCCAGATCCCGTTGTTACCACTGACGGCTGTCAAATGATTCAGGCAGACAAGAATACATCTGGGAATGGTAAAGTACAGAGTACTGGTCACGCATCAAGCTGCCCCAATCAAGACTGTGAGGTTGTGGTCTGAAGATGCATACCCGACTCGGCAAGACTGCTTTTAGTGCACAGACTAGGGTGTTATTTTCATACAAAATGGTGAGGACACAGAAAATAAAGTTCTTTCAGGGCACAACACTGTACCATCAAAACTATCCGCTGCCTTTCCAACAACAAGCCCTGGGTTACAATGGACATCAAAGCACTCCTGAACGAGAAGAAGAGGGTATTCAGCTCATGGGACAGGGAGGCAGTAAAGAGTTTCCAGAAACAGCTGTCAGTGAATATTAGAGAAGGAAAGGAGGCCTATATTAAGAAGCTTGAGAAGAGGCTGCAACAGAATGGCATTCTGGAGAGACCATCACTGGTTACAAGCCCATCAGTCAGATGGCAGATGGGAATGTTGATGGAGCCAACGAGCTGAACTGTTTCTTCAGTGGATTTGACATGCAGCCTCGTACTGACTACTGACTACTGCGGCCATTGATCAAGCTGTCATAGGACCCCTTCCAGTTCGCCTGTCAACCAGATGTCGGAGTAGACAATGCCCTCACATACCTGCTCCTCTATGCCTATACCCACGTAGACAGGCCAGGGGGCATCAACAAAATCATGCACTTTGATTGTTTTCAGTGCTTTTAAGAAGATTCAGCCTGCTCTGCTGTACTGATTTGTGATTTTGTGGTTCAGTTTTGTGGACTGGTGTGAGCTGAACCACTTGCAGAACAACATCAAACAAAGAAAAGGAACTGGTGCTGAACTTCAGGAGATCAAGGACTCCAACCACTCATCTTCTCATAAGGGGAGAGATGGTGGAGATGGTAAAAGATTCCAAATAACTTAATGGGGGGGGGGGTAGGAGAGAGGAGAGAGAGCATAGCACAATACAGGATACAGCTACCGTGTAAAGATGCATGATAATAATGAGACCAATAAAAAAAATAATAGTTATAATAATAGAGATAATAATAATACTAATGAGACTCGCAAAATAGTAACAGTAATAATCATAATAAATAAAGCAGTGGGTGTTGAGCCGGATCATGGTGGTAGTAGGTGGTCAGCAGCCACAGGTCCAGATGCTGCAGCATCTGTGGCAGAAAAACCTGCTGACAGTGACAGTAGCAGAGAGAATGGAGATGAGAAAGCACAAAACTATGGGGGGAGAGAAGAAGTGAAGTTAGTATAGATGCACTGTAGGGATTTGAACACATACAGATGGACAGGAAGAGGAGGAGAGAGGAGCTCAGTGCATCATGGAAAGTCCCCCAGCAGTCAAGGCCTATAGCAGCATAACTAGGGGATGCTTCAGATTGAGTCTGAGTCATCCCTAACTATAAAGTTAATCAAAAAAGAAGGTTTGAAGCCTACTCTTAAACATGGAGAGGGTATCTGCCTCTCAGACCCAAATTGGAAGGTGGTTGACAAATGAAGGCTCTGTCTCCCATTCTACTTTTTTAGACTAGGAACCACAAGTAAGCCTGGATTCTTGGCACACAGCGTTCTACTGGGATAATAAGGTGCTAGGAGCTCTTTAAGTTTAGATGGTTCCTGACCATTAAGAGCATTGTAGGTGAGGAGAAGGATTTTAAATTCCATTCTGGCAGTGTATTTATAAGGTTTATAGAGCTGGTCCAAGCACAGAACCTTTTGGAACTCTATGACTAATGTTTGAGTATATGGAAGATTTATCATTAATGTGCAAAAATTGAATTCAATCTGATATATAGGACTTAAACTAGTTTAGAGTGTTGCCTTTAATGCCAATTAAATGTTCGAGTCTGTGTAATAGGATGCGATGGTAAATAGTTGATGGTGAAGATGATCAATTTGGGCGGGACTAAAGCAAACAAGTTCTCTGTTTTATTGTGATATGTCACTTGCTTAAATTTAGCTAAAGCACTATCAGATATACAACTAGTAAGGACATATTTTCCCAATGGTGAGTTGTCCAGCAATAGGAATTCAAAAGTTGCCAAACAGTAGTCCGATAAAAGAGGATTCTATGGAAAGACAATCAAATGTTCAATTTCTATGCCATAAGTCCGATCGAGGTCGACGGTGTTGTAAAAACAGTGAGTGGGTTTATTTACACTCTGAGCAAAGCCAACTGAGTCTAAAAATGAGATAAACATAGCACTAAGGCTATCATTATCAACGTCGTAGAAACTCAGAGTATGGTCCAAGAATGTGGACACTACAGCAAATCGAACAGGCTTTAAAGATTTCTAGGTTGGATGCCTGACTAAGAATCAGGCTTTTGAATGAGATATAATTGAGTTCAGATTTAGAGTTGATTATTAGGCTTGAGTTGAAAATGGCTGCAACTCCACCTACTTGGCCAGTGCCTCTGGGAATATAATTATTATTATGACCGGGGTAGGGGATTAATTTCAGCTAACATATTCATCATGACAGAGCCAGGTCTAAGTAAGATAAAATATATAAAAATGATGATCTGATATTAGATCATTAACTAATACAGCTTTGGATGCGAGTGTTCTAATGTATAAAAGTCCACATTTAATTCCCTTACTATGTTGTATATCTTTACTGGTGATTTTTAGATTTTTATTAGCTTTTTCAGTACAACTCCTCTTCTGCATGTTTTTGAATTAATTAATTTTGGTGGTCAGGGGCAGACACAGTTTCTAAGGGGTTTTGGGTGGGTGACTGCTGTAATGGAAGCACTGAGAAGCGTGTAAAACTGCAACTCTGCCTCCCGGTCAGAAGGCTGGCTCAGTCATGGGGGTGGAGCTGGACCCTCTGCATGTAATCGCGGAGAGGAAAATGTTGTCAAAACTGCTCTCCATCATAGGCAACATCTTCCACCCTCTACACAGTTTTCTAGTTAGCCAGAGGAGCACATTCAGCCAGAAACTTGGAATGACTATGTGCTCCACTAAACGCCAAAGGAGGTCCTTACTTCTCGGGGCCATCCAGTTATACTGTTCCTCTTATTTCAGCACATCTTAATCAGCACTCTGCCGTTTCACTACTGTTAATTTATTAGCAGTTTTGAGCAATTGTAACAAAGCAATTTCCCTGTGGGAATTAATAAAAAAATTTCTGATTCTAATTATGACAGAGTGAATTGCATTAAATATGATGTGACTTTCTCTCACAGTGAAGTATTTTAAAGCTGATAGTGTTACACAGTGAAAACATGGAAAACATGAAAGTAGGGCCATCAACCAAGAATACCTGTTCTGTTTCCCAGCCCTGGGGTGGAGAATGTTTGATTCACCCTGAAGTTGAAGGACTGGGCTCATCACCAAGCTGGTGGTAAAAGCAATTTTGTCCAGGCTGCTCCTCTCTTTATATAGGCAGTTCAGGTTTTATTCTATGGGTAAAATAGTGAATGTACACGTTAGCATAAAAACAATTCATCCCTTCAGTGTACTTGAATCCGACAGCTGATTTCTGTGTTACACACATAATCCCTGCCACAATTAGTGCAGTGGAAGACCTGAACTGATCACACTTACACTAATAATAAAAGCTGAGATGTTTAGGTTAATCATGGTTGGCCCTCTACAACCATTAAACATATAAGTACTTAAGCCTCAGCACACTTGTGTGCCCATTGTGTGCGAGGAACCGACAGGATATCAGCCAGCCTGGCCAGTAGAACTAACAGACCTGCATACTTTCAACCAGCTCATCTGAAGAAACACTCCAGTATGCATGCTCTATGCGCTCAATAATTCATACGTATAAGGAAGATCCTGGAGGCCTTTTCAGCATATGCACCCGGTGAGGAACTTTCACAGGAATGAGGGGGGCACCATCTTTGAACATGGTATCCAGTTCTCCTTAATACATCCATGTGGGTACTGGTTGACCAATGGCTCCATGTGAGCAGATTGCTCAGTCTTTTTGTGATCCCTTGTTCCTTTGTTGGAAAGTCACTCATGATGCAATAGAATCATGAGGATTTAATAGCAATGCAGATTTAGAAAATAGAGTAGATAACAGGGTTCTGAGGATTGTGGCCCTTTTTTCTCCCCAAAGTCTCTGCAGGATAGATTTCTAAAAACAAGTGCTTAGAAAGTGAAATCTTACATACACACAGTGTTATATGTGGATCCACAAGGAAGTACCGATGACAGCTTTTGCAATTCTTCCTACAACCCAGATTTATCTATTGTCTCAGTATGGCAAACTCAACATCTCCACACCTGCTGCTCCATCATCACCAAGGTGTTTTGCTTCAGTAAATACTTGGCCACACCTTTTCCCCATGTGAGGTTAGTGCTGACTCGCTTAACTCTAAAGCTACTCTAATCTAATAAATTATCCAGTTAGACACTGCTCTGATTCAGAGAATATGAGCTGACTCAGGTAGAAGAATCAACACAATGAGAAAGAGCTAATGAAAAAGGTCTGTCTCAAACTATTTTAATCAGGCAGAAAATTATAAAGTTATTTCTATATGTCACGAAAACACGTTTGTCCAGAGATTTTTATTCAAGATTGTTTAGTGTTTGTGAAGATTCAATGGTTTGTTCCTAAATATCTTGCTTCTCCTGCTTCTCTCTCCACATTTTTTTTTGTTTCTTGTTAGTAGATTTACTTTAAAAGACAAAGAGTCACTGGAGTCAGTCTTTGTGTGTTTAATATCTTGCAGCAAGGAGACAAGTCAGCACAGTAGTACAGAGTTGTCTGAGCTTTTAGTCTGGAGCATAAGCTTTTATAACGTATGACATATTTTCTAGCACAGGTAAGACAGACGCCCTTGTGGCCAAGGCTAAACTCAGAACCGAACATGGGTAAGATAAAGCTGGGAGCGGCTACACAGACACCCTTGTGGCCAAGACTAAACTCAGAAAACAAGAATCGCCTTGGCACACAATATTTCTTTTCTCACAGTATAAGAACATTCTTTCAAGTAAAACAATGGAACTGACAATTTTTCTCACATTTCTTCACATTCTCTTGCAAAAGTTTTTGGTATTGTTGCGGCCCTCTGTGAATTACTAGGCCAGTAAGCAGATGGCGGTGGTATGAGGTGATTATTTAGGAACAAAAGGCTAATTGAGCCTATGGTTGATACGAAAGGAAAGGATGCAGGAATAAAGGAGGTTCTCCCTGTGAGTTTGAAAAATGAAAGGAGCATGTGTTTTGGCAATATGGAATATGAAATAGGCCTTATTTCATTTTTGGCCTCCTATTATCTTATTTTTCCAGTAGCTTCAAGAGTCACTGATTTGTATGGCATGGTGTTTGGTTCCCAAAGTAGCGGCAGAGTGAGGTCTTGGATGTTATTGTTTCATGGACACTCTCAGTCCCTCTCTCCAGGTATTTGTGCTTTCAAATGGAATTCCTTTATCAGTCAGCATTTGTGTATCTGCCCATGTAACCTTCTAGTGTTCAAGATAACACCGGAGCTCTCAAATTAAGCCTTACCTCACCAGCCATATTTATCAATGATCACTGTTTCCATCATTATTATTTCATTATCTAGTGTAATAACATTCCTATTTGTTCCGTCTCCTGTTTCCTCCGTTTGTCTTTTAACTGTTGAACAAATCTTCCTCATATTTAATTAAAGTGTCCGGGGTGTGGGCATTTTGGCCCACTAGCGGTGATTGTGTTTTATGCTTTTATTCCCTCATTTATAGTGGATTAAAATTGAATTCCTGTCTCCTAAAGTACAGGAGCTGCTGCCTATTGTCAGTTTTCTGCTCATTCTGCTAATCCCTGGTTGACAGCTTCTGCTTTGCAAGGATCTTGTGTGTGGGTCTCTCTCTTCCTCTCTCCTTGTCTCTCACTTGCACAGAAGCATCCCACTCCATATTATTTTCTCACAAATTGCTGCTAATTTTTATACAGAACACAGAGAAATCATCTGGAATGTTAAAAATAAGTACAACGGATTGAGTGTATTACTCATATATTGAAATTCATGTATGCAAATGTTCACTTACTGTCTATTTTCTACCATAGACCTTCCTTTGATATTGTGAATGTACCACCTCACCTAACATACTCTACAAAATTCACTCAGGAATCTGGCAGGGATAGAAGCACTATGTAAGAACAAGGGTAACATTTGCCTTGATTTCACCGACTTATTTTCGCGAGAACTGTGTACCCCCCTCCCTTTGCCATTCTGTCTCATGAAAAATGAATGAAACCAAGGTCATGTTAGGGAAGGGAGCCGTCTGTATACTACATGTCTGCAAAGACTGGAAGAGGGTTTCACTCCAATTTAAGCCACACCTGATAGAAGACATTAACCTTGACCCAAACTTCACATCATCTTATCATGCCTGACTAGTCTCTCAGGCTGACTCACCCATCAGTTCCTTAATCCACTCGTGTGTGACCACATAAAGAACATACACAAACATCCAAATTCAAACACCTGAATGTGTGTGAAGTCATATAAAGTCTAAACATATATGGGTGTAGGCATTCACACAGAGCTGAATCAAACAACGTTTGACTAAGTGAGCCACTTTAGTTTCAAGAAACATTCTTAAAATACAAAAAAACACAGTGAAAGTATGGTCTTACAATAAGTGTGTGCTAAATAAAAAGTAGAGACCATGTTGCAATGAAATGACACCACATGTTGACATTCCATCCCATGGGTCACTACAACATGAATACACGGGTATTCTTGTTTTGTTTTTTTTAAATTGAGGTACTCTACTCTTTGTGTCTCCAATTAAAAATAAAATGGAAACCAGTGGAATACACTTTTTCTATACTAAACTTCAAAACAATCATAATTCCAGCACATTACTTTTTACAATGATGCAACTTTATTGACAGACAGGAAGTCAAGCATCTTGCTGAATTCTTGGCTGAACGTGCAGGAGGTAAAGAAGAACTGTCACAATGAACAGGAGTCTTGGGAACAGTCACTGTGTTGAGCCGATGCTGCAGAGCTCAACCAAAAGATAGAATTACATTCTAGCCATTCGCTGACTGCTTTATAGCCAAGCAATTTTATTATACATGACAGTCATCAAGTCATCCAATATGATAAGTAAGTCTAAGAACTATGATAATGTTTTCTTATATTTCATTTTGTCAGTGCATTATGGGGAATTTCTGATCGTAAAACTTGATCGCATGCTCAGTGTAATTATTTATAAGGTAGATGTAAAGTGTCAGTCAAGCATAGTGACATGCTGACATGCCCACACAGAAATCTGACATGCATCTATAAAGATGTGCATCTCAGTGGAGCCTAAAATCAGGTCATGCCAGCTGACGTTTAACTTCAGTGTCCCGTAGCATAAAATGATGCATTTAGATATTTGCACAGGCTTATCACCATAAATATTCATTTTCAAAGGTCACTGTTTAAAATTGTATGTGTGATCTGAGCTCATGAATTTCCTCTTTAGGCCTCATAAAACAGGTTCTTTGTTAAATTCAGTTCACCATGTTTCTTGATCTCATGACCAGCCTTGATCAAGGGTGTTTGTTCTTGTTTGTTTGTTTTTTGTTTTTGTTTTTTTAGTTTGTTTTTTTTTTTCAGTTTTTGTTTTTTCCAAGTACAAACCCAATGTAGACATGTGCCTATTTTGGTTAACAGTCAAAAGAGCCTCCCCTACAGTGCTCTTTGTGACTGCATGCATTTATGCTTAGGTTTTATAGTAATCTTAACTAAACAGCCTAAACAAACACAGTGGTTAAAAGACCCAAGGATGTGGCAAGATTTCATTTACTCTTAATTAGTGCTCTTAATTCGAATGAATTCTACTGATTCTCTCATTCTGTTCATGACCAGGCCTTCAAAGAAAAGCCTTTAAATAATGCTGTACTTATATACACTTGAGAGACAGAGTGTGACAGCAGAGAGCCATTCCCTTAACACTTTTAAATCCAATTCCAATAATACAGAATTTGTCCCTCTTTTCAATATACATTTAACAGCCCAGCAATTCACATGGGGATGTTTTACATATGATAACAATAACTGTAAAGGGGAAATGAGTTGAGCATTCATTGGTGCATTCATCCCTTGGATATGAAAAATGGGAAGATCTAATGCCTTGCCCTGGGAGACTTGTCAGACAGACTCGGATCTGACCACTTGCCACAGGGTGTGGTGTCATGTAAACAGCCACCTACAGGCAACCATGACCTTTCACCATTTTTGTTGTTGTTGTTGTTGTTGTTGTTTGGTCTCCTCTGTTTCACATGCCCCATCCCCCAGAAAGCCCCGAGTGGCATCAGGCATTGACCCCGAGGCCTTTTCTCTAATACAGTATTCATGCATGCAGAGAAAGACAATTATAACGTGAGAGCTCCCTCAGAAGCAAATATGTGCATTATAAAATACATTATGATAATTAGGGAATCATTTGTGATAAAACAACATAATGCTCAACTTTACAGCGACAGAGTGGAAAAGGGACAGAGCTACTTTATGAATATTTTCCTTGAAGAAAATTCTTCAAGGAAATAAGTTCACGTGACTGCCTCATGTTACACTGCAACATCAACATATTGAAACCTACTTTTATTTTTAGGATTAATTAGTACTAGGAGTATTTTCAATACAGTAATGAAATGTAATCATTTTTTTTTACCATACTTACCGAGACATCTACATACAACACGGTAAAACAACAACAAGTTAATCTTGTACTTAATAAGTTTTCATTAACTGTGAAATTAGTTTCTTATGTGATTCCATGGCAACATGAAAAATGTATTGCCTATAAAGTCATGCTTTGTTTTAAATTTTGTAAAGGTTTGATGGCTTTCCCTTTCTTGTTAGTCACTGTTAAGATTCACGGTTTCTCCATTATCCATTCAGTAAGACTCTGCCAAGCGGTAATATAAAAAGAAAATATGCTCTTGCTTTTGTTGGAGGCTTTGCTGCCTCTCATAGAAGATGCTGGCTCAAAGTAGTGCCTAGAATTGGATTATCTTAAATACTTAGTTGCATTATTGATTTACTCATCAGTTCCTTTAGCATTTAAATGAAAGACAAGGATTCATACAGTTTGCCAAGTTTATTTGGGGGAAAAGATCTTAGAGTGAGGCTATAGTTCATCACACAGAATTAAGTTTTTATCATTTGGCAGGCTGTACTGCTTCAAATCAAAACACAACCTACATGATGTAATGTTAGGAGTTAAGCAGATGAAATTTATGCAACACACAAGTTACGGTATAAATTATGTAATATCTACACATTCTACAATCTTCTAGTGTCAACATGTCTGACACTAACGTTAATGCACAACACAGAGAGCCCTGTATTATAGATGATCTTTCTAGCTTTTATAATCACACTCAGTAGAGATATCTTATGCCATTAATTTTTGTTTGCTGTCATTGTTTTTGTTTTCAGCTTCTCTGTACTGTAGCTGTGCTCATCTAAGATTTACAGTTCAATATTGATGTTTATCAGAATGAAAAGTGAAACATCGAAAGTCAACAGACTGCTTTGTTGCTTAAACCTGTGATGTGATATCAATAATACATGAGTTTCGTCTAAGAATTGTAAACATGTAGGTTTGTAGTGGGGTGCACCAAGTCAAACACAAAGCTCGTATCTGCCTTGTGATAGCAACCTCTGTTGGCAGTGTTTCTTTGTAGTGTAAAGTACTTTCAGTGGTTGATAAGACAAGAAAAGTACCATATAAGTGTAGTTCATTTACCATTCCATTTGCTGAATTGGGTATATTTTGTAAAGTCATGTTTGCTTCTATTTACCTAGTGGTATATGTTAAATTATTTCAAGTAACACAGGTTAGAAATCCCACGTGGTATTTTGCCTATTCCAACTCTGAATGAAAACATAAGGAATCCTTGCTGTAAACACACTACAGAGGCTACTTAAAATGTAGTGCAGTGATTCCAGATACTATGGTCTCAATCTAGACTTGATTCTCTTACTTTTGCCACTGGTGGTTCTGATTTAATTTCTCTGTTTGTTTGGTTTTTTTTTTTGTTTTTATTTGTTTTGTTTTGTTTGTTCTAGAGTTGTTTTTTTTTTTTTTTTTTGGGGGTGGGGGTTCGCCTTAAAGCTATGTTCTTATCTTATTTTTCAGGGAAAATTGATCTCCAACACACCATTACAGTGCCCGTTCAAAACAATAACACTTATTATCATCCTTAATGTTAGAATCCTTACAATTTTCATGAGACAATTTCTTTTTCTGGTAAGTATTTTTCAGCAGTAGCCACTCAGTGCATTTTCATTCAGTAATTACCTTTTTATGTTGTATTTGTTGTTACTGTTTTGTTCATTTTTGTTGAGTCTGCCATCCTGTGCTGGATTCAAATCGCACAAGGGATCCATTTAGTCCACATTATTTTTTTTCTTAATTTTATCTCACCAATATGACCCTCTCTATTCACTGTTCACTCTCTCAGAGCTGTGTTAAATTGATGGAGACCGATATCAGGATACAGGAGACATTTCCTACTATTGCTGCTTCACATTAAAAGAATTCAACACAGAGAAACTTATTGTGAAACAGTTACTGAAAATTATGCACATTTTTATTGCTGAAGGTGACTGTTCATCAGAAATGAAACAGTTATTTTTGTTATCTGTTTGAAATATTGCAGGGAATAATGGAGCAAGAGGAGGCAGCCACTGTTAGATGAGCTGTTAGATGAGGAGCTGCAGGCGAAAGGTTGCACACCTCCAACTTCTCAGGAAGACAACCAACTCCAATGTGCCCTGTTGTCGTGAGGAACAACTGCTTATGCTGTGCAAAGCTTGAACTCAGATCACAGTTGTTCAAAACATGATGGAAAAAGTCAATTATTGACTGACCTCCTCATTAAAGGACCAGTGTGCAGGATATAGAGGGAGCTATTGGCAAAATTGGAGTATAATATTCATAATTGTCATTAGCAATAATCACCTGAAACTAAGAATTGTTGTGATTTCATCAGCTTAGAATAAGCTCTTCATATCTACATAGGGAGTGGGTCCTCCTCTGCGTTTCTGCAGTAGAGGGCTTTTGCATATTTCGTTTACCTGAAGGCCACCATAAATTCTCCTACACACTTGGAAAGGAAGGGTTGAGGGGAGGGGTATTGAGCTGGTTGCAATCTGCAACCCCACCTCTGGAGGCCACTAAATTCTACACACTGGTCCTTTAAAACAATGTGTGTTTGTTTGGATACACGAGATACATAAGAGGCTGTTTAATGTCTCCAGAATTCTGAGACCTGCAGTAATAAACTGCACTTACTGTTACCACCAGTAACCACAGCTGTCTCCAAATCTACTGAAATCTACTGATTTACGGATTATAACCAAAAAAAAGTGAATGAATTATCCCATTGCATTTAAGTAACTTGTTATCTATTTGATATTTCTTTGCATTATTTTTGCTGCATGCTGCTGGTATTTAGTGAGACTATCAAATTCTTGGGCAGTGTTACAGTACATAAAGAGAATAATCCTTGTAGACTACATATTTTCACACTCTAACTCAAACCTACCAAGGTTCAAAACCACTGCATGACTATTATCGAAGCCCAGGCACTTTGTCTCTTAGTTTCTATACAAGTGAACGGCAACTGCATCTATGTGTATAGGAAACATAAATGCTGGCTGCCTTGTGTTAAGAGGAAAAGTATATTTTCAAGCCATAGATTTACTGGCAGCAGTGGAGTCACTTAAAGGTGGCAAAAGACTGTCACACCAGAGACTGGTGTTTGCATCCAGAGTGCTATCTGTGCTCAGTGTATGAATTCAGTGTAAACTTTTTATATATTTGATCAAGCCACAATCTTTCCCTAACTTTAACCAAGGGCTGTGAGTACCTATACATAACTTACAGTTAAAATATTCTGTAGTCACTATAAATGGATATTTTACTGTAAGATTGGTTATTTTTGTGGAAAACAAACTATTCTTTTACTGGTATGATCAATATCAATATATTTGAACTTGCTTAATACATGAATTAATAACATAATAATTTATCAACTTGCTAAATACATAAATTAATAACATATCCTTAAAATAAAAATTTTAAGGATGTCAATAATAATAATAATAAATAATACTTAATAGCATATCCTTAGAATAATAAAAAAATAACAAATAATTTTTCAAAATTAGGTTTGCTATAAAACATATTTGCTGTTGCAGTTTAGTTGTATAGAAGATAGTAATATAATTTAACAGTGTAAAATAACTGCGGAAGACGAATGAGTGAAAGACAATGAGCAAAAAAACAATGAGTTAAAAAAAAAACATTAAAAAATATAAAACTAAATTCTGCCTCTTATCTGGGTCTAGGTCACAGGTTAAGAAATCTAACCCAGACACCACCTCCACTTCTTCCTGGGATTCTTTGGAGATGGCAAGATGGTCCCCGGCCAGATGGAAAATATAATCCCTCTAGTATTTTCTGGGTCTGCCTGGGGGTCTACACCCAGGTGGATGTGTCAAGAGTCCCTTTTTTTTAAATTATTCATACAGTTGAACAGTTGAATATTTACAATTGAACAGTCTCATTCATAATTTTACCATTGACCATTTTAGTAGTTTATTTTCATAATTTTTATTTTTATCTCATATTCTAGTTTACAACGCTCTGTAAAGAAATTTGTATCCTGTTTCACAAAAGAGATATGAAAATGCATTACCATTTTTTTTATTATAAATGATATAAATGTACATTCTGGGGGAAATTAATCTTAGACTCAAGACAGAAAAAAAATCAGGAGGGATTTGGCAAAAATAGAGGATCAAGGCCCTTGATATCCATCTCAGTACCAGTGTGACAGAATTGTACCCACAATTAAAATTTATCATGTCTACCTGAACGAATCTTCCTGCCAATATTCTGCATGTCCTTTTATGCTCTGTAATTTCATGTATCGGCTCATTAACTTTGAAAAAATGTTGGTAATTTTAACTGGTCCCTGTTGTGTCCCCAAACGCCACTTGATCTGTGTGTCACTGACGGGCCCCCCATTGCTCATCAGGCTTGAAAACAGCCTGTGACTGCAGCTTTTCAGCAGAGCACGATGGCTGCAAACAAGAGCGAGCACCTATAATAGTGGAAGCTGTTCAGCTTCAGTTGCCCGGCTCACGCTGCTCATTTGACAGATAGAGTAGGTGGAGCTACACAATATTTTTTTTTTTTTTTGACATTTTAGAGGACACAGAACAAGAGACTGGGAACACTGTCTGACAACTTTTTGTCTAGACATAAAAAAAAACAGGTGAAGTAAAAAGATTTAATTGGTGGATCTGCCTCTTGGCTTCAAAATTCTCTGTCAATTAGTACTAAGAATGTTGTACCCATTAATCAAGGAGAGGCAGGCATTTTTACCCAAAGTTTAAAATCACACTTTTTAGCAAATGGCCCCTGAATGATTTGGACACTTTCCGTCTTTTATACTAAAGTATCACAGGACATCGATTTGAACCAGGCAAAAAGAAATGAAAAGGAGTAAAGGAGTACAATACTAACATGGCAGCCATAACTCTGATTAGCCTGTGTCCGCGAAGCCATGTCCTACCCTGAGAGGATGATTATTTGTAACCAGAATAATACAAAGCACATCTGAGATGGTTTCAAAGGCCGATGACTCTGACATCTGTCATGTGTTGTTTAAGTTAGGTCTTTCAAGGTCATTCCAATAATTTCACATCCTTTAATGAAAAAAAACCCCATTTCATTTCAATCTTTTGTTCCACTACTCAATGATAACATTTCAGTCTTCTATTGTCAGCTGCTGTCCTGATCGCTTTTCACCTCACCTACACTTTGGGCTGACTTTTTCTTTTAAAAAACATTATATTTCATGAGTATTCATTAATGTTGCAGTGCAGCAAAAGCTAGAAGCACGTAATGACTTTTTTTTTTATATATATATTATCAGTGTACAGACAATTATTGCAAGACCCCTGTTTTTGCTGTGAACTGCCAAGCCATGCTTAAATACTATCTGTGGTTAAAATTAAACTTGTTGAAATACTATCTATATATTTCTCAAAACAACCTTGTCAGGGCAGCAAACACTCTTGTTTTGAATAATTTTCTTTTATAGGCTTTAGTCATGGTGTTTAATGATGATGTTAGGTGAGGCTAGAACATGTTCTGCCCCTTTCGCATTCACGTAGTACTCTGTCTGAAACTTAACAATCTCATAAGAATACTCTGCACCACAAGGAATAAGTCCATTGATTTTCCTTGTAATTGCTATGCTTGCCATCTTTTGGGGGGCTGAAGAGCAGAGAAACCATAGTTATTAAAAGGAATAATAGGTTAGTGCTATTTACAATGCTCTGTTTGTAAAATAAAGAGTAATTAGGTTGGAGAGAGAGATGAGACACTGCTTCTGGCCCCAAACACAAAGCTCTGTGTGTGTGATTAGTTGCCAAGGACATCCTCAGATCACATGCATTGTATTAAGTGATTTAATTACAGATCAGAGCAGTTCCACTTTTCCTGTGTCCCTGCTTGTAAAAATCACGCACAGAGAGGAGGACACAGGCTGATGGCCCCCTGCATGTCCAAAATGGACAATAACACAGCAAATCTGTATTACATATTCACCCATACAAACCATGTTTGCTTCATTGTGATTAATTTAAATGTGGCCCATGCAGAACTAATCTAAGAATGCTAATGGTTAATCTGTGATTGATTATTCGTTTTTCATCATTTGATCAATCAAGATTATATCAACCACCATCTTTATTTCAGCAAATGGACAATATTTATACCATGTGATTGATGCATGCCACAGCAAAACAAAGGAGAATTTTGCTACTGTGGTCCTTCTATTAATATACACTATTGAGAAAATGCAGACACAATATAAACATAACATCACATACTGGGTACAGTAATTAAAATGATCAGTATAGCCACAAAGTATTTGTTACCTTGCTGATCACAAAAGAGCTGCTAACATGCTGTCATAACACTTGTAAAAATGCAGGAAAAACAATTCAGAACAACAATGACTGTTGACTGCTGGCTGCTGTCTCCTGCGTGCTGCAATAATGTTGTTTTGTGTTCTCTTCAACAACTGCTCCATCTGAGTTGCAAGAGATTTTCCCACAGCCCCTTTCATTGCCTTATTATATCCCTGCAGTTTTGGTATTATTGTAAATGTGAAATATGCTACATCATAATTACATTTAAGGTTCTGAATATTATATGAGTGTTATTAATAGTACACCTCATGCTTTAGTCAATCTTTACAAAAATTCTCATGTCTCTCATCTGAAATGCTGAATGGTGGCCTCCTTGGTACCTATAGCCTTGCTTTCTTCCACTGTACCTACATTAAATAAATTCAGCAACCAGTATGCAGTTTGTCATGTGTCATTATAATTTGTTTTGTGTGTGTGTGTGTGTGTGTGTGTGTGTGTGTGTGTGTGTGTGTGTGTGTGTGTGTGTGTGTGTGTGTGTGTAATGCATTGGACTGGCATCACATTGTTGGGTGATCATCTAATTGCCCATTCATCTGTGGGTAAAACTGTCTGTCACCAAGCCAGGAAGCACTGAACACAGCTTGGTTCTGATTATATGTGACGAACGCCTACAGAGAACAGGGATCTGTCACGATAAAACAGGTTCTCACTCAGCAGGAACATCATTCAACCTAATTAAAAGTGCATCTATGAATGTTTGGATAGATCCTGTTTGATCAAATATGACAGCAAATCAGTAATTCATAAATAATTTACTGAAAGCTTTTTGTAGTTTAAATCCCAAATTATATAAAATATGGACCTCCAGTTGACATCTATTTCATGAGAACAGTTGATTTTAAATAGGCACTCTGGTGCTTATAATTTTACAAACTGTTTAATTGAATAATCAATGTTACAATTTTTCATGTTTTCACAAAAATATACAACAGTAACGATGTAATGATTGTATGGGTCAAACTACACTTAAAAAACACTCACTTACCTCAAAGTATTAGATTTAATATGTTCAGCATGTGTGAATTTTACAGTCATGAACACATGAAGGGTATTAATCCCACTATAGAAATAGAATCCCATACAACCATTAGCAAAAAAAAAATGCAGTCCGTCACTTTTTTTAGATGTGAGGTTTTTACATGATGTAATATATTTTTGTTTTTCTCTAGCCGCAGAGTGCATCTTTCCATTTTAGTCAATCAGTTCATTCTGATGACACAATAATGATAACGTGTCCCGCACATCAATGAAAACACACTCAAAACTATAATCACAATCAGTCCTGTGTTGCACTGTAAATGCTCATCCCAACTTTTCATTCCAATGGTTACTTATCTGTTCACAGTACAAAATGCATTTTTTGCTTTCATACAAAAAGTTTGACAGAAGTTTGTGGAGCACAGTTACAAGTGTGAGCCCCAGGGCACAGCAGATAGAGAAGAAAGAAAGTTTTCTTGATGACAAGGCTATGGCTGCCATGTGACGAAGGGTACAGACAGGCAGGCACGCAACAGGTAAACAGGCAAACATGGTTGGTTGTACACAAAGGCATAGCTCATGCAGTGAAAGAGGAAATACTTTCTAAAATATATGGTCGTTTTGCCTCAATGTTGATAGGCAGGCATTTAAAACATAAATTCACAACTGAACAGCAATGTTTTAACCACTGGATCTGTGTAATACTTTTAAAAAATCATCTAACACCAGGTGATTTTAGCTCCCACATGCCCTGTTTCACTATCTGTCTTTCCAATGTTGTTGTGTTGTTGACAATTCAAGGCAAACTGGAGATAGACAGAATGGAAGACAGACGAACAAGAGATAACATTCCATCAACACTTGGGAACTCTACATATCAAAAGATGTATATAGGGTGTATAGTGGAGGGCAGGGTGACAAAGCTCCTCCAACAGTTAAAGTATATTATTTTAGCTGGACTAGAATTTAACCTACACATCTTTTATTTAAACTATAAATTGCCTCCTTGAAAAGTAGCATTACTAAAAGATTTGACTCTTCTGCTCCTGTCTCTGGTTTTACTTTATGCCTCAAGGTTTTTAACCCAAGTCCCAGCTAATGGGTATAGGTCATCTATTGTTTATCACTTCATTATGGGATGTGACTATACTGATTGAAAATGAGCATGAAACACTCTGCTTGAACACACCAATATACTCACACATAGTAACTTGACCTTCCACAGCCAACTATAGCGTTACATGTTTTCTGTTCATGTAATTTAATTAACATACATCTTGATTAGACTCTTGGTACCACTTTTTTTAATTTTTCGTTTTTTTTAGTAGAGGTATTAGTATTTTAAGTGTTAGCAGGCATTAAAGTATAAGAGGCAAACTGTATGCCTCATGTTCCAGTCTCACAACCTTGATTTATCCAAGAGTCAATATTCTCAGACACATCTCTTTTGTCTTTGTGAGTTCCCTGTTTTGGAATGCTATATTCATCTTTCCATGTGCAGCAATACTATTCTTTCCCCAGCACAATTACCAAACCATGACAGCCCATTTCAGCTTTGTCTAACTCCTCTCTTACCGTTCCAAATACTTCCATTACCATGCAGATTGGTCCATTATCCTCTGCAAAAGGACACTTATTTTAAAGTGAGATGTTGTGATTTTCTGCATCAGAGTGGGCGGTTTTAAAACTTTTGGTCAAAGACCTCTCTGTAGCTTCTAACCACAAAATCTCTTCCAGTTCTATTTTACTTATTAAACAAACTCTTCCCTGATTTTTTGTGATTTCAGGGCAAGTGTGTAGTGTAATAGGGAAAGTCTGACTTCACAGGACCTTGATATGGTTTCAAAGTGACTGCTGATCGACCTTTGCTTTCCCTTTCAAGCTACCGCATCTGACATATAGCCATTTCAGCAGTCATAGTATGTGGTCTCTTCGCCACAGTGAATATTACTGTCCTATTTCCCCTCTGGTACTACCTTAAACCATTGGTTTCCCTCCTCTACATGTGGTCCCCTGGTCCCAGTCCTGACAAGGACCTGCCAAACCACAGCTACTTCTGATCCCTCCGGCTGACAAGCCAATCCATCTTCAGCTGCAGAGAAACTTTACTCTGTTTGCCATCAGCACCCGCCCCCTATCAAGGAGAATTGAAATGGATATGCTGAAACATTCATCGCTTCCTAAGTTACTGTGACATTCAGGAATGTGTCCTTAACATATTTTTTACTTCAATCGTTTATAATCATTTTGAAATTGATATTATTGATTCATAATGTATACCAATTCATTTTACCAGACCAACACTAAAAATTTATTTCTCAACTCATGTTTTGTTCCTGTTACAGCAAACAGGCTATATCAGTGTAATGGTGGTAAAGTATGACTGTAATAATTTAATTCCATACAGTATATTTAGAGGGCAAACAGTTTGGTCCTGAATGTTCACACACTACCACGGAGCCAATAAGCGGTGTCAGGTTTGCAGCACTAACAGGATTAAGCACCAAGACTTTATGTCTTTTACAGCCGCTGCCAGGCACAGGCCTGGAAATAATGGGATCAGTTTTGTAGCAGTTCATCATGGAGGAAACCACCTCTTCCTACATTAGCTTAGTGTGAAGGGCCTTGCTCCATACAGTCCCCTGGAATATACCCAGAAATTGTAAACAAATAATGACAGCATGGACAAATACACATGGAAATATCCTATGTGCTAAGATTAATATTAACATGTGGTGAGCAATTTCACAACAAAACTAAATCTAATGGGGAAAAGGTTCATGAAAATGGGTGCCAGTCAGTCACCCATGCACTGTTAATAGCAGCATTAACTGAACACAGTTCATAAAGTCTTTATTCACTGGAAATGTTCCTTAATCAGAGGGTCTGTGCTTTAAACCAAATCTGCCAGTCATCTTCTGCAACTTAATCTCAAGTCTGGAATATCTGCAGTGTAAGCGGTTTATAACCGAGTGTAAAAAAAACAAAAGGCAAAATAAAAGGTAAAGTGTATTGATCGTTACGGTTATACGACGCTCTTTAAGGCACATTAAAAGACAAAAATCGACCATGACAATGTTGTGCTGCTCGAACACGATTTACAATATCACTCAAGAATAAATTAATAACAGCCACATGAAGTAAAATATCAAGATTCATTGTGATGAATCAAGGTGGATGCAAAGTATATAAGTAAATGCATTCTTTTAGGATTATAACAAAAGACTTGTGCTTTGGTCTCCATGCTTTAATAGCTATCCAGCTAGTCTGTTGTTTGCTACTTGGCAAGCAGCGTATGGTGGGTTTTCAAAACAGATTTACTAAAATAAAAAACAGTTTTGATGTTTGATGAAGTGATTGGAATCAAGGTTGATGAAGGCATTAGCAGTGAATCAAAACAATTATGGACCACAGACAATAAGCTGAATGATGCTAAAATGCCCCATGACCCTGAGTCACACTGCAGAGGCCGGTGATTAATCTCTATGGATTCGTCAGATTAACATTTCCTTCCACATTTCACATTTCTCTTTTCACACATTGTTCACAGAACAATATTGTTTTGCCAACTATAAAGCGATATTTTTTAGGAAATAAAGCACTGGCAAGCAAAACAAGAACAGTACAACAATAAAAACTTAGTGAATGTAATTTGAGGTTAGTTGCACTTCACAAATTTGATGTGCTCATTTCAAAACTGTGTCCAGAACATGGTTATAATGCTTGATTGGAAATAATGATTCTTCATCAGAACCAGGTCATAAATGTCAAATGTCAGCTTAAATTCAGAGTTTATACTGGTTTTTATGGTCCTCAACAGAATTGTCATTGTGCAACTTTTCCTTTAATTTCAGTTATCTCAGTCAGCTGAGTAATTACTTTTGTTCAAAAAAAGCCCTGTCTTAGAGTTAAGATCACTTATATTAAGACGAATGTATTACTCATCACATTGCTCTCTATGTTTGGAGCTCTATCTGAGCTCTCTGCTGCCAGCAGCTATTTATTCAGATAGGGCCAACTGTCATAACAAAATTATTGGAGCAGTTCTTAGTGAAATTATTGTCAAATGTTACATGAGGTATGTCTGAAAGCAAGAAACACTTCCCTTCTACAAGTAATGCACAGATAGATGCTTGTACGATGCAGCAGTATTTCTCCTGACAATGACTCAGGGGAGGTAAAGACAAGATTTTACAGGTGTTGGGAGGTGGTGATTTCAGATCTGGGCTAGACTGCAGTGGTGAGAGACATTATTCTATCAAGTCACATGGTTAAATCAATGAAACAGCACCCCTTAGGCCAGCCAGTACAATTTTGAAGTTCTACAACATCCCTTGGCAGGTGGCACCATCATCAGCTGGCAGTCTTGTAATCACTTCCTTTAGTACACTAGGTTTGTACACGTTGTACTTGAATTGTCGTATTGATTTTATCCTACAAAATGTCTCTGAGTATTTCTCTCGCTACAAGAGAAAATACACACACTAGTAAATAGCTTAAAATAAAAATAAAGCTACTTTATTGGAGTACCAATAGGGATGAAACTTTTGAAAAACAACATTAAAAAGCATAATTGAAGATTGTCTCACAGTAAAAGAAAGCCATAACACAATAAAATTCCTCCTATATTCTCAACCATTTTTGGCCCTCTTTATCACAGTATCTGTCAGCATTATTTTGCACTATTTGGGTAAACATGGGGAAATCATTCCTGAGGGCAATACTGATTAGCCCTGGGGGAATGGTAATGAAATACAGTACCTGCTTGAGAGAGTGCATGTTTTATTACTCTATTATACATGAAAGGAGCTGAGGGCTCTTAGAAGCCCTCCTTCAAAGCAGGAATCATTGCCTCACATCTCTCTCATGCCTGTTTTCATTCAGGCCCCATTAATTGCTGTTTATTTTTGCTCCATTTTTGCAAATGAAATGGAAGCCATTTCAGACTGGGAAGGGAGGAGTTGTTGTTTTTTTTATTAGGGGGGGGGTTGTAAGTTTGGTTCTCTGTGTGCATCTTGAGAAAATGTGTCTGGAAAAAAAACAGACAAAAAATCATTGCTGCACCATGAATTACTCTCTAAATATGGGAATGAGACTGATAATTATAATATTTCAAATTAACAATACAAACTGAATTACGATTATGGTGCCTGCGTTTGTTCAGAAATACATTAAGACTTAATTTCTTTACTTATATTATGATGTATTACAGCATCACAGATTACCTTCCCTTAAATTGATAACAGAGGTCAGGTTGATTAGTTAATTTGTTTATTTTCCTCTAGCACCACCAGGGAGTGAGCAGTTAGGGCTTTGTGTAAAATATCTTTACAACTATTGAGTGGTTTACCATGAAATCTTGTAGGCCACAGACTTTCATATCCCCTTCAGGATGAATAATAATAACTTTGGTAAACCATTGACTTTTCATCTAATGCCATTATAAAGGAAAACTATTTTCATTTCTTTAGTATTTGGTTTATGTTTTCAGCTAAATAACAGAAAAAAGACATTCACATCATCCTGGCTGCACTTTGTGTCCAGTACTAATTAGCAAATGGTAAAATGGTAAATATTACATCTGCTATACATTAGCACGTTAGCATTGTCATGGTGACAATAGAAATTCTATTATGACACTTAAATGTCTGTAAAATTTGACTCTGGTTAATACAATCTACAATCCACAATGGTAACTACTACACAGTAACTGGATACACAATGTAAATATTAGCTTTACCCGATGCATACGTTAAGTGTGCAGTGAAAGCAGCATGTTAACAAAGCAGCAGCAACAGCTTCATCCCTATCTGTCTCTACACTAGATACGTTGAGCCCAGTACATAGTCACAGTAGCTATGTAAAACCAAAGAAAGTAGAGTTGAAATGTAAAAATGCGCTTTGTATGCGTACAGGTTGAATGAAACATGAGCCATTACAGAGCCGTTATAGAGAGCTGCATTGGTTAAAATGGAAAGGAAATCTTATTTCGGATGATGTCAGACATGTGAGACAGATGACTGGAAAAAGAAGCTGACCTTTGACAACTTGGTTATGGCAAAGTTGACGTGTACAGAGAAGCAGAGAGAGGAGACAGATGTAGAGAGGCTGAGAATAATGCCAAATGAGTCTATGCATTTTCACATAATACATGTAAATAAAAGTGACTTGAATTGAATTTGGAGTTTGTGGGGCATAGTGGAAGTGATAAATAGCCGGTTTTGGGGTTTTTTTTTCCCCATGGAGTTAGCTAACCAATATAAGTTTACAGAATTTGTGAAAAAAAATTAAATGAAGGCATGAAATGGTTATTCTAACTGCTGAATGGGTTAAAGAGGTGGAGACATTTGTAAATATACTGTATATGTGTGATGGATGGAAGTATGATCATGAATAGGAGAGCACTGCACTGCATGAGGATGTGTATGGAGGAATTATATTTTATAAGGAAACCAAAAATCCACATTTTTTTTAGAGTTAGAAATAGATGTTTGCCTGGAGAAAGAGCACTGTTTGAAAAGATGGGTTTTCATGCTATGATGGTGACTCTGCAGCCCTTAATTTCAGGATAAGATGTCATTAGAGAGCTAGGACATGGAGGAATTGCAGCCAGGTGGTCAAAGGTTAGTACAAGGATAAAGGCCCAACACACCCATAAGACACAGCCTGCAATCCTGAGTAGGGCTGAGAGATGGGGGTGTGTTGCTCCCTAGAGGCTGGAGGGAAAACAGGAAGGATGTGATGCATCAATTTGGGACAGACATGGACAAGGTCATGAGTAGCACAGGGCAAATAGAGGAGGCGAGAGCATGCAGAAACTTGAGCCATGAGTGACTCACTGTAATCCAGCAGCTTCATTTCACTCTAAATATTTCATTTCAGTTGGGTGGTGCTGTGGATGGGGAGAGGGGGAAATAAAGTAATGACAGCCTTGGAGGAGAAGGGGGGGGCAAGGTCAAGCAGAGTAGCAGAGGGGAAGGGTGATAGTACAAATTACATGCCACACCCCAGTTCTTTCCAAGCCTAATTTAAAAATAGTAACTGTGGGTGATTCCTTAAGATCACAGATCATTCCATGACATGAGGGAAGTGAAGGAGAAAGACCTACCATCTGTTGACTTTTTAGAGATGATAGGGCAAGCTCGGCTGGAGCACAGGGCCCAGACAGGCAGTGCAAGTCTAAGTCAATCTGTTATATGAGGGAGCGTGTAATGATGTATTCTGTCCTAGGTCCTAACAGGATTTTGGAAGCAGTTCTTGATAAGTTATCAGTGCAATATAGGGGTGGTCTTGGTGTACCCACACAAAACAGAAGCAGACTGTCATGTATGTGATAAACATGTTTATCAGTTTTTCCCCATCATGTCATCATCTTTTTAAATGTCATAGTGTGGGGCCATTTTTCAGGAATTACATATGAGCCCAGTTGTTTCATGCTTTGGTGTTTCCGGTAAATGTATAGCGCTGAAAAGCATCTTGAACAGATTTTTAAGAGTGACTTAGTTTTTTGGGGGGACTGAATTCAGGGAGTATTGTTGAACAACAGCACTACTGTCATGTGTACACAACCAATGATTAAAAAACTTCAGTCATGTAAATATATTTAAATCATGACAGTTAGGGGGAACTTGCTCTGACTTTAAAGCAGGTCCTTTCACCTGCAATCGCTATCATTAGGTGAGACCCTGGCAGCAAGCTGCCACACCTCAGTGGTTTCCAAATGGCTGACGAGAACCAGAGATTCTTTAAAAAGCCCTCAAGTCACTATAGCCCGAAGCCAAACATCCATTCTGATTTTTGATTTTTTCAACATCCAGGTGTACTAACACTAAATCTTTGATAATAGCCAGTAGAACATTAGTGCAAGGGAATTAACAACTTTTAACGGATTGCAATTGGAAAGCAACACATTTTTATTTTCACATTTTATTTCTTCCTACTATATTATGACAACTAAGGCATTAGGTCACATTCAGACTATCAAGAGCCCCGTGTGAAAAAACGTAACGTCCTTAAGTATTTTAATGAGGTTAGTCTTGTGAGGCAGTTATCGACAACACAGATTGAGGCTCTAGCAAATAAAAAAAACATGGGGTTTTCCAGCAAAAAATACAAGCATAACAACACAACATAATATCATCTAAAGAGATGCTGCGGTGGCCAACCATACGTTTGCAAGCACACATTCACATAGTCCTTTTGTAATGCGAATGGAGTATTTTTGCTGTTTACCTTGCCACTGTAACAGGAACATAGTTGCTGCAGTGATGACTTGTTGTAAAACCGGAGTTGTAAAACTCTGTCTCATAATATTATAGACCGCTGTGTAGTGGTCTGGCATCTGTTTAGCCTTCAAATTCCTCATCTGTTTCCTGCACTTCCAGGATTTTATTTCATGCCTCTCCAGTACATGAAGCAACGAGCCCTCACCAACACCTTGCCTTGTTTTAACCAGGGATTTAAAATGATTTAAAATTATCAAAGTACTGCATGACTATGTTTAGGCAACTAAAACCATGTGGTTAATGGTACGAGAAACATCATGCTCAAGATGTGACCTCCAGATTCCATGCCATAGTGGAGCACTTTGTATGCACATCCACACTCTTCCTTTACTTCCATGAAGATCACACCTTTTCCTAAATTTGCATAAAATGTTGCCAGTAAATGTATGAGTTGATGTATGAACTACCACTCTATATTGTATTCATCCAGCTCACTCAGAGGCAACTGAATAGCAAAAGCTGGCTTGGTGCTGACAGCAGGTCAGGAGGCAAAGAGAGTCAGGAGCGGCTCAGTCAGGACAAAAGGTCAGACCTGTGCCCATTTAACCTCTCCTTGTATACTTAGGTGGTAGGGAATAGGAGCCTGGAGCTAAGCATAAAGCTGACAGTGTGCCTATTACCACTGTGGCGGGAAAGAGTCTGAACTGTTATAATAAAGATTGTTCTCTTTATTCATAAAACAGAAATTCTGCGTTTCCATTTGATACACAATCTCATGTACAAAATTGACTGCACAGTACTTTGATGATACAAATAAATACAACTGCCAAAAATAAAAATAAAACCACATCATCAGAGGAATAGATAGCATAAAGTAGGAAATTTACTGTACTGAAAAATAGCAAAACACTTATTTCCTCCTTGCATTAAAATATACCATGAAATTCAGTAAAACTGAACAATCGATGCTTTTCCAGCCACCTGTTGTTATGCACATTATTAATTATAATGATGAAAAAACCTCGAGTGGAAAAACTGTGGATTCAAAAATCCAGAACTATTTCAAGAAAAAAAAAAATATACCCTGATGCATTGTGAAAATGGCTGTATCACTAAAAGCGAAATGCAACAAAGTGCAATGCACACCACCTTAGGTAACAAAACTAACATTCCTCAAATTGCCTTACTACTACCATGGTTTCTTTTATTTCCTCTGCAAGGATTTAACTGCATTCAGAGAATCAGTGCCACCAACTATCTATCTCGGTGATAAGCTTAACAGTAGGGGAAAGAAATGCACATTAAGTCACATTTTCTTTTGCCATTTTTCTAGGAGATTAAGTTAAAATGTGTGCTAAATTTTGATTGAAACCAAATTAGTGAGTGGTGGATTGGATAAAAAATATTTGTTGACATTTTCCATTAAAGACAGATATGCCTATTTACACATTCAAAAGACATGAAACTTTATTCATCTGGCCAGCTGATGATGTTAGCCCAATACTTACTCATCAGATTAATCTGGCTTTTTCTCCGTTATGTGCAGCACTATGATCAGCATACTTGCTTTGTCTTCATGCAGTTTGGTGCAGGGCAAGTGAGGTCAAGTGGTTTTTTTTGGCGCTTTATATTTGATAAAAAAGGATATTTCTTTGGCCAGAAACAACACTGATGAGATCTGTAAGATAACTTGCTAGATGTAAAACCAAAACAATTTCTAATGTCACACATCACCACCTCAAAAATGACCATCACATTTATTCAACATCAGTTTCATTAATCCAAAAACCTTCCAAATGCTTTGGTAATTTGTGATAAAAAAAAAAAAAAAGGTTTTGTTTATGGTTTAGTTAAGTCCGGTTTCATTTTAGCAAACTAAAAAAAGATTTGCTGCTTCCAAGGTGACTAACATTTTGCTGTCCACAAAGCAAAATGAAAAGTTATTGGGGAATATTACACCATGCATGAGCATAAATCTAATCCACTCTGAATTTATAAACCGTGAAATCTTTATTGCCGGTGCCATTTTTTTACCTTGATAACTGCAGTACATGTTGTCAAATCACAAGCTCTTTGTCTCCGCACCATGGGATCAGCAGAAAATCCTTCATGTGTGTTTGAGTAGTATAAAAGCTCTGTCATGTTCACAGAAGGGGCAGGTTTACAAGGTTACATTTTAATGAGTCTTTTTGCCTGGCCATTCTCTCATCTGATATGTTCCTCTTGCTGCTGTTAGGAGCTCAAATGGCGCTATCACTGTGTATACAGGGCTAGCCAGGTCCATCATTAATACTGCTCTTATCATTGTGTCCGCCACGATTTCCATCCAAGGCTTTGTTATCAGTGAGACCCATATCAAACTGTCTTTCTTGTTGGGACATACAACAGAAGATTTGCTACTGGGCATACTGTCTGTTAGCTGTTGCCTGTTGGCCAACAGAACACACCACAACCTTGACATTAATGATTCAATGAGCACAGTAATTGAGTGCCTTTCTCATTTCCTGGCAGCTACAATACAAAGCTGGTGGTGGTAGGGAGACAGGAGAAATAAAGAAGGAGGAGGATAAGAGGGTGAAAGAGAAAGACTTAGGGAAAAAAAAAACTAAAGGAAGGATAAAGAGACAGGAGTGAATGAGGAGGATAGGACACGGAGGGAAGGAAATAAGGAAGATAACTAAAGTGTGAGTTGGATGAGGAGAGGATCAGAGGCAGAGGACAGTGAGGAGAGAGATTGCATTAGCTCATCATCCCATTGGGCCTGGCTGTGCTCTCAGGTTGACAGTCCTGAGAGCTCCTGCCCTTCAGCCTGCCCATGTGCCTATAGCATTATCTCCTACTTAGAGGGCCGGCCATTCAGCACCACAAATCACATTCACATTAAACTCACTTCAGAAATGATATAGGAAGTGTGC
The DNA here is from genome assembly GCA_016859345.1 of Istiophorus platypterus. Lineage (NCBI taxonomy): Eukaryota > Metazoa > Chordata > Actinopteri > Istiophoriformes > Istiophoridae > Istiophorus > Istiophorus platypterus. Next base: position 11,637,414 of record CM029121.1, read on the forward strand.
CATAATTCCTGCCATGAGCTCCATTAAAGCATGCTATGATCTCAATTTCTCTCCTGAATCTGCCATTCTGCTGATGTGGTGCAGTGGCAAAAAAAGATGATGAGTGAAATCATAGTGTAATTTCTATTGATGAACCTGATGTTTCTGTGGCATTCCACAAGAAAAAACATGTCTCATCATCAGAGCTATCGTCTTTTTTCACTGCACAGAACTAAATTCCTTGGTTTCAATGACAAGTCATGAGCCACTGAAAAAGGGGTTGGCTATTTCACAAGGAGCAGCCATCTAACAAGAAGAGCTTAGAATCAACCATGTTTCAACCAAGACTCCACTAGAGATTCTGGGTTTGATTGCGGCAACGAATTTTAAGGCACTTGAAGATGCTGGAATAAACAAGACTAAGAAGCCATGCTAGTAGCTCTCTGAGGCTTGACTGAGGCATAGTGGTGTTCAGAGCTTAATGCAAACATCATCATTGCAAACATGCTCACAATGACAATGCTAACATGCTGATGTTTAGCAGGTACATTATTCATCATGGTCACCCTCTCAGAAAATCGCCAAAGTTAAAAAAGAGATCATCCTCTGAACACCATTGATATCTATACCAGAGAGGTTCACCGATGTTAATAGAACTCATTGCCTTGGGACCATGATTGTCAAGAACTGTACAAATCCATCATATGGTTTTTCAGATATTTCAGTCTGGGCAGAAACTGGACTAACTGACTATCTACATCTAACTGATATCTACATCTATATCTATATCTTTGTATCTCTCTGTCTCTCTCTGTCTCTCCCAATGAAGGCGTCTTAATTTATGCTAATCTGCAATCTTTATACACTTTAAATGTTTGGGGTTTTTTTTGTTGTTGTTCTTTTAACAAATAGTGCACAGAGCCCCATCACCCCAAACATCAGATGAAGGTTTCTGTTTTCTGCTTTTCTTCACCACAATAAACCTCTAGACCAGTAGTTGCCTTTACAATTAAACTGGAAAATTCCAAGAGAATCTAAACAACTAAAGCAGCTTCTACCAGCAGTAAATTAAATACTTAAGCCAGTGGCTCCAGTTAAAAGACATGATGGCAGTAGTTTCTTAACTGGCTAAAAACAGTTATCATGTGATTGTATAGTGTTTGATAATTAAGTTCAAAGTATGTAGAAATTATGAACAGCTGCATGGGATTTCAGACTCCAGGATCAACACACATTAGCATGTAATGATTTGATAAAATGTCTTTTCTTGGTGCTGCATGGTCTATTTAATGCCCAAAAGCAGCTGTTCTGTGATTGAACAGCAAGTGCAGTGGAAATATTGTGTTGACTATGGATGCGGCTAAGTGTAAGTGTAGTATTTGTGTAAGTGTAGTGTTTCAGAGATGGTGTGGAAACCGGCGTATAGATTTTGAAGGACTTACATGTTCAATTGATTAAAACGAGTTCCTATTCTGTATCTCAAAAACATGCATTCACATTTCCCTCTACTCTATAACTGGCCCCTAGTCTGACCATAAAAGACCTCTACATTATAATGCAAATTGTTACAACTGTTGTGTGATCATACAACCTTTGTGAAACTCCTTAATCTTATCATTATTATTATTATTATTATTATTATTATTATTATTATTATTATTATTATTACATCAGATTCTATCACATAGAACAGGAGCTTCTATAGTATTTCTCTGTTCACGCTGCATCTGGTGAAAATATTTTTATAGCAAATATTGTGTATTGGTAAATGCAATACAAGTAATATTATATTTAATCATACTTTGTGCACAAGCCATGTTGTCCCCCTGTCTCTTCAGTCCCTATTTTAATTAAATCCATTATTTGTATGATGATAAATTAACACATGCCAGTGAATCATACATCAGCTGTGACCATCTCAGTGTTTGGTGACCTCCCCCACCTTTTTCTCCTCAACATATTTGCTTTTCATGAAAATTAATTCTCATGAAATTAACTTCAGTGCTCATTCATTAGGAGGCTAAATTAATTGTTTTCTTCTCCCTATGCATCACAAAGAAAGGCAAACAAATGGGCATTCATCAAATTTAAAATTACCAGCAAACACAATGAGGGAAAAGGGTTTTATTAGAAGCAGTACTTGCAGGTCTGACTGCTAATTTTGGTTGATTCCAGTTCTGGTAGATAATTTTGTGGGCTTGTTTTTTTTGTTTTTTTTACATGAGAAAAGTGATTTCAACTCATTAATATCAGGGCTGCAAAATATGTCCACCATCTCTGAAACAGAGCATATATTGTTCTCTCTATTATTCTGAAAGTCAATCAAAATATGTTGATGTGCGTCACTTGTGTTCAATTCTGTGTCTTCTTCATTTTTTCCCTCAAGTCTGTTTGAAATTCTCACCACTCAGGTGTATGTTTCATACTTAAACCAAAAGTTGAAACTTATAAATGTCACCAAAGTTTGGGGGTGGGGGGTGACCCTGGAATCAAATCATACTGAGGAGGGCTAATTGCTCACAGTGTTTGTTTGTTTGCTTGGAGAATAGAGTCGGAAGCCTTCACTTACCCTCCAAGTTTAAAGCCCTTAGAGGAATTGACAGGCATGGCTAAAAATAGGAACATTTTTGGTACCCCAACAAGAGTTTATATGGTGTATGGTGTATGGTGTAATGAATATGTACAGTGTTGAGGTGCATTGGTGGTATAATTACTATGGATTAATTAACTATGGATTAAGACTGCTACGTGTACATTTCCTAACCCCATTGAACATTCCTGACATCTGTCAACTGACAGTAATGCGCCCTGTCAGTGCAGCCATTGAAATGACGGGGTATTAGGAGAGAGGGGAGAGGTCCCAAGGGGCAATGCCACCTCCTTCTCCCAGCTGCCTTAAATGGTTTGAGATTAATGTTGACAAGGAAAGGGAAAATCCTGCCTCACTTTATAAACTATGGATGAAGTAAGATGGAACACAGACTGTGCATGCCTTTGCTGCTAAATTAACACTGACATTTTGTCCCTTATTGACTGATTGATTCAGATGTTTTCCAAAGCCATCAATACTCACTTGCCATATGTACAGTACATTGCAATAGTTACTAGTTGCTCTAATTATCTCTCCTGTCCATACTGTAGATAAGGCAATATCTCTGCCATATGACTACATGAAGAGAAATTGGGGACAAATTCCTGCAGACCTTGTTCATCTAAAAGTGCAATTTAAAGTTCAACTAATACCATGCTTCAACAGTTATAGTTAACTATCTTCCAAAGTTCCAAAATTCTCTCTTGTTTTTTCTCTCTCCCAGCTGAAGCAGAAGTAGTCTAATGTAGTTTTTTTTTTTTTTTTTTTTTTTGCTGGGACACAAAACTGGCATTACACCCACACACAACTGTAAGTAAAAAGACTGGAAAGGAAAACTCAGACTGCTAATGATCCAGACTAGCTTTGGCTGAACTATGGAATGCATTCTTGCACTAAATTAGGACTGTAGATTTCTCCCTCACTTTTGAGGTGTGTTTGCACAAAACACGAGGCGAATTTATGGCTTAAAAAGTCAATGAAAAGATGTGAGTGGATGCAAACAGAAGGAAATACATCAAACTGAAGTTAAATGAAAAGTTTTTCAAATGGTCCTAAAAATGTGTGCTTATCCCAAGACTCTATGAATCTAGCATTACTTCATGAAAGAACAAGAATCCCTGGTGAGTTCTGAGATGAGCCAGAGACTGAGAGACTAGACAAGCACACATGGGCATGCACCAACCAACTATTGCTAATGAGCTTATAGTTAGCACTAACATGGCGGACATTAGATGCAACATGTTCTGTTTGGGGCAGAGAAATACATTTTGCAAAAACTGTCAAGCAGTCAATTTCCCACATTTTGGGTGGCTATAATCAATATTTTTACTTTTAAAAATTTATCAGACGACAATGTAAAATCCCATTGCATTGTTTTTGGCCGCAGAAAGTGGCCACCGTCCATCTACACTACCTGCTCAGCAGAGCAGACAGAAATGCCACATCATTTAGGAGCTAAAGAGCTAAATATTAAAGTAAGGAGGAGACAAAAAACAGAGCTAGAAGAGAGCAAGTGTTATACTTATTATCAGGTGCAAAGAAACACAACTCCAAATGAATGTTGCACCATAAATGTTGGATGAGGAAATAAGCAACTGTTTGCTAAAGTTCACCACATCAAAATGAAATGTGATGGTATGTAAATGTTGCGTTTAGAACTTTTATTTTCAGCGAAAAAAATCAGTTCCTGCAGTTTTATACTGTACTCATGTTGGGAAGGTATCAATTCATGGCCAGTGTAGACAGTAAGAATGATAACAGCACCCAGTAATTCTCTCACTGTACAAATTCTGTAGCACATTCAGGCAGACTTGAAAAAAACCTGACCCTATCCTTCAAGCATAGTTTATGGTCTGTGTTGTCATATCATTGGTTAGAGCTTACCAGCAATAGAAAACCCTTTTTTTTCTCATAGCTTTCATTATATTTTTGAAGTCAGACTAATTTTTGGTACGTCATGAAGTTTTGGACTGATGAAGACGACGACCCTGGCCCTATAATCGTAGTTTCAAAACAGAATTTGAACCTAAAGAAATTGATAACACACAAAGTGTTATATAACATGAACTGTGCATTTTTTAAGTGAACAAAAAAGTAAATGGGTCAGTGAATGTGTGTGTTTGAGTGCGGCACTATACATCCATTATCAGACCTGGCCGTCTGACTCAGCCGTCTGTCGGCAAGACGAGGCAGATGGGAGACATAAAACGTTCCATGCCTTGACAAGGTAGTCTGTCAAATTTAGGGAGAACAGTCACAGGGGTAATGTTTTGACAAGGCATTAAATGTCTCCTTTGCAGACGTCCTGTATGTCATTCCATTAGATTGATGTACAGATACAGATGGCTATATAATGCATGCCTCTGGGGGTTCTGTATGCTCATGTCTTGACTTTTGCTATTCTCTGGCCCACATTTACTTCACTCCAGTAATGATTTTAGCCGTGTCAATCCGAATCTCAAATGTCGCTGTATAATGGAGTGATTAAAAAGTGATTAAAAATGACTTGGAATGATACGTATACATCTGTCATACGTCATTCCTGTCACGAAATGTTCCCTTTTCCCCTCATTACCTTCCGCGTCTTCTTTACAAACTGCGGTTAATAAATGCAAGCCAAGCTTTACAGGTCATTATTGGCCATCAGTTGCCTTTTTAGAGTTCCGTACACACGGTCATGTTGTGCAAGATCTTGATTTGTTCCCTCTCCTGTCTCCTGCTGTTTTCTCTCACAGCCTCTTGTGGTCATCTCCTATACACATGTCTGTCAAAGTTCAGGTATCTCAATCCAGGGTGAGACAATTATATCCAGTATTTGCCACAGGGCATGCCCTGAGCTCCAACAGACATTTTCACTGTATCTATCCATAATGATCTGTTTGGTTACCACAGTTTTTTTGTTTTTTTTTTTTTTTTTTTCTGAAATCTTTTAAATGGGTGGACACCACCTGAGGCGATGCCTAAAGAAATGAATTGCAATGCAGTATGTGAATGTGTTTAAATTTCTACTTTAATACTCTAAAAATAGGTTATTATTTACATTGGACCATCGACAGTATATGCAGTGTGTCATGATCCTTTAACAGAACATCAAAGTTTAAGGATATGTTGTAAGAAAATAGAAGTTTGTAGACAGCATTGCACGTGTACGTTGCCTTGTTGACCAATTATGTTAAAACATTTTCTTCATGAAAGATGTAATGATTGCTTATAAAGTCAAGTCTTGTTATCTCATCACAATACAAGATACTTTGAGTTTCCCTTGAGTTTAGGAGCTGATGAAAACAATACTCTGAGTCAACAGCCACGGTTGAGGTTCTGTGAGGTTGCTGTGTTGCTTCATATTCATGCACTAGCTAAAAGGTAGTGGCCAGGGAGCAAATGATTCCCTTCCCTGACAATCTCCTGGAAGGACATCCTCAAGTCTTCTCTTGATAACACTCAGTGGAGTGAGACAGACTGTGTAATCATTTGATTACCTCTTCATCTTTTAGGGAAGGCATGCACAAGTGTGTGTATGTAAACACCGCAGCTGTTCCAATTCATTTCACCGGGACACCGCAAGCAGACACAACACAGTGATAGTGTTCAGAAGCAGACCACATATATGTTTATTGTATTTGTTATTCCAAACTTAACATTTCCCCCCTGAGCAATAGGTTTAATACAGTTCCTCAAATGCCAGAGTGTTTATTGGAATCAAACTGAAGACACAGAAGCTGACTGCACAAAGCTGACTGGCACCAGTGACTACTGAGCATCACATAAAATGTCTTAAAAACATTAGGCTTATAAGCTCTATTACTGTTGCAAGAAACTCCATAATGAATGTGTGTTTATTAACAACTATAATGAAGTTGTGTTTTTTCACTATGATTCTGTGGCCCTCAACCTCTCTTCACTGGCTGTATTGCATAATAGGTATTACCTCAATGTTTTGTTAAATCTAGACACTCCTCACCTGCTGCACACCCTTATTCTTGAGAAAGGCTTCATCTGCCATATGGGCTGGACAAATTGAAAATGCCAGTCAGCTGAAGCACCACACTTATCTAATCCAACCTGTAATACAGGGCTATGCTCTACTGCCTTTGCATAACACCCGCTCCATATATGTAACCCTAGCCCCCAAGGTAGCGCTGAAGCATTGTCATATCACTTATTGTAAACCAAGGCCAGCTCCACCTCTAGCTACCCCTGTTTGGCCTGTGTCACACTCCATCTCTGAGGCATCAAGACCGCAGTTCACATTGCTCACATAATCACAAATACTTACTATGTAGATGCACACATAGTCGATCGTAGTGAATGAGGGGGAAAAGATACATAGAGTCACTGAAAATTCATTGCAACAGGGACTAATGCATTCCTGCTTAAGTCAGCAAGGGAGATGTTAATGCTGCTGTGAGAATTAATGGAAGTATTGGCTTACAAACATGTGTTGATACATTATTGTGGCTCTGAGCGACTAGCTTCTCTACGGTTGTTTTTCAATTGCCCAGGCCGCAAGGCAAGTACTTCCCGTTTTAATTAGGTACTGAATACAGAAATAGCAACTCGGATAAATTGTAAGATCTGTGGTCAGCTGCTTTGTATTTCACAGATAAACTTTAGAAAATCCAAATTTACGTATTTTTAATGAAGATTTGATTAATGAAATTTTTTTGATAATGATGAACTAATACTGTAAGTAGGCATCAATAAATATATTTAGGCTGAAAGCAAGATGTTTTGTATGTATGTGACCAAAAATCATCTACCATGACAACAAATCAACTCGAAGGCACAACAGTTGCTAAGTGCTAAACAATTGCCACTGTGTCTTAATGTGAGCAATATCCTGTACAACCAATAAGTAATTACTAGACAGTTCCCAAAGTTTTTGTCACTTTACCACTGCAGGGAAAGTTAGGATTTCTTTCAAAAGTAGTACCCAATGATGGTTATTTTGGGGAAGAGTCAATAGAAACAAACATTCCACTTGAAAGCTCTCTCTGAGCAAATATCTTCTTCATCAATAGATGTTATCATGAATTTTGATCTAAAGGTTGATTGATCCGTGGAAATCTTAGCACTGGGACAAATTTCAAACACAGGCACAGCGCTCTGTCTAAGTTTTGGGATGTAATCCGATGCACTGTTCCAAATTGGCAACCAGTGGTTTGATGTCACAGCTGTCCCCATAAAGTCACATACTACTGGCAGCTCTGTTACAGGGTTCAGCAATGTTCTGTTCTGTTGCCAGTGTGTTGACTAGTCCAGTGACTAAAATCACAAGGATATGAGTCTGCTCAAAAGGAAGACTGAGGACTGTGTGCAATGGTATCACGATATGTTTGTGTGTGCAAAAATCTGCATCTCTCAGTGATTTTGCCGGATTTGTAGTTGACATTGGTGTGAGCTGGTAAACAATTGAAATGGCTATTTTTGACAGCTAGACACAAGGAACTTATTTAGGAAAATTCCAACAGTAGGTCTGTTGTGGTTACTAGACCATAGTTGTAGTACCTGTCTACCAACCACAACATCTGCAAAGCATTCATTCAGACTACAAGGTCATTGCTAGTATGAGTATTAGGACTTTGATTGGGGATTTCTTTTGATTATGGGCATTAAATAACACAAGGAAAATAACTAAAAAATACTCAGCTTCTCCTCAGTAATGATCAAACCTTTTTGGTAGTTTCCAGGTTTCTTTGACCAAAGTGATTTTACAAGAGAGCAATTTGTTTGCAAGAGAAACAAAAATGACTCTATGCTGTTAAACAGAGTAAGTCAGTAACTCAATAAATGAAGTAGATTCATTAATTATGTTCGACAGCCAGCAGTGGAAGCTTACTATCATATCGCCTTGATGTTTTCCTCCTCTCTTTCCCCTCTCTTCGTCCCCCAGAATATTTTTTTCTCTACTGGCTTGCAGTGTTTATGAGAGAGATGTTCTTCACTCCCCTCAAGAACTGAGGATGCCACATGGCTCAGGGAGCGTGGCCTGAAATCCATCGCCCCATGAAAAAACTGTTGGTACAGGTGAGAAAATGGATGGAGCAGTCAGTAACAAAAAAAAAAAAAAGCCAGTGCTGACAGTGCTGCCAGTGCAAAGGTTGAGCAGAGGGTTTGCTCATTACAGATAACCTTAACAAGCAATACGGGAATAAATCAACAAACTTTACCAAACACCCATAGTCAGGTAAAGCTATACTTTACATGTCATTCAGACAATCTGGTGTGTTTTAAATTTTTAGAGATCAGAGATGATACATGGCAGATGAATTGTTGGAGGTTATGTGTGTACGGTCTTTTGGTACAATGCAGTAAGGTGCAAAAAAAAAAAGACAGGAGGCTGATTTGAAAGTACAGAAAACATTCTCGACTTTTCTGTAAAAACAGTGAAACGATCACTGTCACTAACTTTATCGCATAAAGTCAACCTTTTTTTTTGCTATGTCCTCTTTAATATTCTGCCTCTTCCATATCCTCTAGCATCAGCATTTTCCAGCTTTCTGTAGACTCGACAAGTTTTAATCAAATGTATAAACATCCACAATCCCATGCAAGTGCATACATAAACTTGAATATTATGCGTAATCCTACCTGCAAATCACGAATACTGTAGATCTGACTGTCAAAAAAAATTGTTAATTTTTCAAAGAGAGGAAGATTCTACCGTGTCCTTAGATAATTTTGTGGAGCTCCACATGAGAGAGCTATGTAATATTCCAGGCATTTTTTTTGTATTATGTATGTCAACTGTGTAAAGCTAACTGAGGATGCATATGCTAAATGATTTATACAGTTCAGCACCATCCTTGTTGAACCCGTGGTGATGGATAGTGATAAGGGAAAGAGCACAGTAAAATGCAGTAGATTTCAACACCCAAGGTTATAGTTGTCTGGTAAAGGATGTTATACAATGCAATAAAGCTGCAAGCAGAAAAAAAGGAGCAAATAGATATAACATTCTCAAGTAGGTTTTTTTAAATTTAAATATCAAAATAATCTGATGATATGCTCTTGTTTCTCAGGATATAGTAGTCCATATTTTTTAGGCAAGTATAGTCTTTGCTAAAGTGTTCAGAATTAAGAGCGTAAGAGCGGGGGTAGGCAACCACATGACCCCCCCCAAAAAAAGAGATTTTAGATGGGTGTTGAACTAAGCCTTGATGCTGACTATCAAAAATAAATTAAAACTCAGCACAGAACATGGCTTGGAGTGCTCTCAGTAACTGGGTGCAGTGAATGAACTTTGCTCGCTATCCTCATTTTATGTGTATAAACATGGGGTTTTGTTTGTAAGCTGTAATTTTCCTCACAAAGACAAAGTTCCCTCGATGTCACAGCACTCGCTGAGAGTACCCACGGGTGTGGCACTGTAATTACATTGCATGAACTGTTCTCTTGCTTACACTCAACCGTCATCAACACGTGTGTCATGTCTCAGAGAACGTCCACTGAAAGAGGAAATGGGATGAAAACAGTGAGTAAGATGCCAAAAACTGAAGTGAATGGGAGGCAGCGACGAATCAAATGGCAGGGATTCACTATGATCGACTATGTGTGCATCTACAAAAAAAAATCATCTCTCCTTCTTGCACAATCTGCAGAAAGTAAAAACACAAACACACGGGTGCACACATCCCATTCTCAGACTCAGCAGTGCTTAGGGCACAAGGCTTCAGGTCACAGGAAAAACAATGTGTAAACAAGTATCAAGTATTGCACAACTGAATATCAAGCTAAGCGGCCTCTGATAAAACATTACTGTGAACAACATTTTCAGTAGAGGCAGCGATTTCCCCATTTCCACAGGTTTAGTTGCACTAGCGGCAAACAAACATACACTTCCCTTGATTTTATTCAGAACAAAGAACAAATATCAGGTCATATTTAACATAACTAAAGAAATTCACAAAAGTAAGTAAATACTCAGGGAGGTTTAACTTTATGCAAGTCCTGATGCTCAGTAAATAGCTTCCGAAACACAGGCTGACTAATGCCTAACAGACAACATCATAGAGCCTAGTGTAACTAACAAATATACATGTTATGGTATTTTCTATTTCCATTCCAAGACCAATACTAATTTTGAACTCTGACAAAATCCAAGGACCAAACACGAAATAAATATGTTAAAATTATTTCAGAACTATTAAAATCCTCAAATCTCACTTTGAAAGTCAGGAAAATCAGAAATGTTATGTTGGTGAAAGTGTATCATCACTGACAGGCGGGAGCAGTGACATTCATTGGATTCTACCTGAGGCTGTTTGGTCTGAGGCCATGTGTCCGGATACCATTTTATCTCCAGTCGGTCCGTCTGACATGTTTTGTCAAATATTGTTTTTTCTGAGTCCTTTTGGTCTGTTGCTGTCTGTCTGAGGCCATTTTGTCCGAGGCTGCCTCGTTTGATCTCCAACTGCAGGATGCCTCAGACTCGAGCAATTTTTTTTTCCTGTAGCAGAGGCTGTTTGGTCCATGCCGTTTTTTATGATTCCTGTGAACGAAACATCCACACAATACAAGTCAGTGTGCTTCCATTCTGTGTTCTCTCTAGCTGTGTTCTGTTTCAATATTACACAGTCACAGGTGTTCTGCACACTCAACACGCTGAGCATAACACTACTTGCATAACCTTGCCATGAAGCGTACAAAGCTCACTACATAGATTGGTATAAAAGAGACGGCCCCTAGCAGTGACAGCAGCCAGGAAATGGAGAGGTGAGTGGGGACCGTGGAGGGCTCTTAGTGCTGTAACACGGAGGGGACTCTTTGAAGATCAAATGCTTGCAAGGGGGCACCAAGGTCCTGCCAGTCAAGCACAATTAAAACCGCTATGAGCCCAAGACACTTTAAAGAGATAATGAGAGAGGACTTCCTCTAATCCTGCCTAATTATGTTTGGATGCGAGGTTTGCCTGCACTAAACATGAGGGAGAACAAGGCTTCTCGATTCTGTAGATCCAGTTTAGTTTACAGAATTAGTCAACAGTATTTTTTCAAAGTAAGGTGAAAAAAAACTGCTGTGTGTGGTTGATTTATATTAAGAGAACCATGTATGTGTGAAAAGACCACTTTTTTCCCAATTCAGTTTTTGGAAAGCAGTATGAATCTAAATACCCAATAAATGTTGTTGTTTATAACATGCTGTCAGTTTGACTCTGTTGAATAAAAGAGGCTCTGCAATAATTGACCAAACAGCACATATGCATTACAGTTTTGCAATAACTAACATTTCTGTTCACCAAACATCAAGGAATAATCTGTGTATGGCCTCATTGCCCTCTTCTGGCAGAGGAGAACACTGCACCGCGTTTTTTTTAGCTTTTATGTGAAATATGTAGTATGTAGAGTACATTCTGTACACCAGCTGAGTTATCTGACTATTCGGATCTGAGAATTTGATGTTCACACTTTATCAAGTCCCCACTCCAAGGATATAAAGCTGGTTAAGGGACACATAAGGTGAGCCTGAAATACATCACAAATTGTCATAAATCTGTAACTTATTCACTGTTCCTATCATCATATCATCTCCTATTCATCATATGAGCGCTTGCATAGAAGTATCACTATATAACATCTCACCTGCCTTTATACATAAGCAGGACAGATAGGAAGAAGAAAATGATGAAAGGCCTTTTAGGCCACACATGGGGCCTCACTGTGCAGGCGGCAACTGGGTGTGAGGAGGCTTCTCCTTAGTCTATCTTTTTGCATGCCATTTTTTCCATCCATACAGGTTAGTCATGTGCACAGACAAGCATGCTCATACTCAACAGTGCTGACAAAGTCATCAAGAAAATAACAGGATTCCTCACAAGGACTTCATGATGTTTCACTGTATCTGGTCCAGGTTTCTCTATAGTGATTCTATCATCTTTCTTATCAAACAATTGTTTCGCTCCACATCGATTCCCCTGCAGTACAAAAAACCCTTTTCCTTGGCCCACTAAAGCTGCCCTATCTCTTAGTTTAAGCTGCTTTTTATCGCTTTATGCTGGTTTTTCTCTCTATTTCTTACAAACACTCACACAGAAACACCAGTGCTACACAAAAGAAGGAGATGAAGTCTCTATTATTTGTTCTGAAAGTTAACTCTGAAGCCAGTTTTCTTCATTTCAACTGTGCTCTTGAAGTTATTCTAGTCTTGCTCCGACAACATTTGTGGCATTTTCACTGCGGAAACCTGCAATCAAGTTCGGTGATTAGAGGTGATGCAAAACATTGTCATACCTTTAGTCAGCCCTGACAATGAGATGTAACATAGTAATATGAGAGTCAATACCAGTTAAGCTGACAAAGGGGACCGAGATATAGCAGCTTACAAGTAAAAACTACTGAATAACAGCTGACTTCCTTGTTTTGAACCATTAAGTTGCTTAAGAGAAAATTAAATGTTCCGTGTTAAACGTGATCAAATTGTAACGATAAAGCTCTGCTTAAATTATGGTTTAACGGAGCTGATTCATATGAAGAAAGGGAAGAGGAAAACTGAGAAAATGCCTGGCCATGCTTTATTTTAAATAGAACATTCACCCCAGGTTGGTTTTCCAGAGCAAAATGTTATCTCATTGCATTTATTCAAAGCAGATAACTGAATATGTGATGCAGAATATGTTTAAATCCATGATTACTGACTTTAAAGTGACACACATTCAGGGTTAGTTAATGCCTGGTTGTCTTGCAGATTGATTGCATAAAATGCAAAGGGGACTGCCATTACCATTAGTATTACACATATTAGTATTTAGCTTTACTGACCAGTCTCCTAAGATTTTAGCACTCAGTCCAGCCTAGATATCACACAGCCCTATAGGTACTACTCTAAAATAAGATCTTGTCACCTCATATCGACTGCCATTAAATGTTAATAGATTTCTCACAGCTCTGAATAATAATCCACATTTACTTGCCTCTCCTCAAAAGAAAAAGAGAAAAAAAGAGTGCAGTCAAGTTCCTCCTTTCCCTCCCATCCTGTATGTCAAATGTCATTCTTCTCATTTGAAAACAAACAGATGCTTTACCTTTGATGTGATGCCTATTTTTGATGTCATACTAATAAAGCAATGCTGCAAAGATAGAGCGGAGGATGAGTAAGCAAAGAGTAGCTCACAGCGACAGCAGCATGTTTGGTAATACTGTACATTACCATGTGTAGTTGTATAGTGTAGTCATATTTAATTAGTATTAGATGTTATCTCAAACTGCTACGAAAAAATAGACAGTGATGCTGCTGCACTAATTCTTGGATTATCATCATCTCGTATCAGACAGGTTTCGTGACTATTATTATAATACTTCACTGGAATTATTCCCAGGTGAATGTTTGCAGTTGGTTAGTTGGGTTTGTGACAATTTTTCTGTGTCATGTACAGATATTGTTATCTTCTCATTCATACAAATTATACAAATATTTCTTCGTACTATTTTAAGGAAAAATACAATGAACAATAAAACTAATCTATTTACCTATCAACTCCTCATATAAAGTGTGTATTTGTGTATTTTTAAAAGGATGATTTCTGAGGCAGTTGAGGATGAATAGGGCAGCATAACACAACTATTTAACCTTGCTTTGGCTCAAAAAGCAACTCAATTCACTTAATTCCTCAGGATGTATACACTGAAGCTTAAGATTGCATATACAGTACACTCCCCAAACCAAACCTCGACTGAGTCCCCACATAATAGCGTTGGGCTTTTCTAATATTTATTGCAGCCTGTATTGCTTAATGAGCCCTTTTCAGTGCCTTGAATTTAACAACCATCATTGAAATCATAATAATATTTCACTTATTTCCCAACACAGTAATGTTTCTGGTATGCCAACCCCTAAATTTCACTTTGCCTTTAGCTGCAAATAATTTTTGTACAATCATCACTGCAGCAATATTTTTGAGTCATTAATGCAAATAAACACATAAATGGATATACATACTGTAGATGCATGGCGTGGAGACTCACACACACACTGTATACTGCAGGTGTAGAGCTTTACAAAGACAAACTCACACATATTGATTTTGTGTGGTTGCACTTATTCTGTACCTTGTAAGTATTGACTCTAACAATAGAAATTTCTGCTACACCCACTTTGGAACATCAAAATGTGCTACTTTGCGCCAATAGAAATATGTCTTTCAACAGGTGTGTTTATTCATAGTTTTATCACCCTCCCTCTGCCCATGTCCAACATTTGCAGCATGCACGACAGTACGATTTTCCTGTCCTGCTGTTCTTCCTGCAACTTGACAGAATGACTGCCCTCGTAGAGAAACAAAATGCCACTAGCTGTCAAGCAGAGAATGAAACAAAACTGTTTCAGGTGCATTAGAGTACAGTATGGACTCGTTTAAATTGATTCTGATCACATATTGGTCACATGGATAAGATAAGACTGTTTATTCAGTTATATAATTTCAGGTACATTTGTTTAACATTACCTTTCCTAGAGCTTCAGGATGCAGTATAGACTCTGCCTGGTCCCCTAAAGAAATTCAATCAAGGACATGCAGGAAGCACTAATTGGGTTTTATGTCAATTTAAGTGATTCTGAGTGCTGTCTTCCAGCATATACTGTATAGTGTCCTTGAATGCAGAGGGCACAGGTCTTGTGTCCAAAACACACAAATGGTGACCAACATGTTATAATTGGGACCAAGCAAAGTTAAAGGCTACAAAGCTGTTCTGATCTAATGGAGCTGCTGTGGGAAAGGAGTCTTATTATGGTGGCATGGTGATTTTTTTTCAACCCATTATTTTATGTCCATTATATAGGAAAACTTAAACAACACCCCTTTGGAGAATTGCATAGTTAAAGGTTATATGGAAAAAAACACAACACTTTGATTTTACAGAGTGCTTTGTGTGTCATGATTGTCGGTGTGTATCAATCGTCATGGGATTACAAAAGAAGAAAGTTCCCTCAGCAAAAAAAGAAAAGGTTAGGAGGCACTCAGTTGATATTGCCTTAATGGTGTATTCATGATCTGTCCTATTCCATTATGTGGTTGCTATATTGATTTTCAGCTCAGCTTAAACCAAGATAGAGATAGTGTGTTTTTTGTCGACAGATTACTCTTTGATTAGCAAAGTGGAATCGAGCCTCCACCCATGTCTTAATATATGAAAGGCCCACAAATTTTGATGATTTTAAAATGAATTAAATTTCACTTTTCTTTAATAAATCTAACCAAATCAGTGTCCTTTGGCTCACCAATTAAAGAGTCTAAAACACAAATGCATGTATGCATCATTTAAGACCTGCCACTCATCCCGACATGCAGGGAAGTTACAACCCAACCTCAGTTAAGCCATTATCTGGACAACCTGAAAGCCATTACGAGCAATGATGGAATGGAATCCCATGGGGACTATAGATGGACAGTTACATAGATGGCAGGTGATGAGGTGGACAAGGGAACACAGGGAATGGTTATAGCCCCCATTCCTCAGACTCAATTACTGTGCTGGTCTCACTGAAACCTACAAATGAATTCAACTTATGGTAGAATAGTCATTTTGATCATGGTTGGATGGGCCAAAAACCTTTAACAGTTGCCCCGAGAGAGCTAGGTAAGAATGGTGTAAGTAGACACTTATACGATGAAAACACCCTGTACCTTAAAATCTAACTAGATCTTCATCTGAGCTCATGAAGCCATGCAAATGAACAAAAAACACAAAGTGTGCTTGTATAACTTGTCCAACTCTAACAAACCATCACCATCAATATCTGATCAAGTATTTGTTATAACACGCTTTCATAATTTTTTGTTTGGGGCTGTGTTCCTCTTTTCTGAAGGATGAATTAGTTCAGCATGCAGCTGGTTCTCTAGCATTCACTCACTATTGATACTTGCCAGGACCATGGCTGGCTGTCAGCTGAACAATCAATGTCTACATTTGTACTTTGCAGCTCTAACTCTGTGTAGTGACAGAGAAGGGGGGGGGGCAGAAAAAGCTGAACCTACTCTCTAAAGGTAATATATACAATTTGGTTTTATGGGATGTCTTCTGTATTTTCCTGATTTCCTTTAGCACTGGATGACTAACAAATGCCAGCAGGACTGTTGAATGTTGATGAGGAGAACAAAGTAAACAACTCACAGTGCACCGTCCCCAGAGATTTCTGCATTGAGAAACACAGAAGCAGGCCCAGGC
The DNA here is from genome assembly GCA_016859345.1 of Istiophorus platypterus. Taxonomy (NCBI): domain Eukaryota; kingdom Metazoa; phylum Chordata; class Actinopteri; order Istiophoriformes; family Istiophoridae; genus Istiophorus; species Istiophorus platypterus. The sequence goes on from CM029121.1 coordinate 11,654,142, forward strand.
TGTGTTTTTGTTGATGTTCAAAGACCATCCCTCACAGATAAAAGTCCCCCACCCCCCCACTACTACAGTCCTCCACTGTCCAAACAGTCCAGCTTCACCTAAAGACATCCCTGGGACATATGTGGCAGGTCAGTTTATAGGTTTCAGTCATGTACTCTTCATAACTCTGGGTCCAGATCAGGATAATGCTGCCATTTCCATAGCACTGGCTGTCATTGTAAGCTGCTTCAGAGGCAAAGACTGTCATTGTATTCTTTTAGTTATTGTTTTTTGTTGTTTTGATATTCTTCTCATACCTTTTCAACCTCTGGAGCCTAAAAAGAATAACAGCCGGTAGAAATAGGTAATAAGCCAAAACACAACTAAGACAGTGCAAAAATATCAAAATTATGTGTAATACAAAGACTGTGTAAAGCTGAAGTGTAGGCTGTGAGTTGTAGTAAGTAGTAGATTTGGTTAAAATTCAGCAGTTGCACAGAAAACTCGGTTTTTGCAGTAGGTGATTAAGAAGAAAAAAGGTGAGTAGAGCTCACCTAATTAGTAACATACTGAAAACTGCAAACAAATATCAATGAATAAACCCTTTAAAGAAAATATATAAATAATTTTTAATATCCTTTTGCTTACTTGATTTTGAAAGGTAACCCTTCTAAAATCTTGGAAGACACTTAACTAACAGGCCATCTGGATCTCAGAGTCCATTTGGCTTTTGTGAGCTGTGATAGTCAAATGCTGCGGGCTGCAAGGAAGTGAGGCACTCTAACTGTAGCTTCAGCAATCTCCAGTACACTTCACAGTGGCAACATTGTCTCAGCAGGAATGTGAGTGTTTCCATTAAACATGAGGATTTGTTCCTTTTGACCTGAAAATGAGTTTGGTAAGTCTTGAATCACTGAGGGAGTATTATAATACAAGGTAAGTTAACACTTGACTGCCCAAGCAGCAACTGTTGCTCCTTGGATTTCCAGTGGTTTTCACAGTGATAACAGCATGCTGGCATTTCTATACCACTCAAGCTGATTAATCTCAAGCCTGACAGTAAATATGCTAGCATTTGAGTCATGCACACAGAGGGGAAAAAAAAACTTGGGCCAAGAAAACATTACTAAATGGCTCAAGTATATTTTTGAATGATTTCGCTATACCCCAAGCACTTGTATTTGGCCACTGGCTGTCAGAGGAAAGGAAAAAGCAGCTGAGGACAGGTAAACGGTATATTTCATTAGACATGGAGCCTTAGGGGAGCTGACTATACTGTATGTTTGTCACAGAGGATTGATGACTGCTTTTTATAAAGGTAAATAAATAAATAATAGCAGAAATCCCAGAGATGTGAAGGCCATAATGTGTGCTGCAATAAAAAAGCCTTGGTCTGAGGCTTCTGATAGAATTTTAATTCACCATGGAATATGTCTCATTTATTTATTTATATAATTGTAGAATTTATATATGTACTGCTGCAAATATGCTGCTGAAAGATTGGATTTTCTTTGACTTTAAAGCACAGTGGGTTATCAGGTATACTGCCACCTATTAAAGTATCCTCGGCTTTCAAACCTTGAAGAGATGACAAAATGTTTTTTTGAGAGACGTGAGTACTTAAAAAAACTTTAAACGAAATGCAAACGGGGCACCCCAGTATCCTTTTTCCTTACATCCCCTTTTTCATAAGCCCAGCAAAACAGCAAAAAAACATAAAATAGAAATTTCATGTTAGTGCAGCAGTTGTTTGAATTTATGGCAAGGAATAAATACGCATTGGAAACAATAAGCAGTACTAGTACTGAAGCCTTTTTTCCATGATCAAGGCCCAACCCCTTTCTGTTTGATACTATGTGCAAGGTTAAGGTTAACATTAGAGCACACAGGATTATTCTGTTTCTTTATTACCAAGTACAAATGAATTGGCATTTTGTTTAGACGTAATGCTCATGCACATCAGATCTCTTACTGCTTTTTTTTCTTGAAACACAATCCATGGTGTTTGAAAAACAGATGGATGTTGCTAAATTGTTCCTATCCAAAACTTTTTTGTAATATTTATATCTTTATCCACAACTTTTTTTCTTTTCCTGACCGCCAGTGCTCATTCATATATATATATCCAATATAAAAATCGATATTTACATATACATAAACATATATGTATATAAAGGGAGAGAAAAAGAGGTTTGAATATATTTTATATCTAGATATTGTAGATTTAATGGCTGCAACTTAAACTAATTTCATTCAGAGTACTATGTTGTTGAACACAGGAAAAACGGTTTAGAGTTTACATAGCTCAGCAGAGCTGTAAACAGACTTTGCACAATAAAGATATAACCCCAAGTCAACCTTTGCAGTGTTAATTACATTGAAAATCAACAAAGGCAACAGGTCACTGGCACAGAAAACTCATCCTACAACATTTCAAATGTGTAGAAGTAAAGGAAGTGTGGAAGTGTGGAAGTGTGGAAGTAGAGATGGTTTTGGTTGCTTTCTCCTCTATATCAAATACTGAACAAATAATTTTTAACTGTTATGACCTTTAAGTAATCTTATGTCAGAGCAAAGAAATTTGTTCAGCGGAAAACTCACAATTCCTCAAAGTTTTAGTCTAAAATGTGAGCCGCAAGGCAGGACTTCTCCACTCTTAAAAGGCTATAGATTATGCAGTTAGGGGGGTTACCTGTTCATTAGGTTTTCATGGAACAACATGTTCTAGTAATTAATGTTTAAAGTGGCTAACAACTAATTCTTCCTGGAAGCTCTGAAGAGAAATTACAAATACAGATTTAGGTTGTAAAGATGCCCTTTACTAATATCTTTACTGATATCACCTTCAGTGGTCATATCTATTTGTGTGACTCTTAATGATCCTTAAAATATATATTTTCTGGACATTTCAGTTGAATCATATTGATACACTAAGTGTCAATTATATCATTTTTATTCAAATGAAGAGAATTTTAATAGCAAAAGCAAAAGTGATTAAACATTGGGACAGTGAATCTCAAAAGTGAGCCTGATGTAATAAGACAATTACACTGATGTTTTAGTAGCAATAACTCATTCTAGATTGATAAGACACACATTTTTCCAGAACAGCACTTCTTTGACAAAAAAAGTGTAAGTATAAGTCTAATTTATCAGGATTAGATGTTTTAATTAGTCTAAAATCCAGTTGAAAGCTGAATTAATAAGTTATTAATATAGTTATTCTAAATGTAGATCCTAGAATCACTAGTTAATGAAATTATTGGATTTTTTTCCAATAACTTGTCCTTGCCCCCATAATGAATTAGATACAAAGACCACAGAACACAAGAAAAGGTTCGCCAAGACCAACAAAAGCAAAATCTATCCTCTAACCTGCATAAACACAGGGCTCTCAACTATCCATCTCTCACTCTTACAGACGAATTACCACAATAATTCTGCATAACGACAACAGTATAAATCATGTATCTGGGCATGGACAAAGAAGTGAACTCTGTATTTGGTCAGTTACTCTTGCAAGTCCAAAGGAAAGAAAAAAGACAAACTTTGCGATGAACTGTGTTAAGAGTTCATCATAGGAACAATAGGAAAAGACAGTTTCTGCATCCATTACTATGGTTAATTTATGTCTCCAGTCCAATTAAACTGCATGCATTTGTAATGGAGAGAAAATCGACACATCCTCAGGAAGGTGATATCAGCGCTTTTATGTTGTTGATTACATCTGCACACTGCAACATGACAGCCAACACCACACAAGCCTTTTTGGGTCAAAGTCAACAGGCATGATCTCGTATATTTGATTTGCCAAAGCCAAAGGAAATAAGAACTACACATTGATTCAGCCTAGTGTTTTCTATTTTAACTTTGGATCTTAAGTGTGAGCCTGATGGCTGAACAAACTAGGCACTAATTCTGGTACAATGAAATTACTCACCTAGCCCTGAACCTCTCATTCGCTCATTTTTTCAGCAACTGAAATAGGTTGGTTTGTGTTCATTAACTGCTGCTTTCCTGGTTGAAAAATTACTCAATCAAGAGTTTTGGCAGAATCAAAAATTATCTTAATGTGCAAATGCCAGAAAATCAGAAACAGAAAAATGGTACACAGACCTTGTAACATACAAGCTGCAATTTGCAACACGAGATCTTTTAAAGTTAATGTTGCCAAATTGGACAAATCCAAACACACTGTACTTGTAACACCGTTTGCCATCTATTTGTAAGCAATGGTCATGCGAAAGTGGCTCCAGGTTGTTCTAAGTTGATTTATAGACATAAGAACTCTTGAAGCAAGCAATTTCTTCTATTGTTGTGAAAAGCATTAAGAGCATTAACTGTTCTCAGCAAAAACTTCTATGCATTGAAAATGATGCCAGACAGAAGGATGTATCAGCCACCCCCACGGACAATACAAAAATGCCCCTGCTTCATAAATTATTGGGCCGGTTGGCTATTTCGGTAGCATTTATCCTCATTGTTATTTTTAACGCTAAGGGACACTGTTCCCTCCTTAGCTTTGGGATCCTGGGATATAATATAAAGGGGGCTTGGTTCACTAGTCTAAAAGGTGCGCAAAAACCCAATGTTATTAGTTACACTCCTAAAGCATGAAACCTAACAAGAATGTAGAATAATGTAATTTATAGTAACACTAACATTTATCTTGTCCTAGAGATGCAAACATCAAAATGATGTTCAAGAATATTCTAATTTAAGTAGGAGAATATTAACTGTGTTAGCTTTATGTTTAATTACAGTGTATTCAAATTAAAATGAGGATTGTTGTTTTCTTAAAAGGACACAATCTGAAGTATGAGGACTTGCACAATCAACTAGGATTATCCCACATCCCAAGACGTCATTATCCCTGTTTTATAATAGAATCAAGGTCTTTCAAAAAGGTAAACATACACTAGGGGGATTCTGTTAAAGAAGGCCATTTGGCCAAAAATAACATTGCTTCTTTTTTTTTTTTTACAATTTCCTGCAGTACTCTCTAAGACCCTGATGCTCAAAAAAAAAAAGGTTGCACTCTTCCATTAGATCAATACTTCACTGATGTCTGGAGGAGTGTAATGGCCACCAGTGCCCCCCAGGGAGCACAACCACAGCTCTGTGCTGAGCACCGGGCTCCCTGATGACCTGGAGGCCTGGCCCACAATTGACCTCAGAGCTAACGACCAGACCAATTAGTACAGGCTCTCTCCAGAGCCTACCTGTCTGCACATCTGATCAGGATGCCACACAGTCAAGCTGAGGCCCGGCTCTTTTTCAGCATGTGGCCACAGATGGGCTGCATCTTAACCAATTTGAGGACATGGTATGCACAGTAAAACCACATCAGAATTATTTGCAGTATAAAATCATGTTGATGGTGCTTAAACACATGACACAGTGAAATACACAAAAGACGACCTATTAATATAGCTGCAAATAGTTTGAGAGAGTCACCGTAGCTCTGCTCATTAGGTAGGCTCTATTTATATTGTAATACTAAGTCAGATGTCTCAGGTGACTAAATAAAACATAAGCCTAATCGTGTAAAGTTGTTATTTTAAAGTTAGAATGTAAATTCTTTCATTTTTAAGTCCCTCATATCACTCATCATGCATCATGCAACATTCACTGATATAGACATAAGGGGAACAATCACCTCAAAATAGCATTGATTTTTTTTGTAGTTATATATGTCTAAATAAACCACAATTCATTTTGACAGTACAGTCAGGAAATATCAATAAGGTAACCATCACTTTGGTTAGACCACATTATGAATATCCCTCAGAAGGACTGTGTTAAACCGCTACATACTACAGATTACCTACTACCTAATTGTAGTATATTGCTTTGTTTGGTGTTGCTAACCAAATGCAATTTCTGGCCTTTGGTGCCATTCATCCCCATTATTCATGCTAGTATTCCTTGCTCAAGCTAACTACGGTGTGTGACAGGGTGTCACAGACTGTAGTTGCAGGGGAAATGTGAATGATGCAATTGAATTGGACCTTTTGCCCAGAGGCTCTCATGGCTCAGATGTTTTCAGAAAACATAGTTTGGGTACAGTTAAATTTCATGTAGCCAAACACATCTACAGGACCTTTTTGTAAATTAGCCTCTGCTTCTGCTTTGAGCAGAACATGGAAAAATGGCATTATATATATATATATATATTTTTTTTTGTGTATGTTGTGTGTGTGTATATATGGGTGTGTTTGGACAGAGAGAGAGGGAGAGAGAGTGAGAGAGAGATTTACTGTTAGCTACCACAAAGCCTCTGCAGCTAGATAAATCTCTCTCTTGTGACAAAGCTGGTATTGCAATCCTTTTACAGCGCTTGTGACTACCGGGCATTTGTGATCAACAATTTTGCTATTGTTTTTGTGTTACACTGCTCTTTCATCATTCCATGAGTTTAAACTTCAAGGGGGGAAGTAGTTTTGTTCAGTTTATTTTTTATTATCGTTATTATTAAATGTTCAATTAGTCCTAAGTCTGCCTACCATCATATTGTTGAAAGCTAAAATAATTGCATAAGGCGGTTCCCTAGCTACATATACAAAATAACAATGAGGTGAAGCTTTCCTGAAGTTTACAAGAAGAATTGGAAGCTGAAATGCAGGAATTGCATATTCATCAATAAACAGCATAACAAATATAGCACATCTTGATGCTTTTGATGACACATAAATACATATTTCTACACTCAATAGTTAGTTAATTTTTACATATGAGCCTGCAGTGCTGCAAATGGAGATCTCTCAGCCAGTGTAGCCAGACATAAATGGAGAGCAATGGTGTGAGTGTGCAGAAAATTTTTATTTTACTATAACAAGAAAAAAATAACAAGAACAAAAAAAACAAGCTAACTAAATGCTGCTCAGTCTTTCCTTAGAGGAAACTGTCCATTCAGTCAGCAGCTGATAACAGCAGTACCCTCTCAGCAAAACATGAGCAACAGGCAATGGCATTAGTTTATTGTCTGTAGGCTACTTTACTTTGAATGGCAGCATAATATATATAAGTGCTCCACTGAATCGAAAATAAAAAGAGATGAAAAGAGTGTTATCACAGTTATGTGGGTAAATATGATGCTGAAGCCAGCAGGCAATTGATTTAGCTTTCCACAGACACTGCAAATATTCACACCTCTATATTAGCACGTTATAAATTATTTTTTTAGTCATTTCACAAACTGAAAAGTAAGAGTTGAGGTTTTGCAATGGACTCCGCAAATTGTGTCTTTGCCGTGAGATTACCAGGCAACAAGAGGAGACTCCAAGGACTTACTGCATCCGCTGTTCCCCAAGAAATAGATACAGCAAATAGCCACAGCCACAAAACCATAAAATCAGCTTACAGACAGAACAAAAGAGATATGACATGTTAATTAGGGAAATTGGGAGATGTTACTTTTTTAAATGGTAATATCCTGGTGGCTCTAGCTAAACATTTAAAGCACAGACATGAGAGTGGTATCAGTCTACTCCTTTAACTCCCAGCAAGAAAGTGAATAAATGTATTTCCCATCACATTAAACCATTCCTTTAAGCTTTTATTCCATAATTTGATTCTGCAATTAGTTTTTTTCTGTTTTGTTTTTTTTTGGGGGGGGGTTGGTGGTGAAGTCAACCTTTTGCACCGGATTCAAACTGCAAACCACAACACGAGTTCAGTATTACCATTCAGGACAAAATTGCTGACTGTCCTCTTTAATTGTCTTTATTAAAACAACTTCACTGGATGAGCCCCCTAATTTTATGGTTTGTTCGGGTGCATTTTAAACACGTACACAAGTTTCTCTTCATCGTTTGCATATTTGACAGCGTAGTTGTTTCAAGCATGTTTGCTGCCCTCAGATATGAGTACACATAATTTTGAGCAACCATCTGGGTTCTATTACTGAAACACACCTCATGTTGCTAATAATAGCCAGAGGTAAATGAACCAGGAATGTAATCTCAATGATTTTTTTCATTTTTTTACTATTTTAAGCAAAATATAGACACAAAGTCTGATGTGGTATGCTGTTTGTTGTTTATGTAAAAAAGTACATACTACACTGAATATTAGGGTTACAAACACACACATTTCCTCAACAAAGAGTGGATCCCCATACTAATTGATGGTCAAATTGATCATTCTGTTGTGCCAATAAGGCTACTCCCCTGAGCCTCCCTTCACCTGTTGTTAACAATGTTCTCTTAGGGGTTTCTGTCAAGTGCTGACAGTGAGGAAAAACATATGGCTGCCTTCATCTGTTAAAGCCACATGAGAGGAATCCCTGGGAGGCTAGTTTGACCCTCTCCAGCAGTCTTTAAACCGCAAATTAAACAGAAATTGTTTTCTTACCTGAAGCCACTGTGCTTCCCTGATGTCTTTATGTTTAAGGAACATTGCATGATCAATCCAAGGGATACAGAATACTTATAAGAAACAGTATAAATGATCAACAGAGTCTTCAGCAGCTGTCAGTAAAAGATGAGAGCATATCTTTTTCAACTCCCACCCTGACAAATAATGATCCAGTTTTATTTTGTTTTTTTAATTTACTCATTGCTCAAATCACAACATTCTTGAAGTGGTTTAAAGCCATTTACTAAAACTACATTCATTATAAGAAGTGAGGTTTGAACTAAATGGCATTGGAATTTCGACATTCTTACATAACATTGTTCCTGTAATGACCCCACCATCCTCTTCTCCTCGTGATGATCTGCATTCACTTCTTTAAGACAGATCTACAGAGGTTTGATGGCTGATGGGATGGTTGCCTGTGGGCTATGTAGTTCTAGTGGTGCTTTTTAGCTGTTTGAAGTGTGCTGCTTATGTGAGAGATGAAAAATTCATGAAAATAATTGAGAGCAAGATCCCTCACTCATGAAAAGGTTAGTCTGCAACAGTAAAGATACTTTCCACACCACCTCCTGCCTCTCAACATGTGAAATGAACCTTGGGAATTTAAAGATTAATACATGAGAAAGTTAAGAATAAGATTATATTGCATTTGGTAAAGAATGATGGCTTAAAATCACTGCAATCTTACCTATGCCAATCAAACAAAGGCACACACTTATCAAGACATGGAAGCCTCAATATATTGCTTTTGCATGAGGCTCTGTTCAGTATTCCAGACCATAATGAAAGTTATAACTTGGCATTTTAATCCATGTATTTAAAATGCAGTACCACTGGATAATTTCTTCACTTACCATATATGCATTACAATACAAGGAAAAATATGAAAATGAAACAGATCAAACAGATATGAACATGCAGCATGATTATTGCATATATTAAAATTTGATTTATCTTCAGTTAGTTGTCACATGCATCAGTACACTTGTTCATATCAAGACTGTTTTAAGAAATCAAAGACGACACCCTAAAAGATCCATGTGAAATAAAAATGGCGGAGTTAATAGACATTGAATTGTGAAATTGGTCTGGCAAGGTAATCAGAGACAGACAGAAGAAACTGATAACTCCTTCAGGAAGGAACCAGCCATTTCCAATGGCACCTCTTATTTCCATTCTCCACACTCTGAAATCCTGTAAACTCTCCCTCAAACAGACAGCAGCTGTATTTCACGCTATACTTTGGTACAACACAGAGTTGTCCTCTCGTTTTATACAGAACAGCTGGGTTGTATGCTATGGTTAACTGTGTTTAATGCTCTTTTCTTTTCCATATTTGACCATGGTTAAAATCTAAAAGCTCCACAAACGTCTTTAAGCACACTTCTTGTTATTCCAGATGTACAAGATTTCTGTAGGATCATAAACTAAATTGTGGTGAACAACTTTTACCAAGATGCACGTCTTGGTTTTTTCATCTTGGACTGAAAAAAGATCTTCACATTTTCATGCTCTACTCCTGTTCCTTACACCAGAAGTGTACCACATCTCACCACTGCTTTACTCTAAATTTCCTGCCCTGGTCTGATCACTGTTCCACACCCACTTGACTATTCACCCTCCTGAAACCCTGATGGCACCCTGATGGCAGAATGACCTTCCTACTGGATTTAGAAATAAAGAGACCAGGCTCTACCTCAGTGCACAGCTGAAAACACTAAACTCCTCACAGTATTTTATGTCATTCTCCTTCCAGTTGCATAAACCCCTTCTGCCCTCTGACTGATCTCTGAAGAATAATAAACATCTTCAAGTCCTTGAATTTTGTGTAGTTTCAGCTGCATGCTATTTAGGTTTTATTCTCAGCTGCATACCGACAGTATATATCATGTAAATGTAATGCAATTAAGCAACTTGTTATTACATACACAAATACCTTAGATATTTTGAAATATAAGATCTGACGGCAGCCACAGACGAATTACAATATATGCAAATACCAGAGGTCAAGGTCATTGAGATTACTGAGATCTGTGTAGTGACTGGTTTGCAGTGTAAAATAATAATTTAGTGAAGAACTATCATGATTACATTTTCCAGTTTCTATTTATGTGTAGTATATCCAAGAAAAAATAAGTGACTATAAATCATTATTATTTATGTTTGTTTGTCTCTGACTATGTGCCGTGGTGAGCTGATGGAGGACTTCATGAGGTGCAAAGACACAGGACAGGATAGGAAATTTATATTATTACCTTTTTTTTTTCTATCATTGTCCATTTCTGTTTTTTGAGTGTTCGTTTGTTTGTTTGTTCGTTTGTTTGTTTTTTTGTTTGTTTTTTGTTTTTTGTTTTAAGCCACTGGCCTACATGACTTGCAAGCCTTTTGGTATTTTACATTATTTGTGACAGATGATTGCAGAGCAGGGACTAACAGCAGCTATGTCGAAGGTTGCAGTCCAAAGCCCATTCATCTCTGATGTTTTCATAATTGCAAGGATGCTGATAAAACTCCCATGTAGGAAAGATATGGTGGAGGAATATCTCCTCCTCTAATATTTATTCTGTGCTCATAGATGGTCACAGATCAAAGACCGGTCTTGGCCCTTCAAGTACTCATTTATAGCTCTAATCCCCTTTAAGAAAGAACCCTTTTATGTACAACATTGTGTTGCATTGATCATGTTAGCCACTGTGTTCTGAAAAGATGAAAAGAATTTGTTTTCATTTCATAGAAGAGATTGTGAGAGACAACCATTACCACATCCCACCCTACTTCTGCTCATACATCCTTACATGAATGCACTCAGTCTAGCTTGAAAAAAAAGAGGCATTACGGCTCTGTTCAAACCTGTTGCTCTGCATCGATTTATATATATATATATATATATATATATATATATATATATATATATATATATATATATATATATATATATATATAGAGAGAGAGAGAGAGAGAGAGAGAGAGATGAGAGAGAGAGAGAGAGAGAGAGATGGAGTCTAGATCAGGTTGTTACAGGTTAACACTGGTGACCATAAATTATCCCATTCGATTTTCCTTTTGTCCTATATCTTCAACAAGGTCAGAGTTGCATTGTTCTCAGACTACACTAGAATGGCAGCTGCTAGTTATGTTGTGGCTCCACTGACATCGCACTGAGACATATACAAACAAGCGTCCAAATAAAGACACACTCTGCTACAAAAATGTTGAATTGTTGCAATAAAATGCAATGGATTTTTTTTTTTTTTTAACAAGGGCAAAATGTTTGCCCACAAAATGTGTAACTATTGACTAGTGTCAATATAGAAACAGAATTTTGTCATCCAAAGTAAGAATACCGAGCAAATCTCAATTCCAAAATGAGTCAATTAAGTGTAATGCATGCATGGAGGGGGCGAGGAGCCTTGTACATATCTTTTCCCAGGGGCCCTTTTCTTGTAACATGTCCATATTTTCCAATTTACAGAGAATCAAACTTAGTGTAGGGGCATCAAAATCTGCATTCTATTGAGTGAGGATAGACAATAAGCGTGTAACCAGTATCTCTTCTTTTTGCAATTTTAAAACCCCTACAGAATTACCTGTAACTCACTCTGATGGAAACGCAATCCCCTTCTGGTCACAGTCTCCAATGCAACTTTGACTTTTTATATTTCACCCAAAGCATTCTAAGTATATTTCATTCACAAATTTATTTAGCACTCTAAACCCATGAGCAGATCAGCTAAGATACAATGCATTTGTGTAAGTAATAATGTGGCCCAACAGATAGCTTTGTCAGTATCACACACACGCATCAGATACTTTTGGGTAGCAGGGAAGAAGCAAAATATTTTTCTGCTCATTGCTTATTCTCCTTTTTCTTTCGCTTGTCTACTTTGAAGAAGAACCTCCTTTTTTAAGTACGCTCAACAGTGTTTTTCTTTGTTCTGTGTGCTCTTCCTGGGAATGTTGACATATGTAAAGAGGCTAATGGTTGTACCAGTCATCCAAGCAGGCACAGTGCTTTATGCTTTGATGTATACATTTGAAATGTCAACCCAGTCCATAGCTCTGCGTGAGTAAGCTCCAACACAAATAAGACTGTCAATCCTTTTTCTCCGTGTGCGTATGTACATTAATCTGCCAGACATGCCTCTGCCTTGTTGTGGGTTTGTTTATTTTATCCCAAAGTTGCAAGGAGGCCCCATCACTATCTTATAGCTCTGCCACTGCCTGTAGTTATTCCAATTCACTTCTTATCAAAGATACCTGAGGTGTGACACCAAACTATTCTCTTTTCCACTAATAACCCTCCACTTTTGTTCTCATCATTCTTGCATGAAATTGGGTATTAGATGGTTCTCTGGGACAGATAGAGACTTAATACTTTAATACAATGGCCCCTTGCACTGAGAATATGTCCTGGAAAAATGCTGAAAATATGAATGCCTGACACCTGAAAGTTCCTGACCATGATCAACCTGAGCAAGGACACACACACACACACACACACACACACACACACACACACACACACACATATACAGAGAAAAAGGAACTGGAGTGAGAGAAAGAGGGAGGGAGTGTGATGTGTCCTACCCCCCCCCCCAAATGGCTTCAAATCACTGCAGGGGCATGTTAAGGAGAGAAGGGGTCTTTTCAGTTTGATTTACTTTGAAGCCATCACTTATCCCTGTGTGGTGATTACCATGGGTCTTTGCAGTCCCCAACCTCACCCCAGTTGCGTTAACACAATCAAATTTCTGGGCACTGTTCGAGTTGCCATGTGCCAGCTACCAAATCATGTACAGAGAAAGAGTGGAAGAATTATCTATGAGATCTTGGCCACTTGAAACCCACATATTGGGTCAATCATCATTATCAAAGCCTGTCTTTCTGAGCTCACCAGAGTATATGAAAAGAAGTGTTGATGAACAGTGGATTAGGCAGAAATAAAAAACAAAAGAAAAATATGGAGAGCCTCACTGTTCCTTTCAGAGTTCAAAAGATAGATATAAATTGCTGCTTTCAAAATATGTCACACGTCACCATTCTCCCCACGTTGCATCAAAGCAGAGTGATTATTTAGTAACATACACAGTCTGACAAAATGACAATGTTACTCCCAGTTGACGGTCCAGTAATGAGAGCTTTTGGAGGAGGTAACTACCATATTCAAAATGGGAGTCTGAGCTTCTTTCTCTCTATTTCTCACAGCTGCTGTGGTATGGAATTATTACATCTTTTAGTACAAAAGTTACAAGTGCTGCCTGTAGCTGTGGGAGACAATCTGCTCCAGCAGAACATGAGACACATATTCCAGATTGTATAGTAAGCTAAGTTACAATCCTCACAGCTTGTCTTTAACCTGGCATTCTTTTATTTGTTCCCACATGGATTACTGCGGCAGATGTGAATTTTATGTATTTTTCAGTGCATTTACCGAGCTGCAAAAATAATACTGCATAATAAGTACAGTAGATTCACAGAAACCATATCTTTCTAACCGTGAACTCATTCCCAACTCAAACTCTCCTTCTTTTCGTCTTTTGATAATAAACCAGTTTTTTTACATTTACCTTCCTTTAGTTTTATGGAAATGAAAAAGAAGTCCACACTGTTGTCACATAAGATGTTCAGGTAGATATGGCGCATACGCTTGAATAAATGAATAATACTCCCATGCACTACCTTATTACACGTAGAATTATTTACAGCCAGGGTCCTCTAGATGTGCTGAAGTGACTAAAGCCTGCTCACAGTGGAAGTATCCGCTTTGTTTCTCATATATGAGGTTATATGGTCACTGACACTTGAGGCTCACTCTCCACACCAACTGGACTGGATATGTGTGTTTCAGCAAAACAATTTATTCCTTCCACATATACACTAGCTATGTTTACATGACCTGTAATATTCCTATGACCCAGATAAGGATAACACTCAAGACTGTGCATACAACCTTTTCTGCTTATGCTCAACTAAGCGACACGTTTACATTAAAATCCAATCCTATGAGTGTGTTTGATGTGAAAGGGGTTTCCTACAGTGGGAAACCTATAGCAAATTAACAACCTCTGCAGCACTACAAAACTTTGTATCTTCTTTTAGCTCATGGCTTTGGTTTTATGACCCAAAGGCACAGGTTTCAGAAGTTTCTGTGTGCATGTGTGCATGCATGTGTGTGTGTAATCAAGAAAGAAAAATTATGTAAACATATGTGTGGCATTCCTACTTAAAATATTTTTTTTTGGTTTGCTATTTCTGGGACTTTCTGATAGCTAATGTTTGCTACAAAAATTACTACAAATAGCTCTGTGGTGGTTAACTGTCTTAGCTTTGACTGGTGTTTAATGCTAGAAGCTTTTTGTTCAAAAAGTAAATCAAACAGCATTGAGATTAAATTGTTTTTTAACCAAAAAAAGCAATGATCTCATCTTTTTTCAGCTGAATAATTTCTGCAACGCCAACAACGAGCAGCCTGTATGTACCCTGAGAACCCTGGCCAGAATGTCTTCAAGGACCTTGATCTTGCTTATTGCTTTGAGCACAAGGTAATCACTGAAAGTGTCCCCGATGAGCGTATCAACATTTTTATCCATTTAGATCATCTCTCGTCTGGAAGGCATGCAACTAAAAGGTGTCAATGTTCGACTCAATCTTCGTCAGGCGTCCGGAGACAGGACTACAAATGACTGCTATTGTTGTTTCATATCTTCTAGATGAAATGTGCAACTGTTTGATGGGACGTGCCCTAAGTACTGTAAAATGCGATAATGTCAGGCTATGTATCTGTCAGCTTCCTGTGGAGTTCTTCTGCCTCCAAGTGGCCAAAAAATACAGCATATTATGCCAAGTCTCTGCACCCTCTGTCATGTAGAGCAAGCAAACTGCTTCAAAACCCTTACTTTACAGAAAAAATCTATTCTCATGTATAGCAGTAAAAGATATATATATATATATATTTGCATGGAGTCAAAGGGGAGTATATGCTAGCAACTTGACAGAAGATGAGGATGAGGTTGCTGGAGGGAAAAGCCTGCTGTTGCAATATAATGTGGAGGTGGTGTCTTCATTTATTAATCAGACGATGCTTCAATGCATAAAGATGTAAATCTGGAAAAAAAAATCTATAGTAACCAGCTCAATACAAATGCTGTTTTAATGTCTGAATGAAACAGGGAGCAGAAAGCTGCACTTCACCCTTGTCATTCCAGCTACTTAAATGCTGGCAGTTTCTAGCTGATATACTGTATAGATGTTGATGGCTCTATGTAGATATAAAATAATGGAAACCCTAATTACATCAATCCCTGGCGTTTGTTTACTAATGTCACCTTGGTTGTGTTCTTATGTGAGCCCTGTATTTGCGAAGACGTGGACTCATGGGAAATCTGTTAGTAGATACCAAGGACAATATTTGGCAAGAGAGACATCTGACAGTCCTTCAGCACTAAACCTGTCACACTGTCAAAGCACCCGCACAACTCCCATACCTCCAGGCACTGGGCAACGGCACAGAGTGGAACGACAAAATAATACATATTTATCAGTTTCTGTGAAATATAAAAGCACAAAACTATACAACTTAAGATATTCTGTTCCCTGTGAGTCTGAGGAGGAAACTAAGCAGTGACACATTTTTTGCAGAGCACAGTCAGGTAGAAACATGCAGTCAGTATTTTGGCGGAGAATTTTGTTTGAGTGAATGAAACCTTTGCCACAGGTACACCTATGTTCAGTTATTTATAAAAAAGCATCTTCAAGTTCAGATAAGCTGCATGTGATACAGACTCTTATCTTCGAGGCTCAAAGGCCACCTCACATTACCATGTCATCCAAAGATGAGCAATGAGCCCTATCTCTACTGGGGCAGCATTTAAAATATCAATATGTCTCATAAGCTATCCCAGAGGGGGAATGGAAATAAGGGGAGAAAATTGGGAGTAAAATAAGGCTAAACTTATTTGGTGCTTTAATGTCCTTACTTATAACAGTGGTTATAATACATTCAAGATTTAAGATCAGAGATTTATCATTTCAGATTAATCATTTGAAAGATGTGCTCACTGAAACCTGAATCTTTCCATTTTGCATCATACACTCATGTCGGAAAATTAAGAAATGTCTCATATACGTCGGAAAATTTAAAATGAATGCATTTAGAAGGTGTGTCGATAGAATTGTACCTTTTGGTGAACTGTTTAAGGCATGCGTTTCCACACTGAGTGATCAAATTAGTTCTCCTGGAGGCCAATCTGCAATTTTTCAGCTGCATCATCCCATTTTTTTCTGATTAGAATAGTTGACAGTTGAGGAACTAATTTCCTCAAAAGGAAACTGTGTAAACACAGTTGCTGCTTGTTGTGAAGTTGTCCCCATATAATTAATATGCTTGAGTTGTTTAAGGGCTGAAATAACATTATAGTCTTTCACCAAACTTCAAGATTAAAACACTCTGGCACAACTAATAGGCCTTATCCTTCATCAAAATGTGCCACCTGAGAAATTGCTACCTGGGGGGGGTGACATTTAGTATCCTACACTGGCCGATGAAAGGGTGGAAAGTCTGAGCATCAGCAGGTTCCATGTCCTGTAGTTAGGTCCTCAGCAGCACCTCCATCTGTTTCTCTGGTAATGCAGTTTGCCTTTAATTTCCTAATGTTCCTCTAATCACCAGGCCGGGTGCACGAGGGCTAATAGAGGGGTCACAAGTTGAAGTCTGTCTCGAGGAATGGATTTAATGGGCAACAGAGAAAGCAAACTGCATTATAAAACACAGCTGCCTCTGCTTTACAACAAGCACAGTCAGTGTCTGTTGCGAATCCGATACTGTGAGTTATGAACTGTACGTGTTTTTTAAAGTTCAAGTTATGCTTTCTATTTGATGATTTAAGCAAACACCAAACAAAAAGATCTGGATAATTACATACCCCAATACTCTTATGAACATCTTGTATTTTATAATTTAATTCAAAAATATTTTCTTTCTTTATTTATTTTCAACCACATATGTAGAATGCCAACTTCAGCTGCTTTAGAATGTTCTGAAAAATCATCTCTTATCGCTAGATTTAAATAACTTTATTTTAGATTTTATATATGTAGGTCATGAAATCCAATGATTTCAAGAATCTTACATTTCCAACTCAAAACGTAATATTTATTGTATATTATGTTTTGTTTTTTCTATCTATGACTTTCCATCTTCAAGTCTTCATATAAAGCTTGCTTTAGAAATGCTTATGTATCCTAGATTTTAGATCAGTGGCATAAAGCCCTGGAAGAAGAGAGATGGGAAAAATACCCCCCGTTAGGAATTAAAATAAGCGGCAACTGCATCTATTCAGTCACACCTTCTGAAATGCTCAGCACCTAACTAAAGGACCTCATGGCCAGAAACGAACAGTAAATGTTTATTGGAGAGGTTCTTAACGCAAAGTCTTTGCATTCATGCTGTGTTTTTCTACTTAAATATCTTTATTACTGTGTTTGAAGTGTGTGGTAGACTGCAATCTTTAGTTGTTGCAAGCTTTCTTTCTTGAATGTTACTCTGTAAGAAACTCTTATGAATTCATTTTTTTTTTTCAGATTCATTATTCTGAAAAATCCAGAGTGCTACAGCGATACTTAATCCCAAACCATCTTTACAGCCTATTTTTCACTTAAACATTGGTCAAGTGCGGTGAGTCAGTTATGAAAAGCTTGTTTGTGCATTAAGAGAAGAGTCGCATCCTCCATCAGAGGCAAAAAGAGGTGAAAGAGTTCTTTGAAGAGTAAAATGTGTTTCTGGCGTATATCTATACAAGCAACTGCATGTATAGAAATACAGGCATACATGCTTTGTTTACAAGAAGGCTTGTTGACCCCTGGACCAGTTGTGATCCGAGTAAAAATATTAGTAAAGGATATGTGCTTTTCAAAGGGAGGTTTTCAAACAACAGCTGCAATACTGATCTCTTATTTCATCTACTCTACTGTCATATGCTCTGCATTTCCTGTTCTGAGTTGACAATGATGCCACGTCTTAACTGCAAAAACCAGACCCAAAAAAGTTTTTTTAAAAACCACAAAGCAGAACTGAGGTTGGACAAGTGAAACAAAATCAGGGACATATACAATCAAATGACATGAAAACATGTATTTATATTTGGTTGATGTAGCTCTAAAACATCTAATAATATAGGCTCTTGTGAAAACTCATTAAAGAAAAATATAATCTAACATAAATCTCTCCAATATCAAACCACATCCTCTACTAACAGATTGTAAAGTTGGTTATTTCCAGTGAAATAGGTATTCTTGTTCTTCACGGAACAAATCTGCACACCATAGCACTGTGTTTTTTAATTTTTTTCGAATTTACATACACATTGTTGGGTCTTTTTTTTCCCCCCAAAAAACGGATTAGCTGAATCAATTACATTAGCTACTAAAAGCTATTCTGGCCAAATATCCATTTTGGCCAGCTTTATGTTTATTAATACTAAAGTGAACCAAAAGCAAAGCTCCAATATGAATTATTAATAAAACCATGTTGAATTACATGTATTCATAATGCTAAGGTGGTCATTTAACTCTCTAATGCTGAGTTATCATATACTTCATAGATAGATAGATAGATAGATAGATAGATAGATAGATAGATAGATAGATAGATAGATAGATAGATAGATAGATAGATAGATAGATAGATAGATAGATTTACCATGTGGGGAATTGTGATGGCTTGTCAAACAACCCTTAGATTTTGATGTGAATGTAAAACACGGTGTTGTATTTTGCTCATTCATTAAATGAAAGTTTTGAATACATTTTGCACTTTTCCTGGCTGTTCTAAGGGCAGTGCTGTTGTTTGTTTAGGATGCAGTTTCAAGAGTCATAGGAGAAAGGGCTGTGGAAACCCCAGGCTCTTTAGACTGAAGAACACCAGCTGAGTGGAAGAAGTTGCAAACAGCGGGAGTCAATTTCATGTCTAAGCAGGGCCTCTTCCTGTGGATATAATGCACTTTTAGAAAGCCCTAAACTCTGCCAGTGTGATTCTCTCCACTATGAGAGCTTTTTTTTTTACCTTTTTTAACCACAGTGATCAAACAGCGAACCTTGGTAGGTGTGTTTTCATAAGCAGATGAAAAAACATTTTTCTTCTGGCAGATCATTTTAATGACCCTGAGAGGTAAAAAATCATATCAAAACATCCATTGAGATAGAAAGGAGCTTAACTATTTGTTATGATGTTGTTTTCGGTTTAGATTATCCTCTTAACAGCCGGTGGATAGTTTATATTTGAGTTTCAGCAACTTATACAATCATATTCAAAATGTGTCTGCTATATGTATATATATATCTATATATATATATAGACCCAGTTTACACAGACACTATTTCTATAAGGTTTACAAAGATAATTTAACAAAAAAAATGATTATGATAACAGGTAGATAAAACAAAGGGAGAAATTAGAAGGAAAATACAGGTATTATTGTGTGTTCAAATAAACAAAAAGGTAAGATGAAATGGAAAGACAAACAAACATGTATGATTCCTACTGTGTAGAAGGATTCAGATCACCTCACTGTATTAGTATATCGATGGCAGGGCTCCACCTTTTTGGAGTAACTATGTTATTTTAATTTATTAATCTGGTAAATTTCCATATCTTCTTATATATTGTATGTTGAGTGGTTCTTTGATTGTATACTATATGTTATGTGATGCATCTAATTTATGTCGTTAGCAAGGTTCGAAAAAAAACATTTTTTAGCCCATCCATGTTCACCCATCCATGCCTTCCAGTATTAGACCCAAAATGTTGCCTTTGGATCCTTTGAGAAAATTTGGTGAAGTACTTCTTTAAGTGCCTCAAACACCTCTTCTGAAAATGTTTTTAATTTAGGGCATGACCAAAGTAAATGGGTATGATTCCAAATTTGTGTACCACAGTTTCCGCAACATTTATTTGACTTTGCTGGGCCCATTTTAGCCACTGTTCCCTTTGTCCAAAAAGAAAATCTTATAATTACCTTCCATTTGAATTCCCTCCATGCATTTGAATGGGTTATTAGATGTGTTTTAGTGCATCTTTCTTCCAGCACGTCATGTGGTATGTCTCCATTCATTTCAGTTTCCTATCTCACTTTTATCTTTAGCATATCATTCAAATTCGTGCCTAAAAACATTTGGTAAAAATGACATATGACTTTTTTTATCCCAATTTCCTGTTTGTAATTTCATCAAGAACTCCACAGTTGGAGTGGACTCCAATACTTTATCTCATTCTTTATGTTTTGTTAAAATGTTCAGTAATTGCAAATATCTAAAATAGCTTGTGTCAGTCCACGTTCCATGTTCTGACCATTTTCTAAAAACGTACCTTTACGGAGGGTAAAAAAAAAAGAAAAAATCCTTTATATATCCAATATTGGTTTGTGCTGAAATTACTTTAGGCAAACAATTGAGTTTTATTTTGCTCCCATATTGTGTGACTCTGTTCACTCATTTGAAATTCTGAGCCAGAATATGCCTTAAAGATCCTGAATCCATCTTGTTGAAGGTTTTAACTGTACAACCCAAAAACAATGTCTTACATTCCGTATGGCTCCATATTGTTTAGAGGCTACATTTTTTTCAGTCTAATTCTTGGTCGCTTCCTTTGCAATATAGATTTTCCAATGGTTTGATGTTGACATCTATGTTGACAAAGCGCAGCAAATAAATGCACACAATTATATCAAGGCCAGGAAGTTAACATTAGCACCTCAGTCAGCCACATAAGAGAGACGGGATTTTCATTGTGTATTCTTGAACCCTGCTAATGCAGAGGTCTTGTACCTGATAATTTATCACTGGAGGCTTTTGATTCCTGTAGAGTTCAAGTGGCACTTAATGCAGTTAGAACATTCTTGAAAGATATGCAATTGTGTTTTACAGTAACACAGTTTACCACAGCTTGGCAGCGTATAATGCAGAGGGAGGAATTATGTAAGGGTGCTCTATTTCACACTTAGCTTTCACTATCGAACAGTATATAAACATTCATCTAAGTAGTTGTTGTTAAGCAGGTTGTACCGAGATGAAGTTATACCGAGATGAGATTAAAAGAACGGCTAAAGTTTCATGTAAAGTTTCTTGTTTATTCATCGGTTGAATGGACTGTCAGCAGATTAAATTTTGCAACAATCCTACTGAAAGTTCACTCAGGGAAACTATACTTTCATACACTTACACCCTTCAAAGACTACCTCCTGGCTGTATTAAGTTAGAAAGATAGGAAATCAAGTTTTAGCAATGTAACACTCACGGCCAATTTTCATCAAGAATGCTCCGTTTAGTTTGAACATTTTATATCAGCAGTCTCACTTTGCATAGCTATAGTAGTACAAAAATGTGGTGAACAAAATTGATTGGAACAATGATGCGTCCTTCTCAAAACCCTCTTTGGCGCATTGGGCTTCTGTTTCATTTCTGTTTTTGCTTCAACACTGGTCTAAGTGTCGACCCCGCTCTTGTCACATTCCCAAACAGTAGAAAATCACCTATACCCAAAACCAGTGATCCAAGTGGCTGAACCTATAGTGCAAAATCTAAAATCCAGAATCAATCCTGAATAGGTGGGTCCCGAAGCTTAGTGACATGGTGACTACTACTACTACTATCAGGGCTATGGTAAACTGCTAACTGTGAACTCACTAGGTTGTCAAAATGGCTTCCACATTTTCTTTCTATTTTCTCTCTACTGTACTGTTTTGTCCCCTTGGCATTTTGTTCACCTTTGTTCGCAGTTTAATTCAATAAAAAGTTATTGAAGAAAGAAAATCAAGATTTCCAGGCTTATGAGCTTGCTATTGGCCAAATTGTTTAGTTTTATATAGCTAGGTTGGTCACTATGACATTCACTACTGTCTCATAACTTTCTGCAAATCATTGTTCTTTCGTGGAAGGTTTTTAAATCCGAGGAGGCTTTGTCTAATTTTGGCATTTGTAAATGGTCAGTGGCTCAAATTCACCAAAGTTGAACCTTACATGGAACAATACTTCAGATTAATTTCGTCTCCTCAAGCAGATCCTCGGATTGTTGCAATTCAATTTTAATGAATTGATTTTGCCGTTAAGTTTAGCCATTTTAATGCGGGTGTGGCAGGGCCTAAATGCAAAACAGTCAGTGACATGTGATACAATTGAGCAACACCACAGACTACAACCTCCAAAATTAGCATAAAATTGAATCAAAACCTCTCTAAATTTATAACCGTTATGAGGGTAAAATTTGGTGCTGACAAAACTGGCCACTGGGTGTACATAGTGCACATATACAGTAAAGAAAAAAAGATGTCAACCATCAAGCGAGCGTAGCATGATTCAAATCTGAATGAATGAGCGTTAAGCAGCAAGGTTATTGGGTAAAGGTAACTAGAAGGTATATTTACTCCTACATTGTCCTAATATTATAGCCTAGCATAGCATAAGCATAAGAAGCATAAGAAGTCTGAAGTAATCTATGTGTATTTCACCTAACAAATGAATTTAGGTGTACAAAGGTGAGGTTGGAGATGATATTAAACTGACAGACAGGCTCTAAGGATCCACTAGTCAGGACAAAAATAGGACCAAAGACAGGCTGTCTGACAGGGAAGTGTGAAGTGCAGCTGCAAGAAGGGCACCCTTATGAAGGAGGGCATCTTTATCTAGGAAGAAAAATTACCTGTAAACAGCAGAGGTCATCTAGATGCACTAACATAATGTCTCAGACAAAGCAGGGGCAGTAAGCTTGGAGAGAGCATATAGGGGGAAACCATGGTGACAATTCTGCAACAAGAAAAGTCTTCCCAATTTTAGGGTCCTATCCAAGGATCTCAAATGACAGTGGGCTAAAGAATCCTCTCGTACCATATGTTTTAAAAGATGCACGCAGAAAAATAATATGTGCACCTCTTTCTTTGTTCCTTGTTTCTTCTCAGATTTATGAAAACCTGTACTGTTCACTCATAAATCAGCACATGGCAGGAAAATTACTTTTTCAATTTTTTCGCCATGATTAAGTCATTAAAAGCTAAATTTTCAAAATTCATTATGGTTTAGTTAAAAAGTCAGGCGTTGCTTGGGAGAGATAGACTCATATGTAGAACCACAATTTCAGAGACGGAAATTGAATCTATAGTGGAAAGAGGCATTTCACACACAAAGAGGAAAGAAGAGCGATAGAGGGTCACTGACACAGTTAAACATTAGTTTTCAGCAACATACGCTTACTGAAATAAAGTGTACTGATTTTAAAAGGCCAAAAACCCCTCTAGATTTCCAGTTAAGAAGAAGAGGCAAACCCACTTTCCTTTTCTCCTGCAAAAGCAGTATGATTGTTTTCTGATCCGGTGCCTCCATCAGCAGAAAGAAATAATTTTTCAGCACTTTTCAAAACTGTTCATCTATTTTTTTTTTTTTCTGAATTCATTGTTCCTCACAGACAAGGGTCATTATTCACACAGCCCATCTGATAAAAGTAGTCATTTATTTCTCCACCCAAAAAGAATCGATACTGTATAGTCCTTAAAAATTAATGATGATGTATTTTGCTCTTTGGTATTGTACCTATTTGCATTGTTGAATCACACTTAGAATAACTTTGAATTTAACTTGTGTATTAGTGCTAACTGCAGATTATAGTATGAGGAACATTAACTGAACCTGTTTATTGATTAAAGTTATGATATTTTACTCACAACCCAGAGTGTCAAATGTGAGCTATTTACATTTTAAATTGCCTTTCATTTGTCTCTTTTATGTGTAAATGAAAACATTGCACTCAATGTCAGCAGCCCTCCAATATAACCCCAACAACCTGCGTTAGACAGGTTACGTTCTCATTGATTGTTCACACACATAAGACAAAGCTCAGAAGTAAATCTCCAAGAGACAATATATAGTAGCAGGAGGAAACTGCTCATTTAAAAGGAGCAACATGATCCAAAAATAGACTCTTACAAATGTACCTTGTAGTGTGAATATTTCACCTTAGTGCACAGACAGGACCTTTGCTCATACATCTTCACAGGGAAAGTTTGCATTTCCGTAAAAGAAAGTGAGGTCAGTGACCTGTGGTGAGATGTGGTCAAGAATATGCTGACCACCAAATGAATGGCCCGTTTAGTAAGACTGCAAGCTCAGGGCCCTAATTTCTATTTGTGGCACTTTAATGACTAATAGTCTCAGTTAAAAGGCTAGCATGATGGGCTATATTTCAACAGCAATACAGTCTATTGCAACATAACACACAACTTTCAGAATAAAGCAGTGAACAATTAAAATACAGGGTGAATATCACAGTAAGAGTATCAGTCAAATTGTAACTGTCTTAATTATAGAAAGAGAAAATTATTTATAGTGTATATATGCATAATATGTAACTCACAATTTACTGTTCAAAGATAATAACACATAGAAGTTCAAAAAACAATCCTAACTGCAAACATGATGGGATGATTCAGGGAATGGTTCAAAAAGAACCGCAAGACTGCAAATTAATTTGGAACTAAATCCAAAATCTTAGAGGTCTTTATGTAATCATGTTTGGAGAGATGTAAAAGGCAGTATTATTAATGAGAAACTCACAAGGACAGAAGCTTTTATTTCCCCTCTGGGCAGATCAAGGTCAAACAGATTAGATTGCTTGTTAAAGCTCTCCTCACTGTACCCTTCAAGTGTCATTATTTTTCTATAACACGCAGGTTTTGGTATATAACACACTTTTACCCAATACGTGCTGAAACCCTTAAAATAGGGAAAAAGAGATCACAGGAGAAGTGGATAGCAGTGTAAACTCCCACTGTGATTTCTTGTTCACTTGAGGCCAAACCTAAAATCTAATGCTGCAGTTTAATAGACCCGAGCAAACAAGGGGGCGGCATGCTCTCCTATAAAGCTCCAAAAGATCAAACTAAGGTCTTGTTACAACTTCCTGATTACCAATTCAGGAGCCCTGAAGATATACTTTAGCTGCTGTTGATTCAGCATTACTGTTTGAAACAGTTTATCAAAGTCTTCCTTCGGCAGCCAAACCTGACATGCAAATTCAGGGGTTTGTTGCGACTGCAGATGAGTTGCCAGTAGACAAACATTAGGTCTATGCTGGTAAAAAAATTCCACAATTGTGGAAAGTAAAACAAATGCAGAAAATAACATTTTTGTCACTTATTAAAATTCTATCTAACTGGCACTTTAAACAAGGCAAGTACAGCAGACTGCCTGAAATGTGTACTTGAAGGTGGGCTTACCGAGTATATGCTTAAATCCTCTATTTCCCTGACAAAGTATGGTTGCATATCATTAATCATTCCTATAGCATAGGTTATTGCTTAGGCAAGGTGTGAGTCAGTGTCGCTTGTGGAGAGAAGGATTTATTTCCCAGGCTGTTTTTGTCTTGCTGCAGTAGTAGACACTCAGGTAATGCCATCACAAGTGGTCTGGCATGTGTGATTGTTTTTCTTTGCAAAGCCATACTCAGCTTTTGTTGAAAATTCTCTGTTTTCATCAATGCCATGACTTTCTATCCAGTGCCAAAGTAATTTACATACCCAGTATGTTATAGGTATACATACAAACGTGTATAAATACATATACATGCATACATACATTAATTCATGCATACATGCATCCAATCTCTCCAATCTTGTCTCCTAAAAATTATGTTTCTATACAACTAAACTTGAACAGCAAATAAAATTTGTTTGCTGGATTATGCACAGGAACAACATTTTTCTATTTTTCCTTGCTGGTTGCATTTTAGGTGAGACAGGATTTAACTTCCCTGCAAGAGCCGGGTTTCCATCCAACCCTGATGTTCTTGTTTGGCAATATGGTTGAATTTACTGGGGAACTGCAAAAACCTCTAAACAATGGATCTTGACACTGCTAATTAAAAAATGTTATACTTGATTTCACGAACAGTTTATTAGAATGTCTGCATCTCTAAATGACAGACAAACTATCCATTTCATGCACATAAAATCATGCATACTTAATCCACTAGTGGCTCGTTCATGATTACAGTCATGTTTACTTTGTACTATCACACTGGAGGCCTTTAGGAATGAACTATCCAAGATGACATGAAGAGTTCCCAGGCATCTGTTTGTCTTCCCTCTCTGTCAGCCATGAAGGTTCTTGTGCCAAGGTCTTCAACTCCTCCTATCTCCCAGGCTTTGGGCCTGGGAACTCAAAACAGTCTAACCAAAGCTCACCCACATGGCCTGGGTCACACAAACAGCGGCACGCCTCAGTGACAGATGGAGCTTGCAGAGAGAGATGCCCTGATTGGATGCAGTACACAGGCCTGCTGCAAGCTATCCTACAAAGTACACTTTGCGTGCCCAAAGCCACACTCCCCTGATGCAAAATGTAAATCAGAAAATGTGTTTGCATGGTTTTCTTTACTTATGAGTGATGGTTGAAATGTTACAGGTTGAAGTGAGGCCTGTCACTCTGAGTCATATCATTTTCAGTCCTGTATTTTATTGTCACTCTCAATATCAAAGGCATTTATGATATACAATACATTTTTTTGTCCATGTGTTCAGGACTGTGGCTATGATCTAGTGATGCATTGGCTGGTGCTCTCCATCTGTAAATTGAAATCTAATCTAATCTAATTCTATGCTGATGACACGTTTACTACACTAATTTATTTATTTATTTGTTTATTTTTTTTTTTTTACAAATTTCATAGTTAATCTGCTGATTGATTTTGTTAGAAAAAAATCATTTTCTATTTAGAAAAAAAATAACATTTTTGGGATTTTGGTAGTGGATAGGAAGATTTGCCACTTTCCTTTGCCATAAATGATAGTAAACTGCATTTCTTTCGATATTGAACTGCTGGTTGGGAAATCAAGATATTTGAATTTGAAATTTGAGTGAACTGAAAGAAATTTGTGATGGGCATTTTTGACTATTATCTGATGTTTTACAGACTAAGCGATCAATTACTTCATTGAGAAATTATTTGGCAGGTTCATCGATTATGAAAGTAAGTATTCGCTGCAACCCAAAGGAGACAAACTGTATCTAGAGCTATATACATATATGTATGTGTTATATACATATATGTATTTGTATATATATATATATATATATATATATATATATATATATATATATATATATATATATATATATATATTGATTTTCATATGCAGTCACTGCACGTCATAAACCCATCAAACATTAAAGTGTTGTTAAATTTAATTATAAAAACATGGTTGTAACTTATATTCAAAAATATAAACTTTTTATTACCTATCATATCATGGATTTTATCAAGCCTGCCCAGTTGGAATACACCTGAAAAAGTTTATTTCCTTTCAAACTGATCCTCCCATCTGGTTGATGGGATGAAAAGACAATGCTGATTTCATTTGCATGAAAGCCTCAATGAGTCAGCTGCACAATTGGAAGCAGCTGCACCTGCTTTTTTTGCACAGTGATAATTTGCGCCTTTTTCTACATCCAGGACTATATATTGTCTGCATTGCTTTGTTTTAGTATCGTGATTTTTTTGTCCTATTGACAGCCTTGATGAATGGACTGGGGAAATCACTTCCAGCATAATGACTGGCATAACTCATTCTGTAGCACCTACTGTATTCTATAACTCATTGTGGAGAATGTTTGCTCCCAAAGTAACAATGGAAGAGCATCTTGAGAGCACCCTCCCTACATAATCTAAAGTTCCTATTAAATTAAAATTTGAATTCCTATAGGAATTAGATGTTGCAGTGGGACATGACAATTGAAAGAGATACCTATCTGAATATACAATAGGTAAACTGTAAAATGCGATGTAAGAGCCACAGAAAGAAAAAATAAAAGGTACATTAACCTCCAGCAATTTCAAGCATGTTGGTCTTTTTTGTTCAAATGTCAGCTGAAGGGGACAAATGATAAACTGCTCAATTTGAGGGCTGAAGTCCCTCGAGCATGGACAAGTGAGAAAAGTTCTACTTTCAGTTAAAGTGACATAAATCAGAGCATCAAACGAATTTAAAAACTTCCTTGAACTTGCAAAAATTCAAATAACTTTACAGGCCTTTGATCTTCATTTAAATTTTGTGAGATATCGTTCTTTCTGCCGAATCATTTAAATGTGTTTTTTAACTACAGTGTTAAAACTACATTAGCAATTAGATCAATTTTTATATATAATTGTTCAAGCTAACAAAGTCATTTTTCTTTGCGGAGGTTATAATACATGTTTCAAAACTGTAGGAGCATAGTAGAATGGCTCTATAGTACTGTATCTGAACATGCAGTTATGAACATTGTGGTTATCCCCATAATTCCAGTGGTATCTTTAACTCCAGCGACAGCTGTCTCTGTACAATTAGAATCCATGAGGCTGAGAGCATCTCATATTGTTTGTGCGTTGACTCACATATAACCACTGTGAAGTTTCACAGATCGTTTTTGCATTAGATATTTTTGCTACATGTCAGAGGAAAAAAAAAACACATTCCAGGAAAGATTCAATAAAATCATGTCACGGCAGTGGTCTCATTCTTTAAGGTGGTATTCTTGTAAACAAAAACAATGCTTAGAAAATATGTATTTGATCAACCTTCTGCACACACTAGAAAGATTTTTTTTTTAAATTGGAAAGAAAATAAAGGGATTTGAACTATATTTAAGTGCTTCCTCTTCATCTCCAGAGAGCTGTTTACTTCCTTTTAGTGCCTCTGAGATTCTGGCACAGTGTGACCTGAGTGAGACATAAAAGAAATAAAAGGTTATAGATGAGCTATTCAGTGTAGTAATCTGAGGACTGCAGGGACATTGTCTCTTGTTGTATTATGTGTTTCTCCTAGTTAAAACACTATGTTTTCTCCAAAGAGGGAGTTCAGGTGGCCTGTGGTGACCAACTTTTGTGCCTGTGCTGAATGACTAATTGGAATTTAAAAAGAAAAAAATTATACGGTTAAAACATCCTTTCCTCACACTGTTATTATTGAATGGTTCTCTTCTCAGCAAAATACAATATCTCTGTCTATGAAACCTTTGTCTTTTTTTATTTGTAACTTGAAGTCTAGCTTGCTGGTCAGGCAGAAAGCTATACAAGTCGAACAGTCTACTCCTGACTGAATCATCAGAATGATAAAGTGGCCCGAAAGCCATTGAATAGGCTAGGATACACACCATCTTGCTGTAGCACAGTCTTCATTGCCGGAGATTGGTGAATGAGCGGTAAAAAAGAAATCACTGTGGGAAAAAAAGTGTCCGGTCAGCATTTACGATGTGCTCAACCATGTGCAGGAGTCTCCTCACTTGCAATCAAGGCAAAATCCTGATCACAAGACATTTTAGACGGCTCATCTCTCTTTCTGGGATGACTGAAAGGTGGAGTTTTTGCTTTTCACAGTCGACAGCTATTCCCCACTAGCTCCACACAAAAGAAAAAAAAACAGTGTACCTGCAGTACACAGAAGACAGATTGTAGAAGTAGATGGGGGAAGGGAGCTGACTTGGAAGACTTTGCTGCGACATCAGGCAACACGGTAGAATGGATGGCCTTGAAAGAGCCGAGTTAACAGAAAACAGCCGGGGAGATGCATCATAGGGCTCTAGCTGGAGGACGTGTCGGTGCAGTGCCATATCAGGGGGTCCCGAACCATGATAGGCTCTGTCTGTTTTGTCATTTGTTAACCCTCCCCCTAAAAACAAAGGGGGCACAGCCAGACTCAGAGAAGCATAGATAATCTTGACAAGAACCCATCACCTACCAGAGGCATCTGTTAACATGGAGCATGCCACTTTGTAATTTAATGTGCCTGTTGTTGTTAGTGCAGTGAGCTGAGCAGCAGATACAAGGAGTGAAACACTTGTTAGCTCCTGCACTCTTCAGTTCAGTTGAAATCGTTTCACCTTGCATCTTGACAATTGTTACACTGCTAATGGATTGCATTTACCTGTAATATTTTGCTACCCCAGTTGCATCCAATTCAACTGTAATGGCTGGAAGCATAGGTCAATACTATACACTTCCCAAGAAATAGTAGTCTAGACCAAAAGTTTAGAAAAAAACTGTGAATGCAAAGACAACAACTGAATCTTGATATTGTGTCAAAACAAGGACCCCAAAAAGCCCAGAGAGAATGAACGCAAAAGACATTTTTGGAAACGGCGGAGTGAGGGGCCCAAAACATTTTAGGTTTTCAGATTAACTTCAAGTCTGTGTTATTTCCCCTCATACTTTCTGATTGGACCGGTGAATCAATGGAGCCCTATTAAGTGGGATACGATGTGACGATGTGATTTTCAGCAGGTGCACCATCAGTATGGGCGATGGCCATGAGGAATAGAGTGGAGTATTGGTCGGATGAGGACAGGAGCGGAAGTCCTGACTTGAGAAGTCAGGAAGACTGAAGAAGCGTATAAGACATGAGAGGCGAAAACCAGAAAAAAAAAGGGAGTGAAGAAAAGAGAAGGAAAGGAGAGCAAAGGAGAAAAGAGTGAACAGGAGTAGATCAAACAGAGTAATTTAAAATAATAATATGCACACATTGGTTATCCTACTATGTTTTTCACTAAAGAAGTCTAATATAATTTGAATAAATGTTCCTCTGTTGGCCTAATATTCAACTAGATCTTTGATTTGCAAATAGAGCAGCCTAGATTATGATGATATGGGTTTAAATGTTGCAGATTCTTCAGATCAGCATTCATTCTGTGAATTCTACACCAGCATAGTATAACAAAAATAGGTCAAAAGTAATGTAGTAATGTCATTTACGCCAAAGAATATCTCCCCGGAGCAGCATGCCCCCAGACCGCCTTAGGTTTGGGCTTGGCCTTGAATGTTCATGTCTGGCTCTGCCCCTGTTTGGAAGAACAAACAAAAGTAGTAAGAGCAAAAGATGGTTGGCAATAAGAGATAATAAAGGACATTGTATCCTGATATCCAAAAAAATGGATGCAGAATAGTACATTATTGTCTTTATGAGTACATCACAGAGTTCATTATCGGTCTTATACCATGGCTACCTGACACAAGTAAATGGAGAAGCTGCGTTCAAATCATCATGCTTTTAGCCCTAACTTTAACTCATAGATAAGTCAGGCAGCATCGTATTAAGCAGAGGTACGGTTGGTATGGTTACCTGCATCTGAAAGGATATGTTCAGATACAATACTCACGTGTCCATGGGTAAAATGAAAGTTACCGTAGTTACTGATTACATTAATTATCTCTACTTTCCATACTGACTGAGAAGTAGTTGCATTTTAGCATGACTACACTGTCAAAGTCCTTCCTCAGATCAGAAATGCATTTCAAAAATAAGCTGAGGTTAATAGAAGAGTTAGCCCAAAAAAATCAACACGTATCAAAGTAATGGTCATTTCTCCATAACTTAATATACCTTCCAAAGCAGCTTCAGCACAGAAGGAGTGTCCATTGAAACACAATGAGGGACACACCACACAACGGTATATGACATAAATCAAAACACATGCCACTTTTTTTCTCTATGTAAGGCCACACACTAGGTATTGCTGGATATGGTTCATTGTGTCAACTTGTTGGGATATACTAGTGTACTATTTCAAAGCCTTGTGGGGAATCTACTCTCAAGGAAAGCATTTTTTAAAATTGCATTCACTCCTCAGAGTGGCACATCCAGTGTACCTTGACTTGTTCTTCTATCTATATGCCGTATCAGGTGTGTGCTACAGTCAGCGAATTACATAACTAGCCAGTAATCTTGTGGTTCTGGTATGAAATGTGAGAGAAGGATAGGATTGTCAGAAAACGTATCCACTTTTCAAAGACTTTATGAGAATTGTAAAAACTACAGTGATCTAGCTGGAGCGGTGAGAGAGTCCAGGAGATATGAGGGTGTGACTACTACAGTACAACTCTCAAGCAGTGGTTGCTGAAAACAAGGACAGTCAAATGGCAAACCCTGTCTGAATAAGGAAGTCTTATAAGCACATATTAATTCACTCAAGTTAAATATCAGAATGCTTATTAGTTTTTATTAATTATTTTTTAGACCACAGTTACAGACATAGCAGATGTAAATCACTGATTGTTTCTGTATGGATTCAAGGCACAGACGTTAGGTTTATGAGACGTGTCCTAACCAGCAGGCTATTAGAGCACACTGATTTGTTTTTTTTATTTAATATTTTGATATCTACAAAAATTAACTATGTCAGTTGTCATTCTGCATCTGCTTAAATGTACCCAAAAAGTGGAAAAACAAAGAGGAAAAAGTGAAAGAAAAACAGAATAATACTTTTGTTATTAAATTGGATATATGTTACTCAACATAACTCTGCACATTTATGTTTAGACCTTTTTTTACAGAATAATGTTTACATACCGCAATATCACTGGATTAGTAAAGAGTGTATTTTTGTTCCTTTTTATTTCAAAACGGATGAAATCATAACCTCCTCCAACTGCAAATTCACAGTTGATTGCTCTCCCTTAATAACTGGACCTGAAAAAATTGAACTGAATTTGAGTGGTTAGAATTCAATATGGAAATACATGTATAGAGAGTTGAATTTTTTCGGAGGTTCATCTACAGTTTCAGACCAAATTAATTTAATAACATTCATTTTCATGCTATTGGAATTCAGTTCCAAATGATTAGATTAATGTTTTTTGTTTTTTTTAATTATGCTATTTATATTTAATTATTCAATTACAGGTAGTCAAGTTAAGCAATACAAATTCAAAGAAGTTGATTCAAACTCATTTTTTTAACACAGTTATTTATATTGAGCAATTCCAATTCAAATAGGAATGATTCAAATTCAGCTTCTAGTGACACATACCTTTCTGTATGCTAAATTCATCTCAACTACACGAGTGTAGGCAGTGCTGTAAGAGAGGAATGAAATTAGAGTGATGGTGCTCATGTGGACGGTGGAAAGGGGAAATGAAGGAGAACAGGACACTCACTTGGGACTAGTATATTGAGCCAGACCTAAAGGTACACTACAGATCAACCCCTTTTTGACCCAAGGGGCTAATCACAATTTTAAAGCATCCCTGTGCCCCATTCCGCCGTGACCCTGAGGGCAGACTCAGAGGCAACCTCGTGGGAAGGTGTCCCCACAGGACTCATTAGAAATGGATGCAGTGTTTCTGTCAGACATGCCGGACGTGAGGGTTTTGATCAGCCCTGCCAAAAGAGAGAGAACTTAGCACTGGGTTTGGACCTTGATGTACAAAATACACACTGGTGTCCCTGGACACTATGGTTAGGAAGAGTAACCCTGAGTTCAGCACAAAGCTCTGTCCTCTGTGACTGCGCAATCTAGTGATGATTATTCTCTCTTTTTAGTGTTTAAGAAAGAGCATTTTCCCCTCTCCCCTTGAAGGTTAATACTGTGGGTCATTTTATTCTCTGAGGAGGAAATTAAACACAGAGAGTAATCCTTGAAATATCTGGGTGCATAGTTCCATTGGTTATATACTAGTTACTAAGCAAATGGGTCCCTATGCAATAGCTTTTTATTTCACCTCCCTTCCTTTTTTTTTATATTTTTCTCACTCAACCAATTGCCTCACTCTGTGTGAGTGCATAAGAGCATCCTCTTTCTTTTCTTCCCTAAGGGATAAAAGTCACCTTCTCCAAATCTCATTGAACAAAAAGTCACACAGAAAATAAAAGCTAAACTCTATATTCCGCCTGCACACAGAGTTCAAGCTTAGAGAGAACAGGGTTGGCACTTTTTACTTCTCTCTCTGTCAGCAGGAATAGAGAGAGAGGAGAGACACAGTGAGAGAGAGGAGGAGGATGGCTGAGAAAGACAGAAAGAAAGAAAAAGAAAGAAAGAAAGAAAGAAAGAAGAGCTGAGGCAAATGGCAAAGTAACTGCATTATCTTTTCTGATTTACAAAGAAGTATATGTATTCTGTTGGAAGTGTTTGACTCGCTACTCATTAGACTCCATCGCCCTCAGTAGTTCACTCCACCTTACCTACTATACATAATTCACTCCCTCACTCTCTCACACTCTCTGTCTCACTCTCTTGTGCGTTGTGTCTAATCCAAGATGAAGGAGCAGCACAAGTGAAACAGGTCGTTCTAAATCATTGATGAGACATGAGAGGCATGCAAAATTTGAATCTGAAAGGGAAACTGTAATAAGCTCACATAGGTACCACTAACTTGTTTTCGATTAATAGGCATTTATATCTTGAGGGCTCTGTATAAAATTATCCTGCCCTTTTGGCCGAAACTGGGCCACAGCTGCACTTGAGAAATCCTCTTAGAGTGCACTGGGGTTGAGATTTTAAGGAAATTGTGATTATCAAGGTTTAATGTGATTTATTATCACCTAAGCAGATCCTGGAATACTGTGAAAATACATTCTCTTATACCTTTGTCCTTTTTCAATTCAATCCCTTCTCAAAAAAAAAAAAAAAAAAAAAAAAAGAAAGTACCATCGCATTACAACAAGGTAAAAATGTCAGAGGTGCCAACGGGCTCCGTTTCAAGCCAAGCGAGAACATGTGCCTGATATTTCACTATGTTCTAAAAGACGTTGGGGGGCAATCACTGGCCTGACCACTGTTGCCATGGAAACTCCAGTCTCTGGCATTGATTGACAACTGGCACAATTTGAAGCCTGACTCACCTCTAACAGAGAGGTACAGCTACTCGCACAGTCAAGCGGGCTCGAGAGCGACACATGATAGATGTCGAGGCGCACGTGTATATTCTGTTTTACTTTATTCCTTTTTTAATTTTTTTTTTTTTTTCTAATGGCATTGCTAACGAGAATAAAACTGTCCGTGCCTGATTAATTGTTTTTATTCCATTTATTTTATCGAAATACAAGCTTCCTTACGGACGGTTCAGTGGAACAGCCTTCATCGAGATTCTTCTATTTAACCAGTTAGAAGATCTATTCCTCTACACCATCCACACTGAAGAGTCTTTTAGTTACAGCTTTCATATCAAAGCTAAAGCCCTGGTTCACCTCTAATGACTGTATGACTAAATCTTTTTGGGTTTTTAGTTCCTTTTTATATATGGGTATGTACAGCATATGTAGTATTTTATGATTTATTATGTATGACCTTCAGTGTTTCAGCAGCTCCTCCTAGGGACTAAAGATGGAGCTTAGCTGCAGCAGTGTTTAAATTGTGCATGGAGCCTATGAGGACTAAAAGTAAAGTATGATGCTAAAGACTGAGAATGAAACTGAGTGTAAAAGATTAACACAGAATGCAGAATTCTTGGTGCAGTTTTGGGTTCTTCTGAGTGTCTGTATGTGTGTAGATTCACGTTTACATGTAAATACTTATGTTTGTGCATTTCTGCCATGGTCAAAAAAAAAAAAAATTGCATAGAGTAGCAAAAAATAAAACTCCTGACAAGGCCATTGAAAGCTGTAATATCTAAACATAAGCACCAGGTAGAAATATATACACAGGTGTTTTGCCCTTGCATGAGGCCATTTTTTTTTTCCTCCAGTCAGAGCATATGCACATTAGGTTAGATAAAATGTGAAAACTCTCCGTGGTTATTTGAGAATAAGCGTTAGAGTCTACACTTGTCCCTGAGTTTATCATCCAGTGGCTGAGAGAATCATATTCACCTCTTTGCGGCGTGTGTTTTGTTGCTTATCTCATTTGCGGTCCGGCCCTCTTCCCCCACACACCCTTCTACTTTCTCTCTGACCATAAAAGGATTCATTACTAACCGATTCTCCTGTCTGCTCATTTATCCAGAAAAT
Source organism: Istiophorus platypterus (assembly GCA_016859345.1). Lineage (NCBI taxonomy): Eukaryota > Metazoa > Chordata > Actinopteri > Istiophoriformes > Istiophoridae > Istiophorus > Istiophorus platypterus. The sequence goes on from CM029121.1 coordinate 11,690,213, forward strand.
CTGCTCATCATCCTGTGCTCGCAATTGACTCTGATTACATGCACAAACAATGTGTTTACAGGTCTAAATTTTCCCCATAATGAGCTGACACTAAGTACAATATTGTCCACCTAACGAGCTCGTAAAAGCAATATGCCAACATTCTGGAGGCAGGATGTAACTGATTGGAAAGAACAGTAATTTGAAGGGGCCAGGAGAAGAGGGAAGAGTGTGGTGATCAACTGGAAGGCAACACAGAAATTAAGCTTTGTGAAAATTAAATAAAACACGAGTGTGAGTACACTATATTGGTATTATTTTGCTGCAATTCATCATGCTGTAATCACAACATTATGAAATGCACAAACTTAACTGTATAAAACAGTGACCTTTTTTAATTTAATTGTGCTCTATTCATTGTTATGCATATGTTATGTATAAAGATTACAACTAAAATCCATCTGTGATGTGGTCAATATTTTTCAGTCTAAATATATATTGCAGCTCTAAGGAAACAGCTCAGCTGTCATTGGTTTCCAATACGACACACTGAGTTTGTTTACAAGAAGAGTTGCACTATCAGTATCCATATCAGATGTGAAATTGACAGGCGGTGTGCATAAAAAAAATCAACCTAACACAATTTGAGAAACTGTTTTTAAAGAGGGTTTTTGTGTGATCTGTGCAATGGGAGAGTAATCATTAATGAATAAAGTTGTTGTAAATGTATTTTGAGTGATTAAAGGATGAAATGTAACAGTAATTTCACATTTTCTGTAAAGATAATGAACTGAACTAACATTTCCCCACATAGTCATTAAATGCGACTAGAATTACACACTAAATTAATTTCTGAATGGTTTTATTGTAACCTTCCTCAGTATTCACTTTTGCTTCTATTCAACCTATAATACATCAACACTTTATTGTTGATTGTCATTGACTTTTGGGTGAATTTCTCTATCAATGCTGAATTGCAGCAGTTGTTTTCAGCAAACACTGAGGACGGCTTTGGAATAAAGCTTCAAGCACCAGCGCAAACCTGGAGTTTGTAAGAGGATAAAGAGGGTAGAGGATTTACCGTGCGTTCCACCTCTCTCTTCTCATCTTTTTCTCTCTCTGCACTGGCTTATTGACCCTTGAAAGACATGGGAGACAAGACAATAAGGGCCAAAAAAAAAAAAAAAAATAAAACATACAGTTAAAAAAAACCCGACGCTTAATGTTTCTTCTTAATTTCCTCACTTTCTTCACACTGTGCAATTGTCCTCTTTTCTGGCTCATTCCCTTACCACCTGGTTGACGGGTTAACCCCCCCCCCCAACACCATCCCCACTTACTCTTATTCTCAGCCTTATCTGGTCACCCAGGTGTATAAGATAGGGACCACTGTGCAGTGGTCTGTTTGTAATGGTAGTCTGCGTTGGGTGCTCAGTCACCCCACTGTTTAACAGATGCTGTACTTTATCTGAGGCAGACTGTTATTATAGAGTGGGAGGCAGTAAGAGACACTGGTCCCCTGAGTAAATGTATACTGTGCACTCAGTTCAAAGGGAGACATGCTTATGTGCCCTTATAGTTATGCAGCATCAAAAAAAGAGTAAATTTGATGCACCATCATCTGAGGGATCCAAAATGTTTATTCATTATTTTAAGGCAATGTGTAGCACAGCCACACATACACACACACACACACACGCACACACACACACACACACACACATACACATGTATTTGCACACACACACACACACACACACACAGAGCCATTTCCAGCAATAGGCAATTCTGTAAGCATATTTTAAATTATGACACTTTGTCAATAAATAGGTCATATGGCTGACAGGATAACATGATTGTCATGCGAAATTCACACGTATGTACTACAGCACAGAAAGTGGCTGCTGAACAAACATAGGAGAGGTTAAAAGAGAGCTGCTGCTGCAAGCTATTACTTCATGTAGTTTTACTTTAAATCTACTTCATTTCACATGGCCATATTTAAATCATAAAGCTTACCACTATTTACAATCTAGCTCCTTTGTGACCACACAATGACTTGTCTAGTTAAGTGCGAGGGAGTGAGTTGTTTAGGCTCCAGTTTGCTTGCAAGCGCAATAGGAATGTGATACCTGCCTCCTGGGGGGGGTGTAATTGTTTCCTTTTTCTAGACGTTGGAACACACACTGACAGTTGCTTACAATCACAAACACAAACTGTATAGTGCACATGCTCGCTGTAGTCAGTGAGCACATACAGTACATAGATACATAGCAATGCCCAGATAAATCCATCATTTTGAGCTTTTACGCTGCGAGTGGTGCTGGGGAGAATCACACGCCCCATTCATCATCTGGGCTTTATTTCCTGCTAAAAATAAGCAGACAAATAAATAAGTCTGAGCTCTGAGGGGACTTAAGCAGCTGGAGAGGCTCAGTGGGTTTGAATCACCAGTTCAGGGCATCCGGCAGAGATTTGAAGTCTCATCGGCTCTGAGGGTCAATTTGATTTTGAATGCAGTTTATTTGTCATTCCATTACACTATATCTAAAGAACACTTCATGACCTGGTGAGGATAAGTTGAACAGCGTAAGGTAGTATGAGAAACATTAATTCATTAGGAGGACTTGTGTTAGACACCTGATAAAAAATTCATGCTTAAATGTGCCCTGGGAGTGCGTCTTCACGTCAAACAGATCCTGGTAATGGTTGATAGGGAGAACAAGCCTGAAAGTAATGTACTTCATTCTATGCTCACCTCTTTAAATGGTAGGCATTAAAGGAAAAAGATACCATAATTAATATTTAACTTTATGCACATTATCAATCCCCTTGCCTTCTCTCACTTCTTTCTCTACTTGAATGAGTAAATCATTTCTGTTCAAGCTTTTGTATTTGTGCCATATGTGTATGTGAATTTGTGCACAGAATATGTATGTGAATGTCTGGATCAGAAGGATTCAGATTTTTCAGTTATCGGTTATGGTGGCTCTCCACATAGGCAACTAACTAAAACTCAGTTGGTCAAAAGTTTGTGTTACTACTGGTATATTTTGGAATTTTTAACCGTTGGGTTATTAGACCTAATCAAAACATTGTTTACTAACATAATTTCATACACAACAAGCACAAGTTTCACCTTAAAAATTTCACAGATTTATTGTTAGATGTACAAAATGATGTGCATGTGATTTCAAAATGTCAAAGTATAAACGCTGTATTTTATCAGTAGCAACTAGTGGCATGTACGTTTAAAGAGAGTAAAGGTTCACAGTCATAATATATTGTTTTGGCTAAATAACCCAAAAGTAAGAAAAAATAACACTGGATCAAAAGAACCCATTGACTGGGGTGTTATTGGTGACCCAATGGTTTCCTACTGGGTAAAGTTAACCTAGTGTTGTGATGGTGCTATGTCAACACAAACTGGGTTAATTTTGACTCAATTATTTTTCATGTGTGGGAAACAAAATTCCTCTATTAACTGCAATTCATTGTCTTTCTGCAACTTTTTTATTGCCCTATGTAACAAACATTTTCCAGTTGGAAACAAATTACACTAAATAAAAAAAAATTAAAAAAATACAAATACTGCAAGATCCAAGTGTGAACTTGTATTGGGGACAAAGTCTTAGAGAGGGAAAAAAGGGTGGTGGTGGCGATGTGTGTGTGATGGGCTGTGAGACATCTGGTTTTATAACCCGCGCAAGGTCGAGGAAGCATCTATCGAAGCACTCTCCCACCTCCACCGCCTCATTTCCTGAACCCTCACCCACCTTTTGAAAGGAGAGCTTTACCAGTATAAAAGCACCAGCTCTGAGCAGCAACTCTGTTTATTCCTCCTTTTTCTCTCCCTCCCTCACTTCCTCACCCTGCCTCCCCTGATATCGAGCCCCATGAAATCCACAAAGCTTTCAAATTAAATGTGAATCAAGGGTATGTTTCCTTAGGATTGCGAGGCATGATGGTTGAAATCCTGTAGTAAATATTACTTTGGAACCCATAGTATCTCTTGGGCTGTAACCTGGGAAATATTCTGCACTCCCTTGCACTTCATACAACCTCTTGACAGAATCTGATCTGTTCCAGAGGCTTGTAGCAAGTGTCAGTAGACCGCTCCCTATTAACAGTCCTGATATAAATATAAGATGATGGGAAGTGGTGGAATTTGCATTATATTATTGTGAAGCTATTATATTGTTGTAAATTTTTTTTCTTTGCAAACAGCTACATGACATTACAAAATTTGATTGTTCACTGTGTTCGCCACTTTACCAACAGTAATTACCTAATTGTAAAAATCCAAAGGGTTATTCTGAGTAACACTTCAGGTTAATATGAAATTACTTTTTTATAATACAATAAAATTCAAAGGGTTGCAAGTTGAATTCAAGATATAACTTTGCCTTAGGATGACATATTTTTAATATCAGTCTCTGAAACCATGACTCTGGACTATTTTTTAAACATGACATGACTGGGCTTGATTTTGGGCTTGTCTTTGCCTAAGCTTAAGCTACCTTGACTACAGTTCTGTGTAACATCATGGTGAAATTAGTAACATTGCTCATTAATTTGCTGTATAAATTTGGCAAATTCAACAGAAAAGAAAAAAAAACTGGCTCAGAACCAGCCTTTTCATATGTAAAGGTAAAACTAAATAAATCTCTAAAAATTATTACTGCACTGTCCAATTCAATGCTCTAAACATTTCCCAGTCTGTATGTTCCATATGGAAAAGTTTTGCTGTATCAGTGTTCCTGTTCATTTTTATGTACTGGTATGTTATAGCTTAGGTCCATGTTTTGTAACTGCATGTTACCGAATATAAAGTCAATGTCCAGAACATCAAGTTGAAAGTCTCATAACCTAACTCATCGAGGTCAGCATTGCATCAGGAGACTAGGCACAAGCTCCCGTTTGAGGATCATTAGCCTATCAACTTAATCATTCCTGTGCCTGAGAAACACGACAAGAACAGGCTACATTGATTTTCTTTGGTCAGACGAACTCTATCTCTTCCTCCATCCTTCTTTTCCTGCCCCTCTGTCTACTCTCACCATCTCTTTCATGGCAGATCTATCATTATGTCCTGTGCTTCTTTCAGGGCTCCCTGATAGCACCAGCTGACAGGGCTGTAAAGGGCTTTCAGGCAAGGTTGCTTTCCAGCAGGTCATCAGTGAGAAGGTCTTGCCTTATGTTGTCCCAGTCACCAGATCTGTAAATCCTTTCCAGATCGCCAAGACACAGACAGCCTGAAAAAAAAAAAAAACAAGAAAAAGCCAAAGCCCATTTGCCTCTGATCTGCACCAGTGCAAGACTGTCAGTTGGTGCTAATTGCACAGATTATGTCTGTGTTGTTGGGAGGCATTCAGGGACAGGGCAGGCTGACCTTGCCTGTTCAGTGGATGTGCCAGTATTTGTGTCTTTGCATGGAGAACAGGTTGCAGTTGGCAAATTACTGTTTATTAGGTGATTATAGATGTGCAGCAAACACACTTGTATGCACGCGCATATTCATCATCGAATAGATGCAAGTTTCTGAAAATATATGCATGTGAGCATATATAGTGAAAATGCACTGACACAGCAAAACACATACATGCTCATGCACACACACAAGCTGTTACCCCTGACAGGCTTTTGTCCTTGTGTGGTTTTTATAAGTGCTATCAGTGGAGCATATAGCTGTCTGAGGACACATGAAAAAATCCAACTATGTGGCTCTCTCCTCTCTTCTCGCTCTCACTCTCTCACTGTGGAACTCCTTGTACTACAGGATAGAGCTGTGCGAAATGACAATATAGCATGAGATGAAATAAAAATAGATAAAAATATCAGTTGCATTAATTTTGTTTTGTTGCAAAATCACACTCTTTTTAGCAATATTTTTTGTTATTTGGACGGCGATTAGCTTTCTTCCACATGGTACAGCCAGCAGGAAATCTGTATGAGGTTAACACAAACAAACATGGAGGAGAGTGAACATGACACAGAACAGGGTAATTCCAAACAGAGAGACTCCGACTGGACAAGACACAACGCAGAGCTCAAACCTAAAAGAGGGGCTATTCCACTCACATGGATGTGGCTGGGTATGAAAAGTATGAAAAGACATGAACCAAACCATACTTTGCAAATTATGCCACAGACTTGTTCCCACAACAGACTCAAGCACCAGTAACCTCTTTTATATTTTAATTTTTGTTACATGTTTAATTGAAAATTTGTAGGATCTGAAATAAAGGAGGAAAAAAACTAAATGTGAGTAAGACCTTTTATTCACAATGTGACTTAAAATAGGCCCTTTCATGTGATAATTTTATAAAACTATCTATTCATTGAATTTACAGAAAATGTGCTATATCATAATTTCTATGCTTTTCTCAATATGAAATTATTTATATTCGGATATGAGACTTTGGTCATATCCCACTCTCCTACTGCAGGATTCATATGGCAGCAGAACGGCCATAAAAAACTAAAGAAAACACTGTCACACATTCTCTAAAATATTCTGCTGCTCAGCCAAAGCTCTTAGTACTTTCCATGTATGGTCTATTCAGGCTGGTGTAAATATGACTCACTTTCACACATGAGCACCCGCGCACACACACACACACACACATACGCACACCACAAATCAATACATATCAAATAATGTAACATTCAGGTACAAAAAGGTAGCACGCTGCCATTCATCTGACACTATTAAAAAACAGTCTTTGAATCTCCCAGTGACCCACTGTCACTGGGAGATTCAAAGAGACTGGTTCATTTCAGGTGTCCAGCCATAATCCCGATCTCAAATAATGGTGTATTCGTCTTCAAGCCTGGAGTAAAATTACCTCGACTTAAATTTTTTCCAGAGAATTAGATGACAGTGGACAATCTGAAAGCTAAAATAGGCATTTGAAAATCATGGCTTGAAAAATATAGAAAGTGCTGCTGCTGTCATGGTGTTACTTATTAGGACATTCATTTTATACATATCAAAAGCATTTTCTACTTTGTGAAGTGCAGCAGAACTATTTTTAACTAACAATGACAGTGTTATCAAGTCCATATTATGTTCTCATTAGCCCAGTATTAAATCTCTTTCAGGATGAAACATAACTGACAATCCACATCATTACTACCAGCAGCACTACTCCAGCCAATAGCATTAAATATCCTGATACCCCTACTAAGTGTGTAAGCACTACTAACCCCTTCACAGGAAAATATCTGGTGCCATCCTTCTTACTGACTTACAGAGTTATTAGAATTCAAGGTACATATGCAACACATGCAAAACAGATGAGCTCTCTGAATTATGTATATTTTCATATGGGGCATCTCATAATGCCACTCCAAAGATGTGTGTTTGTTGTATGAGAGAAGAGGAAATGCAGCATCATGGGGAATGTGATGTAGTGAACTTCTCTTAAGACCACAGTGACCCCTGCTGGACGGGTCAAACTCTTGAGTTGCAGTGAACTTTGAGCTTTGAAAAAAAAAATGAAGACAGAGCGACAGAGAGAAAGGCAGTGTTGGAGTAATTTTGATGTTTGTTCTCGGAAAGTGAATTATCTTAGCGGGGTTCAGCAGAGGTCAAAAATACTTTATTGAACTTTGGTAAACTGCACTTAATGTGTTCTATTGATTGTGGAAATGTAATTAATACATTCGCTGCTGACATTTGGTGTGTCGCTGTGTGTGCTTGAGTGAGCGAGAGAGATAGATAGCTGTGTATTTCAGTGTCTTCGGGAAAGGAGAGTGAGGAAGGGCCATCATGTGGAACAGATATGATGCTGTGGCAAATGATTCACAACAATCTGAGTCGTTCTCAGGGCTAAATTTTACGTTGAATCATGTCCATTCAACATTTAATGTGCATAATGGGCACAAAAAATGGACAAAAAGAGTTATAAACATAAATCCAAGCTTGCAAAAGCCACAGCAATATTATTGTGTAATATTAAATATCATTGTTAACTAGAGCAGCACTTTAGGACTGTTCTAAAAACTGATCTCAAAAGGCTAATAAAATTATGGAACTGGAATGAAAATATCACGTGACCTGTCTTCTTAAACAAAAAAAGACACACTTAATGATGACATTAATTGGGGGAAAAAAATTTCTTAAACTGAGGAATTATTCATTTTCTGCAATAGTGGAAAAGTTAGAATCACATCCTATCACTACCTCAGCCCTAACTTCCATTAACATTATACAAGGATCTGACAGGCCCTAAAAAAATTGACAGCAAACAGCAGCTAGATAAAATGCGATCTGACTTGTCGTTAAACGTGTAATTGTGGCTTATATCAGGGTGAGAAGAAGAGGAAACTGTCAGTGGATGTCTCCCCCATGGGAGGGCTAATGGATTTACAGTACTGCCTGACAAATATTGGAGTCCTTACATCGTGTTTTTCAAAAATGTATTTTTCTCATTTATTTTGAAAGTGGAAGCTCAGGCCTGGCAGTCAAGCCTAAAGATATCTTCGCCTTTTTGCTCTTTTCACATATCTCTAAATGGTTATAATGCTTATATCTAGTTTTTTTTTTTTTTGATCTTATAGTTTTTTAATTGAGGATTTTTCTCGAATGAAGTAGTACCAGGGAAGTCAGCTTTGCTGTGTCATATCTCTTTATGGTTAAGTAATAAAAACTGTATTCTGACATTATCATCCAATAGATAACATTACATTATGGTGTGCAAATAGTGCTAAATGTGAGATAAATGTATTTCCAATAGTGGTCTCCCGCTTCCTAACATCAGGTATAGTTTGTAGACAGGACATAGAGAACTGTAGCAGTGCAGTGTACATCAACATTCAGATCACTTGGCTCATTACTGCAATGTTCATGTGGCTTCAGATGAGGATCAATTATAGGGGCGGGACAACTGCTCATCAAATAGCTAGCATGCTTATCTTCTCCCTTTGAGCCATTGGCTTTCAAATGAACACAATGTAAATGAGCACAAAAGAGAAACCCCAAATACTTATTATCACACATTCACGAGCGATGTGCCATTGGCTATTGACTATATTATTCTCTCTGTGGGGTCTCCAAAAGGTTATTTTGCTAGTAGTCTCTAACATTCCTTTTAGAGAGAATAAAAAGCAGAGCCTCTCAAACAATCCAAGAGCTGCCACGCTAATTGGGGTGTGTGTTTGTGCAATGTCAGATAATATCTCTGAATAATGACTTTTTGATGGAAGAACCGGCGACATAGCAAACATGGAATGAGAGATGAATACTCTGGAGGACAAGAGCGGAAATCAAAACGCGTTCTCAACGAGTCGGCCTTTATGCCTGATGTTGTTGTTGTTTGACCCCACAGAGCGTAGCTTCCTTTACGCCTCCTGCTGAGATACTGAACATGCTAAAGTGCAGGCTGTTGTCTTTGAGCAGCGATCGCTTTGTTTTGTGGGCCGTTTGCTTTCTCCTAAAATGGCTACACTAATGAAATCTGGGAAGCTGAAAGTCATTTTAAAAAAACACCATCTACTCATCCTGTGCTCTAAGCGGATCTTCAGTTATGATTTTGACTGGGTAGGGTCAACAGGCCATTATTCAACATGATCTAAATTTAAACATCTCCATGTGACACTCCGTTGTGAAAGACTTCACACACGCTGGCTTCTTGAATAACTTACATTAGTTTTGACACCTAGCTTATTTGAATAAGAAATCACCCAGTGGAGCTAGTTGCCACCAAATGCACTGAAAGAGAGAATGCAGAGAATTCAACTTTTATTTAGTTTTTCTTTTTCTTTAAAAAAAAAAAAAAAGATGCTGTATTTGACTTTTTGAAGTGGCATCCAAGCGAACATATTCTTTGCTGTCAACTTCTGTACGTTATATGACTTATCATTACACAGAGTTTAAAACTCTCACTTAAGGGCTATACAGTATGTCATTTTGCTATGATTGAAGATTTAAGTTATTCGTCTTGTCAGCAGGGAGTGTGTGATTTGTCTGGTCCCTGGCTGTCTTACTCTTCTTGTGAGGGGGAAAAAAAACTGCATTCATTTCCACAGGGGTCTGATGGATTGTGCTCACCTTCAAGTTGCTAGCATTATTTATCTTTTTGTCCTGCACACTACATTTTCATCAAACAGTTCTCCCCGTATAATTTGCTGCCATGTATCCCTCAATCAAGAGAGCATGGCTTAATGAGACACTTACAATGAGGACAGATGTAATTCACACCCTCGGACTGTATTTATTGACAGTCGTGTCTCCTCACATCCTAACCGGGAGCGATGAGACGCTCACTCATCTATCTTCATAGAAAAAAACACCACTGCAGCATTAAATATCTTTTTTTACATCCTATCGGGATGCACCAGCTTCTCAATAACTTGTGAGATGCATTGAAATTTGGTAAGAGTCTCTATTGCTCAGGCCAGGTAGCACATAATGTTTATATTCAAATGCCAGGAAATTTGACTGTGCAAAAAATATTTCTTAAACAGCATTCATTTTAATGGAGAAAAACTATTCTCAGATACTTAATACTAAATACTACATTTTCAGCCTTAGCATTATGCATAATCATAGTGCAGTGGTTTACAACCTTTTCACCCTCATGTTACCGTTTTATACCGGCAGAAGCAGATTGCTGATTCCCTCTGAGATTCTTATGTTTAAGAAATGTAGAGGTCTGAAGGAGGTACTAAGGTCTATGGAAAAAGTTTCTTAAAAATGTTTTTTTTCCTGTCTTGTAATTGCTGCAACAATTGAATGTTTTTCTAAAAATTAATTAAATGGTTACAGTAACAAACCCACGGAGAATTATCAACCAACCCTTTAGTTCCCTTTGGCTCTGTGAACCTCAGCTTGGTTTTCTGGTCCACAGTTTGTTTTGGTTCAGTCTCTCCAATCCCATCAACCTCCCCAAAACCACTTTATCCCACCTGCCCAACTGCAAACAGCACACTGGCAAAGTTAGATACTAGCTGCTGAACACTGGAGCAAATAGCAGCCTAAAATTAAAATATTTTACTTAGGTGTTAATGAAAGTCCAAACCAGAGCTAATAGGAGAGCGAATATCGTCAATCAGATCAGTACGTTGTCAAACTCTGCATAAATCATAATGGGGCCCTTCATTGTTAAAGCTGTAGGTCCACCAGTGTCATGTGATGACGTTATCGGATGTCGAGTCTGATATCTCAAAGAACCTGTTAGGATATCTTCTTCCTCAAATTTAAACTGTGTGCACCATCATTACTTCACATTTATGTTTCCAAAAATTTAAAATGAAATAAATGTAAAATGTTTTCCCTGGTAGATCCAGGTACCAGAGATATCCAGATATTCTGTTACATCAAAACAGAGCAGCGGGTAGTTGGGAATATTTGTCCCGATTTTCTCCTGGGCTTCCATTTCATCTCATCTTCATCTACTTATCATTCCACCCATTTTGCACTCCACACATTCCTGAAATAATTTACACAGCATATTATTGCTCCTGTCTGTTTATGATAAAATACAGCACTAAAATGAATACTGCAATAAAATAATTTAAAGCTTCAAGTATTTCTTCCCATTGCTTATGAGTGAGGCTGGTATATTACCATGTTAATATGACACCCATCCTCCTGTAAACTCCTGGTATGGGGAAACAGAGGCAACCAGACCATAAAACACGCTGCCGTTCCAACATCCAAGTATTTATGGGAGTAAAAACAACAGGCTTTAAATCAGACCTCAGGAGGGACTGAGGTCTATACAGAGAAGCCATGTCGGTAACCAGTTTCCTCTGATAAGTTCATTTGGCATCATTTAAAGTAATATATATAGAAAAAAATAATTTCTTCATCTACTCTGATTTTTCTGCACCTTTTTACGCAAGAGGTTTGCATTTGATGAATTTCATTTAGTTAGGATCTGCTGAGAATTCACCTCATTTTGAGATTCTCCCCTTTAGTACTGCAGTTCCAGTTATCTTAAAGAAATGATTTTCTTTAAGTTATGTATATAAAACCAGTTGTTCGATTACATATTTGGTGGACACAGACTAATATTCTTTGGTTTAAAAGGTTAAATGTGTGTCTCATTTGTGAGCCTGGCGACGTACGACCGCTCTGAAATATCCATTATTCTGCAGGCTTATTTCCTCAACATCAGTTATCCCTGCTGTTCCTCTACTTGCCAAGCTGGCTTTTGTTTATAACAGGACAAATAATGTGGTCAGGCCTCAAAGCAGCTTTTGCCTGTAGGTGTAGAGAGGGCAACATAAGGTTCTTGTTATATTTGTTTCTGTGTCTTGGGGGGGGGTGGCTATCAATCAGGAGTGAGAAGGGGAAAAAATGATAATAATAATAATAATAATACTGTAGCAAGAAAACAAAAAACAGCCCCAGTGCAAATATTTGACTCAAATGACAGATGAGTGAACACTTAGAGAACAAGGGTCTGTAGAAAACTATTTAGTAAATCATCTTTGGTATCTTTTATATCACAAAATTAGGTAAATAAAAGGTAAATTAAGCAACAAAGTGAAACTTTAATACATTGCTTGTTAGTTAATTTCCAGACTGAGAGGATTCCCTCTTTTCTTCCACATCCATATGATTGAATTGTGTAATTACATGTAAGGCACATTATTGTTTTGGGGTTTTTTTATTATTGTAAAATGAACAGCATAACTGCATCATAGCGTGTGGAAACACGGTGGAAGTAGGAGACAAATCATATTTTTAAAGATGTATTATCATAAAAATAGATAAATTGTGAGAGACTGTGGGGGTTTGTATTAATCATCACTTATCAAATCACCAAGCTGTGCTACTAATTTGAATAGCCGGCACTGATGAAATGTAACATTTAAAGGACATTTACTCAAGTACTGTACTGAAGAACAAATTTGAGGAACTTGTACTTTACTTGAGTATTTCCATTCATGTTATTTTAAACTTCTACTAAACCACATTTTAGTGAAAAAAACAAATCTCTTTAATCAATTTCAAATACTTCATAGCTTTACTTACTGGTTACTTAACAAATATGTATAAGTTACATATAAAACATATGAAATATGATATGATATGTAATTAAATTTAATAGAGTAAATTATCCAATGTATACAAAATTAGAGCTGAAATGATTAGTTGATTAATAAATTAGTCAGTTAAAAGAAAATCAATTGAGAAACACTTCTGATTTTCATTTCAGCTTTTTTTAGTGAGGATTTGATCCTTTTCTTTATAACTATTTTTGTTTGGGGCAGGGGTTACATGCAAATAATTATGAGAATTAATCAGAATTATAATTTAAACCTTGAATTTTACCTTTAATTTGGTTCAAAAACCAGTGCACTGTACATGATTTTGAGTCCACACTTAACCATTTCCTTACATTTGAATATCGCGGGGGGTGTTGCTGTGTGAATGTAAAAATGTGAGGCTTATCACCTTTGCTGAGGCTCAGGTTCCATAATGGGAAGGAGTTTGCTTTTGTCAGACTGAAACTGAACTGTCATCTGTGGACCTAAACCGATTGGTCTCACTTCTTCTCTCTTAGCTGTTCCAAGGCAAGTCTGAATAGGTTTACTGTGTTTTTTTGAGAGCACAGTGGGTGGCAGTCCTTGGGTGCTCGATGGACAATCCACCGGCACACTACCTGTTCAGCAGGGCAAATGCTCCATATGAGCCTTTATGCAGAGTTGACTTTTTAAAGATACAAAGGGGAAGCGGGGTTGTGGGAGGCAAACATAATGCTGGGACCTATCTACCTTGGCCAGTCTATAATTAATTTGCTTTCAGGGCTGTACCATCTGGTCTCCATGTAACAGCAGCTTTTGTAACAGGTTCACCTTACATTCTGAAAGACATGTCATGGTATTAACCACTCGATTTGGGGTAATGCTATGTCTAAACTGTCACTAAACCCATCATAAATCAACATTTACTTCACATCTAGTTTGTCTGAAATGGTAATCAATACCTGCCCACTTGTATGATTAGGAGGAACGCTATACGTCAAATATTCAATGCATTTTCTAAATCCCAAGTGGGATTTAACAATGAATTAACTTATGAGCTGATGCATTAACATGTTCCCCTCTCAAGTTACCTCCATTTACAAATAGGTGACAATTGGAGTAAAAGTACTAAAAAAAGAGAATAAAAAAAGACAAGGCCATTTAGCAGCTACGGTAGAGGATTATATTTATGTCAAAAAAGAAGCGTAATCCAGTTAACATTTGGGTGTCTCCACCCTTGGGGAACCGGGGGCCTTCACAACCACAGTGTTTGAGTAGTCATCATGGCCTCACGGAGCAATGTTCAGTCTCATTACCGCTTAACTGCCTTATTAAAGTCCAGCTCCAAACCCCTTACATGACATCAAACATGTTCCATTAAATTGTGACATCTTGTACAAAGTTGTAGAGGCTAATAAAATGCAATGGTGAGGAAAGCTCTAGACACAAAAATGGGTGGAACCTATTGGATAGTTTCTTTTGCTTTTTTTTACATTTCTAAAGCTTCATTTAGAAAATTAGAGCAGCTCTTGGTGATTGTGAAAAGCTTACCATTGATACTTCCCTTGAGGGAGAGTCTTACAGTAAGTGTGCTTCCCACATGATCATTAACCACAAATATCAAAGTCTCTTGACCCAATCATTTCTGGTGTGGTAGCGCTAATGCAGCTTAATTAAAATCCTCTTAAGGATCACTGTGGGTGACCTCTGGAATATGCCGTCTGGATCTTCACAAGCAAACTTCTCTCATTTTTAGTCGACATTAGGTTTTTACACTAATAGAGCAGATATTGTTAATTTGCTTTCTAAATCGTCATCTCTTTATTCTCTCACTCCTTTTTCATTCAAGGTATTAAAAATCAGGAAATAATGCCTGATCACTGAAAGGCAGGATTTATTCTCAGTTTAAAGTGTGGATAAATAGAATAAGTGCTTTTATATATTTGGACAAACTGACTTGGGACGAGGAAAATGACGGCATTGGTCTTTTGTTGAAATGCCTAAAACAATATGTGTGAGGGTGGAGATGAGAGCAGTCTGGTCAACAAAGTGCGAAACCTTGACACCATACCGTCACGCATTCAAGGTTTTCTTTTTAATAATATTTCCTTAACTGGTAATACTTTTCAAATAGTTTCTTGGAAAATATTAATGTACTTGGGTAAAAATTATAAGGAAATAGAGACAAAGTTCTTAGCCTTTACAGTAGGTTGAGCTTAAATGTAGAGTTCTTCACGGGTTCAACTGGTTCAGAGGAACCATGACCCACTTCAAGACCTAAGTTACATCCAGTTCAAATTCTTCTCATTCTAATTGGGTCAGATAAGGTGTTATTTTACTGCCACTGGTTTTAGTGTGTGTATCAAGTTTTGGACTTTGATTTAAAGATAACACTTCGGGTTTAAAATCATTACCTTCTGTCTATTTATTGTCCGATTGGCTACAGATTGTGTTATTGTTGGGATAGGAGGAGAAAAAAGAATTTTACATTTCTTTTAACCATATAAGTTATTATTATTTATTTTTGGAATTCACTTCTCTAACTTTGACAGATCAGAAAAGTTATATGAATAATTTAGCATAAAATACTTTGTAATATTTTGGAAGGCAGCAACTGAGGACATCGTGTCTGATCAGAAACTGGTTATTTTGGAAGTCAGTGACAAAGAAACAAAGATGTTTGTGTGCTGTCAAAACATTTGTGTCTCCCTGACGTAGCTTCTTTTTTTTTTTTCCTTAAAGGAAGCTCACATATAAATTTTGAAATTTGACACAGCACCTCCAGCTAGAATGCTCACTCAGCTCTGACCTTCACAGAGGTCCTCTGAGCCACATTCATGTCGTTGCTTCTCGTCACTGACGTACAATATAGGATCATAGATTGCAAGGTAGGATGACAAAAAGTGTAGAACCCGGTGCTTAGTTCACCTTTCTTTTATTAGATTTCTTCTCAAAATATATCAGAGACATTGGGTATAGGAACAGTGCCTCTGAGGCACTTCAACCATATATCAGTTGTAGTAATGGCATTTAAATGTCACTAAGGATTAGATACTCACGTCACCACCACACCTGGAGCTTGTCTTTCAATGTCCCTCCATTAGCGGAGGGCCCCTCTGTCCTTTGCTATACATAGTGATCTCAGGAGAGAAGAGAGGAGCCGGTATGAGCACCAGAGGCAGAGCAATGCAGAGCTTGCTGTCCAACTGGTACCTTTCTTTCTCCAGCCTCCCTGCCTCTTTCTCCTGGCAAATGATTTGGAGAGGGACGGATCATGCGGAGCTAAACCACAGTTATCTGGCAGAAGATCACACAGATGGGCCAGTCTGAGCCAGCTGAACCCACAGGCAGCTGGGAGTGATGATGCACAGGATGCTTCCTATCAACAGGATGTACTGTAGTGCAGAAGCTTCACAGGCTGACACACCAGACAGAGCCACTAAAGGAGGGCTTGCAAAAGAGACCAAAGAGGACCGGGGAACAAAGAGGGAGCAGCCAGTTCAAGAGGAGGGCCTCCAATCTGCAGAAATGAGGGAAGGGCTGAAGTGGAAAATGAGGGAAGAAAGTAAAGGGAAGAAGGTTTGTAGGAATGAAATTAAATGAAAAGCAAAACAATTATAAGATGATAAAGAAAAAGAGGAGAGGGACGATAAAGTTTTCAATGAGCTGTAAGAGTGGGGAAGTAAATTGGATAAAATTGACAGAAAACTTAAACGGGAAAGAGGAAAGGAACATTGAAAGAAGAAAGACAAATATATTTTGACTACAAAGGACAGAATATTGTGTCTGCTCCCGAGGATTAGAATGGTTGGGAAAGACGGAATAGAGTGAGAGTGGATTTTTGACATTTCATTTAATTCTAAACAAGATCATATTATTTCAAGTCTCTTACTCATGTATTACATGATGAGGCTTTAATGAAGCAAGCAGATGCAGCTAACTGCAAATGAGTAAGCAATCCTCAAAATTGTTTCTTTTATTAAGTGCTGGAACCCTGCTGTTTCTGTAGGCATTCCCCCTCCCACTTCTCCCCTATCCTTCTTTCTTCACCTCTTTCCCTCTACCTTTCTCTTTCTAGAAACCAAACTCAATGTGACCAAATTTTTCCTAGAAAAATATAAAAACACTACCATAGCTGTCCGTAAACATAAATGCAAACATGACAAGTAAAGCGTAGATGCTCAGCGAGTGCAAATCCAGAAAAGATGGAGACCTGGGAATATTTATATCGCTGGTGATAGTACTTGACTGTATTCAATGAGTTTATTTTGATTAAATGCTTTAGGAGAAATTAGGTAACAAGGCATGGAGAAAAGTGAGAACACATTTCTCCATGCCTTGTTTGTTTTTGTCTCATTTTAATTCCCTACAATTACCAAGAGTAATGTCTGATAACCTCCAGAGGCCAGGGGTGAGTGTATCACTCTGATATGTGTTTTACAGTACATGCGGGAGGAAATGACTGCAATGACATACACAGTGCAAAGCTGCAATGAAACACTTAGTGCCATTTTGCTCATTGAACAGATGTCTTGTGGCTACAATGCACAGTCTATTGAGGTAGCTATTGTTGAAGAAATTGATATTTCCACGTTTTCTGTGATGAATTCCTGTGGGAATGATTTTTTCAATGTTGGATCAAACAGCAGTTATATAAAGGCTCTTTTGCTATTTGATTCTAAGAGATGATACTGAACCAGATATTCGCTGCTGAGCTTTTAGGTGAATATTTTTGTGTTTTCATAAATCTGTGGGAAATAATGTCATGTCACACATCTATTCTTGGCAACTTATCTAGAGTAAAAAAATTCAAGGCACACCAGTAATAGCTGTATTAAACACTTTAATCCACCCTTAAAAAATTTATCGGCGAAGAATGGATTTTTCCTGTCTAAAAAGCCACCTCCTGCAAAGTGTAAAGACACTTGGAATGGCTGGCATTTAAAGGAGAGGATACTTGGGTGGAATCCTTCTAACAATGCAAGATCACATTATGCTTGGATAAAATATGAAGGGAAGCATGTACAGTATTGCATATGATGGCAGGCAAGGGAACTCCCTGGCCCCTACCAGATTATATAGCAGTTTGGGAGGAGGAGAGGGAGGATGTGTCACCTACTGAGACAACAACAGTCCATAGGAGAAACAAGAGCTGCACCAGTATGGTGGTAAACCTGAAACAACAACCTACTGTAGTGTTGTTCACAGAATTGAAATAGCACTGTCTCCTGAATCTTGTTTCAAACAAGGACCATTGATAACCCTCGTGAGAATACTTCACTTTTAAAAAATTGCAAAAAACACAGGCTTTTGTTTCCAACTAGTTTATAAATATGGACATGTGCTATGGCATTTTTATGCATCATACAGTTCTCTCCTTCCTTCCCTCACTGTTAATTTTAGCCCATGCTCCTTGTCATGTGCTCTAGCCAATGCTATGTACTCTGTGCTGCAGATAATATGTAATCATGTCCTGGCAAACATATCATTTTGAATAAGAGGAAAGTGTTGAGGAGTGCGTGTTTGTGTGTGGGTGTGTGTGTGTGTGTGTGTGAGTGTGTTAGTGCCATGCAACAGGCTGACACATTTAGTCAAGCTGAATTCTGGTTAACAAAAATCTGTACTTGTGTATCACAAAGCACACATTTATGATCTTGTAAATATAAAATAAATATACTATAAATATTAATAAAATATATGATATAAAATATGGAATAAAAATAGACATATTTGCCATTTGGGATTTTTTTTTTAATAAGAATATATATGGTATTTTAGGTTTTAAATGATTGTGTGACTACATTAATTCACAGACACACTAGGTTCTGGTTTGATGATGTTGAACTAACTCTCACACCCTCACAAGCATACATCTTTCACCCGTGCACATCAGACACCACTTATTCTTCTGATTCCCACATTTCATCTTGTAGATATTTAATTTGATCTAATATGGTTCAGTTCTGGTTTAATAAAGTATTAACATGGTGGTAACATGGTGTCGTCTCCCTTCTTGTTATGACCACCTGAGCCCGGTCAAGACAGAAAGAGAGGACGCACATACAGGTTTCAAATAGGCATAAAATAGACCAATTGTTTAAAAAAAAAACCTGTGTTTGAGATATCCTTCTCAGCGGTGGTATGAAAAGGTGAATACTGATTTCTATAATAAATATACGGTCAGAGATTAGAACCCAGCAGTGGAGAAGAATGAGGTCAAAACTTTTTGTTAAGAGAAAATTTTTATAAAAACTTTTTACACTTTTTAAGTTACATATAGCCCATGTCTAACTATCACATACAGGCATACGTGCAGAAATGTATAATATATCGGGTATAATCTGACAGAGTGGCGCTACCACACACTGTATGATTTAACATTTTGTACCCGATGGGTTAGCTGGAATGGGGTCCTGTTGAAGCTGGAACACTGCATCATTTTAAGCAGTAATAAAGTATTATTTACACGGTTTTCACTGTCTGCAACTCTTTGAGTAACAGAAAGTTAGTGTCATATTTCTTGGGTCCTGGCTGAATTCTAGAGATTGGCAGTGATTTGTAGCTCTTTAAACCACAAATTCAATTCTCGTCGATCAAAGATTCATGAACATGATAGTGGACCAGTTGCTGTGCTAACTTTGAATAAACTGGCCAAATAAGAAACAGAAATTTATTACACAACTTTTCCCTCTATCATGTTGAATCTCCAGTGTAAATATTGCACGAACTACTTTTACTGAGCTGAGAGTTGACACGTCTTAGGATGAATTATATTAACTGTGGCATATTATTGCTTAAAGTAGCAGGAATGTACATGGAACCACAGCTGCAGACCAGGGCCTTATTTGTAAGGCAGTAAAAAGATTTAACTTGTGGCAACTGTCTGGTGTGAGTGAATATGCATGTTTTGAATATGCTACCCCATGGTATTCTACACGTATTGGACAATATTAGCTAACTCTTCACCAAGTTTTACCAAGAGTTTAAATTTCTAATGATCTTCTCATCTACATCTAATTTACATAGAATAAATAGATCTTTTTTCATCCGCTAGGACCATTATTACTGTACATTAGCTTTTAGGTTTTTGGCCATGGGAAGCAGAAAAACCCCTCGGCAAGCTAACAGGCATACAACTGAACAAGATACTTTCTAATATATTTGACAGAGATTTCCCATAATCAAACACTTTTGTCATGTGTTTTCCTTGCCACATGATACATGATAAGTCCAATATTCACTCTTTCACCTCTTTTTTTAAATTATTTTTTTTACTCTCTGTAAATCCACCACTGTCAGCAATGTGTTTCACATTGTATACTAAGTATTGACAGAAATCTGGCATATAGGCAACCTTGTTTTATTAATCCCATGCAAGCACCAACATTACATGTTATTCCCAGTGTATGGGTAGGCACTTATGAGACTAGTTTATGATAGAATTCTGACATATCCCTGAATGTCTTTACATCTCAGCAACCCCTGGTGGATTTGGCTGGGGGGGAGAGGGTATTTTGTCATAAAACAGAATCTCACCAACAGAAATGAAACCACTATTCTGCTTGCCAAGAATGAGAGCAGAGCTGGCATATTAAAATATTACTAAAGGTTAGGACTCCACGGGGGAATTCTCTGGAAATAAAATTCAGAAAAGAAGCCTGATTACAGGACAGTAATAATAAGAGAGAGACTGATAGGCAAGAAAAAAAAACAGTGATGGACTATTTGCTACATTTGTCATTTGTAATGTTATCAACATGAACATAAGACAATAAATCAATTTTTCTAGAGCTAATTTTGATTTAAAGACTATGAATTCCTCCAGTTGGGTGTTTGTATGGCAAGCTGCTTGGAGGACAAGGAGGACCATTAGTCTTGAAAAATGCAGCTTCATTTCATGGCAACACTCAGATTAGCAGATGTTTGATAGTGATGTCCTGCCTTGGAGGAAGATAATACAAAAACAATTAGATAGTAGAATTTACACAATATGATTGGCTAACTCAAATCAACTGCCAGAACACAGCCATCCATTACAGTCTTAAATTGTCAAGTCAGGTTTCACTCAACACAGCTAAGAACTGTTAATATGAGATGAAATGTAAATATCTTTCACTCTACTGTGAACTGTCACCAGATAAATATTACAGCTGTTAACAATATTTCAGTAAGGCAAAATTTTCGCTATCATATCCATCAGTTGACAGTCTGATCATACAACAGAATTTCAAAAAGCAAAGAAACATGGGCCATTAAGTAAAAATATCATAATGTGAAAATTTGATAGTCAAAGTCTTTAGCAGTGAGGCATGACCAATAGCAAGGGCATCTATTGAAGCCATGAATCTTTGTTTAAAAACTCTATTAGACAGGTCAATACATGACCGCACTTAAAAATTCCTCACTATGGTCTGACATTTATTTTGGGATGTCCAGCACTACACCGTGAATACAGAACAGTCAAGTGAGGCCACAAGATCTTCCGTCTTTTCACATCTTCGGCTCTTTTTTAAAGCAAGCCATTTGCACATTTTTATTTATTCATCCCCATCAGTCAAATTCTAATGAATTAATTACATTTGGGTCAGCAGACCATTTTAGACAGATCCGATGTTTTACGGGGTTAAGGCTGAACCGCAGTGTGTGTTCATGTTGTATTTATCACAGCCAAGCCAAAATGTGTATTTTTCGTCCAATGCGCCTATCTCCACTCTCGCACATTAACTTGGCATTGTGTCTGCATCTGTAAGCTCATTTAATGGAAATACATACAATGTAAAAGCAGTGACAGGAACATGAACCCCCCCCCCCCTTTCTTGGGGAAATGAAAAGAATCATTTAAGCATGTGTGCCATTCCTTTTTGAAAGACAGGCATACGGAAAAACATGAGACACCTACACAGGGAATATGTGAACCATGATTATTTTAAAATGACAAGTAGAATCTGTGTTGCCATTACTATATTTCTTAGTATTTCAATAGGATCCAGCTGTGAGAGGCTGCAGAATAATGAGTGAATGGGGAAAACATTAAATGACAGTGATGCCGCCCTATCAAACTCAACCCACTGCTTGTCTTGTGCAAACATATCTATTAACTAATGCTAACTATTCCTGATCTCCTGCTAAAAAAAAAAAGAGGCTCATATGAGCATTGACTGTGTGCAAATATATATAAAAATACACAAATGTAAATGGATTTACATCAGAAACCATTTGCAGAAGAATACATTTGAAATATACAGACCATTTTAGTCATTATCCATTGTTACGAGTCCACTGAGTGTGGCACATTGAGACCATTCTAAATACATACTTCATCATCACTGTAAATTTAACCATTCAACCACCACAAATTTATTTTTTTAAACAATATCATTAATTTACATGTATAATCATCCAACAGTCATTCTTGTCTCATGAAGAGAGAAAACCAATTCATAGTCTGCTTGCATCAAATACAAATGTGTATTGTATGTTCTCCAAGTGACGAAGCGTAAACGCACACACAAAAATATACATTTACACATACTTACATACATACAGACATATATTCAAGTATAAACTTTCAGTTTTAATTCAAGGGGTTTGACAAAAATTTCAAATAAACCATTTAGGAATTGCAGACATTTTTATACTCACTCCCTCATTTTCAGTTGCGCTGAAATAATTGGACAAACCAACATTATAAATGTAAGGATTATTTGTAATACTTGAATGAAAATCTTTGCAGTCAATGACTGCCCAAAGTCTGGAGCCCATGGACATCAATAAATGCTGAGTTTCCTACCTTTAGATTCTTTTCAAGGCCTTTACTGCAGCTGCTTTAAATTGCTGCTTGTTTGTGGGTCTGTGAAAAGCACACCTAATTGCAGTGAGGTCAGGTGACTGCCTTGGCCATTGAAGAATATTACCCTTTCTTTGCCATATTACCTTTCTTTGCCTTAAGAAGCTCTCGAGTTGCTTTCACGGTATGTTTTGGCTCATTATCCCTCTGTACCATCCTATCAGTTTTGCAGCATTTGGCTGAATCTGAGCAGATAGTACAGCCCAATACACTACAGAATTCATCCTGATGCTTCTATCAGCAGTCACATCATCAGTAAACACCGGTGACCCAGTTCCATTGGCAGCCATACATGCCCAGGCCATAACACTGTCTCCACCATGTCTGACAGATGATGTGGTGGCTTTGGATCCTGAACTGTTCCTTTCCTTCTCCATACTCTTCTCTTTCCATCATTCTGATACAAGTCAATCTTGGTTTCATCTGTCTTAAGAATCTTGTTTTAGAACTGGGTTGTGTGTTTCTGTTAAAGTCTCTTTGGCCTTTCAGTTCTTGAGTCTTGCCTACGATTTGTAACTTGTGGTAAACCCAGTGCATTCCCACCCTTTTTAAGAATATATTAGATTTTCTATTTGTCCTCTCCTAAAGTCTCTTCCATCTCACTGATAGGTTTGTTTTGTTTTTCAGCCTAATGATGGCCTCCTTAAAGTGCATCGACATCTCTTTGGAATGCATATTAAAAGTTCCCATGAACAGCTACCAAATGCAAAGTCAACACTTATATCAATCCCATACCTTATACCTTCTTCATTTGTCATGAAATAATGAGGAAACAGTCCACACCTGGCCATGAAACTGGTTAATTGTCAATTGCCAATTTACTTCTGAGCATTTGAAAATCAAGAACTATTTATAAAGATGGGTGTCATTCCTAAACAGTCAATGTGATATTTTTTCGAAACTCCTTGAATTAAAGCTGAAAATCTACGGTTCAATCCAATCTTGATTTGTTCATTTCAAAGCTGTTGTGGTTGTGTTCAGAGGCAAGATTATTGTTGACTGTTGTGTCCGTATATACACATATACATATATGTATACATAGTTATTTCACACACAGACAGACATACATACATATATCATCACATATGTGACTTGGAAAAATAAAGGAAATGTATGTGCTAACACAACAGTCTCGTTAAAAATAGGCCTAGTGCATTCTGAGAGGCTGACTTTTAATTTATTAAAGGTAATAGTAACTATAAGCATACATTTTTCCTCTCCAAAACTATGTCTTAAATGAATGTGTTCAAAAGAATAATTTATAAACACTTTAAAAGAAAATTAATCTAAGAAGAAGTCAGATTTAAATTAAATAAGAAATAAGCCAAGGGAAACTTCATGGCTCTCCCAGGGGCAACTATATTTAGTAAATGTGACCACATGCTTTTAGTCTGCTTTCAACAAACACATGAATTAAAACAAGTCTTCAATACATCATTCGGACACGCTTTCACTTTAAACTGGTTTTATAAGGTGTCATGTCTCACTAGTACATTAAAAGAAGTGTTGCAATACATATTCAGTAATGGGATCCTATGCAGTCATGAGTAATGAATGGATTAATTCCAAGACTCTGAATGAGCTTATAGATGGAACTAACATTTGTCTTTATTACAAAACCCACTACATTATACCTAAGACACACATTAGCTAGTTGCACATAGCTTTATTAAATAACAATGAGTCACTGAGTGATGACCACAACATCGTCTGGGTTTTGTTCAGGATAAAGTATTTTATAGTATTTAGGTGAAGCTCTATTAGTAGATGGGTAGTAGTAGATGGCTCTGATATGTTTCTAGGTGTCATAATGCATTCAAAAAATATTCAGACCCCTTCACTTGTTTCACAATTTGTTATGTTGCAGCCTCATGACAAAATCATTTAAATTAATTTTTTCCCTCATTGGTCTACACTCAATACTCCTTAGTGACAGAGCATATCTTTAGAATTTTTTATAAATGTATTAAAAAGATAAAACTTAGATATCACATTGACATTAGTATTCAGACCCCTCACTCAGCACTTTATGAAGCACCTTTGGTAGCGGTTACACCCTTGACTCTTCTTGGGTTTGATGCAACAAGCTTTGCAAACCGGGAATTGGGGAATATCTGCCTTTCTTCTCTTCTTTTTGCAATTTGTCTCAAGCCTTTTCAGGTTGGATGGGCACTGTTGGTGGACAGCCAACTTTAGGTCTCACTAGAGATGATTGATCGGGCTCAAATCAGGGCTCTGGATGAGCCATTCAATTACATTTACAAAATTGTACCTGATTCACTCCTGCAATGTCTTGGCTGTGTGCTTAGGGTCATTGTCCTGTTGGAAAGTGAACCTTCAGCCCAGTGTCAGGTACTAAGCGCTTTCCACCAGGCTTTCATTTAGGATATCTCTGGACTTAGCTCCGTTCACTTTCCCTTAACCCTGACCATTCTCCTTGTCCCTGCTGATGAAAAACACACCCAAACTATGATACAGCCACCGCCATGCTTCACCATTGGGACAGTATTGGGCAGGTGATGAGCAATGCCTGTTTATTTTCCCGACACGATGTTTAGAACTAAAGAAAGACAGTTTAATCTTGGTTTCATCGGACCAGAGAATCGTTTCTCACAGTCCTTACACAGTCTTTAGGTGCTTTTTTGCAAACTGCAAGCAGCTTGCAGGTGTCTCTCACTGACGAGAAGCTCTGTCTGGCCATTCTGCGATAAAGCCCAGGTTTGTGGAGTGCTGCAGTGAGGGTTGTCCTTCTGGAGGGTTCTCCCATCTAGAGTTCATCCAGAGTTGCCATTGGGTTTTTGGTCACCTCTCTCAAACCAGGCCCTTCTCCACCAACAGCTCAGTTTGGCCAGGTGGCTATAGGAAGAATCCTGGTTGTTCCATTATTCTTGCACTAAAGAGTTATGGAGGTCACTGTGCTCTTAGGAACCTTCAATGCAGCAGAAATTTCTTTTTTAGCCTTCCCCAGATCTGGGCCTGGAGATAATCCTATCTCTGAGCTTTGCAGGCAATTCCTTTCACCTCATGGCTTGCTTTTCGCTCTGATATACATTGTCAACTCTGACTCCTTATATAGACAGGTGTGATCCTTTCTAAATTATCTCTAATCAATTGAGTTTAACACAGGTGGATTCCAATCAAGGGGTAGAAACATCTCGGGGGTGATCAAGAGAAATGGCAGGCACCTGAGTTAAATTTTAAGTGTCGTAGCAAAGCGTCCGAATACTTATGTCTATTTGACATTTCAGTTTTTCCTTTTTAATAGATTTGCAAAAAAACAAAAAAAAACCCTGAATTCTGTTTTCACTTTGTCATTATGGGGTATTTAGTGTAGACTGATGAGGGAAAAATGAATTTGAAAGGTTTGAGGACAAGGCTACAACATAACAAATTGTGAAATAAAGTGTAGGGGTCTGAATACTTTCTGAATGCACTGTACATTCAAAAGTGAAAGATCACCTGGCAACTAAATTTGAGGTTATATTAGATTTATTATGTTAATGATGCAAAGTTTCATCCTGTTTTGTGTATTGTTTGTTTTGTTGTAAAGTCTGTGTGAATTGATTTTTGCACTGCTCACTAAATTACTTCTTACACCTAAACTAAAACTTGATTATGGTGTACTGCCTGAAAACAACATACTGCTTAAAAACACACCAAAGAAATTACATATCAGTCGATGGCAACTCAACAGCTAAACCCTGAACACTACATTGTGTAATGGATCTTTTGAGATTTAGAACTGTACAGGCTATGTAACCCTGTTGATCAATAGGTTTACATTTGTCACCATCTTGGGAACAGACATGTATTGAGGAAAAGGCTGCTTCTGCCTGTTCTATTAAGGTCCTGTAGAGCAGGTGATCAGACTTCCTTATAGATGCAGTCACCTCTGAACTGCCTGCCAGGACTTTTCTGAGCTCAGCTGAAGTCCTTCAGGCTGCCAATACACACCCTCCCTCCTAATCAAATGCAGGTTAATCATTCCTCATGCATAAGCTCACTATGAGATATTTATGGCTGTATCTAGCTGCCAATCGCAGGCCATTCTCCGACTAACTCAAAGAGCACTTTATGCAATAACACTTATCATAATTTGGTCCAATAAAACAATATGGACATTGATATGAGCCTGACTAAAAATTCAACATTATTTTTTATTGACTTTCAATGAAGTTGCATCATAATGACCACTGTATGTGGTCATCATACAAACATTTTCTTACACAAAATGTAATTAAAATTAGTTTTACATTTTTATTGAGTGTATGAATAATATAATACTTAAAACCAGAATAACTTCATGTTATAAATTTGAATATATTAATCGTCATATATAAATTAGCAATCAATTGAAACAACATAAATGTGAGATGGGTGTCTTGAAAAAAGTAAACTTTCAACCAAGGTTAGAGCAGTTTTCATTGAAGGGAGCCTAAATGTCTTAATTCTACAGCATTAGTCACAAACCTGAGATGTAGGTAACAAGAGAAATCAATATTCACACCAAATGTATGAGCTTTCCTGGTGGTTTACCATAACATTCTGGATGATATCTCATAGTATTTTGTCTGTGTTGATCTGTTGTAGCAAGCAAGGGGGTTTATCCAGCATGAATTGAATACTCAAGTTTAAATGCATGAGCAACACTTTGTGCATGTCTTCACAGCCATGAAGAAAACTGCAGATTGCGTTCCTTTGTTATGTTTGATGTACAGCACCGCTGATATAATGTTATTTTTTCAACTAAAAATTATGACCAGTTTCAGACTGACATTTTAGGGCTGACAAATATTCACATTCATATAGACTTACTTTATCCATCAGTGTAGGCGAAACAAACCCTGATTATTCCTGCTGTGCTTTCACTGGCACTAAAACAGTGTTCATATGCCTCTGAAGTAATGGTAGCGTTGTTAGAGAGCACAACACAAAAAGCAGATTAGTCTATAGACAGTGAATAATGAAAGACCTGCTAGGATGGTATGACAGCAGGCATGGTGATTTCACCAGGGCATGTGCCTCTTCTGGTTCATAGCTGTAAGTTCCACACTAGAAATAAAAACACTTGTTAGCTTAATGGCTTCGTAAATTTCAGTTTTTTGTTACACACACACACACACACACACACACACCAGCTACATCTCAGTGTGGTTCCATGTGATGTCTATAGCATAAACAATACGGACAAATAAAGTTTTCAGGGTACACTTGGTTTTCTGGAGAGTTGAAAAGCACTGAAAGTGGGAAAAAGGACTTTGCTTTATCTGACCAGTGATCTAACATTGCCTGCTTGCAAGTGTGTGGACTTTCATAGAAAAACAATGGGAAAAGCTGCTTGAACATGTGTTATATGCCATTCGTGTTTTTTTTCCTCTTAAGGAATATAATTATCCCATTTCTAATGAAACTTTTCTACAGCAAATGTAGGCATAGATGTATCCTTGGACGATTATTTAATGCATTTCACAGAAATGTTTGCAAAATGATAAATGGCTATGCAACTTTTCCAGAGGTCTTCCCGCATTAGCCTCTTATTGGTGCTAATACAACAGGTTCCAGTGGTGAATTCTTATCTTTCCAGAAGTCAAATCCAAAGGTTCCCATTGCAAAAGTTCGCCCAAATCAACATTTAGGTGTCTTGCACTTCATCTGTGGGTGGCAGCAGTTGCAGAGCATAAACTGATGAATATGGAAATCAAGAGTGAATGTGAACAAAGTAAAGCTGAGGGGCAAATGGTGACCTGTTACAAATCCATGAGAAAAAATAATAGGATAGATTACTGTACACATAAATTTCAAATAGACCGCAACAGGTAGTCTCTAATCACAATGCCAGTCTGACATTTGATCTACACCTAACAAAGGCAATAAGAGACAATTAATGAAGTTTTGTTTAACCAGTATCTGCAGCCTACTAAAATAGAAGAAGAAAGCATTAAGGTAAAATGTTAGAGAGAAGTTATATCAACACTAATTTACTTAATTATAGTGTAACCTGTGATTACAGGTACAGAAATGAAGTCTTAGTCACGTTCAGGAGTCCTGGGGTTACCTAATTTTTCATGTACAGTAGGTTGTGTTCAGCTAACAATTACAGCAATTTCCTTAAATTTGCCAGCAGTCTTCGAAGCAAGCGTCTAATTTTCTTTTTCCAAATGGGGAAACAAAGTTCTGTGCGATTGCTTACCAAAGGTGCACTGCTAAGTTTTGTACTAATTTAGAGTCAAGACTTGGTTCTATTCACATTATATGTGTCTAGTAATTGCCTATTATACTCCAAGAGGATTAATATGTTCATTCCTGCTAATATGTTGTTAAGTTTCCATTTGTACTTTGCATATTCTTTCCCAAAACTTTTACCTTTCCATAAGTGGGCTTATTGGTAGACACGGGAAGATCAAAGCCGAAGAGGAAATAATAACAGATTTTCATAAAATGTAGCTTGTAATTTAAAGTTCTCCAATTTAATTCATCCATTTTAAGGCAACTAAACATTTAAAACTTTTTAAATTATTTAAATTGGGTTTTTTTACTTACACTTTGAAAAGGTATAGTATCCAAACTTAAAAAAAGAGGCAAAAATGTAATGAAATCACATGCAGAGAAAGCCTTAAACTCTGTGAGCCTTTAAAATCACAAGGCGGAGCACTATAAAAAGACACACACTCACACACACACAAACACACACACACACAGCTATACAGTATAAGCACAATCACAACAAACCAAACGTGACAGCTCAACTCAAACTTAAGTACAGTGGATGCAGTGTTGTTTTGATTTTTTTTTTTATGCAATCTCTCTCTCACTCATCAAGGTGTTTTATACCACCTCTATCTTATTACTGCACAGGGAATGCAAAACAAGTCTTTCATTGCAGTTCAGCTTCAGACCCACAACATCTTCCATCCAAGTATAAGCAGTAAAGAAGCCAATTCAGCGGCTGCACTTGATCACACTGTCTTGATTATAGCAACAATTCAAGAGGGAGCCCATTCCTGAGCCCTCTCTCTCAGTTCATACAGTAGGCATCTGACATCTCTTAAGAGGAGACACACTGCTGACGGACGGTTGTTGAGACGAGTTTTTGGGATTTTGGGATGGGGTTGGGGGGTGGGGGTAGAGATGAGATGAGAAGGCTGAGAGGAGGAGCAGGGGATAGGAGGGCGGCATTCGCATACAAACAAATACCTCTTTAGAATTCTACACGCACTCTGCTGCAGCGTGTTTGGTTTCCAGGCAGCACTGCATTATTAATGCACCCATCACCCTCGTCCTCCCACCCCCAGAGCACAGAGAGTAGGGTGGGGACAGAGCGAGGAGGGGGGAGAACAAGATGGGGTGGGGTTAAAAGAAAGAGAGCAAAGTTATACAGTGTCTAAAGGTTGCTAATCAGCACATGCTAGACGCAGTTCTGTTTGATATGAAAATGTGTGGAATTAGAAACAGCTTAAGATTTCAGATATTTTGCTGGGGGGTATGTGCCTATGTGAATTGCATAGCCCAAATATAATGACTCTAAACATAAGTCTGGTGTTATTTCATATTTTTCTTACTGTTTTTTTTTTCTTTTTTTACTTTTCAACGCAAGGACCTAAGACAGGCACAATTCATTTCTAGGGAAGATATTAATCTTTAAAGACAGGCTATTAGTGCATAGTTGGATTTTTAAGGTTAGGTTATTTCCTATAGCAGATGGGCAGATGTTACTCTAGCAGGAGCACATTTTCATCTGCAGATTAACACATACAGTATTTGATCTGGGACAGAGCATGGAAAGGAGGAGGAGTTTACTTTAAATAAATTCTAATGAAGAAACATGTACCTAGTGCAATGGTGTCTCATTTATGTGTTTTAAAAGGAGTAATTTGACAAAATGGGAAATATGCTTATCACCTCCTTGCCTGGAGTTGGATAAGAAGATCGATACTGCTCTCATGTCTGTCATTAGCTTAGTTTAGCATGAATATTAAAAGTGGGGAGAATGAGCTAGCCTGGCTTTCTCCAAGGTTTACCAAAACTGCCTGCCACCCGCTGTTAAGCTTGCTAATTAATCTCATTTGTGTGGTTTTACAGCCAGTAGGCTGTAACAATTTCTAGACAAACATGTGTCGTGCTCTCTGGTGATTTCCCCCAAGCTGAATACCTACCAACCCAACTCTAGCTCAGTATTTAACACACAGACATGAGAGTGGTATCAATCTTCTCATCTAACTATGCGTCAGAGTTAATAGGTGTATTTCCCAAAACAATACAATATTCCTTTAATAATTTTTAAACAACGAGGAGGTCTAGAGCACAGGAGAGTTAGGCATTTCAGGCTTTGGCAACACATACAGCGCAACCCACTAGTTGGTTCTGTTCTTTTCATAAGATTTGTTGACAGTTAAACATAAAATACCACCAGCCTCTGAACTGTGGACAGAAATACCACCTAATTCACCATAGTAACCTATTTCGAGCAAGAAGTCTCATGTTTTACTACAGGCTTTGAAATACTGGGAAAAGCTGAATCTGAGAGGGGTTTTTGTGGCCTGGCATACTTATTCTGCCGACACTGATGCCTAAGTTGATTATCTGAGGGTATCTGACCTCATAAACACAGATAGCTGTTAAAAGTCCCAGATTGCCAAAGATGGAATCCTTTCCATGATAAACAGTCTCTCTCTCTCTGTCTTTCTCCCTGTGTCTAATTAAGAAACACAGACATGCTTGGAGCGTGGCAGAATCTGGCAGTCAGTGAGAAAGAGACATAAAGAGAGAGAGAGAGAGAGAGAGAGTCGGAGAGATGAAGCCTCCAATTTCCCAAATCACTGACATCATAAGGAACAAACTTTGTCCCCCTCACAGACAGGCATCAAGCACGCCTTGACACTACACTGCCACAGGGAAAATGTTAAGAGGTAACCTTTGACAGACCAAAGTCAGTTATTTTTTTGAAGCTAACACATTTCCATCATCCCTTTTAATTCCACCTTTTCGGGGAACTTAATTTCCTTCTTCAAGGTAATGGGGGTAGGAGTACCGAATTCTTGCAGGGTGTAAACTCTGTCCCCCTCGTGGCCTCCTGTCTGTAAATGAAAGAGTCAGCAGAGCACTGGGCAGGAGGTCATTCTGGTATATAGCCTCAGCATCCTGCTCCGCAGGACGCATTCAGGGAGTTTCTCCTCTCCATCAGCTCTAAATGGAAATGCAATCTTTTTTGTTTTCTTTAACCGGTTTTAGAATTCAAGTCAATTTGTTCTTATTTTCTCTGCAATGAAATTGCTAGGCAATTCACCAAGGATGCCAATACGCATTATCTTTTGTCTTTTATTCCATATGCGCAAACAAAAGAAAACCAAGCACAGCGGCATTGAGCTCTGAGAATGACTGCTGTCTTGTGTCT
The DNA here is from genome assembly GCA_016859345.1 of Istiophorus platypterus. Taxonomy (NCBI): domain Eukaryota; kingdom Metazoa; phylum Chordata; class Actinopteri; order Istiophoriformes; family Istiophoridae; genus Istiophorus; species Istiophorus platypterus. The sequence goes on from CM029121.1 coordinate 11,722,411, forward strand.
CCAATGTGCTTCTCGACCAATCAAGCTGTTAAGCTGACACTATTTCCCTCCAGTGGAACTGAAAGCTGTAAGCAGACGAAAGTAGCGGCGGTGAGTGGTTTTGTGACATCACCTTGTCAAAGCAGTCGGCCTGGATTTACGTAAGGGGAATTTACTTGGTCGTTGATCCCGCAGGAATACTGACTTTCAAGGCCCCCATAACCCAGTGCAGTAATGCGGTCATTGTTGGCTTGTATGGATTTGCACAGAATTATTGGAAGATGGGTTTTAGGTTAATTCAATCATTATTATTAGTGCCTTGAAAAGACATGTTAAAGTAAAATTGCCAATCTCATGGAGATGTCTAACATTCAGAACATTTCTCTGTAACATCATTACTGTTCATCTGACTGTGTTGTCTTATTCTATACTACACTGGCTTTTTCTGGAAGATGGCACAGCTTGATGGTAAAGCTCACCCACAATACTCATTAAATTTATATTATTAATAAGTTGGTACATGGAACAATACTGGTAGATCAAGTTGTTTTTGGAACTCCTAATATGCCAACTTCATCTTCTACAATATAAATCATGTTCATAGCCAGTTCCTTAACAGAGCAGAATACATGTCAGAGGGAAACATAATTAGAAGTCAATGTAAATCATCATATAGTAAAAATCAGATTAGTCAGATCAGTGTTGTGACCATAATGTTATTATGTTATATTAGGACTAAATCTTTTTAATATAGTTATACAACCCAGTGCAACAGTTAATAATTACCTCTGTATCTTTAAACCTTTGTTTTCTATATTTGTATTTTCTAAACTCTGCTGAGCTATTACAGACACCTTACAGGATATCAAAGGTGAATCTGGAGCCGACTTGCTACAGCACCATAGAGCAAACCCATATTTTAGAGCTCAGATGATTATTCAGAAACCACGGCTACATTCAAGCCAGGCAACAGTAAATATAGAGGGCTAAAGTATTTTCAATCGTGTACATGAACACAGTTCATGGTTTGTTTTCCAACATATTTTTCCTAATGCACCGTCTGTTGTTTGTGTTTAGCGAGCTGTGTTTAGAACAGTTTTCATGAGACAAATGACCATCACCTCTGCAACTCTGCAATACAGTGGCTGCACCAGAACTAAAAAATACAATAGTTTTAGCCACCAGTTTAACTACAGTAACATCAGGTCCTAATGATGGTGCACAAGAAGAGTACTGAATACATGCAGAAGGAACAAATTAGATAGAGAGAGAGTGTGGAGTGGGTTGACAGATAGAAGAGTGGAATTAGATAAAAAAAATTAAAGTATAAGCTATTTTCATAAACAAAATTGCTTTAGTTTTTTGAACATGTAGTTTTTTGTACATGAAAATATGTTCTTTAATTTGCATATCACGTTAAGAACAATGTGCAATCAGTCTTTGTAAGAATTTTATCGCAACCATGTATTTAAAACATCATTGGATTTTCAGTTCATGTTTTCCGATATGGCATGGAGGAGGTATTGGTCCAAATGACTCATTAAACTTCCTAAGTAGATACTACAGATAGTTTATTAAGTAAAAAATGGTGGGTTTGCACTCACTTAAGTAAAGCTTTTTTAAAAGAATAGATATTTGATGCAAATTTGAGAATCCCACATTTATAACAACCAAACCAATCTCTTCTGTCTGCTCTGCACTTTTATGTCAGTGTAGCTATAGTATACAATGGGGAAAAGAGACTCTGGGAGTTATTTATTTAATTTACAGAAAAGTTAGCTTGCAAATTGAGGTGCGATGCAGACCAATAAATTGATTCATAAGCTGACTGACACGAAAAAATTCAAAGGGAACTTCTCTGCAGTGGCATTTAATGCTGCCTTTCCCAAGTAGTTTGGAGAAAACAGGGATGATAAGGGACTGAATTATCTCTGCTGCTGTTTCCATCCCATCCATTGCTCTTCTTCCTCTTCAAATAAAAAGGTAACAGTTCCAACAATGGTGAACCAGTGTTTATAGTGACAAAGAGCCACAACCTAATGAGCAAGATTTGTTTTATTACTTCCTTCATGCTCTTAGTCCTCCCTATTTTGTCTTTTCAGCGTGCTTGACTTTCTTCCTGTGTGTCCTTGACCATGGCCAGAATATTGCTGTAAATCTGTTTCTTTGAAAAAGTCTTTGATAAAATTTCAAGTATTGTGCAAATGGAACAAACAATTCCAGGAACCACTGTACCGTGTTTGCTGCCCACAGCTCGCGTCGTTATTGCTGGGGCTTTTTTTTTTTTTTTTTTTTTTATTTAAGAGCGATTTGGCAGTCTACCCCTATTAATATTTCTTGCTTGACCGATTGAAGAGACAGCCTAGAGCGATGAAAGTCACTCAGGGACTTAAAACTTAGTCGCTCAGCAAGTCGGATACAGAGTTACACACAAAGTGGAAGTCAAAGACCTTATCCCCCTTGTCATTAGGAATGCTACAGAGCACTGATTCCACACAGTTCCCTTATCTCTCTCTTGTTTTCTTTATCTTTTTAAAAATCAAAAAAATTGGACAAGACTTTGAAACAGATACTAACTGCTAGTCTTACATATATCCATAAACTGTATATTTGATTGATAGATTGATACCTAAACCAATCAGTCAAATGTTAAAACTAGTCAACGGTATTAATGTTGTGACTAAATAGTGAGTATATATACACACATCACTCAGGCATGACACAAGTACTTTTAATAAATTTTGCCTTACCTTCATCCACCTCAGTATTTTGTATGCTAGTAGTACTAAGTACTAATTTTCTACACTGGGATTTTTCTTCCTCCAAAGTAGACATCTTTTGCATCTTTTGTCTCTGTTTTCTTGTATTGTGAATGTTCAGTTAATGTAAACATGAGCAAAGTGAGGCATATCTTTTTAGTTGTCACTCTTCATGGACTATCTTTTTGGATGTGCCTTGCAGTATTTCCTTAATTATCATTATTTACCATGTTTTTAATCAAAATAATGAGAGACTTGTGTACTTTATGAGACAATCTGATACTCATTTTTCTTTTTCAAACATTTAAGACCATTTTAAACATGATACACTGCTCTTTGATGTATACTGAGACAACACTGGTTTTAATAAACTTAAAATCAAGTTCTAATAACCCTCTGCATCACTGAGCAGATCTGCGCCTGTGCCGTCATCTCGATTGAGAAAGTGTAAATTGCTATTAACCATGAAAGGAGCTCTACTGAAGCTCAGGACTCAATAAAAGAGTTAAAATGAATATTTCTGTTTTTGGGTTATATTTATCCTGCAGCCTGCCTTTTGGCACAGCACAGTGATCATGTCAGTTTGAGGATGATTTGAGAATAGCTGAAAGGCATTGTCCGGCACGAGTCATAAGAGTCTGGATGGAGTGGCTTTTTGGTTTAAAAAATGGTGGGAATGAAACTACTGTATAAAAGAAAGAATTCAAATGTCCAAAAAATGTTATTTTTGCAATCTATACAGTTTCATCATATGATATCTATAAATATTCTGTTGTATTTTTTTTACAGCAGCTAAACAAAGTAGCATCATGGATACAAAATTCCTGTGTGGGTGATGGTTTTTAGTGATGTATTTGTTTGTTTATCAAGCTGTCAATGGGAAAGTACTTTTTTTCACAACAAGTTTAATATCGACCAAACTCTGTGTTTCAGTATAAGCAAATGTAAGAATGTCAACAGACAAGAAAAAAAGGCTGTTTTGTTTTCTATATCTGTGTTTCTACATTATATATTTCTCAATAGAATGGAGGAAAAGCCCTTTGCCACAGTTATTTCAGTGGATTTCAGCATCAGACAGGTCATTGTTGTTAGGTTAGCTTCAGGGAGGGGTTTTCCCTGGGTCGGTGACCTGAACAGACTGTGCTCAGAGAGGCAGGAAATGTGAGTCATGCTGGCAGTGTGTATATAAACACCTTTACCCCCAAGTCAGAGTGAGATGTCACCTTTGTCTCCGGAGACACATGGACCAACTCTTGTGCAGGATAACAAACTGTTTATTCTCCATTTGATGAAAGACTGGATTTTACATTGCTCTATTTTCCGCTACCCATCTGGTGACGTACAACATTAAAATATTGTATATCAATCCAAAATATCTGCAACTCTGGAACAGGCAGTTTTCTGAAAGAGTTATTTTGCTTTGGACACTGAAGTATTTTTTATCTTTACTTCACAAGATGAATTCATATACTTTTGCACAACTGGGTGTTTTGTCCTGTATATCTAATATAATAGATATTTTCTATGCACATTGAAACTCACTCATCCTCTGCTCAGTCTACCCCTTAATCAACCTGGGCCCCAAGATCAATAACCTGCGAAGGACAATCCAATCAACCACTCATAATAACAGACCAATTAAAACATAATACATTTATCCATCACCTTTAATAAGCATATTTAATTTTCAATGTGATTGTCCAGCATCCTGACCATCATTAATGAGAATCACTCTTTCAAGGGCAGCATGGCAGAGGTGTAGACAGCACAAACCCAAATCCCCAAATAAGGGATCCACCTTCCTTTCTCATTATGAACTCAGCAGCATAGTGTTGACCTGTGACAGAACCAGCCTCATTGAGATGCTAAGCGCTCTCTCACCTTCCAGGGAGTTATTTTGTCGACCATGTTAGGGCAATGAGGGAGTGCCCGTCAAATACTGCTATCTGAGCTTTGATGTACTAGTGTGCACATCCTTAATGGCCCTTGGCTTTTGTAAAAAAAAATAAATAAATAAAGTTACTGCCTTCACTGAGCAAATTATGAAAAAAAAAAATTAAAAAAGGAAGATCTTCCACCTAACAATAAGCAGAAACCCCAACCTTTTAGAATGCATTAAAGGAAATATTAAAACGTTACTGATGGTTTGGCAAAATTGACAGCAGCAGAGATAAATATGTTCTAAAGCCTGCCAAGTGCTGTCATAACCACTTGGCCCTACACTTGTCAGTTAACTTTATGATTTTATGCTGCTTAGGCAGGCATTATAAAACAATTTCCATCCACTTACCTATGAATTCAGGAGTAAATTTATAACAACAATTCATAACAGTATACATCAACTTCCTTTGATCCCTAGTATACATAAGTTACCACACAATGACTGCATCCTTGGAAAACGGAAAAATATTCAGAAAGCCACTAAGATCAGATCATAATGCAAAGTGAAAAAGGGAAGGTCAACTCAGTGAGGTGTTTTGCAACTGAAACGATAATCCAATGATCATTTAAGTACATTTTCAAGTGACAATACCAAACTCAATGATTTAGTTTTTTCAAAATATGATAGTAAACTTTACATATTTGAGTGTCAGACTGTTGGAGAGACAAAATAAGTTTTTTCAAGACATCAGTTTTAGGTCTAGGATATTGTGATAAACATTCTTCACAATTTTCTGAAATATTATAGAATAAACTTTATTAGATAGTTAACAAAAAATTAGGACATGAATCAGCAATGAAATAGTTCATAGTTAATAGTTTCTTTTACTGTTGGCTAATTTTTTCAAGTGACCTAGAAGTTTGATTTCATAATAAATAACAAATCTGTAAATTATTTCAAGATTCCACATGTATCGTAGCTGCTGACACCTTACCACTATTCTGTAGTGCTCATGAATATTATGGCTGTTACTGATAGCAACAAATGCTCAAAAATAGCGAAAAAGAGTTTAAAGAAACATCTTATTTAAGTTTTTGTTAATCTTTCAATAAATCTGATCGTGCATATTATCAGAAGATTCATTCTATTAAAGTGGCCTTTTTGAGTTGACGTGATGCGTCAGATAACACTCCGCTTTCAAGTGCTATTTAAATTAATATCTTTAATAATAAGTAGCACCTTTTCAGACTTATGTTAAACTGCTCTGACTTAACTTGTACTCAAACTGTAGTGGCTAGTTGTGGTTAGCAGCCCCAGTCCCCAACCTCTTTCCTTCTCACATATACATGCATATACACAAATACACAACACGAAAACAACGCACACACACACACACACATATACACCCCAAGTCACACACACACAAAAACACAGTTATGCAGAAGGGGTTCTTTCCAAATCCAACATCTCACTGCACTCTGGCATCAAAGCCCTTTGTACTAGAGCCGACACCTGGTCCCTCTCTCTGTGCCAAAGAGGCCTAGCGAGTGGGCTCAGATGCATGGAATAGATGGGCGATTTACACCACCCACCTCCTGCTCAACACACAACCATAAACAGGGTACTAGAGGTCCAGGTTAGAACAGACTTTCCTGCCCTAAGTTGATCCTAAGGTTGTGCATTTAACCTAACAAATTTACTGTTTGATTTATTCTTTTGTTTTATAGCTATTTTTAGACCACATTGTTTCTCAAGACCGGTCCAGTCTTACACTCTGTAGCATTAGAGAGGCTGATGTACTGTACAACCCTCAGACAAGATGTTAGCCTGTCAAAAGGCCTTACCTTCACCCCTATCTTTGAAATACTGCCCAAGACCTTTCAAGACTTCACAGCTCTCAGCTGCAAAGCAAAGCCTAAACTGTATGAACACTAAACCTCAGGAGATTACTTTTCCCCCTAGAAGTTTTTTTTAAGAAACTGTACAAGAAACCCTCCATTCTTCAGTCTATTTATGACTAATTTCCCATGTACAACTGCCAAACGGCATACTGCATCTCCAAAATTATAATAAGGCACTCCAATAAATCCTTCAAAAGGAACATACAGTACACCTGCATTTTACAGTGAAACTTGTAATCACTTATCAATCTTTTTATGCAGTCCCTCAATCTATTTAATCTTCCATTGATCTATTTTATTATTTTTGTGATAATGTGCAGGCGAGGGCTATCAGGGATGGTGATGCACAATTTTTGCTTTTATTTTTCAATACTTTATCTCGAGAGGCGGTCATGAAATGTGGAGAAAGAGAAATAGGAGAATGACACACAATTAAGGTCCACAACCAGATTTGAATTAGGGACATTGCAGACCACTAGTCCACCATGATGCCCACAACGTGGAGATTAATTTAAAGATTATTTCTCTACATCATGTTTGATGGCTTGAATGATGTTGATGCATATGTTTAAAGGCACTTAAAACTGTCAGTTTCACATTATTTTCTTTGCTGATAACTTGTGTATTCATCCCACAGCCAGAAGGACAATGGAACTTTAATTAAGGTTCTCTCAGTAGGTGTAGAGATGCAGTAGAAGGGCAGAGCCTAAATCAGGTCAGCCCTCATGTGATCTGTAGGTTCTCTCTATTTTCAAATGATACTTGTAAAAAACATTCTGTGTTTTAAAAAAGCTTCCAACCTATATTTTTTCTATATATACAGTGATTACATGAGAAACATATCTCATGCAGTGAACTAGATCTAACTTCCACTGAACAACACTTGCTGGCAGGTCAACTACAGAACATATGTTTCACTGCTACACATGAAATATAGGTTTCTAAGCTACAGAATGTCATTATTTTCTTGCATCCTTGTATACTTTCTTCAGAATGGAAATATGAGCTTTTTATATCACAAAGACATCTTGGTGGTATGTAACTATTGGGGGCTGAACAATGAATATGTATATATGATGCCTGCCGCCATTAACAGCTCAACAGCTGGCTGATGGGTAACCACAGTCCTTCCCTCCTGGAGCTGCTGCTACTGTAGCTGGTGAGTAGCCACAGCAGTCAGTGTCTGCCAATTTATCTGCTTAACACCACACATAATTCAACATGCAATTCAACATGTGTGTGTTTGGGGGGGGGGGTTGCTCTGTCTTTTTTTTATCTTGTCTATTAAAATACATAAACACGAATATAGTTTGAATCGGTAAAAAAACCTCACTTTTCCTAGATAAGAGTTTTTCTAAACCTGCTATCTCCTCTGTGCTCTAAGTACTTCAGGTGACATTTTCCCTGAGTTTTCAAAAAGGCTGCCATTATAAAACCCAGTCTGTTTCTGGCTGATGGTTGTGCAAGCTGGAAATCAATTGGATTTTTGTTGTGGTTTTGGGCCACCTCTGGGGTTAGCTTGCCTACAGGCATTGCCATGCCTCCCCAGCTGCAAGGTTGGGCACTGGGCCCTCTCCATGAAGCAGAATGGTGAAGTACAGTGTTAATCTCTCCTCTCTGCTGAGTCCCAGCTGCAGCTCTATGGGGGGATGGAGCACATGGACCTCTGGTATCACCACAGACATGGTTACAGCAACAGTAACACATCACTCAAAAATATGTTTGCCTCATTTTTCTCTCTCCACATGTCTCCATCTACATATGTCTCCAAGCTATAATTTGCTCTTCATTTCTTTCAAAGTATATAGATTTCCCTGTATGGAAAAAAGTGAAGGTTTAAGAAATATTGAGTGCACGTCTGAAAAACCTTCAGAATTTATTCAATTCTAATTCAATGGTGCGTAGTTTCTATCACATACATGACTTTCCAAAAGCATTCATATTTTTTGTCAGTCTCATGGCCGGTCATTTTAATAGTTTGAGTTTAGTTTAATTTTCACTTTCAACTGTGTAAATTACACAACCAAAGAGATAAAGAGAAGTCTCTTCAGATGGCATGCCAAAAAAGAAAATACATGAGGATTCATCTGAACATGGTGGTAACAAACATTATTTCAAGATAATCAAGCCTGACAGCTGACTTCAATAGTTGAAATGAAATAATGATCGGATCCTTCATTGATCACCGTGCGTGTGATCTGTCCTCTTGCAGGGAGGTCAAAGCTGAGAGTCAAGAACCTGGAACTGGCAGGGATTCTGCATTTTTGCTCACGGACACTTCAGTAAGACGGATGCTTTCTTGTTATCTTTAGTAATCCATAAGTTCTCTGAGCTACAGCATAGCATGGTCTGAGGCTTGGTTGCTAATCGTAAATTCACAGAAATCTACTTAGAGAAAGGCAAATATCAACAAGTCCTGCAATGGCTTCTCTATTTTCTCATTAGGCTGATAGATGGAAGATAGCTAGCACTGGGAGAGGTGGAAGCAAGAACAGATTAGTCTCCCTTCACAAACAACCACATATCCTTGACTTTTAATTAAAAATGCCATCGCAATTAGACACGGCAGTTTAAAGCACTGCCGAAATAAAAAGAGTTCAGGCACTGCTATAAAGGCAATTCAGCGCAGTTCCAGGAGAATAAAGCTTTTTCACTTTTGTCATTGTGATTGTGGGCTTTTTTTATTTTTAAAAGGGAAACTTAAATCCGCTTATGGGTTTTTCGCAAAAGCACTGCAGTAGGAGCAAAAGAGGAGCCAGAGAGGAGAAAACAGAGCTCAAAGTCATCACAGTGGTTACAAAGGACATCTAAGATTGAGGTCAGCGGAGGGAGGAAAACTATTCTGTCAGCACAATAAATGAGAACAATTAATCAACAGTTAATGTGAATCACACCATTTATCCATCTAAACAATCTGGTTTCACCAAGTCACATTACTGATGTAATGAATCTGAGCAACTCTGACATTTGAAATACTTTAGAAGAGGACAACAGCCTTTAGCAGCCAATATAGAAGCATCTACTGATCATGAGTAACAGCAATGCTCTGACGCATACTGTACTTTTCTGTATATGAGTCAACCATGCACATGCAGGTCCTGATCCTGGAAATAGCAGTAGCATGTACTGTGAAAATAGAAACTAGGTCTACTAGCATGGCCTACTTAGGGTTATTTTCCAGTTGCATTGCCTTACCTAATAGTAACAACTGTATACTGATTCCCCAAAATGCAAGTTTTGAGAGGAAAAATAGCGCTCAGCAGACTGTTGTTCCCCCACTACCTCATAATGTACTTTAATACCTATTGTAATTTAATCAGCTTTTCCTAATTCTTCACCCTAAGTGTTGTTTATAAGACATTTATATTCCATTTGATTACATTAAGCTCTTCCTTGTATTATTCTCTGTTAATGTGTTTTACCTGCATGTGAACAAATGGAAACACATTCCCATTCTCATCCAGGTTTTTCTGCTTTTTGCAATAGAATAACAAATCGGTCTTGGTGATTTAGTATTCCCCTGGGTAATTGGTTTTCTGGAGTGGTGACCATGTGGAGATGAAAAACAATCAGCAAAGCTCTTAACAGATGCTGTAATTACCTGAGCAGACTTGCACTGGCGCTGGAGCACACCAGAGTAGTAGGTGCACCCTCTGCGATCTACCACTTACAGAGAGGGAAGCACCACATCCAGTCGAGAACTGGCTTCATCTTGACAAGCAATGTAAAGTGCCATCTAACCGTGCTGTGGAGCCACAGGAGACACGTAAAGTGCATACAATGAACTGTAACGACTGTAAAATTAATATTTAATTCAATGCCACCAAAATTTAATTAAATGAAGTATATAATAGAAGTATATCATACATTACATTGAATAATTATAGGATAACTAGCACCATGGCTCAATAGGATGGTGTCTATTTGTGAGTTGGTCAGTTGGTCTTCCAGTTAAACAATGAAATATCATGTAGTGTTGCATTATACAGTTTTTATTGTGTTATAGAGGTCATTTTATTGTGTCTTGATTAAAGGAAGGAGAACAATAGTTAATATATTAGTTTTTCCATTTTTTCAGTTGTTCTGACATTAAAAAAGCAGTTTCATTGAAATCCAAAAAAAGTGTGCCAAATGAAAGTCTGGCTTACATTCACTTTCAGGTAATTGCAGTCTTCCCCTGTATGATGTTACGATATGCTAACCTAAATGCAAAGCTGTAGCCTCTCTGTTATAATGGCCTTAATTAGTACTAATAATAGATTTGAACACACTTCATCCCTTGTTTTCCAACTGCCGAGGAATATATTCTCTCACTTCCCACAGGTTGATCTGCCCGTGGGGATTTATCATTTTGTTCATCAGTGTAGATGATTAAAGGCTAAATCACTTAAAGGGTCTTGAAGGAAGGAAGGAGAACATCATAGGTAGATGTTTATCTTTAAAGCATTTGAGGTTAACGTGGTGCCATCCAGAGAGAACTTGTCCCGTTTTCCTCAGTGGATTCAGCACTCCTGAATTCCTGAGCTCAAAATGACCAGTGCCTCTTGGTCAGTCGCACATTATTATGGCTACTGGTGATAGCAGTATCTCCTCTACTTACCCCTCTACCATAACATGAAGTGACAATACTCAATAAAATATTGATATATGATATGCAGTGTTCCTTCATGGCCCTTCATGGCCCTTTCTTAACTACAGTCACGACCCGCTCTATTTTCCCTGCTAACTATGGGAATCATTTTAATATCATACAATATGATCCATATGCTGAATCATATGTATCATGCTTATAACCTCTTTTCCCCTCCTCTTCTGTTGAACAACTCTGATATTGCTGCAGATGGTGGTAAGTATATTTCTAAATTTGTAAATATTTCTCATTAATCAAAACATACATGTTTACAGCCCAACAAAACAAATCAATATATAGTATATTTATATGAGAGAAACACCATCTTGTGTGTACTTTGCACAAATTATTGCTTTCTCTCTTTGATGATCTTCATACATCTTAATCTCAAAAAATTACTACATTTATACTTTTTACAAGACCTCATACTGAAAATTCTCCTGCTCCTCCAGATATTCCTCCAGACATTCCTCCAGATATTCCTCCAGACATTCCTCCAGACATTCCTCCAGACATTTCTTAAATTGTAATCACACTTTACTTCTACAAAATTATATACAAATATACAAGATGTAGGAAATATATGAAGTTAAGAAATACAGTAAGTTGTAAACAGCACATAATCATCCAAAACTCACCTAAAAATCTTGCACAGAAGCTAAAAATAAAAGTGTGTTGCTCATTTAAGTAAAACTAGTCATACGATCACCTTTGCACATGACTTTGTGGATATTCTGTATGTCTGTTGTTGCTACTGACTTGCGGAAGCTACTAGATGCCATATACTAGAGTGCTTTTTATTTGCACCCACCGCTGTGAGTATGCCATGCACTGCACATTCTTTACTGAGGTGCAAACAAATATCAGCTAGACCTCTCCACATTTAGCTGTAAGAAACTGTCAAAAGTTGAGGTGCTGGTGTTTCATGTTCTTTAATCACAGGCACATCATGGTGACAGAGCCTTGTGTAGTTTAATAATGCCCCAGGAACAAAGACATTCTCCTCTAAACTATCTTTCTCACGTAGCGGTTGCAAGCAGAGCTTAGGAGAAGTGGTTATTACCATCTCATTGAAGAGGGACCCCTCAACAGCTTGTAAAGTTGCTTGGCATCATGCTTCACTGTATGCTGACAGCCCGACCATCAAAACAAGACACTTTTCTTTGGAGCCTGTCTCAATTATTCACTCTTTCCTTAGAGTGTCAGTGCTGTCTCTCTGCTGACACCACCTCTGACTATCTTTTTTTTTTTAACTCTCTTTGTCATTCTCAGTCTCATCTATCTTCTGTCTGAAATGGGCAGGTACCACACTTCAGGTAAAGCCCCAGGTTAGAGCAAGAGAGGAAAATGGAGGATAATAGAGCAGTACATCAGGTTCACAGAAAAAGGCCCTGAAACAAATCTTATCGCAGCAGAGAGCTCAAATGAGATACCTAACCAAAGGGAATAATTATCTTTCCAATGAGGCTAATCTAAAGCTATCAAATAAAAACAAACTTCACTGTGAGTGTAAGGAAATGCAATTATTCAAATGGGATACAAAATGCAAATGTGTGGTCTTATGTGGGAGATAGAAGCTTGTGTCCTCTAAGAACCAGACTCCCTACTGGCTCATAATTTTCTGTAATGGATGTCAATGTCCTTGTGGACACGTGCCATTTTTTAATGCCAGAATGAATTGTGGGTAGTCAGCTGGCCCCTAATTAAAAAAAAAAATCTGTTTAATTATGTTTGTAAATACCCTCATGCAGCAAAAATTGTTGTTTTTATTAAATATGGATTCATAATAATATTGTATTCCTAGGTACTTGAAACATGAACTATATAATATTTTTTTTTTTCACATACAATTATATGCATTTATTAAACACAAGTGTTTGTCCAAGTGTTTTGGTACATAATGAATAACAGTTTGCAAAATATATCCATTACTGCCACTTTAATGTACTGTAACAAGTGTTTTTGCAAACTACACTATACAGTGCTGGAGAAAAACATGAAATATGTTGAGGGCTTTTGCAAAATAAAGGTGGAGTTAATCAATATTCAAATGTGTGTCCAATAGAGCCTGACCTATACTGGATGAGGCCAATACCAAAAAGAGTTAAAAATGTTGTAAAATTTTGATTGTTAAATACTTTTTTTGTTACATTAATATGTATAATTTAACTTTGGTTCCTAAGCAATACTATGTGCTGAATGAACATACTGCTGTTCTTGGTTAAATGCTAATATCAGCATGCTAACATTCTCACAAGGGATATGGTGATGGGATGTTAAGCAGATATAAGGTTTATCACGTTAACCATCTTGGATGACTGTATTAGAATGCTAACATTCAATAATTAACACTAAAAACAGCAAAGGCTGATGAAAATGGTATTAGTTGTTCAGGTATTTTGTCAAAAACCAAAGTGTGGGACAAATTAAATTTTTGAGCTGAGAAGTTAGGGGATTGCCAAGAACAAACTGAATGACCGACAGACTGACACTGTAATCCTTAGAGCCACACTGCTAATGTGACTAAAAATAAATTTGCCAGTGCTGCCTGGAGGACAAAGTGTGTCATTGCACCATTGTTTCTAAAAATATTACAAACATACAGTAACTTTCTCTGCTTCAAGTTTTTGTTGCTTATCAGTCCACTTATGTGTCAATACAGATTTGTGATTTGAATTTATCTACCCAGCTCTCATTTTTTTTAATATATTACATTTTTTAGTGTATGCTGATATATCTCTTGTTAGAGTGCAGATAATTTCTTCAAAAAAAAAACTGTAATATCCTTGAAGCACTGAAGCATTTCTTGTGGAATGTGCAGATTATTTTTATCCTCTGTACTAGACTCCTCTGACACACACACACACACACACACACACACACACACACACACACACACAGACGTTACCATCACTGCCTTCATCCATTACATTGTTCCTGTCGCACCCTGTCTTTTCACTTTGCTTGTATTGTCCTTCATGCCATCATATAAAAACCACACTGCAGGCTTATGTAAGAGCGAAGAGAGAAGTTACAGAACACTGTGGAAAGCATGCCGGTGCTCATTTTGCCAACAACCCTGAGCCAAAAAATAGATTAAAAAAAAATGGCATCAGAGTTGCCCACGATTAGTTTTTAAATATTTTTGACAAATGGGAGAAATAAGAGGAAGAGCCCACGGATTAAGCCAACAACACAGAGCAGGTGGTTCAGTGGATACAGGGTTTTATGTATTATTAAATTGTGCATTCACCAGAAAAAACAATGACAGAATCCTTTGTATTATCATTAATTTAAATTTTGTGTGTGTATTTAAGCAGATGTTTTTGGGTGTTTAAGCCATAAAAGAGCCAATTTAACAACAATTCTATGTAAAGCAAGCCGTTAACCTTTAATCTAAAGGAGACCCAAACATAAACTAAAAGCCCATAGCTGCTGGAGAGTGTTATCTCTTTCATACACAGCATACACCTGGTGAAGTGCTGCATCTGCACATTCTTTAATTTATTTCTATTGGTTGCAAGGTTGCTCTAATGGGGTTACAAAGACCCTTGATTGGTTTCCAGTGCCACAGCAGAATGATAGTGCTTTCCTCCCTTTAGATTACTGTGGCCCAACAGCAGCAACTGAACGAAAGGAGGCAGAGGATGAGTTTGGGAAAGGGGAGCACACACATACTCAATATGATCCATGAGCATGGTACCACATTAACCTCACATCCAAACCACTCTCTGAGGCTTTTCTCCTCTTACTTTTGATCTCTCCCTCCTCTTTTTTTTAAACCACATTGCTTCTCTCCTTTGACATTCATCACAAGCATCAACATAAATACTCAATACAGATATTTCCTTTAAAGTTAAAAAAATGAAAATGCAAAGAAGTTGATCTTTAAATATAGTTTCTTGGCTCTCTTCAGTACATAAATAATTGATCACAGAAAGGCTCCAGGGGATGTTGTGTTCGCGGATATGTTGATTTCACACCAATTTCCTCACATATATAGCCCAATCTCTGTGTTTACCCTGCATAAAATTAACACATACTGGACAGTCTCTCCAGTTGAAGATGGGAGCTGAATTACAGGAATTACAAATAGGGCCTTCAGTTAGTTAACATCTGCAAAAAAGGGAGGGTAAAATGGCCGGAAGAACGAGGCAAAGAACACTCTCATGTGCCTTCAAGACAGATTTCATGATCCATAGCTCTCTTAAAAATCCCCACACAACAGTATACACGAGGGCTTGACTGTGCCATGAGATCAAAACAAATGTTACACATCAATAGACTAAATTAAACAAGTGAAAAAATTCTATATAATGTACAACATAACAATCAATGTTATATGCTGTAGTTCCTACAACTGTACAAGCCACACAAATCTAGAGCAGAGTGTGCTGCTGGCAAAACAACACAAATCATCAGTTGTGTGTTCTACAGAGAGGGAAAAAAAGTTCAGGGCTTTTAAAGCCTGGCAATACCAACAACATCACAAACATTTTACTGCACAATCCCACCTATATATATGCCCAGAAGTTTTGTCAAATACATTTCTTAAAGGAATTGCAAAGAAATGTTTTGGGGTTTTTTTTCAGATGTTTTCCCCAAAAGAAACACAGGATTACTCTTGGCAACTAATTGAATGATGAAAATTTATTTATCATAAAGTTGTTTGATCTAATCAAAAAAACAGCCAAGTACATTGGGGGGAGGGGAGACAGATTAGGTTTGAGATTAGGCTTGATATGAATGGCATCTAATAAATCTTGAGTCACTTCAGACTGAGGGCAGTAAAGCCAAGCTGTGCTGTGCTGCCCTTACCACACATTACTGTTTGGATGTTAGCATATGAAATAGTCCGCCGCAAACCCCACCCTTTCAATTTTTTTCCCTGCTCAGTTGTAAGCAAAGGATGCCTGGCTGCAATTTGTTTCTGTCAGGATGATTAATGGCTCTCAATAATATTACAGCTCATATGGATATGGGGTGGTGCATCTCTACAGCAGCCAATCGATAAATCTGTGATCCTCCAACCACCCACACTCATCGCGCCAAGAGATTTAGAGGCCAAATGAGCAGCCTTGAATCCCCATACAGTAAGTCTTATGTAGATTAATAAAAACGTTCTTAAAATGTGCTCTAACTTGGTAAAATAATACCTTAGGTATTAATTCTCCAGGTTGACAGCTTGATAGCTTTTTCTTTTCTGGAGCCAGTGTGTACAGCACATCGCATATTTTATGTACTAAAAGTAACGTAAACATTCAGTTCAATGTTAAATTTGTTTAACAGCTGAAGCTCAGACATCGGAGACCTCTTTACTGTCAGAAACCCTGAAGGCCAGCAATAAGTACATGGCCATTATGAAAAGGATATTGTGAGTGTCAATTAGCCTCAGATGTGTGTGGCAAAATGAATGCATTACAGTTAAAAGAGCGCCACAGTCCTTTAACACTGGAGGTATTCAGTGGTAAACATTAAAAGTACGTCATATAACTTTTAATTTGATGCTTTTGATAAAAAAAATACACCTTTAATTTTAATATATTTTGGTCCCTTTCTCAAAACTTAATGGTTGAAAGCATAGATATTTTTTACCCCAGCAGTCTCAACATTTTTTAGTCTTACTGTCTTTGTGTTAAACTGTGCATTCTGCTTTATACACAGCAGCCTAAAGAGGTCTACATGACTCAGTGAGAAGAAGTCAGTGGAAATGGGATGTGATGCTGCACAGAGGTGTTCCATTCTCACAGGCTGTGCAGTAAAGCACGGCTGGACCTCACTGATTCCTGCCTGCCTCCCAACCACCTACTCTCCCTTTATTCTTTTTTTCACCATCTCTCACTTCCTTTCTTGGTCCCCACCTGGAGACAACCTCAGTTTTCTCTTTATAAGATGTGTTTTCCTTTGGCTATCCTCTCTGTGAATAAAACTATGGATTAGAATTTGCTATTCGTGATTATTGCATAGTAATAAATTAAGTATTAGCTCCAACTCTCCTGAGTAGCTCATGCTGGTCTCCGCCATAGTGCCATATAGGAGACATTGCTGCTCACCCACGTCAGTCTCATCAAGCACTGTGGTTTCGCTTCACTTACAGCTTCATATATATGAGAGCTTAATAGAGTCTGATATATTGATATTCCAGCCAAACTGCCCGGGGATTTGGCACAACAGGCAGCAGCAGAGGAAGAGACAGACAAAACAAAGTCATAGAGAATGAGTGGGATGGGAGACAGAAAAAGTTACACCAGATTTGCAGTCACATGCTGAGATGCCAAGAATGATAAAACCATCTCTCTCAGACAGGCCATTGTGATAGACTTGATTCAGTCCGCCACCCCACCACCCCACCCCCACCACCCTTTGTTCTCACGCTGGTCTCCCACATTCTTCTTCTCTTATTCACTGACTCAAACATGATGAACAGGAGCAGGGGAGAGATGAGCAGCTGGCATGGTCTCGGCGGGACGAGGGAACATATTTGACAAAATCAAATCAGGTCGGTCAAAGGTGAAGCCTGCCAGTCTCCCTGTGGAGCAGCAAATGGTATCAGCACTGCACAGATGACCAGAGTACTGTGCAGCACACACCATACCTCCCTCTTCCAATCTGAAAAACTCATGTTCCTCTTTGGTCTAACATCCTTGCATTTCAAAAGGGCAACCTAATGAGTCAATTTAGACCTGATTAGATCTTCTAACTGCTCTTAATGTTTAAATTCCATTAGGGATCTAATTATAATGTTCAATGTCTATTAGCACAGCTGCCCAAAAATGTTCACCATTTTTATCAGACAGATGAAAGACGTGATTCTGTGGCTCCTCGTCTTCCTTGTGTGAAGAGGAGATGACATCGTACAGGCCTTCTCCACCTCCTCGTAGTTGGGAGTCTGCTGTCAGTCTCTTGCAGCAGCTAACACTTTGATATGCAACACCTCATAGAGCCAAAGCACCAATTAAAACTATTAAACAGTGTTCAGCTTACTAATAGATTTATTAGAGGGCTGGAGCTGGTTTATTACAGAGGATCTCAGGAAAAGAGCGGAAGAAATGATCTTTGCATCAGCATGATGCGCCACCCTCGAAAAGGGACTATAAATTAGTGCTGGAGGGTGAGAATGTGAAAGAGATATCAAGTGAAAGTCCTCAGTTCTTGGACCTGGGTGATGATAGAGGTGGTATCCTTCTCTGTCTATATGCATAGTCATAGAATCAGGCTCACATTTCCCTTATTAGAGCCCGTCACCATGCCTCATTCTTAATCATCAGCAGCAGAGAAAGGTCATTACCCGAGTAAATTACCTCTTTAGCATTTGATTATTCACGTTTTCCTTCTATTCTTTTCCTTTTTTTCAGGCAGGCAGCAATTTAACCATAAATCCTTCAGCACATTCACCAATGGAAACCACTTTTACTTCAAACCAGTATACTGCACACCCAGTGACACACTGGTAAGTACATTATACTGTATATCTGTGTAAATTTGCAGTACACTGCAAAACACTTAAAAGTAATTTCCAATTGGAAATGTGTACAATTGTTTTTGTGTTCTCTGAGAACTCCACATCTCTCCATCTTCCCTCCTATACCCTCTGGTCCTGAAGTATCCTCAAAAGATGACATGGAGTGAAAATGGTAGAGTTTTGGGCTGCATATTTGCATGTGAGGAAAATACTAAATGATACAGTGCTCTGACAGTCCAGTACATTTACTGGACATATTTCATTCCCCGAGCACTCATGCACATACGCTAATAAAACTCAGACACTCACTCTTCATTTATCTGTGTATCGATGTGTGTGTAGGTTTTACTGTCTTTCACTCTTTCTGCCACTCACAGTCTCCGCAACACAAATCTCCCCATGATCTCACAATACATGACATTTGAGCATGGTCCAGACAGACATATTAAATAATGTGTAAACTTGCAGATAAAATGAAAAACCACTGTCACCTTTGACGTTCAGTAGCCACCAGGGGTTGCGGCTGCTATCTATTAATGTGCCAGGTATAAAATTAAGAGCAAAGGTCAGTGATGAAATCTGAATTTAGGATATAAGATATTTGTACAAACTAGCACTATGATACCATGTTCTGCTTAAAATTGTTATTCTATAAACAACTGACTGTGGGATAAATCCCTTCACAGAACAGCAATTGTTCAATCATAGCTTAACAACTGTAGCTAACCATAACAGTTTATCAAATAAAGGCAAAATGTTGTGAAAAATTATCTTAAAAAAAATGCTGTAGCAGTTTGCGTGGGGCTGTAGCAACAGTGATAGTCAATACAGTTTGTGAGCAGCTGTGTCCTTTTTATTCCCTTTCCAAAATCAAAAATGCAGGAGCAAAAGAAGCAGGAAAGGACTAAACACTGTGCTCATTCATGGTAATCGAAGCTGATAACATTAGCATGCCTAACTAGCTCACTAGTTATCCATAAAAATAACTTAGTCTTAGGACTTAGTCAAAAACAGTCAGCTGAGGATGAGGTTTTCAACCAGTTATTTTGTCTACTTCTGTCTGAGGTCAAGGATCATTGTTTGGAAAAATGACCAAAAAATTGTGATAATACCCTTAAGTGATGATTCTCCTGTTGCAGTTATTGTAAAGTGTAAGCATGCAGTGCTTGTGCTGGACTGGATAGGCTGACAGGTGTAGCCACGGTAACCAAGTGATGGCAGGGTGTAGTTGTACTTGAGGGTCAATTAATCACATATATTTCAGTATCAAGCAAAATGGACACAATCATCTGCATGTTTGTAGCTTTTTGAAACTGCACAGTATCCGCAAATGTACATGCAAATGGACAAGCACAAATATATCTTAATACATGCTGCACTTGCCCCCTGATTCGCATCCTTTATATTCTGAAGGTCAAGCTGAGGTTTGAATCAAAAAATCTTAGCTTTCTGCATCTGTCTGTCAAATCCCTATTGTACACAGTAAAGCTTACATTTCTGTTCACAGCAAATGTAATGCACAGCATTGCCTTGATATTCAGTCCCTCTTTCCTGTCTTCCAAAATTACTGCTGATTTACAGTTCTGAGCATTTGTCATCCGTTGCGTTCCACATCCACCTCACTGGACACGCAAGGCCAAACAGTGGTAACCCAATAGCCAGTGGTGTATGTGTGCAATTTCCATCTCTCCCTCATTCTGCACATCACCCCCCAACCCTTTTGAAATGGTGGCTATGAATCTTCATTGCATCCGCTGGTGTGGAAAGCGGCCCGCTCCTAAATGACTATTGATGATGATGCCACACTGTAAAGAATGTGAACACAGTATGGAAATGGTACGGCAAGCCTGGAGGACAGGAAAGAGGAGGGGTGGGGTGGATAACTGTGAAATGGTACAGATGGGCTAGGAGGAAATGCAATCAGCCTACAGCCCAAATGTAAATTCCCATCAAGAGAATATCGTTAGTTACTTACGAACAAATAAATAAAATGACCCACAACATACATGTGAAAATTTAGGCTTCAAATTAAAAAAAAAATAAATAAAAAAGGGAAAGAAGCAAGACAATGAATTAGTGTCTTTGCCTTTGTCCAGAAATGAAAAGGAACATCCCTGGGGGACAACTTTAGGTGTTGTGTGAGATAAAACATTTTAGAAAAAATTAAAAGAAAAACATGATGCTTATCTGATACAACATCATGAAATCTTGACGTAATGAGGACAACAAACATGCAGTCATGCATACATGCACATGCACATTTCAGATAAATTTATATTTTGATGTTCTATTCATGGCTAATTTTATAAGAAGTGCAAGATGGAACACAAATTGCAGTGTGAAATTTTGTTCTAACCTTCTCGTGTGCTGTTGAGTGAGGAGAACTGCATTTATCATCAAAGTCATCAAATAAGTGGTATTCATGATTGTCTGAAGATGTGCTCTTTTTTCTCTCCCTCTTTCTCACAGCCGCAAGAAACAACTTCTGCAGGTAGCTTCTGGGCGCACTGGTGATATGCACTCCCCCATGGCCCATACAAGTTGTCCTTGGTTGTAAGGAACTAAGTTACCCAGACAGCCAACAAATCATCAGTTTACAAGCCTTGAGAGAGACCAGGGGTACTGCCTAACAACACAGATGTCATCTATAGACACACACTACATCAGCTGAGTTCACTGATTATAGTATCTTGTATTATTATTTAGTCTACAGTCTATACACCTAGCACTTCAAAATATGTCAGTATGTTGTTTATTACTCAGCTGGATTATTATGATTTGTATATATGCATCTTTTGGTGTTTTACCTCCTTCTTTATTTCCCATTGTATATGTGTAATTTTCATTTAATCCTTTGTTGGACAGAACTCTGTAAATTCTGTTTTGATATAAGTGCTTGAAATTAATAATTACTGATTACCTTTCCAAAGTGTGATAACAGTGTTTGTGATACAGTATAACTGCAGTTGATAGTTTGAAGGTTCATATGTAGATAATGATAAAGTAACACAATGGATGCATAAATAACCAGAGCTGTGTGCATAAGGAACGCTGCTCTGGTGCTGCTGGACCTCACCAAAAAAACAATGTCATGTGGATCTGTTCTGTTCTGTTCTGTTCTGTTCTGTTCTGTTCTGTTCTGTTCTGTTCTGTATTGTTTGGGAGTCTGGTGGAGCAGAGAGTATAAATCTAGAAAATTTGTTAAGGGCTTCTCTATATTCATTTATGGCCAGGAGTCAAAGTGGAAATCAGGACCATGTATATGATATAATATATTATACTGTATATATAATGAACAAAGTGTGTGTGTTTATATTCCAGTCTCTATGCATTCACACACAGTTTAAGTCTTAAAACATCACTTCTTCTCAGAGTGAAATGTCAGTCAAATCAAAGATACTGGCATCACATTTCGATGCCAGTATCTTTAGGAATCAGACTATATACAGTGGTGGTATGATATCTAAGTGAAAGCGAAAGCGTGAAAAGGTTCACTGGTATTAATGAACCTACAGTAGTTTATCACCTGAATATGCAGTTCCCTTCCTCCTTATCAAGCTTTATAGTGAATTCTGGCTCATTGTTTTGAATTCATGTCTGTAAATGTATTGTTTGGTTGACTCTCCCTGGTCTGAATCCAGTTCAAGCTAAAGCAGGCAGCTGTTTTCACTAAAATGCTCTAAAAATCCAGACAGACAGAACCAGTTACCAACTAGCTTGTGAACACTGTGGTGCATTTAGCTACTAAAGAGCCAGGTATTTCCCTCAGAGACCACAGTAGACACCAAAAACTGAGTTAAAGGACAGTAAATACTGGATGTTTGCCAGGTGGCCAGAAACATGACTCCACATTACAGTTAATGTCTGTCTGGTCTGTAACTGTAGGGCAGGTAAATAAGCAACTATGCGCTAATAGGATCATTATATGAACTTAAAAGGTGACGATATGTCAGTCTTTTATTCACAGCTTGTTTCTACTCCCCCAATGAGGCCAAAAAAATCGGTTATTGCTTTTTTAATTTATGTAAGTAATTGAAAATTATGTTGTAAATGGTTTTGGGTATTTTTACAACTTTACAGGCACACTCACTTTGGGCATGAATTAGAATATAGATATTTTTATTAAAAAAAAAAAGATACAGATAAATAGAGTAGCTTTGCATTAAATTTCAGTCTCTTGTTATGTATATGTCTCTACAAAATTCATTTTTTAATATTGTGAGAGAATATCGTATATAAAGCCCTTAGATATCCCACTATACACATCACCTCAAGATACTGCAATTTGAAAAGATTAACAAGGGAAAATTGTCCTATAAACTGTTCCTTTCACTCTTTACGGCTCCCACTACAAAAAAAGATCGTCAGTGCAGATTCTTCCCCAGCATCTACACCAGCGAGACCAATCTTCGTCCGAAGCATATAGTGTCACTTTTCATCTCTGTAAGGCCACAAAGTCAACCACCGCAGAACATTATAGACTCTGACAGGGAATACGCGACCCTAATCAAGACCGTAATACACTACCAAACGCACAGATCTTCTCAAGCAACATGATACCAGCAGCAAGCGCCTCTGCTTTATCTTTCTCACGCTCTGCTGTCTTTCCTTGGACTGTTGATGTGGAATAGAACAAAAAGGAAGACAGTCGTGTCACAGAAGATTTTCTGGAGGTCTTGACTGAACGGATGGATCTCCATTACTGTAATGAGACTACAGGAATGGCCACCACGCTTCCCTCATTTGCACCATCTCAGCCTGCGCCTCCTCCAGGGGATATACTCTTTCCTCTATAATAGCCTACTCAGTCTTCTTTTACTCCCTCTCTCTTTTGCTCTTTGCTCTCGTCCCCATTTTACTATCCCAGAAATTTACAAGAGATGTGTAAGTTTGTGTGTGCATGAGGGAGATGTGTATCACATGAGAAACCCAAGGTTAATGAGGAATGCTGGTATGTGTCCAGCTACTGAACCATCTTAGCATGAAAGAGGAGTTGATAAAAATGGTGCGATTTATCACATTTTGGGTGTTTAAATGGTAGGGTATTTGATTTCAACTAATTTCACTGGCATTTGTGGAAAAGATTTTACTCATCATGTTTATGAGGGTAGAAGGGAGGTTGGGAGAAAAGAGATTTTTAAAAAAGTTCATTTGAAAAAAGTTTGCTGATTAGTCAAAGCTCACCACAGGAATGAATCTTTTTCTTTCTATGGTGTCTTCAGGGTACATGAACATCAACTAAGGCTGTTTGTCCACAAATGTTATGTCCAATGAGAGGCCCAATACACTGTCGGCAGCATTGCTGAAGCCAGTGTCTTTTTTCAGAGCACTCTGCCTTTTTTATGCAGCCAGTCAGATGGGGTGGGACTCGTCACACCGGTAACCAAGAAAATGAAGGATTAACTTGTTCTTGTCTAACTCGAGTTGTATAATATGAAAGACAGAAACTATCAAAAAAAATAAAAAGAAGCTCATTTTTGGAGCAGATCACCCAGATGGTAAATTTTGCAACTGAGTGTTTTGCTTTTATCACAGTATGCATTGTAAGCTTGTTGTTAGTTGTGTAATCAGCATTATGTTTGCTGACTAGCTAATTTAAATCTGCTTCCATTCACATATTGCCAAGATATTGTTGTCATGGAATCAATACCAACACACAGGGTTTTTTTAATGGAGCACTGGGATTTCATGCTGCCCAACACCCTGCCAACTCTTATACGGACACAACCTAAGAAGAGCACATTAATTTAACTCTGAAATGTTTACTCATTAAGTTCAGCTCCTTGAGCATATGCACCAAACAAATGCACCAAGACCAACTAAAAATTCAAGACTCTGTCCTTTTTCATTTCACCCCATTGCTATCAGAAGAAAACAAATAATAAGAAAAAATTGTGTGCCCCCTAAAGGAAACACTCTTAAAGAGCAAGTGTTCATGCAAGGGTTCCTTCATGCAGATTTTGAGGGCTGGCAATTGCAAGATTAACCAAATTTAAAGGGATTATCATCAAATGATCAGCCTTTTCCCAGCTGGCATGAGACATGAATGTAACACCAGAAAGACGTTGGACTATAACAACTCTAACATTGGACTGATGATTTCAAAACCCAACACTGGCCAGTTGACAATGGTACGTTTAGCAGATGTTTCGCAGATGGTGTTTTTGTCACCACACCTCACAACTCTAATGTTAGCACATTTGCATGACATGTATGGAAGATATTGGATTTTGGTTACTCAACAACACAACTTCAAACCAACAAAATATGAATGTCAGCTGTTAGCATTCTATGTCAAATTGATGTTGGCATTAGATGTTTTCCTGACGTCAAAACCTAAATTCAACCAAATATGAATGTCAAACGATATTGATGGCCAACTGTGTGCCTGTTGGGTCATTTCATGTGTTTTCAAAGGGTTTCCTTAAGTTCTAAATCACTAATTTCAGCCAATTGTTCTGCATATTAACCAGTCAATTTATCAGTCACTTTGAAAAAATAACAGAGGATGAGCTTGTTATTTGTCTTCGACACAGTTGCGATCTCTCAAAAGGTCAAGATTACTGTGGTGACTACTGGGTGCATTATTGTCTCCTTGAAGCAGTGACTCGCACCGTTGAGTGGCTGCTTCAAGGTTAATTTCCTTTTTTAAATTTGATTTTTAATTTTTGATCTTTGTTAAGGTTTGATTTTTGGTTGTGTTTATTCAACTTCATGTTTTTCTTTTTTTTTTTTTTAATTTTTAATGGACCCCTGCCTTCAATTGTTTCATCGCTCATCATCCTTTCCAGTGATTTCTTGAGCCCAACAACACCTCTTCTCCTTAAAAAGCATTGCTATCAGACTATTATACAATAGGTGAACGTCAGAATTGAACGATTCTTTGAAACTTTGATTACATTCATTGAAAATGTTTTTTTAAAAGTCAGTGTCACCTTTTGATTCTGATTCTAGAAAATGCTACCTGAGTAGAAGAAGATGTATAGAAAAAGAACAACACTTTTATGCACTCATCCTCCTATAGGCTGCTATAGCTTCCTGATACTAGTATGAACATGTTGGGGCTCTGGTGTTTCTTCATTTGAACTTCCTTTGAAAAATTCTTGAATTCGTTGTTCATTGCTTTCTACAATGTCTGCACATGGCATCTAAAGTTGGGGTAGGCTAAGACTGTGTCTTACTTAAGGTACACATTGGACATAAATAATTATATTGGATAAACATGGTAAAATATATATTAAAATATCACATTTACAATTGTGCTTTTCATATTTCATTGAACACAGGATATATATAAACCATTCACTCTTGGCTGGAATATCCATATATACCTCTGGGCTCTTGATATTCCTGAATGGCTTTAGTTTGTATCAGGTAATCCAGTCCATGAGATAGTTTTTTGAATATGATTTAGAGGTGCCCTGTCTTGTCAGAAATTGATTTTGTCACAAGCTGTCTGCCTTTTGGAGTGATGTCCACGGTCAATTTTGTTTGGAGCTAATGAGAACTTCACGGAATTGTGAAGTACCTGTATTGGGTCAAGAAGTCAACAGTATGTCTACATGCAAAGACAGAGGGCAAGACCTCATCATTTATTAGAATTCATTCATAAGCTGCAGACAGAAAAACGAATTGGAATTTCTGCTCTACTGTGGGTTTTAGAAATCATACTCTTCAACTGTGGGCTAATGAAAATACTTTTTAGACTGCCAAACAGTCTGTGCCACTCAGACCCATGAACTATGTATATGTCTATAACAATACTAAATTAGCAATTATATGCAAAAGTCTGGCAAAGCAAGCATTTATCCAAACAAGTTATTGGAAACAAAACTCTAATGCCAGTTGGGGCAGCAGCAGGAATGTTGTTTTGTTCTTCGTTTCAGTATTATGTCTGCCAATTGAAAATTATTTTACATTTCTTACCCTGGCAAAATTGCACATGTATGATATATTAACAGTTGCAAAGTGTTTTCTTGACAGAATTATAGTCAAGATGTTATGTTAATTCACTTCCTTTTTTACGACCCTTTAATGTGTTGTTACATGGGCCCATAGAGAAGATCACTCTCAAAACAATGTCTCTCCCTTTTCATAGAAAGTAGATGTTGTTATGTTATTTTTTTTTTTGTTTGTTTGATTTTTTTTTTTTTTTGGGTTGTGCTTTTTATGTTATTTTTCTTTGTGCTGTACAAAATGTAGAGTAGCTTGTATCACCAAAGGTAGAGATGTGTGATGTAATTTTACATCACTTAGGAAATATCCTTTTGAAAAATATTGGACAAACAATCTCCATTAGTATAGAATTTAATAAAGATGAGTATTGATGCATGGCATTTACTGATAGAGTCCTCCAATCCCAGCAGCCAGGTTTCAAATGCTCTGGATACAATTTTAGAGCACACATAGGTGGAGAATTGCCTAGCTATGGTTAGAAAATCCTACAAAAGCATGCCTGTCATGTATCATTGCAACAGCATGTTAAATCCTGCCTAGCCTTTTCATTGTTTGCATACAGTATAACAGGTAAATTAATGCAGGCATTACACACAGCAATGGCAAAAACAGGATCCATGTTTGCTCATTCTTCCCAAAAAATAAATAGCTTCAGTTATTTATGTTAGTATTAGTTTTTGAAAGCGCATTCACTGTGTTGTAACTCTATAAAAAAGTATTTAATCTCAATCATAATTTAAATTAATGACACATGGAAATTTCACCCCAGGTTATAGGGTCTCCTGCGTAAGATCAACTAATTAACTCATTGCCAGAAGAAGTCCTTTTATCAAATTTCTCACTCTAATTGGAAGACAGGATGTTAATTTTCAGTGTCTGCATAACAAGCCCCACACATGCAGTTTGAGTAGTGATTGCAGTGTGGTGTCTTTACCAAACAATGAGTAAACATATTGAAGGAAATATTTAGGAAAATCTAAGTTGTTAGTTAAAAGCATGTGTGTCCATATCCCGACAAGCATGCCATTCATGGTACGCCTGAGTTCTGAAAAACTGTCACATTTACCATTTTTAAATATAAGAAAAGCTGTTAGTTTACACCGCAAAATTGAGGAACAGTCAAAGTTAATATGGGTATATTCATCAGCAAACATTATATGCAGTTATACATTGCTGAAAGTGTGCAGACTTAATAATAGTGTAAAGGGTAATGTCAACAGACTCACATTGCAAAGTTTTATTCCATAGAGTAACATACCATATACCTGTTCTCAGCAGAGATCTGACCTAATGGATACTGCACTGACCCTGCCTTCATTCCAGACTTCAAAGTATCTACTATACAGCAACACCTGTCTCAACAATAGGGAAGTGGCCGTCTGAAAGACCATCTGATTTGAAACAGCCAACTCAGCAGTTCAGGAACTGCTTTGTTTTAATGGTCATAGATTAATGGCACAGTTGACCCTTTTCAGCGAGAGTGGTATGCTCAGCACTTCAGAATAGACATTATATCTGCAAACCAAAGACTTCAAAAATAAGATAGGAGCTGCTGATTGTAAATGACTAACCAATTAAACTGACTTGGAGAAATTGTATGTATAAAAGAGGGCAATTCTTTTAGAGGGGGGCTTTTTTTCTGGTGATTGGTTTGTTTGTCTATAATGCAGTTATGTAACTGTAATGTAATTTGGACCCTAATCTCTAAAATGTACCATTATAAGGAGATGTGGCTTAGCTTAAGTAAGAGATCACAGCAGAACAGATCATTTTACCTAACTTGTTTTACTAAATTAGCCCTTTACAGTTTGGGGTATGTGGTTATATGATAACCTGACAAGAAACACAAAGAGGCATTCAATGTCAAAGGCATCTACAGTAGACAGTGAGTGAGGTTCAGAATTCATGAGTCCAGAATTTGATATGGCCACAGTGAAGGTGCCCCACGAATTGCATCAGACTTTCTTTCCAAATAACTGAATTTAGGAACAACATTGTAAGATTGTAACTTAATGAGTTTGTATTTTGTTTTCTGTTTTTTTGTTTTTTAATTTTTAAAGTCTCTTGTTTTTTTTTTTGTTATTCCTTAAAACACAGAAAAGTGTAAGTTAGCGAGTTGAATTGACCTTCTCACAAGTAAAAATGGAAAATGCCCATCCTTTTTTTTTAAACTATAGCTTCCATTTAACATCAGACATTACTCTACATAAGATATACAATATAATGTAGGCTTCATGTGGGCTTCAAACACAAGAGTCTTGCCATTTACTTTCTCCATTAGATCCAACATCTATATAATTCTTGATGTGCTTTTTCTTTGGAGTTCCCTTGAGGAGGAAAACCTTTTCTTAAATGCAAGCTTTACTGTAGCTTATTAAAATACTTTCTGAGCAGATCTGAGGGACTTTGACAAGGGCCAAATGGTGATGACTAGACGACTGGGTAGGATCATCTCCAAATGATAGGTGTTGCAGGGTGTTAGCAGTCTGCAGTGGTCAGTAGCCACCAAAAGTGGTGCAAGGAAGCAGAATCATGGTTTGCTGAAAAGTGTCATGGATGCTGAAAAGAGTCATGGCTGCTGAAATCTCATTGATGCACATGGGGAGAAAAGGCTGGCATGTGGTCCAATCCCATAGAACAGGTACTACCTGTTGCATATGGAGCTGCATAGCCACAGAGTGCCCATGCTGACCTCTTTCCTTCGCCAGATGCATCTACAATGGGAATGTGAGTATCAGAAATGGACCATAGAGTAACAGAAGAAGGTGGGCTGGTGTGATGAATCGTGTTTTCTTTTACAACATGTGGACAGTTTGTGTATGTGCGTTGTTTACCTGAGGAAGAGATGGCAGCAGAGTTGCAGCAGAATGCACTATGAGGAGAAGGCAAGTCCTGCCATTCATATGCCTGTTACTTTGACATGTACCATTTATGTAAACATTGTCGCAGACCAAGCATAGTCCTAATGGCAACAGTATTCCTTGGTGGCCGTGATCTCTCTCAGCTAGATAATGCACCATACAACACAGCAAAAATTGTTCAGGAATAGTTTGATGAACATGACAAAGTGTTCAAGGTGTCGAGCAGCTAATATCTTGGTTTCAGATAGCACAGGTCACCTTCAGAGGTCTTGTAGAGTTCACATCTCAATGGGTCAGAGTTGTTTTGGCGGTACAAGGGGGGCCTAAACAATATTAGGCAGATGGTTTTAACATTGTGGCTGATGGGTGTAATCTACCTAGGCTTTGTGCAATTACCATGATTGACTTAGTATCATGGAGCAGCACTGGACTAATTATTTTTCACTAGTTCATGGTCTTGGTAATGGAAATGATAAGGCTCTCGTATTCTATCAACTGTTATTTGGTCTAATTCCAGCTCTATGTGCACCAGCTCAATTATGAAGGTCCCTGTCAGCTCAACTGAGTGGAAGCCATTAGTTTCTATGGGTCCTTCACTCACTTACTCAAGTTAAGGTTGCTGCTAAAGTATTGCTGCTTAAGTGAAACATTATCTGTTGTAGCCTTGAAATCCTATTACCATTGTATATGATGACCTTGCGGATGACGATTGTCCATTTCTTAATCTCTATTTTTGTTGCACGTTGTTTTCTGTTGTGAAACCCATTTTGTACACTGTCAGTACCCACTGTATTCCTGACAACTGCAGTGCAGACGTTCTATTTTCTGTGAATCTCAATGTTTCTTAAATTCTCTTTCTAATACTGTAAGGTGTTTTTTCTCACTTAGGGTCTAATGTTGCTTTTCCCATTTATCATTTTACATATTATTTTTTTAATATCTACATTATGTTGTGGAGCCCTTTGATAATGATCTATTACTAAGGAATATTCACATACACACAGATATACAGTACTCACACAAAAGTGGTGAATCTTCTGTGGTTTCCTTTAACAAGAAAACATCATCACCGTTGAGGCTTTTGTGTTCCCTGGGATCATATAATCAATTCAGGCATTCCCGAACTATGATCCATGATGTATCCACATCCACACTGACAATTGATGATATTAATCCTTAAAAGAGATACAGGCCAGACTCTAAAGCAAAAGGAGTTAAGTAAAATGACATGTTGACAACATAGCCTATTTCATCTTGAAAAGCATGCGTTTTCAGAGTTTTGTCTCCCAATCAGCTTAACACATACATTGAGATGAATGGGATACATTATCTTTCCTCCACTTTGAAGGTCAGCCAACTAACTTTTAAAGTTATTGTCCAAAAAAGGACACAGTAGCGGTAGGAAAACATTTCTACTTTCAAGAGCTACCTCACTGGATGTCTGAAATTTCTCATTTGGAGTTGACAGGGTGCTGCTGGGAGCAGAGCAGCATCACTCAGGGACAGCTCTCTGGCTGTGGCTCCTATCTCTCATTTTCTCTCTCTTCTCTGCAAATACACCCCCATACCTACTCACATAACCCACAGAAAGCCAAGTTGCGCAGCAGTGTGAGCTCCCCACTCAGAGCTACACAGCCTGCTGGCAGGCTCACAACAGAAAGTTGCTGTGGCTGTACTTCACAACAGCATCACTGTGCTTGGTGATGTACATTTGCTGCTAAACAACTCCGATTGCAAGGTCTAATGTTGGTAAGTGCCGTATAGATAATGATCAATGATCTAATTCCAGAGAAAGCTTCAGTAGAAATTATAGAAATGATCTTAATTAGGAAGCAAAGTAATCATGTAAACAGGTTGAGTGAGGCAACACAACCTTGCAGAATGTAGTTTCAGACTTTTGATCTAGTAAGGATTTGTGAAAAAGGTTTGGTAAATTTTTCCTACAAGCCTAATGGCTTTTCAATGAGCCATGCTCCATGACAATGCCCTTTATTCCTCAGATGTTCGTGAAGTAATTAATAGTTGACTTAGGGGGATTATACTACATGAATGTGCCTTTGTTTTGGTGACCTTGGAGAGGTTGACTAATCTCTTTAATTGAGTAGTTGTAAACACTATTGTTCCCACTCTGGTCCAATGTCAATTTGCTCATGTTTGTCGACGACTTTTTGCACATCTTCAAGTGTTCAGACCACAAGTGGCCGTTTTATTACAATCTATTTATCTTGAGGCTATTTGGCACCACTAGACATATAATAGCTTCCAGGGGAATGTTTCAGATCAGAAAACCATGCTTATAATTAATGTATTCATACCAAAGGAAGAAAAATAGCTTTGTTTGGAAGTCATATGTAATATTAAAATCAGGTCTGTAGCAGTCTGCATAGCAGCAGGAAAAATGATACTAAATATTCATACTTTAAAAGTATTTCTGCAGTTTCAATGTGATGATGGATTTCCCTGTCTA
This sequence comes from Istiophorus platypterus, assembly GCA_016859345.1. Classification (NCBI taxonomy): domain Eukaryota; kingdom Metazoa; phylum Chordata; class Actinopteri; order Istiophoriformes; family Istiophoridae; genus Istiophorus; species Istiophorus platypterus. The sequence goes on from CM029121.1 coordinate 11,754,308, forward strand.
TGCCCTCCTTGAAAATCCGGTTTCATACATATTTAATAAGGTCCTCTAAACAATTTTTACATTTTGTCATCTTCAATGATGCATACCATCAAACTCATAGTGCTTCATCCCACCCCCATTGTCTGTACCACCACCACACCCAGTTTTTAGACTGCCAACTTTCACAGGTCTGTATTTATCATCAGCTCCAGTTCGAATGGATGGCTGCAGTCCCAAAGCACCTATGATGAAGCATGCTCATGAGATCTATAAGTGAACGAAGACATGAATTTGAATGATATGATTGCTCCTCTCAAAAAACATGTCTAGAGAGTGCAGATGCGCTTGAGCTAAGTGGGATACATTAATCACAACATCCCTGGGGCTGTTTCATTGCATGCTAAAGCAAATGTTCCTGTTCATTGACAGCAATAGAAAATGAAAGTAGATAAGACACATTCTGGAAATAAATCGGTACACACATGATCACTGTGGTTGCACAATAACTCACGCCAAATTAAGATATACCTAGATTAGTTCCACTGTATATTTTATTGTAGAGTATATGTATGTACTGTACAATATTTTTGTAAACATTTAGAAAAAAGTTTGTTCGCCCCCCCCCCAAATGTGGAAATGAGATCTGATGGGCATGTTGTGCAATGATGTAAGATGCCATCGTGCTAAAAGCAGGGAGAAATATGCAACCTCCTATTTCTGCATCCCTATGTATGATGGACCAAGACATTGTACCTGACCCAAATTAACCTGTGCAGTATCACTGAACATCTTGTGACAGTCCATTTCATCCTGACAGAGACACGATAACTCCACTGGAAGGGAACCAACAGAGAGAAAATTTGGAAATTGGCACTTAAGATACAATGACAGTCAGCATTCACACCATCGCCTTTTGCTGTCTCTGTCTCTCCCCTTCTCTGTCATCCACACAGTTTTTGATTTTCGATCACCCAGTTGTCCTCCTCTAGAAGACTTGCAATTCATTCTTTTAAGGCCATTGCTTCCCCTCTCCTCCTAAATTTATCTTACTACATAGGTCACAGACATGCACATGATGGAGATAATATTGAATAGTGAATAGTATCATTTGGTTTCTTTCTCCATCTGCAGCCACAAGCTTTCAGAGAATTCATTAAAGTAAAATCTCTTTTATTGGGAGAAGAGGAAGAAACAGCTCTTTAAACATTAAAGGAGTGAATTTCTGAATCTTTGGTTTTGTATCCAGTTAAATTAATAGATATAAAAGACAACATCTGCAAACTCATCTGTACTTTTGTACATTTGTAAATTTGGAATGACCTGTCTTATTTAAGACAGAATTTTGAACCATGATTATTTTTATTACCTATGCAAAGTAGGTTATTCTCTCATCTGGTTGTTTGTTTGTTTGTTTGTTTGCTTGCTTGCTTGCTTGCTTGGTTGCTTGGTTGGTTGCTTGGTTGCTTGCTTGGTTGGTTGGATGGCTGGTCAGTTGGTCGGTTGGTCGGTTGGTCAGTTGGTCGATTAGTCAGTTGGTAGGTTGTCAGCAGAATTATGAAATAAGTACTGAACCAAACTTGGTGGAGGGATAGGTCATGGGCCAGGGAAGAACCCCTTGAAAGGCCAGACCCAGGAATTCTTTTAATCACTTTCCTTAACTTTGCATGTTTGAAAGCATTTTTCAAGATTTTCATGAAATTCTCATGAAATATTGTATGGATCTTGATGTAAACAATCGGACGTATCTATGGTTTAGAGATCTAGGATTTTGTATAATGTATTGCTGATCCATGTAATAATAAGGATCAGGTGGAAGAAAATACTGAATTTGCATTATGCAGAGCTGTACTTACTATGATTTATGACAAATAAATCATTGATGTTATCAACTGCTTCACTTTTCCTTTTCTTTTTCTATAATAAGTGCTAGACAGACGTGTGTAGCATTGTTTGGCTTTGGCAGAGGTCTGTGCTCTACTGAGGGCTATTCTAGTTTAGTACTGATTTACTTACCGTTTTTTTTGGGTGGGGGGTGTTGGTTTTTACAGCGGTTATCTGTATGTGCTCAACTAATGAAGCAAACAAGGCCTTGTTTGAAATTATGCACATGGCTAAAATGGACCTTTGATTGATGAGACTGCTGGGTTGAAACAATAAAACAAATAACATTAAAGCTTATGCAATAATAAAAGTGCTCAAGTTAGAGTCTGTCCACCGACATAGTGATTAACTGAGAGGGCACAGTAACTCTTAAACTCACTCTAACTCTTCACTTAAAAAACAAAAGAGGTCATTAATTGCTTTTCCTCCCACCCATGTGGTTGATTTAATTTCACATAAGAGCCTCCTTTCTCAGTTGGAATTATTTCGATCAAAAAGCTTCCTCGCTCCCCCTCTCTACCTCTTTTCAACTCAACTATTTATAAAAGTCCCCATCAAACTGCAAAGCAAAGAATTTTACGTTCAAAATATCAACAGGTGCAGCAAGTTGTCCTGAGTATTTGTTACATTGTGTCCTCTGCCAGACAAATTGACTGTAATATAGTTTAAAGGATTAGTATCATTAGCTATGTCAGATAATGAAACCCGAGCTTATACAGATGGCACTCGCCGCTGCCAATGCCTTGATGATAAATATTGTAAACAGAGCAGGATTCAGAGGACAAGGACTCTCCTGGATGTGTGTCTGCTATCCTATAATCAAGTTCAAATTCCATTAACAGAGCCCTGTCTTCAGCAAAATTTCTCCCTCATTAAAAGGTTTAGAGACTGCACCACTTTCCCGTATCCACTCCCACAAGAAAACGTGCTCCGGCCTAATTCATTTACCCGTGCTTCCTATACACACCGACGGTATAATTGCAGTGGTAATGAACATGCAAAAGCAGCAAATTGGGATGGGAATAAAATTAGCAGCCCAGCAATGCTTGTTGCTCCTTATAACCTAACCAGTATCACTCAGTATATATGATGATGGACCCCCCTCTTACAAACAGCTACATACACACACAAATGCATAGCAAATATTACCACAAACTGCTATTTCTGCTCTGTCAGCACAGCTGAGTTTCCTGGTAGGCCTGATTAGGGTAGCTCTAGCCAGCCTCTAGCCAGTGTGCTGCTGATACTCCTGAGGCCCAAGGGGGGTCCTCAGGGCTCCCTCTGCCCTCTGTAGTCAGCTATGCAAAGCTACAGCTCAAAGTCACACGACTTAGGTCACATGGGTTTTTAGTTAAAAAAAAAAAAAAAGCCCATTACATGTTTATCAACAACAGAAAGAAAATAGGGGAGCTTTCAAAAAAGCAATTACCCATAATATTCCAAAGTTGCATAATAGTATTCATTTTTCATGGAAGGGTTAGAGGGTGATATTAGAGCCAAAAGAGGGAGCAATTTTGATCAGAGGCTGAAATGGATAAATGGTAGAGAGAATGAGGGGATGGATAAACATTCCTGTCCTTGAAGTAAATATGTTTCCAGGAGACGAGAGAATTATACCACGACATCACTGTAAGGAGCTGAAGATCTGCACATAGTGTGCTTTGGCTGTGGAAGTATAAATTTTAAAAAGTTTTTCATCTGTATAACCACTGTTCTGAAGAGTTAACAGAGTATGTATCAAAAATGCATCAAGAGGTAAAGTGTCCCAGTTTAATCAACAAGACTGAGAATACAGTCACAATAATGGCTCCCTGAAGCCAATAGCACTGTAGAAGGCTCACAAGACAGAGGGTTAGGAGAGGTCCAGAGTAATTGGGATTCTTCATCCTAGAAGAATGGATATCTGTACAAAATTTCATGGTTGTTCATCGTATAGTTGTTAAGATGTTTTGCCACAATTTTGACTACAAACGCACAAAGCGAAGATTCACTCATTCTATCAGGTTTTTTTTTACCCACTTACTCTATTTCTGAATTGAGAGCCTTGACAGCTTCTTGTAACATTAAGTAAAAAACAGGGAAACATCTTAGATGAGTCCATTAGTCCATCACACACAAAAGAAACATAAATCCTTCACATTCACATATTGTACATACCAAGTCAGTACAAGGAGAAACCAGAGCATGCAGGGGAAACTAATATCACCACTGGAAAGAACATGCAGTATCTGCCAAAAAGATTCCTGCTGAGAATAAAACACCTTGTTGTGGTGAGGTGAGAGTCCTCACCACAGGAACCACCAGAAACCAAAGGCGGAGAGGTTCAATAAAATTAATGTATCAGTTTTATATTGAGTTTCTGCACAAGTGAAGCACCTACCACAGAGCAACATAGACATAATTTAAGGCAAATAATTATCCAGACCTATAGAAGACAAATAGTTCCTGCACACAGTTCATGAGCACTCAGAATGATGAATCTTCTTAGAGTTTTCCACCAGTAATCCCATTGCTTTGGATCAAATGTGCCCCAAATTTTTACTTTGCTCCTAGGTAGAGCTGTCTGTTCCTCTGACCTAATTAATGCTATTCACTTTGCATGTAATGAGGCAAGAGCCCCAACTTCATGGTGGCTGACATGTGCCTCTTTCTCAAAGGACGATGCAAGAATAGGGATTAAATTGCATTAGCTGCATAATCATTTCCCTTGAAATGGATTATGACAAAAATTTGTTTTCTTAGGCTATGTGCAGTAATCGACTACTAATACCAGTAATAGAATTAGTAATACTATACTCAATGTATGACAGATTTTTGTCTGTCTAAATCTGCTGTACTCTAAAACTTTACACCCCGACAAATACTGTAATATAACATACTGTGAGATTAAAAGCTATTTCATGCAAGCATGCTCTCCACAGCCCATTCAGCATAATGCAATGCAAGATAACACTGTGAACTATGATTAATAGCTGTTTGCCTCAAGAATTAGAGATTATTATAGAGGACAGTGCATTTGTTGTAAAAAGGAGTGGAGACCTCGTCTATCCAAAATGGTTTTGTTTTTCTGAGTTTTTTGGGATCTGGAACTAAGTGTCTGGCAGCAGCTCTTACTCACCCAACCTTGAAAAAATAGCACACTGCAGCATGATTACGCCTCTCACATTTTCACAAACTGTCACAAAAACAACCAGCAGAGGACACACATTGCTTCAGGGAAAAATATGCATACAAGATATTGTTTCCTTTGAAAATACATTGGAGACCTTTTGCTTTGGTATCTTGCCTTCTGAGTGTTGTTTTTGCAATGCTAAGCACAGCAACATGTCTTGGAAAAGGTTAGAGTGACACTGTCAGTACTGATGGAAGAGCATTAGTCAGCTATCACTCACAAGTGACAAAACCGATCAGAATCACCGAGACAAATTTGGTTTAGGCTTGCAATTACATATGCTTGATAAGCATCGTTACCCTGGTAAGGTGTTGGGTGCATTTGTGTGCCTACAGAGTCATCTTAAATGACTTGCAACAGGATTCCTGTGGTCTCACAGCAAGACGGTTCTGAGTTTGAACCCCAGTCCAGCCGGGGAATTTCTGTTTAGAGTCTGCATGTTCTCCCAATTACTATGTGGGTTTCCTTCAGGTACTCCAGTTATTTTCCTCAGTCCAAAGACATGGAAGTTGGTTTAATTGGCAACTCTAAATTGCCTGTAGGTTTGGATGTGAGCGTTACTCGTTGTTTTTGTCTGTATGGCCCTGTGATAGACTGGCAATGTGTCCATAGTGCATCCCTTCTCTCACCCAGTGTCAGCCGGGAATGGTTCCAGCCATTCCATAGCTATGCGATGGATGGATGGATGGATTGATAAACATGTCTGTGATTCATTTTTACCAAAGCACAAAGGTGTGACATGTAATAGCTGAATGTAATCACATCCTGATTGGGAAAACGTGTCTCCCTATATCCAAATCAAACATCATTTCATTTGTATGTCTGAGTGACCAAATGTATCAATGTTATGTTTCACCTGGGAAAATGTCTTTGACACAGGTTGCCTAATATCATGAGAACATATGGATAACTTATTTAATGGCACCAATTCTATTTTTTTGTCACTTCCTTCCACACCTCTCTGTCTTTCACAAAATAAGAGATACACACACAGTATGAGGCATTCAAGTGAAACTGTGGACTTGCAAAGGATGTGGACCTGCAAAATTAGAATTTTCTTGGTAGTGCACTTAAAGTCAGGATGTTAACATTACTCCTTTGAAGTAAGCTCAAAAACAGGTCAGGAGCCACACTGAAACTGCTGGAATCCATTTCGACAACGAGAACTGGCAAACAGTCGAGTGACTCTAGGTAAACCCTGCAAACAATAAGTGTTTCTTTCACCAAGTCCATATCAGTTGTGGAGCAAGGTGGGACCACAACAGTGCGGCTTCTTGTTGTTCATGCTTAATTAAATTTGTTCATCGACTCCCTCAGTAATTAAGCTCTGGTGTATTTTCTTTTAACTGTGGATCATCTCTTGGGTGCAGACATCCCATTAGGATCAGCAGGATCTCCAACGGAAGGATGTGTGGCTTTCAACTTGAAACATTTCCAGAATGGCAACCCAGAAGTCTCTGAACTCAGACTTTTGTCTCACTTTTTAACCAATTTCCGTGTTTTCATATCCCCAGGCTCAACAAATTAAGTTTAGATTCTCAGCAACTCAACCCATGTTTTCCTCAAGTGTAAACTTTAACACCTTCTCCACTTTGGTGTTTAACGTTTAGAGAATTCAGCCTGTATCCTCAGGAATTACATCTGTATTGGAAGATTCCACACCTCATAATTTATATCGCAGATGTTCTGTGTCAGTCAAAGAAGTATGTAAGTGTTCCTTATATAACTAGGTGGAAAGTAAGGATGCTTGGGCATGTAGTCTGACTTCTCCCTGGGAGACAAGAGTGTTCCATCACAGATGTGCAATTAACACTCACCTTTCACCAATTGTAATCTTTATACTTCAATTATAGTTTATTTGCTATAACCACAAACTTTCCTCAATCTTGAGGCTTCTAACTGATATTTTATATTAAAAACAGATCAAGTTATGAGATGTAATGTGATGGTGGTTTGCATCTAGTTATGCTCTCACAGGTAATCATCACCCAGTTCTGCAGTTACTCTCACCTCTTTACAGCTTTTTAGTATCTTTAAACTTATACTGGTTCTCTGAACAAAGAAAGTAACTGCTTGATTCACCTAGTGCATCATTTAGCTGCCAAAGAACATGTTATTTCCCTCAGGAGTTGGTGGATACCAAATCATAGAAAAAAAGTGAGTGAATACTGGATTCACATTGGTCAGAAGTTAATGAATGCTAACATCCTTATTTATGAAGGATGTGTATATAAGCACTCCTTACATGTTTGCTAAGTTCGCTATTTTATGGTTGATGTTGTAGGTATACGTGTAGGAGGAGAGAGAAATAGAAGCAGTAGAAAGTTATATAATTTTAACCCAAAAAAACATAAAAGCCTGTTATGGCCTTTCATTTCCACATGCTGTATATTTACAGCAATTGTATCAGACTTCCATCTCAGTTTGATCTGGAAATTCTGCATAATATACAGTATGTCGAACAGAGAACGCTTCTCTAGTGCTTTTCTTATACCACCATTTTTTTAAGTCTGTGATATGAACTTGACAGCCATTCTGCTTGCTATGTACTTAGCAAGGGAATATGCAGTAAAGGAAAAATCATTTTAATCCTAACTGGGGTGCCATGCTGTAGAGTCTTATTAATATGTAATATTGCTGGATTACTGGATCTACAGGCAGCTTAGTTTGTTCGCCCAGAATAGGGTGTTCATCCATGACAAGCAGGTGTATCTGCCAGTCTCCAGCTTGCTACAGCATTAACAAGCTTGCATGGGAGCCAAACATAGAACATCAGACACAAGGGAGTGAGGGCTGTCGATTGAAGCCAATGTGCATCCACATAATTCCGGTCATGTCATTGCTAAGACAAATGATGTGTGACATGTGAAAACATGTGTTTTGAAAGCTCTCATCTTGATTGTACAAAGGTCAAATTGTACTGTAAAGGGGAGGAAGCTTCAGTCCATGAGTCCATGTGTGTTGTAAGCATTTGAAGATGACTTACATTGTCACAATGGAAAGAGGCGGCCAGGGGGGTGGAGGGGAGTGAGCGGCTGTGCAGTGAAAGGAAGAGCAGATGACAGTTGTGTGGAGGGTTTTTTTTGGCTTCTCACTGGTGGCCAGGTGAGAGCAGGTGAGAGTCCTTTCTCCCTGTGCTGACATTTGTTCCCATGTGTTTACCAGTGTGCTGTGCATTCGGTTTACCAACAATTCAGCTCCCTTCTAGAGTGGATATGCTATAACTGCAAAGGTAGTTTTCAATGATTGTATTATGCAGTGATTTAAACTGCCTACACATGATCTCTGATAGTCTGCAGCTGTAGGTTTTTCAGTTCTCTGATAGCCTGTATCAGCATTTGTTATTATCTATACTGTGTCAGTGAAAAGCCTTCTTCCTGGTACCATCAAAGGAGGGCTAGGACTTTTGAATCCTGTCTGTCAAAATTCAGATGGACCCTTTGGGAGCAGTGTCATTCATCTGTGTTCAGTCAATAGCTGACGGCTCAGTTCCCCCATTGATTATTAACTGCGAGGGAGGCGAAGGGGGACGACAGGCAGGCCTTTTGTTCCCTCTCCTGAAGGAGGGCTGCCAGCAAAATAACTCACCACAATTAAAATCTCAATACATCAGCTGGAGTTTACTTTATGTTGGAGCCCAGCTGTTATCTAAAGCACTCGGTGAAAAGGAGACAGAAGGGTTCCAAATGCACAGAGATGCTTATGGAGCCAATATTGGTTACCTGCTTGATTTTTCTCAGTTCTTGTCTTGTTTAGTGCTTTTCCAGTCTTTCCAGTCTCTGCTTGTTTTTTTTTTTTTTTTTTATTTTGCGTGTGCAGAATAGGTTTATCCATCTAATCAACAAGACACTAGATAGGGTTTTTTAAATAGAAAAATACTTTATCCGTGTACAAAAATAGTGAATACATTCATTTAAAGAATGAATACTAATGGAGATATAGCTCATCTAACAGAATGGAACCATTATACAGAGGTTGAGTTCAGGGTTATAGGTTCAAGACAGCTCAGTGGCAAAGGTCAATAGAAAGGTCAGTACACTCATTGCACTTTAACCCAACAGATGATTGCTCATCATGACAATTAAGTCTCTTTGACAAAACAAGGAGCTAAGAGGACAAGGGTAGAGCCTGGAGGCATGAACTTCAGCTTGCTCTGTCAACTTCCATAGCCCTCTGTAGCATTAACCAGCTAACAACCTGTCATAACATTAGCAAGTGAATATCTGGAGGTTCGGATTACAAATACATCACCACAATTTAGCCATGTTGTGCTGAATGTGCTAGCCGTCCCAACAATGTGATGTGAACACAAATGGAGCTGGTTGGAACATGCTGATAAATGCACTGTCCAGTTTTTCCATCTTTTTCTACCTTTTGTGACTGTATGAATATAACAGTTCATTCCCACAATAACAAGCAGCCAATACCTGAACAGCAATGAGCCACGGAATAATAGAACTTGGATTGAGGTCAGATTTCACCCTGCATTCATCCATCGAGGCACCATACCTGTGTTTAATGTGAGCAGTGTACAGAAGGAAGGACTTCAATGGATAGATGCAGCAAGTAATTCAGGCACTGCATGGAACTTAATGAGGGATAGAACTCAGAGAAACCACTAAAGCCCCCCCCCCCCAGTGGATCCAGCTCTTTTATAGAGCTACACTGCCCTCCAACAGGTCTGAGAAGTACTACATCGGATGTTTGGATACACTTATGCTTTGATAATATCCTATTTTGTTTTTAGGAATGCTAGGCATTCTCTCTGCAATGCCAGGTTTCAATCTGCATTATTGTTCATTTCATCGTTGTGTGAGAATTAGGATTTCATAGTCAATATCCCTTAAGATGAGCGGTCTTCTTAATAGACAGGTCAAAACTGTATTTATTTTAAGGTAAACTATTTGCAGAAATGCTGGTTGCAGGTTCTTGCTGTATATGTTTTGCAAAAGCAGAATGAGGAATGCAATCCTGGGGAATTCAAACAATTTCATCATATATACCTGAATGTGGGTGATCTCGCATCTCAGTGTCTCTTTTCATCTTCTTTTTACGGATGATAAATGCAGTTAGTAGAACAGACAGGCCTGTGAATAGTGATCTGTTGAAAACCTGGCTTGCATTGTGATGTGTCAACTTGATAGGTAGTCAAAAAATCATTTCAAAACATTCCATAATTATACAGATTCAGAGCTGAGACACAACCTAGAATATACATCAATTCCGTAGCTCTGTTTTCTTTATCTGCAGATCACATGTATAGTATGATGTATCTCATACATAATTGCTTTATATCAATGAATTATTCTTGCCACATGTTCCAAGAAATTCTCTGAGATCATATCAAAGCAGGTCAAACACAGTGAGGTTTGCTTTCTAGCAACATGTCTAAATTTAATACTTAATGCACCATTTTTCCTCTCCAGCTCTCAGCATAAAACACACCAGATGGCAACAACTGTAAACCTACCTTTAGATGTCACACGACTTGAGGATCCCATTCCTTTAAGTGTTCTTTGAACATTGCCGATAATACTCCACGTAGACTCGGTATTTATCTGCATGTCATGTTACAGCTTCACCAGGCTGCAGGTTGTGCCTCTGCCCTTTTAAAGGAAAATATAACAAAAATCCTTTTTTTTTACAGCCTGAGAGCTTTTTTACATTTTTTATCATCATTATTATATTTATTACATTTTACTTACCCTCTTCACTGATGCAGCAAAAACAGCTGCATCTAAAATATCATTTGGAGGTGAGAGGGAAGGTTAACATCTGCAAATTGTCCATCACAAACATCTACAGATGTCAACAACTGCTAGCTCAATACTGTAATGTGTATTTACAGTATTTACTTTTGTTTTCATTTTACCAACAGAGGTTTATAAATATCGGATTGGTGGACAAATTTCTTCGACAGGAGGTGCACTGAGGCATGAATCTCATCTGTGACCGAAATTCCATATGAAATTTTGATTCCATTGGTTGCACAAAAGAATTTAAAACAAGTCCATATAAAAATTACAAGAGCATTATCCAGGGCTTGTAAGTGATGATCTAATTGAGCAGCATTATAAATATCAGAAAGATTCATATCCATTCATGCATTAATTAAGTTATTTATTTGGAAACCTGAAACACTATTTAAAGTAGTTTTTGTCAACATAATGATTACTCCCTAGACACAAGCATAAATCATGATTTTATTCGTAAGATCAAGGTCACAGTGTTCATTTTGATTACCCTGACTTCTTTACCTTTGGCAATTTATGTCACGCTGCATCTTAAAATTGAAAAACAACCCTCCACTGGAATTAAACATTAACATTCAAGCTGGGATTCTCGACAGAATATAATCTCGTGAAAAAAAACCAAGGGCAGTCAAATGTGTCGAGAAGTGGCGGCAGTTGATCTGTTTAGTCTGTATACTTTAATAGGAGGGTTGATGAGTTTATGAGCAATGCTGCACTATTGATTTTGTGATTCCAACAGAGCAAAAGCAATCGAAGGGTGTCCTTTTACCTTGTCAGATGTCACATAAACAGAGTACCTTTTCTCATACAGTTTGTCTTTCCTTCTCAAGAGGTAATGTCACAGAGAATGATCCTTTAACGCTGATCAATTCTGCCCCCTGACACCATCATGAGAACAATTAACTCCTGTTCCACTCCTGGACAGAGAGACATGGGGGGAAAGCTAGTTCTGTGGACAGATAGGCTTTGTTCTGAGTGTCGGGTTGTGTGCCAGAATATCCAGTCTTAGTCCTATTCCGTAGCCCTGTGTGTAATGTGTCTGGCACTGTAATCAAGTGGGCTCCAGATTTTTATCCACCCTACTAGAGTGGCTTTCAAACTTCTCTGAGAGCCCTTTTGTTTTGTGACCCACAATAATTTAATGGACTTTTGTGCAGTCTTATCAAGTAAAATTTAGTTTTCAGGCTACAGCTAACCTGTTACAGTGTTTTATTCAGCTCGCCACATACTGCAGAGACCAGAGCGGGCTATGGCAGCATAACACGGCCATAATTTTGAAATAAGCTTTTACAGAATCATTTCTTGACCCAGTTTAATCTCCCCATGAGTAATTTTTGGGTTTTTACCCAAACGCTCTCTAACATGTTATTTTTGCATGCAGATCCTGGCCACAGCTAATTGTCTATGGTGCATTAATTATCATTTCAGACAACACACAAGTGATAACACTAGACAGCGACAAAATAAGCCTCCAGATGTCCCTCAGGGGTGTGTTAATAAGGAAAAAAACAAAGAGAAATTACAGCATAACAGACAGAGATTTCCACTCTCTCTTACTATATGATGAAGTACCACATCTCCACGAATGTATCCAAGCATTCACATGCCATTATTTCCTAATACTATCATCTGTGTGAGTTTGGCTGGACACATTTCTCCTCTCTCTTCTCTCCTCTCTCCTCTCTCCTCTGCGTGGCATCTTCCCATAATCATCTTATGCTCTCCGACTCACTCTCATACAAATAGCAGCAATGTGTGTGCAGAGTGGACTGGAAGATAGCAGAATCACAACTGATGGAAAGACAAAATGAGAGAGAGAGGATGAGCTTACTCATCCAGGCCATCTCTGCCAAGACAAAACAAACCCAGAGAGTGAAAATCATCTTATCAGGGCGATAGCAGGCAAATAAAGGGAGACTGTCAAGAAATTATCGCATTGGTATTCAAGCCATGACTTGCTGTGTCTTGTCACAATAAAACAGAGGGAATGCAAGTGCAGGCTCAGAGAGTGTGAGGCAGAGAGAGAGAGGGAGAGTGGGAGAGAGAGAGAGGGAGAGAGAGAGGAAGAGAGAGCTGTTGATCTGTTTAGCCCGCTTGCTTCATGCCACTGCAGTGCATCTCCTCCGAAATGGCTGTATTTGAAATCAGCTTTATAGAGTTGAAGACACTGCAGAGCTGTGTGTGCCCGGGCATGCCTTTCAGACCCAGGAAGAGTAGACTTCACGGATGAATTGTGATTGCTTACGGACACAGCTAAACGCAAAACATTAATCACAGATAGTGGTGTCTTTCAAAAAATGCTCGTCAAAAAACAGTGGAGGATCAGAGACAGGTGCCGGGCTAAGACAAAAAACAGAAGCCAAAGCGTAAAAAGAGGGGGACAAAGAGTGGGTGAGCCCTAGAGTAAATAAGGTCCGGGCTATATGTAGTTAAAGGTATAAGAACACTTCATTTTGTCTCCTAGAAAGAAATTCTGCAGCAGAGAGATTGTGCGTACTTGAAGAGAGTGTTGTTTGCAATTTTAATGCAAAGCACAGCTCCAGTGCAACCTGTCTGAGACAGCAGGGACTCTCTCAAGTGGCACTGATAGGGACCGTCTGTGAACCTGCCTGTGGATCACTGTAAACCCCGCACCTGCTCATGAGTGTATCATGGTGCCCCACTGCTTTATATGCACATTTGCATACACCTCGACACATGCTGAATGTATGCACAATTATGGACTATAATTTATTATGTGTCCTGAGTTATTGAGTATGTGTACAGTGATAAGGCAGTAGAACATGCTGATTGAATATGGAAAAACATGCATCTCCATTAATTTATCCACACATCTAATTACTGATGAACACAGCAACAAATAATCAAAAAGGAAGGTACAACTTTAATTAAATAAGACTTGCAAAAACATTAAGACTCTGAGATGGAGGGCAGGATGAACTTCCCAGCAAAACCAAAGACATCTTTAGATAGGAAACGTGCACGCCCTATCACTTTCCTTTGTTTGATACATACTTTTCGTGGCTTTTTGCCCTAATTGACTTTCATGGCAGAAGTCATTTGTAATTAATGGTGGTTTTGTTACTCATCTATATCCCTGAACCTTGACGAGACCGATCGATAGCTCTGCCTGTAGCCTGCTCTGTGAATTCACTCCATCTCTCTCTCAACACGGCAGAACCCCACTTTCCACACATTCATTATAACTCCCTCCAATAGGAGGGACTTTCAGTCCAATAGGAGGGACTTATAGTCCAATAGGAGGCAGTTATAGTAAAAAGTACAGGGCCTTTGTTAATTTTGTAAAAAGTTTACAAAACACTGTTCGCTGTAGGGATACAAGAAGCCATGTGCTGCATGATTCATTTAAACCTGTTGCCCTTTTTTTTCTTTTTGACCACTTGGTTGCCTAAACAGAACAGTGAAATATTGTCTCCTACTACAGCTGATACTGATGGTGAACATGTTAGCAAACAGTTTATGAGAGCTGTAAGACTGAACCGAAAGAGTTGCAGACCAAACGCTATAGTGGTGAGTGGAACCGCAGGTGATAATTCTCAGTGGCTTTGGCAAGAAGAGCAGCACAACACGCTCACAGTACAAAGGGTCATTCAATCCACTGTTAATATAAAAATATTAATTAGCTTTAATTTTTAATTTAATTTTTTTTTATATTACATTCCAGGTTGATTTGGTGACACCTGTGATTACTGGTGGTAACGACAAGTGTCTTTAATGAAACAAGCCCCAGAGCTTCATCTGAAAAAGGACTGAATGCAAAAAAACAAACGCTATTGCTGGAAGAAGACTGGCCATAGAAACTTTTGTTAAAAATTGGATTTTATGTACTGAAAATTGTATTAAGTAATAATTTAGTAAGTGCTTCAAATTTAAACATGAAAGTCTTTTTACAGGACTCTGTTAAGTACAACCGCACTTATAAAAATTCATTGTAGAAATCCTTTTGCTGCCCCAGAAAGAGGAAAATGACATTTGATAAACTGCCTCAAGTGACATCACTATGAGTCTGATGATGAATCATGTCCAGGTGTGTGGAGCTTACCAAACTCGTTTAACTCCTCATCTACACTTGAGGTTATATTACCTGCTGTTAACATGAGACACCTACGTCTCAGACCAAGATTGGTCCGGTTGCATGGTATGGGTAATGTAGATGCCATGTGTTGACAAGAAAGAAAAATGTGTGGAACAAAGAAAAGACGATATCGCTGGTTCTGCTGCATCAGTTTTCATCCTTTTTTCTGTCTGTTTTAAGCCCAATGTCTTCTCATGTTAAAGAAGTGCAATTCCAAATGAATGGCATTCTCTTTTAGGGATATTAACTTTAACACTGATATCATGAACCAGAAATAAGCCCTCTGCCAAAAAAAAAAAAAATACATTAGAAAATGTGCCAGCTGACTGCACCTGACTGCTTCCTTTCTTTCCTGCCATGCAGAGAGATTTACTGTTGCATCCCTCTGCTTATTGCACTTTTGTTCCTCAGTTCATATAGGTCTCCCAGTCTCCCAGTTCCCTCCCTGTACTTCTAGTCAGCTCAGGTCTTTATTTGATTTTATGTCTCTTTCAGACAAGTGTCTTTCAATCATTCCCCTTAGGGTCATACCCCTGAGTTGTTCACTGCACCACTAAATTTACGCCTCAGTAAAAACAGAAAAAAAAAAATCTAATCCACAGGAAAAAAAAAAAGAAGAAATAAGATGGCATGAACAAAAGAAGGGGGAGGGAGAAAGAAAGATGGGGGTTAACTCTAGACACTAACCACATTTTTCCTGAAAGGTCACTTCACAGTGAGATGGCAGCCCTGTGCTATTCTTCTAATGTTCCCCATCATAATAGGTCCTGATTTTCATCTTCCATTTCCTTTATTTTTGGGAGTCACCCATTCATTTGGTACTGGGAAACTTTCCTTTCCTCGCCTTGACACAATATCAATCACAATAGTGTCACAAGCAAATCTGGACAGCAGCACCGGTGTTAAAAACAAGCTTATCAGATGAGACGAAAAATGAACCAGCTGCCTCTTACACTTAAATCTCCAACGTGTAATGACATGAACAGGTGTACGTGAATGACACAAACAAATTAGAAGATAGGGAATGTGTGACAGGATGCGCAATCACCTTGTGTTAGGGCCAGGAGGAATGGCACAGTATACTGTTTTATCAACACTCCTATAGCTCACACACACGCACACACACACACACACACACACACACACACACACACACACACACACACACACACACACACACACACACACAAACACACACACACACACACACACACACACACACACACACACACACAAACACACACACACACACAAACACACACAAACGCATACACACACACACACACACACACACACAAACATACAGACACACTCGTACACACTCTGGATGGCTGCTAAGGAGCCTGAAGAGCGGAATGAGGTTGCTGTAAAAGCAATTTCCTCATGAGAGAAAGGTTTCATAATTCTTGTGAGACAAAGCATCTGGGATGTTGGAGGACAGATGGGGAAAACCGTATGAAATTCAGCAATGTCCTCATTCACTGCAACTGTGCTTTGGGTAACCTTTCTCTTGAAAGTTTCTCTGATGTATTTCCCCTGTTTTTGAGGGACTTCACATAAATCATGGTTGACAAGCAGTGAGGCCTTCCTGTTGACGACAGCATTTCAAATGTGGAGTGTGCCTACAGGCATAATGTATTGAGCTGGCAATAATGCATGTATCAAGTCGTCTCCTCCACAGCAAGCCTTCTTGATCACTTATCACTAATGAACTTGCACCAATCATAGAGATCAGGTCATATCCATATCTTTATCTATCTATCTCTCTCTCTCTCTCTCTCTCTCTCTCTATATATATATATATATATATATATATATATATATATATATATATATATATATATATATATATATATTAGTATATTATATTACTCTTAATTATATATAAGTATATTGATAAATATATATAAATATATACATACATGTATGATTAAGAATATCTTCAGCAAATTAACCAATTTGTCCAAAGTTACGGAACAACAACAGAAAAAATACTTTCAGTGAATATAAAAAATACATAAAAAATGAATTTCACAATTATTTGTGACCTTCTGATGAATTTAAATTAGCTCCTCAAACAAAATTTAAACAAATAAAGCTCACCTCTTACTCATTTTCAGTGTTCGTGGTTTTACTGCATAAAAAAGAGCGAGATCGTTTCAAGTTTTGCTTTTCACAATTGAGAAGACAAGAGAGCTATCTGAGAGCACCAGAAATATCATCATCAAAAAACATAACAATTCCAAAGGCTAAGGGGCAATAGCCAAGGAGCTCGGAATCCCTGTTTCAATAAGTAAGACACAGTCTTTCTTGGATAATGTTCTATGGACAGATGAAACCATAAAGCTCTTTGGGAATGCTTTGCTGGCTGCTTTGGTGCCTCTGGTACTGGAAGAACTGTATGTATCAAAGGAATGATGGAATCAGAAGATTACAAAGGTATTTTAGAGCAAAATGTGTTATCCGGTGTCACAAAACAAGAGGGTCTTGGGTCTTTTGGCAGGACAATGACCCAAAGCACGAATCCAGCAGGACAAAAGAATGGTTTAAAAGGAAAGAATGGGCTATTTTAAACTGGCCAAAAATGAGTCCTGACCTAAATCCCATTGAAAACCTTTGGAGAAAGCTGAAATCTGCGATTCCAAAGAAGACTGCTGCAAATTAAAGGCAAAGAAAAGTGGCCAAAATTATAGGCCAACGTTAAGAGGCCGCAATTGTTGCCAAATGTTCTGTAACAACCATTTTTTTGTTTTTTGTTTTTTTTATTCTTTTCTTCACTTCCATTTTATTAAAATAATTTGATTAGACACATTGGTTAACTTTTGATTTACTTCTGAAGATATTCTGAGTCTGTATTTATAAATACATATATAGATGTAGATACACATCATTCTTCCACCACATCAAAACCAGTATTGTGGTGTTCAAATGCATAACATTTCTTCGTGGTATTTGCATAAAATCCATTTGATATATGCTAGATGCCCAAGTTGTGCTCTTTGTAGCCCAAAATCCTTTCCAAAGTGTACTATCCAACCCCGAAAAAATGGGTTTATTGTGCATTATCAAGGAGAAAATATCCAGCCAAGCGAAGGATATAAACAGCAGCTCAACTCTGCTATTATGTCCAAACATGGGAATGCTCGACTGAGGCATGACTCTCTGATTTCAAAAATGGTCGTAGGTGGTAAAATGCTAGAGCAGAGCCAGAGGCCAGCCTCAGGGCCAGTAATATTCATGCCTTGTCTTTCAGTCTCCCTCTCTCTTTTTCTCTCACCCTCTATCTCTATTTGGTTGCAAAGCTTAACACAAACAAATCTTCAACACTATCACTTTCCCAGCTGTGCCTTTGGCTGTCATTTTAGTATCTTGGAATTATTAATCAATAATACTGACTTTAAAATCACCGGTTGGAGAACTTTTTATTCCTCCCATCATTTTACCCTATTATCTAAACTGTGAAATATTTTTATATCCAACCAGATATAACCAGAAGATATTGTTATATCTTATAGAAATGTCAACATATGCATTTGCAGATGAATATCAGTTTTCTGATATTTAGTTACATGTTAAAATTATCAAAATAAAACATAACATGTTACCATGCACAGGGCCGCCATAGAATGTAATGGTGTGGATTGAATAGTATTGCAACTTTTCAATAAAAAGCCAGCCTTTGATATAATAAAGAGTAAGTATTACCTAGTGAAATATTCTATTCAATATTAATGACAAACAGGCCAGTAAATTTGAAAATGCCAACAGAGGCACTAGAGAGAAGGTCATATAAATGGAACAATGGTTTAAACTCATCTGGGAGGGAGAAGAAAGTGTGGTTGTGTGATCATCAACCATCAGATTAACAAAAACCTCCCACTCTCCTCCACTCTTCTTTATATACCTCCCCTTGGGTTACCGTGTTCTTCAACAACCACCGCATTTTGCAGAGTAACACAACCGTTATCATGAATAACTCTTTTCCAAGAAGAAGTTTTTTGAAATCTTGATTTAATGCAGTTAGCACAATTGTGTTGTTCACAGTTGAATTTCACTTAATCAAAAGCTGCTGGTGCCATTTTTCATTTGACGCACAATCTTCTTCGTTCATCATAATTATGGTTATGCTGTACGCAGTGACATTTGATTTTTTTGGCAACTTGGGGGCAGTGGTACAAGCTGTAAACACAACAATTACATGCAGGTATTGTGACCTAATAAACTTTATACAGCAAATGTTAGTAAACTGCTCCCTGTTACCACATCCAGCAGATATATGCAATGTCAGCATTAATTTAGAGTTTTGTTCTTGGCCATTCAAGTCAAATTTTATTCTGATTTATCCAAGATCAGAAATTAAAAATTGCCCCATGGGGTTCTAAAGCCTGTACAGCATACACCACCCTGGAAGACGCTCAAATCGGAAAAGGAAAAACTTGCACCAGAAAAAACCTCAACAAATGTAGGTTGAGAATTGACCCTTTTTTACAGACTGGTTTGGGCTCAGCCAAACCCAGAGCAAAACATTTGTATCTTTAGCTGCCAAGTTTTCCACCATATCTATTAGCAAATTGCAAACATTTTCTGTGTGTACTGCTTGGTGTCGATCCGGGACCATTGGGTATACTGGGCTTTTTTGCTAAAAACAGTTGCCTTGAAATGATACTGATGACAGACATGAGAGGAAATGTAAATAGTAGAGTTGCAGACTGTAAAACCAAACAATGACCTAACAGATACAAAAATGCTCCGTAGAGCTGAGAGGAGCTGCAGAGTTGGGTGATTCTCTGTGGATTTGTGACTAAAGTGCCCCTTTGAAACTGCATATAGTCCTTTAATCCACTGTTAATATAAATAATATTGATTAGTGCAGCTTTAAAAATTCAGTTATGCCTAATATTTAAAATTAGGCACCCTTACATAAAGCCAGATGCAGTATTGTGCAAATCTCTGCAAAATCTTTTGTCAAGCCGTAAAATAGAGGTTTTTTAAGTACTGATGAATAATTTAGAGGTTTTGGCTGACGAGATTTCAAAGGTTTGGCAGAAATAGATGAAAATGCAAAACAAATGGGTAATATGAACTCTTGAACATGTGTGTGTGTGTGTGTGTGTGTGTGTGTGTGCCTGTGTGTTTGTGTGTATTTTGGGGGGGGGGGCTGTGCGGGACAAGCCGATTGGAGTCTCTGCGTTCCTGCACTGTCAGATCAAAAGGCCTTTCTGGGACACCTGCAGCAGCAGTGTCTCCAGTGATAAAGATGCCACTCTCCCTGCTTTCCCTCTCCGATTTTAATTACAAATATTTATAAGCAGCTTAACTGCATGGACAGAGGTTTTTCTTTACCAGGCGACGGTGTGGGGGTGTTGGGGTATCAGCGCAGCTGCTGGATACGATAAGATTATTTACCTTTTTTTTTTGTTATTTTATTTGTTTATTTCCTGTTAATTATTCACCCCCCCCCCACACACACACACACACAAACAATCATCTACTCAACTTTATCCTCCTCAATATATTAAATGGGGAATAACATAAATAAATAAAAATAATAATAATAATAAATAAATTATACTTGGGATAAATATTCTCAGTGAAAGGCTAGAGGGTAAAATTTTCTCCCTGGAAATTAGATACTTGTCTTGTGCGTGTGAGAATTAGAGGTTTTCCGTGGCAATTCCACTCAAATTTTAAACTCCTTACAACCTTCAAATCTTTAAATTTTTCATCTCTCCCTGCACACATTGCATGAGGCTAAGTCCTGCGTGGCTCAGAATTGCTCACCTTACAACAGCTTTACTTTAGGATACCTAATTTCTCCAAAGGTTTAGAGCCCATAATGAGAGCAAGGAGAAAGAGAGCAAGAAAGTAAAGCACATTCATTTACCACCTTACTACTTTAACCGCTATGATACATTATAATCCTAGAGAATTGTGGAAGTAACCTTGTATCAGGAGAATGTAAAAAGGGAGACAAGCAAAGAATGTGTGAGAGGAAGAGATAGAGACATCACAGGTATTTTCTGTTTTCAGTGCACCTCAGAAGCTTCAGAGGGCAAAAATATGTTGCTTTCCAGTGAATCAGGCTGACAGGGGTTTAAGGAGGTTGGGGGGCATTTATCTTATATGGCTGACATTTCTCTGACTAAACACCTGAGCAAACTGTGTGGAAAGTTTCTCCAGGATACTATTAGAATGTCAATAACTCAACACCTCCTGTAATTCTCTGTTGTCTTTTAAAAATCAGTTAATGGACTTCAGGAAGAATATGGCAGCTGAGCCATCAGCTAATGGGAATCCTAATAAGGAGCATGAGCACAAGTCTAAATAGTGACAGGAAAGCCCGTTGTAGCACTGAGTGGTGACGTGCAGAAGGTTTATTCTCGTCCCAGCTTTTGGAGCCCTGAGTGGGAGTGCAGGAGGGTTTATTTTGTTTTCGAATCAGAGGTGGACAGTAATTACATTTAGTTTCATTAGTCGTTCCCCCATGACTCGGCATGGACATCAAGGTAATGTATGTAGCCCTTCCTGTTTGGGCGAAAATGGATTTGTACTGCATTAGCTGATGAGGCAGGTAAATTACATTATGTCCCCCAATGTGATCTTAATGTCAGTGATTCTGGGATGGATCAGCCTTGTGGACAGTCTCATACTTTTTAGTATAGGCTCTATACTAGATGCTCTATCTCTCTTTCTGCAATAACGCACAGTAAAGAGACATATCTAGGCTGCTTATCCTTAAACTCTTCATTTGAAAGACTCTAAATGAGTCACTCAGTGATTCCTTTTCAGTTCTAAAGGACTATTGATAAGGTATTAAACAGCCAATGAAATGACAGTCAGTGAATCACTCAGTAAAGCAAAAAGTTGAATGAGTGGGGGGAAAAGTCTTTTTGGTAATGAATTAAAAAGATGAAATCATCAGCAGTCGTCTGCTGAAACCTTACTGTGCCATCTTGCTACCTCTCCGTAAATAAACATAGAAGTTTTCTCTTCTACAGGAATATCCCTTGTGTCTTACTAATATCGATTTGTTTAGCTTATATAACTTTTTTGGGGGGAAAAGTATCAACTAATTTTCAGCAAGCAGACTAACAGCAGCAGCTAATGTTTTTTATTCTCTGGCCTGATATTTATCAAGACACTGATCACTGCCCCATCTGTGAAAGCTGTGAGATAGGGGCAATTTTGGGTTGAGCATTTATGCTGAAATTTTAAAACTATACACATGTGTGAGTGTGTGTGAGTTTTGTGTGTGTGCATGCATGTGTGTGTGCACGTGTGTGTGTGTGTGCACGTGTGTCTACATGTACGTGATGCAACTGTGTAGAAAAAACAAGACAACAAATTGTTAACTCTAACATCTGCCTTAGCCAATGTAAGGTAGTGCCATGTCATATAAATCATCATCAATCATCACATATAGTACAAATATACTGTGTATTTACCACCTAATTGGCTACTGGCTATGCCACCACCGCAAGAGAACAATGCCACTACATTACACCTCAAATAACTAATGACAGAAAATATCCTGGGGTAAGCAGACCAAAGTAACCCAGGGGGTTTGGGCCGGATAGGGGCATTATATTAAAAATGTTTCCTCTCCAGCCTGGGCATAGCAGATCTGCACAGAGAGCAGTAATGTTACTGTTTGATTCTCACAAGCAAAGATATTAGAAAGTTTTGTGTCTTTTCTGGGGAATAATACTGTGCTTTGCATCTTTTGCGCTTCTCTTTGATTTGGTTTGTTGTTTCTTTCAAGGGAAAAGATAAGGGGATGAGTAGGAAAAATTAGGCCACCAAATAAAATGGACTCACTTCTTTGTCAATACCTAATGTGCAAGGCAGGTTTAGAGTTAATATTTTATTCCAGACCCAAGGTCATCATGAGAAGCAAGGAGAAACATAAAAGCCAGAGCAAAAAGTGTGAACTAGCCTTAAGCCTTGTCAACCTCTCTGTATTGCAGAATACAGACAATTCTCTCTGAACAAGTTCAGAAAACCCATCTATCCTTAAAAACAACTAAAATATTTTAGAACTATGTGAAACTATTAGCGATAAGAGTTACACTGAGCCCCTTGAGGGATTACACTTTGTCCCAGCTACAGGTCTTCAGAGCAAATTGTATCAACTGGGACCAAACCCCTGAAAAACAGCTGTTTGGGAAAAAAGGTAATAACAAGAGAAAATGGGACATGAAGCCTTAGGTCCTTCCACAATTTTGAACACCAGTTGAGAAGAAAAAAACATTGTAATTCACTAGGAGGCCCAACTGTAATAAACAAGTCTATGAAGTAAACGCATACCGTAAAAGATGCCACTGGTTCCCAGTGAAACGTTGTCAGTAACTGCACAAGAGCATGAGACAAGCATGCACAGACAGGTCAATACTGATGCAGCCTTCGGCTACATACAATGATTGTAAAATCCCCTCGCACTGAAAGAGACAGTGTAGCTGTGAATGTGTTTTCAGCTTTACTTATTGCTCTGTACCTTGCTTAGTGCAGTAAAGCAGCTGAACCAAGCAAGTCTGCAAGATCAGTATATAATTTTTAAATAATTAGTAACCACTGCATAGACTTTGTTAGCAGCAAGTAAACTGTGGAGTGGCAGGAACAAATATATAGAGGAAATCCTTTTCCACAAAAAAAAAAAAAAAAACAACTCAGTGTTTGGGAGGCCTTTTTCAGCCATGAGTAGTATTTGCAGTCTTCCTCCCGAGCAGTAATTGGACCCAACAATCTCCACCAGGAAGACTGGAAACATATGAAGGCAGCTTGTATGTTTCCTGAGAGCCAAAATCCAGGGCAAAAAAACCTGCAAATTTCTCACTAGTACTTGTAAAGCTTAAACGCTCTGAGCGAATGCTAATAGCTGAAGGAGACACGGATGAGCATTTTAACATTTTGATCAACTCAGAGCATCTTCCATCTGGATTTTGACAGTTGCGTAAGAGGGCATGGTTCAGTGGTCTTTTAACAAATCAACCAAACTGAAACTGTAAAAGTGGTTGGGACAAATATGTAATGTTATCTAAATCTTTTAATGTAGGCCTGCTTTAGGCTAAGTGTGCTCTATGCAGCACTGTTGTTTAATAAAATATAAGTATAGGACTGGGACTTGTGTCTGCACGATTCAGATTAGGACTGAGGGTAGAGTACATCAGTACATGCCAGATAATTAGATTATGCAACATCACATTTTTCTGTAAAGATAACTGTCACCGTGTCTCAATAGTACACACCATCAATTAATTTGTGGCTCGTATACAGCGTTACAGTTTTGCACGACGCTGACACCACTTGTTCTTCCTACAGATGTACAACAATAAGTTAATTACACAGATGTCACTTCTTACCCACATACAAGCCATGTTTTGAACATTTGCTGTCATCATATAACTTAACCGCTGAGAATATGCTCATAAATTATGCACTAGAATTGACAGGGAGTTATAATGATGACAAGAAGACTGGGTCACATTTGCAACAAAAACAAGGAGTTTTGATCAGAACCTGCGGAGTGGAACACACCACAGTCCAATCTATGAGCAGCTTTATCACATGGTTCAGTGCCTTAATAGACATACACCTAGCATCAAATGTGTGTATGTTTGTGAGGGGATGTTTTCAGCAAGTTCTCCAAATTCAAGGATAGAATATGTTGCTTGTTCATGCCCTCTAAACCGACACGTAAGAGCATTTTCTGATCCGACGCCCCTATTGACAGGATGACAGAGTTTGTCTGCGCTTTCCAAAGCCATTCAAAAAAACTGATTTGGATTTCTAATGGCTCAATCCTGTAATTCAGGTTTGGGTAGGTATAGGCACCACAACTTGACTAGGGTTCAGGAGAAACCACCATTCTTGTTTTATTTTTTTAAACTGAGTTTAAAATATATTAATACACTTAACTGATTCACCTTCAGTTATTACTGTGCACTCATTGTGATAAGTTTAATGAGCAGCAGCAAGTGGTGCAGTAAGTGTTTTTTAGATTTTGCTCTGCTCTGGGTCTGGCCTCTCAGGCTACATACAGTCACGCAGTAGTGTCTGTTATATACGCAATTTAGGTGACTCTCTAAATTGCCCGTGGTTGTGAATGTGGGCCCGATGTCAGCTGGGATTGGCTCTAGCCTGACCACAGCCTCAAAGGATGATTTGTTAACTATTGGAAGATGGACTCAGCCAATTTTGACCTTCCAATTGTAGAGGAGAGGGTTAAATTGAAGCCTGAAATAACAAAATAAAGAGCTTGAAAGTAAATATAGCTTGGGTATTGTAAAACTACTCCAGTTAATTTGGAGAAGGGGAAAATACACAAAATGTTCAAATTAATAAACTGTAAAGAGATAGTGTGTATTGCAAACATACAGGATGTGCTAATATATTTTTTCAATCGCTTTCCGGAATCAGCCAAATGATGATGGTATCTCAAACTCAATCATCTTTGGCCGGAAAAAAAAAAACTTCAGCACTGTTCCACACTGGACCACATGCAGATGTGTCTTGCAGAAGAAAGATAGAAAGGAGCAGAAAAGTCTCATTTTCTTTGAAGTATTCTGTTCTGCTCTCTCCTCCTTTTCAAGCTCCAGCCAGGGGAGGAAACCAGCTAGTGCACACAGGAGGGCTGTAATGTGGTTTCAGTGTCGGGGCCCTTGTGGTAGAGCACCCTCAGGTGGAAAACTTCTCAGGCTGTGTTGGCGCATCACTGGTCCAATTATCAACAGCAGGAGTGTCCTTTCATTTCTATTATATATCTTTCTTCCTCCTTTCTTCTTACCCTTCTTCGCTTTTGCGTGCACTCTCCTCTCTGCCCCTGGCTCCTTCACCTCGGCTCACCCACAGCACTTCTAATCTTCTGTCTCAACGATCATACCCCCCCACCCCCACCTCTCTGTTGTACTGCGCTGAATGACTGCCACTCTCACCAGAGAATTACTTACTTTACTGGGGCCTCAGCCAGGATTTGGCCAGGAAACGAGTCTCTAAATGGAGGCATATTGGACTCTGAAAATGATCAGATTGGAGAGGATCCGATGATTCAACTCATCTGTTGCAGACACAGACTATGACTAAAACACTACAATCCAAAGGAGAACAATACTATCACATTTAAGCTGGGAGTCTCTAATCAGAAGACCAGTCTTATTGATTTCTTTCTCCCTACTTCCACATCACAAGTCTTTTCCTCTGCTATTCTCGTTGCTTTTTCATTGATTATTCTTTTTTCTTTCTTCTTTCATTCCACTGTCCTTTTATCTGATCTGACAACCATTCTCAAGTTTTGCCCATCTTTTTCTGTTCTTTATTCTTTAACTGTGCTGAAACTTGTTTAATCTAACATTTTAAACATGAGCTCTCTCTGCATTGACCAGTGAAACAAGGTAAAATAATCATTAATTTTTCATTACTAGCAATGGTTATATGATTCATCATTTTTAGATGATTAGAAAATCAGACTGATTGACTGTCATAGAAATTAATCATCTTTACATAAATCATTATATTTACTTCATTTTAAAAATTCAATAGTTTTAAATATGGTATTTCTTGACACTGGTTTTGAAGATTTTACAGGTCTGCAAGCACAGTTTTGCAGTAATATATTGAAGGTGTCCATTTTTTCTTAATAGCAAATGACAAGCAAGGTAATGCACTGTTTGGCAGCTTGCAAATCAGGATTTTCTTGCTCCACCAAATCAGACAGAAGATCACCAATCATATTTGTTGGAAATATCCGCAGGTTCTAGTAAATGATTTATTGAAGCGTTGCTTGGTATGACGAGAGCTGCACTCCCCAGAATTACCTCTAGATACCTGTGATCTTTGCTTCTATAACCATAGTTCTGTGCAATTATCAAGTTAGTCCGTCAGGATATGTACTGTACTTAATACATCAAATTTCTGATAAAGTCAGCAAGACTGAGTAGCATTATACTGACTTCTCATGTCAAAAATACGATGCTAGTAAGGGAATAAGTCAGCATTTTGGCAAATATGTTTATTTGCTTCCTTGCCAAGACTTACATGAGAAAATTGATGCCATTCTCAACTCTGTAGGTTAAGTACAGAGCCAAAGTCAAGAGGTAGTTAGCTTAGCTTAGCATAATGACTGGAAACAGGGGGAAACAGCTTGTCTGGCTCTGTTGAAAGCTCAAGAATTTGCCAATCAGCACCTTTAAAACTCCCTAACAACATGTTGTATCCTGTTGGTTTACTCCATGCACAAACAGAAATGTAAAAGTGACAATTTGTGATTTTAGGTAGAGATGCATACTCCAGCTGTTGTAAGTTTATTTAAGTTTATCCACCATTTCTCAACTGGCTACCTGTTAATCTCACAGTGATGACAAGACTGCACCCGCCAGCTGTTTGACAAGAAAAAGCTGCAGCTCTGGACTCCCTGTAACAAACCATCATTATTACATTTAAAGCTACAACATGCAAGTTCTAGAAATCAAGCTAAATTTAGCGTGAGACTCGTAAGCAATTCAAATGCTTTTATCATCTCTTGGTTTCTTATTCCTTCTCCTGTCATGGTAGAGGATCAAGGCAATTATCACAATAAGTTGAGTAAAATTAGTTCTTGATTGCATTTATTATTTGGGGGGCTATAACGAAGCATATAGTTTTACTTTTGCTTAATGCCAACATTTCATGTCGGTGTTTCCTGCAGTCAAAATGTGCACAATGCACAGAAATTTAAAATTTGAAATACTCAAAATAATAATATAATAATAATCTCTATATTTTGAGGTAAAGACCCTGTATATATGAGGAAAAAACATTCAGATCTGTTGTGCTCCTCCCAGTCCTTCACCTATACCCTCGCCATGATCAGGCTTGCTAGCCTCTGAATCAGCCATAGTGACTACTTCCAGCTGCAAGAACCAGCTTGAAGCCTCAGAGCCAGGGGAGTAGTAGACCGGGAGCCCACACAGGTATTGATTGACGGCCATGAACTCTCACCCCTGAGCGTGGCCCTCTCTGATCGGTGAAGAGGCCGAGCCTGACTGAGAAACTTTAAAAGGGAAAATCTCTGCGCTGCTTCCAGGCTGTTCAATGAGTCTGGGTCGCAGAGGCCTTTGACAGCTCCTCTCCGCATGAAGTTATGTTTTGGTGCATATTTCTGCAAAAAATATTAGAAAAAAGTTACATACTAGCTATAAGCTAGGCTAAATGCCTCCTGGCTCTAGTTCTTAACACATAGATATGTAAGTGGTGTTGACCTTCTCATAAAACTCTCTGCGAGAAAGTGAATATATTTCCCAAAATGTCAAATTATACACATCCGACCTTTTAAAGTAGATAGGGTATTATGGTTTATGAGCATTCTTTTTTCAATAAGGGCAAATATCAAATTGCATAGTTAGGCTAGTGAATAAAACTTTGTGAACTCGACCACACCAAAGCAGCATGAAATGACAAGCATTAATTTGATTAATTACAATCATCCGATTTTTCTACATCTATAAAACATGTCATCTAGAAAACTTTGTCTTCTAGATGACAATCACTACTTCTTCAAAAACACTACTTCCTTAATGAATAGGCGTAAAATATGTTGGCAATACAAATTTTAATTTGCTTGGCCGTGATTCAAAATGTTGACATCACAAATTCCTAGCAAGTCCACATGCATCTGCTCTAGTGCTTCACAAGATCTATTGTCATTATCAGACAAGACACATTATTTCATTTGTCCTAAAGAAAAGTTTTCTCAAATTGGTATTGTTAAACAAACACAATTCATCAATTTTGTACAAAATGACTGCATGCTCTGAGTAGTGAATGATAAAATAATGGACTCCTTATATCTGCGGAAATAAAAGACATGATTCATCATTTTGGTGATCCTACTATATTTCTCTTTACTTGCCCACCTGGGAGACCTTGTCTTCCCATTATAATTAGCATCAAGGCTCCCTCCATCTAGAAGCCAGCCAGCAAGGCCACTCAGGGATGGTTAAGTCAATATGTCTTCTATGCACTTTTAATACAGAAATGCAAACTGACTGACAATTCATCTCAACAGGGCTTGATTCCCAGATTCCCATTCCTTCTCAGAGTGTAGTCTCTCGTGGGAATAACTGACACAAGCAGCTGCTTCAGCATACCTCCAACACATTTTCAAGGACTGAGAAAAAATTGACAAAACTGACAGGAAAAGCATACACCCTTTTAAGTCAATTCAGTATGCATTAGTTATATAACACTCAATTTTACAGACCTTGAAGACTGGTAAAACGTCCTTTATTATAGTTGTAAATGGATGTTGATTGTGAATGTTATTGGAATGATTTGTCCAGTTGTCATCCATAATATTCAACATCAACATCTAGGGTTATCAATGTGTACTAGAAAGACAAATGCTGCCTGGATTGTATTCAGAGAAAAGTGTCATATTCTTATAAAGGGAGGAATTTCAGGATGGGAGATTTAGCTTGTACAGCACAGAACCTCTAAACAAAAAACAAATGTATATCGCTGCATCCCATGTGTTTATACTGTAGGCATAGGCTTTTAAAACACTCGGTTAAATTTAGGGACAGGTCAAGACAATCATTTTTTGCTGTAGTCCTATTATTTTTCCTGTATGGAATCGGTAAGACAAACTGTTATCACAACTAAATTACATATGATATGTACAAATAAAACATTTATCCCATAAAACATAGAGCAGAATCTGCCCTTTATCATCAACAGGATTTTCATAGATTTAAAATAAGTGTCTGATGTGTTAGAGGATCCAAGTTACAAGTTGTTATCAAAAAGCCAATATAGCTCCAATTCGTTGATTTGAAATTCTGAGACAGGGCCCGAGCCATGTTTCCTCATGACCTTTACGAAGATTAAGGGTTCAGTTAATCACTCAGACGGTTAGAATTGAAATGTTAGAAGTGATTGAAACTGAACACTTTGTATTTTGGAAGCAAAATAAGCCTGAATCATGAGAAAAAGCTGCTCACACTTTATTCAATGCCAACATTAGTGACAGCATCATTTGTTGTCTTGCATAATTCCACTATTCTCCATGCACTCTGTGACCCTTGTTGCTTTGCTTGGAATCCAAAGGCAGCTGCACTGGTGGTACATTTCTTTTTCCTCCCACTCTGTTTTTGTCCATACTGCCACTGTAATGTATCTGAGTATAATGAAAACAAATACCACAAACCGACCACTTCACAGGAGTGATTACTATGAAAGTATGGATATAAAGGATGGATTGGTGTAGTTGTCTAAAGGTAACACAACTGGAGCAGCTCTGTCTTTCTATCTGAAGGTTACAGAAGACAGAGATTAAAGGAGCATTAGTCTGCAGCCTTTAATGATCGGCAATGCATGTCTCTCTGCTATGAAAATGAGGGAGCGACCAGTAGAGAAAATTGGGGGTAGTGGAAAAGGAGGAACAATGGAGTGAAAAGTGAGAGAGATATAGGGGAAGTTTGGTGAGGCATTTGGGCAGCGACAACAGTGTGATGATGGGTGAAGAGGCATGTGATGGATGAGACAGAGAAAGGGAAACAGAAAGAGAGAGGGAGGATGGGGAGAGCAATTGTGCTGCTCTTGACACCTCCACAGAAAACACCTTGGCAAACTGTCAGTCACACAGGCTCGCTTGATTGATTTTTTCCTCTTTTCAATAAGCATTTCACTTTGCGTCCTCTCTGCCTTCAGAATGTGCACTGACACTAACGCTCTGCTTTTTTTTTTTACGTCCTTTACGCAACACACCAGGACCAAATTGTGACTCTTGTATCAGTACTCCTGAAGCAGCAACATAAATTAGGTGAGAAATTAAAAATATGGTCCTTTTAATATAATCTCTGCACAGCTAATCAGTTCAAATTTAATCATTTTTTTTAACATAGGATGCGTGCACCTCATGGGAAATACTGTAATGGGACATTCAAATTGCACTGCAGAAACAAAAAAACTCAATTGAAATTAAGTAATTCAGGAAATACACACCCATCAAACTCATCCAAACTACTCACATAATACTAACAATAAAACGTAATAATATATTATTTTTTGCATTGTAAAGTTTTGACAATGTTATCCACAGAACATGCTGCAGAGCATATTACAGTATGTTTTGCTATGACAAGATAAATGACAGTCACCTCCCTCTGATATCTTATAGCACAAGAGGATTCATGCAGAGTAATGTATGTATAGTAAGTGCACCTCCTTTGCCTCAGCAAATAAATATACGGAAGACTAAACTTATAAATCATAGGGGGAAAAACAATGAGCCAAGTAACCTTTTCATAACCATCTGAAAGGTTAACGAGCAGCCAATAAAGCCTGGGGCAAAGCCACTGGTCTCATTTGCAGAGGAACAAAAACATGCGGTGTGTCGATCATAGATATGCTACGGCTATATCCAAATAAGTTCTATAAAACTTCACAGCTGCCAATCTATCTCAGTCCCTTTCATAAAAAAAATTTTCTAATCTTCACAGCAGTTTCTTTTTTTTTTTTTGAGACTGGGAATTTTCTAAGGAATAACAGGCATTTATCTTTATATGTGTTATCATATCATTTGAAGTTATGCAGATGACAGTGTTTATTGCAGCAGTGGGACTCTGTGCCCCTGCTAGTTTCCACTTTACACTTGTGCAGCGAACTCAGAAGGTGGGCAAAATTCCTGTGGTAAAAAAAAAGACTCTGTGCGGACAGAGGGTGTGTCTCTGAGAGACATAGCCCATTGATTTCCATATGGATGGATGAATAGATCAAATGCCTTTGCTTTCTCTCCCCAATTCCCCCAGCATCCGTGAAGGCCAAGGCCAATCAAATAGCCACCAATTGTGTTGGTTTTTCAGTGAAATAGTGGGCCAAGTGGGAGCAGGTTTTTATATTAATCAGCGAGACAAATGGGAGAGGGCAGGTGGGAGGCATCTTGGGAGAGAAGTTCTACAGTTATAATGAGTGAGTGAAAGGAAAAGCCAGAAAAAAATAGGGAACAGAGAGGAGGAGTAAATATTAAATAACTGAACTGCACATAACAAACGCAGGTTTTAATATAAAGGACAAGCCTCCACATGAAAGGCTGCTTGCATTGCTTGTTTGCTAAAAAAAAAAAAAAAGATCAAGAATGATGGATAGGGACAACTAAGTAAATGCATGCATGCATTGATTTAAAAAGAATAAATAGAAAAGAGAGAAAATGCAAGCAGAAAAAGAGGTATATTACTTAGGGGACAAGAGATGTGCAATTTTTCCCCCGCCCCAGCCGGGACAACATAATAAGGTGATAAAATCAAACAGCTTTGCTTGTTACTTTAGCAATAACATCTATCCATCATTCAGCATGTATCTTCACAGCTTACCAGTGTGTCAATCATTTCAGCCTTCTCACATCCCACCAGTACAAGACTGTCCAGAAAGTGAAATCAATTATCCTACCAGCCCCCCCCCCCCCCCCCCGAGCTCTTGACCCTGTTGCTTTTCAGCGTTTACCATGAATATGAAATTCATGATGTAGATTACATTCATGATTACAGAACTGCCGTCTTCCTTTTTCAATGTGAATAGTAGGTAGATGTAATCAGGGCCCTGTGGCAAAGGGGTCCTTATTTAGTTTGTGAGTGAAGATAGCAACAGGGAAATGAAAAACTCTGTCTCATTTCCTGTATGCTACAGCCGCTGTGAGGCTACAAAGCACAAAATGTTCCTAATGTGATACATATCACTCAGCCCTTCGACTCCAACCATAAACCAAACACAAAATTGCTTTTTTTCACTTTCTCTCCTCTGCACAGGCCCTCATGGTGGCCCACGCAGAGGAGAGCTTGTGAGGGGGGCCATTATGCAAAGAGTCATGCATTTCCCAATTTCCTTTTGTCCTCAGCACACTGCTAGGCCTGGAAATCTTGTTCACCAGGGTCACACTGATAGCCAAAATTCCAGGCCTAATTAGCCCACAGGAAATATACTAGTGTTTATTGCATTTTATATCCTGTCTGCAATAGATACAGGCTTCATAAATACTGTAAGTTTGAGATAACCAGACGCCAGACGGTTATTAAAAATGAAAGCAATGGTTGACCTCGAGGCACACCATACATTACCCCTCCATTGTGCCTTGCATTGCACCTGCACGGGGCCTCCCTGGAAGAGAGAAAGAAGAGTGAACCGAGAGTAGTCTCGGCATCATGTCAAAGATCCCCCGCTCCTCATTTTGCACCGCCAGAAACAAGTGTTGATTGTCCAGAGCCTGCAGAGAGCCGCCAGGGAGAGAGGCAAGAGATTAAGGCTGACAAGTTAGCCTCCACTTGTGAGAGCAAACATGTTACAAACATACAACAGTGTCACATTAGACTGAGTTCCCCAGTGTGGAAGGAGACAGTCCGGAATTGCTCAGTTTTAAGGTAGACATGCTGTTTTTTCTTTTGCAGCAGGTTGCTGGTTGTCTTGTGTTACTGAGCAAGAACTCTGCCATGTCAACTTGCAGTCAGTCATTTATCTTCTTCTCCAGATAACAGCATAAATGACTGTGAGTCCTGGAATGTAATGGAAAATCAATAGGAAAAAGTGGGGTATTCAGAAACTGAAAACAGGCATGTAATCTTAAAATGTTTTTTTGCTTGTTTGTTTGTTTTTTGGTTTTTGGTTGTTTTGGTTTGGGTTTTTTTTGTTTGTTTTTTTTTTCACAAAAAGACAGCAAATGTGACAAGCTACATATACTAAAAGGTCCACTAATGATCATGATTATCCTATTGTTTTGATCAGTGTAAGATTTCTGGATAATGTGAATAACCGCTAAGTCTTTCTTTGTACATGGTATGGTTCAGTTTACAGTTTAAAGAGGGTGTGAGGGAGGCAGCTACAGCAAGCCAGGAGTTGTGAGTCTATTTCAATTCTGTGATGGGAGCTGTCTACTTTATTACCTTAGTGAATTACAGGCCCTAGCCCTTTTCTTCTAACACTCAATCTAGGTTTCTCTATAGGTGTTATCTCACATTGGCACAGTGGCACAGAGGATACTGTATGCTGTCGGAAGTACCAGTAATATGAAGAAATTATGTACTCCAAACAGATGAGAACAGTATCCACATTTAAGCAGTAACAATCTTTTTTCTCTTCTTGTTTATTTGTTTCACTTGGTGGACAAGTTACAATATGTTCAAATGACTGCAAGCAGAAAATTCCTTTTCTACGTCATAACCTGTGATTCTGTCAACTTAACAGTGAGAAGGTTGTGTGTCTTTGTTAGAGTCTTTGATAAGACCTGGATTACAAGGGTTTTGTGCACACAAACCCACACACACACACACACACACACACACACACACACACACACACACACACACACACACACACACACACACGTTCAAGAGTTCATATAACCCATTTGTTACATACACTCCAGTGTCACTGTCTTACCCTCTGTCTCTAAGACCATAAAATTAAAACAGTTCAACAAATCAGTGTAATGTGAAAATAAGACTTCACCTAATATATAGTTTTGGTTTTTGTAATAACTATAACAAAATTGTCATTATATGTGTTACATATGATGCTTGTAAAAAAAAAAACTATATAAAAAGTCAAGTTTGGTTTCTTGGAATACTCCTCTGTTTTGCTTTCTAATGAGTCATTGGTTGCATTTATCTTCCATTCACCGACTTTTTAATCCAACTGCTTTTTGTATCACTGTTTTGTATGATTACATGTGTGCTTATTAGCCATGCTAGCACCCTGGCTCTTGGGATGGCAATGCTGGTCTATCAATCAGTCCACCGCTTTGCACCGAATGAAACTTCTCAACAAACACTGGATGGACTGCCATACAATTTAGCACTGATATTATCTATGGTGCACAAAAGATGAATCCCAGTCATTTTATTGACCCCTGACTTCTCAACTTGCACCACCAGCTGGTCAAAGTTTCATAAATCTCAACATCTACTGTATGTGTGGCACAAAATTTGGAGCCAACATTCATACTTTCCAGGCAGTGAATCCTGTTGACTTTGATGATCCCTTGTCTTTTCCTCTAGCACCACCACCACCAAGAGGCTGACATTGTGGTTTTGAGTGAAATGTCCTGACAATTATTGATTGCACTGCAGTGGAACTGCTATAGACCTGTTCCCCTAAGGGTTAATTGTAATAACTCTGATGATCCCTTAACTTTTCATCTAGTGCCATCATCACCATCTACCTGCAAAAGGTCTTTGCATTCCCTTTTCTTCAGCTGCACTTGTTGTGTGTTTTGCCAATTAGTGAATGTTGGCATGCTAAACTAAGAGAGTGACGACGTTAAGATGGTAAACATTGTACCTCTGACACATCAGTTTGTTAGCTTTGTCACTGAACACATATGAGATTGCCAATGTTAGCAGTTAGGTCTAAGCACCACACTACTTTTACCATTATGTTAGATTCTTAGTCTTGTTTTAACTGAAGTTCAGTTGACAGTCTATTGGTAATTGTTGGGGGGGGGGGGGTCGCATATACTGACTATAATTTTGCTTCACTCCACTGAATAAATGATTGCGTCTTACAAAATACCTTTGCACAAGGTCGAGAAAAGGTTATGTGACATGTCAATGCAACAACTGTCGCCTAATCTCCTTTGAGCTGCATAAGTGACCAAATTGTGTGCTTCATGTGTAAAGGTCAAGTTCATTACACATGATACAAGCGGCAGTTCAAACAAAAACAAAAATTCATACCTCATTAAAATCCTGCCTTATAAATCATCTGACAAGAGCAGGAAAAAGTTATATTTTAGCGCTAAGAAAGTGCTGAGAAAAATCATAACAGATTTTGACTTGAACTTGAAAATCCCTCCCTCTGCTGCTTTTCTACTATTTCCATACTCTCCCCTCTCCTCATCACGATTTTAGCAGGTAAAGTAGAGATGAGGAGTTGTACAACCAAAATGGGTTTTCGGCAGCATACATGATGGTATACAGTGGCAGTCTGTTTGTCCCCGTAAATCCCACAAAATCCAGTATCGAACTCCAGTGGGCTCTGTCAGAGGCCCTGGGCAAGACCTGACAGGTGGCAGCATCTTGAGTATTGGCAAGCTGACTCTTCGCCACAAAGGGACAGTGGGGATGACTCCTAAAATCCTGTTCTAGAGAGCCACAGTCCGCATACTGAACCATGTTGCTCTGCCTCTATTTCCCCTTTTCTCTGAATTCATGCCTTACTATTGTGGGTTTTCATAACCACATCATTACGTTCCAACATAAATCAAAGCCGCATGTTGCAAAGGATATGAATTTATTTTGAGGAGAGCTAGTGGAGAGGAAATTAAATTACACAAACTCTCTATGTTCACATACGTAAAAACAAGAGTAAAAGGACATATCCATGAATCAGAGTTACCACAGACCATTTATCTAAAGCTTTATATAACATGACAGGCTTGAAAGGTCCATTGTGACAGAAAAGCAAACTTCACTGACACCAGCAGGGCCTCTCCTCTATCTTAACGCTATGAAATGGACTTACTATTGCAGCTATTTTAGACCAATCGCTTGGTTGTCTTCCTCTGTTTGTCTAACATGTGAAAGTAAAGCTGAAGGTCCGCCTTCACAGACCCTCATACATGGAATGTGGAGCTGTCTAATCTCTCCCTGGGTCCTCACTGCTGGGAGTGTGCATGCTCACCCATGTATAGGGAGCATGTATGTGTGTCCTGGCCATGTGTCTGGATGCGTGTGTATGTTCAGCGTTGCAGAAATCTGGTGGTCTGTGTGCAGCCGCCACCATAACTCATTAGTGCAGTGGGACCATTGGATGAGGCTCGGTGCCTCAGATGTGGTTACAGTGACACCCACAGGTGGAGAAATATATCAACCTTCCTGCCAGAGGGAAACAAATTCCCACTAGTTACACTGATAATACCCTTGGTGCAAGCAGTTCGTGGCAAGGACAAAATAATAAGGAAAAAATAATAAAATGCTAATGGCACCATTTTTTTAATCCATATCCTAAATAGGCTGGGAGAAAGCTTTCTTAGCAAGAATATTACAAATTACATGATATGATTTGACCAGTAGCTCTGTACTCCACAGCACCTTAGCACCTTACAGTATTCTGTCTCCCACTGCACAAAGTAAATTTGTTCTTTCATTTGGCATCAGGGTAACTCTAGGAGAGAACGATCCCAAAGGAAGATTCTTGCAATCTCTGTCATAGTTTTACGATCCGACACATAATCTCGGGAACTATTAACATGATCATTAGCTGTAAAATATCTTTGGCTTACAGGGGACGAAGTGGGACTACGGTTTATTAGAGGTGTGTGTACCAATGTAAGTTGTAAACATGGTAAGCCAGTTCCTGAAAAGAAGGAGGGTCTGTGATTGGCCCATAGGGGAAAAAAATTGTTCCTCTGAAATTATGGTTCTTATGTGCATGATCCTCAGCACATATTTGTGTGTTGATTATCTTAGTGAACACGTAAGATATGAGCCATTACTTCCATTAATCAAAGCACATATGACACAGTGTTTTGCTTTGTTTTGTTTTGTTTTGTGTGTCAGGTACGCTTCCAACTTCTGCATGTTTTTATGCAAATTTAAACTTGTATGATGTAGTTTTTACTCTATTACATTTATTTTAGAGCTATGGGTACTATAAACTTTGCATATTAGGTTTTTTTTAACTTTAATAACCTCTTAAGATACAATGCATTGCTCAACAGTAAACTATCACCTATTAAATATTTTAAATTAGTTCCACCTCAAACCACTGCACTGTTAAAATAGTTTCTGCATATTGACACATCACAAACAACAGGCCAGTTATAAATAATGTAATAATGTAACACTAACCTGGCTAAATCTGCTGCATAATACCTAG
Organism: Istiophorus platypterus; assembly: GCA_016859345.1. Lineage (NCBI taxonomy): Eukaryota > Metazoa > Chordata > Actinopteri > Istiophoriformes > Istiophoridae > Istiophorus > Istiophorus platypterus. The sequence goes on from CM029121.1 coordinate 11,792,025, forward strand.
TTCTGATATTTTAGTTTGAGTGCTTTTATTTACAATGGACTATTTTTCAATGTGATATTGCTATTTTTGCTGAAGGAGCTGTCAATACCACAAGTGCACTATGGCTCTGTCCAGCATTTGTACTTGTTTGTTTGTGTTATTATAGCATCAACACCGGATCTGAGATAGGATTAGGCACATAATAGCATGGAGAAGATGAATTGATGTGAATCATCTGTCACTCTGGTTTCCATCTGCCCATGAAATGGACAAATTACTCTGCCCAGCATCCAGGCCTGAAATAACACTAGTCTTGTGTAACTTACAGTCAACCTCTTCTGTCCTGATTCTAAACATTTAAGTTCTGTACGTAAAGCATTGCTTTCTTACCCATGTCCTCATCAAATACCCATCTGGCTGAGCTAAGAGTTCATTTGTTGTGATCATCCTGTGAATGCCAAATGTTGCCTGTACATTTTCAGCTGTGTGTTCTCCAGCTGATGTCGGCTTGGCAGTACATCGAGCTGAACTGACTAAATGGCCATGGACTTGCGGAATCGTTGTGGTAAATGTAGTAGTGCAACAAGCCAAGACCTAAGATTTTTAGCTAGGATGCTATTTAGAAATATAATGGGGTCCAACCACTTTCCCGCTCACTTGAATGGAAAAACATAGAAACAGCGATAATCATATCCAAACCCTGTTATATTGCATAAAAAAGATTTTTATTTCATGCTCATATTGCATCTGTTTTTATATCATCTTACACAGTTCTATTCATTTTGATTACATCATGTTTGTTGCATTTCATCAGTTTTCTCACCTTTAAAAAACCGAATGTGTGAGAATGGTGACCATGATCCGGTTGGACAAGCATGCATTATTAAAATATTGAATGAATCTGGTTGTGAACAGTAACAGAACAAAGAGTGCTATGCTAGGAACAGCTGTGCCAGACGGAGACCCTACGTCTCTCTTCTGTTTGACCTGCTCTCTCTCAGCCTTATCACCGGGGTGTTACTGTTGGTGCCCCACAAACAGTGCACCTGCAAACAGCATTGGGGGCAGGCTGTGGCTTGGAGGGGCTCTTTTATCTCACTCCTCATCTCCCCCCGTTGTGGTAACACCAACTGAAAGGCTGTGGTCATGGCCCATATTCCTCTGCCACCACAGGCAGCAGCATCACCTTGGGGGGCGCTTTGCTTTGGTGCTTCAGGATCCCCAGGGCACTAAAGCCCATTTATCCATGTAGAATCGTTTTCTCACCCATACAAGCAAAAATGGGGTCAGACTAATGCATGTCAATTTAACACTTGGCTCAATCGAACCAGAATTGATAATTAATAATCCTTTTTAATTAAATAGAAAATCAGTGGCATCTTTCTCATTAAATAGTGCTGCTTTTAATCAAAACAAAAGACTGAGTTTAGTGTCAGCAAGTGTTTTTGTACAACTGAGTTTAGAGTCATACATGGATAATATATTCAGCCATAATTCGAAATGTTACCAAAGAAATATGTGTCATTGCAGTGAGTTTTTTCCACTGCTCTTAAAGTTTATCACCCAGAAAAGGTCTTGCCCTTTTGGTCATGCTCCACTTTGCCATCCACCAATTAAATGTGAGGTGACAGGAGCTGATATTAAATATGCATCACTTCAGTCTGAGTACGCAAATGTGAACACATTCTTCTTAATGTTTTAAAGAAAAGTAAATCAACATGTGTGCTGGAAAACGTGTTCCGATTCTCTGCAGTATCTGCTTTCGCCAAATCTTGTCGTACATGCTTAGTTGCTCTTTTCCAGCACAAACATTCCCTTTATATTCCTTTCCTCCCCCTTTAACGACACATAAACATGCTGTACAGCCCAACGCACATACAGGTAGACTACATAAGAGGACAGCATCAGAGAGTGAAACATAAAAATAATGACACAGAACATAGTCCCTTTGCATCATATATCAAACTAAGGGAACAAAAGATGAGCATTTTAAATAATAACAGTGCTAAAAAAAAAAGATCAGATCATTAATAAGGTGCTAACACACAAATCTAACCTACATTAAATTAGCTCACACATGCTATTTGCCTTCACCTCCCAGGTTTCCCGCCTCAGTAAACCATTTGTTTCTACATAGAAGCGCAGGGACACAGACTGTAGCGATATGAAATTAATTACAGTGCTGCATGTTCGTCCAGCGGGCTAGAAATACTGAATGGATGACAACTGTAACCAGCTAACACCTCCTGTCCAGTGGCACAAACAATAAACACACACAAACACACTCCTTCTCCCTCACGCACATATTATAGCTCTTTTTCGTTAATGGCCTGTCTTACCCACATTTCTAATGTGTTTAATACCCATCTAGATTGACTGACTTATAATCAACTAATTTATGAAATACCTTTAGGAAAAAATTGTCCGCATATCTCTCATGGAAGTTTAGAGTCATTTTTTATAATCAAAAAGTTGTGCATCTATCCGTCTCTTCCTTGCACCTGAAGGACAGGTTTATCATGATTTATTATTTCTTTGTGTTGTTTCTTAAATTCTTCATTTCAGTTTCACATCAGGGTAGATAATTTTTAAGTGCTTACCTCCTTTTTCTTTCTTGTCTCACATATTTTACAGAGTAAAATCTGGTAACAGCAGGAAGTGGCACAACAAAATTAATCAATGCGTCTCCACAAAATATGTGTTTCAAGGAACTTGGTCATGTACTGACTGACTGCTCTTAGGGCTAGTTGTTGAACTACTGTAGCAAGTGAGCTAACCACTAACGCAGTCAGAAAACCCTAGCACTGCACAGTCATATTTTCTTCTGCCATAAACTCTCTTGTAATTTTGTTCTCAGATTTGCATTATATCTTATCCAGAAAATGTTTTTAATTAAAGAGGGGGGAAAGCTCTTTGAGTTAATAACCTTGCTAGGTTGGTCACTTACTGGACGATAAGTTTCACACAGTTTATGCAAATGCAGTACTTATATACTATTAAATCCCCTTCTGCTAACTGTCTACAAATATCCATCTTTTGTGAAGCAGTTTTTAGGTTTATAAAAGGGTCGTTTTGGATACTTGGACTCGCTCCTCCCTCAAAGGTCAGCGCTGACAATGCTAATTGTCAATGACACAAACTCGATTATCAAAGTTCACCGAAGTCCAAAAAGTATCTGAAAAATAAAAAGAAATAATAAAATAATAAACATCAGACAGATTTACTTTGCACCTGTCAACAAATCCACTAAATGCAGCAGTTCCATTGGAAATATATAATTTCTGCACAAAATTTGTCATTTTAAATGATGGCGTAACATATTTTTTTCAAACTATTATTCTAAAGTGTTGACACAATATGGCTTTTGATTTTGATTGACAAACTGTGGGTGCAAGCAGTGAAATTTTAGTTTCAACAGGGATGAAAAAGAGGAACCTTAAAGCAAATAGCGCCAAAATCAACATCACATTAATGTGCATTTCACAATTTATTTTTTTTTTAAGTAAACAGAGCTTCTTTCCATATATGGAGTGTATTGGTATTCTGATGCAAATTGTTGGCATTTTTAAACTTATATAAAACAATAAAAACAAAGAATATTCTATTTTACCGCTATTTTACCATCATAAGCTTTTGTGGTTGCCAGCCTTCATTATTGCAACGAGTTAAGCTGTGACATTTTTTCTCCATCCTCGGGGCCTCTTGCAGTGCAGTACAGTTACAGCTGCATCAGGTGGGTGAAGCAAGTGAGACTGTGCATCATCATCCCCACCTTCCTGGCAGGATGCTGCCAACTAGAATATACAATAATAAACAGAGGACAAGTCATCCTCGATCCCTTATTTGACAGGGCGCATATAAGCATTAGGGTACATAGTGCACACAGAGGTATAAATTCTTTCACCTTAAGTCACTCAAAGTACAATAACATAGTGATGATGAATAATAATGAATGATTATGAATGCCACCATCAGAGGACACCTAATTACATTCAGATATGCACATTGTAAGATGTGGAAAGACAAAACCATTAAGGCCTCTCCCAGTTTTCCGGATTTTGAATGACAACTTCTCGTACCTTTATGGAAAATCTGTCATATTACTTGAGATTAAAAAGGGTAGTGAATTACACCGCAAATGATTATCGCACCGGCTTTGTTTTCTGTGATCATCAAACGCAATTCAAGAGTGTGACAATCAAATTAGTGGAAATGAAAGCCGACTCGCTGTTCAATTAAAATCAGGCTCCAGTTGTTTCTGAAAGAGTTGCCTGTCAGTGTAATTGAATTGTATCACCAGGAAATCATGCATGGAAATGATAATTTTGCAAAGTAATTATTTTACCCCGTCAAATTCTCATCTAGTGGACAACACAAGCAGCACATTTTTTAACCTTTACTAATGGAAAGTGGCTGAGAGTACAGGCAGAGCCTGCCAAACACAGCACTTTTGTTTGACTCGATCTGTCTCTCTGCTCCACCCAGAGACCAAGCAAACAGCTCCATTTCACAAGGAGAAAACACAGGCTTCCGCCAATACGGCTGCACTATGAGAGAATTCCATCAAAATGAAATGCCTTATTAGTTGTGTCAAATACTGATACTCATCATTGCAAAGTGCAGAGAATAGAGATAGCATACAGCAGGTCGTATCAGCAGCACAGGGAGAGGGGCCCCGAACAGTAACTTGAAGGATGGTGTGATGGCAGGCATATGGAAGGTATCACAGCTGACGTCTAATCTGTTTTAAAAGACCTGGGCTGGCTGTAATCACCTCTCCGTCACTTGGCTAATGGAATCCAAAGGCAGATAACAGACACAAGAGAACAAGGAGGGTCAAACACATACAAAAAGAAGAAAAAAAAAGACAAACTTTAAAAAAAAAACTCCTGATAATTGCAGGCAGGCAAAAACATCACAGCAATTGTGAAGGCCCAGACAGAGCAGGTTGAAAGGAGAGCAGAAGGCACCTATCAAAGACAGGGTGAGGTATACGATTATGTACTCCCCTATGTTCATAAAAGAGAATTTCAATCAATTTGAGGGAGCCAACACTATTAAATATCGACACTCTCCTCCTCCTGCTTGCCTGCTAACTCTTCCTCCTCCTTGGTTTGGCAATCTCAGACACGATGCTGATCATAATTAAAAGGCCAGCCTCTCTCTCTTTCTTGACTCATTTGTGCCATTAAGCAGGCTGCCAAGATTTTCCTCTGTACAAGCTAAATGCTGCTGCTAATGGAGAACTTCCCCAGTAGCTCACAAGCTGACACTACAACTCTACTTGACTATAATTTTGGTAGTAGAAAAAAGCTTGATTAAAACCTTAAAAGTGATGCTCAGTTTGGAATCTTGCGTTGTTGAAAAAAGGCAGCGACAGAACAAATAGGGCCCTTTTTTGTGACAGCATTTCCTTTTTATTCTTGTTATTAGCAGTAACGGCTTGGGAACCTCATTATAGGAGGCACTTGAGCTGCATAGCGACTCCTGATAATCAGCATGACATATTAAACATAACCAGTTATGGTAATGAAGTCATTACCTAAGCTAATTATCAAGTATACTGTGGAAAGAACAGAAAAGTATCTAAAACGGGCATTGTATAGGTTTTAGGTTTTTCAGGTAAAAAGCACCAACTTTAACAGTACATCTAATCAGTAATAGATGTGGGTGGTGCTAAACCAATTTATGGACAATTTATGGAGAACAATATACCACTAACTTGGAATAAATAGCTATAAATATGTGTAGTGTTTAAAACACACCACCAACTGTGGCCTTTTTTCTGTTAGTTTTTGACAAGTTATGCTAAAGGGGATCAATTCACCGACTGCCAGTCTGGTTTTAGCTGCTGAAATAACGCACCACAAAAGTCCAGAGAGAGAGCAAGAGAACTGAACCACTAACCGCAGCCCTACGTCAGCATTACTCATATGTGAATGAAATTATAGGATTTCTTAGCCTTGGACATCGTGACAGGCCGAGGAGCCGAAGATGCATACCAACAACTGCTTACTGGGAGTAGACCCACATCTACCACCTGGAGCAAGTGCTGGAGGAAATTAGTCTGTAAAAAGATATTTGGGCTGCTGTGTTTAAATTGATAAATGAATGGATACATGGGTGGATTGTATTATGATAAACTCAAGAGTATATGCACCCTTTCATCTTGACATATGAGGTCTGCTGTTAGTCTCCTTGATCATTCCTCTTGATGAGCTGTCGGCCTTTAAAAGTGGCTCCAAGGCTGCCGTGTACACGGAGCGAACACAGACAGAGGTAGCGATGAGAAAGAATCAGACAATACCATAAATAATGCTGAGGTTTGTTTACTTTTCCTGTCATTTAAAATATTACAGCTTCCAAATATTTTTTTTTTTTTTTTTATTTATTTGCGCTTGTGTTCAAGACAATCAGCTCTTGACATGTTTTGGTCTATAGGTAGCAAACCCCACACCCACAATTACAGATGGGGAGGAGGAATGTTGATAGTGGGTTGGAATCAGGAGGAATTAACAGTTTGAGAGAAGAGGGACGAGTGTCATACTGAGCTACCATATATATCATATCTGTCATACTGAGCTACGACATATTAGTCTACTAGTATTGTGGGGGTTACCTTACTCAGCTCAAGCCATTAGTGGGCTAATATAGCCTAAGAAGACCCTTAGACACAAGGTCACACTTAGAGGGTGATATTAATTCTAAGCTATTTATTAAATTGTTGTTGTTTCAGTGTCAAAATTTGCATTTTTTGCTTTAAAAAATGTCAGCAGCTTCAGTTATTTAGGAATTGTTTTCGCAATTTCTGTCGAAAGTTGGCTTAAATTTCCTCAAATAAAACCGACAGACTGATTCAGCCAGATGCCAAATGCTAAGCGGTCATTGATTGTGCGGTGGAGGCAATTACGGGCCACTCACTGTCAAAGAGATGCAGCCACTTTCCAGAGCGCCTCCTTTCACTCTGATTTTTACGCTTGCGCCAGCATATTCATAATTACACATGCTAATCAAGGTGGTAGCTCACAGTGAGCCATTCCGTTATGTCAGGATCTCTGAGAGGCAACAAAGAGTCAACAGCCAAATCACTTCTGCACCATTTGGCAGAGATTACAAAGACGACCCTCTCCACTGCACGATCCTTGCCTGCCACTCTGCTGTGTTAAAGAGGCGACATCAAATCACACACATGCTTCTGTTTAAAGAGGTCTACATAACACAGGACGTGTATGAGCTAAACATTCTCACCTGCCCTCCCAGTCAATCAATATTGCCAAGCTTTTAGGTCAGTGATCAAGGCTGGATCCTTGTTACTGAGGATGGGGTGAATGACAAGGTAAAGATGTACCCTTAACACTAATAGGAGAACAGCTATGCAATCTGCTGTTGATTATGCATAAAAATTCTAATACAGACTATTTAAAAAGGAAATTACTTCCTTAATCACACACATAATATGCATTCAATATTATCTATATCCTGCTGAATTATACAACACAAGTGCTTTTGAAAGGCTTACTGAGAAACTGTTGCATCTACTTTCATGGATTAAGAAATATTTTTTATATTTTCAATACTTTTATGGAGTTTCCCATTTTTTTTTTCTGTACAAATTGTTGAAACTCAGTGAATGTAATCAGCTGTCAAAGCATTGATTAAAGGAACCATTCTCCGTGAAATAGCATTTTGGCCGTCTCAAAGGCTCATACCACCACAGCATGGCAAAATTCTACCTCTCTAATTCCAGCATAATCAGAAAAAATGGGATGGAATTGATTGTAATGAAAAAGAAAACACATAATTAAACAACCTTATTTTCAAATAACAACAATGCCATTACTATATTCCTCCCAAAGAATACCTTCACTAATTTCCCATCTGAATTCTGCAAAAAGTTGAATTGGAGACAGGAACTTTTTCAGACATATAGTATTTTACTGGTTAAAAACTCACCCGTAATCACATCTTTCAAGGTCAAAACTATAACAATACCTAGAGTCCTACCAGCTCTATTTGGCAGCAGTGCTTTCAGTTAGATGCTAACATTATTATAACAACATGCTGATGTTTAACAGGTAAAACATTTATCAATGTCACCATCTGAGTTTAGCATGTTAGCATGCTTCCATTACCACTAAACACAAAGTACAACTGATGTTGATAGGATTGTTGTTAGTTTAACATTTGGTCTTTGTTAAGAAAATAAATGGTAACAAATGTTTCATTCAAATTATACTTTCACATCTTAAACCACAGTTTAAATCTACTTAAAATTGACGGATGGTGACCCATAATGAAAGATAATGTGATCACCATATTTATCCTGTGGGGACAATTGATGTATATGAATGATGTATATGAGGTCCTTTAGGTACTAAATGCATCACTATGTGCAGTAGCTAATTGCGTACCTTGTATGTTTGCATCTGTTGCTGGGCAGTAGTGAACGATGGGTTCATCAGAGATTTTATCCTGAGCAGTTGCTAAGATAATACACTGCAACTTACAGCTTATAAATGGATTTTATGATAATTCATTCTATCATTCAAATAGTTTTTATTCAAACATATTCAAGTTCCATAGACTTACTAAATGTCAGACTGTCCAAACACAAATCTTAATATAGAAAGAAACATTATATATATATATATATATATATATATATATATATATATATATATATATATATATATATATATAATCTGCATAGTCTGTGTTTCATTTAAATCATTTGCTTCATAAGATTTGGTATTAATTTGCATAATAAATATCAGCTATATTATTCCTTTTAAATAATACCTGGACAAAAACCAGTACCTCCAGCATCGCCTCCAGAGATGTAGCATTCATTCCTACAGCTGCTACCTGTCAGACCAGCAGCACCATCATTCATTACAATAAGATAACACACTCAGTGAAAGAGAGCTGTATGAGAAGAATATCTTTCATCATACTCTTGTTGTAAAGTGTACAGTGTCTAACAGCCCATAAAATTTAATCATGATGATCAAGTGGCGTTATTGACTGTAGCTGTTACATCTAGTGTCCAATGTGTTTGGGCAGTCGAGGGCCTTCCTGTGATGAGCTATATTTTATGTTGAGGGATTGTGTGCTCACTCAACTGCCTTTTAATCTTAAAAATAATCAACAGCATGATTAATTGGAAACTAAATACGGGATCCTATCTGGGACCATCAGTTTCACTGTGCAGTTTACTGATGTATGGTATCGATTGCAGCAGGGAGCCCTCTAATCACAATCATGGTAAAATCAATAGCTGGCATTGCCTGAGGTCCTGTTCATGCTTCAGTGTACACATTTGAGGTAAACCCCCCTGTGCTGAAACAGTCCAGCCATTTGCTTAAAGAAAATCGAGACTTACTGCAATAGGGAGGACTGCAGATATAAAGTGGAGGAGACAGACAGAGGTAAAGGATGAAAGCTCTGAGACAGTTGAAGGAGATGAGGGTTTTTTCAGCAACAGGCTTTAGTTTCAATCAGAATCCGCAGTATACGGATTATATAAAAGACAAACAATATACTGAACAGAAAGTGCAAGTGTGTGGTAGTGCGAAAAACAATAATGTGCATCTTGTATGGGAATGAAATTGTGATGTATGAGTATTTGTATCAATTCATCAAGCTTCCATGAGGCAGCCAAGGATCAACAAGCTCCTGACTTTAACCTGATCCACAGGCATGATCCAGCCACCCAGGGGTCCCCCACTATTGTCACATCTCACTCACTCTGCGTTCGATTCCTCCTCTGTGTCTTCATCCCTCCATCTCCCCTGGGAATGAGTTAAGTTGCAGGGCAGTCATGTGTCTACTCACAGCATTCCCTTTAGGCAGCAGGGAGAGGTAGGGTGAGGGCACATTTAAGCTTATCGACTCAAAACATGGTATTAGTTTGCCTGTTCAACATATAACTGTTACAACCCATGAACTGTGACACTGTACTGACAATGGCTAAATGAAGCAGACCTAGAAGAGCTAAGAGGAGCTGCAGAAAGACTCTGGGGTTTCCACTAGCATCTGGTCTGGTGCCAAGGTATCTGAGGCAATCCACCCTTGGCCCCCTGCCATGTACCGAGGCAACCAAACCTTGCTGCTCACCTACGTAAAAAGAGGAGAAGCATGTTTAGTGGGAACAATAGCAACAAGATGAATGAAGAATGGAGCAAATAAACACTTTATATGGAAGGGTCACTGGATCCAACAACCCTATTTCTTGAATAAGTAATTTTAATAATTTGAGGTATTTTACCTAGATTGCAATAATTGGCAGCATTGCTTCCAATTCAAGATGTCAGACAGAAGTAATAGGTTTAAGTGTGTGTACAAGTGCTAGTTCAAGGTAGAGGACAAAAGAGGTCAGGATTTGTGAGCTGTTTCCCCCACATTCACCCAGCAGACACAAAGCAAACATTAACATTTAACTGCAGTTGTGTTTCTGGCCAGCAATTGAATTTAAGTCTAATATTCATTTTCCTTTTAGTAGTGTTTTGGTCTTCACCTGAAAACTCAAAACAAGGTGGGTGAGACCAAAAATGGGAGTGAAATTGAACCTTAAAGGTGCAGTTGTGTGCACAGGTTTGTCACCACAAGCAGCTGCCTCCCCATAACATGTAGTAATTTTTCCATTATCAATGCAAAATTGGTAAGTGCAGCTTTAACCAAGACCAAGATTTCTCTTGACCTTAAACAATTACTGTAATTAATATTTGCTACTACATAGCAAATATTAGCATTAACTATTGTTTACTTACCTGTCTAGAAGAAAAGTTTCTGGCTTAGCATCGAACTTCATTCCTTTACTCATCGAGAGCTGTCTCCAAGTATTGCCAATGTTATCTTAATGTTAACTTTATCATTTGTTTCTTCTACTGAACCAGCTAGCCCCATCCCATCCCAATTGCAAGTTGCCATCAGCAAATTCTTGCTGCTTGCATTCCGGTGGCAGTGTACAATACTAAATGTGGATATATTCAATAAAAATGTTTCCTCAATGTGTTATCAAAATACCCAAACTTTCTAATTTTTTTTTCCAATTTGAATTTACTAATGCAGACTGGTAGCATGTCAATATAATTCCTATAGGACAGAGTTGCAATTTAAGTGAGCGTTATGGTGTGAAAACAATAATTGTGGATATAAAAACTGACCTGTTGTATTACAGGTCACTTATCACACGATGATAACCACCCTACCACAACAATATTAACCAGAGTGAGGTGGAAGTACCCCGCTGGGACTCAGTACCAATCACCACAAGGGGAGCAATTACCGAAACATTAAATAGTGATAAACACCACTGCACAGTGATCGTCAGAACATCAGAGCTGTCACCACATCATCCGTCAAAACCACGCTTCAGGGTAGCAGCAGTCAGGTAGTGATACATTACAAGGGACAGAAACAGGTGCTACCGTAGATTCTAATTACTTTATCCTATCAATTATGTACAAATCCTTGCATGGCCTGGGGTCTGACACACTGTTGTACCTCCTACTCGTTCTTTGCACCAACCAAGCTGTGGCTACATAGGCAGGCAACAGCGGCAGGCAACAGTGCTTTGTGCAGATGCCTTCAGGTGACTACAGAGGTTTATTTTCCCAGTCCAAATCCATACGAATGGAACAGCTCTCAAAAAATTAAAGAGAAACAAATCCATTCTACACATCCCACTGACATCTACATTCATGCATGATACCCTGTCTAGTTAGAGGAGGAAATTCTTTTCCCTTCCACTCACCCCTGTAAGCATCAGTTTAGACACACAGGTGCTCTGCTGTTTTGTATTTTCAAGCTGTAACGGTCTTCCAGGCACTTGTGGTTTTCTGCCTCTGTTTTGCGCACTCCTCAAGTTTTCTCTCAGCCGCTCAGCGCACAAAAACATTATGCTAATGAGTGGGTAGACATCTGTTTCCAGCTGAGGTTTTTTCTCTAGGTGTTTAGGCACGTGTGCACCGCTCATATTGGGGATATGCTTTTTCCTACAGCAGGTCAAATCTTTAAAAAACAGAGCCATATACAGAGGAATGCAAGTTTGAACCAGCTGCTACATGTATTCATTTTTGTTGGAGAAGGATTTTATTTTTCTCTTCATTTCACCCTCCCCTCATAGAAAAGCATCATAGTATGACAATGCATTAGTTCAGTATACAGTGAATTAATGACTCACACTCCCGGCAGAGCTAGTCATTCAGCAGTGGAGGAGAGAGTTGAAAGGTTTGCTGAAATAGATAGTGTTTACTCTTAAGCTTGCAATTTAGGAGGTATTACAATGATACCTCCAGTGAGGCTCTGGATCTGTGTGTGTGTGTGTGTGTGTAAGGCAGGCTGCAACTACTGTAATTATAATGTTTGTTAAAATGTGTATACAGCTTTCTCTGCAAGTTATAAGAGTAACTGAGAGTGTTTAAAGGATCAGATCATTTTTGATGCCAGAAATAAGCAAAACCATGAGGGAAAAACAGAGGGAAAAGGCTTAATGTGAAGGCAAAGCACAAGAAGGAGGGAAGAGATACAAAAACAAAGCTTTTGATCACAGCTAAAATCAATTAAAAATGTGAATCAGCTGTGGAACACTAAAGACTGTATGCCTATACAACAAAGGTATACTATGTAAGACATAAATATATCTGTTTTCACAGTAGAAGTGGTTGCCCTTGAGTTATTTTACAGAATATCAATGGAGGATAAGAAAATACTGCTTCCTAATTAACAAAAAAAATTTGATTAGGTCTTGTAATCAGCTTTATAAAGATTGTGTTAATTAGAAGCTCTATTCATGGTTGATAAACTAGAAAAATAATTTCAACCAGGTACATGAAGCTAAATTCAGCTATTGGAAACTGGTTTCACGTGAGTAAGAAATTATTTTAAGAGCCACAGTTCATTCTTTATTGAATTTTAAGGCATTTCAGATGTTCCATTTTCTAATTAATGTTGGAAGCATTTTGATAAGTTTTGACCGAATGCACTGAAAAGGCTGTTTGTATCTGCTCCAGTTAATATAATAATTATGATAAAGTGGTTGGTTAGCTGTATTTTCCGAAATATGCTATTTTAAAGTTTTGTCAAATAAAGCTGGTGAGTTTGTTGGTGTTTCAGATTATAACTATAACTATAACTATGAAGTTTGTCCAGTTGACTTAAAAGCATAGGGAGCACACAAGCCATTGTTTTCTATGTGTTAGTGTTGTCTACTCTAACCTACCAACAAAAATCTCACATCAGGGGTGTTTCTTGTTAGGGCAGTAAAAAAGAGCAATTATTACTATGCTTGATATTCTGCTGGTGGACAGTGGACTAATTCAAAACTTTCTGTCATCATGCATTTCCTCTACAACACAAGCCACTTTTCCCTACATGGGTTTTATCTAGACTGTCACAAAAATTAGTTTAAAATAATCATTTCATTGCTGTATCACTTGATTGAAGCCAGTTTTGGATGTGACGTTTAAACTAGTTCATAACTACTGGAGAGAAAACTCTGCACAGGTTTGAATTTTTTTGAGTATTATAAAGTTAGATTTGTTCATCAGAGAAGCATCTCTTAACAACCTGTAATATCTTTCTTTGTATAATTTCATTGATGTCTAGTACTATTAATATTGCAGCTGCAAAATCCAGTGATATCATTGAAGTGACTCAGTAAAAGCATTCAGGCTGAACACCTGCCAGAGAGCAGCAGTCACAGACTGTTAACCTCAAGACCTGGAAATGTTTGTGAGTCAACGAAGCTTCACAAAGTCTGTCACCATCTACTTTCATCAAAGTTCGACTACATAAAGATCCCTTCAGCTTCATCTTAGTGATCCTCAGATTCACACTAAAGTTAACTCAAGCTCTGCATCTGGCCCTTCTTGTAAGGTAAGCAAGCTAAAGATTATGATTCTAAAATATGGGAGGAATTAACAGATCTCTCGATCTCTTGATCTCTCGATCCTTCTCTCTCTCCCTCTCTCTCACTTGTTAAACTATTATTGTGCTAATGTTACACTTAAAAGTTTATGCAACCATCGTGCTCAGTGGAAAATATAGTCAAATGTTGTCTTTATTGAAGTGACTCAAACTGACCATAGCTGTCATAACATTGCTGTTAAAGATAATGAAATTACATTTTATTGTTATACATGTCAGTTTTGTTGTACATGTCAATTTAAGTAACAATGGCACAATAGATGCTCCAGCCAGACTAAGAATGAACCCTAAGACTTTAGAATAATTCTAATTGATATTACATCATTAATAAAGTGGAAAATTCATTTAATAGTATTGTTTTGATTCCTCTTCCTTTCATGTACCAATACCTGATGCACAAAGCACATGTTTTACCATTGTTCAGTAATGTCCTAATAGTACTGACACTGATGCAGCAGATATTGTAACTAATTTTCCAGGGAAAATCTTGCTGAGTACTGTCAATATTTGTGATGATGCCCAGAAAGTTACGGACTTAGTGAAGTAGGTCATGGAAGTTCAGCAGTTGTATGTGTATATATATATATATATATATATATATACACATATATATATATGTACAGAGAGAGAGAGAGAGAGATAGTTATGTATATATATTGTATAGTAATCTACAACCTTACTAGTGTTGGCAGGTGTGTCAGTAATGTAACTTCACCAGAAATAGCCTGGGTTATGTGATTTTATTTTTTTTTATAATGATTCTTAGTAAAGTACAATTTAACTTACATTCTACAATTCTTATGCTAAACTCGTGACATTATCATATACACTATGAATACCATCTCTCATCATCTTGATAAGAAACAGAGGCTTTTGAAGAGGCTGAATTACTGTCTGTCCCACTTTGGGGTCTATACCACATATTATGATTATGTGGGATATGGTCTTTCACATGTGGCTGTAGCAAACAGGAAGTAAAAATTTAAAACCCCTGAAGGAAAACAAGCAACAACTGAGTGACACATTGTGTTCATGTGTTTGTGCCCTGTTTTGTCGCAGACACCTGGCAGAAATGACCCTGCAGCCATTAACTCCAGTGAACTGTGGAAGCCTACTGCAGCCTGGCTGCTCTCTGCTACAGCTGGATGGTGAAGTTCTCCTGTTTGGCCAGAAAGGCTGGCCCAAGCGGTCGTGTCCAACAGGGATATTTGGGGTTCGGTTTAAACGGGGTGAGATGAAGTTGAGGGCTATCTCCTTCTCTAATGATTCCAGCTACCCTCCTCCATTACGTTGTCCTGCTGTTTGTCGCCTCGACCCCTATGATGGGCTTCCAGAGAGTTATCTCATCCACGGTGGCCGTACCCCAAATAACGAGATCTCGTCAAGCTTGTACCACCTGACCATGGATAGTCGTGGTTGCAATCGTAAACTGACCCTGAGCTGCAAAGAGAAAGAGCTGGTGGGGGAAGTGCCAGGAGCCCGGTATGGTCACACGATGAGCATGGTTCAAAGCCATGGGAAGACAGCTTGTGTATTATTTGGGGGCAGATCCTACATGCCTACAGGAGAGCGGACCACAGAGAGCTGGAACAGCGTCGTCGACTGTACTCCTCAGGTTTTCCTGTTTGACCTGGATTTTGGCTGCTCCTCTGCTCATACCTTACCTGAGCTCAGCGAAGGACAGTCCTTCCATTTGGCTCTTTCTAGAGAAGACTGTGTCTACTTCATTGGAGGTCACTCAATCACCTCTGACTCCCGTCCCCCTCGACTATTTCGCCTGCGTGTTGAACTTCTGCAGGGCAGCCCCTTGCTTTCCTGTGAGATCCTAGACACTGGAATATCCATCTCTAGCGCCATAATCACCCGTACAGGGCCCACTCACAGATACATTGTCTTGGGTGGATATAAGTCAGACTCTGAGAAGAGGATGGAGTGCAGCACTGTGATTCTGGATGAGAAAGGGATCCACTTTGAGACTTTAGAATCACCTACATGGATCCCAAATATCATCCATAGTCGTACTTGGTTTGGGGGCAGTGTCGGAGAGGGAAACTTCCTACTTGCTGTACCTGCTGAGGGAAGGCCATCTCAACCTGATATGAATTACTTCTACCTGGTGAGCTTCCAGACAGAGGGGGAAGGCAAAGAGGAAGGAGGAACCCTGGCCTGCAGCCAGGAGCTGACAGACCATGATGACTCTACTCCTCTTGAGGACTCTGAGGAACTCTACTTTGGTCGTGAACCACATGAGCTGGAGGACATCAGTGATGAAGAAGGGGATACTTACAATGAGGAAGATGAAGAGGATGAATCGCAAACAGGCTACTGGATCAAATGCTGCCTGGGCTGTCAGGTGGACCCAAACAAGTGGGAGCCATACTACTCCACTGAGCTCCACCGCCCAGCCATGATCTTCTGCTCCAGAGGGGAGGGAGGACACTGGGTCCACGCCCAGTGCATGGAGCTGTCCGAAACCCTGCTGCTTAGACTCTCGCAGGGCAGCAAAAAGTACTTCTGCCTGGACCATGGAGGCCTGCCCTACCAGGAGATGACCCCACCTAGGCAGGTGATGCCCCTGAAGCGCACCCCCATGAAAGTTAATGACAGAAGAACTCCAACAATCAAGATGTCCCCTGCCAAAAAAACCTTTTTCAGAAGACTTTTTAACTGACTCTTTTCTTGATACATGAAATGAAGCTGTTTTTTTGGTTTGTTTTTTTTTAAGATTCTTTCTACTATTAATATGATGATTAATTAATGGAAAATGTATTCAATAAAATTTGTGTTGCCAATAAACGAAGAACAGCCTCAAATTCTGTATCTACATACCACTTTTATTTCCAATGTGTTTTCATGGGACTAAAACAAACTAATCTGTTTTTCATTTTGCTTTTTATCAGTAGTTAATTTGTATCCAGCCGAGGACCACAGTGAAAATAAGTGGTTAATTTAACTCCTCCTAACACTGGCTTCCCAGGACAAGTGAACTGAAATTGTTTTTACAAATAAATTAATTATAATTGATAAACAGTACCTAATATACTGATCTGTGGGCGGTTAAATCTGTAATGAAAATGAATAATTGAAATGCAAATTGGAATTAAAAAGTCATGTATTTTTAAAGAGCTTTCACAATCTTTATCCTAAATGTAAAAGAACATGTTGATATTTTAGGCTGTCAGCTCCAGTGTTTCCAGATTGTTTTCACTTGCTGCATAAGAGTACATTGCTATATTGTATTCAGGACAACAGTGAAAATAAACAGTGACTAGTGTTACCTTCCAGGAACAAATGTCCCTGAATTCTGTGTTCCTAATACAATTTTAAGACACGAAATCAATTATAAATTGTTCAATAAACACAAACCAGAAAATTAAATCAGATTTTATCTTTATTTATTCTTTGGTGAAAACCCGGTCAAAAAAGGTAGAAAAAAATTCCCTCCTCCATAAACAAAACAACAAAACAATAAAGTAGTGGAACCTCAGTGTAACACTGTGCAAGTATGAAAAATAAATCACCACTGAAAAACCCCAGTAAATGTAAAGTTTACCTGATATTTAGTGTAGTATGGAAAAAGCAAATGAGGAAGTACATGGTAAAAAGTGAACAAGTAGAATTTTATGAATCATCCATCATCCATTACTCTGGAAATTCAATTCATTACAGCAAAAAACAAATATGCGACAAGTTGCAATATAAAGCATTCAAAATATGATGTTATTGTAAAAGTGTGACAACTATCCAATGAAATGTGAATATTTCACAGCTGTCATATGGTTTAACCTATGACAGTAAAATAAAATCAAGCATTCAATCAAATAAGAAAACAAAATTGCCTGTCACAATTCAAAATGGTGAGGGCAGAAAAAGACAATATAATCAATCAATCAAACAAATAAAGTTGCCAACAGATCAGTTTAAATCAGGTCTCTCTAGCTCCAGCCCATCCCTCTCCTCTGTCAACTGTGGCAATGAAGAAATATCAGCAGAGAAAAAAAGACAGGTTTTATACAGAACTTAAGAAAAATCCCCGCTTGCTACAGAGTCCATGGGGTGTTAGGCTCCATAATGGACCATACTGTATTTTTATATCAAAAAAGGTTAGTATATGCTTTATTTTGTGTGAAGAATTCGTATAAGTATAATCTATCCTCCTCTGTGCAAAAACTAAAAGAGATAAAAACTGGTTCAAAGTGACCTGGCATCTATTCTGCCCCACAGGGATCCCACAATAAAGCACTAAAGTAATCTTTTTCAGAGGGCACTCATGAAACAAAGAACATTTGGGTCTCTGTGATTGCATTTCGCTGCAGCACAAATGATATATTAATACAGTGGCCACAAATGTGGTCTTTTAAACACAATTTCCCTTTATGACTTACAGCCCTTTCATCTGTTTCCATAAATATCCTCCCTGTATAAATTCATAAATGTGTCATATGCTTGCAATACAATAAACTGCACCATATTTCACAGACAGTGAGGATAAAGAAAAGAACTTTTTCCCACTCAGATCAAGTGGAAATAAACCTGTGTTATTTCTATATCCCACTGCTGTCCCATCTTTGCTAACAAAGCAATGCAAGGAAAATTCATATGTATAAAAGCTTTCCACAACAAGGTAGTTCAAATACTAGTTAATGTTCAAAAAAAGCAAAAGACATATTTAAAAATGAGGTATGAGAGTAAAATTGCTTTCCATTTTTTTTTTTCTGGATTTGACTCCATTCAAGTGCATGAAATTGTTTATTTAATGAAAAAGTCTTGTGTAAAATCCAACAAAGATAATTGAAAATCAGAAGAAAATATGAAATGTCTCAGAAAGTCTTTGCTTTAAGTCAAGCCTCTGTTTCAAAGAATCATGATACTAGTTATTCTGAACAAGTCTATCACTGATATAAATACAACTATCACAAAATCAATCAATCAAATGTTAATACTTGAGGTTCACGTTGAAGGAAAAATCAAAAATCATTGACTTCCAGAGACATATCCACATCATCCTGCATCTCTGCTGGGTGAATGGTAGCTTGCAGAGCTTTGGCAGAGTCCTTGTGAGCCTCCATAAACTTCTGCAAGTACTTGGAGGTGTAGAGCCAATGATGTTTCAACACATCCTCGAGTTCAAAGGCCTTTGACTGACGTGCGTTCATCTTCCGGAAACGCCTAAACAATTTGTTTGCGGACTCGTTCCCCTCACTGGCCCAGGCTCCTATGGATCCATCTCGCTCTATGATTTCAGGCACGTGTGCTAGGGTCTTGTGAAGGTAATTGGTTATCTTTCCGTTGTACCTATATTTGAAGGTAGAGGAGAGGATGTCGGCAAAGCGCTGGGAGTTAAAACTGTAGCGGCACAGCTGGTCAGGGCATTCCTTGGCTGGGCAGGTGGTGCGCCACACAGGCCTCATCTGGAGGTAGAGCCTCATGAGCTCCCTCAGGGCCTCCCTCCTCTCTTCTGAAGGCACCAGCTGACACACCACCTCCACAGCTTCCAGGGTCATTAGCCTGCGGGCATAGTTCCCATTCATCCTCATTACCGGTTTAAGCTTCAGCTTCTTCCTCAGCTGTTTATCCAGGGCTGCTCTCCAGCTGCGCCGCTCCTCCCGGCTGGGGTTGACCTTTTGGTACACCTCCCCGATCTCATCCTGGAAGATTTTGTAGAACTCAGTGGCATTGCCAATGTCACAGTGCAATGCATCCAGCATGGGCTGGGTCTCCATGAATGGCTTGGCAGAGACCCCTTTGACTCTGTCTCTCAGCTCATCTACAGACTCGGAGAAGGGGTTGGTTCTCCATATTTCGTAACGTTCCAGGTTCTCTACATGACAGCGAGTGATGGAGTGTAGCACCATGTTTTGAGAGGCCTCTGCACGACTGGAGTCACACAGAGTGCAGATGTATGTGGAACCCGAGGACTCCAGGCCTTCCATCTCTCGCACCATCTTCTCATCGTATCCTGTGCCTCTGAAGTGGAAGCGGAAGGAGCGAGGCAGGCCACCCACAGACAGGATGAGCCTGCTCTCTTTCATTGCATTACGCTCTGCGACTATAGGCCCCAGGATAGCGGTGAGCATCTCATGGTCTGACTCATCAATAAACATCAGGCTAAGGGGCTTACAGGACAGTTCTGAGTTTGGCTTTGGCTCAGTGAAGATGGTAACCTCCTCCTCATTTTCTGCTAGGACAGAGACTGACATAACAGTGAAAGAAAAACGCACAGCTTTCTCAGGAACAGGGGGTCCTCCACCGTGCTTCTCGCTGACATCGCCCATGCCATCACAACATTCCTTGATCATGACAGTAAAGCCCGTTGTGCAAGCACTGTCTTCCATCCCACTCTCTCTCAGTCCCTCCATGATGTCCTCCTCCAGATCCTTTAATGCCGACACCAGCGCCACATCATAGCGAAACCGGCGAGTGATGGTGTCAGCAGGGTAGTCATCCACTGAGGAGGCCCATCCAGAGAGCCCATTAATAATGCCAACATTGCAAGATGTGGACACATTCTTAAGAGCTGGCTGCCATTCAAACTGGTGAAAGCCAGGGAGAAGCTCTTTCTCTGCTGCTCGGAGGGTGTGCAGGGGCTGAAAGATCTGGCGGCCACTGGTGGCTTTGACAGTCCGGTACATCTTGTGATACTGGCTGCAGCTCAGGAAAGTGTTAACCCGAATGGCCAAGCACACTGCGGGATGCAACCCGAAGCCTCTGCCTGCCAAGACATAGAGAATGAAAGGAGAGAAAGTTTCAGAGACAGACAGTAGGGCAAAATAAAAACAGAAGCACAGTATGAAAGGAAAGTGCAAGGAAAGGCATGAGACATGAAGAGAATTTTTAACGCCAAACTGTGGAGGCCCGTTTCTAGTGCTTTGAAAAGAACTGCAATACTAACATTTCCTCATTTGATATCCTGTATTTGGAATCATTTATACCATGAGAAAGAGAGAATCAGGAATTTAACACCCAAATGTGAATGTATTATTGTCAAAAGCCCACAAGCCCATGATTACAAAATCCAATATTTCCTAATTTCCAAATGTTATCAGGGGAATGAGGGTTGAATCAGTGAAGCTGGCAAAAGTGATGTATTGGCTGCAGATGAAAACAGACACCAGCTGGCTTCTATTCCCCAGAGAGGAGGATGGTGCTGTCTGTGTAATTTGCAGATACACGAGCTGCTGATGTTGTTTTGATTCGAACAGCCCCATCACAAGAGTTGTTATTGTGTATTAAAGGGTGCATGAGAATTGAGAGACTGACAGACAGGCAGAGAGAATGAGAGTGGGAGAGAATCAGGGAGGGGCTGGGCGTCTAACAGCAGTGGTTCAATGGAAAGAGATGGACAATAATGAAATGCTTTTCGATCAAAATTATAGAAAACTTTCTTCTCTCTTTTCAATAGTTAACCTTTCAGCTCATTGTTATTTTTGCAGTGACTGTATTCCTTAGAGGTAGGTGGAAATATTAATGGGCAAACACTATCATAACTTTTATTTGTTTGTGTCCCTCTTGCTTGGCTCTGGAAAGTTATGTTGCGTGAACAAAAGTTTCCTAATAGCCTCTTACCTTGCATCATGGCCTCCAGCTCATCTGCCTGCCGGTGTTCATTCCCAGATCTCAGTGCAAGCAGGAACAGCGTCAGACACACAGACTTCAGGTCGCCACCTTCCTCTTTGTCTGCAAACACCCTCACCTGGTTCTTCAGATCCCTCAGCCGATGCTTCTGGGCACGACGGGTTAGCGACAGCAGGTGTTGTCGGGGTCTTCCCCCTTTATTGGTGAGCAGGTAGTTATCGAGTTCTGATGACTGCCTGTTTTCATCCTGTTTATTCAGCTCATGGTTCAGACAGTGAGCTTTAAATGAGTCTAGCCTTACCTGCTCCCCACAGCTATCTTGAGGGCAAAGCAGAGGCAGGGAATGCAGAGCTGATAAAAAGGATTTGGCAGGCGGGATGAGATCATCAGGAGCCCAGGACAAGTTGCAGGCCGGACAGTGAGGTCCCAGAACGTGCTTATATTTTATAATACAGCTGCGGCAGAAGAGGTGCCCACAGGGGGACTGAACTGGATCAAAGAGCAGGTGGTCACACACCAGGCAGGTGAAAGAAAAGAGGAAGTCAACAGGGAGTTTTTCAGATATCAGCTTAGTACTCAGGTGGTCCTTCTGGCAGTGCGTGATGTTCCTCACCCATTGCTCTCTCTGGATGCTGGGTTTCCTCCAGCCCCTGAGGACCGGACCATGATGACGGTCTCCGGGTGGTCTCGGAGCTCTCCTCTCTCCAACAGCAATGCTCTCGGCGTGATCCCACCTGGTCCTCTTTGTCAGGCTCTGGGCTCTGGGAATGATCTTCCTCCTCTTTCTCCTGGTCCTCTGGAGTGAACTTTTCTTTGGGTAGCAAAGGTGGCAGAGGGAAGAGTGAGGTTTCCACTCAGGGACTCTTGTTCTGGAGAAGCTGCAGACACCCCCTCCTCGTATGGCAGCCATCCAACAGCGATGGCAGAAGGAGAGAGGTTGAACGGATTCTGTGTCATCTGTCACGTCCACTTTGAAGACTTTGAGGATGACCTCTGGCCAGCCTGTAAACTTGCAGCCCATTTTACGTAGGACCCCTTTACTTGCCTCATCCAGATCCCCATGAACCTCATGCACTGGTCCTTTGACTTTCCTCAGGGCCATTCCACAGAGACGGCAGAGACACCTTCATAGAGAAAAATCAATGTCGTCAAATTCTTACAAAAATAAATGTGTGTGATATAGTGTAGATTAAATAGTAAAGGGGTCTTTAATCACCTGAGTTGGTTCATGTGGGTGTCCATTTCCTCTAGCTTCTTATCTACCCGCCGGCCCGGGCCCTCCACATTTTCCTTGCTTTTTCCCCCAAGGCACAATTTCATAACACTCCCTGGATCCACATCATTCCCTAAGTCTATTTCTGGAGCTGTGGGAGGTGCAATCCCTAACAAGACTCCTCTCTCAGGATGTGTCTCA
Organism: Istiophorus platypterus; assembly: GCA_016859345.1. Lineage (NCBI taxonomy): Eukaryota > Metazoa > Chordata > Actinopteri > Istiophoriformes > Istiophoridae > Istiophorus > Istiophorus platypterus. The sequence goes on from CM029121.1 coordinate 11,814,922, forward strand.
CCGGGGAGAGGGGCCTTCTCCATGGACCTCACCCTAAACAGTTTAAACTTCCACTGAGAGTACTGAGAGTGAGGATGGTGGAGCTCAGCCGGCATGGAGGATCTGGGGCCATCTGTCTCCAGGTTCTCCTCCTCCATGATGTCACTTTGATCTCAGACCCTGTAGAGGAGAGGAGGGCTTAGTTTGAAGCAATACAAATGTATTAAAATAATTTCAGCTGTCCATGACAGGCTTATTATTGGATAAAGAGAAAAGATTTGAAGGTTTAGATTCTTAGTTATCCCCAGTGACTTCTCAGCATTGAGCCCATGACAAAATCCAGCAGCTTTACTTGATTCTTGTTGAATCTATACACAAAGAACCTTGAAATCCCATGAACAGAGAGCAGTGAGCCCTGACCTAGAGGGCTATATTATACCATAAGTGGCATTTAGATCTTGTGTAAAATGCATGAGACAAGCATTGGAGGATCGATACAGCACCAAAATCTTCATTTCTCTCATCTCCAATCCCATTGCTCAGGGAGCCATTGTGACTTTTTTCCTTTGACACAGCGAGTTTGCTAAATAGGCAACCTTATCAGTGCAAGGCTGTCAATCATAAATATTAGTTATTTTCTTGGCTGGAGAAAGAAATGGAGCCCCGGGAGCCTGCGACTGGCATTTGAAATGCAGAGGAAAAATCTGAGACACTGGGAACATATTTCATAATACATAGATATTGACCAAACAAGAGGGAAAACAAAATAGAGAAACCATCATATTAAATAAAGATCATAAGGAAATTATTCCAAACACAACATTGTTCATTTTTGGAGTCGTATATAAACAGCTAAGCAATCTCATGATACAGCAGAGGTAGGATAAGTGATACCACTGCACTGACAGAACTCATTTCATCTCCTCCTATACTTTCTAGGTCCCATTACCAGTTCAGACAATAAAACAGTCAAACAGTCTTAGAAACTATTACATCCATAGCTGAGTCTTACCATGACACACCTGTGTGCAAACATTGCAGCATCTTCCATCTATCCATCTTTCAGTGTTCTTACTAGGTTTTCCTCCTGAGAGGCTTGAATCTGGCAGTCTCCTTCATTTCTTTGCTCTCTGTGTACTTCACATGCTGAACTCTCCTTTGAGACAAACAGCTGAGCCTGTGTACATGTTTGTCAGCTGGGCTCTTACCTTGTTTTTCAGTCTCAGCTGGCGTCAGCTCCCCCGGGGGTCCTCTTCACATGGGAGCACAAGGGAGGCCCTGGAGCCAGCCCCTACACACTACACATATAGACTGTATATGCTATGCTTCAATCTGTCAAAGCTTGTGGCATCTGTTTCCAGGAGTTGTAGCTCCATACAGTGGGATTCCTCCTGTATTTATACCCTTAAATTGGATCCCAACAGCCAGTTCCTGCCACCTGATACCTGATGCAGGCAGCTGATGTGAAAAAAAACAAAACAAAACAAGGTCAACCCCAAAGCACAGTTGCAAACATGTGCATGTACAGAATCCAACAGCATACCCCAAACAAACAACTTTCAACCACATCACAATGATCCTTAACTGGAAACACTTTTATGTCATCTTTATCTCCCTTTTCTCATATCCATCTGCAGCCTCACCTCATCCAGGTGGCCCACCACTGACAGAAAGAGAGATACTGTTAAGAATATGAAGAGGGGACTAATGAAGAGCTCACACAGCAGAGCACAAAATAAATCCACAGTCTTGCCCTACAGAGAAACAAAAAGTCTGCCAAATATTGTATTAGAATATGTCCATAATAGTGACAGTAAAAAATTCAGAATGTTTAAAAGACCAGACATTTAAACACAGACAAATTCATTTGGTAAAAAACATGGATAAATACAAGAGCTGGTAGAAGAAATAACATTAGCAATTTGTTAAAGCTGGTCATTATCTTTTGTTTGTCTGTGACTGTCAAAAGCCATATTTGTTTTTCTTACAATAATGCGATCTATCAAAACATAAAGGGTGACAGTATGGTAATGTCTTAAACGGACATGGTGTTATGGTGTCTGTCTGTATGTGAGAAAGACAGAAGGTTACTGAAGATGGATTTTCAAAGGTTGGGATGAATGATGAAAAATAGAAAATAATAGTAATTGTTGAATAATGACTTGTTATTTTTATTATTGTCATTGAGACTTTACTTCTTGCCACCTCACACCATCTTTTAGTGCATGTGACTGATGCACCATCAATTCGGGTGCTGAGTGCTGTGAATCAAACTGATAAAGGCAGGGACGCAGTTGAGCTGGATTGTGTCGAATACCAAGTTTTCATAGCAACCTAAAGTAATTTGCAGAGGTGCAAAGAGGCCACAGAGCACCTACCTAAATTGTTGATGCATGGGTCAAACAAACCAGAAAATATATATTGAATGTGTCAAATTGTTCTTTCTTATTCCAAGAAAACCATATTGTATTGTTTCTACTGTGCTGCTGTCATGCTGTGCACCCCTGTAGTTTTTATCTGCACCTCCTCTCTCTAAGTAATGTCAGCACTAAAGCAGCACATTTATTTCATTTCTCCGAACGCTGTCCCTCCGTCACCATACAGAATGATTTTTAATTAGACAGAATCATCTGATATAATATCTCAGTAGGTATGGGGAGTATTTGCCCAAGATCATTCTTGTTTGTAATTATCCAGAGGATTAATCGGTGGCATTCACCACAGGAGCCTGTTGCTGTTGCGCTGGAATTGCCAGCCAAGTCATTAGATACACAGTCAGTGGGCACCAAACAACAGTTGGGTCTCTCCCACTCTTGTCACCTTAACAGGGGAGCAGGATGAATACAGGCAGGCTTTGCAGCTTATACTTGGCGCATATGGTCATGTATGACCTTAAACAGCTATAGAAGTAATTTAGTTTTTTTAGTTGACAAGACTGCATTTGAATTTGAAGTACACAATGTTTGATACATTACATATCCAAGAATGAGTCAAATGATGGATTGTAGCAAGATGTTCCAAGCCTATTTATAGTTGATATTTAGATTTATGACAGCCAGGTAGTACCATGTTTCCAAGGTAAATGGCACACCTAGCTCCATGGCAGCGACAGAGCTGCAGATGTCTGCCTAACAAACAAGCGGTGACCCCCTGAGACCCTCATCTCTCTGCGCCTTCTAATTGACTTGTTATTGATTAACTCAAAGACAGTCTGATTTATGGGGAAGAGGACTTGTGGAGACAGCCACCTGGCATGGAGCAGAGTGTTATGAATGTGAGGAGCAGACCCCTGGGGACTAGAGGCTGCAGTTTAGGAGGACATACGGGAGTTTGCAATGCACCACCAAACTGACAACTTGCACTAGGTGGGGGTGTTTTTTCTAATATGATGAATCCAAACAACAGCAGTGAGCAATTTGTGCGTGCCTGTGTATGAGCCTGTGGCAGGTGTGTGCAGTGGGAGGGATGAGTGGGAATATGGCAGGGGCAGTACATGTGTTAGGGGAGGGGGAAAGTGGAGTGAGAAGGAGGATGGGAGGGGCTATGTATCTGTGTTTATGAACTTGTGCTGGTGTGTTGGTGGCATGCAGGAACAAGACCAAATAAATATAAAGTAGTCTTACTTAGCCATCATTGAGAAACATAGGAATCATTTAACTTTTAGGCCTGTGTTTCTAAAACAAAGAGACAGACAGAGTGAAGATTTAAGAGGTGAAAAACAGAGGGGGTGTCAGTGGTGATCTTGTGTAAAGGAGTTGCATAGTATAACAAGCTTGACTGCTGGCTGTGCCAAGGAAAGGGGAGGAGAGATCAAGCCTTTCAGGCAGAACTATGTATCCTAAAGGTCCAAATAAAGACCCTCTGACGGGTCAAGTCACATAGCAGCTTAAGGAATAGTGTCAATAACATGGCCAATGAAGGAATTCCACAGCAGCACAGTTGGTATCTACCTCACGGGGAATAAAATGTCACCATCATCCCCATTTGAATAGCTCGACCAAAATGATGATATTTCTAAATGTCATGAAGAATGTAGGCATCTTTGTGATTGTATTAAGGGTAAAGAGAGCAATTCGCTCTCTTATTTCCACTGAGTGTTATGCAATATATTGAGCATTTGGTATGCAAAAGTTAATTGCATTTTCATAGCACATTCAACAACTTCTTCAGCACAGCCAAGTCAGCTCTCAGTGAGCCACCTCCCACTATCCGCCTCTTCCATCCCTTATGCGGAGACATGATTTGATAGATCAATACTCAAAGAGGTAGACTTTAATGCTGAGCTATTCATCAAACCTACCTGCCAGAACAAACAATTCTACCCCACAACTTAAATCCCCTTCATTCATCTCCCACTGTCTTTCTCTCTCAAAGTCTATTTTCCCTTGTCTTGCCTCTCTCCTCTTGCCCTCACCTCGGGTTTTGTTAATAATCAATTATGGGATTATTCCAATCAAGTGATAGATCGCTGCCTCTCTCTATATATGTACCAAAGGTTTGCATGCTTATAATCACACAGTGATGGCCAGGGAACAGATGATTTGAGTGATGCTGTCTCAAGGCCTCACGTGACCCTGGATGACGTGGCTGCGTTTGTTTGCGGCTCATCCTGACTGATGGCGCTTTTACAAAGACCAATGACACACCACAACAACATCACAGCTTCTACAAATAAGATTGACCACAATCTGCTGACAGCCTGACACCACAATATCTTGCATGTCCAGCTTTCCAAATATTCATTTTATTGGATAGTCCAGTCTTGGGACTGCATTAATTGGTTCCAAGTCCTGCATTATAACTATCCCTAAGGCGCTGCAGAGATATTTTGGTTTTGGACAAGTTCCATTCATCACTTCTGTTCTGGTGAGTTAGACAGTAAAGAGAACAACTTGAGCTACAGTGATGGAGAGTGTCCATTTTAAGAACCTTATTCTGGAAAAAAAAAAAAACAAATCCTATCACTTTGGGAAGATAGGCCACATACAGGTCAATAACATGCAGAGATTGTGGTGTGAAAACATCATGAGAATGTGCTGGACCCCCTTTGAAAAGTGAGACCTGAATCTGAGCAGACAATCCAGATGGATCTTGATCCACTCGGAGTAAACAAAATGAAATTAAACCCTAAGCTGGATTCAGGAGCACTAGAGTAGAGCAGGGAATCAAGACCAGTGTCTTCTAATCAAAATAACAATGCTCTTTAATTCTGTCTTAATTAAATGTAGATTTCCCTGATTGAGGAGCAGTCCCCTTGATGCCAGGGGACCTCCAGTCACATAAAGATCCAGTTAGTGGATTTGTCTTGTGTTTAACCATGTATTAGTCCGTGATTCTCAGACTGTCTGGTGCTGGTTTACACAGAAGGTCTGTCAGCTGAAGGATAGTAGCTTGCAAACAGCTTGTCAAGGTTTCAAACTTTTATCATCGTGGAGGGGAGGATTTCTTGGCAACATGTTAAACACCTTAATGATGGGGTTATATCCATACAGTTCTCAATGAAATGACAGTAATAGTGAGTTCCCAGCAATAAATTTCAGACTATTGTCTCTTGAGTGGTCATTCTCCCTCTAATCCTTCCTCTTGCCCCTTCTCCTTCCCCCTCCATCAATTTAATGAGCAAATCGTGGTCACCGGGGAGAGATGTAGAGAAAAATTGTTCCCATTAAGAATCGAGGAGTGTGAAAAGAGCAGCCCTGTTGTCTGTCAACTCTAACCCCCCAACTATCCCTGGTCTTAAGGTCCCAGCAACACAAAGAGTTCTTTTGCCACACATAGATAGTCTTATAATTTCCCTGTCTTTTAACTAAAGAGTCCATTATAGGAAATGCCAGGACAGCCGTGCCCTTTTCTTCACTAGCTCTGCCAGAGCTCAGACAAGAGAACAATGGACACAGTAACACACGCTGATTCAGGGCTGATTTAGAGTGACTGCTCTTAAACCTGACTTACAGAGTATAATAATTATAGGAGGTGAAGGTGGGGCTTTGAAGGATGCTGTGGATAGGTTGGGGGCCTGGGGAGGGAGGTTGTTGTCATTTGGCAGCCACTTCAGTTGGAGCGAGAAATGACTATTGCAGCCAGAGCCTGGGTGGTTGAGCATTTATCAACCAGTCATCGCAATGATTCACACGATCCAATGGGGAGCCATTATTTTACCACCCTGATCTCTCACAGCAGCCTGCTGGTGGTGAGGAAGATGATAGCTGTGGGCTGTATGAGCACAGGAACAGAAATATACAGTAATTGCTTGAGAACAGTACTTTGGAAAGTCCAGTCCCCTTTTGATAAAGTCATAAGAATACAGAGAATCAGGAATGGACAAACAAACATGTGGTCCTTTAGTTGGAAGGGAAAGTAACTGGCACTGAATACATAAAGATATCAAATAAATACACTATCCAACTGCTTGGTGAGTGCTTTGGGACCAGGTAGATCTGAAGGTATTGATACAGTTTTGCATGGCTGACCTGCCCATACAAGCAAGTATACCAGTCTCTGCATAAGCAAATAAATGCCTTAAATGAATAGGGAATAAGAGAAAGAGGCAAAGGAGGTCTGCGATAGCTTCCTCATAATAACAATGATAAAAATGCCATTCCTCTATTCATACTCCCCTCAATCTTTGTTTACCAACTTTCTATTTTTGCTCCCATGGGAGACACATCATTCCAATATACACAGAATTTCATTCCTTCCCTTTTTGTGAAAGACCTGCAAGAGCGACAGAGAAACACAGACAGGAAGAGGGAGAGGGTGAGGGACCATTTATTCAGTCAGATGGTCTAACGTGAGTGGAATAGATGCGAGCTGAAGAGAAAGCCGTCTACACAGTGGCAGTTGGTGTCAGCGGGTCAGTGAATAATCCTGTGCCTGAAATCACTCCCTCGTTCCCTCGTTCCCTCGTTCATTCGTTCACTCGTTCACTCGTTCACTCGTTCACTCTTTCCTCCAAAGCCATATTTTATGGTGAACAGTAAATTAAGGTTTTGGACATTAATGAATTATCATCATCACTGACAAGTGTAGTGTTGGATAGTGGCAATGACACATTTGTTAAAGCAAAAAATATTATATTGTAAGAGTCTATAGTCGTGCTGGCAGATCTGCGAGACACACTACTGTTTTGAGAGGTTTTAAACATCAGCATGCTAACATGCTGACAGTGACAAAGATAACATGCTGATGTTTGTCAGGTATGATTTATATCATGTTAACCATCTTGGTTTGGCATGTTGGCATGCTAACGCTTGATAATTAGCAAACAGCATATCCAAGACTGATGGAATAGTGATTAGTGTTGCAGGTATTTGGACATGAACCAAATTATTGAATTATGTTAAATTTTTGATATGGTGGCACTCCATGAAAACTCAGGGGATTCCCAAAGATATTACAGATCAATCAGACAGGAATGTCTGTACCAAATTTCACAGCAATCCATTCAATAGTTGGAAGTAACCAATCTATCAAGTAAATGTTGAGATATTTCAGATTAAAGAAAACCTTGACCTGATGTTGCAAGCTGAAAAGTCAGGGGTTAAAGTTCTTAGGATTCTGTGGACCATTAATATCTACACAAAATTTCATTGCAAACCATCTAATAGCTGATATTTTTTCTGGAGCAAAGTGATGGACCAACTGAGTGACTGACAGACCGAAATTGCCTTGGCAAGAGCCATGTATTAGCGTGGCTAAAAGCAATGTCCTTTGAAAACAACATTTTTGCTCCATGTAAGGGCACTTGTAGTGCAAAAAATATGCACTTAGAATACAAAAAAGCCAATGTACTGCACTTGGTAGTACAGAAGAAGTGATTTAAAACACAGCCAGAGTGAGTGAATGCCTATTTGTCTACTCTTTTTACAGATCTCCTCGCTGCTTTTTAAATTATCAACCATACAACTTTTTGTCCCAGGGTGACCGCAACCATGTCTTGATGTTTGCTTTTTATACTAAGCCACCTCTTGCTTCACCTTGTGGCATTCACTGTCATTGTAAAAAGGTGAGTGTTACTCCAATAGTAGAATGGAAACCCATTATCATAAATAGGCCAATAAGTAACTTCACACAACGCGTCTGCAAAGCATGCACACTCTATATGCAAAGCAGAGGCACACTGTTGAAGAAACTGGCGCCGAGTGATTATATTTGTAATTTAATTTCCTTGGTCCCGAAGAGATAAGAGAAGGAGGTGGCTACAGTTGGCCAGGGATGAATAGGGTGACAAGAAGGGGGACTACAGCTTCATTGTCTGGACTGAGATGTCCGAAACGACACCACTTGCGAAGAAGGGTAATGGTGGGAATATATGGCACATACACTGGGATTCACAAGTCTAAACTCAAAGACACAAAAACAATATTATCACTACGGAGAGTAGAGAAGGTTCTGTCACACAAAAACCCCTGCACTCCCAAACACAATGGCTGGATGTAGGGGCAGGATAACCAAGAAAATCTTTTTTTCCCTGAAGCATGCAATGTCTTTCTTCTTTCTGTCTGTCTCCTTTGCACACAGATCTGCTGGACAAATGTAATCAGCAGGGTGGTCTGGGTGGGGTGTCAGTCACAAAGAGCAATGGCTCATTGCAGATTCTACAGGCAAGAAGAACTGGGTCAATGCAAGAAAAACGACTAGAGGACGCAAAGTGTACTCTCTCCATATGCTCGTGTAAGGGCTCTCTTTCTCTCCCTCTGTCTGCTCTTTCTGAGATTGTTTGACTGCCGACATCAAATTTCCTGACTTTTCCATTTTCTAGGAGTGTCCACTTATACTGATGACAATGCGGTGAAGAGCATTGTAGTGCACTGGTCAAACTCTAATTTTAACTACATCAGAGCACTCAGGGCTAGAGAGGGCTGGTAGTAAGGGAAGGAGAGAGAGAGAGTAAAGTACAAAATCTGACACCACACATTGCTTTACAGAATTCAAGGATAGTGTGAAACTATTTTGTGACATCTCAAATCCTCTCTCCTGCTTTGTTCTCTCCTCCTCTCATCTTTATGTCTGTTTCTTCCCTTCTGTCTTGTCTTTCTGTGTGTTTCCTCAGTGTCTTCACTTTGAACCCAACAGCATTAACCTGCCAGTGAAGTTACAAATGTTCTGAGTAAATTATGTAAACCACAGAGAAATAAAACTGCGAAAAGCATGGAGTTCTTGCTTTATTTCATAATTCATCATACCCCCAGATCAAGCCAAATAAAACTTGACTTATTAGGTACTCCAGGACATCCAGCCTCAAAATTGTCTAAAATATGCTTTACACTATTTATCACACTTTGTCTATCTAACAAATAAAAGTCAAAAACACAAAAGCACATCCACATACATACACAGATTACAGATTTTTTTTTCCTCTTTTTGTGATTTCATTACTCAAATGAAAGCACTGTCTTAACCATTTCACTAGATTTCACTGCAAGAGGCAAAGCAATAGATGTTACACCAGCACCACCAAAAGGTAAAGGAGAAAACAACACTTTTTGCCCCTCTTTCTGTCTCTTTCCTCCCCTCCTGAATACAAATTTGCTGCTCTGACAATCAGATTAAGGATGCTTTGCCTTGGCAGCCAGCATGTTTTTTTACGTATCACAAAGAACACAACCGCAGACACGCAACAGCCAGACAAACACACACTTAATAGTGGGGGATGGCATTGTGGCGGTGCAGCATAATTAGTAGGACATGGTTGTATTATTGGTCTCTAATTGATATGAGGAACAGTGGTTTAGCCCAGGTTTGTTCTACAGGTGCTGCCAGCTGCAGGCGCAAAAAGCCGTTGGCCTGTTCAGTCTTGGTACCATCTTCTGATTGATGTCTCTGTAACAAATGCCCTTGAACAATCGGCACCCACAATCTCTATGTGTCTATCATGCCATCCCGTCTATCTGTGTGTAGCATCTTCCACCATTCATCTGTTATTTCTTCCTTTGTGCCTAAACATCTCACTATCTCTTTCTTTCTATCCCTGCATTGATTCAAGCTGTCTTTCTCTGAAGGCAACCTTTGGTCTGTTTCTCTCAGGAAGGTGAAAGAGCAGCATTTCTGGTGTTGGAAGGTGAAAAGTGGCTGGTTTGTTTATGAGACGCAGACAGCCATAAAAGACTGAGTGCTTTCAAGAGCCCAGACAGCGCATAGCAGGGGACTTATAAGCAACTTTAGTTGAAAAAGGAAGTCAATTTTCATAGTGCTTTTTTTTTTTTTTTGAGGAAGAAAGTGGGTTATCTGCTCTCTTAATTTAGCAAATGAGGTTTAAAGAGGTTTCTTTTAAAATTTGACAATTGGACTAAAATAAAACCGCTGGGAGGGACAGATGGACACTAGAGGTCAATGCTTAGTGAATGGATTTGAAGTTTGGACGGGGATGCTCTTCAGAACAATTCTGTTCATTGGTAGTATGTTGATGCAAGATGACCTTCAAGGACATTCTCCTCATTTACGCAGCAATTAAGCACTTCCCTGTTGGTAAATTGAAAAAAAAGACAAAAATTCTCTGTGGATTTAATAACAAACTCATTACCAGCGCCCAACAGGGCGGAACTGCCTTTTAATTAGAGCAACACCTGATTAACGCCCAATTAACAGAGCCAGAGCCACTTAATTCTCCCCCACTTTGGCAGGTTGAGAACATAAACATAAGCAGTCCACCATTGGAGTGCTTCCTCTCCTCCTGGGAATGTACGAGAGAAAAGTAAATAACGACTTTGCAGGCAGTCTGTTGTCTGGTGGTCCAAATGTTCTGCAGAGCTGGAAACCTTACACTGGAAATGCATGAGCTACAAAAAAGGAGACGGATGTAGGGCTGGCTGGCAAAAAACTCTTGCTTCCCTACACGTGGAAACTCCTGATGGGCTGATGAACCATTATGTTCAGCCTCAAAATACCCACTCTCATTCTTCCTGTTCTAAGATTGTTTTCTTTTTCTTTTAAGATACACATAGTCTCAAGGTTGTAAACTTTTAAAACTTGTTTCTTAACTGCGGAAGGGTGTTGAGAGTATGCACAGAACAGGATCAACACAGTCAGACAAAGGGTTGTTGAACATACAGCCAGTACATTTTGGTATCCATACTACTGCTAATTTAGTTTTATAAAAAAGGGATGCAGAAAAAAACAACAGAGAAAGACATTGTGTATTTACCGTTAGTATTTTACATTGGCATGATGTCCCTTTATATTATATATTAAAGGTCTTGGCTCACATTTCAACAAATGAAAATAAATATTTAAGAATAAAAGATTCTTCTTTGAGTTTTAATGTCAAGTGCCATCACAGGATTGTGCTATTTTAACTTTGAGCAAGTACAGTAACTCCTGAAATTGTCTGGTAAAGGTACAAGTTCAAAATTAGTATCACGGACAAACTTGCATGAAGCTGGAGCATTTAGTCTCACTGACTCTCAGGAGACGGAGAATCTTGACCCCTGTAGTCGATACTTAGCTCCAAACACAGTCAATTAGTATTCAGTTTGGCTTTACAGCTTTGTAAAGCAGCTTTCTCACTGAGTCTGTGTGCATTAATGTGTAACTTACACATTTACAATAATTTTCTCCATCATGTCCTTAAGTCTCTACACAATTCAAGGCGATGACATATACCTCTTTGGAATCATGTTGCTTTGGCTATTGCCAGGGCGATACCCGTCACTGAAAGAGCGGTTAGCTGCATTAAGTTGAGAGGAAATCCGCCATGACTCCAGAGACTTCTCTAAGTCCGGTAGGATGTCTGGCACAACAATTTGTTCGGCGATAAAGACTATCATCTCCACGACCAGCAGCAGGACCCAACCTAGAGCCCCAAGCCAGTAGGAAGAGCCGAGGCTGGAGAAGTCTTCACGGATTTCTTCCCGGTGCTGATATGTGAAAATAGCCCAGCTGAGGAGGAAGAAGAAACCTGAAGACAGAAGAGAAATAATGAGTGGAAGTATCACTGTGAAGGAAAAAAAATCATTATGGTCAATTATTCCATGCCTGGAGCTTTAGAGAAGAGTTTATATGATAATGAACCGTAATTCCAAGGTAAGAGTTCCAAGTTAAAAGTCTTTTTAAAAACTGCTGCCTTGCAGGATATGTAAATGGGCGGAACATAAGAGAATTTCTGTAGGTGTGATTTTGACATGAACTACACAAACCAGAAGGCTATTTGGAGGTTAACTGGACTACTATACTTGCAATTTATATATTATTTAAAAACAGTCTAATTATTAATAAAGCGAAACACTAAAACATGCTGTGCAGCTCAGGAAGAACCAATGTGCCACATATTCTGAGCAGTGCAATTCTTTTACCTGTAGAGGCCATGGTGAGCAGCAGCAGGGTGGTGGGGTAGAGTGCCTGTCCCACCATGAGGAGAGAGCGAGTGTTGGAGTAGGAATGCACCGTCTGAGGCGTCCAGCAGAGGGCAAACACCAGACACAGAGCGCCAGTGCTCACAGCTATCAGGAAGGAAAGAATCCCAAAGGCTCTCTCGGCCTCCAGGGCTGGAGGACACAAAACAAAAGGATGCATATCCAAAGTAGTTAAACTGGACTGATAGTTACCATATAATGCCACAGTTACATTAAGGTTCTTCTTTCAGCAGAAAGAATGATGAAGTGAAACATGTTGGAGTTATGATGCACTCCCCTGGAAGCCCCCAAATGACATGTGCCTGCCCACAACTGAAACCAAAGGAGTAAATCAATAGTCTCTGGGCTTTTTCAGTAGTTATACCAGGAGCTTATCTCATGAAATGTGGATTTTTTCTGAAATGTGTTTGCATAAAAAAAAAAACAAACACCGACAGGGGACTTAATTTTGTTTTCACAATGACTGGCAGTTAATTCTAGTCAGTCTGTTCCTTTAGCAACCTACGCTGGCACGGCTCCATAGCCATTTGACTGACATTGGTACCCGCGCCGTTTTATCACCTATATGTGACCAAGCAAATATTGACAACTACAGCTATTTTGTGACTGTCAATTTATTTTTCTGTGTTAACCACTAACCATGCTGGTCATTGTGCTAGCCATCCGGAGCTAATGTGTTAAATTAAGCGACATACAACTCGACAACTAACAGTTGAACTGATTGCCACTGGGCCTCTTGTATTGTATTTTACTCTATTTGCTTCCACTTTTGTGGACTCAAGTTTGTTTGTTTAATAGATTACCTACTGAGTTGTACTCCCAGTGAGAACTTCCTGCTGTTCCTTCATTAGTTATATTTTCTTTCTTCCTTGCGTGAGAGACTCTCTCAATGTAGTCAGTGCATTCCGATTCCATATTAGTTATGTGTTACTGTACTAATACATTTTTCTATACCTTTGGTCTAACCTACAATCACCATCATTGGATTTCTTGTCAAATACTGCTTTCAGTATACACCAACGACTGCATCAGTCCGTCACTCATTGCAACTTAGTCCAAACACTCAGATGACACAGCCATGATTGCCCTTCTCACTGACAACCAACTTGTTCCGGATTATTGCAACACAGCCACATACTTCTTACAGTGGTGTGTTGACAATCATCTTCGCTTCAATGTAAGTAAGATGATAGAAATAAAAACGGGTCTTATCAAGTACTTATCAAGGAGCAAACCATTGAAATAGTGGATAGTTTTAAATACCTCAAAGCCCCTCTTGACAATAAACTCAAGTTTGACCGGCACACCACAAACTTACAAAAAAGGATCCACCAAAGACTAGCAGCCATCCATAAACTCAAAGGACTCCTTCTGCTACTGTACCAAAGTATCATACAACCCATAAAACTGTGCTTTTCCACCTGCGTCTCTGTCACTAACCAAACCAAGCTCCCACGCAACACCTCATCCTACTACCCTCGGGACAAAGATACACAACTCTGAGGTTTAGAAGGGCCTGGTATGGAAAGAGCTTTATACCGGCTACCGTTGATTCTTAAAATAAAAGACCCCGTTGAAAGGGTACTGCTGTCACTGTGTGGTGCTGTATGCGCTTGTCTCTGAGGGGGTTTCTATGTTTTGTTTTTTAAATGTCTGTAAAAGGGAATTGCCCCACCGAGGGCAATAAAGTCTAAAGTCCAAAGTTAGAGTCTGAAAATAGCTTTATGGAAGTGGGTTGGCTCACTGCATACCTGTGTGTCTACGCACACAGTGAGGACTTACATTAGACTCGTTACATTCATTCCTAAAGTGTGTTTGCGTCATATAAATGTGAGTGGAAGAAAACAAACTGATGGAGGACCTGATTTTTGAAAGTTAACACTGCCAAGACACAAGATTTAATTAGCTGACAAAGACCAGGTTTAGGAAGGTTGCAGCACTTTTGCCTGCGGCTAAGTGCAAGACCTTTAGCAGATACAAAGAATGCACTTCACTGGTACGGGATCAAGCTGAAACTTGCTCACTACTTCTGAGAAACTTCTCTGCAACCCAGTGTTTTTTCAAATTATTATCCTGATAGCGATCCCCTGTAGAGACTCAGATCTTTAAAATAAGGCCCCCTAAGGCTGATCTCTCGCAGAAGCAGTGACTTATCAAACACAGCACAATGAGACATATTATTCATTTTATATGCTGCCCACATTTCATTCAACATGTTATTACTCTGTCAAACTTTTAACCTAACCCAGAGTGACAGCTTCAGACAGAAGACCAATTTGATATGACTACAGAAAAATGTTAGAAGTGAATGTGGCTTCTTGCTCACCATTGAAGACAGTGCCGTGTTTGCCATTTGTCTGGTCACCATTAGTGTTATTCCACTGTGCCCAGAGTCCCCTCTCCTTTAGCCAGAACGGTGTCCAGACAGCATAGCACACACATAGGCAACCTGCAAGCCCAACACAGGACTGGGCAAACCTGAAGCGACTGATGGAGTCCCCCAATTCCAGAAACTTCATTCTTCTACACCATTGACAGGCTGGGAATGAGTAATTGTAGTGCATTTTGTAAGTAAAAGCTGGCAAATCTACATCAGCTGCAACAATGTGGACTTATAATGAAGATACAGCCTTACCTTTGTTGTCGAAGAGGGAAAAAAGATGCCAACAACAAAACTGTGAAGTTAGTCTGTGTTTAAGTAGAACAAACTTCAGAGTACAGGAGCTGCTAGTGTTTACATCTATACAAACACTAACATAAAATCGTGACACGCTTTCACTCCTGCTGCTCATTAACACAAGCCCGCACTCGCAGATCAAACCCTTCAGTGTGAGTCCGCCTCTAACGAAATGGAAACTCCCCCAACCAGCGCTTAAATTTCCCCAAGAATTCTCAAATGTGACCTAACCCCACTGTTCAGAAAGTGAAAGCATTAAAAAAAAAAAAAAGGCCATTCACTATTTCAGGAAGCAGAAGTTTGTGTGGCTGACATTAAGCAAAAAAGGAATAAAGAATAACTGTTAAAGGAAGATAAAAATTCAAAACCCCTGATAATACTCCTCAACCACAGAATACCACTAAGACATTTGTTTATCTCGAATGTTGAAACTGTGCGCACATGAGTGTGTGTGTGTCAGTGTGTGGTGTGTGGTGTGTGGTGCTGGTGGGAGGAGGGTCTCAGCATGCATGACATAACATTTAAGGAAATCCCACTCTCCATTTCACACAGTGGGGTGCAATGTGTTGTACGTGATGGCATTTTTAACCACAGATACCCCCCCCCCCCGTCACAAAAACCACCCCCTTCAGTTTCCTTTGCTGCAATGGAACTGTGCCCACATAACAACAAAAAGCAATTTTAAAAAAACAGTACATTAAAACGCCTTCTGAGAGTGTTCTGTATAAAATAAGATATGAGATAAATTCAAATAAAAACATGTGATCAAATTTTTTTTCCTCACAAGCTGATTCACATTTACTCAAAATGAAAGATTATGGTCAAATTAAGACATAATAATCCCTTCCTTTATTCACCAATTATTAATTTTACAGAAAGTACAATACATTCTGATAAAATAAAGTGCATATGATCCAAATAATAAAAACGTACAATTCAGAGACTTATAATGTTTTTGAATAGACTGTCACTACTTTTGGCTGATTTACATTCGGCATTCACTTAGAATTTGAGTTAACAAACATAAATCTTTTGACTCTATTACAAAAACAAAAACAAAAAAAATCAAGGCCATCTGCATTACAAGCTCAAAAATAAGGCCACAAGATGCAGATAGAAAAGTACTTTGTCCTGTTCTTCTATCCTGGCCTTGCCTGCATTGCTTTTCTTCCCTCCTCTTTAGCCAGCTTGCGGCTAATGTTTCCTTTTCCCTCCTCAAAAACAGGCATCAGATTTGACTTTGTGTCAGGGAGCAAGAAGGATGCTTAAGTGCTGCCTCTCCAGTTTTGGCAGTCACATTCGCGCCTGTTTATCCTAAGCTTACTTTCTGGCTCTTTGCAGCAGGGCCTTGAATACATCAAGAATCTCTGGGTCTTCTCCTGCAGACAGCTCTGGAGTGTTTTTCTCCAGCCAATCGGAGGAGCGGATTTGATGCCTGAGCGTACCAATCAGAGAGTCCAGACTCTCTTTGGGTTTCGATGCTTGGCAGTCGAGCAACACAAACTCCTCTGTGGCCAACGAGCCTGTGTCAGGAACGGGGCTATCCTTCTCCTTCAGCTGGTCTGATGACTTGCTCTGGGGTGATGATGTTGAATTAACAATCGCAGCATTGTCTGAATCTGAACTGTCCTCTTTCACTGACTTTTTGCCACTCTCACTGGTGTATTTGATGGAGTGTGAATCAGGGCTGGCACTTTTTTCTTCAATTTCTTTCAAAGCCTCCCTGATTCGCTTCAGGCCTGAAGTAACACAAAACATTGACAGATCAAGTCAGTGACTATCCAATCAATACCTAGTTTAAGACAGAAAGCAGGAGATAAAATGGAATAACACAAACAAATGACTGAGATAATGAAAAAATAGATTTGATCTAGTCAATGTTTAGTTTAAAGCAGAAAATGATCATTAGAGTGAATAACATAACACACTACTTGAAAAATTTGAAAATTAGATATAAAGTTTTTCAAACATAATTTAATACAGAGCAGCTGAACAGTTTAGTTGGCATAAAAAGTTTTAAAAATGGAGGAAACAGTGCATAGTGTATTTTATACACTACAAGCTGACCAAGCTGAAGGTGCTGCTGCTGGTCTGCGAAGACGATGCGGAACCAGCCAGGCGTGGAGCAGGAGAAGGCCTGACCACAGCTCAACACCACCTTGTGTCTGAGAAAGCTCCTCCACAGAGACAACTCCTCCTCAAATGACAATTCTCTGAGGTACTACAAGAACAGAGAGACAAAAGGGACACATCAAATCAGCAGGAATGAACACACAATCTTCTCAAGGAATTATCATGTGGACTATTAAGTGAAAAGAGGATTAAATGACTGTGTTATCGGCATTTAAAATTGGCTATGCACAAGTTACAGTTGAATTAGCCCTAGCACCTTAAACCTAACTTTGCTGTTACCTTCCTGAGGTCAGCCCAGACATACAGCGCAGCAGGCCTGTCCAGGTAGGGGATGCCCATACTCTGCAGCTCTCCTGTCAGGTAGCTGTGAGAAGCTTTCAGTCTGCTTCTGTTCTTGGGCAAAAAATCCTCACTGATCCACTCTACAACATGAAAAGATGAAGTGACACCTCGTAAGTATAAATTAAAAGTTACAAGTCCTTGTGCAATGTGATGTGCAGCAGCGCCATGCTCCTGTCATATGACAGAAAGCTGAAAGAAGGGGGATTATATCTCTCAGAAGCGGGGAAAGTGCTAGGAAGCAAATGTTTGAATTCCTGAAAAGCTTGCATCCAAAATAATATTCATTTATGAATTTAAACTGCTGATTGTATTAGTGTGAATTTTGACTTGCTTTAATCAAAAGCGGGGTTGAGGTCAGTATGTTTGCAAAAGCGTATGTAAGCTTGGGTTCATACCTCTGTCCTGAAGCAGTAGTGATACCTGGTGTTGCGTGGTTCCAGAGATACCGTGGAATGAGCCCAGCTGGGCCAAAGCCTCCACTAGGTCTCTATTCTCTGTATACAGAGTGCCTATTCTCATTCCTGCCATTGCAAAGTCCTAGAACAGATGAGAAGAAGTAAATGAGGAAGAGGTGTGAAAGCAAAAACCCACTGAAGAAAAGCTAAGATTATACTGTACTGTCAGCAGGGATATAAAAAGTCTCACAGTCTCACATTCTCATAGAGCACAGCACAGTATGTACCTTGCTCACCCCCCACATTACATGCGTCCTCTGTGGGTCAGGCAAACTGAAATAAGGGCACATTATTAGCAGTTAAGAGGCTGTCTTCAGACACAATTGTGTTGATTAAGGGTCGAACAGTGTCATCATGCAGAGGGTAGGTTCCTGCAGTACCTGTCCATACCGAGCACACTGTGAAAGGTGACAGATTCGTCAAAGACCGTCAACATGTACACTTCATCTATAATGGCATGGAGTTCATTTCTAAAGCAGGAAAAGATGGAGAGAAAGACAACATTAAAACATACAGTGCAGTATTAATAAACTATTATCTTATATTCTTAATGGTCTGCAGCAAAAAAATGTAACAAAAATGTGAAATGGGTCCCTCAGTGTCTTATGTCTGCTTAATAGCCCTGGTTTATCATTACAACAGCTCAGTGCCTACAACTATCTGTGGAGGGAATTATTCTGGAAAAATCATTTAGAAAAAAAAATAGATGATGGGGACTCCATGGTACGTGGCTGCACTTGACAATATGCTGATGGTTAAGAGAGGTGATAAAAATCCATCAAGAGTACTTGATATTCCACATATGGGACAGAGCTCTCAGCACTAGGAACTGTATGCAGTGGCTTGGCAATATGTTTAAGGAGCCACAGGTCTGCAGACTGGGGGGATTACAGTGTTAGGGCACAGCATGAGATAACAGTGGGGCAAACATACCTTCTGGCAAACTCCAAGAAGGCAATCATTTCCTCTGGGGTGTAGATCTCAGCCAGAGGGTTGTGGGGATTCATCAGTATAAGAGCACGGATGATCAAACCCTAATAGATACAGCAAGTTTTGAAGTAAATATCAACATACACACTGTATCACAGTCTTTTAAGATAAAGCTGCCAAACAAATCCCTGAAAAAAAAGAATCCACAGCCCTCATCTAAACTCTCTGCCTCTCTGTGGTTCTGTTTTTCTTTAAATATTCATTAAGGGCTTAGGAAAACATGCATTCATGAATTACCTCTTGCTTAGCCCTTTTCAGACCTTCTTCTAGTTTCCCTACAGTCAGGTGGAAGGGTCGGCTGTCTTTGCCATCAGCCTGAAAAAAATAACGAGGGGAAAAGTAAAACAACATCCACATTGGACAGTTGATGATACACCCTACTGCATGAGATAACATGATGCACTCAAAGCTGAATGCAAAGTCCACTAAAATGCGAGTTATGTTATATGCATACTGAGCACATAATTACTGCAAGTAAATCACATTCTGTTTTCCTACCTCACAGTCCAGAGGAACATGGAAGAGTTTAACATCACTATACAAATCTAGATCCTCAGTGATGACACCATAGAAAGGAGTAGGAATAAGAATGGCATCTGCAACACGGAAAACACGACATGTAAAAACAAAAACATATCACCTCTTTATAAATTACAATTACAAATTACTTCTGAATTACTCTTGTTCACAGATATAATATATACATATTGAAGTGATGTAAACATAAACAGTCCTTAATGACCCATCGAAGCTACTACTGCTGCTTCTGTTTATGGTCATTTTGATTGTTAATGTGGATGCAAATTCTCCATTTTTGTCAGACTTACTGGCATAAATTAATAACTTAGCATCAACATGATCAAAGTTGGTAGTAAATAGATGAACATCAGCTGTTTTTCAGACTTATGATTATTAATATATTACGGCGTTACCGAGCAGAAAAAATATACCACATTGCTTAGATTATGCCTTGCTCGAAATGCAGTGGCACTAAGGAAAAACTGATTAATGTAGCATCAAGTGTTTCGTTTAAATAATTATGCTACAACTTTCCTATTCCCTGTCATAATTTATATGTTCATCATTTTTAGCACACAGCTATTGTGCCCACATTTGTATTCTTGCAAAATGGATATGGATGTATTGTATGTGTATGTCAGTGCATTTGTGGACTTACCTTTGGGGTCACAAATTACTGCAGCAATACATGAGAAGAGGGAACCACAGCCATTCATCACTACAACCTGAGCAAACACGAAAGAACTAATTAAGGCACAGGAGGAGGCCTGATGAATATGCTACAAATCCATACACCTACTTAAGCAGCAATTTATTACCTCTGCAAATTAAGTTGGCCGCTTTTAAAATGGTATGGTGATTCAATTATATCATCTGGCATCTTTATAATCATTAGTTAATTAATAAAATAAATTAACTGAATCCACTGCCTTCAGTTTTGAGAATGAATGGCTATAAACAAGAATGTCCTCTGCAGCAGCAATATAAAACATTATTCCAAAAGATTCTCGGTAATTAAATAATTTGCTTGACATCTGTATCAATCACGAGAAGGGAGCCGTCCTTACACATATATCAGAAATTCAAATTGACTAATTACAGAAGCACAATAAAAGATCAAACTATTTGATATTTGCCTGTGGTGGTATTTAAATGGTTTCCATGAAAAGTAAAAATACCCCAATTTCATGATTTAGTTTTAAAACTTAAGGTCTTGCAGTCAAATATTACATATGTTAATAATCAATAAATGTATCATACAATTTAAAGTCAGATATGCAACCATGCGTCCTGAAGAATAGTTCCTTTGAGACTTTTAAACGATTAGTGAATTAATGTACATGTAGAACTCTGGGGTGGTTGAGGTGACTCTGCAGTAGATGTAATAGTTTCCAGCATTTTGAGCTCTTATAGATTAATTATATTTTCTACCTTTTTTACTATAGGTGCAAAATCTTAATATACAAAATATCTACTACCTACAGTCATAACATAATTGTTGTAAGAAGTACAATATTCCCCCTGATAAATTGTGCAGAAATATAAATATTGTTGTTTTACAAATTTTAAATACTATGAAGTGCAATAACCTCTGAACTACACATACACTGGTGTATTAGTAATTACATGCTTTCAACAAACTCTTTTAGGTTTTAATATATCTAAAACTGTAGCAGTCGTATTACACATACTGCTCACATCACTTATATTACATTTCAGCATGAAAAGCAATAATCTTCACTCACATTGTTTGCTTTGAGTGGGTTTGGAGAGCAGCAGTAGTGAGTCAGGAACTTTGCAACTGCTTCTCTCAGGCTGGAAGAGAGGAGGATGGAAAGGTTGTGAGAAGGTTCTAGTTTAGCTTGAAAGGTCTAAAATGTTACTAATGAGGCACATGACAAATGCGCTTTCAATGAAAATATAGACTTTAATCTCTTACAATGTGTGTCCCCTCCAGTCTGAATACTGCAACAAGGATGGGTCAACATGTAGCATGTCAGGCTTGGTCAGCTTCAGCAGAAACGCAAATAAGGTTCATTAGTGAATGTGGGCAATATAATTTAGAATAATGTACTTCGAACACGAATTTCAGAGCATTACACTCTGTTACAGGAATCTGATCCTACTATTTATCTTACCCGTTTGTGAATTAGATCATAGCATAGCTTGTTCTCACTGGTTCCCATGTTGATTATACCCTAGAAGAAGAAAATAGATCACGCAGAGCATATTGTTAACGAGCATTATGGTGCCATTTTTAGCAAACCAGAGCTATTCAACAGGTTTAAGTGTTGTTAACTATGTGACTGAGACTTACATCAGGGTTGTCTGTGTCATGGTGTCTATCCATTCCATACAGGGCATAGCCTTCCTGGAGAATGCCTTGATGGAGTCGGATGCTGTTACCACGATTAGATAGGTACACGCTACGGCTGGGAGTTTCTGCACCTCTCGGCGTTACCAGAATATTCTGTGACACCTTGCAAGCCTCGGCTGATGTAGGCTGCACTGATTTTGTCGTCTCCTCAGTGGAAACAGCCTGAGTCGTAGGAGCTTCTGAAGGCGGTTGAAATAAAGACGACGAGACAGAGGCGGGGGCGGCAGTGGTCGGCCGTGAAGCTGACGGATGAGTCTGGGGTGAGACGGAGGGGTCTGTCGGCGTTGTCGTGGTGGTCGGAGCAACCTGTCCGACAGCAACCAACGCCCCCGTGAGCATGCTGAACAGGCGGAGCTCATGCTGGCGCTCCTGTTCTGCCCTCCTCTCCTCCCGCTGCTCCCTGCGCTCTTCCGCCTGAAACTCTCTCTCCAGCCGTGCCTCCTCCAAGGAGAGGAGACGCTCCTCCGCTGACTGCTGCCAGTTCAAGAAGCTGCACAGGGCTTTATCCAGGCTAACCTGACCACCTGATCTAGCGCCTCCTAGGCCACACGATGTTCTCCCACCCCGGCGACGCTTCCTCTGTCTCGCAGATGTTGCGGGCTGAGAACCCTCCTTACTGGGTTGCTCAGAAGAGTCCAGGGGCACAGGACCGCCAACAGCCTGGGTGGCAGCTGTGGCTGAGCCGGCAATGTTCAGGTCACTAAAACCTGGGGATATGAAAAACAAAAATAATTTCTCAACTGCCTATCACTTTGTTATCTTATTTCGATGATGGTAACAGTGACAATGATGATAAGATTTGGACCGACAACCTGAAGGCGAGACTCTTGCATTTGTTGAGCTCTCTCCTTGGCCCAGTGTGTCGTCCGGCCCCAGTAGAGATTGCCCATCAGTTTCCTGGTCATCTCCAGATCCGTAGTACATCTCAGGGGGCGCGACACCTGAGTTTAGCATGCTCTCTTCAACATCTTCACATTTTATATCCAGTGGATCTCCCGTTTTTGGAGGCTGACCAAACAGAAACCCGCCCGAGGAGGCAGGGCCAAAGGAACCGACTGGAACTCCTTGCAGATACGCATCGGGCCCACCGGGGCTCTGAAACACCTGTTGAGCTATGACAGCCCCGCCCAGGGAGGAGTAGGTGATGGCCGGTCGGTTCGCCAGCACCCTGTCCATCACATCGTAAAACTTCCAAGACCTCATTTTGTGGTTGTCCTTGATCCTGCGGTACTCGAGCTTCATCTTCTTGATCTTCTCCCTGCACTGGTCGCCTGTGCGATAGATGCCCTTTTCGCGCAGGATGTGCGCTATGCGGTCGAACACCCGCTGGTTGCGCAGCGAGCTCTCCAGCTCGATCTGGACCGACTCGTCGGACCACAGCTGGAGCAGCTCCACGATCTCCGGATCGGTCCAGTTGCTGCCTCTCTCATGCCTCCTGCCGCGAAATTCCATCCTCTTCAAGTCCCAGGACGTATCCTGCAACACAGGAAGGGGGTTTACTGAGGGGGGACGAGCGCTACCTGGCGCCTACGTCTCTCATCCCAAACTTCACGCACGACAGGAAACACCGGGGCTCGAAATGTTTTCATCGCGCCCGCGGTCCCCGACAGGAGAAAATCTAGACGCGTTATGTTCAACCACTTGTGTTTTCTCTCACCGTGAATCAAAAGTAGCAGCTCTTCGGAACAGGCTGTTTTGGAGCTGTCACTCACATGTGACATCCGCGAAGGTCGACACGCATCGCGGCTTTGTTGGCCCGGTTTGGACTGGTTCGGAACGGCAAAAAAGCTTCGTCCGGCCGGGCGCTAAAATACACGATTCATTCTCAACGGCGAAAAAATTTGTCACAACTTGGTGAAACGGGGAATAGACGCGTACAAAAAAAAAAAAAAAAAAATACATCTACATCCGGGTTGACGGCACATGCGTGCTGTCCTTATTCCGGGATAACTTTGGTCCGTGTTAACTGTGGGGGGGCTGCTGAAAGCGGGCTGGATTTCACTTACACCAGCGCTGTAACCGGGGTAGACGCGGCCATGTGAGTCCGAGCGGGAGCTCTGCGTTATGGCGCCCTCTACCGTACGGGGAGCGGCCTCGTCTCCGCGTGTGACTCGGTCCGACATCCGCAAGATGGCGGCCACACACAGCGCCGGGTACAGACCGCCCGGGACACGAGGACGTGTGTTTTTGTACAGACGCGGCCCGGATTTTTTTTATTTTTTTTCCAATATAACGACAAAATATCCGCGGGGGCGGCTGTTAGCGGCGCGAACAACCGACATCCTAAGAAGAAAACCTCGATCCTTGTAATAATGTAAAATTATAAATTCGTTATGCATAACAATAAAAACAAATATCAATACACACAATCCCCCTTTGTTGATAAAACTTCAATTCATGCTTATTTACGGTAAAAAAAGGGGAATTTTTTCACGTGCTAAAGAGGGTGAAATGTAATCTTAAGATAAAACAGCGACTAAACGTGATCTTAAGTGACTTTCCGGCGGCTTCGGGTTAGTTTAAAAACAGCGACCCGCCCCACCCCGACAACTACGGTGATACAAATCGAGCATACGCGATAATCCAGGCGGCTCCGAACGTGACGTATTTCCTGGAGAAGGGGGGGGGTCTATGGCAGTTTGTTGTCATCTGCGTCCACGTCCAGTTGTGAACCGCTACGTTACGTTGGCGTTTTTCCACCTTTTATCCTCCCTCTTTTCTTTAAATCCCTATGTTTAACTTTGCGTGTGCGAATTAATGGCAGCGCGCCCCGGGAAGCAAACCACGCCTGCGAAATAGCCGAAAGAAACCGTTAAAGAAAAATAAGCGGACGCGACGGTTGAAGTTAACTGGTCAAATATAACCATGGTGGCGGCGGCGGCGGCGAGTCGGAGGCGGGCGACGAGCGAGACGGGATAGTTGCGTTCAGCACTTTTCTTTCGGAAGAGGATGGGTGTGAGCGGACAGCGCCATTGTTATTCGTCTAATTAATCGTCAGCCCCGACGTAAAGTTGAAAGTCGAGCCACAACCAGAGAGGGGAGTCTCCGCCCGGCGGCGGCGGCGGCGGGGGGGGGGGGGAAGCGAGATGATGAGGAGTCAACACGTCGCGGTCCTTGTCGGCGTCTGACCGGGCGAAGGTGAGTGTGACAACTGGTTGAATCTTTGAGTTGTCGTGAACAAAACAACAACACGGAAAGAAAATTTTTTTCGGGGGAGGAAAAGCAGCCCGTTATAGACGCGTTCAAAAGCGGGGAGGGGAGCCGTGTCGGAGTGGGTGGGAACAATGGGAGTATTTGCGGAAAGCACGGAGGCTGTTTTAGCATAAAGTGTGTGCCAGCGCTGCCGGCGGTCCTCACCAGTCCTCCCAGTCTGGATGACTGGCTTTCTTCACCCAGTAGAGGTGGACCTTGTTTTTATTTGTTTGAGCAGAGATGACTTAGCCCCGACGATTGACCAGCTTTGACCAGCAGCGCTTCCTCCCTGAAGTTTTATTGTTGGTAAGATAACGGCATGTTTGTTGCAACTGTTTTTTCCTGCAAAATGTCTCATTTGGTTCCGTGAACTCGGATCTTCAGGTCCCCGCTTTTCCTCCCTCCTCTCCGTCTCTCTTGCGCCCACGCTCTTAAACATCTTCTATTTCTCATCCTTATTCACACCCTGAAGCCTTGATTGGCTAAAACCTCTCATCAAGTGGTTTTAACAGAATAAAGTGGGGATTGCTGTAATGGATATCTGTTAGTTCTGCTTCAGGGGCTGGGCAAAAATTGTTCAGACGAAGCTACGCAGGATTCCTCTCGGCACTGGCTTCAGCTTTACTGTGCCTATTTTAAGAAAAGCAAAGAGTGTTCTGTTTGAAGCAACATGCTGAGAAACTCATCTTTAAGTGATCAAACTCATCCCGCCCTGTCCTTCATGTTACTGTTGTTATTTTACACTTCTAGTCCAACTCCCACCAGGATCTCAACAAGGGATGAAGTCAAGGTCACGAGCAATTGAGGCAAAACAGCACGGCTCCGAGCTTGCTGCGCAATCGGATTACACCACCTCACCACATCAAAGATTACCCTATAAAACTAATCTCTAGTGCCTCTCTTTACTTGGCCCAAATCTTGCCCAGGCCAGCTCCAGTTTGGAGAGAATGGCTATTAAAAGTGTTGGTTCTGTGTTACGTTTATGTAGCCAGCGGAGGTTTGACTACTGTGTGGTTCACACACACGCTCTGTCATAGACAACACATTTCCAGCTCTCTTGATTCATCACCAGCGCTGGGTTTAACAGTACTGGTGATTCTTCAGCTATGAGCTCCTAGAAGCTCACAGTTTCAAGGGAGGCATAAAACAGGAATGCATTGGAGGAGAAAGAGGTGGGAAGACAAACTTGTCAACAGTATAAGTCATCCATAAACTAGGGCAGAGGGTGCTGTGGATGAGTGGAAGTTTGACACAGGGAACAATGCCAAGATTCAGGTGGCTGTTAAAAACTGGGTTGGATCTCCCTGTGAGCCATTACTTACAGAATTGATTCTTTCTCCTGGACACATTGCTGCTTCCCTTGACAACATTTTATCGGACATATCCATCTCCGAGCAGGCTTTAGTGATAGTCAGTCACGGGGTTCTCGGTCTCTTCACTTTGTCTCAGATGACCGCCATGCAGCCCAGTTCCAGCTGTGAAGCGCTGTTCAGATTGAGCAAAACATGCCTGTGCAGGGCCTCTGTTTTTGCCAGTCACACTGCAACTTTTAGCAATTTTAGCTCTCAGGACAGAATGCTTGGCTGTCAGTGGCACTTCACAAATGCTACAGCTCTCTCCTGTGCCTTGGTTTTCTATGAGAGGGCGGCCCAGAGCACATGGTGGGTGTCGATTTGGCTGGTGGGCAGCCTGAAATAGAGCTGGAGTGTCACAGCTCTGGGTACTTGTCATTACCAATGGAAATCGCCTTCCATTCTCATCTCTATCAGGGATAGATCAGTAGATCTGTCAAGTTGTGTTCATCATGTCTTTCCAGAGTGATACTAATATATGTATAGGACATTAACTGAATGCACATGCTGTTTGTCAGATTCATCACATTTGCACTATTTGACATGTTCATGGAACTGTAGGCTGCCGCTGCCGCTGTTCACCAAGCTCTTGAGCATTCAGGGGTCAAGTGTTTTCCAGGTCATATGCATTTTCATGATGGGTGGGAAAATCAATTTGGCAACTTTCTGGTCTCAATCCCAGCTCTCTAACCACAAGTCTTCTCTGATACTACTGTACTTTAAAAGAGGTAGATCTAGATCTGGGCTCCATATGAGAATCAGAAAGTTCAGAGTCCTGTTGATCATGTTGGTACATTATTTATATCAACAGTGGAAATGTGGGCCAAGCAGACAGAGCCATAATCGTTTCACTCAGGTACAACAGACCGATACAGGATTTTTTAAGGCCAATACCAAATTGGATATTTGAGACCGGTAAAAGAAATGTTAATATCCTGCCTGCTATTAGTTTGGATTTTTGGAGGATTTTTTTATGCGAACTCTTGGGCAGGGGGCCCTCAAATTTGGTTATTTAAAGAGTTGTGACATAGATGTTTACTGAGGCCAGATATTTTACAGTTGGACAATGAGCTTTATTATCTGAGAAGGCAATGCCAGGAAATATATGATATGAAGGTAATAAACAGTAAACGATTCTTTGAAATTAAATTATAAAAGTATTATAAATAACTATAAATGAAAAGATAAATACAGCCAGCATAAAATGACTGTTAATTAAGAAAAACCAAAAGTGTCACAAGTACTTGCTATCTAGAAAAATTAACTGTGTGCTGCCATTCTCTTTGGCTCACTTAGCAACATATACTAGAATTGCCACTGACATTAATCTATGATAAGCCAGTATTGGCCAGTAATATACCTCTGGGTTATGTGTAACCTTCAAACTAATTTAGACCATTTTAACATACTGTATAACTATAAAACAGGCTGTGAGATCAGCAAAAGACAAGATAATTATATCGAAAACATATTTATACATATTGTCTTAATATCTATGTACTGATATTAGTGTTTCAAAATCCCCCCAGGATCTTTCCAGACCTTCCTTGCATAAGGATCGTTTTTCAACTAATAACAGATCTTAAAAGCTACTGGTCCTCAAAGCTGCAAAAGTTTGTAGAATATCCAGCAATGTAGAGGCTGTCGCTCAAGGGCTTACTGATAATGTCATGACAATAATGAAAACACATTGCTGATTGATCTCCCTTCTCCTCAGTGTAGTTAAATAGCAAGGGGGCATCACAGGACATGAATCATTCTGTGGTTAGTTTGTACAACACAGTATCTTAGTATTGGCCGCTGAGAAGTTCCACTGGAGCGGTTGAGGGTGAAGTGCGTTCCTCAATGGCACCTTGGCTGTCAGTGCTGAGAGAACAGAGAGGATGACTCATTCCAAATTTTTTAGACAGAACATCTAAGGGTTTTGAAAGGACCTGTCATTGCTGCTGCTGTTCTGCTCCATGGGTGAGAAAGTGTATTTTGTTTGTTTGTTTGTTTTTAAATAGAAATATTTGATCAACATTTCTTGGTGTACTTAGCACCATGAGATACTGAACTACATTTGGAGGTCTGTCAATAGCTTGAAACAGAAAGTAATGAATTATTAATGCTAAGCTGCCTGTGTTATTTTAGCATTACACAGGTCACTTATCCACCCCTGCATTTCTATTGGCTCACTCACTTTAGTGTATTACTAATCTCAAAAGAGGTTGTGCCACTGATTTTCTGTTTTCATTGTAGTTTATGTCCTTAAGTCTTAAATGCTCCTGTGGTTTGAAGATTAAAGTTTCATCTCAATTTTAGACCTTTGATGATTATTGTAAGAATAAGCAGCCTCTTGTTAACTCCTCTCCAGGCTTTTGAGAGAAGGTGTTTTGGGCATTGTGTGATTATTTGCCTGTTCATTTCCATCTGTTCCTCCCTCTCACAGCACTCTAAGTAACAGCAGATCCCCTGTTCCTGTTTTTGTGACTCCAGCATAGCATCTAATGAGCTTAAAAGAAGAGGGGAAGATTGACAGCCCCTGGTCATTTTTCCACCACCCTTCCTGCTGTGCTCAAATCACATCTACTCCTAAATGCATAATGAAAGCACAGATGTTTTCATTGAGCTTCTCCTCTTTGAAATAGTTTGGATAGGACTAACTCCCCAGAAGCAGTTGATAATAATTGTTTGGTTGAATGAAGGGTGAGGGCATCCTCTGTGTTGGTGAAAAGTTCTAAAATGTCTTTGTGTTGGAAAATTGACTTTAGGGGAGAAGTAAAGGCAAAAATCTTACATGCAAACCAAGTGCCTTGTTAAAACTGCCTATTGCCAAAAGGTATTCTTTCAATTAGTTATTAGGTTTTATTTTCCAGGTCCTCAAGAAAGGGCCAGACAGGACCCATATCCACTGTGAAAATCTATATTGACACACTTCACTGAAATTGGAACCTCTTAAAAGGATTCTTTTTTGTAAGATGTTTAACATGGTCGAACCTTAAGCAATTGTGGCAAACCTCTGTAATGTTTCCCAAAAGTATATAGAGGCTAAGATTTTCTTAGTCCTTTTACAGGTCAGTAGGCTAAGATCAGCTAAAAGATACTATTCTTGGACAAGACATGTCATCATATCCCCAAACTGTTCCCTAGTATGAATGGACGGACTTTGCTGTTGTGGGGCCTTTTGTTCAATGTTAAATTGTTACTTGGTGCTATCAATTTGACCAGAGGGGTTTTTAGACACTGACTGTGAAATAATCACCACTTAATTGGAATGCATTGTGAAAGTGTATTTTTTTTTCCCTTCACCTTTGATGCCAATGGTGAGTCTAAACACACTCAGCTACTGTCAGTGGAACAGTCTGCTCTAGTGTGAGTTTGCTTTGCTTCGCAGAAGTCCAATTGTTTTCAAAACTCTGATAACGAGACTGAAAGGCTAAAGCCAAGTAGCAGCCCCCAAAGCCTGCAATCTTTATTGCACCCCACAATTCGAAAATGTTGGACGAAATGAAGACCAAACTGATGATTTTGCTATTCTCAGAGCCTTAAAGGACTAGGGGAAAAATATTAATTTGTCCTGAGAGTGGCTGTGGAGAAAATACCACATACTCGTTAGAAAGGGTTTATCATTTGGAGCATAATGCTGCTGAGCTAATATCATGAAAATCTGCTTACAAGATCATGAGATGTGAGCACAGTTGACAGTATGATGTAAGGTTGGAGCAAGCGGAAGTATCACTGAGCACTCAGAAAAATGTATCATCTATTAGGTAGCACAAATTTGCTCAGTTATTTTCATAGCATTTTGTCCATTGGGAATAATATATTTAGCCTAACTTTGGCCTGGTTGTGCTGGCAGTGGAAAGGGCAGATGGTCACCAAAATATTATGGGACATCATCTAGGGACCTTAAATGTTCTGTTTTTGATTTTGAAGTTGACAGTTTGACCTTAGAGAAAAGCTCAACTTGAGCTTGCCACTAGATTTTTATATTTCTTGTGTAAGAGTACACATTTTGGTAGATGAAATATGCTGGAGGTTGGATCTCTATCGAACAGAACACCTGTGGGAGAGTTTGGATGTGTTAGACACCTCCATCCATCAGAGTTCAAGTCTTTGCCAAGCCACATTTATTTTAGCAGTTCCTGGTTGCCGAACACCCTACTGAGGCATTTTTTCTTTTCTTTTGTCACCATCTACAGATGGTAGTTGTCAAGATGCCTGCTCTGGTCGAAAGTGTTGGACAGATACACCGACTGACCAAAAAAAAAAATGCTGACATGAAAATCCTGCCATGGTAATGAACACAACAACCATTCCATGTGCTCAGCTGTGTTTGCCTAACCCACTGCCCTTTCCATACCTCCTATAACAAGGTTCATATTGGAGTTTAAATTTCTTTTAATTTTTAAGTCTCCTAAAAAAATGCATAAAGTCATGAGTGATCACAACAGACTTTTGTCCGATTCATAGTGGCTTAGATTGAGCACCTGCAGTAGCTCCTATTATTGTTAGGGTATCAAGGATTGACTCACTGAATGTTACCATGACGTCATGTTGGTTGGATCAGCAGAGGGACTGGACAAGCATTTAGATCTGCATAACCTCCCTCCTCTTCATCTTTCTCAGGATGAACTGATATACTTAGCAGATTCACAAACCTTATCATCTTTATTTCACTCAGAGTAAGTTATCTTACCATGAGGCTTTCCTTTTTATGTGTGAGCTACAATCAAAAGCCTGCAGAATTTCCCAGTTTGAAAATCTTTATCAGCTGAGCATATGCTCAAAATATTGGCTTTTGTCATGCTTGTTATTTTACTAGTTGATTAAAATACATTGAAAAATGTTTTTTTTTTCTTGTCTAACAAGTAGTTGGTTGAATTCAAATTTTTGAACATTCTTAAGTTATGAGCAGGGTCTGAGTGAGAGTTTAAATAGCCTCTCCCTTAAATGCCTTGCCTTTCTAGTTGCTACAACTAGCTGTGTACTGGTTTTCTTGGAGCTCATCCTGTAATGCAGCAACATGCCTATTGTATATCATTATCATACATTTCCATTACTAGTCTGAAAAAGATGAGGGAGGGTTGAAAAATAATCCAGTTTTTGGGAGAGCCTTTGTCTGTTTTGACCCAATAGTTATGCTTTCACATTTATTAAGATGTGTTTTATTTTCTCTCTCTCTTGCTGAATTTGATGGTGGACACTGAGCTAACTATAATGCATTATAAGGTCTATGGGTGTGCTGTTTACTTTTGCTGCTGTTTGGGTTTGTTTTCTGAATGGTATGAGCAGTAGGTAATCTAGGCCCAAGAGTGACCCAGTTAGGAATGCTTTTTTTGTGTTAATAGCTTGCTCTGTCCTCTCATCTCTAGGCCACTGTTCTACTTTGCTGCTATAAGGTAGAGCAGCCCCACTCTGCCCGGGAAGCAGAGAAAGACAAACGGACTGCTCTGTGAAGTCGTCTCCTTTTCATGGATGCCAGGGTGGCTCTGCTGCACTTATGGACAGTCCTTGTCCTCCTGATTGCTGAATTGAAGTGGATTGATACTGCTGAGGTCTACACCAACACTTGGGCTGTCCAGATCAATGGGGGGCCAGAGGAGGCTGACCGCATAGCTGGGGAACATGGTTTCATCAACCTCGGCCATGTAAGTTCTGTTAAAGTATAGTGCGTGCGTGTGTGCGTGCGTGCGTGCGTGCGTGCATGCGTGTTTGCACGAGTCTCTCTCATATTTAATAATAACCTATATCACTTTTATGTGAGACTGTACCCATTAACAACCTTGGCTTGTAGGATAACATCACTGTTACAGAGTTGTTGTACATCAAAGGCGAGCATCAGAGGGCCTGACATGACACCTCCAGGCCTTCCTGTATCTGCAACAGATTGCAAAAGTGTGGCCTCCTCCATTTCTTAAAGCTTAAGTGGGGCATGCGTGACTTACTAACACATTGGCAGACAGCTGTGTTTACAGAGTTGTGTTAGAAATAGACAGGAATAAGCAGCCAGTTATTTTAGGGTCTAGAGAAAGGTTGTTATATTTAATTATGATGTTGGTTGTTAACTTTTATTGCTAGCACTTTACCTTCTGTTTTGGGGATTGTCAAGTTATTTTGATTTAATTTAACAATTTGCAGATCGGGCAAAGAAAAACAATTGTCGGAAGAGTTGAAGAACAGAGTGGGCGGGGAGTTTTAGGCACTTATTGTTCTCTCGGTGTATGTTAGGTCCCTTGAATATCAAAATGCTCCTAAGACTAATTTTTTCTATATTTGTGCTCAGCAGATGACCATGAGTAGCTATTTGGTCCTCTCTTTCCTTGTTGCTCCACTCCAGACTTAAATTCATTTGCATATGTTTTTGTGGAGTGCCACACACGCCAGTGAGCAGCCTTCTGGATTAATTCTTAGGAATATGTGTAGGAGGTTCTGCATTTTCCCACCCCACTTGTCCCCACCTCAAATAAAGAGGATTTCCTAAAGGAGAGGTTTGCTAAATTAATTTGGGCTTATCTTTGTCTTCTTTATTTTGTCAAAGATAGAGAGCTTTGTCTGGAGCGCAAATCCAGATGTTTTTAGTCTCCCTGTTATCATACAGGATCCCAATATCAAACAGATTTCACATGGGTTTATGACAATCTGTGTATCATTAAAAAAATGCTCTTTTTGGTCCACCCCATTATATTAAATTATATCAATGTGACTTAACAGTGAGCTTATCTAAGGGGCTTTATATTCTGCTTGAATCTGAAGTACATTTAGTATTGATTTGGATAGCTGCAGTTGTTCTGACAGTTTAAAACTATTGTACTGCGGACTGAAAGGAAACTTACATTAGGTATAATGGACTCTAACAGAGTTTCGCTCTTAATTGCTTCTGTGGAGTCTAGATAGAGAATCAATATCTAGACTTACTGAATTGGGTAAAATGAAATGTTCAATATTCTGCTCACAGAACACACATACATATTCTAGACAATCACCCAGGGTGTCAGGGACAAAGTGCGATGGACCAAAAACAGTATCTCATTCTCCCAATGAGGCAATTCTTCTGTTTCTCATATTCCCTTTATGTGATCACCATCCCAAAAAAAGGTTTATTGCTATTTTTTCTCCTGTTTATCTCTACTTCCCTCATTTCACAGAACCATTTGCAGCCTCTACTCTGCCTCTTAAACCACTAGATTAACAGGGAGATGTATAGCTTTAGATTTCAGTTCTGCTAATTAGTGACTGTGTCAGAGGAGTAGAGGTGGAAGTAGACACAGGTAAGAGCTGTCTAAGACGGCTGTCTGTTACTGAATTACTGATGCCATATGGCAGCTTGTCATTACAGAGCACGTGACATTAAGCCAACATCATTGAGTCCTAAAAACAACTCACTCACCTTACTCCAAGCTAACCAACAGTTTCTTTCTGTGCTTCTGTCTTGTTTGACACTGTAGCTCCCAAATTATCTGTCTCCTTTATAATTATTTACAGCATTTTTTTTTAGAAATGCTGTAGTGGAGCTTATTTTTGCAGTTTTGATGTGAGAGGCAGATATTCCAACACTAGATACCGATGTTTGCAAATTTAGAGAGGTTGAAGATACACCATAAAACAAGTGTTAGAAAGAGAGTTGAAAGAATAAGAAAAGAGTAGGGAGTGACATGGTGATAGCAGGATGTCTGTGAGGACATGTGGCATACACTAGCAAAAACAAAAAAAGGAAGATAGCTAATGGAATGTGGTATTACAGACCAAAAAGTGTGAGTGTTAGATGACTGGAAGGGTGAAATTTAGGATTATCCACTGTGTGGAATAAGATTTTATGGGAGAACATCTTCAGTCATTGTTTAACAGAGGCACCCAAGTAAGTTTTATTTTAGTCTGTAGTCTACAGGATATGTCAAGTGTCTTTGCTTTGACAGTTCAGTGTTATATGAGGGTTTGGCTTAGACAAGGCTTTGTAGGGCTGGGGGCTTAGAGGGGAAACGGCTTAGTAATTTTGCCACCCTCCTTAGTGGCTGTTCTATAGGGCACTTGAAGAGAACAAGGAAGCTGATGTATAATTGGGAGGTAATGGGATTTTTATCACTAATGTGATTACAGGATCATCATGTAACTGATTATTTCTTCACTGCAGTGCTCTGAGATACCTTATTGTCTTGGTGCATCCTTATGTAGTTGCAGATTCCCTCATTATGTTTCAACTTAATTTTCCCTGACTGTGTGTCAGGAGAAGAAAGCGTGTGTTTGTGTGTGTGTGTGTGTGTGTGTGTGTGTGTGTGTGTGTGTGTGTGTGTGTGTGTGTGTGTTTTAAGCATAAATGTCATCAAGAGCATCGGTATCTTACATGTTGTCACAGAGGATTGTTGTAGCTGTTTCTCTGTCATACATTCGTGTTTTTGGGTTGTTTTTTTTTTTGGAGGGGGGGTTGTGCCCCCCCCCCCCCGAATAATGCTTTTGTGTCTGTGTGGGAGTTCAAGACCAGGGTTTAGAGCAAATGTCATATTGTGTTCTTTGTGAGCCGAGTCAGAATCATTGTTTTTATGAGGATGGATGGGCTCTGTGGGTGTTGACAGACTGAATCACCCCCCCCCCCCCATGAATAGATGTCTAATGCCAGAACCTCTATCTTTGCCTGTGTCTTTGTCTTTCTGTCTCTCTCCCTACATCTCTCAATCTGGGTCCCTCGGTCTCTTTTCTATGTATGGGTAATTTCACAAACTGTGGCTATAGTGTTATCTAAAATAAACAATGTGCAGGTTTTGTTATCTAGCTTCCCACTGTCTGCTCCACCAGTCATGGCCCTCTTCTGAAACAACAGGAAAAAAATCCACTGGCTCTTGTGTTGAAAAGGTCATTTCCTGGTAATGTTTGATTGTAAAATGTTAGTTGATTGTACTGTAATATTCCTTTAAAATCCAATATTCCTGCTGCAATTTAGCATTATTTTTAGAACAATGTTTTCCAATTTCATACCAGCAACAGCCCCAGATACACACAGACACACACCTGCTCCGTGCTAGGTGGAATGTAAAGTGCTCCAAGGCCTTTGTCCATGACACTGCACAGGGTACCCTGCCAACTGTGTGATGCACCAGCCCTCTAGCCATTTTGCTTTTGCTCGCTCCCTCCCTTTCTCGATTCAATTTGATTCAAATGAGCTGTATTGGCAGGAAACATAACAAAATAAATATATGAAATACATCTCACTCTAACTCTTTTTCTCTCTCTCTCTCTTCTAATGCTCAGGTGGCTTTATGAGACAGTCACAACACTCAGGACTGAGTCCATGTTTTATTGCCTAAGAAATGACAGTGATGCTTTTAAGAATGTACAAGCGCATTTTGCTCTGTGGGTGAAGAGATTTTCATTATTTTATATTCAAATCGGATTTGTACAGCAAGCTCTGTCAGATTGGCTGATTATATCAGACAGCGTCAATGCTTTTATCTTGCTTTCATTTGCCTTGAGTGCAATTGGGAGGTGTGTGTGTGTGTGTGTGCGCATGCATGTATGTGTGCGCATGTGTGTACTGATTTGTTTGACTAGCTGTCCTCATTTTAAGGTAATAATTCCTTAAAAGAAACATCAAAAGTATCTCTCTCTCTCTCTCTCTCTTTCTCTTTCACTCTCTGGTTCTTCATCCCAGTCTTTGTCTGTTGTTTTCTCTCCAGTGCATACCTGTTCAGAGATGTTCATATCTCCACACTTCAACACACATTTCCACTCATAAACCCATATTAAAATGTTCTACAGCATTGCAGTTAGGCACTGCCTGTACCTGCAGTATTTGTTGTCTTCGATTTCCCTCAGGACTTTGAAGGGAAAATAAGGAGTGGCTTTCCAAATAAAAGTCGTGAAGTTTTGCCAATGGCACTAACAAATCTCAATAGAACACTTCTATGAAGGTGCTAATATATTCAATGGAAACCAAGAGATTATTATAAGAAAGAGTAAGATTTTCTCTCTCCAGAAACCAGAGCTTGTTTTTTTTTCCTCTGTTACACTAAGTCATTTACAGAATAATTTGTATTGCTTTTTTCCTTTTGTTTATTTAATAGGAAGTATTTTCATCACTGCAGTAATTATCAACTGTAGAGGAGAGAAAATTCTCTTTTTTTATTTTTTTTTTCACGACCTTGCATTACAGCATTTATACTTATGGAATGTAAGACTTCATTTTATGTATTTATGAATGTTGTATCATGTATTTTCAACATGTTTGCTCTCTGCTTGAGTGGAACCAATAATGTCTGACAAAGCACTCTCACTCGCACCGTGTTTACATTTTCAGCTTGTTGGGTTATACTGTGAGGGTGTTCATCATTATTAATTTAAAATATTAATATTCATATAGATTGATTGACAAACATTGGCCTAATTTATTTCTGCTCTCGCAGCAGCATTTCCTCCCCAACATCATTAAGCTGCATGAAACGAGTCTCCAAAACTACAAAAGTTTCAGGAGGGTCCCAGGTCCTTCATTTAAGTCATAAACATCTTCTTTTTTCTTTCATAACTTCTTTTTCCTTGCCCTCCTGTCCTTTCCCCTTCCTTTTTTTCCCAGCCCAACTGAAAAAGACCTTTCTCCTTTTTCCTGTGTGTCAGGTAGTGTAACGCTTTAACTAAACATCACATGCTGCACCAGTAATGCATTTCAAATAGTGGATTCGAAAGATGAAGCAGTGGTTGTAAATCTGTACATAGGGTAGTTTATCTAAAAAAAAAATAATGGTAGTATGTGTGTGTGTGTGTTTGTTGGTGTGTGTGTGTGTGTGTGTGTGTGTGTGTGTGTGTGTGTGTGTGTGTGTGTGTGTGTGTGTGTTTGTATGCGTGTAACCAACATAAACCACTTTCTGTGGCTTTGTCGAACCCTTTATATCACCTAGTATTAAGAGATAAAATATTTTTAATCCACTTCTAACATGCAAATTTTGAAATGGAAGTAATACTTTTCTGAAGGGGGTTTTGTCCCAATTTGTTCCCAGTTCATCTTTTAGATTTAAAATGAGTAAACAAGTACATTAGTAAATTTTAACATGCCTGATGACCTTAATTTCCTCAAACTTACGTTCTTCCTTGAATATTGTTTCTGTTATTCATAGTTGAGTGCTCTTTTCCCAATCAGTTTTTGGGTGTGTATGTGTGTGTGTGTGTATGTTTGTACGCATGTGTATACACACACACACACACACACACACACACACACACACACACACACACACACACACACACACACACACACACACATGCATTTGTTTGGCTAGCTGTCCTCATTTTAAGGTAATAATTTCTTAAAAGAAACATCAAAAGTATCTCTCTCTCTCTCTCTCTCTCTCTTTCTCTTTCACTCTCTGGTTCTTCATCCCAGTCTTTGTCTGTTGTTTTCTCTCCAGTGCATACCTGTTCAGAGATGTTCATATCTCCACACTTCAACACACATTTCCACTCATAAACCCATATTAAAATGTTCTACAGCATTGCAGTTAGGCACTGCCTGTACCTGCAGTATTTGTTGTCTTCGATTTCCCTCAGGACTTTGAAGGGAAAATAAGGAGTGGCTTTCCAAATAAAAGTCGTGAAGTTTTGCCAATGGCACTAACAAATCTCAATAGAACACTTCTATGAAGGTGCTAATATATTCAATGGAAACCAAGAGATTATTATAAGAAAGAGTAAGATTCTCTCTCAGCAGAAACCAGAGCTTGGTTTTTGTTTTTTGTTGTTTTTTTTGTTTTTTTCTTCTCTTACACTATTGTCCTAAGTCATTTACAGAATAATTTGTATTGCTTTTTTCCTTTTGTTTATTTAATAGGAAGTATTTTGATCACTGAAGTAATTATCAATTTTGCAGAAGTGAAAAATTATCTTCTTTATATATGTATTTTTTTAGATCATGCAGAACTGATCAGTCTCACATTGTCTGATCCTAACTATCATTATTTTTAATTTGAATTTACTGGCAAAGCATGGATGTCCATCCAGTCCTTTAATCTATGTCATTGCTGTCACCATAATGGATATGATAAGGAGGGAAAAAAGAAAAGTTTTACAGTGGCTTAATAGCAATGTAGCATTACAGAATTTATACTTATGGAATGTAACCCTTCACATTATGTATAATGTTGTATCACTGTATTTTCAATGTTTTGCTCTCTGCTTAAGTGAGTTAATTATGTCCAACAAGCACTTTCACTCTTACTGTGTTTACATTTTTCAGCCTGTTGCATTATACTGTTAACTGTGGTAATCATTTATGATATAGAATATTGATATTCATATCGATTGATTGACAAACATTCGCCTAATTTATTTCTGCTATCGCAGCAGCATTTCCTCCCCAACATCATTAAGCTGCATGAAATTAGCCCTCCTGTCCTTTCCCCTTCCTTTTTTTCCCAGCTCAACTGAAAAAGACCTTTCTCCTTTTTCCTGTGTGTCAGGTAGCATAAGGCTTTAACTTACATGGCATGCTGCACCAGTAATGCATTTCAAATAGTGGATTTGAAAGACGAAGCAGAGGTCTTAAATTTGTACTTAGGGTTCATACGGTAGTTTATCTAAAAAAAGTGTTTGTGTTTGTATGTGTGTGCATGCTTGCCAGCTTTCAGTTTACTCTATGGAATAAAAAGGTTTCAGAAATTACTCAAATTCATTTCTCTTATGACTAAGGAATATAAATAAAGCATTGTTTATTAAAATAGAATACATTTTGCATAAAAAAAAACAAATCATTCATTAAAATATTTTAATATATACTGGATTTTATAACTGATTTCCCTTGTCAGTAGAGATGTTTGGAGCTCATAAAACACTGCCGGCTCTTTTTTCACTCTGTGTCCTAGTATTTGTTTTTGTGATGGTTAGTTATCTTAGGGTTTGATTCAACCTTCTGCTCCCACTCACTACCTCACAGCCATTCTCTAAAGCCCTTGTGACTGTCTGCTTGCTAGCACACCGATCTACTGCCTGTTCTGGCATTAGGTTGCCATGGAGAGAATTGCCTGCGTATTTTTTCCAGCAGATTGACTCTGGTGATTGGGGGGGGGGTCATTTTTTCTTGGCAAAACAATTCCAAGCATTGTTCTAGATCTTAGGGCCACTTGGCATTTTAAAAAGAAGGTCCACTTCCTGCTGCTTTTTGAACTAATTAATAAAATTTAAATGAGACTCTTAACAAAGTGAATGCTCCTTTTTGTAAACTTGTGTTTACTTTTACCTCTCTCTCTTGAAAATGTAGTCATCAGTAAATACTTTACGTTTGTAAAATCTATCATCCTCATCCTCTTGCTACAATAATATACAATAAAATGGACTGGGATTTTTTTTTGCTTTGTAATTTTCTAATTTTCCTTTGTGGATCTTTGCCATTTTTACCTCTCATCCTCTTTAGCGTCTTCCTTTCTTAAAACTTTCAAGATGTGCAGGTTTTTTGCAGGTCTGGTCTCCACTCAGATTTACTTCTTCTTCTTCCTCTTCTTCCCTCTATGCTCTATCGCCCCTCTTACAGTTGTCCTCTCCTCCCTTTCTTCATCCTTCAGCTCCCACTTTATTTCAGTGTTTACTGATCTGAATGAAGTGCACCTCCTTGTCCCAGAGCTGTCTCTCATTTAAATGCACCACTTCATTACACGGAGCCTGCAGCCACAGACCTTTTAGTTGTTTCCAAAAATGTCTCCTAGAAATGGGTTGGTGCTGTGCCAGAGATCTTCAGAAATCATTACTCAAAAGGTACTCAAATCTGCGTTTTATAACTAATAAATCTTTGACCTATAAAACTCTGATTCTAGTTATGCCAGAACATTAATAACAGGTTTGCAGTCAGGTTTGAACTAGAGGAGAATGGAGTGAAAAAAAAAAGAAAAAAAGAAAAAAGAGGATCGTTGTGTAGTGTAAATTCTGCCTGGATGACTCTAAGACCAGACAGTATAGATCAAGTGAGTGGAAAAGCCTTAAGTCCATCAGACTGCTCTCTGTTCCTTCGAGATATGGAGCAAGCCATGCGTGTGTATTCTCTGCCTTCATTCAAGTCTCTTTTCTTCAGGGAGGCCTTTTTTAAAACTACTCACATTCATAATCTGCCCATTATTGACTTAGGAGGACTTGAGGTAAATTGAAGATAGAACTGTCTTTTTGTAAGGCATTGACTTTTGTTCACAGGGAAGAATGTGGAAACAATATATTTCAGCCTCAGCTTCAGCAACAATACCCGCCACTTTTGCTAGTTTGCATTCTTCTTTGGCAGCAATATTTCACTCCCACTGCTCTTCACTCTCATGTATATATTCAGTTTCATAGTCATTATAGGGTGCATTGTAAAAAAAAACATTGTCATGACTCGAGACTAGATTAACATACCATTGTGATGTGCAAGCCGTGTTAGAGATTATTATGTTTACAACAATTCGTTCAGGTTTTTTCACTTGTGTAATTACACCTTTGTGTAATTCTTACTTTTAGTTGTTGACCCTTAGGCAAATTGAGAAAGGGTAAAAAAAAAAAAAAAAAACAGAGGTCGACCAGTTAATCAGTTTGGTCAGTAGGATTTTTTATAATTTTTATTCTTAGAACATTTATTGGAAATGTTAGGGCTTTGGCCAGCGGCTGTGCTGCCTCTACAAGTCACATAGGGATATGCATCACCATTTTGCATGGGAGCTCCATTCACTAAGTCAAGGGAATGTCATTGTGTGCCTGAAATAATTTATATTTAAATGAAAGTGAACTTTATATTAGATAACTTTATCTATAAATGGTGAGCATGATAAGTTTGTTGGTTATAGTATGGCGTTATTGATGTTTTAGACTGAAGATAATTGCTGCTATGCCAAAAGTAGAGCTTCTGATTTACCAGCAAGCAAGCATGATCAGTAGAATTTTGCTAGTCATAAGTAAAAGCCTAGCAGAACTGTGGGCAAATGTCTGTATCTGAACACGAGGGCAATTGTTGTTAAAAATTTCTTTGCACATGTGATTAACTCCTAATAATTATCTAAACAACTGTTAAAGACCCATGAAATGAAACTGGTACTTAATGAGACTGAGAGATGGAGGAAATGGGGACACTCAGTCAGCGGACTTCCATAAATGTGCAACAGACTTTAAATTATGTCTTTTAATGTAGACTGCTTCAGAGATATTTTTTTTCAGAAAGTAATTCTCCACTGCATAAAAAAAACCTTTAATGCATTATTCTAGCGATAGGTTTAGAAAATGTGGACTAAACCTTCGCATTCCCGGGGTATACCTTGAACATCTGATTTTTACAGCAAGACTGACAAGTGGCATTCATGTCATATCTGACCTGTTTTCAGTTTGATTCTCCCCACGAAAGTTATCTTTTTAATATGTAATGCAACACTGTAGGCCTTTTTCCTCGATACAACACAGGCAGACAGGGAAGAAAAGAAACTATT
The DNA here is from genome assembly GCA_016859345.1 of Istiophorus platypterus. Taxonomy (NCBI): domain Eukaryota; kingdom Metazoa; phylum Chordata; class Actinopteri; order Istiophoriformes; family Istiophoridae; genus Istiophorus; species Istiophorus platypterus. The sequence continues at coordinate 11,856,680 of CM029121.1, forward strand.
CCACTGTTATTATACTTACCAGTTCGGCATTCTCTTCTATATAATCCATCCTCCTAAATATCCATTTCTGAAATTAAATGGCATACTTTAGGATAGCATCATTACCTCAGGAATTTGCACAAACATTAATAGTTTTACAGAGTGATAACAGAAACTCCAAGAAGAAGTAGCTTCTATTTCCCTGCAGCTCTACTGTAGAGCTTGGGAGCTCATTCCCTATCCTGCCCAAAGGTGAGAAAACAACACAAAAAAAGCTAAGCACAGACCTTGATTCAGCCCTGGGCTCTCCACATGTGTAATAACCTCTAAGCATTCTGCATGCAAACAACAAGACTTTTCAAGCAATGCCAGCAAAGAGTTAGCTTATCAATTGGGGCACAGTCACTTGCTATGACGTACTTCCAGTTGAATTTGTAACTACACTGTGGCTGAGTCACTGTCAGCCATGTTTTTTCCCCGATGTTACCACAACACAATCAGATTACATTTCCTTTTCCCTCTGCTTCTTTTTCCTGTGATATTTTCAACCCTGGCTTAGAGAAAATATTATTAGGAGTACAATATGTATGGGTATCAAGAAAGTTATAAGTGAAAATAAGAACTGGAAATAAAACAGCACAGTTATAGTTTAGGGAAATTGTTAACCAGAGCTGAAAGTGAAAGATCAGATTAGTGCTCAGCTAGTATTACATTTTGCGGGGAGAACCCTGCAACACCTCCTTGTATCCCAGCTCCACTAAAACATGCAGCAGAAAAGATTGTTTGAACTGAAACCCGTCATTGTACAAACAACAAGATAATTGAGTGTAACTAAGAACACCAGACAAGTTATTAAGAAGTGATTGGGGTTTTTTTCTGTCGTCTATCATGAATGTCTCATATCTCTGCATGACTCAAAATGGTACCTTGTATTTGATGTTTCAGCATTTGATTTTTCATTTTTCAAATTTCATATCCTGTGTGGATGCCACCATAATTCCTTGGCTTTTTCTTTTTCTTTTTTTTTCTTTACGTGCAACCAGTCAATTTTGGCATGAATATTTTAAGACCCCAATTTAAATCAGAGCTCAGTACAGAGAGTTAATTTCAATAAGAGGGAATTGTGGGCAGAAGTTCGAAAGAGGTTCATGGTTTAATGTCTGAGTTGCATTTATAATGATGAGTTTTTTTCCTTTAATTGAGGAGATATTGATTAAACCCCTCAAGCAGTGATGAAATATTTTAGTTAAATAAATGTATTATGCCCATGGTTCCAAAAACTTACGGGGAGCCCTGGCTGTGGATTGAAGATAGTGAACTAATACGATATACTGACAAAGAATTTGCATTCATATTGTCTTGCACACCCTTTCATGGTGCGTGCCCACCAAGCTCTCTAGATGACACAATTTGTCAGGTCAACTGCAGTGCATCAGAGTGTCAAATGAGTCATCTAACTTTACAATTACTTAAGAACAAAAGTGGGTAAACAAGTCACAGAGTGTTTAAATTATAGATTTCCATTACATGTTTCCTTCCAGAATTTTGATCCCTGTGATGTCCCACAAAAGACTGGTGCATCAATCGAGGACCAGTGTGCCATCTTTTTTTTTTTATCTTACTTCAGGGGGTCTTTAATGTTAGCAAAGAAAAACATCATCGTGAGTCACTGTACATTACTTTTCCCCGGGAGCACAGAAATGATCTCCTACTTGGTTCTGGGGAAATAATGTTCTCGTTTTTCATTAATAAGTGGAACACAAATCATCAGCACCAAAAGCATCTACATCTACACAGCCAGGCCTCGGATCGTGCTCCACGAACTCTTGTTTTCCCCCCTCCTTTTTCTCTTTACCCTAAAGAAAAGTCTGGCGTGATGATATGATGCCAGAAAAAGTTGAGCAGAGAAATGTGAAGTTTTTGCTGTTGTAATGGTAAAAATATGACCTTTCGAGGAAAGCAGAATGGAAGAAGTAAAAGGTCTGTGAGGTTGGATATATCAGGCCCCCTACCAAAGCATGGCAATTGGTCAATTTCTAGCTGATGCGATTTAGCAAGAGATGAGACAGAGAGTGAGAGTGAAATAAGAAAGCAGCTGGGCCTCCTTGACTCAGGCACTGTTGGTGATAGGTAGTAGCTTTTTTCTAAAGTTTACAGAGAGTTGGTGGATTGTTTTTCATCAATGACTGTTTACAGTAAACAGTGGTTGCTCTTTCACTTCATATATTATTTGTAAAAAAGTTACAAGCATTAGTTGTGTTTTGCGGCTAGAACAGACAAAGAGTGATCCAGTGAATAGACCCTTATATTTAATTTATATATAGACATTACAGACACACAGATCAAAGTTACATTATAAAATGTATGGACTTTTTTTTATCAGAATCTGAACATTTGTGTAATTAGTAGCTAATAATCCATGTGGAGCCATTAGAGTTCTTGTGTATGGGTTGATGGGTTGCGTGGGTGCTATCATGCAGCTCCTCAACCCCGAGATAGGAATTGTGTCTAGTAGTTAGAATACAGCCAGATCACTCTCAGCCTGAATAATGTAAAAAAGAGTGCCTGCCATGTGGAAAGAATACTGTTCACAGCAGAGGATGAATGCAGAATAGTTTCACAGCATTCACTCCATTTTTATTCTCTCTTTAGAACCCTTTGTGGAAAAAGAAGTGAGAGTGGAGCCGCATGAGCAGTTCTCTCTAAAATTTAAACGATGCAAGGGGTTCTTCAGATTGTATTCTCCAAAATAAAACTGACATGAAAGAATGGAACAGCTGACCCAGAACATACATGGGGTTTTTCCTTCTAGTGATGTTTACAACCTTCTTAGCTCTTGATAAAGAGTTTGTCTGAGAGTAATTTAAGATGGGACTGTGGAAAAAGGTCTCCACAGGGCTACTTTGTCAATGCAGCACCTTCTGCCTGTATTCATGGGAAGCCATTCATCTCATGGGACTCAAAATTTCTTTTTCCTCTGCACACGAAGCCAACTTAAGCATACCTTTATTTCAGACTCTTTTTTTAACTCTGATGTAGACAGACAATTTGCAGGCATTTTGATTAATGCCTTTATCCCAGAGATTGGACAAGCAAGTTTATTATTACATGCAGTAATACTGGATCATGCTGAGGAGTAATGCACCCACTGCTTAAATGCCTCCTCATTAAGCGGGGGATAGAATAGTGAGCACAATAAATTTCTAGTCTACATTATACTGTTATGGGAAAGATGACTACATAATTTATATCTACTTTCTCTGCGCACTGGTAGCTATTGTAATGCTCGCCTCCATCATGCATCTGTCCTCCATCTGTGCTGCATTATTACTACAATGGCGGCTACAAGCGATTCTGAAATACAACTGATGTGGCAAGTTGTAATATAAGACTCCTAATTTTCCAAACACCCCCTTTAACAGTGGAGTAGTTTCACTTATGCAGACCATTGTACATAGAGTAATGGCATTTGAAGCTTGGACTTAGCAGAAAAACAATTTCCTTTATTTATTAGGCAAACAGTCACTGTCATCCTAGCAGGCATGACACAATATGATCACCCTTCTGAAGAAAAGTAGCAAGTGAATTTTGTTGAGATGATCATAAGCAATATGAAAAGATTCTTTTTGGGCTCATAAAGGCAGGCAACAATGACTGAAACTCTTCTCCTTATGCTCTCAACAAAAACCTACTGACATTCTGCTACCAGCACCATAGTTGTTGTTTGGGGTTGTAGGAGGATTGTGAAACAAGCAAACAGTGCAGCACACCAGGCTGTCTTAATGCAGCCTTTGGAAAATGCCTGTGTCTCTGTTCAGGATGTGTGAGAGGGAAATTGAAAAACAAAATGAGATTAAGAAAATATAATGGTTCCCAGGATGTTAATCTCCTATTCTGTTTTGCAGAAAGCCTTCCCAGTATGCTGCTGTCCTAAGTGTGGCAGAAAAAAAACCTTAAAGGTGGTAGTCATATGATGTAGCTTTAGCAGAATGCTTCAGCCATTTATCATTGTTATGAAGGCTATCATGGGACCTTGCACAAGAGTCCTTTATAATAAGTGCTCTGTTCCCTCATATTTTCAGTGCTGCCACACAAATGCATACACCCCTGATAGCATATATGAATGGTAGTTTAGTCCTTGTGTTTCTGCTGCATTAGATTTATATATCCTGCTATAATATATCTTTAAACTCTTAAATCATAACAAGAAAAGTACTATGACTGAATTAATTTCTATATCATATTCCAATTGTTTCAGTTCCCTCTCTTCCCTCAGACTATGTTTGTGTTTCTTAATAAAAGGACTATAGAAATGTAGTCTGTAAATCAATGCTTCTTCTGATCATACTGTGTTTTGTTGAGAGGAAATGGCAGTAAATGTCATACAGGTGTTTTGCCTTGAGTAGCACTATAACAAAGCATACCTGACTTGGCTGAATGCCATAAGAGAAAGCTCTCTTTAACGGCTTGATTTACGTTTGGCCATTTAATACTTAAACCATTTTCTAAACAATACTGTCACGCTCTATGCAGACAGTAAATAAACAAACAACAGTTGTTAAATGGAGCTATCGAGCTATCAGACAATTAACATCTTCCACCCTGCTAGTTCAAGTGTGTGTGTGTGTGTGTGTATATGTGTTTATATACATGTATAGGTTTATAAAAAATATGTTTTTGTGTGTCTGTGTGCATGTTTTGTTTGTTTGTTTGTTTTGGCACCCTTTAGAGAAGTAGCAAGTTTACACAACGGTGACTGCTATTCTGCGTGAAACTGTTTTCCGTTAAAAATGTGTAATTTTTGTCATGGTAGAATAATATACTCACATTAAATTAGTCTTCACATATTATTCTGCCATAACAAATCGTAAATATCACTACGTGTACATTTGCTTACAAAGATGATACAATTCTGTATTTGTCTTGCCTTTTGTTTCGAATTTATTTAGTGACTCATTGTACTTCAGTGCTTTAAACTACTCTGCCATCCCATCAGATTAGGGCACAAAGCCAACTCCCATCCAGAGATTATTTCAGGCTTTTGTGAAGCTATGCAAAAGACCCCAGTTCACAACCTCTGAAGACACTATGTTTTGATGCCCTCAACTGTCTGTGATTTTACGGGTTCGAGGAGGGGCATATTCCTCCATGAATTTGAACAAGGCCTAGTTCAGAGACAGACACACCCCTCGTTGCTTGTAGTCAGCTTCCTCTTCTGGTTCCATGATCCTAGCACATTGTGTCCTTGGCCCCATTTGAGAATGGAACAGAGACGTCTTGAGAAACTTCTTCTTGATTTGTGAGGGCAATGTGAAGGGTCTCCTTTTTCATTTAAGTGCTCTTCTTTTGTACACAGGCAATGTAAGAATACTGTATGTTGTATTAGACTCTATCATTTGATACAATTCTGTAGATTCAAACCATGTAATCATTTGAATAGGACTTAATGTACTTTGATATGGTTATATGCAACCCACTGCTTTGAATGCTGAGCTGAGATGGTACTTGTTGATGTTTTGCCTTTTGATCACATCTATTTTGATCTCATCTAGTTATTTTGATATATTTTAGTATGTGTATACAATATAACAGGGTGAAATAACTTCATACTTCAGGCAAAATTCACTTATTCTGTCCAAAGTCTCAAAGGTTTTACTTACAAGAGATACATAAATATAAATAAAGATAAGTAAAGATAAAGATTAAATAAAGATAAACAGACTAAAATTGAAATGGAAAGAGAAAACATTTTCACATTGTATTAAATTATACATTTTCTTTTCTTTTAGGAAAATCAATGTAGCATATTAATTACACTATGGATGTTATTAAATATTGTCTGAACAGTTTTCTTTGCATGTGCTGATCTATGAAAGCATATGTTCAGGTTGAAAGAAGAAAATTAAGCTGTCATTTCACATCATGTTCCCTCAATAGGGCTTTTTATCAGTTCTCAGTACTTTTTGCCAAATAAATGGTGCCAAAGTTATGTACGGTATGTAGCACTTACTATCAAAAGTGTGAAATGCTGAAAGTTGGTAGTCAATGTTGAAACAGATTAGCTGTCTTGTGTAGTTGTTGTGTGATCCGATACTGTATATGGTATTTTTAGGAAGAGGTGTTGTATAGATTTTTGTTTTTTTTATGTAAAATATGTTTCTACTCATCAGATAAGATATTCTTTTGTTATTGGCAAGGAAAATCTCCTAGAGGTAAATCAGTCGACATATCTTTGCCTGTCTTGTCTTTTCAGCTCTAGAAAATATATGGGCTCACCCTAAGATGTCTGAAGTGGCTCAGAAAGACAAATTTAAAAGGGTGCTAATTTTGAGAGTCACAATGTGGCAAGAGGTTGGAATTAGAAAGAATCTTTTAGACTATTATACATTGTCAGTGGGTGTATCATTGGTTGGTATTAATTATGGCCAATCATCCTCTCTTTTCCTCCCATGTAGAAGCAGTGCACCTTCATCATGACAGACCGTTAGACCAAGCTAATACTCTAATATGGGAGGTGTATGTTTAGTCTGCAGCCTAAATACCCGACAAAGTTTAGATGGAGTCTCTTTTTATGTTGAATTCGCATTTCTAGACAAATTGAAAAGCACTTTTGGCATAATGATCCAGTGTTCCCCACTAATTGAGCTACCTAGTGCGTCCTGCCACATTTTCATAATGAACCAAAAATGATTTTAATACCTCTCTGTGTTTCCTATACATTAATGTATTTGTGGCAAACCATCAGAATTATCAGAATAAATACCACAAGTTGATTATTTCCTTTTTTAACTATTTCTAATGGGTAAAATCTTATTTCATTGCAGAGCTGTGCGCAGCATATTGATTGGCCTGGCCCCTCCTTGCCCCTCTCTCGTGCTTTTGCTCAAACACATAGACCGATCCATTGTCAATGTGTTTTATCACCATCGAATTTGTTGTGCGGCCACTATGCTGTAAGGGCACCAACTGCACATTCAGACTAGAAAGTAGAATAATTGCCACTGTGGGACTGTGGTGTCTGCAGCTGTCCGTGTGCAAATCCAACAGGGAGTATTATTGAAGCAATAGTCGGGCTTGCCATCGGAAGCCCAGGGAGAAAACCATCAGCATCAATGGGCCGGTGGATGGTCAAAAGAATCCATCGAGTTTTTACCAGCCCAGTCATTCTTCTTACTGCCCCTCTCTGTGTGCCTGTCATTCGAGGTGTGCATGAGAGTTGTCTGCGTGGGTGTGCTGGGACTAGGTTCAGTGGCCATTCACAGTATGTAATCAGTACTCACCGACTTTGACTCAAGATGAAGCTATGGAGACCTATACCGAAGATACTGTAGCAATTAAATTATTTGTAGTGGAGTACCTTATATACAGTATTATTTGATAATTAAGAACCCCCCCCCCCATAAATATGATTTAATTCTGTGGGAAACATTGGATGATCTACATAATAACCACAGTATTTGCAGTTGCAAATAATGTTGTAAAATCAAGGGAGGAAAAATTGATTACTGTGTTTTGAAGGTTGTGTGTTTACCTTTTTGAAGAAGAATCTGAGACTAATATTTATTCAGCCTTGCTGGCACTATTGCCATAATTTGAATAACTATGTATATTTTCCTTTCCACCACTGATTGTATAGGGAATGTATAGGGAAAGTCCAGCAGGCACACAAATGAAAGGATATGGTGTTTTGAGAGGTTTATATGGTGTGTGACTCTTTTTATTAAAACAGACAGAAAGACCAAAGAATAGAGGGGTGCCACACACTTTCCATTGTTGACCTTGTCTGAGCAGACAGGCAGCAGAGAGCACAACCTTGTCACCTAAATTGCAGTGCGCTGCTGGATTGCGAGAGACACACCTAACGAACTACACCTTTTGACCAACTGCAGTGTGGCAGGTCACCAAAATGCTGAACCACAGACAAGCTTTAAAAAAAACATTACTGCATCTCAGGAAAATGCTGCATAAAAACATCCACAATGTCCTGGAATATAAAAAGCACAGAATACTGCAGCTAAATGTGATCATTTGTAATATGTCTACATAAAGTCTGGATCTGTCAGGTTTTCTACCCAGTTTATATTGAGCGGAGAGTAAGATTTGCATGATTTTAATAAGGGTCTAAACATGAGTAGAGGGATAAAATGTAAGCACTGAATGTGTTGGTATTAATAGATGGAACCAGAGGAGAAGTCACAAGGGAGGTGAGTGAAATAGGGAGAGTAAAGGAATTAAACTGACAAGTGCTGAATGAAAATGGAAGTGGAACCTTTTTACTTCAGTCCCCAAAAACTAGGGTGACGAAGCCTGACAGAAGCTGTTCTGGCACCAGGGAATTCAGTAAAGGTGATGTGGGAAGGAGAGGAGGGCTGAGTTACAGTCTGCAAAAAAATAATCCAGCTGTCTCAAAGAATCCCTGCGCTTTTAAACATGCCGTCGTCTGAGGCGCAAGCCAGAGGGGACAGCTGGAGGCTGGAGTCATCTTTTTTTATTGACCTCATCACACACAGAGGGTGGAATACAGAGATAGAGAGGTGTGAGTTTGTCAGTATGTGTTGGTGAGTGCTTGTGAGTGCAGGTGTTTCTTCACCGCTCTGTGATGTTTAAGTGAGAGTGTGAGGTGATTTTCCTCTCTAGGGTTTTTTTTTTCTTCTTGCAGTGGGGTTGCATCTTTTTGCTATATGTCTGAAGGTGCTGACAGCTTCTATTTTCCTGAGCTGAGCCCTTGAAGTGAAGGGCACATAGTAGACAGAGGACGTTTGGCAAATTTCCTTTTCAGTAGTCCATCACTGCTGCTGTTTACCCACAGTGCCTCTCTTAGTACATCTGCCTCCCCTCTTGCATGCATTGATAGATTGATCTGAGACTGATCTGAGTCTATGAAAAATCAATAGGACAACTCTTTGTGTGCTCTTCACATTGATTCTTCATGGACTTTAGTTACTGTACTAACAAAAAGGCTTTTCATTCCTTGGGAAAAGTGTGCTCTTTCATGACCGTGAACAGGTCGAAATAAAGTCACGTAGGAGCGCAATGGCACTATTAATATAAATAGTGGTGCATTCTCATCAGTTCAGAATTGCTTTTAAATTTTTATGACATGGTTATCAGGGTAACATGCTGCCTACAGGCATAAACTAAAGGCCGCCAGTACTCAGGTTGTACTTGTACAACACAACAACAGTAAACACTGTAATATACTCAATATTCAAAAGATTTTCAGTTGCATAGAGGGTTTTTTTTCTACCTTTCTTAATGCTCTCTCCAGCAAATTTCTGTCCTTTTCCTCATCTGCATAATGCTGTGTTTCATTGCCTAAGGGCTTTGTCGTATGCACTCACCACAGTGGCACGTTTGTCCGCATAGCTTCTTTAGATTCAAGAGCATTGATCCTTTTCAACTATTAACTCAAAATGTCTGTTTACTCTACCCGTCTCCCAGTGGCTTGACAATTAACCCAATTTGATCTCAATTCTGTGTTTCCACTGAAGTTTTTTTCATACCTTGTCAAGTCCTCTCCTGCTTTTTCTCAGTGAAAGAGGAGAATGCCCCTTGTGGCCCCAGATTCAGGTGTAAATCTGTTTACCAATGCATCTAAATGTTTTAGTCTATTTACCATCCTCTGTGTACTTTTTTACTCTTTTCTATCTGTTACTCAGTTTTACCCTCTGTCTCAATTTCTCTTTCAATGAATGGCAACAGCAGCATTTCATGGAGAGATGCATTGCTTTTCAATCCCCTGGGTTTTCCAGGCAATTGCTCTGTAATATCAGAGCAGGTAAATAGTGTGATTACTGATATAACCAATGTGGGGAGAAACCAGCCCCACTGCTGTGCTGAGGCATTGCAAGAAGCAATGTATCCAGCTGTCCCTTGACTCCATGAGTATTCAACACTGTGGTTAAGCATAGTTAAAGTTGGGTTTTTACTAATATGGTTAGCACATTTCTCCAACCAAGACAGGGATTTGAAAACTCAGCCCAGTGGGATAAATTCAAATTAAAAAGGCAAAGAGCGATTTGAAATATTTAATATGTCTCTCTCACACACACTGTCTTCCTTACATGCAAGGTCTTTTTTTATCTGCCTCAGTCTCCTTTTCTCAAGGCCATAGCCCAGAATCTTTGTTGGGTATATGTGTGTGCACACCTGTGTGGCTATGTGCACGTTTGAATTACGTTGAACACCACCATCTTTGTGGGTTTGAGATTTTGGCTGGATGTATCAGTGCTACTTTGAGCAGGTTCTGGCTGATTGATGATTTTGTGTGTGTGTGTGTGTGTGTGTGTGTGTGTGTGTGTGTGTGTGTGTGTGTGTGTGTGTGTTTGTGAGTGTGTGGTTTTTGATAAGCCCCATCTCCCTGCTCTGTCCCTTATCTGTTCTCTGAAACATCACACCACAGAGATAAGCTACATCAAGAATGCTAGTTTTTCTACATTTTTTTATGTGTGCAGCAAATGCATGAGATTCATATTCTCAAGCCATTTAACATTCTGCTGTATTCTAACTCTAAACCCATTGCAACAAGGCATAAGAGGTCCGATTTGGATTTACCATGTTTTTTCAAGCACAGAATCACAGAGGGTAATACCATCATTGATTAGGATTACAAGGCAGTGGTTATTTACAGTGACAGACCTGTATAAATTTATTTTTATCGTAATATTAGACAAAGGTCATGAACCAGCAGGGGCTCCGTATTTCTGCTCTCTTAGTGTCATTTGTGACATATTCCTTTCGTATCAAATTCCTACTTAGTTTTCCACCTTCTCCACTTATCAAATCTCCTGTGATGTATTTCTTTCTCCTTTCTCACTTTCATTTTGTCTCCTTTCTTTCATATTCCACTGTGTCCTACACTCCAAGAATAGGATTAGATTTGCCCAGACACACCATGATTTAGTACCTCTTGACCCTTAAGGTCTTTGTGCAGTCCCTCAACTGCTTGAATAACTCTTCTTTATTTTTATTTATTTTTATTAAAGGAAATGTATTTAGTGGTCTTAATCAGGTTTCACACCTTTCATATCACCCTTGTTTTGTTACTCCCCTCCACTGGCGGGACAGGTCTTCATAGTCATTTTGTTAAATATTTTCTATTCAGCCAAAAGAAAATTAGCCCAAACTTTTTTTGGTGGCTTAGCTAAGACAAAATATGCCCTGAGCCTGCTGAACGCAGTTGTTGCAGGCAACATGCAGAATTAGAGCTAAGGTGCACACAAATAATTACCCTTCATTTGAAAACACTCAACTAGCCTCTATTTCAGAGTAAAATAATGAGCCTTCCCCACTAAGTGGAGCCCCAGAGTTTCAGCAGTAATTAGTCCAAAAAATGGCATCCCAGTGGCTCAGTGGACACCACCAACATGACTATTTTATTAGGCCAACAGCAAATATTGCACCAAACCAACCAAATGCACAACAAATTTACTGTGTAAATAAACTTTAAGCAACAAAGAAAAGGTCTGTTTTTGAATAGCTTTGCATCTATATGTTTTTGTGTCAGTAAGAAACATAAGTAAAAGGAAAGGCAACATAGAAAGGAAAGCAGGCAAGAGAGCGGTTTAGTGGGCTGTGTGGCAATCAGTGAGCTCTGCTGTGCCACTGACATTTCTATCTCAGATGTGCAACACGAGCTGCCTCTGAGTTCTATCCTACTGTACAAAGGAGCAGAAGAGTATTGTGTCCATTTCTCAGTGCCCCTGACACATTCATGTGCCCACTATACAATCCTCCGTAGAAGGTTAATGGATTTATATACATCACCAGCTGTGGATTAATGTGCTCAGTGTTTAGAGTGAGTTATTATTATTGCTATGTCTCTAACAAACATCTGAAGCCAGTGTTGTTCCTTGAAAGATGGGTCTGACTGACGCCAATTCCAATAAGGTGCATTTGTCTCCGAAGCTTAATGGAATACACTTAATGTGGAGTTCCATCACTGTCAATATCAGCATAGTGGACCTTTAAGCTCCCTTATTGAATGCTGAATGTTTCAGTCCCTAGTGTGAATTCATACAGACATAAACATACAAACACACACACACACACACACACACACACTCTATCATTGCAATAAACAATTGGGATTCACACACATTGTCTCATTCTTTACAGCATCTATGCTACCACTCTCTGAATATTGGAATTCTTTTGAGCAGAATTTCAGTTTGGTGATAAGAAAAAATTAGAATTCATTGTGTATGTTTTTCAATCCGCTATCACTTGAGACAACCACAGCCTGTCTGGCACACAAAAAATTCAGGCACATTTCCCAAAAAGTGCAAGGCATAATTTTACCCTCACTGGATTCATGAGACTGAAAAGAAAACTTTGCCTCGTTTTAAATCAGTTTGTAACATTGGAGTGTTGCCTAAACAGTTGTATGCACACACACAGCAATGCGAAATAAAATGAGGTTACAGCCCAGTGAAAGGTTGCTACATTTCTCGTTTCGGCACCACTGATCTGAAGCCAATCCCCTCTGGCCAATATTGACTGTACAACTGTGGCTGGAGGTGGCTAGAGACCAAGGCATCCACCATAGAGGGGACCAGGACAAGACACAGCAGAATAGAGGATGTGGCAGACACATCATTACTTTCAGTCACCTCGGAGTCAAAAAAGCACTCTGGCTGAAATCCCTGGTGGAGTATAGCAAAATGAGTGTGATCTTTTTATATAGAATATGCTGCAGTAAACAGTGTCTTAAGTTTCATTGCTCAACGGTGAGTGATAGTTGGAGAAAATAGGCTAGGGTATAAGAGAAATAAAATTCAAAAGTGAAACACTGATGAGGTGAGGGGGCTGAAGAAAGGGTGAAGAAAACCAAAGTGCAACCGGTTGATGCGTCTTTGATGCTTGACATAGCTCTTGGACTGACAGAAAGCTTTTGATAAATGATCTTAATGTCAGTTGCACTCAACCTCAGCCAACATGTACTCCCATATCTATATGTCTCACACAAGTGCAAACTCTTATGAGTTCAAAGTTCTTCAAATTACAGGCTTGAAGTACTTGACTTTAACATCAAATGAACCCAATCTATCCAATTCTTAGTTCATAAATAATGTCATTTTTCTAGTGGGCACAGATTTCAAGTTCTACTTGCAGCCATAAAGGGGATTCCAACCACGATCAGACAAATATTTTGTCCATGCTAAATGCTAATTGCTATAATAGCACAGATCTAAAAGGGTTCAGTCTCAGTGTCCACATTTACAGACTTACAAACAGATTATCAGCCAGTAAAAGATATTACCTGACTAAAATAAATCCCATTGGTTTCAGAATGTAAAATGCAAAATATTGACACAAATTTGTGGTTCACTTATAGATGGCTCAGGTCTTTCAAAGGAAAAAAAAAGAAAAGAAAAAGTAAACTATTGTGCTCCATTTATTATATTTCACAAAACATTAAAAATGCTAGTTTCCATGAAGTTTACAGGCACATTTTTACAGTAGTGCTTCACTATTTACTGCTTCCACTCTTCGGGACCACAAACTTTACTGCAGTGTTCTTGGATAAAGAACATTGCTTGTTGGATAAAGTAAAAATAATGTTTGGTTCTTTGAAATCTGAATATAAAGTACTCCTAGTACTCATAATCGACCAAGATTCTATTAAACTTCTATTAATATCTCTTATCAGTTTTGGTTGGCTTGTTCTTGATTCATATATAACATGATATGAAACACATTTAGTAGAGTGCAACATTCTTGCCAATGTCAACAGCACTTTCTTAATCTTCCATTTTACACTTGCACTACTCATGCACATGTGGATGTAATTTCTGAAGAATGGTTCTTCATCTCGGAGACATGCAGATTTGGATGTAGCCAGAGGGGAACCTCAGGGTACATCTTAAAAACACATGATATTGGTTCATATTCATATTCTTATTCTTTGTAGATACATATTTTAGAGATCACAGTAAGAACTGAGAACTAAGGAAGTACTACACTGTATGCTATAAGAATGTACTATAATTTCTTTTTTTTAATTATTGTTAAAGTATAATATAGGGCTGATTTTTGCAAGACTTGTCTTGACTTCATCCAAATAAATGTGACTTCTCTTTAGATCTGAAACAATTATTTAATTAATTTCATTGGTCATAGTTAGAACCATTAATGGGCAACAGTTTATTTAAATCAATTTACAATCAAAAATGCAAGAAATATTTAGGTTCCAGCTTCGTAAACATGAGGATTTCGTGCCTTTTCTTTTTTTATATCATTGTAATATCTTTGGGTTTCGGACTGTTGGTCAGGCTAAATGTGGACAATACTTGATTCTATTAAAGTTTTACGTCAAGGCTACGTGAAGGTATTGACAAGATGGAGATTGGAGCAAAAAGTAAGAAAAAATGTGAGATAGTAACTTCTGGCACTGCCCAGTGAGGATTGTAAAGGGCAGGATGCCTCAAATGTAGAGTCAGAGCATAGTAGCAGGGTGAATATTGACCCCCTGTGCTCTCAGTTATTATCACAGGCACATACACACACACATACCATATGATTCAGTCTGGTTCCAACTTTGGAGAGACATGACTCAGCTGCACTCATGGGCAGCTAGACCAACATTTCTATCTCCATCTCAGTTTCCCAGGACCCCAGACCCTTGGTCTAAATGAGTACAACAGCACTCTAGGAAATAGGCTTGTTCACAGAAAGTCAGCCGGGTGCAGCAGAAATTAGCTTTCTGCCCTGCTGCAATCAATGTGAAAGTGGGTCTCATTAATTTCCTGGGTCACATCTCTCATCCCACCTCAATTTTGCCTCATTCAGAGGCCAGTTCCTCTTACATGGCTCTAACATTATTTTCGCAACTGGGTGTCTGTGAGGTCAGTCACTGATTGTCTAATTTGCTGATGATGTTGCAAAGACAGCATCAACTGTTGACCTAGCCCCACAGTATTTCCAATGAAAGTAACCTATTATAATATAAATTGACCCCTCTATCCAGCGTCAACTGCTGTATATTGCTGCAACTATACTATATTGCATATTTGGCATATATATATATATATATATATATATATATATATATATATATATATATCTGCTTGATATCTAGGACTTTAATGATAATTATCAGGTATTGTTTGACTTGAACATATTAAAGTAGCTGATCTCTGTTTATTTATTGGCAGCATTGTACATTGTTTATGGACTGTGTTTTTGCAAAGCTGTCTCCTCACAAAAGCAGCCATATTCATCTTTTCCATCCATAATTGCGTGCAAGAGGAACTCTAAGGGAAAAATAAATTATTTTTGCATAACACTGAGTAATTTAAGACTGATGCTCACTCAGTTTATGAGGAATGATCAGAACAAGTGATTAGAAATCAAGTCTTAATTACAAATATTGGACAAAAGAAGACAATTTGGCAGATGTTTAACTGGCAGCTTTATGTCAGCTCTGCCAGACCAGGCCTCTGAGCTCCAGCCTCCAGTCTGGTCCGATCGCAGACAGTCAGCCTGCAGAATCAGCCTGCCGCCCCAGGGGAACCTTCCGTCCTGCTGCGTTTGCTCTTCTCCCTCCTTACACACATCCATCCTGCCTGGTCGGCCTGTCAAACCTTGCGTCTCCCTCCCTCCATTTGCGTCCCTCTGTCATTTCCCCCTCCTCCTCTCCCCCATCTCTTCCTCCGCTCCACTGGGCTTGTGAAGGTGAGCCAGTCCCCAGTGGCACTACTGTACAGATTGCACTGCTTCCTCTTCAAATGGAGGCTGCTTTCTTGCAAATACCCATGTAAAGAGTGGCCAGGCTGCTCCTCATCCTCCTCTTCCTCCACCTTCTGCTTGGTTATTTCTGTCCTTTTCTGAACACCTATCTCTGGACATGTGTATTATTTAGTCCCTGTCTCACTCTCAGGTCAGATGTCCTTGACCACTACAAGCTGAGGCACTGGCCATGTGTCACTTAAGAGCAAGGCTGACAAAAAAAAAAAACACTCCCTGAGGTTGTAGGCCAGTTTGATGACAGCTGTCACCCAGTCGTTTGTCCTTAAAAGCTCTTTTATGAGCATTTCATGTGAGGGAAAATTGACAGCAGTACAAGAAATGCTTCAATATAGCTCTGAAGTTACTACCTCTAATGAATGCATCTAATCATTA
Organism: Istiophorus platypterus; assembly: GCA_016859345.1. Taxonomy (NCBI): domain Eukaryota; kingdom Metazoa; phylum Chordata; class Actinopteri; order Istiophoriformes; family Istiophoridae; genus Istiophorus; species Istiophorus platypterus. Next base: position 11,872,781 of record CM029121.1, read on the forward strand.
TTGATAGGTGGTGTCAACATGCAGTTGTGTAATAGATTTCTTTCTGTTGGTACCCTTAGAGGGGTGTGTGTGTGTGTGTGTGTGTGTGTGTGTGTGTGTGTGTGTGTGTGTGTGAGTGAGTGAGAGTGTGTGTGTGTGAAAGATTATGCTTGCATGTTTCTTCATTCTTTAGAGAGCTGTAGCCTCTTCACCCCAAATTCAGGTTAGCGTCTGTTATAGCCTAGTTTTTTTTTGCTGTCTTTCAATAGACAGGTTGTTCAGGGTTTCTGAGAGGCTAAAAGACGATTCTGGGGTCTGTGCGTATCATAAGTTGATTGAAATTTTAACTCAAATAATGATAAAATATCCGTTTTGTTAGAATTTAACAATTAGAACTCTCAGTATGCCTTTATAGTGCTACACAAATTCACAGGATATTTTAGGGGTGCTAGTAAAATTATGGTCTTTTATCTGTAATAAATTGCATAGATGCTCACATTTCTACTAGCCAGAGGAGTAAGAGACACTCATTTATCTTCAAATATGGTCAGGAAACTCCAGGCTCCGATGTCCAAATGGACCTGTCTTTTTCAGCTCTTTTCAACATGAACACTATCTGTACATTTGCTCATGTGACCATGAATGCTTTGGTGAGCGCAGTGTGTTATCTGTAGGTGAACTCATCACCTTCCCTTGTGTTTGTGCAGGTCTTTGGAGATTATTATCACTTCAGGCATCATGCCGTGGAGAAGAGAGCTTTGTCTGGCCACAGGGGGATGCACATCAGACTGGAAAAAGAACAGCAGGTAAGACTGTTGTCAGTTCTCACATTGCTCATTGCAGCAACAAAAGGCCAAAAGAGAGGGTGTGTATCTCTAGAGAAAAGAATGCCAGCATCAGTGACAGTTTGTCAAACTCTGAATCCATTGCAGTCCACACCGGTCCTTCCATCTGTCCCCCTGACCCTATCCGAAGTACCGCATAGCTGTAAATATGGAAAATAAAGCTTCCGAAACAGCACAACAGCTGTTCATGTCTTTGTCTTAGGCTTTGCTTTTTCTTCAGCCTTGTAAAATCATTATTTGCACCTTAGTGTAAACTGGAGGGGAAAATAGTCCCTCATCTGTCTCACATCCAAACAGGGGAACATTTTTCATAACTGAATATCATTTTCATTTGGACATCCTGCTCTGGATTTGCACCAAGCCTTACCACCAGTCTATACCTGGCATACAGTAACCCTGAAGATCTCACTGTGCATACAAGCTCTATTTGAGTCAGCATGGAAATGCATAGTAGAAGTGCATACCAAAGAGAATTAAACTCTTTTTGAATTTAGGAAAAACTTGCTTTTTTTTTTCTCATGGACAGAGAGTTGAAAATGATAGTGGAAATCTGAGGAGAGAATTTAGTAGAGCAAAAAATACTTATTACGTCTTGTTGTAAAACAGCCTTTGTGAAAAACACCAAACTTTTTTTTTAATTCTTGGGTTTCTTTGCACCGTGAAGTTCATGCACAAATGTGTTTGTTAGTTTTGGTTAACATTTTTTATACAGATTAATACACTCATAATATTCACATTACTCTTGAATCTTTACTACAGGTGAAAATACACAATCCAAGAGCCGCTACATCAAAGAATATCAACCTGAGTCACCTCACACTACAGCAAAAATAATCCTCAAACAAACACTAGATATGAGCTTTTTAAAAAGCATTTCCTTGTTCATAAAAATGATATTTAGATGCGAAGTGTATGGATTAGTACACTGCTTTCTTGTGAAGGCAACAGAAGATTTGCTCATAGAACAGGCCTATTTGAAAAATGTTATTTTGCTAACCATCAGAAGCTCACATTGTCTGGGTTGTATCATCTGATCAACAATGCACAGAGGAGATATTGTTGGAGACAGGGCAAATACCCTTTTCAGATGATCTTTATACAGCATTAGTTTGTGTGTGGGGTGCAAGGATTGTTACAAGTATAAAGGTTAATATGCTACATTTTAAGACTAAGAATGTCATGACCTATTGCAAGCTGTGTTCGTGGACTTGGCTGCTTTTATTCACACCTGAGCTGATGGAGGAAATGTAACTCAGATCTTTTTAGATTTGAGTGGGCAAAAAGGTGCTAGTAAAAAAAAAATAGGAGAACTTTACAAACCAATCTGTGAATAGCTTTCTTTGTTATGTAGAAAACAATGTATAAATGGTTCTGAAAAGATCATTGTTTCTGAAAAGAGATATCTTGTTTTTTCTACTATGTTTGCCACAAACAAATGCTCTTCACTTCTGTTGTATGTGGATTCTCAGTGGCAGAAATCTCAAGACCAAAAGTAAAACCAAATCTGCCATGTATACACGATGAGATACAGTACCACTGGTACCAGAAGTGAATATATGTACAGATTTGAATGAACTGACTTTTATATCTGCCATTCATAATGTTGATAGTGTTTGGCCGCCATAACAGTCATGCAGTATCGTTAATTTGGTCTTCGTTTATTTATTCATCCATTTTATTTTTACTGTGAAAATCATCTGAAAAAAAAATCCAGCCACTCTTTCACCCTTAAGATTTTCCCCATCAGTATAGCATGTGAAGACATGCTGTAGCCACTTCCCTTTCAGTGCTGTTGCCACCTGACTTGGCGACATAGTCTTGCCATGTTTAGACTGGAAATACTGGAGGCAGCAGTGGTAATTGCTGCTATTTAAAAGCATTTTAAATGGAACCTGAGTGGTACTAAAAGGGGGCAGTTACAATGTGAGAACAGACTTTGACCATCTGTAGCAAGGTGAGCCTGCCAACTAGAGCCCAAGGACTACTCTCTAGCTTTTCCTGAGCCAAAGTGGAGGTGGATGGGAAGAAGACGAAGAGGATGTGGTCTGACAAGCACAGAGCCCACAAGACATCATTAGTGAGATATGGTGACATTCACTGAAGCCAGTGGTGTCAGGGGTCAGGCTAAATGGCTGTTAACAAGGCTCTGACTGCATACAAGTTCAGAGGTACCTGCCTGGGTGTACTGTTGTACTCAGATGGCTGTAAGATTTGCCTCAAGATTTCCAAAATCAACAAAAAAAGGTATTTAGTATGGGCAGTGACAGATAAGGGTTTTGTCTGTGTTAGTGAGGATGATTTCTTGATGTACAATACTGTATTTTACAGTTGTATGGTCAGGGATGAAGTACAAAACTGTTGGTGAAACAGCAGATAAATGTTTGGCAAAAAACAGAATTATATTGAGAGATGGAAACTAAAGTTTACTGTGTTTATATTGTATGTGCAATTAGGCAATACCCAATGAGAATGAAAGCATCTTGGACTTAATAATAGAACAGGCCTATTTTTAATATAAAAATAATTTTTGACAGAAGAGATTCCATCTTGCAGGTTCATCTCAGTTAAAAGGTCAGTAGTTCAACTTAACACAGCACTTGGACCCCCAGCAATTCAGGGTATCATATTTGGCCCTAGGTTACCCACCCATACAACTAGTAAAAGGCCAAACCTGAGGCAAAGCATGACAACTGCCAAAAAACACCACAGAACAAATGAGTGGGTTTGTGTGATTGTGTGCTTATTTTTGTGTATTTGTATATTCATATGTGTCTGTGAGACCATGTGATCCCTGAAAAATGGGAAAGAAAAGGTTCAGCTTACCTGCTTCAAAGAAAACAGATTTTTAAAGGCAATGAAAACATAATGGTTGGATTTGGATTAGGCAGTGCTAAGCTTTAATCTTGTTACGGTGTTTCCTCCCTGTAATCCAGCTGCTGTCTCTCACATTACCTCCATTGTCTCTTTTCCTCTGCTCCATGGTGCTAACATGCTGCTTATCACCACCCCCTTTGAATAATCACACAGTGGCAAGATGACATTGGCAGCTGCATAAGCTTTTACCATTATGCTTGCGAGGACTGTTTGTCATCTCCTCTCCACACCCCACACCTTCTCTATGAGGGGAAGAATCGATTTGTTTTGGGGTGGCTGCTGCTGGTTCTCTACAAACCGCAGTGTAAGGCAGCTTACTGCATGCTGTGTTTCAGAGGGACCTTATGTCTCTCTCTCTCTCTCTCTCTCTCTCTCTCTCTCTCTCTCTCTCTCTCTCTCTCTCTCTCTCTCTCTCTCTCTCTCTTGCAGTTTTGCGACAGAGTTTTCTCTCTGGCTCGAGGAGCACACTGTTTTTGTAGGTACTACATAAGCCATACTGTTTTAGGATGAGGCTGGCGATATTCTATATTTGTGTTGTTGTCAACAAACCTCATGAAAAGACCAAAACCAACAATGCATTGATTCATTTCTCAGTACTTTCTGACTTACCTAGCTTGTCTGAGGCACTCGGCTCCAAGCCCACTGCTTCCTACCAAAGATGTAAATGTTTGAACATGAGTCACAGGGGTAGATGCATTTGTTGAGAACTATCATCACCACAGAGGGCAATCCTTCCATCTGTCTGAGTTGAGTTTTAGAGGTTCAAAGTCATTCAATTAGTCATACAGTAATTCACACGAAAAATTCTTATAATGGCTGCTCAAATTTATCTAGGGACACCCTGGAAGAACGGTGTATGTGGGACAGTGTAAGCAACAATGAATTGATCATTGGTCTTTTCATTGGTTGATTATAACAAAAAATAGAATATCACCAGAATTATCCTTTAACATAACCTTAGGAACACAGAATTGTAGAACAAAGCCAGTCTCTCTGCCATACACACAATACCAGCATGGCTTCACCTTAGTTATCTGACAGGACAGCCTACAGGACATTGTGGGAGAGATGGAACAAATAGTTTGTTGCTCAAGTGGATTACAGACCTAGCCATTGTGCAGACCTCTGTGTTGTCTCATGATTACTACTCTGTCAGGTTTCATATGCCTCTTATTTCTTAACCTGCTACCAGACCTCAGGATGGTCCTTATCCCTCTGTGTTAGACTTAGTCTTTTTTTTCAGTAACAGTGGGTGATCTGAATGAAATGTAGATCAAAATGATCCACAATTTTCCATAATAGAAATGATTAGATTACATTACATTAATATATTTAATATTGTTTTTCACAAAATGATGTTATATGAGTTAGCTTTGAGTTTAATGCACTAATGTTTAATAATTAGCATTACCTGACTATATAAATGAAACACTAGATACCCTTTAGTAAATGACTGCATCGAGATCATCGTCTGGTTCATGTATCATTTGTAATTTCTTTTTTCTCTCTTAATAATGTGGTGAGCAGTGGGCAGCAGTGCAATAAGGTCAGTTGTGTGCAATTCTCAATGTAATGAAATGAGATAAATGTTAATTAGTCAAGGGTCACTTGAATAAGTTTAATGGCCTCATTCTCTGAGGCTACGTTTTCAACTATGATTGGGGAAGCGCCACAGTTGGTAGCTGTATTGAACATTTTCATTCGTTTTCATTCAGACTACACACTTTACAAGAGCATGTAATCATGAAATCCAGCAAGTAGAGAAACCTCACTACCGGAAACAACTCTTACAGTAACAAGCAGGAAGGACAAAAAAGAACTAAAATATTGGAATAAGTTGTACTTTGAGGATCTGCCGGGCATTGTGAGAGGAAATTTACCAGTTTAGACACGCTTCATATGAGTATTACAAAAGTGGGACCAGTTTAAGCTTTTTCAGTTTGAGCAAAAATTCAGCAAAGGATGTTTTTATCACTGACAATAATTATGCACAACCATTTTTAATATTGGTGTAGATACTGTGAGTGACTATACTATGCAAATTCCCTGTGCAGTGGTATTAGTTCATTCCAAGTAAGGTGTCAAATATAATTTTGAACATGAGTCACTCCATTTACAAAGGAAGAAGGATAGCAGATTAGAACACAGTGTAGTGTTTGCTAAAGCAATACCTTCACACTAGATCCGCCCTTTTCTCTGGTTTCCTAATAGTTCCCCTTTTCGTTTTATAGATTAAACATCATGATATTATATAAAGTCATGACAGCACTGTTGATTTGCTCATCTAGGATATAACACCCTTTACCTTCCCATCTGCAAGAACATACTGTATGATCCTTAACTAATTCTGTTTTCCAAGTTCAAACCAAGGAGTAGCTATTTGAAAGTGCTTTAATCCAACTAGATGTTGCATTTGTTAATGAGCGGCAGACAAATGTTTATTTTGGAAGTGAAAGTATTTTTTCACTGCAGTTTTCAGCAGGCCTACAAAATGCAAGCCTTTATCTGAGTTTGTCCCACACCTTGGATATGAAATGCTCAGTTAACAATTCACATTGTGAAATGTTCAAAAAATACATATTTGTCAGTCTAGACAGTCCACAGTTTGATGGTGAATGGTGAGGGCTCCGCTGATGATGGGATGTTGAAAAAGCTGCAGTTGTTGACAGTTGCAACATCTGGAGAAGGTACTCCTACCTGCACCCTTAGGTGTAGAAATGTAATGTGAAAATATAAAAGATCAAACAAGTTTTTGTCATCTATTATCCATGATGTGTGTGTTTAAATATTTAACCATGAATTAAAATATCAACTCCTGCGGGAGTCTTTAGTCATTCTTTCTACTGGCAGTCATGCTCACAGAGCAAAATGCCTGTCAAAATATATAGATACAAGCAAGGAACAGAAGTGAACACAAAAATGCTTAGTGAATTAGTTATTTTAAGTGGAAAGTAGACAGATATTAAATGATTACTCATTGTGTGTCCTTTGGCAAGGATGTGGGGAATTGTTTTATGAAACTTCAGAAACAAAAATAACTTAGCTATGTGTGATTATAGCATCAGCTGCCAAGCCTGTGCCTATCCCAGCAGCCTCTGGGACTTCAAAGGCCCCTACTCTGGCGCACCAAAAAGAAACCACTTTTGTCCTTCATCTCAGGAATTAAATAAATTAGATTAGCTTTACATCTCCACTTCTCTTTTTAATTATTACTTTTTAAAGACAGCTGGTGTTGTGTTTTTCCACACTAAAATCCATCGGACATTGCAGAAATTTCTGAAATTCTAACATTAGTAATGACACAATAGCATGTGTAGATAATTCTCTAAACTCTGTATTTTCTTATTTTGCCTGTGTGTGTGTGTGTGTGTGTGTTTGTGGTCCCCAGGTTCTGTGGACAGAGCAGCAAGTGGTGAGAAAAAGGAAGAAGAGGGATGTGTATGAAGACCCAACAGACCCTGATTTCCCCAAGCAGTGGTACCTGGTGTGTGAGTCTCTGATCTTTATAGCCTAGATCTCATTAGTCTGTCATTATGGAAAAATGTTAAAAACTGCAGCAATTGGCAATTTTTGAAAACACCGGGCACCTTAAAATATCTTCCCTTTCAAGTCACAAATGCATTAAAATGTCAAACATATAGTGTGCTGTATAATGACTTCATATTAGGGTATTCCATTCAAAATGCCACTTTTTTCAGGCTAATTACAGTTTCTTTCTCTGTAGTCAGATTTGTCAACAGCAAATTTATGTAATTTTTCAGTTCCTACTATGCAATTATTTTTGATTAAACCTCGAAGGTCTCCTCATTTCAGCCATATCTGAGCAGTCAGTAGTTTCAGTTCTGCAGAAGCTTGTGAGGATAGTTGATTTAAAGATATATATATATCTATATATATATATATATATTTTTTTTTTTTTTAATTTTTTTATTTATTTTATTTTTTTCCCATTATTGCAGTGGCAAGAGGTATTAATTCCCTCCTGGTTAGTCAGATAAGTATAAATTGAATGGCTGTCTTTTGGACTAATCCTGTACACGTTAGTTACATCAGCTTCACCCCCAACATAAGTTGCCCTGGGTCAAATGTATAATGCATTGCAACCTAGGATGCTGTATAGAATGTAAAATTAAAAGGACGGATCCATGACTAAACTGTATCAAATGGTCAAGGCTCTATGTATATTCTGTTACTCAAAGCTTTTCTCAGAGATGCTTCAATTGTCCCCTTTTTCTTCCACATACACAAGAAATCCCAGTCACTGCAATGGATTAATGACAAAACTGACTACCCCCAACATAAATCACCAATGAATAGAAGATATGAAACCACCTCTGCCATTCAGCATTAGACCTCTAATCAACTGAGGTCTTAAACCCTCTTTCTCCTATTAAAATGTTCTACATAGCTCTGGCTACCACCAGTGATGAGGTTTTGTCTCTCTAGAACAACCAATTTATGAGATGTTAAATATTTTATAATGATTTATTTAAGTGCATGGGCCCCACCAATCTGTCACAAAAAGATACCTTAAGTATTTATATTGAATGGCGTCTGTGTCTGTGTGTTGATGAATTTGAGCGAATTACCTGTGGAAGCCAGGCTTCCACACAGGGGTACATTTGAACGAACTGTGTCCTATGGAGAAGAATCAGCAGGAAAAAGAGGAGGGGGCAGCGGAGGTTGTCTGTGATGTCTTTCCATTCCTCCATCTATCTGTGTTTATTTGCAACAATTTCTTTCCACCTCTAGCACTCACTTTTCTTTACATTTCTTAAAGGACTTCGGTTATTCATACAAATCAGACTTTGCCACTCTCTCTCTCTCTCCCCCCTATTTGACTTCCTCTCCCTCCTCTCAAAGCTTGCAGGCTGTTATTTTTTCTGGAAGAGGCAAAATGCTCCCACAATTTCTGACCTGCCACAGGTTGTCTATATTTTTCTGATAACATAGCTACAGTAGGACTCTCACGCTGGGCAGCGCAGCCTTAGGAAGTAGACATATCAGGGTGTTGCATTACAATTGTATTTTAAGTGTACATGAACCCCCTCTGATCTTATTTTTCATATCTTGGTGTTTATTTTTGCATCCAGCATGTCTGTTATCATTTTTAATGTGATTTTTTTGCCACGAGTAAAAGGTCAGTGATTTGTCTGACTGTTCTCACGCAGAACTTCTCTGTTCAGTCTGTTCGGTTAGTCTGGGAAGTGTCCATTTGAGCAGATTGACAGCTTAACAAATGGCCTGTGTTTCTCTTCCAGTCCTCCCCAACACATCAAGACCTGAATACCAAAGTAGCCTGGGCTCATGGCTACACAGGAAGAGGTGTTGTGGTGACTATCCTGGATGATGGCATTGAGAAGGACCATCCTGATCTCATCAGCAATTATGTAGGTCAAAAATACATAGTAGAAGGAAGTAGCTTCCTCATTTGTAAACAGCATGTAAAGTTAATGCAAATTTTTAGACAGAAATGACAGCAAAGGTAAATTAGAGCAAGAAGAGACAGTTAAAACAACATGACTTCTGTCTTAACCCTTTTCATGTCTCTCTTAGGACCCTGAGGCCAGTTATGATGTTAATGATGGAGATGCAGACCCCCAACCAAGATACACGCAGCAAAATGAGAACAGGTAATTTGGCAGCAGAAGCAACAATCTTGCAATGCCATGATAAAAAATTGATCTTAACTGCTTCAAAATGAGCTTTCAAAGCTTATTGAAATTTGGTGCAGGCATGATTCATTTCATCGGGAGCATGGGCAAGTATATCTAAAAACGGAGAAATAATTTGGACTTGGTTTTTCTTTTTTTTCATCAAACAATGCTTTTCCAATTCCTTGCTGTTTTCACTGGGACCTGCATCTTGTAAATGTTTTATTTGTCAGGGAATAACACCGATAAGTATAAGGGTATACAGATTTTGGTCCACCGCTTTTGACTGAAGCATTTTACATTAAAAAAAACAATTATATAAAGTTTGAAAGCAGTGGTGCAGTCACTCTGCAAAGTCTTGAAATATTGTTCCATTTTTTTTTTCTTGCTTCAGTGCACAAGCCAAACTGCTGTAGCTGCCTTTCAAGGTCCAGCCTGTACAGCCCCACAGCTACTTTGGCACTTATTTGTTGCTAATACAATACTTGTTTACTTGCCCTCAGTGATTCATGCTCTTCCCTTCCCATCTTTGGTGATCGCATTAAAACATGTTTGCCCCAATTTAATGAATGAATACTAAAGCACTAGCGAAGGCGAATCTGAAACCTTCATCCCTCCCTCCCCTCCCTGTTTCTCCAAATGCTATGGTCCTCTGCTTTAGTCCAATCCCCCTGGAGCAGATGAGAAGCTACATCCCGCCTCTGAAATGCATAGCAGGATTTGTCTCAAATCTCTCTCTTTTCTGGGACAACTGCCACTAAGTCTTTTTGTGGTTGATTGTTGTTTGTTTTTCTTCCTTATTTTAGTTTCTAAGCACAGCTTCCACTTGCATTTGATCAGAGGAAGAAACTAAATAAGCTTAACAGGTTCTTATGAGATAATGGAAACTATTGTATGAAAATAGAATCGTTTCTGCAAAGTTGTTCTAATTTGAACTTTTACTATGTTTACCTCTCTAAGCTGCTTCTGTTGTACATATGTAGCTTTTGTTTTTATGTCCTCAGCTAAAGTATGATCATTTCATCTACAGTATTTATTTATCCTGAAAGAGCTTAGCGTCAGCAGGTTTTTAAGGAGAGGCCTTGTTTCTTGTCCTTGCCGACAGCTCGAGCAGCCATGCAGAGCGACCCCAGCCCTTTCTGTCAGTGTAAAGTAGATCCCACTCTGTCCTGCTGATGGAACAAAGCACTACTGGAGGGGATTACTCTCTGCCTCTGGTTCACTTCAGCTCCCCAACTGCAGCATACTATTCCTTCACAGAGGCACAGTTGCACAAAAACTCACATTATAAAAAAAAAAAATGCACAAATTCACACTAGCACTGTAGTACCCTTGCCAGTGGAATTGCCAAAGAAATTATCTTGGACTGGATCAGTTCATGGGCAGGAAATGAATAGCAGGGGTGCATCTCTGTGTCTCCAGTGTGGAGCTGTGTTGTTTGCAGTGACCTGTGGACAAATTACATCCAATGAGTTTTGTAAATCACCACAGAGTAATATAGACCAACAGCGAGCAATGCTCACCACCCCCTCACAATGAGATTATATGAATATATTCATAGGACAACAAAAGAAAAGAGAGAGTCGGAGACAGGGGTTTTCTGTAGCTCTGAAGGCCAGTTCATTTGTACAGATGACACGCCAGGCTGATTTTTGAATACTCATCTCAGGGTTTTCCATAGAGATGCTCTTTACTCTTGGGTTGGCAGTTCTGGCAGATATTGTCGAATAAGTTGAAAGCTGGTTGATGTCAGGCCATGTAGGTAACCATTTTGTTCCATCTTTACGACGTGTGTCTTTTTTTCACTACTTTTGCAGTGAAAAACCTCTCCTACATTAAGTTAGTGTGATATGGATGTGGGGGGTGGGAACAGAAAATAGCAGGATTGGTTACACTTCCTGCCCATAGCCAGTATAGCAAAATGCAGTGTATTTCTAAAAACCTGAATGATGGACAAGAGGTCCAGGCAATATGAGCAAATTTATTATTAATCATGATAATGTCAATACTGATATTCTTTCGATTTCCATATATGGAACAATAATATTGAACTACCACCCAGTCCATATTGACAAACATACTCTAACTTTTAAAGTCTTAAAATATAAGTGATCCTGATCAAGTTTAGTGGATTTAAAGTTGTTAATTTGATACAAAATCTGGTCATTGATCTAAAGACTGTAATATATATTACAATTGTAATTCATACTAGAGCATATATAATAATTCTTACTTTCCAGAGATACACTGGAGTCGAGATTGAGGGATTGAGGATCATTATCTTAACTTGTGACTGTAACTGCTATCATATTCATACCAGCTCATATTCATCACAATTCAGAACTAGACGCTAGCCACATACACACACACACACACACACACACACACACACACACACACACACACACACACACACACACACACACACACACACACACACACACACACACACAGTCTCTGTCACTCTAACCTCCCTGTGGAGAGCTATTAGTTCCTATTGGAAACTTTTCACAGGGGTTCATTAATTGAGATCCATATGCCTACATGGAAGATTGCATAGGGACAGTCTTTATTAGAAAATGACTGGCATGCTGCACAGCCTTTTGTGTCCTTCAGTCCCAACCAGCCCATCAGCACCTGAATACTAAATTGGACTCAAGGCTGGAAAGATGAAGGAAGAGGTGTGGTGGCTAATCTGGATGTTGGCATTGAGAAATGCCACGTCAAGGGTTAATATGTTTCTCTTACCCTATGAAATTGCTTTGTCCTTGGTAGCATGTAGCTATTTGTTTCTCTGACATTAAAGTACTTCTTAAGCAGAAAGACACTGGATACTTGCACTTACACCAGTCACTGGTGAAGAAAAACATCTTAAGTTTAATTTTATTAAATTCTTAGTTTTCTTATGACATTAGTCAAGGTCAGGCAGGCCCCCCCCCCTCAACCCACCCACCACATTAAATAGCTGGGGGAAGTTTGGCAGTTATTAAAAGGTAGAGTCGTGGCTGACTTTTAGAAGGGCACTTATTCAATCCAATAAAATGCTTTTAAGTGAGAGTCATGATCTGTCGTTCTTAGTGACTCTGCCTAGACTCTGTATTTCCTGTTCTATTTTCAAATTAATTTCCTTATGTCTCTGTCTGGTTATTTTGCATCCTGTTTTTGTGTTTTTCCACCTTTTGTGATTGTTGGCCCTGCCCCAAGTATTTTCACGTGTGTCCTGTTGTCCTCTCCTCACTAATTTATTTGTGTCTCTGTGTTCGCTTCACCCCTTGTTGGTTGTTGGTGATCACTCCCTTGGGTTTCTTCCTACTTTGGATTGTCATTTTTGTTCCTGTTTTCATCATGTTTATTTTGTTATTCCAGGTTTCCTGTCCGCTATCTTGTTCACTCGTATATATGTAAGTTCAGTTCATTAATTGTCACCTCACTCATCCAGACTGCCATTCGCATTTGGGTACAGAAATCATTTAATTTTACAGTATGTTTTAACTACTGGAAAAATTTACTGTGATATTCACTATTATTAATAAATATGTTTATGAATTAACAAACATATAAGCAAGGTATGGGTGGTCTCATCTGTTTCTCCAATATGAAACATTTGTGGAGCATCTGTCATGAATAAAACACACAAATGTCACTAATATAAGCAAATTATTCCTAAAACAGTACTTTAATTCGCAATTTTATCTCTTACTTAATCCAGCCATATGACTAAATGTCACAGGTTACCAACTCTGGAGGTTAAATGTTTCTGTGCTTCGCTATCAACACACCTTGTAGAAAACATTTTAATGTGTCACTGCAGAGTTTTTTGTGTGCTTATTTGACAGAAAAGAAATCTCAGTCCAATTTGATTATACCAATAAAAGAGAAAATTGGAATGTGGTCAGGGGACACTGTGTCCTTGGCCAAACACAGCCAGATAAGTGGCTTCTAAGGCCTGACAGTCACCCTGTGTAAGTATTTGAATGCAAATGAAACTTCCTGTTTTTGCTCTGCAAATCAAAAGTCCCGTATATGTAAATGTGTCTGGAGATAGTAAACCTAAGTCGTCAAGTGGGTGATACAGGAAAAATCAGTCTGAATGAGAGCACAAATCAAAGAAGACAGCATCCTTCTGCATTGTCTGCTGTAGCTTTGTCTCTGTTACAGTGTTTGACTCACCACGTCACACCTGCTCTGCATTGACATTTGCAAATTTTAGGGCTCGGCATTGTTTGAAATTGGCAATCTTTAAGAAAGTGCATTCATGAGGGCTATTTCACAAAAGTAAATCTCTGGATAAAAGAAAAGCGAGGCTTGGCAGTCTGCTCACTACATCCTGGCTTTTTACGTTCCACGAAGGCCAAGCCAGGATGAGTAGGTGCAGCTACGTCAATCCAGATTGTAAGAAATTCCAAAACATGCGCGTCCACGGCTTTCTGCAAAAAGACATTGCGGGTCGGTCACAGATTTACTGATGCAGAAATGGAAAAGATGCATGCACCATATTTCCCATCAAGTAAAAAGACTTTAATTTGCTGCTCTGCCTCAATTGCCCAGTCATGTTTGCTCTTTATGAACAGAAAGTCATACAGATATTTCCTGAGAAGCCTAACATAACTTACACTTTTACAGCAAAGTGGTGGTACAACTGTTGATGTGGGAGAGGAACAAGTAACTCCATATAGGCTAATTATGACAGATTCAGACAAGATTGGTGGTTAGTAAATTTATATTTTTAGGTTACTTACGCAATCAGTCTGCCACGCCTTTTCTTGCTCTTTTATAATGGCAGCAGTGTTTCTTTCTTGCAAATGATATGCTTCACTTCCGCATAATCAAAAGATGTTGCTGCCGTCAACACGCTGGAAATAAGACATTGACTTGCAATGGTTTGAAGAGAATCAATGACAGAATATTGCAATTCAGTATATGTGGATTTAATTGAAAACTCAACCATTTCCCCCTAGTGGGCAGTGCCCGGATAAAATGAACTCTGACATCTTTTGACATGCTTCACACACTGCCGATCAGTGTCGTCCTTAACACAAACAGTTTATTCAAGCCTGGCTGTTAGCCTGGTCTGGACCTGGCTACTTCCACAAAATACATCTCAATGATAATTTATGCACCACTGCTTTCATGAAACCAAATCCCAGCTAAATTCATCTAGGTTATCTGAAAAATCCAGGCTAGATGACTGTTTGTGAAACAGCCCTGTGGTCTTTTTCTTCCCTCTGGTTTAAGGAGGAGAAGATTTTTTTAAATGGATAAACCTTGGTCATTGCAGTACATGACTAAATAGCAAAAAAAAAAATCAATTCTGCTATTACACATACAGAACTTCAGATAGTATGAAGACCCCTTCTCTTATTTCATACTTTGTGTGGTAGATATAATATCAAAATGATAAATTTGCAATTGATGCCCGCCACTACACTCAATAATCCATAATGAAAAAGTAAAAACATATGGGTTTTTTGTTTGTTTGGAGTTTTTTGTTTTTGTTTTTGGGGTTTTTTGGGGGGGTTGTTTATATATTTTTTTTTTTTTTTCAAATTTATTAAAAACCATTGTTTGCCACCAGGACATAAATGGTCACTCTAACAGCTTCCGAAGTTCTCTGCAGAGATGGGAAAAATCTGCAAGGAGGATGACAATCTCAGCAGCACTCCATCAATCAAGCATTTATGGTAGACTGGCTAGACAGAGGCCACCTTGAATAAAAGGCATGTGACAGCCTGCTTGGAGTTTGCCAAATGGCATTTAGAGGTCTCTGAGAGCATGAGGAAAAAGATTTTCTTGTCTGATGAGACAAAAATTGAACTCTTTGTGCAGAACTCCATACACTATCTTGCTAACACCAGGCACTGCTCATCACCTGGCTATTAACATTCCTACTGTGAAGGGTGCCTCTCAGCAGCAGGGACAGGCAGACTTGTCAAAATTGTGAGAAGGATGGATGCAGCCAAATACAGACAAGTCCCTAAAGAAAACCTAATCCAGACTGCAAATGACCTGAGACTGGAGCAATGGTTCACCTTATCAGCTTCAGACTGTCCTTGAGTGGCCCAGCCAAGGCCCAGCCTTCAACCTCACAGAACAATAGTCCTCAAACTATGGCATTCCCTTCAGTGGTATGCAGAGGAATCTCTGATGTATTTTTTTAAAAAGGAAATAAAATTAATACAAAAACATATTACCAAAATACTACTACAAAACTTAACCATGAGATGAATGAAATGACTATATAACGTACATGTGGAAACCAACTTGACGCATATACTGATTAATACCAGCCCAAATTCTAGCTTTAAAAAAAAATCTTGAGGTGAACCATCGATAAATAAATACCATTTTCCATCCAGAAGGCCACTCAGGCATCAGCCACATTGGCTTAGAATATCTAGTTACAGCTGGTGCACAGGATTGTGGGAATGAAACGATTGGAAATCCAGTGCTTCTCAGTGGGCAAATTATGGGCACATAAATGGCAATAACTAAAGAACACATGCAAATTTGAAAAAGCTGTGAACAAGAACACTATTCCGGAACAAGCCGGACGTGATATAATTGATTTGGAAACCAGATCTCAAAACCGTAGGAGAAACAATGCCTAAAAACAGGTGTAATAATTAGAACACAGCATTGGGTGATTGAGAAATCAAACTGATGATGAATGGTTCAAAAACATTGCTCCAAACGGGAACTATTTGGAAGAGAAGTGCAGAACAGGAGTATATTTCAAGTAGACCTGTAGAAATAGAAATGGACTACAGTAAGCTAAGCCCAAGCACTAGTGGCTACTTCGGCTCCAGTCAAGTCTCTGCAGCACCTGCTGGCAGCAAGTGGTGCAGAAAACTAAGGAAATATTATTCAAGTTACGTCAATTTTGGATTCAGCTGGAGGAGGACCAAGGTCAAACCCAGGTCACGGTGTGTGGTGTCTGGTAATGTTACCAGTGAATCCATGTAACAATCATACATAAACAAAGCAGCTCATTTTTTCTACGAAAATGGGACAGACTGAAGCACACCAAGTCTGTGATGAAATATTGTGTAACACCCAAGGCACAGTAAGCTTTGTATAATGCCAGCCTCCGCATAGCAAAAGCCAGTAAGCCACACACAATTGGCAAAAACTGTGTCTACCATTAGCCAAAGAGATAACACACATGTGTGGGGAGAAGGCTGCCAAACAGTGAAACTTTGTGCCACTTTCAAAACAACACTGTGTCAGAGAGAATTGAAAAACACTGATTTATTATCGATAGAAAGACATTGATCCATTATTTTACCCAACTAGAGCTTGAGACTACTGTTGTTGCAGATTTGGCCGATTTGCTTGTTTTACATCAGATATGAATATGATGGTGCAACTCAGGGGGGCTTTATTTCTTTCAAACACTACAGGCAAGAACTACAGCTGAGCATATATTTCAGCTCCTAATCGCATTTGTCTAAGAGAATCGGCCCGCTTGAAAGAGAGAGTGTTGAATTCTGCACAGACAGCACCAGGGCTATGCAAGGTTACCACGGCAGAGTAAATGCTCAAATTTGCGAGTTAGCATCCAGGGCATGATAGACTCTGCAGCATCCATCGCAAGGCCCTAGCAGTGAAGAAGATGCCTAAAGATTTAAAGAGTGTGCTGTCAGTTTTGAAAACTGAACCTCTTTTCGCCCAACCGATGCATTCATGCATGTTCCATGTGCTCTGCAATGAGAAGGGTAGCGAACATTTCCAACTCTTGCTTTACACAGAAGTAAGGTTGCTATCAAGAAGGAAGATGCTTTTGGTGCTTTTCAAATTGCACAGAGAGATCCAAATGTTCTTACAGGACAAAAGCATCCCCTTATCAAATGGTTTCATAGATAATTTATGGCTCAGTCAATTATCATAATTGTTGGACATTTTTTCTCTTTTAAATTAACTATTCATCAATGCTTTCCATGTGCAAGACAAAATCAATGAAATACTGAAAGAGATGGAGTTGTTTGAAATCAAGTAAAGGCTCGTGATTTTCCAGCTTTCCTCACTTTGAAACGTCTGCCTGAGAGCAACCTAACCCTGGATGACTGAATCAGGGACAACAACCTTGCGCATATTATCTCTATTAGACAACAGTTCCAAGAATATTCCCCTGAACGGCCAAAGCAGACAACTGGATGAGACACCAGTTCAGACAGGGTGTTGTGTTCTCATTGTTCTCACATATTCAGAGGGAGAGAGAGACTGCTCCTTGCGTTGAATGAGTGTGGTAGAGTTTTAAGTGCCAATTGAAGTGCTTAACCTTTGTACAGCCTGGTCACAGCTGACAACAGTCAACAATAAATAATATTCTTACTTGGAATAAAAGTGTCTTCAGCTTGAACTTTGTGTAGTCGAATAGGATAGGCATACACTACTGTATTTTAATATTGGACATGATAGTACTTGAGAGCCAAAGATTTTCTGAGGTAGTACATGGTCTAAAAAGTTTGAGAATCACTGTCATGGAACATCTGTGGAGAGATCTAAAGATTGTTGTTCACAGATGCTTCCCGTCCAATCTTAAGGATATGCCATGAAGAACTGGATAAACTTCCCGGATCCAGATGTGCAAAGCTTAAAGAGATTTACCCAAGATGACTCGAAGATTTAATTGCTTCCAAAAGGGCTTTGACAAAATAGTGAATTAAGGGTCTGAATACTTTTTAAGATTAAATGTTTCAGTGTTTGATTTTTAATAACTTTGCAAAAATTTCTAAACATTTTTCACTTTATTATTGTGATTTGTTGAGTAAAGATTGATGGGCAAAAATTACAGTTTATCTGTTTTAAATTCAGTTTACAACACAATGAAATGCAAAAAGTGAAGAGGTCTGAATACTTTCTAAAGCCACTGTAGAAGATTCATTCTACCATATAGATAAACAAGTTAATTCTTCTTTCAGTGAATAAAGACTGAGCACACTTAAGCTGACTGTTGACAGGCTGTTTGGAATACAAATAAGAAAACAAGAATAGAGTTTGGAACCTGCACACAAGAAATATTTTCTCTATTTACTCTTGCCATCCCATGCTGCAGATAAATGCCCTCCCCTGTTTACACTGAGTTTATCAGTTATTGTTTACAAAGCTCCCGCTTTTTGTCAAACCTGAATAATGGTAATCTGCTTCACCTTGTCTTGTTTGTTTTACCAAGGATTGTTTGCTTATTTTCAAGACAGCCCAGCAGACTTTTCAGAGGTTACGTTGGCAGGGACCTTGCTCTTAAACCCAGTTACTCTGGCTCTCTGTCTTCATTCCTGTTGGTATTTTGCCAAAGAAAAGGACATTGTGATTGAAAAATCCTGTTTTCTGATGCAGTACATAGCCAGTGGTGACTGCAGTGGCAGCCCTAAGACAAACCTCAATCTGCAAGACATTACTGATCAGTTGGAATCAGTCAATATTGCCCTGCTCATTTGACTGAAAACTGATGAATGGCATGTTAAAGCAGTTGAGTCTCCATTGCGTGAGGATAGTCCAGTTTAGGCATGTGGGGTGATGTTGAGCAATTTGTTTCCTTCCCAATTAGGTTACTTTTATTTCATCCAAGACATTTGAAACAATTTAAACCACTATGGTTTAGCAGACTTCATCTCATTTGCTTTCAGTAAGCCACACTGAGTCTCTCAGCATCCAATTGTTTTCATTGATATCCGTTTCAGATACCTCATCATTGGGCAATGGTCACTTCAATCACAATAGCTCCATTAAAAGAGTTTATTTCCTCTCCCACCACAGTGTTCAATAGAGTAGTAATATATTTTATTCTGAGAGTAGCACAGCTGTTAGTGTGTTGCCGTACAGTAAAAAAGACATCGATTTCTGCCCTCCCTACTTCCACCGCCCCTTTTTTTCCCTACTTGTCCACATGAGTTTCCTCCCACATAAGGACTTGTAAGTCAGATGCACTAGAGACTCTAAATTTCCTAGAGGTATGAATGTTCATGACAGTTACTGTTTCTATTTTCGTGATGATAGACTAACAACTTTTTCAGCGCGTTTCCCTACCTTCTGTCCATTTTATCCAAGATTAGGCAGTCATCTCTGACACTAAGTAGGAACACTTTAAGTAGGTAGAAAAGACAATTATTCAGTGTATGACTTTTTCTCAAGCCAAACACATTAAAATCCTAAATTTGAAATAAACACATCTGATTATCTTCTGTATGAGGCTGGTGGCAGCACCGCTGTGTTCGGCCACAGAATGAAGAGATCCCCACTTCACACTCCAGTGTAACCATTTGAACAGACCTGCCTGAGGCCACAGCTGAGCTGAGCAGAAAATAGCCTAATCCTCTTGGCAGCTCAAATGAACGGACCCTTTTCAGTCCCTCTAAAACCAGATATAAACCAACAAAGCAATGTCAAGTGGCAGATCCTTCATTTAAACCAGGCATGGGTTAGACATCAGTCACACTTGATGATGCATATTTTAATACACATGCTCTATACAGCAAAAATACTACATGAATGTGTTTTTGCGATTGCATACATCCTCCATATGTAAACATAAATGCTTGAATAGAAATCTTTTTGTTTCAAAGACTATATGAGGACGGATGTCATTTCTAATGAAAGTGGTGGTTATCTTGCATAATGAAAATATGTAGGATCCAGTGTTTTTGGAGCAGCTTGGCTCCAAAGCCCTTGATACTTCAGCCTCTGCTCTAGTATAGAAATTACCTATTCCTTCTCAGAAACATGTGTCTAGCAAAACCATTTGCACTGCAAACCCTGTTCTTCCCACAGTCCCAAAAGCATAAACACAGTGACTGTTTGGAAAATGGTCTCCTATTCAGTAATGAGACAAAGTGAACCTTCCAACCATCTCTCATATCACAAAGTAAATGGAAGCATGAAAGGGGACTATGAGTAAAGGATTATACAGCCTGATCAAATATAAGACATTTTTCTATCAACTGGTGAAAACGGACACTGACCTTAAAATCAAAACCTATGCCATTGGTATATACAGCAGAGCTCCAATTAAATGCTTGAAGTATATATCCAGTTTTTGATCCACTGCACCACCAACATAAAAGTGTAATATCAGATTTTACCTCTAACTTCTCACTATCCCATCCCAAGTTGTCCAAAGCCAGTTTGTTTTTATGTACTGCATGTTAATGTAAGAGTAAACATTTAGGGGTGACTTTAGTTTTCAGGACTCTGTGTAGTTTGGGATTACATTGCATCATGTCCAGAGAGATTGTGTTTGATGATATGTCTACATTCTCCAGTAAATGACAGGGCAATGACTTGACCAAATATGGTGCCTTGTCCTGAGGAGGAGAGATAAAAGCTTTAACTCATTCTGTCCCTTTTGCTTCTTCTGATAAGATAAGAGAGGTCACATTGGCTTCAGTGAATAGAGCACCTCTAGTTGAACAGCCATTTATCTTAGCTTTGTTTGAGCTTTGTTGGGCTTTTTCTCTACAGCTTTTCATTTTGGACAAATCATTTAGCTTTTGCCATCCTCCAGCTCACTTACTGATGATTTATGTACTACTGTTGTTTTCCCTCTAGATGACACTGCCCTATTTTAAAGCATTTTGTTGTTTTGATTGTTTGCAAATCTTAAATGGCTCATTCATTTCAAACTAAACTTAGGCCTGACCTCCCTTGTCATTATGTCTCAGACTTCTTTCAATCTATTTTTAATGGCTACAGGGTGGAGGCATTCAGCAAAATTTCTCGGAAATCTTTTAATTTCATGGATATTTGACAGATAAAATTTTCGCTTCGCTGTAAACCCTTTTGTCTGCTCTGGCGTGTCTGAGCCTCCCCAGATATATTAAGCGGTCTGGCTGTTATAGCTGAACTCAGTCCAGGCCAATCAATCTTTTGCACACAGACACACATATGCATGTGCACATGCAGATAGTATTCAAAACAGCTGCATCTTGATGCTTGCAGCGTCTCTATAAATGTCTTCCCAGGCCCCTGGCTCGGTTCACTCTGCCGTCTTGGCTTAATCCGCTGCCTGGCATCAAATCTGTGGCCAAAGCTCCCTGGTCTGATGATATGTGCTGTTCTGCTGGATCATGAGGGTCTTTTTTATGATTCTATGATGAAACAATTGTATGTGCAGATATTTGCGGCTAAAGGAAAAAGTATAAATTTATTGAAAGTATTAAATATACCACCATATCTTTTTAATTCAGGTTGGACTGTAATTGGCTAGTTGAATCATAGTAGCACTAAAAGATATATTATAACTAAGGTGCAAATTCAAAGCATCCTTTTTCATAAAGAAAAACTGTGTGGCAGTCTTTTTTTTTTTTAAGTCCTTGAAAGTTGACACTTGCAGTTGCTATTTGCAGTGCAATTCAACTCAGTTGTCTGCAAAATGCAAGCATGTAGTATTCTGGGCCAAATGACCTGGCTGGCCACAGTGCTGACTATGTGTGATTTTGGCCACTGTGAATGTTTTCAGGTTCCCTGGCCTGTCTATTAAAGG
Organism: Istiophorus platypterus; assembly: GCA_016859345.1. NCBI lineage: Eukaryota > Metazoa > Chordata > Actinopteri > Istiophoriformes > Istiophoridae > Istiophorus > Istiophorus platypterus. The sequence goes on from CM029121.1 coordinate 11,894,611, forward strand.
ATAGTTAAAGAATATGTTCCCATTTGAAATTAGTGCTTTTTTTGTGGTCCCTCAGTAGTGTTCTACTGCAGCAGGAAATGAGACTTGTAAATTGCTTTAATATGTTGCTAAACTTCAAAGTAAAACAAACAACTCCAAACCTATAATTTTTAAGTATCATGTACAAGAAAAATAGCTCATAATTTGGAACCTGCAGTGGATCCCTAAGCATTAAAGCATTAAAGTTATACAGCATTGACCCACCACTACATTAAATCAAAGAGGAAGCACTTAGTGTCTTGTTTATTCTCAAATATAGAACTCATCTACATTTGTTTTTGTTTAATGTTATCAGGTACAATAAAATATAATGATTGATTAGGTTAAACTGTGTTAGGTCTGTCCTTATTAGCACTGATGCTTGCTTAATATCATCAAACAGACCGACACTGGCATATCCTTTAAGAGCGTGCTTCTCATCTTCTCACTCATATTTCTGAAGCATGGAAAAAAGTATAGTCACTAACAGGATAGCTAGAGGTCTTTATAGCTACATTTTTTTTCTGATTTGTAATGACTGTCACCATTCAGCGCCCACTCTGCAGCATTTCAGCACATAACATGATTGATTTGTGTGGATGAGCTGGTAGAGCCAGTCAGTCAGGCATCTGTCAAACGCGCAGTGGCGAGCTGAAACGTAATGAGTGGGCCGATCCTTGCCTCGTTGGTGCTCTGATTAAACAATAAATACTCACTAAAAGGTCTGCTCACCACCTCAATGCAGACAGATGTCCTGCTGTAAAGAGATCAACATATCTGCAATATGACTAACTGAGACTGTGGTCTGTACCTTAAGCATTTTTTTACACCAAATGTTTCTTTGACAATCAGATAAATACATTGATTTGTGTATGTAAATTGTAATGAATAATGGGTCGTGTCTTTATTTGAAGTTGCATTTTTCTCAAAAACTGCTGCCACTGCATTACTGTCCCCTTTTAAACACTACTAAGAAATGACCTCCCCTATATAATAAGTCCCAATTTAACCCCTGAGTACATACTGCATATTGTTCTCGAGGGAGCCGCCAAGTCACCATCAACTTCCACCATTAGTATAATATGAAATGAGCTAGTTAGCAGTAAAACTATGTAGTTTAACCTCCTGATAGCAGTGATAACATTTTAATTAGGTTGTAATACATCACAAACCTGCCATATGTTATGCCAAGGTTATGGTATTAGGGCATATCTGTCAGTGAAAAAAAACACCTGTCAGGTCAATTGATGGCTTATTTAAAAATAATTTTAATGCTTGTCGTAGTTGACAGCCTGGGTCATGTAATAAATGATTTGTTAGGGAGCAAGGTTTCCCTTTAACATTGTTTTGTTTTGTTTTGTTTTTTTCTCCCAACCCATGACTTTTTTGTTCTGCCTTTTGTTCTTTAACATTATAAATTCCTAGTTTGTTTTAAAAAAAAGAGAGAGAGAGAAATTCAGAGGAACAAGCACAGTGATCCTTCGCAAAAATATTTTACAGTGAACAAAACTGAGAATTAGCAGGTGGGTAATATATCACAGAGCAACACAGACTCAAATCAGGACCCCAGCTGGGGGCGTAGCCATGCTCTGACCCTGTGAAATGACTATGTCCTCTGCCTCGTTGTCAGGGAGGTGCAGATATCAAAAAGGAAGTAATTTTTGGCTCTTCCAAAACAATAATGTGGATGTAATTAGCTTTGTTCCAATAACATTCACACAGCACGTCCCAGAGATTGGTGTGAAACCGTGCTCCTCCTAATTAGATATTGGCACAGTAATCAGGAGACAATCTTAATGGCCTATGTTAAATGCCAAATTCTCATTCCATGCCATCCATTTGCAGTCTGATCACACTGCCTCAACCCAAGAAGTCAATGAAACAAATTAAATCCATTTCACAAATTTTTTTTTTGTCTGGAATGATGCACAGCTGTGAAGTTTTCAGTTTAGACTTTTCAGTGTCTCAGATTTGTAGTTGATAAAGGCTTTATTTTGGGTTTGGAGTGTATTTCATTGGGGAAGTATTGGTATGTTTGACATCTTGACAGCACCCGACGGGGAACCTGTCTGTTCTCTGAAAATCAAGAATTGCTGAAGGTGTTTATGAGGGACTGTGAATAATTCAGGTACATGGCTAACCTCTCATATCTCATTTGGATATCAGAGGCCAGTGACTTTTAAGGTAAAGTTAGTTTTAGACAGGTCAGTTTTTGATGGGAAGAGCCTTTATCCTCAAACCCCGTTGACTGTGCAACAGGAGAAAATATTTACAATATGTTTTTCTCAGAAATTGAGGTAAAGTCAAAAGAGGAGCTGTCTGAAGTAGGTTTGTTCAACAAAAGGTGATTTGAGAATTAATGTATACTCACTATAGTGTGTTTCTCATAGGCATGTTGATCTCAAGCCTTGTACATGCTGTGATATAGTTTAGAAGACCTGGTCACTGAGAGAAACACGTATAAATATTTATTCATAAGCAATTTTAGTTAAGTTTATTTACCCCCTTTGCCTCTAAAAAAAGATGTTATTAAGAGTTTAACAATCAAAACCTCAATGAATCTGCTTCTTAATCAATACATGAAGACTGATTGAGTATGTTTTAATCAGATTTCATTGACAGTGCTGGCAGAAGCAAACCACCTTACAGCTTTGATTGTCACACGAATATTGCCAAAGTCTGATTGCTGCACAGGAAGTTCATAACACCACCTTCTAACTGTAAAACTATAACCATATTCTATTATATATCTATACTATACTGTATACTAGTAGCAAAGAAAAAAATACAAACATAGAAATCTAATTTTAAACAACCAAAATTACAATTATGATTAGGAGGATATTTTTTTTCTTTAAACATTAAAGTGACTTACGAGAAAAAGACAAAAGCCGTTTTTTTCATAAACCACATATTAAAACTCCACATAATGATTTTTTTTTCCTTTGTATGTATCATTTGATACAGTACAGGTACTGAGCAGTGAAGTTGTTAAACCTTTTGTGCTGTGCTGCAAAAGAAATCCATCCTTATCTGTACTTTTTGTCACACTTCGTGTTTACCATGAAGGTCGCTGTTGTCTGCTCCTCTGTGCTCCCATAAGTCAGTCTTGGATTCAAAAACAATTTAAATGAAAAGCCCTTTAATGTTAAAGCTACAGCAGGCACTCTGGCACTTATTGGTACAACTCCAATACAAGTCTACTGCAGTTATAAAAGGGCCATTGGTTTTATGCTTCTCCTCTGACTGTGCTGTATTTTCAGCAGTACATCAGCTACATTTTTTAAAGCCCAGGACAGCTCATTGAGTTGTAAACAATAACTTTTCTTATAAATCTTTTTTTTTTTTTTTACAGTAAAAAGTTAGTTGAATCATTGTCCCACTTGCAATGTGTAAATAAAGTTTCTTTTTAATATTCCTCCTTTTTTCAGTACTTTTCTTTTAAGGAGCTTCGTCTTTCACTCTTCTCTCTTCCCAGACATGGAACTCGATGTGCAGGAGAAGTTGCTGCTGCAGCCAACAACGGTGTTTGTGGTGTAGGCGTGGCATATAATGCTAAAATTGGAGGTGAGTGAAGCATATCATTGGGATTTTTGATGAAGAACAGTGTTTAATTTGAAATATTATTATTGTAAATGTGAATTTCTATTCAGCCCGGATTCCGTTAATCTAGGACCTAAATCAAAATCACAGATTTAGCTGTTACTCCATATTTAATTGGACCCGGTAATGGATTTTAAAGCTGATACTCAAAATGTTTTCTTTTTCTGGGCCATTGAGCACACACTTTTACTGACTGACTGACCCTATTGTTCAGATGCACAAGGGAAAGTGAGAAATAGAGACAGGCAAGAGCACACAATGAATTGTCTTTGATCTATTAGCTCTGAGAAGAACAGCTTTTGATCATTTTCTACAGCTCATGGCGTCATTAATAATGTTGGGTTTGCCTGTAAAAATGTGTCTACCTTTGTGATATAAAGATATAGTTAATCAAAAAAATGCCTCATCTTCTATAAATTATCGCGATCATGTCTCATAGAAAAATGTAGATTTCATATTTAAGTTTGTAACACAGTGAATCTGATTTTAAATGAAACACATTATAATTCATCACACCTTCAATAGCCACTTTGCCTGAAACTCCAGTCTTTCCTCTGCCAAACAGATTAAAAGCTAGCTGGATTTTTAAATTAATTTTTCATAAAAGCTGGTCAAAATAAAACTGTTATGGCAGGCTCTCTTTAAAACAATAATAGAGCTGACAGCATGTGCGGATATGGATTAAGAGAGAAGATATGTAGCGAGATTCTATTAAGTTAAACCTGTAATTGCAAATTAAGTTTGAGAGGATTTTTCGTTTTCTCTCCTAAAAAATTCTGCACTTGAAAAGGTTTTCCAAGGAGGTTTATAGTAACTTTTGTAACCAAACAATCTGTCAATGACATGATGGCAGTCAACTAGACTCAGTGGAGCCTGTGGAGCTCTGAGCTGTTCTTTTCACAGATCTTAGTCATATCTCTCCTTCTTTGTGTAAATGACCATTCATCATGTTCTCATATATTACTCCTCTGTGAATCGTCATGGGGTCAGTAGAGTCAGTGGGTTGTTTATAACCAGCTGTGATTTGCTCCCCAGTACCTGTGGTAAGTGTGTATGCACATGTAACCACAAGCAGTTATGTTTGTGGGGATGCCGAAATGTGTGTATCCTTAAGGACCAGTGATTAGCAATTAGTGTTTTCACTCTGTTTCCTTCCACCTACTGTACCTGTTTTCCTTCCACCAGCACACACACACACACACACACACAAAGACACACACATAGCTGCATCTCTACCTGCTACTTCCGACTTGCCGGAACTGCAGGGGACTCGCACAACAGTGTCTTTATGAGGGATCGTCAAGCCGCAGGAAGTTGATGAGAATTGTTACGACAGTGATTATCCATACTGCTGCAACTGCTACAGCCCGCACATAATGACCACGAAGCAAAAATTTGTACTTTATATCACATGTTTACTTCTGTTAAGGTTTTACAGACTACTCAGTATTCAAACTTGTGTCAGGGCGAATCCCCATGCCAACAGAGTAATTACTGCTTTGGCTACATCCCTACCGGCATCTGTTTGTGCCTGCAGGGCCAGGCAGGTTGTCTAGAATGGATTATTGAAATCTTAATGTAGACGTTGTCAGTCGTAGCATTGCCTCTGAGGTCCATTGGTGCTCTCCCAGTAATGGACATTATTTGAGCATGATTCAGAGGAGTGATCTGAGGCTGCTCACTACAAAGGCAGGGTTGCATTCAGGTATGATGAAAGGTGACATTTGGTGCTACCCTGTGGACACACCTGTCTGGTGAAGGCTCTGTAAACTCTTAGCCCATTTATATCATCTGTGTGTGTGTGAGTGTGTGTGTGTGTGTGTGTGTGTGTGTGTGTGTGTGTGTGTGTGTGTGTGTGTGTGTTTCTCTCTCTTCTGCTCTTTGTTAGATGTGTCTACTTCTCCTTTCTGTGTGTTTGTTTTGGTCAAAAAACACTTTCTTGGTCGAGCAACCAGCTGGCTTTTTGTTCATGCAATATCCAAGAGACACATTTTTACACTTACTCATTAAAACTAGAATTTTCTGAAGTCTTTGGTTTTTCCTGTGAAGTCTTTTGTTTCTCTTTTTTTCCTGCTTTGTTCAAGGTAATGAAGATAAAAATGAGAATTTACAGTTCGACTAGTTTCTTTGACTCTTTTTTTCTTGTCATCTTGTGCTGCTTTGACACCTCAACCCATTTGAAGCAAACATTTATAGATTTACTATCTCTTATCATTCTATCACTCTTACTCCACCACTTTTCACTTCTCCTGTCTGGTAAGTTAATCTACACCACATTTGTGTTAATTGCAGGAGTTCGTATGTTGGATGGGGAAGTGACGGACATGGTGGAGGCCCATTCCCTTAGCCTCAACCCTCAGCACATCCACATTTATAGTGCCAGCTGGGGCCCGGAAGATGATGGCAAGTCACTGGATGGCCCTGCCAAGCTGGCTAAGGAGGCTTTCCGCCAGGGAACCACTAAGGTCAGTCAGAGCATATGTTTGGACTTTTAATCTTCTACTATCTTTCCTGCTTCTTATCTATAGTATCACTATCAAATTTCAATCAGCTCTATAAAGGAATACTTAGGAATTTTAGGAGATATACTCATTTGCTTTCTTGCTGAGAGATGGATGAGAAGTTTGATGCTATAGCCAGCAACCAGGTAGCTTGGCTTAGCATAGAGACTGGAAACTAGGAGAAACAGCTAGACTGGCTCTGTCCAAAGGTAATAAAATCCAGCCCTTGTAAGCTTATATTAACACACTATATCTTGTTTGTTTAATGCATAAAAAAAACAGTGTTTAAGAATAACAACACTTAGTTTTACAGGAAGATGTATGCCACACTATTTCTCCTTCAAAAATACTTTCACAAAGTTTTTCCCTCTTCAGTTGGGTTTTGGCCATGGGCAAGATCATTGCTTGGCATCATAGAGAAAACTGGTTGGGGTTAGGCTCATGTTAAGGTGGGGAGGAACATAATTGGGAAATAGATTTAAACACCAGGTAACTTTCTGTCCAGTGCTAGCCTGACAACTTGCCCCAGCCATCAGTCAAATAGGCAATCCCCCTGTAAAATGAAAATTTCATCTGTCAAATGAGATATGACAGTTTCATCATTGATTTTTAGAGGTGCTGGTATATGGCCAGGCACACTTGTTCTCCCTTTTTTCCAGTCTCTATGTTAAGCTAAACTAAGCATCTGCTGGCTCCAGCTTCATATTTACCTGACAGACAGACCTCACCTAACTCTTTGAAAGAAAGTAGAAAAAAGCAGATTTCCCAAAATGCCAAACTGTTTCTTTAAGCTCTAGATGAAGGGAATTGTCGGCAAAAAAACAGCTGTTCAAAAGGTTTAGTCCAGCGTCATACAATACCAGCCTGTTGCGAACATTTTCCACCCATACAATCATACTTTGTTAATATTCAATGGAGTATATCTCTCTGGGATGTACTTTAGAAAAAGGAAAGGAAAGGAAAAGCTGAAGTTGAGTTAATTGCCCTTTGGTCCCTTACTGTTAAATAGAGTAGTACATTAAAGAACTATGACATATTATCTAAGGCAAATGTCGTCATGTGCCAGCATTGCTACATTGAAAGATGTCAGCGGTACAGCTAAATGTGAGATGGGAGAAAATAGAAACAGTAGCAGTCACTCTTGCAGAACAATAGTTAGAATCAAAGGCCACGGTAATTGGCGTATAAATGAATGGAACGGCACATTTCTCGGTGGAAAAGAATGATTCATAAATGACATCCAAAAATATGAAATGCTCCACATATCACGGTATGTTACTGAGGAAAAATTGCCTGACAGCAGCACAGCAGGACCTCTCTGATTCAGCGTGTGTTCTCCTGGCAGTGAGATAACCCTTGGCACTGAGGTGTTATCACCCGCCCTCAGTAACCTGCAGCAAAGGCAGCAACGGGTCATAAATTGGGTTGGAAGGTTTAGGAGTATTAGCTACAGCTTCAAGGCTCTAATGTTAAGGTACAGTACCATTCAGACAGCACCATGCATCCAGTAGGAGCATATTTATCCCAACTTCTGAACAGAGGTCATTTTCGAGATGAAGATGTTGGAAAATTAAATGGATAATCCTCTTAAAAACACTGAACAAGCTCATTTAAAGTCTGCGTTCAGCTCAAATTGAGGCCCATTTTTACACTTTATGATCTCAAAGTTTCTCTAAACGATGCCAGAGAAATGGTGTGATAGGAGTTTTATTTTGATTCAACCAGGCCAGATTCTTGCAAACAGAGCAGTACAGACAGTATTCCTGCAGCTTTTAATATCAGATGGCTGACTGAAAACTGTAATTTTTTTTTTCTTTCTGTATCCGTTGTATCCGTGGGTGAAATGGTAATATATCTCTTATCTCTTGCCTTATTAATATTTCTTGCCATCGACTGTTTTATTGTTCCTGCTCTGTATGTGGAATATAAGAGGTCTCTACCCTTTCTTTTATCATATGTAATTATTTGGTGCCTTGATTTGTTCTCTGAAATTACATGTTATCTGTCTACTTTGATTCGAACTGTAGGTAGAACAATAAACCTTTAAATCTTTCAGTTATATTCTGAACATCAATTCTCTGCACACCTGCTTTGGCTCTTTGATGAAAAATTAAACTTTAATCATTTTAATAACTTTTGAATTAAAGAGGAGGATGAATGCCAAATAGAAATGTGAGTTTTGAGTAAATTATAATATAAATACCCTTGGCACTTATCATAAACCAATCAAAATGTTCACAGAAAACCAGTTCAAAGACAGAGATAATACAGTGTAACAAAGAAGGAAAAAGGAAATGTTGCTGAATCTATTGTTTACAAGAAGAAAAGCACAATAAAACATGATATCTATTTAAGGTTGATTAAAAGAAATTAGTCTGTAAAACTTTTACAAAAGAACACTGCAGTGATTCCCCACCCAGAGGCTTTTTTCAAAGCTGTGAAGCCAAGGGAACAGATGCCTTGTTTTGCCCCTTGTCTCTCTCTCCAGCCTGGCCACCAAGGACAACCAGCAACAACTGCTTGGCAGACCCTAGGCTAAAACCTGCAACATAGTGAGAGAAAGGTCAGCAATGTAGGAAGGGGGCAGACCAAGCCATGCCTTAAAAGAAAGCTGTAAAACTTGTAAAAATTGATTCTATAGGGCTTCGGTAACTAGTGCAGGGAGGCCAAAATGGAGAAAATGTGCACAAATTTTCTACAACTTGTGAGCACCATGGTAGGTGTGTTTTTATATCTCTGGCAAAATCAGTTAAAGAAATCTCATCAGCTTGAGACAAATGCATGAAGGCTTGTGTGAACAACAGGAGCAATCTAATCTTAGCGACTTCCCTGATTTGACAAATGACACTCCTTGTTACTTTGCTAAAAATGTTAAGTGCAATTTTATTCTGAGTCATAAACCACCCCAAGATTTCTAGCCTCCCGACAGCTGTCCAGACCTAACTGGTTTAAATGTATGTGTCATGTAGCTGGTATATTTTAGGAGCATACAGTCTCCCTGCCAGAAATCACATTTTAATTTATCAAGCCCCTAAATTATATTCAGCTTGAATAGATTTTGTAATTACATTTCTTCTGTTTGTTATCTGATGTTCTGCTGCACTAAGTTGCCTGACATTATGATGTATTAATCAGAGCCATGCCTACAGCAGTTCAGTATTTCTGGAAGAAAGCACATAAATGACAGCGTGTTTAAACAGTGAGACAAATATCTACATCAAAGGCAATTTTTCACACTTCACCCAACTCTTGTTAATGTTTCTCTCTTTCTTTCTTTCTAAACCTGTGTGGATTACAACTGTACGAACATGTGTATGTTTCTATACCACAGGGACGCAACGGACTTGGCTCCATCTTTGTGTGGGCCTCAGGTAATGGCGGCCGGGAGCAGGACAGCTGTAACTGTGACGGCTACACTAACAGCATTTACACCCTGTCCATCAGCAGCACCACACAGTCCGGCAACGTGCCGTGGTACAGCGAACCCTGCTCCTCCACCTTTGCTTCCACCTTCAGCTCTGGAAACCCGGGGGAGAAACAGATAGTGGGTGTACACACACACATACGCACACACTCACACTCAAACACACACACACACACACACACACACACACAGGTAGGATGGAGGATTGTTTTTAGACTTAAAATCTTTAGCACACTGTAAATGTCAGCATTCTAAAAATAAACGCACATCTCATATTTTGCGGTGGCCTTATCAGTTAGCTTAAGGTTGATGCTGGTACACCCAAAATAAACCCTTTTGAGTGTATCTACACATTATGCTTGTTTCTCTCAAATTGTCAAGATCAGACTGACTGGTGTATAACATACAGTAGGGAAAGCCGACAAACACTGAGAGATGCCACATGCTTCCTTCAAGTTGCTTGTCAGCTGAAGAAAAACATGCCTTATGGAAATTACGAAATAACAGAATAACATTATATAACCATACATCTTCGCTCCAAAATACACTGGAGGCATGCTGAAGGCAAGCAAACACTCATCAAACGGTTGAAATTGAAGCCAATTTATAAATATACCACAGCAGTGGCTTTGTCTTGTTGCCTTAGCAGTCAGAGGCTGTCATTTGTTGTATCACTGAGATCCTGTGGTTTTCTTTTGTCCAAACCTACTATTTTTGTTCACATGGTCAGAATTTTGTGTTTGCTACGTTTTTGTCTAGACTGTCAAATCACAAGCAGACCAGGCTTTAAAACAAAACCAACACAGACTAAGAGGTAGCTCATTTAGCGGACAGATTTGGTTGCCTGTCTTTTCTCTGAGGTTACAGATTTTGTGAACAAGAGCCAAAGGAAACAAAAGTGGGTTCCACTACCTCTAACCAGAAGATGGTGTTCACAGGTAGAAAGAAGAAGCTGTATCTGTTTGAAAAAATAAACACTTTCTGTTATCATTGCAGCACATTCAAATTAGTCTGGAGGAAACCAGAGAAGATGCCTCGAATTGGTTCAGCCTCTGGAAGTTTCTCCATTCTCCACACAGGATTTCTTGAGTTTAGCCAGAGTCACCATTGTGTTTGTGTTCACCTCTCCTAAACAGGACCTTCTCCCCCAATTTCTCAGTTTGGCCAGGTGGCTCTAGGAAAAGAACCTAATGTTCAACACTATTTGCATTTAAGAATTATGGAGGTCACTGTGCTCTTGGGACCTTCAGTGCAGCAGAAATGTTTTTTGTCAGCTTCCTCATATCTGTGCCTCGACACAATTCTGTCTCTGAGCTCTGCAGGCAGTTACTTCAACCTCATGACTTGGTATTTACTCTGATATACATCGTCAGCTGTGAGACCTTATATAGACAGGTGCGATCCTTTCCAAATAATCTCAGTTGAATTTATTGAATTTACCACAGCTATCTCTAGTCAAGGTGTAGAAACATGTCATAGATGATCCAGAGAAATGGACAGCACCTGTGTTAAACTACTGGTGTCATAGAAAAGGGTCTGAATACTTATGTCAATGTGAGATATATATATAATTTTTTTATGAGTCTGTGTAAACCCCCTTGAGCAACAACATGAACTGGTTTTGATATTTTGGCTGATCAGTATATGTTTTACGATAAAATGTTTTTTTTTTTTCTAAATAACTGTTTTTTTTGGGATGGGGGGTTGTTTGCTTGTTTTTAACTTACAGTACGAAACCAAAAAAATATTTATCTTAGAATTCCATAAAACTGAGAAAAGGAGAGAATATCCCATTGGAGAAGCTTGAACTTGAACCATCAAGTATTTTAACTTTTTTTTCTTGACAAATAACATATTACATATAACTTAAATATTAAAAGCGCTAATATGGCCATTGTCTTATAGATTATCTTTCAGCATCAAATCAGTCATTTGATCAATTTCTGAGATCTAATTGTTGGCCAGTGCAGACAGCTGACCTCCCTTTCTTTAGATCTTGGACACGTAGACATCTCCCTGCAGATAAAAGTCATTACTGACAAAAATCTGTCAGAAAAGTTGCAAACCAAGAATCTGTCCCTAACTTTCACAGCTCGCCTTGCCCTCTACCTCCTTGGTCTTTCTGAAGTGTCTTCATTGTGACCCAGACAGGCCTCATTAACTCTCTGGCACTGGCAGGGATGGAGAGCACGAATACCTGGAATTACAGACACACGTCTGGGATATGGCATTGGCATTTATCCTAGCCCATAGCACTAATACCTGGAACGCTAACATACTTTGTCCCAGCCTGGCTTGGCTGGGAATGATTTGGGTGGCCCTCACTGCCCCGGCTCTGACCCTTTGGCAGTGATCCACAGGCCCGAGACTAAACCTATCTGCTCATTCTCGCCTCCTCTTCATCCTTTTTTTGATATCCGATTGCTGCAGGCAGTGCTCCCATTGTCCCCGGCCCTCAACTGTCTTAACACTCAACCTCTTACACTGTGAACCTCACTCATACTTAAGGGGGTAACTCAATGTGTCATATTGACTGTGTTTTTCCTCTCCTCTCCTTCTGTTTTTCCTTGCACTTCCTCTTCTCCCATCCCCAAGGTGACCACTGACCTAAGGCAAAAATGCACAGACTCTCACACGGGGACGTCTGCTTCGGCCCCACTGGCTGCTGGGATCATCGCTCTGGCTCTGGAGGCCAAGTGAGTGAGAGTCACACAGCCTCCTCCTATGACCAGTATAGTTATTTTTTAGTTATTACGCTTTTAGAAAATCATAATGGTTAACATGCTTTTAAATTCCATTTTATTATGAACTTGATTTGAAATGCGTCACTGTACGCTTGTTGGAGGTTTATTTGTGTGTATGCACATGCTCTCGCATCTGGAATTATACACACACGTCTGGGATATGGCACTGGCATTTATCCCAGCCAAGAAATTCTTTCCTCAGCAAATTAAGCTTTTGATAATCAGTTAATTAGCAAGACAAATCCACAGCTCAAGCCCACATAGACATCTGAATACCTGTAGGGCCAGTAATTAAGATTTTCAACTGGAAAATGTCTCTGATTATGGCTCACTCAGGAATCCCTGTTTCTGAATCCAGGTTTCTGTCAGCAGCCCTTGTGTGTACTCCATTATGGTGGTATCTCTAGTGGTATCTTGTGTGTGTTAAGTCCTCCTATCAAACAGAAGTCCTCTCTGCATAATTCTCTTCATTTACATATTTGCGATTAGCTGACAGGTATCAAATCAAATCCAGTGTTACCTCTCAGCCCGGTTTCAGTTCAGGTGTACACCCCCAGTTTATCTCAGCACTGTCACCTCTAATATCAGGAGAAGAGCAGACACTGACAGACCTGAGGTTTACACCATGTAGCCTATATCTCACTTTGAACACCAAACTAGAGTCAGTATTTGTCTGTCAGCAGCTCTCTGGTTTCGAATTATTTTCCCTCAGTCGCTCTTGGCTGAGGTGACATTGAGTGGATTGGGGGAGGGTTGAGGAGGGTATGATGGGATCTTGTCCATTAATAACGCATGAGAGGATTTCAGATGTGAAAGCTGATGCAGACAGTGGCGGAGGTGATGCGCCGCAGTGCAATTCTGTGTTTCTATTTCTGTCAACTGTGGTGTTGCACTCAGTGAGAGGTGTGATTCATGGTTTGATTATCTTAACCCCACGGAACAGTTTTCTCCTCATTGGTGACTCAAAGACTGCCTGGTCAGGATGAATGCTATTCCACTGTGCCTCTTAATAAAATCTATATCCAAAAAAAAAAATCCTTTTATATCGGGCTGTGCAGAAGGTGACCCCATCCCCCAATCCCAGACCTCATTAGAAACTGTCATTACATAGAGGTCTAGACACAGTCCTCCAAGGTATTGTATCCACTATTTTACTGTGTTCCCTGACCTTTCAACACAATATTTAATGACGCTGATTCTATATTGGTGTTATACACTGGTGTTAAAACAATCTGTGAGATCATACCTTTGTTGTGGTTGACTGACGTTTCCCTCCAGGCCTCCTTCACATTTCAGTATAATATTTCAGAAATGTAAGGCTATACTCTCCTGTATATCCTTAGCCTACAAGCTCCTGACCTTTTCCATATCCCATAGCGCCTCGCATTTCCTCTGCTGTATTGTCACACAGTTGAGGTCAGCGAAACCTGACTTCAGATAATGTGCATAATGTAGAAGGTAATATCTTCAGCTATTACATTATAGAAAGTCAAAACGGTTACTCTGCTTCCCTTCCGGTATCTGTGCAGTATGAACCTGACATGGAGAGACATGCAGCACCTGGTGGTGAGAACATCCCGGCCCAGACACCTCAGTGCCGGAGACTGGAAGACCAATGGAGTTGGACGCAGAGGTAGAGACTTGCATTTTGAAATCAAGCACAGTTAGTTTTACAGTGGTATTAAAAAAAGTCCGGGGCCCCGATCAAATTTCTGTTACTATGAATAGCTAAGCAGGTAACGATGACCTCATTTCAGAAAGGGATAAAGACGAAACATTTCTTTAATGTTTTAAGCAAGATTACATTTTATTTCCGTCATTTAAAGTTTCAAAATAAAAACGATAAAAGGCTCAAAACAAATATTTGGGTCCCCTCCATGGTCAGTATTAAGTAACACCCCCTATCGCAAGTATTGCAGCTTTTAAAGGCTTTTTGTAGCAGCTAAGAGTCTTTCAACTCTTCTTTGAGAGGCTTTTGTCCATTGTTCTTTGCAGAAATATTTCTAGTTCTGTGAAATTTTTTGGCTATCTTTAATGCACTGCTCATTTGATGCATATCCACAGATTTTTGATGATGTTTTGGTCAGGGAAATATCAGCCTGTGCCTCCTAAGGTCTACGATGTGGATTTTGAGTTTTTTTTTAAGATCAATATCCTGTTGTAGCAGCCATCGTCTTTTCATTTTCATTTTTTTTTACAGACAGTGTGATGTTTGCTCCCAGAATTTGCTGGTATTTGATAGAATCCATTCTTCCCTCTACCAGTGAAATATTCACTGTCCGCAACATAAGTCAAAAGCATGATTGAACACCCCTGTGCTTAACTGTTGGAGAGAAGTTCTTCTCTGCACCTTTTTTTCCACACATCTTTGCTCATTGTAGCTAAAAATTTATATTTAACTTCATCACTTGTTTTCAGAATGAATCAGGCTTGTTTACATGTTGCTTTGCAAACTTGTGGTGCTGATTTTTGTGGAGAGACGCAGGACTGCTTTATTTCTGATGGCTCTTCCATGAAGACCGTTTTTTTGCAGGTGTTGCTGCACAGTAGAACAATGCATCACCAATCCAGAGTCTGCTAAATCTTCCTGATTGTCTTTTGCAGTCAGAGGATGGTTTGGATTTGCCTTTCTAGCAAACCTATGCACAATTCTCTCTGAAAGTTTTCTCGGTCTTCCAGACCTCAACTTGACTTCCACCAGTTCTGTTCACTGCCATTTATTAATGACATTACAAAATGAGGAAAGAGTTAACTGAAAACACTTTACTATCTTCTTATCACCTTTTCCTGCTTTTTGGGCATTAATTATTTCAATTTTCAGAGCCCTAGGCAGTTGCTTAGAAGGAATCCATGGCTGTTGATTGTTGAGACAGGGTTTGAGGAGTCAGAGTGTTTATAAAGCTTTGAAATTTGCATCACCTGACCTTTCCTAATGATCACCACGAACAAGCCACAGCCTCAACAAGCTAAATAATACATTAATCTTTTTAAAATGTTGAAAGGAATTTCTCACCTTTAACTTGATGCCTTTTGGAGATAAGAGAGTAGAAGATGAACTTCACAGTGAAAGAAATTTCGACCAGGAGTGCTCAAACTTTTTTGTGCCACTTTGTATAATGTATATTTCAGCCTTAATCCTGAGTACTTGATGGAGTAAAGAGAGATTTTTTTTTATAAGCACTTGAATAGTATTTTGTGGAGAAATTATTTCCATGCAGAGGATTAATTCAGTTTTAGCAAACTGTGGTATTATACACATACCATAAGCACTCCCTGCTCTGTTCTAACTCTAAACTTTTGGATGCCTTGTTACACAGCACTAACTCGACCTGACAATGCATTACAGTATGCTACAATTTCAACCAGTCAGAAAAATTGGTCATTTTTCATTGGCTGTTTTAGTGCGAGTCTAATCACTAGTAGGATTAATGGTAATATTGAAAAACAAATATAAAGCCACAGCATTAGTTTAAAGAGTAGATTGTTGGCTGATTTTAAATTTCTCTCTCTGCAATGTTATCTCATCACCACCACCCATGAACCTGCCATTCTCCTAATCCATTCACCTTCACAGTGAGTCATTCGTATGGTTATGGGCTCCTGGATGCTGGTGCTATGGTGGCTTTGGCGCAGAACTGGACAACAGTCGGGCCACAGCATCAGTGTGTTCACACCATGCTTACAGAGCCAAGGTTAGCAGTGTGACTAGGAGCTGTGTGTGTGTGTGTGTAAACTGCAGTGAGTTTAGTCTCTTATGAGCACTTGCTGTTCTATCATGCCGCTCAGCCTGATAGATGTCACCACGTTTTCCTCGTAGCTTGGACGGTTGCGTAAAATTTGTAGTACAGCGCTATTGTGTGCATCCATTTCTGCAGCCACACGACATTAACCACTCTGCCCTCCGCTTGTCAAACCTTTCAGAGACATTGGAAATAAGCTGGTGTTCAGCAAGAACTTGGATGCCTGCTGGGGACGACCGGAGTTTGTTGCCTCTCTGGAACACGTTCAGGCTCGCCTCACTCTCTCTTACAACCAGAGAGGAAAATTGGCCATTCATCTCATCAGTCCACTGGGCACACGCTCCACCCTGCTTTTCCCCAGGTACACAGGAAAACATACCACGAAACACACCAACAACCGAGCCGTGATATAAATGTCTTTGTCTCACACATAGACAAATGCAATTCGCATGTTTGTGTACCTCAATTTTACCCATGCACAAGTACTCCCACTTGTATACTCTCTGGGAAAAACACTCTTTCTGCATGAAAAAAAAATAACACAAACACAGCCCCTGTCCTCTCTCCTTTAAGGCCCAATGACTTCTCCTCAGAGGGATTCAACGACTGGGCCTTTATGACCACCCACTCATGGGACGAGGATCCTCAAGGGGAATGGACTCTGGAAATAGAAAACGTAGCAGCTAATGGACACGACTATGGTAACCCCACTCACCATCATTAATTGTTCTATCCGGTCCCATCAAACCTGCATTTATTCCAGCATTCACTGCCCCCTCATCAAATCGAAGTCTTTTTTGCATATTTTCATGCTTCTCTAAATAGTCTCTCCTCAGTTCTCCTTTTTTCTGTCCTATTCCTTCCCTAATGACACAGTTTATACCATTTTTGGACCCAGAGGGAGCAGCGCTCAGAAACATGTCCCAATTAATCTTAACAGCTGCTGGGCAGAGAAGGAATTTCCTGGAAGAAAGTGGTTAGAAGACACTTTGATAATCAAAAGTTCTATCTTGAGAATGTTTTTTTCTTTTTTTTTCTTTCTTTTGAAAGGAAAACTGAAGCATAATGTCAAGAAGAATTAACTCTTTAAGTCCTAGAGCTTTTCTGTGGCTTTGTTTACTCAGAGCAACAAGGGAAATGAGATAAAAATACATCTCTTTCCTCTGCTGGTGTTGAATCTACTCCAGTTTGTGTTTGGTCTGCTCAAATCACTTGTTCTATCCATCCCCCCCAGCCCCTTATTCTCTTCTCAGCCAGTTCATGCTGTTCCCTCACCAGAAAGTGCTAAATTGATATTCTTCTCCACATCTTAATACTCCTCACTTCCTTCCTCCCTCTCTCTCTCCTTCTCTTTCAGGTGTGTTGAACCAGTTCACCCTCATCCTCTGGGGAACTGGACCCAGTGTCGTGAACCCTTCATTATCTGATTTCCCTCGGCCGTCCAACAACAGTTGCAAGACCTTTGATGCCCAGCAGATCTGTATCGGTGAGATCATTGGGGCTTCACGAGCCGCTTAAGTTGAATGGGCTCAGTTTTATTTGTGCTGGCACAAAGTCGTTCTTACAAAACAGGCTCTGGGTCAGACTTTGTTGGGCATTTTAATTTCTGAAAAGCAAATGTTGTGAATACAGATTGCCTACTTAACAGAATCTCGTGCGTCTGTATACACGCGGTATGAATATGCACATTGCCACATGTCATATTCGTTTGAATTAGAGTGTGGGACGTATGGAGGAGCAGCAGGGGAGATTAAAACTGCGTCAGTGCAAGAGGTGCTATGTTGCCAACAACTGCTCAAGAGGATGACTCCCTCCCTGAGAGGCAGATGAGGTCGGAAGCTTCTTTCCGCTTCAAAGGAATTCTGACACTTTCTTCTGCAAATCATTGTACATTTCAATAGTTACTGGTAACAATTTATTTTACCAGTCACCAGTTTTCTAGGAACTTCCTAGAAATTAACCGGAAGGTTTCTGGAAAGGACTTATTAATTTGGAGATAGTTATACACTCACCAGCAAGATTAAAAATAATAACTGGTTTTGACGTGGCTAATCAGTGTATAGAGGAAAGGAAACAATGTTTTATTTGTTAAAGCTTCAATTTACTATTTGTGGCCATCTTTTAACAATTTAACTGTCTTGTCTACAGTCAAACAAAAGAATGGTTGAAATGGAAAAGATGGCCTGTTTTAAACTGGCCAACAAAGAGTCCTGACCTAAATCCCATAAAAATTCTTTGGAGAGCTGAAATCTGCTATTGCAAAGAAGCCTCCTGCAAATTTAGAAGAGCTTGAAGTCAGAGCAGTGGAAGAGTGACCGGGGCAACCGTGTCTTAGGAGGCAGAGCAGGTCATTTATTAACCAGAGTGTCAATGGTATGGTTTGATCACCAGCTCCTCCAGTCAGCTTATTGAAGATACTAAACCCCAAACTGCCCGAGATGTATCGTGTGTGTGTGTGTGTGTGCACGTGTGTGTGACTAGAAAAGCCCTGCATATCTAGAAAAAGCACAGCATGAATGTGTGTGTTAATTGGTGAATATGGGTTGTAGTGTACAAAGCTTAAGTGGTCAATAAGACTATAAAAGTGCTATATTAGTGAAGTCCATTTACCAGCAGACAGGTGCAAGAAGCTTCTAGATGGCTACAAGAAATGTGGCTGTCATGTTCCCAAAGGTTCTGAAACCAAATGTGACTGTAGAGTGCAGATGATTGCGTCTGAGGTACATTTTTTGTTTATGTCTTTTTCACTCTTATGAATTTTTTTTTTCCTAATTAATTAATTTATTTTCTTTTGCTCAGTAACCTTGGGCATTTTACTAAAATATGCTGATTACACAAAACTGATTCATTTTATATTCATTTTGAAGATATTCTGAATTCTGTACCTGAAATTCCAGGGATGCCACTAATTTTGACGAGGACTGTATTGTGTGCTGTGTTAATACTTTGACTTTATTTCACTACATTTAGTGCCAGCTTCCATTAGAGCTGACAAAACTAGTTGATTAATTGTTGACACCACTTTTGTGTGTGTATGTGGGGGGGGGTCTTTGTATGTGTTTGTCGGATTGCATGAGACTTAACCTCCCTCTTCCACTCTCCATCCAGAGTGCAGCCCCGGGTTCTCACTCTTCCTCCAGGGTTGTGTGAAGTTGTGTCCGCCGGGCTTCACCTCGGGGCAACAGCTCCTCAACCTCTCCCTGGAGAACTGGGTCGACCTGTCCTCCGTCCAAGCCTGCCTGCCCTGCAACCCCGCCTGCCTCACCTGCTCTGGCACTGGGCTTACAGACTGCTTGTCCTGCCCGCCTCACAGCCGCCTGGTCCTCTCCTCCTGCCTGCACCAGAACCAGGTCCAGCGCAAATCCCCTCTAGCTGGGGGAATCCAGGGCAACGTAGCTAAGACAGATGGAGAGATCCCAGCGGCGGTAGATGACAACAGCGAAGAAGGTGGGGAAGCCCCGGGGCTCGGCGTAGCTCCGTCCACTCAGCTGCCTGCCGTCGTGGCCGTGCTCGGCTGTGCCTTCATACTGGCTGCCTTCGTCGGGGTCTTCCTCTTGCTGCAGATGCGCTCGGGTGGCACCTCTTTGGGCTGGAGGACCAAACTGCCATCTGTGTATTCACAGACAAGGGGTTTGCGGCTGGGCTTTGGTTTTGGCTTCGGCCAAGGACAGGAGAGGAAGACACGGATATGCTACAAGGGGATCCCCACTGTGTGGGGGGATGAGGACATGATTGCCTATGAGTCTGAATCAGACAGCGAGGAAGTGGACAGTCACAGCGAGAGGACAGCTTTTATCAAAACACAGAGCTCAATTTAGCTGAACCTGCATCTGCTGTTGTCGTGTCTGACACCACGACATCAGACATGGGTGTTGTCAGAATTTGGACCTGACTGTATAGAGCTGATACATGAAGGAGAATCACACAGGTAAAGACAGAAACAAAAGACAGGC
Source organism: Istiophorus platypterus (assembly GCA_016859345.1). Lineage (NCBI taxonomy): Eukaryota > Metazoa > Chordata > Actinopteri > Istiophoriformes > Istiophoridae > Istiophorus > Istiophorus platypterus. The sequence continues at coordinate 11,914,594 of CM029121.1, forward strand.
TTTTCTGTCCCATCAGCACCCATCCAAATGCATCAAAGAGTCAATCATTTGTTCCTCATGTATTTATTGATATTTCTTAATTTATCTTTATTTGATTAATATTTTGATGTCAGATGTATTTATTATGCATTTGACTCTTCATCACAAATTTAAGATATTATTCAATTATTACGTAATTTTAATTTGTCCTTATGCATTATCATATTTTGTCCAGTTTCTTAAAGCAATTTAGTGTGCACTTCCACTGCTTAAAGCTGGGGGAGTGTTTAAGATAATAGTCAAAATCAAAGCAGCAGGGCTTCAAAGATACAGATTCCTTCATTTCCCATAATGCATCTCTGTAACAGCTTGCATGGGTGGGGTGTTCCTATATACCAGTGCTCTATCAATATGCATCTGGTCTGTCCTCAGTACAAACCCCTGGCAGTTTGTAATAAATTGGCTGAGTAACATTTTATCAGATTACTGGCAGAACGTGGGCTGGAGGTCGAGAAGTTCATTAATAGTAAGAAAACTTTAAATTGAAGATTTCTACAGTGTTGTAGGACGGCATAATAAACATCCGACGGGCTGTTTAAAACGCTGGAAACTATGGAGGATGTTGTGTTTTCAATCAGTCCACAGTGGATACTGCCACCGAAAGCACAGACATATAATATCCGATACATCAGTTAAAAAGGGTTTATTGACTTGTACCAGAGTAACACTGTTGTTGAGTGAAATTTTTTAAAAAAACAAACACTTGGCTGACCTTTGCGACATTTTTCTCCTTGGTTGCTGCTGGCAGGAATAAGATTATTTTCTCTTCATCTTCCCAACACAGCAAATATTGATTTTGGGGCTTCTCTCCTAGAACGTCTTCATCAGAGTAAAGCTTCTTCCCTTTCTATTGTGAGAGCCATACATTGAAATACAAATACATGCTTTATTTCCCATCTATAAAAGTTTAGACTTGCCGCTACACAACCTGAATCGAAAGGCCGGAATGGTTACAGTGATAAAAAATAAAGAGATCTTGTATCACTTTTTCTATGGTTATTTTCTATCCTTTTTTATTTAACTGACAATGGATGTTAATATTGTGGAGATCAATTTCACGCTGGAATAAAATGACTGTCTGTTGCACAGATTTACTGCCTGTGTCTCTACTGCCAGACTTTTCAAACTTTCGAGGTTTAATGCATCTTTAATTCGGCCCCTGACACACAAACGCCACCCAAGAGAGCAGATGGTTCATCACTTGTTCATGGCTTTATATCACTGTTGCGGACGCGCTTTCCTCACTCCGAGCGTTGAGCTCTAACAGTGTCCCAGCATTATGTCTTCTCCCTGCGATCCAGGTGCAGTGAGCACGCTGCCAAGAAGCCTTCAGGAAAACTGTCTTCTCAAGCTTAAATATGGCGTCTCCTTAAAGTTTAAATTTAAAAAAATAGGAAACAGTTTGTTAGCATGGGGTAAAACAGCGTCGGCTACTGTCACAGCTTCATTCATTAGTGGTTCTCCTCTACAGTGGTTGGTTACTGGGTTCATGAGTGAAGCTACATTCATTCTGTGGCCCATAATTAGATCTGTTGATAGAACTTGATGCACAACTCAGCGCCCCTTGGATGTGTCAGGCTTTGCATTATAAACACCGTGTGAAAGTAAATGTGTGAACTGGTTCATCTAGTCAACAAACATGGATGAGTTTGAAAGCCTTTTATCGCCTCATCCACATCTTCATCACGATTCTGAGTTTTTTGGTTTTTGTTTTGTTACATCCTTTGGTTAGTATTAATCAGCTGTCAAGTATTGTACAGTAACCACTAACCACACCTGGCAACAAGAAATATTCGATTGATTAAAGCAGCACCAGGAAATCAGCTCCCCATTAGCAGATTTCACATTCAAGTCGATGGAATACCGAGGTTCCTATCTCCTTATTCTAGCAGGTCAAAATTATTTGTGCATTTTTTGCTGAACCTGATGCTCAAAGTTAAAAGCAGACTGTCGGCTCCCCTTCCTTGACAGCATAAGAAAGGCTAAGAGACACAGTTGGCACGGGCAGAATCTGGTGTAAAATGCAGAGGCGGATTGTCCCCAGAGTGCCTCCACAGGCAGCCCCCCCCCCAACACCACGCACACATTGCAGCGATTTCTCTCAGGGGTCAGGCTTCCCTGCTTCCTCGCTTTTTTTTCTTCTTCCCCATGATTCACTTCTATGCAGTGTGAACGAATAAACACTTCTCTCCATGTTTCCTGCTCAGCGCTTTGACTGGCACCCTCCAACACCTCCACCTCAAAGAGGAGTAAACGTGTGAAAACTTGGCGCTGGTGACGATAGATAAATTAAACCCTGCTCAGGTTAACCCAGATTGACTCCTCCACAGCCCTCCATGTGGGAGGCCAGCCTCTGACAAGTGAAGCATTGAATAGTCTAAAAGGGCTGATATTTCTTACTCTTCCACACTGACAGCATCTGTAGGCTGGACTGTGCTGCACACACTGACTCAATGTTGCCCCCTACAGACACAGAATTAATCAAGCTCTTTACCTATGAGCACGAAAATACACCAGAGATTCACAAGTGCATTAAAATGGCAGAAGAAATTAATGTCAAATGACGACAAACTTTGTATTTTGCTTTTTATTCACTCCCCATCTCTTCTGTAGTTCTACTGCAGCTTTAATCAATCATGAATAAACAAATACAGAAGAGACTTTGCCAGCATATATTACCTCTGAACAAACAAACAGCGCTACAACAGATGTCACATTTAAGAAAAAAAAAAGGAAAAAGACATTTATACATAGACTCAGACACATCGAAACAACAGGAGAGCGGGTTATGACAAGGGTATTGGACAGCAGGAGAAAGTGCAATTCAAGATGCAGTGAGGTCTGGTCTGAGAAATGTTATCTGAAGCTTGTGGGAGGGGGGGGGGGCTGCAGCAAGACAGGGGACAGGATGCAGTGAACTATGGCAGGACAGACATAAGGTGTGTGTGTGTGTGGGGGGGGGGGGGCAGACCTCCAGAGGAAAAAAGAAGACGACCAGTTAAAGTGACAGGGCACAGTGTGGCTGGGTGAGATGGTAGTGCAGTACAAAGTGTGGGCTGTGAGAAATGTCCAGGCCTCAGATGACAATGTCGTCCACGGCCACCGTGGAGGCAGAGATGCACCTGAAAAGGCCGAGTGCCTGGAGACAGCGTCGGGATAAGAAGCACTGTGGATCTGAAATTTGAAGGGAATAAAAAAAAAAAGAAAAGAAAAGAAAACTACAGCTCATTTAAAGAAGCACAGTTTTTTCTGTGTTAAGGATCCCTGTGTATGGTTTAATCCAACTTATTTCTAAAGGGCCAGTTCACCCAAATTACACAGCACTTGACACTAGTGGAATGTAGCCATGCAGACAATTTCAAGGTCTTTAAAAATCCATGTCTGAATGTTTAACATTGAAAAAATACATTTCAAAAAAATCCAACAGCATCAGCTCTTTCCGCAAACTTAGTTTTCACACAGAATATTGCTGTGTCCCATACATACTAGTTAGATATACTATACACCAATCTTTATAGAATACTGTAATTCTTAGAAAACAAGAAATCAACATACTTAAGTGTTTAATACAAGTAGGAAATGATGAAGTATGAGGTGCACCCTCTAAAGACAGTCAACCAGCTACTTGAGAATAATAACGTTTTTCCCCCCAAAATCGTGTTCCTGAAGCAGTTTCCCCACAGTTCATTTTATGTGGCTGTGCACAGCTATTTAATTGTTTGTGCAATGCATTGTCGAACAATAGTTTACATCAAAAGCACGCTCAAAAATCAAGGTTTTTTTTCTACTGTATTAATTTGAGAATTTGGTCACTGTTCCCGTGTGAACATGCAGCATAGTCGAAACCTGCTTAGAATTTGTGTGAGGTAAGTATGTGGGACACTTCTCTCTAGGAAGAAAGTCGCGCCAGTGAATCTCTTAACAGGGAGGTCTACGGATTATCCAGAGTGACAGGGATGCTTTTTTCTGGAGAGACTACTTTCGGTAACATTTTTTTTGAATGAAAAGAAATGAAATTCCATTCTTCTCATCTGTATTGGAATGGAAGAAATAGTGAAAGACACAGTGCTGAAATGATAAGAAAATTAAATAAACAAAAATTTTGATAACCATTTCATCCATCGTCATGTATCACTTACCAAGAAAAAAAAAAAAAGCCAAATGTTCCCAGATTTCAGATTCTCAAACGAGGATTTGCTACGTCTTTGTTTATAAGTATGTGAAAATGTTAATTTGGGTTCTAGGAAATTGAATTTCCTGTGACCCCTTGTTCGAGACAGACACCCAAACTGATCAGTGATATATAACAGTAGTATGAATGGTCCCTGATAGTGCAGACTGTAACCTCAATATCGCCCCATGCCCCCACACAAAAACCTCAAAGGTTCACATCTACATACTCTGCAGAAAACCCTGACATAATGATCTATCTTCCATGTGGTATTTTTGAGGTATAGCACAGTAATGACGTACAGGAGCTTTGAAATGCACAGACCTTCCTTAGTTTTCTCATCAGCGAAAAGGAAGCTCAGGGAGGGGAAAAAGACAAGAGGGAAAGAAGGTCTTTGGACTATCTACAAGCAAAAACAGCAGACAGAAGGGAACAGTCATCCAATATGATTAACGACCACACGGTTATCGCGTAGCAACTTGGGGGGGGGGGGGGGGGTTCGTGGACTCAGATGTACGATAGCTTAAAGAGCTGCAGCTTGGGTCTCTTGTCGAGCTGAGATGGAGAGACCACACATTCTCATTGCTGCATTCGAGTCTGTCGAGAAAAAAAATTTAACTGCAGTCAACATTAGTTTGAAAGGTACAAAAACAAACCGCTGTTACGTGTCTTTTTCACTGCGTACATTAAAAAAAAAAAAAAAAAAAAAACAACTAAAAATCCATACACCAAATAAAGCTTTGTAAATTGCACTCTGATGTGGCACAACCACCCTCATCATTTGGGATATTTACATTCAGTAGTTCAGTCCAGGATGGAGTGAAGATAGAAAAAAGACACAAGTTCTTATAAAGCAGAACTAAATGAGATTTCCTTTTCGATTGCTGAGTAAACAGATAATGGGTCATATCTGACGAGCGATTTTCCAACAGTCCCAGTTGTGTTTGGAATGGCTGCGAGTTCACTCGGTTTCGCTGCTCTCAGAGACGTCCACAGTAACAGCTATTGCCTGCCCCCTGCTGTGCAGTCAGTCCAGTTACAGTGGACCCTTCCTCTCTGAGCTGTAGAGTTTGTGGTTCTGCTTGTCAAAACAGAGAGACCCAGGCCCCTCTTTTGCCAGTCTGTGGCCCGGTTGCAGGCCTGGTTCTTGGTCCAAGGTGTCTGCTGGGTTTTTTTATTGCCTTGTTTAGTCCGGATGGCTCTTAGCGCAGTTTGAGTTTGAAGGCAGAGATCTCCATGGGATCCAGACTGATGGTGGTATCGTTGGCCAGGGGCGAACTGGAGTGCATCAGGGTCAGGGACATAGGCTGGAGCAGCTGCAGGTCCAGGTTCTTGAACAGTCCTGATACACTCAACTGCAGAGGGTGAGAAGGGAAGGAAAGCATTAGAAAGTAAAAGTAATGGGAGCCATTAAAAATATTCCTCTCCTAGTATAAATCCTGTGTTCAAACTTTCACATAAGTATACAGGTTCTACACAACAAAATGTACTAAGCATCAACAATAAAAGTAGTCATGGCTGTTGCTAGCATTATATTATTACATTTTTGCATATAATTATTTATTATAAGTACATTATAGTTATTAACATTTAAGATGTACAGTAATGTTGTACTTGGCCAAGGAGGAACAAAATGTAATGGTTTTATATACTGTTTAGTCTGCATCATATTTGATAAAGTGAAGATACATTTAGTATGTAAATCCTAATCTGAAAACTGACTAGTAGCCATCACTGAACACTGAATGTAGTGAAGTAAAATGTGCACCTGTTCCACCTGAAAATGTGGCGTAGTAGAAGTGTAAAGCAGCAAAGAAACCAAAATATTAAAGCAAGTTTAAGCATGTGAGTAAATGTATTTTTTTACTACCCAACAAATCTGTGTTTTTCCGCAGGGGGGGTGATTTGTTTGGGGGTTTTATTGCTTTTGTTTTAGCCTGAGTGTGTGTGTGTGTGTGTGTGTGTGTGTGTGTGTGTGTGTGTGTGTGTGTGTGTGTGTTCTACTCTGACCTGTCCTTGTGTGGTGGTGCAGTTGAAGCCCAGGTTCTGAGCCTCAAGGCCACAGTCCAGCGCCAGACGGTGAAGAATCATGGCTGTGTATGGAGACGGAGAGTGAGGGTCCTGCTGCTCAGACACACACAAAGACACACAAAAGTTTCAAAGCCAACACATAAAATACCAAAAGTAAAAAGTAAACATATGTACTGTTACTTCTGTCTCGTCACCTGGCTCTGGATGCTGCGCAGGTTCAGCAGGTGGAAGTCACAGGGGAGGATGGACTTGAGAGGGGCGAAGGTCTGCAGAGGAGGGATGCCCCGTCTTTTGGGTAGGATGGGCAGCACCAAGACCTCGTGGTTCAGGATTGCATTGGTCATGTGACTGAGTATAGACGGGAAGCTGGTTGTTGCACTGTCCGTCATCTGGACGAGGGCAGAGATAGATTAAAAGAATAAAAGATTGATGGTTAGGCATAAATATTAGTGACATCAGTGACTGTAGATGCTCTAGAGTTATTCATACCTTGCTACAACATGAGGAATAGGCTCTGATCAGTTTGTAAGGGTGGGAGGTATATTTTAATTCTAGTCCACACACAATACTAATCACTCTATATTGGGTTTGCTACAGCAAATCACTATGATGTCAAATTTTAAATTAAGACTATTTTAACCATGTTTGATGTTGGCCAGAGCAACTTCATCCCAAGCAGCAGCAGCAGCAGTTTTATCAAAGCTGGATAATAAAATGCAACCACTGCCTTCCTTTCCCTGCCAAAGTGTCTGCATTTACTTAATAAATTATATAGTTTCTTACTTTAAGTGGTGCTGTCGTGAAGACAGGCCACTTTGGCTACAGCTATGAGGTGGACAGAAGGAAAAAAAAAAAATAGGAACTGGAGCTACAGTGCAGACTATGATGCAGGATAACAAGCATCCTCTCTGTTGCCACAGCAACATTACCTCTTGAACTCCATCAGTCAAGAATTTGGAGAGGAAAGAATGAAACAAGGAGGAGAATTTGGCAAAGAAGCCATCATGCTGAAAGTAATGAGGTGGAAAAAAGAGGAGAGAATGAAAACAAAATTAGAGAGTGGAGAGGATAACGAAAAGACAGATGGGGTGGTTAATGGGTAGTGGAAAAAAAACGAAGAAAGGTGTTAATGAACACAGAATGAAGGACAAAACACTGGTTCGTTCAACAAGCTTGCTCAAAGAGAGAGTGTCATTCAGCAACACAAATGTGATGGCCTGTAATTTCAAGAATGTTTTCCAAGCTTCATTACCTACGGCCAATGATATCTACCGACCTTGTTGCCTGTGGATCTCCTCTCCAGCAGCAGTCGGAAGCGGTTGGCTGTCTTCTTGTTGTCCTTCAGACCCTGGCCCAGTCCACGGTTATCATCCTGCATCAACCGCCTGTCCATAATCACTTCGAGCTGGCCTGAGGGACAAGGAAGAGGAGGAGGAGGAGGAGGAGCAGTAGGGAAAGGGATACACAACCCCTGTATTAAACTTTCAAAAATGCATTGATGAAGACAAACACTTTGAGCTAGCCGACATTTGCAAACAGCCCCATTATTCACATAACCATGATAAACAGATTAGCTCTGTACACAAACTTGAGGATATGAACTGCTCTGCTCTCTGAAAACCTCTTGAGGGAGAAGAGGGAGAGATAATTGCTTCAATAACTATTCCACAAAAGGCTTGAGACGGTTAAAGAAAAAGTGCATTTCAAATATAACGTTATAGAATAAAAATAAATAAAAATTTAAATGAATAAAAATGACATAAAATAAAATGCAATAAGATACAGACCATTCTCCAGGCTGCTGACACCCAGAGACTGAGCTGTGTGCAGTGTGAGGCGGTGATGGCTGTCCTGGATGTACGCCTGGCTTGGCATGGGATAGAAGTTAGCCTGCAAAGGAAGCTTTAGGTAGCGGCGACGAGGCTGCATCTATAGGTGGAGATCAAGCACAGACAACCACAGAACTTGTCAAACTAATATGTATAGTGTATGTCGTTTTATTGTGACAGTATATAAAGTAATTTCAGTTATTTCTCTCTCTTGGCCTGAGTGGGACTGACTTGGAAGCCATTGAGATCTGTGTAGAAGGCGTCTCCACTCTGGATGTCGGTGACCAGCCGCATTGCCAGCTCCTTATTGGTCTGATCTCTGATGTCCACCATGGTGGTGATGTCTATAGACAACCCATCCACCCCTGAAAATAGAAAACGAAACTATTCAAAACTAAACTCTGGCCAAAGAGGGAGGTAAATGGAAATGTGATCCGGAACTTTGGGCCAAATACTACTTAAAATAACATTAGCCTGCTCAAAGGAAGCAATACTGTCAGCTGACAGGGAAAAAAGTACCTAATTGAAATATAAATTGTCATTTGTTAAACTTGTTGGCCCTAATTTGATTGTACCATCTGGTGCCTTCAACTAAAGTTTCAGCAAAGGCCATTTGAAGCCACATTGAAATTTTATGTGTTTATTACCTGGCACATTGTGGATGCGAACGGTCTGCTGAAAATGCTGGTAGTGTGCCACCACCTCCGAGAAGAGAGGCCCCTCCACGACGCGCACCACAGGTGGCTCTTTCTGATTGTAGGGCTGAAAGCAGGGGGAGAGAAAGCGGAGTTGTGAGCAGACTGAGTGCTAAAAATGGGAGCGAAAGAATGATGGAGGGAGGAGTAAAGGAGCACACCCAACAGTAATGAGGTAAAGTAAGGCAACTTATCCCCTGCACTCCTATGTATTGTGTAGTCTATTAAAAAAAAAATAATATATATATATATATATATATATATATATATAGATATATCTATATCTATATATCTATATATATATATATATCTATATATATATACACACACATATGAAAAAAAAGAAAAGATGAAGCAGCACTGCCTTCCTGCTGAAAGCTTCCCAGTATGATAAAATCACCCAATACATGGGGGAGACTTTATCAAAGCTATCTGCAAGGTGAGTAAACATCTGAGATACAACAACTGAGAAAATACCTTTGCTTTTCCATCAGGTAGGAAGAGGTAAGCCCCACTTTTGTCTTTAGAGGGACGAGTGCCATAGACCATGAACTGCATCTGAACTTTAACTTCCTGAGGATCATCCTTGCGCTTGATACTCTGCAGATGAAAAAGCCACAAAGAACAGAGAGCACAGAATTGAAAACAGAACTGGAAAATAGATGAAAGGATATTTGAGTAGCAACAAGACACGCAATGTTCACTTTGATCAGTCAGCTTGGGCTTATTGGGAAATAAAACTCGTGGCTTCTTCCTCCAAAAGATCAAAGTTAAAACACAAGAGAAAACCCTCAATTCAGATGTAAGGTCTACAAAAGTAAGAGCAGATAAAAAACAAACCTCAAGCAGGCCGGTGGTTCCAGAGAAGCCAAGTGTGAGAGACTGACTGCTAATGTAGAACGTCTCAGGGTCGGACTGCTGAGAGCGGACAGGAAGCGGGTCCGCAGCTCGGGCGGCAGCGCCCCGTCCAGACAGCCTGAGCAGGGTGTCGGAGCGGAGCGTCATGGGTGAGTCCGGAGAGTCATAAACATGGAAAACAGCCAGACCCAGAGGTGGCAGACGCACCATGAATGTTGCCTGGGCAAAGGGAGGACGGATGGTTGGATATGTATAAATTACAGCGGTCACATGCACCAATGTTTAAATAGATAGAAAAAGCTTGTGTTTTTCATTAATTTTCCTTTTTAATCGGAACAGGAAGTACTGACCACAAGGCATTCATTAAGAGTTAAAAGCATTAGCCAGCCTTTGACTTGTTGTCAAGAGGAGCTGTCAGTCAAACCACCAACATTACAACTCTCTACTGCAAGAGATATGGCCACCCTGATTCTACTGGTCAACATTTTAGAAACTTTTTTAACATATGCAGTTAGTGCTCCCTATGATGTTTTTGACCCAACTGTTAAAACTAATCGGTGCAGCTTCATGTACTCATGTACATCATATCTGCAACAAGAAGTAACTTTTTAGGCCTCAAGTCTGTATTCTTTTTCCATCTTAAGCACATACTGTAACTTAATGACTTTGTATTAGGATGTGGGCGCTGTCAAAATGCTTTTGTGAGCACAGCAGTACTTTGGCTGAATAGATACAGTGTAGACACTGATGGAGGACTGCTGCAGACACTGCTGCTATGCAAGCGATATGCCAGTTTCACACAGCGGAAACCTGCAGTGCCTAATGAATTTAGTATCTTACCTCAAATACCTCTGCACTCATCTGACTAGCAGAGCTCCACTGAGCACTCAGCTGCACCGGGAGGGTCTGTCCATCCTCAGTAAGCACCCGCACCCTGACTGTGTTTACCAACGCTGTTACCACACACAGTCGCTCCTGCTCGATAGGGTTGAACAGGACCAGGTACCTGGCAGAGAGAAGGAAAAAGCAATCATGAGCAGGGGATGGCAGAGGAGTGGCAGAAGGAGGAGGCAGTGGAGATGAAAGATGCGAGGGGATGCAGATAATACCTCGGTCCTGCTGGGTCCAGCTCAATTAGAGTGCGCTGAGGCAGAGAGTCTTGAGTAGCACGCCTATCATCCTACAGAAGAAAAATATAACCCAGGAAACTTAATATGCACACAACAATACACACACACACACACACACACACACACACACACACACACACACACACACACACACACACACACACACAACAAGGCACAAATAAGCAGGTTTCTGTTTCTTCCTACCGTCTCCAGGAAGGGCTCTGTCTGGTAAAAGCGATAAAACTCTTTGTTCTTCATCACCAGGAAATGAGCAGCATTGATGATTACTCTCTTAAGACCGATGAGTGAACGGAGTAATCTAGAGAGGGGGAGGAAGAATGGTAATAGCTTACTGCAGCAGTCAGGGCAAACGTCTTTTCTGTACATTTGCTTCAAAATATTAAAGGGGAAAGTATAAAATAGCCACAGAAACAGGATTAAAAAGGGGATACAGCATTTCCCACTTAATGTAAATTCAATTTTTGAAGAATTGAACTTGTGCAATCCATACTGTAATTCCTCTCCAAACCCCTGGTTCTTACTTGGTGCCGTAGTCAATGACAACATTCTCCTTCGCTGTGCCAGTGATGGCGTCATGATGCTGGAAGAGGCTAACAGACCGCCTCGCATCGACAAGCAGGGCATAATCTGTGACCGGGTAGCGTCCTTCCATACCTGCATGTCGAGCAATCCCAACCGCCAGGCTGTAAAGGATCTCTGCCCCCCTGAAAGACATTTACGGTTATCACCTAGAAGACCTTTAAGGTAGGTTGTGGAAGCTTTATTTAGTCAGCTAAAGGTGTATTAACATTAGTAAGCATTTTAAGACAACAGTATTTTGAAAATTTACCTTTGTACATTTGTATTTCTCAACCTAGAGTTTATACACACTCTACACTGCGTTATTTGCTATATTTCAGAAAATATGGTTCCCAAATTCATTTGAAAAGCTCATATGGATACACTTGTTTGTTAATGTAATTCACAAGCATTTTAAGGTTTTACTTACTTTTGAAAAGAAACAGGATAAATTGGACAGAGATGAAATTAAATGTCCAATCAATGAGTTTATGACAATATGAAATAAAGGTATGTTCACATACCTAAATCAAAAGTTTGGCATACAAACACATTGTGTTCCTTTTTCTAAATATAGGCCTGTTTTTCCAATGTGTTCAGAAAAATTACATATATGAAAGAATACAAATATTTATTAATTTAAAAAAAACTTAAAACTTAAAACTTAAACAGCATCAAAACAATATTAACTTTGAGTTAGGTGTCGTTTTGTGTTAGTTCATGTATTAAAAGTCTATCCTTTTGAGATTGTTAGCAGATTCCTTTGTTTTGATTCAGGTTCAAGCATGTGACTTAACCTTAGATGCCACAACTACATCTTGTTTGCAAGGCAAAATAAGCAAAAAAAATGTCCTTTGCAGAACTGATTCAGAGTAACACTAGCAGTATTATTAGTGCACCACAGGTTGTGGGTGTCAGTTATTAGCAATGTGCTACTTATCGACCCCACCTGAGGTGTGACTCAATCACACGGTCCAGGCTCTTATAAAACGGCCGAGAGGTGAAATAGCCAGTCCAGTAGTGGTCTTCACGGTCAGCGTAGGCAAAGAAATCTCCACTTAGCACTGGGAAGTCTGCAGGTCTGGATCCCTGGGCCACTCCATTTGCTTTGTATACAGCACTGAAGTAGTCTGAGAGAGTCCCAAACTGAGCCTGGAGACAGATGACAGGTCGGGGGGGGGGGGACTGAACTCAAACACTGTGCAACAGTAAAAATAAAAAGCTCTCATTATTATGCAAGAGTCTTTCATCTTACATGACATCTTCTGAACCAAACATGGAGTCATGACAGATTCTTTGTTCTGTCAATAAGTTACATATACATATGCATGATTCATTACACAAGAAAAGTTGAACACTGAGATATTTGGAACACCACACACGGAGATGCATGAAAACAATCCCCCAACAAATGAATAAATAAATAATAACATTTAGTAACTCTATTTGTCACAGTTGACAAATAATTTTTCCACCTGTACATGCATCTCTGGATGCGAATTCATGTAGTCAAACAGCTTCTGGTAGTTGATGTACTGCTGATCCCACTCCAGAGCCTTGTCATAGCGGAAGTCATCGCCCAGCGGGACAAGAAGCACCTTACTGCGGTAGAGTTTGGACTTTTTGCGATACTGATCCAGGAGCAGGTGTGCCCTAATTGAGACAGAGGTAAAGCACATATTTCTTGATACCCAGCCTATCCAACTTCGCAAACGCCAATTTACAAGAAAATCACTATGACCTTGGAAGGAGGCGTTTCAAATTAGCCCTGGGATGTTTCTCCATTAGCCACTGAGATATATGCTATGGTAAAGTCTTTAGGTTTTTTGAAAGCTGCTTAATGTGACTGAAATTCCATCTGTGGTCTTTGTCTGTCTCCAGCCGTTCATCCAGGCTCTTTGGCTGTTGTCACTGGCGCAAGTTCAATTTCAGTTTATTTGTAGGGGAGCAGGAATTTCAACAGTTGTGACCAAACCGCTGTGCATGCATGGATGGATTGGCAACTGGAGCCAAATTTTACATAAACATGTAACGAATAAAAACGTTCTCGTAAGGATTAATTAAGTTTGGACATTTTACATTTAAAAATTAAACTTGTTGCTCTATTGTGTACAAACAGACATTGTTTCTAAATGAATTCAGGCATATCTTTTGCATTTCTTATTTCAGCCAACTTATAAATATATTGTTTTCTCAATTAACTGATTCATTGTTTGGTCTATACAACTAAAACAATCATCATTTCCTGAAGTCCCACCTGACATTTTCAACTGCTTTTTCATGTAATTTCTCTGTCACACATGACAAAGAAAAGTACCAATTCCTTGCCTCTGAGAGGCTTGAAAAAGAAAATAACTGGTGTTTTTTCTTTTTTTTTTAACAAAAAGTGCCTAAAATATATAACCAATCATCAAATGGTTGCCAATTAGGTTTCTGATTGTAAAATTGTTGATTAACTGACTGCTTTCAGCTTTAATATACACCAATAACAACTTATTTGCAAAAGGAAAATTATGGCTGCTATAACTGCCCCTAGACTGCTCACAGACATCCTAAAACTTGTAAGGATAAGACTCAGAGTAGCAGCTTCCAGCCTAAACCTTCGCAAAGTAAGGATAACTAACCCCTACATGCCTTACCTCTCTGCTACATTGGCCTCTACCACAGTTTTCGGTGGCACCTTCCAGGGACAGTTTATACGACCGCCTGGTAACCTCTTGAAGTCAAACTGGCAGCAGATTTTGGGATCAGGTCCACAGGTATGAGGTACATCGTAGCTGTAGAACGGCATCATGTGACAAAAAATGTCTGTGCTTGATCCAGTGTCTGTCAAAGTAGTAAAGTAAGAAAAAAAAAAAAAACTGGCTTGAGAGACATTCACTGTTGCGCCTAGTCTTAAAACACCAAAATGAAATACCCTGATATGGAATTATCTGCTCTGTGTAAGGGTGCTATTAATGATCATAGACACACCAGTACCCATGAAAATGTCGGCAATTTAAGCTTACACCAACGGCCGTTACTGGGGACTCTGACAAGTTATTGTGGATAAAGCAGCAAATGGATAATATCTAACATTTGAAGATTTTTCCATTAAGGACAAATGAAAAGCAAATCTTCAGCAGACATCACATTCATTAAGGAACAATACTGAAAATAGCTCCTCTGAAGCTATTACGCATTGGTTGTCCTTGCAAAATTTCCCTCGCTTTAAAAGGTCATGGCAAGTGGCATGAGTCATTCTGTGAGGAGCTCAACAAAACTGAGTAGATGAATCACATGACCTTGAAAGCTCTGCTCAACTCACCCCAGGCCTGCCTCCACATAAACTCCAGGCTGCGGGTTGAGGCAAAGTGCTTTTTGATGGAGTAGTGGACCCTCTGAATGAGCATGCTGGTCAAGTTGGCCCTCTTTAGCAGGTAGGGCATAGTAGCGCTATGACCAAAAGGGTCTACCGCCCACCCACTGCGAGGAGTTACACCTATGACAGTGAGGAAGAAGCAAGTATTTCAGCTCTACATTTAAAGAAAAAAGCAAGGAATGCATCTTTCAGCAAGTTATTCGCCTCAGTGGCAAGCACTGAAGGTATTTTATCACCCACTGAGTCAGAAGATACACCTGCTGCATGCAGGATGACAAGCTCAGATCTCAGTGTCACGTACCAGGTAGAGCAGGAATATTTTAAGTCTAGACTTAAATGTAGTGAATAGAGCTGGAGTGAGGGCAAAATATCTAAAATTTCACAGACAGAAAGAAGCTTCTTAAACGCTAAAGAATCACTATCATAAATGTAAATGAAGGAGAATCATTTTTGATGGATGAGGTACCTAGATTTCTCTCCAGCCACTGATGTCCTTCAATGAGCTGGTCTATCATGGCAAAGTAGTGAACGTTGGCTTCATCCGTCATCACCCAGCCTCCTGTCACAATCTCTAGCTGCCCTCCAAGGATCAGTCTGTTGAGGAGAGAGGATTAAGAAAGCTAGGTGAGGATAATCCAGCCCTTGAGAGGGAGAGTCACATTAACCAGATAATAGGCTATTTTTAGAGCACCCATAGTCTGCCATTAGATACTGTGCAACGAGTAAAACACTGCACTTTAAGGGCCAGCAGGCATCAAAGAAATTTCAACTAATTCTCATATTGTGGAGAGTAAATGACTGTGTGCTTCACTAAGCTGTGACTCACTTGCGCACGGCCTCCTGTTTGTGAATGTCTGCAGTCTCCCACCACTTGGAGAAGAACGAAATCTCAGACCAAATGAACTTCCTGCGAGAATCCTCAGCCAACTTGACCACCATGTTGTTTAAAATATGCTGAGTCTGGTCTGTGAAGTACTTGTCAAAAGTTTTGATCCAACCTAACAAGACAAGAAGAAAAATCTGAAAAAAAAAAAAAAATCTGCACAAAAGTTGGCAAACAGACTGTACTCTAAAAATGGGAGTATCTGACATAACCCCCACCCCTCTTCATCTCACTGGCTGATATAAAGACAAGAAGACAGGGCAGGAGATGAAATTCAACACTGTGGAAAAAGTGCTGCAACAGATCAAAAATAAAACTCATATTTTATTCAAGTAGAGTTGTTCCCGTCAGAAAGCTATTTAGCAGAGTGGTTTCAAACCAAGTGACTAAAAAGCGATTTCTATGCACTTTTATTGTGCAACACTGTTGAGTTCTTCAGCCTATACATGTCCAGCCAAATACTTACCTTAGCACATATTAGAGGCTGATCTATTTTAGAGATATTCGTTTATTTTAGAGATCAAAGCTCCGCATCATTCTGGATTAAAACAGAATCCTTATCAGTGTGTTTCAGAGGGTGATAAACTAGTAAACTAGTAAAGTTAACCAGAGCTTGAAGTCAGCTGTGGGGGACAGGACTATTTACTGCAGCCTTTTTAACGTTATGTTACTCATTGTTTGACTTGCTCACCTGTATTTGACTGACACGCTTATAATCCCTTCTATGCATTTAGGAAAATGAGCCTTTACCTACAAAACCTGCTTTCAACTGTCCTCAGCCTGAGCTGACAATATGACTTCTGGTTACAAAACCTTACTATCGTATAGAAACACTGGAAACAGCCTGTCAACATATCAATATCTGTTAAGTAAGCTGATAAACAAGTTTAATGGAAATGTCAGTCTAAAATAAAAACTGAGCCAACTCAAGCTGAAAATAGCTACATTTTTCCAATGCCAGTATCTTTCTAATTCCATTGTTTTTGGCTAAGCCGCCAATCATGTCAGTATTATGCTAGCTATTGAGTACGAATAATTCTAATTTTTAATTATTTCTATGCCCCTATCACTAGCGTCCACACTAGGTAAGGTGTCACAGTAGCTGGGTTGTCTCTGTCTTTACAAACAAGACACTATTTTTAACCTCTTGGGAAAAAAATGTTAAAAACCCTCCTAGGCTGTGTCTCTAGAGACATTTCGAAAAGAAAGACTCTCAAACTGGAACTGAGACATGTTCAACATTCAAAAAAAGTTGCACTGTGTGTGCAACTCCCTTACACCTCACCTGGATCATTGTGGGAGTGAGGGACCACAAACACTTGGAGTGGTTCATTGTCCCACTCGTCAGGCTCATAAGTAATGTCAAAGCCCTGTTTCCATACACCTCCATCAGGGTTGTCAAACTTCAGGAGTGAGTACACATCCAGCATCTAAAATGATAAAAAAAAAACCATCATTTGCTCACTAGTAAGAGCCCAGAAAGAACCTTACAGTAACATCTGCATTATAGCAACATCATATATGTTTTCGGCCACTTAACATTTCATCTGAGGTAAAAACTGGGAGCATAGGTCACACACCTGAACGTCTGCTTGAGCGTGGCTGCCTCCAGGAACCTGGCAATCCTGGGGTTTGACAGCAAGGAAAGTGGGGCGACCATCGAATGGTAGGACCCAGGAGCCATTGGCACTTCTGAATGGCAGGTGGCCACTGGGAGACACAGCTCCTGTGTCTGTGAGCTCCATCACAGAGTCCTTTATGTGACTGATGATTTGATGGTTTTCCTCCAGGAGCTGCTCCAGCTGCTCTATCCGGTTTTGCAGAACTGAGATTTGGCTCTAAAACCCATGAAAAATAATAAATCACAAAGATTTATAACATCATAAAACATCTGCTTATCATTTCTTCATCTGGGTTACATTGAAAAAAGTTTAGTTTGAGACTTTAAATTAGCCATTCTCTCGGTCTCTCAATCTCTATAGTAAGATAAGTGCATAATTAGATGTGAATATTCACATTTGAACATTCGAAAAATCCTGAATAATATAAACATCAGCAAGTGGGTCTTGGAGAAGTGTTTGTGTCTGTTTTGATGCAGCTCCTAGTGTGTCACAACAAAACTTGCAAAAAGAAGTGCTACAAACTTAACTGCAGAAAGGGGTTTTCAAACAATATATGCACCACTACCACAGCAATTATTCTTACCCGTGGAAAGTTCCCCCCATTCTGTCGCCTTGCAGGGTCATGTTGGACTCGATCCAACATCAGATAGAGTGAGAATACAGCCACACAGAATATGGCCCCTCCACACACTGTCACCTGTTTCCTCAGCTTCATCCTCCTCTGGAGCGGTCTTCTTTCCGGGGGTTAAATTTGAAAAATGACCTTGACAGTTTTTTGTTTTTTTTTTCCAGCAAAGAGGGGGGAAAAAAGTCTTTTAAAACTGGAATGCAATCCCTCAACGTGCAAGAAAAAATTGATGGAAAGCAACCAGCAGCACCAGTATTAATAGTTCAGTTCCACTCCTGCAATGCCACCAGCCTCCACTCACCATACTGGCAACCACAGTGAGGGGGACTACAGCAGTGGGAGCAGTGGACAAGGATACTAAATCAGCAATAGCTGGCGAAAAGTCTGTCAGCTTTGGCCGAACCACAGCCACCGGTGGACTCCTTCAAAGTAGCCCTTGTGCTCAACCATCCAAGCCGATGAGATTGCAGGAAAAGGGAAAAAAAAAAAAAAAAAAACAAGCGCTTCACAGAATGGGGCATAAACAGGGAACCTTGTGTCCCTGCAGCATGATGTGTGTCACTGTGGGCCTGATCTCCTGGTCCAGTCCCCACTCCCACAGCAGCCACTAATCCTCCAGTAGATCCCAAGTCCCCTTTTGCTCAGTTGGCCATCAGTGCCATAACAGTTTACACACTATGCTGTGGCAGTGCACAGAAATTGTCGGAGAAAAAGACCAACTTGGCTCAGAGAAGCAGCTTTTTTTAATCAAGTCTCAACTCTGCCCAAAGCAGCTCCAGGAATTAAAATGAGACAAATGTCATTCTTCTCTCAGTAGCACAGTAATTGCATATCTACTGTGGCAGCATGGGTAGTGCGTCTGTCCTTGATCACAAGCACCAAGTTGAAAACACATCAGAGGGTCTTCTTCAGCTGTTAGAAAAATCTTAGATTAATGGAGCATGCAAAAATACATATTAGGCTGCCTTTTAAAGAGAAGGACTGTCACTGACAAGAAGCACAAGCGAAGGGGGCTGTAGGTGAGAATGAGACACTTTTTTTTTCTTTAATCTGACAAGTGTGGGGGGGGGGTCAAGCTCAGCAGATTGGCCTGTGTTTCTTCGCAGCACTAATAGGTGTTCGTGTTTCCCTCTATGTGCAAATCCAGCACAATCATAATCCGCTCACTTCTCAGGCTTGGACTACCCTCAGCATTACCCCAAGGGAGCTGGGATAATAACCTGGCCGTTACGTTTGCTTTGACTGAGTGAAAAGTGGCTCCAGGGTCAACAGGAAGACGGTGGTTTCTTAGACCATCTCGGCCAGATGAAGAATATTTCAGCCACTACAGGCTTTTTGTCAGATGAGCTGCCCGACAGAGCAAACTGATGACTACATCCATGCACTCACGTGATGGCATGTTAGCATCGAGGGAGACAGCCTGACATATTCACGATTCTTTACGTGAACTCTTAAATTCCCCTGAACAACACACCTGGGGTTGCTGACCGGGGGGGCGACACCTGTGTTGAGGTTTAACTTGAATGACTTTTATTCAGCTACCGCTGGGCAGCCTGCCGGGCAACACTGCGCCGCTGCAAACTTAAGAGCACTAAAATACCCGCATTTAGACTTTAGCCTATGTAAGCTCTCGTAAACGCGACGGCTAATTGACGAACCTAGCTGGCTATCCCATTAGCCACATTAAAAGGACGGTGTAAAACTTTAACTACCTCATCTGCTGTGACATTAACTACACATCGCCGATACGCTGCTAAGCAAGCTAGCGCTAGCTACCAGATGTACCAGTTAACACATCAACCCGGCTGGTTTCGTGAGCTAGATTCAAGGCTCAGATGCTAGTTAGTAGACGGCGGAGTGAGGTTTTGTCGTCCGCAGATGAATGTAGGTTCATCTGAACAGCGATCGCAGCTGTCTGTCTGCAAAAAGCCTGCGCTGCGCGTCAGGTCCGTGTCCAACGTTACAGGCGATAGCAAGTATTGGCTTGATAACATTAAGACAATACGTGGCTGATATTCCTGGCTTACCGAATACTTCCCATCTGAAGCTCGGCTAACATTCGTGCACGACCTTGGGACCCTGTCTCCATGTGTATAAAATGAAAAAAAAAAAAAGGGACGTTACCCATTAAAAGAGAAAATCCGAGAGAGAGCAACGCGCAGCGCCGTGTGCGCCTCCGGCTCCGGGCTGACAGGTTTACCGACCGAACCAGCAGCTAGCCTAGCAGCTAGCACCGCCGAGCTCCCGCAAAGGCTCATGGGAAGAGGGGAGCTGCGCATCAGTCGACGATTGGCCGACGGCTCCGGCAGGTTTTTAAATAAATGCACCAACCTTTCGTCTCCGTACTATTAAACGCTGTGGGCATATGTGGATGTTTGCGACACAGCATGGGTCTATAAGTGACTGGGTCTATAAGTGACTGGGTCTATAAGTGACTGGGTTTATAAGTGACTGGGTTTATAAGTGACTGGGTTTATAAGTGACTGGACGATTATTGCACGGATATGACGACGGGGCGGCCTCGGTCAGCGAGAGAACTGAGCAATTAAACGGATTAAATTATATATAGATTATCCTGGAGAAACAGTAACTTGTGGCTGGAAAGACAGACTGCGAAATTTTCTTTACTGATAAAAACATTATACGTGGATGGCTGATGTTGTTTTCCAGTGCAGGATTAAGTGTTTATGGGCAAAAGGAATAACGTAGTGACGGTTGTTTGTTAAGTTGATGACTTGGGAGATGACAAAACACATGTCCTAGTAATGCATGTTTACTCTCCTTTTTTGTGTGTATCTGACCCACAAAGAATAATGAAAAATGAAAGCCATACAAGGATGACTTGATTTGAAATAAAGAAATTTTGTGAGTGTAGCTGCCCCAAAGAACTGACTTATACAAGCCATGTTAACAAGTCTAAATTTTCCCCAAAAAACAAAAACAACTGATACCCAAAAGTCTGGAAGTGGGATGTTGGAATAGAAATTACTCATATACCTTTCATAAAAGGAGTTGTCTTATCAATGTTTTTATGTTTGGAGTGTGTAGGAGACTGAGGAATCCAGAAAGAAGAGATCTCTTCTCAGGTGTAGGACTGTGCAATTTTTATGTAGCAGCTAAGGAGAGGGACTACTGTAACCCCTGGACAGAAGAAACTCATAACTTTTCATGGCATCAACAAAACCATTTAAAATGTTGTGTACAACTGAGGTGATTCACTTGTTATTACCAGGATTAAAAAAATGTTGTACCAAAAAATACAACAGTAAAGACAGATTCCTGTTCTGAAAGCATGATCTTTCACATAATGAAGTTGTGACAAAGAAGAAAATGTTTACACAGCTGCTTTCCATTTTGATTGCAGACTGTGGCTCTTCTCTTTGGGTCCCTGGTGTTGTCACTGAGCCTTGTGGATCTCCTGTGGATCTATTATGTATCAGGTCTCACAGCAAGCCCAGCCTTCAGGAGATATGTTCCAATTGTCCATGCTGGATATTCTTCTAAAGGCACAAAGCTGCCATGGTAATGTGAGAGTCTTAACAGGTGAACCTGAGCACTACGCCCAAGGGGGAAAAAAGCACCCAATCACCACGGCAACAGAGGACACACAACAATTGTGCTTTGCCATCCTGGTAAAGGAGATTCCCCAAACAACTGATGTTTGAGGACACACTTCAGTGCTGGCAAAAAAGTGATAGAATTGGGTATATAATATATTATACACCCTATACTAATTTAGTTTTTTACCTTTGCCCCAAGGAGTGATAGAAATGAAGCATTTTTGATTTGTTATCATGCAATGAATGATAATGGTTTCTACCCCTGAGCAAACCAAGGTAAATGTCTTTGGATTATATCTGGAAATTTGGAAAATGTAGTAACCCAAAGATGAGCTTACATTCTACAGATACAGAGAAGTCCGAGATGGTGGGTAATCTAGGGTTAATTGTCATATTTTTGTGTTGTTTTTAAATGCAACTGTTCAGACAAGCAATTCAATCTAATTTAAATAAATGAGTTGAATTAGTATTTTTCAGCCTAGAAATTATTCCTGGTTGTATGCAAAACTCTTTGAGGCAGCATTTTTAACAATGTGCCAAGCCTCCCGTGAAAAAAGGTTTGTTTCACAGCAGACTCTTTGACGCTGCCGAAATAGGAAAAGCTCAGGTGTTACTAAAAACATTAACAATGATTCCCTCACTGTCCCAGTGAGCCATGACAGCATGACAGTGTGCCAGCAAGCACAATACCAGGACCCTATAACTGAAGAAGCTAAATGTAATTCAACCATCATTAATTTTATTTTATAAACTTGTGCTTTTCCTGCTGTGACATGTCACAGAAGATATATAAACAGTTAAATGAAAAATGCCACGTGCAAAAACCTTATATCCCATAGGTTTATTGATGTTTAGTTAAATGTTTCTTTGGCAAGTTGAGGAATTTTACCTCCCAAGCTCAAACACTGGCTACAGCTCCACTGTGATATGTGTTTCTATATTTTTCTTTCACAAACAAAGGACATACTCAAAAGATTTGCTCATAAAATGTTTTGCAGAGGTTTAAACCATCCATCACTAGGTTCGTCAGCCACGTGCGACATTAAAGCATGTCTCACATCTGGAAGCACGAGAACCTTTATATGCAGAACCCCGCTTCTTTTATTGCATGAGAACCTCGATAGAGATCCTCCGTGTCTGTGTGAACACAAGAGCTCACAATGAAAATCTAACCAAATAAAGCAGAGACGGAGCGAGACGAGCGCCTCCGCTCTCTTCCTTTTACGGTAATGGAGCGTGAGGGAAGGGGGCGGGGACGGTACGTAAGCGTCCCCGACGTGCTCCGGAAACCCGGAAGCGTCGCAAAATACAACATGCTCGGCTGAAGAGAGCGGTGTTTGTGGCCAAGTGGAGGGAAATTAAACTACCTGCTCCCCGATCCGAGTCCCGCCGTGTGCCGCGTGTAGCACCCAGAAGATGAGCGCGGTTGAAAAAGATAAGGTGAGGTGGCAACAGTTAGCTGCTCTGCCGTTTTTAGCTTAGAGGGGTTTCGTCCAGGCGCGTTTGCTCGAAAGCGTTTTTTTCCCGTCATGCCGATTCCTTGTGGCCAACTTCTCTTTGACCCAGGACCCCGCGGCCCTGAGGGAGGAGGGAAACGCGCTTTTCAAGGCAGGAGACGTGCGGGGAGCCGAGGGCTGTTACACCGAAGCACTAAAGCTGAGCGAGAGCCCAGCGGACAGCGCCGTCCTGTACCGCAACCGCTGCGCCTGCCACCTCAGGCTGGAGGAATACGCCATGGCGGAGGCCGATGCCTCCAAAGGTGGGACAGATCCCCGCAGCGGAGAGTTTCCAGACTTCTGAGTAAAAAACACACGTTTTTCATGACGGCCCACGGGAAATTTTGAGGTTAAAGTGATGGGGAAAGTGCACCTAAGCACACAATAAAGTCTACTTTTACCTGCTTTGCAGTCTGTTGAATCAGATGGTTTCACTGTTTATTGCCAAGTTTTTGGACATGCTCTGGCGCAGTTACTTATCCCCAGACCCTGATCCTGAATTGGTTAGTATTGGCTTTAAATGCCAGAGTGGAAAATTAGAAAAGCTAATCTTAAAGAGGGCGTTTGCAAATGTGATACTCAGAGATGCTCATGATTATACAGGCACAAGTGTATACAGTTATATTGCAAGACACTTTATTATAAATATATTATAAATATACCCACAAAACCTTTCTGTCTTCTATCGAAGAAACTATTTACAGCTACTATATGTTTGTAGTAAAGAGATAACACATCTTACTACAGTTCTGGGTATTGTTTCATGAACTGTCCAAATTAAGTGGATGAGGATTTATCAGTGTAGACAATAATGTCATGTCTGTCACTCTTTTCAGCTCTTGATACTAACCCTGGTGATGTGAAAGCCAGATTCCGGAGAGCTCAGGCTTTTCAGAAACTTGGTCGACTTGACCAGGCCTTCCTGGATGCTCAGAGATGTGCTCAGCTGGAGCCCAAAAACAAAGCTTTCCAGGATCTGCTCAGACAGCTAGGAGCGCAGATCCATCAGAAGGTGATGTTTTGTTTTGTTTTTTTAAAAAGAGAATGAAGGACCATGGGGCTCTTGTATTTGAAACTCAACCCTGGAGGAACAGTTGTTAATTAGGTTTATTTCTCTTTATCCTGTAGTCAGCCCAAGTAAACTCCACAGATGCACGTGTGCAGCAGATGTTCTCCCTCCTCTTAGATTCCAATGCAAAAGACTCTGATCGACAAAAAGTAAGAATGGCAGAGTCCTAATGAATTTCTGTTATTCCTTCTTTGTGTTTTTTATTTTTCTTCTCTTATCTTGATCCATCTGTAAAGCTGTTACACCAGAATAAAGTGGTTCATTAATCAATTTCAGGCTGCTCAGAATCTAGTGGTGTTATCTCGAGAAGAGGCTGGAGCTGAGCAGATCTTCCGTAATGATGGAGTGAAGCTCATTCAGAAGCTACTTCTGTCAAAGCAGGAGGAGGTGGTCCTTTCTGCTCTGAGGACTCTGGTCGGTTTGTGCACAGGGCATCAGTCCAGAGTAAGTGGAGTAATTGCTTCTAAAGTTATCTTTGAAGTCAATTATTAACAGAGACTTGTATTTTCTTCCTTGGAAGACACAGATAAAACAGGAGGTGTATCTATTGTGATGCCCCTCTTATGTGTACCCTTTATTTCTCTTAATTTTGCTGCATTTCTGTTTAATCTGCTTTGCCACGGATTATCAGCACATGTTTGTTTGTGTATATATATCTCCACGTCTTTCAGGAGACCATATCCACCATGCTAGTAACACTTACCAATTTCTTTGCTGTGGTTTTACTACTAAAATATATTTATTCTAATTTTATTTCCAGACTATGGCTATAGTGAATGAGCTAGGGATGGAGCAGCTGTGCTCAGTAATGGGATCGGGAGCTTCCGCTGTGTCTCTGGCTGCCTGCCACTTGCTGCAAGTGATGTTTGAGGCTTTAACAGAGGGCATGAAAAGAGAGATCAGAGGGAAAAACGAAGCCATACTTCCTGGTGAGTTTGGACTACAATCACATTTATATTTGGAGCTGGCTAAACATGAAAGTTGACCTGCAGTTTAAAAAAATGCTTTTGTGTGTATCAGCTGCCTGTCCTGTGCTTTCACCTGCAACTGATTGTGTGAATTTGACACAGAGCCCTCAAAGGAGCTACGCTCAATGCTGCGGCATCTCTTGGGAATGATGCCAACAACTAATGTGTCAGGGCCAGGCAGAGACAGCGCCATCAACCTCCTGGTCAAACAAGTACCCCGCAAGTCTTTGAAAAACCCTGACAACTCCCTCACGTTATGGGTGATAGACCAGGGTATGAAACACATTACTACACATAATCAAATAATTCTTTCACCTTTATGCTTTGATGGAAACAAAATAGTCTTACACCCTCCACTAAACGTGCCCATTTCAGTTTTTCATTATACTGGCATCACTGTGAAAAGGAATAGCAGTGTTTATTCCTTCTTTTCAAATGTCAAATGAAATTTGGAAATGGCTTCAGGTATTCCAAGGCAATTTCAGACATTCAGTCTCCAGTTTTATCTGGCATTATTGCAGCTAAAGTAATGAAGTCTTTGTCCTCCTGCAGGGCTGAAGCAAATCCTGGAGGTGGCTGGGACAGTCCCTGAGCTCTCAGAAGGACCACCTCTTACTGACAACTCTCACATGAGCTGCTCTGTCTTGCTTAGCAAACTCTACGATGACCTGAAGAGTGACAAAGAGAGGGAGAACTTTAACAAACTTTGTGAAGAATATGTTCAGTGAGTTTACCACTGAAGCTTGAGTTAACAGTTTCCAAAGTGTCTGTTACTAGAGCTGTTTAACACTGCAATAATGTGCACATGTAGAATCATTATCACAGACCACAAGTCAAAAAATTGTATACTGTGAAGAATTCTCATGATTTGATGTTTTTTTTTTTTTTCTATAAAGGCAACACTTTAGCCAGACTGGCCTAAATGCTAAGCTTCGAGCCATCCAGACAGTATCGGTGCTCCTCCAAGGACCTAGCGACGTGGGTAACAGAACTCTGGAGATGTCAGGAATGATGGACGCAGTGATCTCTTTGTGTGCTTCCGAAGATGTAACTCACCAGCAGGTAGCGGTGGAGGCTCTTATCCATGCCGCAGGCAAGGCAAAGCGAGCGTCCTTCATCACCGCCAACGGAGTGGCACTTCTGAAGGACCTCTACAAGAAGAGCGAGAATGACAGGATACGTGTGAGAGCCCTAGTGGTAAGTACTGCAGACAGTTGGAGAAATTAAAATCTCTAACTAAAGATAAAAGTAACACTATCTTGTGGGTCATTACACAGGGATTGTGCAAGCTTGGATCAGCAGGAGGGACTGATTTCAGCATGAAGCAGTTTGCGGAGGGATCCACACTGAAGCTTGCCAAGCAGTGCAGGAAGTATGTATGTTTGCATTTAATTTTGAACTAGTGATGAGCTTAAGAGAAATTTGTCATGCTTAGTCTGCATTGTTGCATAGCATGAATAAAAACGACAGATAAGGAGTGGATTCTTGGATTTGAAATAAGAAGCAAGATGCATCTCTTTCGTTGTCAGGTGGCTGTGTAATGAATCTCTGCCCCCAACCTCCCGCCGGTGGTCTGTAGAAGGCCTCGCCTACCTCACCTTTGATGCTGATGTGAAGGAGGACTTAGTGGAAGATAAGAGCGCTCTGTTGGCCATGTTTGAACTAGCAAAGGTTGGATTCATGATTGTAACCATAGAATTTTAAGACTTGTGACATGTGGACAGTAGAAGGCAATTATAAAGTCAGATTCATCTCAGAAAAGGGTCTTAGTGGATACTGTTAAATTTATTCTTATGTCGTATTTAAAATCACCAGCATGACAGTAAACTTGTGTTAAATGGAATAGCATTGACATCCTTGGTTTTCTCTGCATTCCTGCAGTCTGAGGATAAGACAGTGCTCTTTGCTGTGGGCTCCACATTAGTGAATTGCACCAACAGTTATGAAGTGGAGAAGCCGGATCCTCAGATGGTGGAGCTGGCCAAATATGCAAAGCAGCATGTGCCTGAGGAGCACCCCAAGGTTTTTTTTTGTTTGTTTGTTTTTTTTTTCTTCTTCATGATGAACTAATATTACACAATATTCCTTTTATCCTGCACAATAGCTCACAAACTTTAACATCGACCTGTTTCTTCAGTTGTTCTTAAAATGTATATTGCATGTATATTTTCTCAGAAAAGATTGCCCGTTTCACATGGGCCTGACTGTCTTTCCATGTGTTAGGATGCACGTTCCTATGTGGAGAAACGGTTGGTGAAGCTGCTGGAGGCTGGTGTAGTGTCTGCATTGGTGTGTATGGTGAAACAGGAGAGTCCAGCCCTCACTGATGCTTGTAGAGAGTGTATCGCTAGGTACGTAAATGGCAGTAAGTCTTTTTCACTCATTGTTCTCTCTGTAGATTTTCTTCTAATGCCATTTCTCATGGCAGGGTGTTCTTGGCTTCGGTGGAACGACAGGAAGACAGAGGCACAGTGGTGGCACAGGGTGGAGGAAAGGTAAGCACCACGATAAATATCCTTAGGTTAGCCTGTGCACTTATCTGAAGACCTGGCTTTCAGAGTTTTACATGATGTACTTTTATCGTGTTCCTTCACAGGCTCTGATCCCACTGGCATCCGACAACACAGACGCAGGGAAAATCAAAGCAGCACAAGCCCTGGCAAAAATAGCCATCACATCTAACCCAGAGATTGCCTTTCCTGGAGAAAGAGTAAGGAGAATCAGCCTCTTCAGTGATATTCTGTAAAAAAAGTCTCTTGTTTAACCTTTTCTCTTTTATGTTTTTAGATCTATGAGGTGGTGCGACCACTTGTCAGTCTTCTAAGTCTTGAATGCACCCTGCTGCAGAACTTCGAGGCACTAATGGCCCTCACCAACCTGGCTGGCATCAGTGATAGACTCAGGTTGGCCACTAGGGGGAAGTCTCTCCTAAGAATACATGCACAGATGTAATAAGACCATGATAGAAATATGACAGAAATATTTGCAAATCCAAACCACGGTTGGATTCATTTTCTGCAATTTAAGGAAAACTACTTACCTCAAAAAAATGGGACAGATTTGTGCCATTTTAACTACTAAACAAACAAGAGTCTAATTTGGCTCCTACCTTTTTATAATGCTATCAAAATATTCTTACCATAGGGGATTTCAAGTCTTTTGGGGGAAGTCCAAGTCATGCCTTTGCTTTCTCAGTTCAGTGTCTTTACAAGCAAATATTAAGTTGAGATGAAAGTAGCTCACTGTTTCTGAATCCTGAAAGCTTTTTATTTTAATTTATGCACATAGTAATTAAAATTTTTATGTAGATGACGATGCAAGACCTGCCTGATATTGCCATGTTCATTTTTTTTATTGCTCCTTGATTTTATGAGCTCAAAAATTGACACTTTAAAGTCCCAAGTTTTGGCATAATTTCATAATGTATCCTAATCAGAAATCACAATTTTTATCAGTGTCTTGAGTATCTGTGTGTATTGATAAAGTATATTGTTTCACAGACAAAAGATAATAAAGGAGAAGGCTGTCCCAAAAATCGAAGGCTATATGTTTGAGGAGCATGACCTGGTCCGAGCTTCTGCCACAGAGTGCATGTGTAATTTAGTTTTAAGCACAGAGGTAAGACACACATGATTTATTATAGATTACTTTGCACAAATTTATTAAAAAGTTCAACTCAGAGCAATTTTTTTTTTGTTGTGTCCTCAGGTGCAGAAGCTTTACCTGGCAACAGGGAATGATCGGCTGAAGCTGCTCGTGCTCTACAGTGGAGAGGAGGATGAGAGGTTGCGGAAAGCTGCCGCAGGAACTCTAGCCATGCTTACCGCTGAGCAGCCTGAGCTCTGCGCCCGCATCCCTGGAACAGTAAGCACAACACTGCTCACTCTCCTCAACTCAATAAAGTCAGCACTGTCACATACTACAAAGGCTCAGGTTTATATTTCGGCTCACGCCTCTCTTGTCTCTCTCCTCAGACAACTCACTGGCTAGAGATTGTACAGGCACTGCTGCTCAGTGAAATATCTGACCTGCGTCATCGTGGAATGGTCATCGTTCAGAACATGATGCAGGCAGAGAAGAGCCTGGCCGAGACACTCATGGAGAGTGAAGTTCTGGAGATCCTGTCTGTCCTGGCGAAGGGAGGAGAGGCCACGCCAGAACCAGTCTCAAAGATCGCTCAGAATTGTCT
This sequence comes from Istiophorus platypterus, assembly GCA_016859345.1. Classification (NCBI taxonomy): domain Eukaryota; kingdom Metazoa; phylum Chordata; class Actinopteri; order Istiophoriformes; family Istiophoridae; genus Istiophorus; species Istiophorus platypterus. Next base: position 11,943,702 of record CM029121.1, read on the forward strand.
GGACAAGGCTTTGGAATATGGCATCATCAAAAGCAGGGAAGAGAAGGGAAAGGGTACAGGAACTGAACCCTGAAACCACAGCTGCTGTGTGTGTATGTGCCTCCTGACAATGTTAAAGTGCTTTGAGTATTATGTGGGACCAGTGAAGTCATTTCACTTTTGCAGGAAATCAGTTTTTTATGGGTATATGCTGTTCTTGAAATGCTCATGTGCCCTGACCAAAAGTTAAAAGCAATAAGGATTTTATGGGGGAAAAAAAGGTATAAATACAAAAAACAACAGATTATCAGAGGTATTTTATACTACACGAGCTCTGACTGCTGTTGCTGTTTTCTGCTTATTCATGCACAACGTGCATAATCAGCTTCAAGACCAATGAGGAAGTCTGTTTTATACATTCTTTAAGATTATAATTTTAACTTGTGTGATGATTATTCCCAGAATATACTTTGGCTTTGTTTTAAATTGTTCACACTACTTTATCATTTTTGTAATACGTTTGACCTATAAAACCCGAAACAGTCCGCTCACCTGATGATGTGCAGTGTTTTGATGTCTTGTATTATGACCACACTACATTCCCAGTGCTTTAACTGTGTTTGTTAAACAAATAAAACTCTTCACCTGCACCATATTGCCGCCCTCCTCGGAGTACATTAGTTGTTCTGTTTTGTTTTTGGGGTTTTTTTTTGTCACACGTGTTATGAGAACTGTGTCAAACACGTTCAAGAGTCGAGGCCTTTCGCAGCATTGCGGGAGCGCATGCGCAGCACGCCCCCTCCCCGCACCACGCTCACGACCGTCGGAACTTTGCGGACAACTGCGTCCCGCGGCGCGGCGGCGTTTCCGCGGGAGCTCGGCCGAGGCGACGCGCTTTCAAATGCGGTGGTTCGGCTTCGGCTTCGACGCTTTCGGACAGATACGCGTCCGCGGCCGCGTCGCCGAGGACGTCAGGGTGATCCGACCCACGGAGCTCGCCGGCGCCTGCTGCCCGAAGACCTGTCAGGTCAGAGCGAGCTGGAGTCGGAGAGCGTCTCTGCATTTGGCCGGTGAGTCGGTTCTCCGTCGGCTGGTTGGGCACAGACACGCCGCGCAGGCGATAACCAATGAACGGTCTTGTTCCCCGTTTGTCAGGTGACGGCTGCGTGTGCCTGGCCGGTTTCGGGGCGGTCGGCTCCAGCGAGTCCTGTGGTGCCCCGATGGTGGAGAGCCGTGGCTGTACGGATGCCTTCATCAGTGAATTCTACTTGACTCTTGCTTTCCCGGACAGGATTGAGTCCTGGGACCTCCAGGACAGACAGGAGTCTCCGTCACTGAGCATGGAAATAAAGACCCAATCAAAGAGCTCTGGTTATTTGCAATTCAATATCTCATACAGCTGACAGACACCAGATGCATGTTACGTGCCACACATCTGTATGGCGTGCTCAACTCAGAGCACGCTTCCTGTTGCTTTCTTACCCCAGGTCCCCTTCTGAAACTCCCATTGGTCCCTGGGGGTTACATGGCTGCAAAACCTCCCCTCTACCGCTCCTTATCACCACACCTGAGAGCTAAGAGTCTGGCCCTGGGAGCAGAGCACGCCGTCCTCCTCTGTGCCACAAGAGCTGTGTACACCTGGGGCCTTGGCAGGTAGAGTTAATACTCACACTATCTTTTTTTATTGGGAAGTGGAGCAATAGCCCCCTAATGTGTGTCTTGATGTGTTTATTTGACAGCCACGGTCAGTTGGGGCATGGAGGCCTAACTTCTGAGGAGGAGCCCAGGGCAGTGGAGGCACTCTGGGGGATGCCCATGAGCTGTGTTGCTACAGGAGGCTGGCACTCTGTCTGCATTAGCGGTAAATGTTATACAAAGATGTTGGCAGTGAAAAGGGATATGACCCTTTATGTGAAGGGAGAAAAAATAAAAAACGTCATATGACCTTTGCTTCACAGAGGGGGGTGACCTTTATGTGTGGGGCTGGAATGAGAGTGGCCAGCTTGGACTTCCATCAAGAGGTCTCATGAAAGCACAGCATCAGCAAAGTAGCCAACAAGCAGGTTTGTCCGTTTTTCTCAAGGAACGTGCACTGTTTGAGAAATACAGTAAAGGGACATTTCATTCAAAAACACAACTGATATTGTATTTTCTCTTACCTATGGTTCTAACTCAAAAGATTTTTGTGCAACCTGCTGAGGTGCACTTCACCACAGTGCTCAGCGTCCAGCGGCATTTCTTTTCGCGTGACATATATGATAGTTAAATTACTCAAGTGATGCTTATCAATTGGTTACATCGGAACAACAGGAAAAAGCAGTTGAAACCAGTGGATTCATTATACTGGGAAAAGACTTAACTTTTTAGTATCTTTCGGTACTTTGAGAAGCATAAACTAAATGCATTTAAATTTCACCGTACTGGGGTGAGCTACATCTGATATCTCACATCCTTTGCAAAAATAGACTGTTTAGATGTATTGCATGTCAGGTATGGGAAAGGCTTTCACATCCATTGATTAACCATCCCTGCAAATCTGGTATGTCATGTATGTTATTTGTAGTATCCTCTGCAGAGCAAAGTCTTCAACAGTAAAAAGGTCAGTAACACTGTCTCTACTGAACAGGAGCAATGTGCCAAGAAGCCAGCGCATCTTCAGGTAAGGAAACACAAGAGGGAGAGAAAGATGAGGAGGCAGAGAAAGATGAAGAGGTATTCATATCGATCCAGGCATTCCCCGCTCTGCTGGATGTCACTCCGTCATGTGAAATCAAGACAGTTAGCTGTGGCTCTCGCCACACAGCTGCTGTAACAAGTAAGAAATCTCTCTTAACAATGGGTGTATGATATCGATTTATGTTTCTAGACAAGTCCGTGTCATCATTATATCTATCTCTTATTTTCTAATTTCAGCGACAGGGGACCTCTATACTTGGGGCTGGGGTAAGTTTGAATTTCAAGCTGACATCTAAATACACTTCCAGTAGCAGCGCCAATAAAATTACAATGTCATCAAAAGATATATGGCCAGTATATGTTCTACTTCCCCTGCCCACCTCTCCTTCTATTACCATTTCAGGTGAATATGGTCAACTTGGAAACCAGACTGTAATCAGTTCAGATGAGCCCCAGCATGTGCGGTTCTTTAGGGAGCAGAAGATGCGTGTAATTGATGTAGTGTGCGGGGCGTGGAACACTTTTGCTGCTGTCATCGAAGAGGAAGTAGCTTGCTCTTAAAAATATAGTCCCAGTGAGAAACATGAAGAGTGGACTTTGAGAACCATACCAGGAAGTGTAATTTATCACAACAAATACAGACTTTGGATTAAATATTCTTTGTAATGAAGATAAGCGATTTGTTTTTATGTCTATAAAAAAGATACTATGGTATTTCTTTACTTTTTGTAAATGTTTTTTAATTTTCTTTACAGATATTACAAAAACAGGGCTTTTAAATTGCAAAAATGACACATGAACACAGCTAAGGAAAATAAAATCAACAAGGTAATATAATTTAAGGCAAATATTGAAAACAGAACAATTGAAAATTAAAAACCTTTATGTGTAAATTAAAGGGTGATGCACTTCCGCCACCCACTAGATGTCTTCACAGCACAATCTTGAAAGAACTGTGGAGAAACGAAAATGTAGAGTTACAGTGGATGAAATTGTGTTGAGTAAAATATCAACTGGTAATAATAATAATAATAATAATAATAATAATAATAATAATAATCTGATTTTTACTTACCTGACAAAATCTGGTGATCTTGAAATGACGTGCTGAAACTCTGAAAGGTTCACAGTTCCATCCTTGTCAATGTCTGACTCTTCAAGAATCTAAAAACACAAAAGGAAAGAACCATTAGGCCCAGTTTTATCAGTGTTATGATATGCATCCACTGGCTGAATCATGTAGTATGGCTTACAGATATCTTCAAAAATCTTTACAAAAGGAGAAGCCTCACTCACATTGTTGATGAGCTGTTGCATTTCCTCTGTGGTTAGCCTAGTGTCATCAGTCTCCCCAGTGAGACAGTTAACCAGCTTCTCCAGGTCACCGCAGTCAAGGGTTCCATCATCATCAAAGTCTAAAAAAAAATCAATATGCTTATTACACGGACTGAAATCCTCATATGCATTATCAATAACATCTCCATTTTCTAATGAACTTATTTACCAAATATACGGAATGCATAGTGGGATTTGATTTCCAGAGTAGCAGAGTCACTGAAGGCACTCAAAAGATCCAGAAAATCCTCAAAAGTGAGGCTTCCATCTTTCAGTTCAGATGTCGAGAACACATGGCAGATTCTTCTCCTGAAAGGGTTGGACTGGGACAGGAACAAGTACAAGGGTCAGAATAGTTTATCGGCACTCGAGGCAACTCTTCCGAAATACACAAGGTACAGGACAATCCTAGTTAAACAATTAAAATAAGCACTTAGCTGTCCACACAACACAAGTTTGATCCTGTTCGACTTTTAAACGTAATTATACCTTGAGTTCTGGCAAAGTAAGAATCGTCTCCATCGGTACTCTGGCATTTGGAAGGTCTCTCTCCTCTCTGGTGAGCAGTTCGCTGAATCTCTTGTGAGCACTGAACAAAAAAACAAGAAACCTCAACTTAACCGTGTATTACAACAAGCGGCGACAGATTAAATTATTCACAATGGTAACATGACTGTGGTGCGTCATCCAGTTGAATTCTTACAGAAGGATTTCTTGTTTTGTCAAGAACGTCAGTTCCTGAAAGAGAAAGTAAACACAGTCAGAATGATAAACACCAATACCCGAACCCCGAAACCCTGGCCCACCCGACCTGGCACCCCGCGGGACGCCCGTGGTCCGACTGTCCCAACTTTAGCAACAACATTAGCTTCCACTGCCCTAATAAGTGTGACATTAACGTCGTGTTCGGTTGTTAAGAGATAATACGATCACAGACCGCAAATAAATCATCCTTTCCCCATGAAGACAGCGGCTCGATAGTTTTATTTTTCCCCCATAGTTACGTCGTCCGCAGTTATTACGCGGCGTGAAAACAACCGCTCTCAACTTTCGGCCACTCGGTTAACGTCGACAACGGTACGGCACTTACTGCGGGGCGGGGGGGGACTTGTCTTTTCCTGGGAACTTACTTGATACTCCGAGAGCAAATCCTTCCCAAGTTGACTCGCCGTGGTTCCCATGTCGAAACTTTCGCCTCTCGGGTTCACTTCAGAGGTAAATGGTCACCGAGCTGAACCACCCGACGAGTCGCGTCGCCCACTTCCGGTTTCTGGTTCGCTAAATTCTCTTTCCTGTCGTTAAGCGACGCGACGATTTCCATGGCGATGGACAGGTGAACAGCTGCCAGCCGCTCGGGATCCAAACGACCGAACCGTGACTTATTGCGACCAAAAGAGTAACTACACACATATACTCAAGTACTGCATTCAAATACAACTTGAAGTACTCGCATTTTCCTTGGGTATTTCCAGTTTGTGCTGCTTTATACTTCTACTCCACCGCCTATCAGTTGTTGCTAACCAACAGCGCCATCACTCATCCCTTAACACCCTCAGAATACAAAAATATAAAAGGTCCATCTAAAGTGAAGATGTCATTTTTAAGAATTTAAATTAAAAACTGAACTTGTAATTGGCAGTAAAAATGCATTTCAGTATCAAACGAACCCCTTCATGGTGATAAATAAAATCTTCCATGCTCGGGTATTGTGCGTCAACTATCTCTGATGTCTCTTACCATTGGACTTCATGATCAATAGTACACAAAATGGAAATACTTAAGTGATGTTCCAGTCATCTACTTAAATTTTTTTACAATACAATAGCTAGTTTCTCCAACTTTATTTCTATGTTTTGTTTGCTTGTTTTTTGTTTTTTGTTTTTTTACTTTTTGGCTTGTTTAAATTAATAAATTGAATGTTTCTATTATCGTGGAATGTCTCTACCCAAAAAATGTTCAAAGCAAAACTAATAACTTTTCATATCATCCTCATTTTATTGTAGTTTTACTACAAATAGGTTATTTTTCATGTCTAAGCAGAAACAAAGAAAACCAGTATTTCAGTACACTTTTAATAAGTGACATTAATGTAATATATAATATATCAATATACCAACATTAAATATCTTATATAACTACAAAACATGAGCTTTTGGTTATGTATCAATTCATAGAGCTTCCCGTAACTGATAGAATAGTTGGGGAATTTAACAAAATCCATAAAATGTTCATAACTACTAACTACTCAACAAAAATGAATGTTCTATAAATGAGAAATAGAGGAGGACTTTGATCAAGATCTTGATCTTGACAGAGATGATAAACTCAGCCCTGGGATAGGGATCAGCTAAGCTCCTGGATTTGTCTCCCAATCTGTTATATCTGAAATAGAAAAATTAAAATAGGATTAGTTTTAATACAGCAAGTAGATTAATGTGCAATGAAATAAGTATTGCAGCGCTGAATATATCTAACCATTCTGAAACATCTTTTATATCTTACTTTACTTGGCCACTATAAGCACATCCCTCTAATTAAGTTATGTTTTTATTTATGATAAATACAGAAACTTATATGAATTGTGTTTATTCCTCTCAGAGTGTACCTGTCATTTTCGTTCCCTCCTTGGTCTCAGCTGGAACACCAATCCCATACTCATTTTCCCCAGTGACTCTGAAGAAGTAGATTCCTCCCTCCTCCAGGTCAGAAACCTTATAGGACAGTCGGCGACATTTGTCTGTGAGTCTTGTCCATCCTTTTCTGCTAAGGTCCCGAATGTCCACAAGGTAGTTCTTGACAGGAGCCCCTCCCTCATTCTCAGGGATGTCCCAGGTTACTGTGGCAGAGTTCTTGGTCACATCTTTAACTACTATATGAGTTGGTGGACCAGGGGAATCCAAAACCCTCACAGTCAGGGTCAAAGAGGCAGATCCAGCAACATTTTGCAGCTTTACAGTGTATTTGCCAGAGTCGTCCCGTGTTGCCCGTTCCACTGTGATAGAGGTGAAGGAGGGAGTGGTGTTGATGAGTCCTCTGACTCTCAGATCTACATCTGCTTTGTCCCATGACACACTGGGCACAGGTTTGCCAGTGTAAGGCACAGTCAAAGTGAAGGAGCTGCCGTCTTTAACCAGTAGGGTCTTCCTCATCTCAGTGCTAATATCAAATCTGGGCTCCTCCTCTCTCTCAGTGGCTACGTGAGGATCTGTTTCGGGACTGGGCTCACTGATGCCGATCTTATTTATGGATCTGACAATAAAAACATATTCTGTCCCCAGTGTGAGTCCAGTTACCGTAAACTGTGTTTTATCTGTGTTAGGAACACCAACAGCCCAGTCCTCTTCTGCTGATTTTCTGAATTCAACTTTATACCCTGTAACTGCTGATCCACCATCAAACAGCGGCTTGTTCCATGACAGAGTGATAGACGACCTAGATGAGTCAACAATGGTGGGCTTTGCTGGAGGGGAAGGGAGAAACTTTGGATCCTCTGCCAGGGTGAGTGGGCATGGGAGACTGGGCTCACTTAGCCCTGCAGTGTTCTCAGCAAAGACTCTGAATTCATATTCACATCCCTCATGCAGACCAGAGGCTTTGACTCTTAAGTCATAGACTGGTTTTTTATTGACTCTTAACCAGCGGACACCCTGCTTTTCCCTCTTCTCAATGATGTACCCGCTGATGCGGCTACCACCATCAGAGGCAGGTCTCTTCCAGCAGATAGTCATAGCCTCACTGGTTGCACTTGTGACCTCAACATCTGTTGGAGTAGATGGGACAGTAAAGGGATCCATGGCCCTGATGGGCTCACTTTCCAAAGTCTCACCCTCCCCATATTTGTTCACTGCTCTTACTCTAAACAGGTATTCATTTCCTTTGAGCAGCTTGGTTATCTTACAAGTCATTGCCATCATATTACCATACACAAGAGTCCAGGCTACGCGGCTGGTTTCACACTTCTCAACAATGTAGTGCATGATCTCAGCACCACCAGTCTCGTGTGGGGGTCCCCATGACAGGGTGCATTTCTCTGCTGAGAGTCCAGACACTTCCAGAGGGCCAGCAGGTGGGCCGGGCCGGTCCAGGATCTTGCACGTGATAACTCTAGATGTGGTACCACCTGTATTTTGTAAGGTCAGAGTATACTGTCCAGAGTCTTTCCTAACACTTTCTCTGATAAGCAGCGAGGTTTGCGACTTTGTTGCAGTTATCTCAATTCTTCCCTTGGTACCAATCTTTCTACCATTCTTCCACCAAAACACTGTAGGGTTGGGGCGACCGGAGATGTCAGCATCTATTCTTAGGAGTTCTCCTGCTTTGACAATGACCACCTGTTTGAGTTTGTCCTCCAGGGTAATTTTGGGTGGCTCTAAATCATGATGTGCGGTAACAGGTCCTGTGGTTTCAGAGGGTGCACTGAAAAGCTCAGCTGAATTCTTTGCAATCACATGAAATTCATACTGTTCACCCTCTGTAAGGCCAGTCACTTCAAACACGGTGTCCAGTAAGTTGGTGAAGTTGCACTTAAGCCAACAACTATCTGGCAGGTCTCGCCGCTCAACAATATAACCAATTATTTTAGCTCCACCATCATATTCAGGTTTATCCCATGAGAGGGAAACCGAGCTGTTAGTTACATTGGTGACTGTGAGGTTGCGTGGGGGTTCGCACTGGTCTCTTGCTGCTACAGGATCAGATGCCTTACTGCAGGGTCCAACACCTGCCATATTCTCAGCACAGACCCGGAACTCATATATCAGGCCCTCTTCAACACTTGTTACCTTGAACTGGCTCTCAGTCACTGGGCCTCTATTTAACTTTGTCCACAGAATACTGCTTTGATCTTTGCATTCAATATTATATCCGATGATAGAGCTGCCACCATCACTGTCTGGTTGGCTCCAAGCAATGACCATTACAGATTTTGAGGCCTGCACAACATGGAGGTTGGTCGGTGGACCAGGGGGCTTGAAGGGATACTGGGCAACAACAGGTTCAGTTTCAACAAATTGGCTCATGCCATAGCGATTCTCTGAAGCAACACAAAACTGATATTCAGTACCCTGTGTCAGACGGGAAATTTTGATTGATGTTCTTGCAATTGTAGATGACACAGTCTGCCATATTGTGCTCCCTGTATCCCTCTTCTTAACAACATAATTACTGATTTGACATCCACCAGTATAATGTGGGGGCAGCCATGACAAAGACACAAAGTCAGCGCTCACTTCATCCACTCTGAGGTCACTTGGTGGTCCAGGTCTTTCAAAAACATTGACAAAAATTTCATCAGATGTGCTTCCTAAAGAGTTGGTCAGAGTCACCTCATACACACCAACATCTATCCTAGATATGTCTTTGATATTGATCTGAGATGATGTGTCCGATGTCTGCACATTTACCCTGCTTGTCTCTTTCAACATGTTGCCATCTTTTTTCCAGGTGACTATTGGGGGCGGTACAGCCTTGAATGGAACATCAATCTTTAAATCATTCCCTGCCTTCACACTGAATGTGTTGGACAGCAAATTAATAATAGGCTCAGCACTATTATCCTTTATGGTGACAGGTGTCAACATGAACTTCGGTTCACTCTTTCCCTTTTCATTCACAGCACCAACTCTAAAGAAGTACTCCTTTCCTTTTGTCAGCCCATTAATAGTCACCTCCAGTGCTCTACTCTCTGAACATATTGTCCATGTATCATCTCCCGTAGCTTGCATTTCCACAATATAACATGTGATTTTGCTTCCTCCATCATGGTCAGGCTTCTCCCAAGAGAGTCTCACACTATTGCAAGTGACATCTCTGATTGTGATTTTGCCAGGAGGCAAAGGAGCCTCAGACACTTTCACAGCCTCAGTGGTCTCTGCTGGCTGTCCAGCCCCAAACTCATTCACAGCCAGGACACGAAAATAATAAAAGCATCCTTCCTGGAGATTGTCAATCTTGTATGAGTTTCTCACACAGCTGCTAGAGACACTTGTGAACGCCTTTCGAGCCTCCTCTCTCTTCTCTATGATATAGTGTGAAATCTTTGCTCCTCCATCGATGAGAGGTGCCTCCCAGGAGATGGACACTGAGTCTTTCTTCACATCCCTCACCTCTAGGTTTGTTGGTGCACTAGGAGAGTCCAGTACTCTCACGTTGATGAATGCTGATTTGGAACCACCGCAGTTCTCAGCAGTCAACACGTACTTTCCTGAGTCATTTCTATTGACGTTCTCAATCAATAGCACTGTGTAGGAGCTCGTTACCTCAATTTGAGCACGCTCACTGAGAGTCCCATCTTCCTTTGACCACTTTACCTCAGGCTCTGGTCGTCCTTTGATGGTTACAAAGAGACGTAATGTGGAGCAGGCTCGAACGGTCACAATCTTTCTCAAGGCAGTGTCCAACTCAATCTCAGGTGCCTCCAATTTTTCAGCTGCTTTCACAGTAACAGGTAGATCCACATACTCTCCAACTCCAGCAGCATTCATAGCGCATATACGAAAATTGTACTCTGCATTTTCTCTCAGTCTCTTCACAGTATAGTTTGTTTCTTCTACACCCGTGCTCAATGTGCATGTAGTCCACTCATCCTCTACTGTTTCTTTCATCTCAACTAAAAATCCACTGATGGCTGCTCCACCATCATATATGGGCTTTGACCAGGTCAGAGACACACTATTACAGGAATAGTCTGTAACCTTAGGGTTGGTAGGGGGACCAGGTGGGTAAATAGCTTCACAGACTTTTATATACTCACTTGGCTCACTGGGTGCACCCACACCAGCAGCATTTTCTGCCAATACTCTAAACTGATAGTAATGTCCCTCACTGAGTCCTGTGCATCGGAAACGCAAATCGTTAAGTCTTCTCTTGTTACATTTAGTCCACCTGAAACCCTCCTTGTCACGTTTCTCCAGGATGTAGCCATCAATCTCTGAGCCTCCATCACTCTCTGGTCTTACCCATGTTAGCACCATAGAATCACCAGTCACAGCACTGGCTGTAGGGGTAGAAGGTGCACTAGGTGTTGTAAAAGGGTTTTGTGCAATGAAGGGGTCGGACTCCAAAAATTCACCAACGCCAAATTTATTTACTGCAGCAATTCTGAATATATATTCTTTGCCAGGCACAAGTTTTGTCACTTTGTAACTGACAGCTTCAACATGAGCATCGACCCCTGTCCATGTAACACGGCTGGTCTCCCTTTTTTCAATGACGTAGTGGGAAACACTGGCACCGCCATCATTTAAAGAGGGGTTCCAGTGAAGAATACACTTCTCTGCACTGACAACTTTCACCTTCAGAGGCCCATCAGGAGGACCAGGCCTATCCAGGACCTTCACATTAACTGGCAAATTTATAGTGCCACCAATGTTACTGAGGCTCAATACAAAGTGGCCGCCATCCATTCGTGTACAGTCCCTGACGGTCAGTGTTGTGTGAGTGAGGGTGTTTTTGACCTCCATTCTTGGTGTGGCATTGTCAATTTCTTTTCCCTCTTTCAGCCACAGCACTTGAGGAAGGGGCTTCCCAAAGTAATCTGCATCAATAACAAATGTCTCACCAGCTTGAAAAACAGTCGTAGTTTTGAACTTAGGATCAATGAATGCTGTGGGTCCTTCAATTACATCTTGAGCAATGATGGTTACAATTTCTGAAGGTGCGCTCCAAACACCAGCACCATTCTTTGCAGTTACTCTAAACTCATAACTGTGGCCACCTGTCAGACCTGTGACTGTGAACTGATTCTCAATAACATTGGTGAAGTTTGCCTTCATCCATCTGCCATCTGGGAGCTCCTTCTTTTCAACAACATAGCCCGTAATGGTGCTTCCACCATCATACCTGGGTTTTGCCCACTGAAGTGTGATGTTCTCTCTAGTAATAACAACAGCTTCAGGCTTACCAGGAGGATCACAGGGGTCTCTTGCCACATAACATTCAGAAATCTTGCTAGATAGGCTGAGCCCAGCATTATTCTCAGCAAAGACTCTGAATTCATACTTAATGCCCTCCTCCAGTCCACTAGTTTTGAAGCGAGCATCAGATATAACAAGCTTGTTCAGCTTGGTCCATAAAATGCTGTTCTTCTCTTTGCGTTCAAGGTGATAGCCAATGATGGGGCTGCCCCCATCTTTCACTGGAGGCTCCCATTCAACAACCATGCTGTACTTTGTCACTGTGGATACAAAGGGGGTGCCGGGAGCAGCGGGCACACTAAATGGATATTGTGCAATTACAATAGGAGAGGTGATTGCAGTACTCTTTCCATACCTATTTTCTGCAAACACTCTAAACTGGTATTCACTTCCTGCCCTCAGCTTAGTGACTTTGATTGTAGTTCTTACTGTTGTTGCTGACACGGTCTGCCACTCTGTACTTGTAATTTCATGTTTCTCCACTATGTAATTGTCTAGCTGACAACCTCCAGTGTATTCAGGTGGTTCCCAGGAGATGGTAACGTAGTCAGAACTGACCTCATCGATCCTCACAGGCCCTGTGGGTGGATCTGGCTTTTCAAGAACAACCACAGTGATTTCTCCTGTAAATTTCCCCACAGTGTTGCTTGCTGTGACTGAGTATTGACCAGAGTGCTCCCTGGCAGCATGTCTGATATGAAGAACCGTTAATGAGGGTGTAGTTAAAATCTCCAGCCTTGACGTCTCTTTAACTGCACGACCATTTCTTCTCCACTCAATTTTTGGTGCTGGGTGACCAAGCACTGGGATCTCTACTTTCAGATCTTCACCATTCTTGACAGTGAATGTGTTAAAAGTTATCTGGAGTGATGGCTTAATACCATTTTCCTTAGCTGTGACAGGGCCAGTTGGGACCGTAGGGTTGGGTTGTCCGTTCTCTGAACAAGTGTCAGACGGACCTGGTGTGTAGATCAAAGAGGTATTAAGTAATTATAATTAATTAATAATTCATTCATTCATTCATTCATTCATTCATATGGTTCCTTATTTGCCAAATCGATCTATATGACTTTTTAAATGATTTTTGATTAAAAAACATATAATACATAAATTAACTAGGTTTGCCTGTTACGATACTATATATTTGCAAAAAAAAATATAATTTGTCATAACAAGTTGTACATTACTTCAAGATATGTCTGAGGACATTTTTAAATGCTGTTTTAATGCTATTAAAGAATGCCGTGAAACTACTGCTTGAACTACTTTTACTATAGGCCTATCTCTGGATGAAATTTTATTATAGACATTTGTCCAATATAGGTAACAAATTAAGCCAAGCTCGAGGGTCTAAATGCTAGTTTCTTGGAGCCTTCAACTTTATCTCATATTTATAACATTGCCAGGAGCAGCTGAAAGCTCTAGATAGTCGGTAAGTTGATTTTTGAACTTAGATTATTTTATTACACTTGACTTATGAGTCTTATCATGTTTGTTAAATATATCAAAAGTATTGTGTAAAGTATAGAGATAGATTTTAAAATGTTTTATCTAAATTTCAAGCAAAGTATGAATATACACTATCTAGGCTAATAAGTGAGAGAATGAATTCATGGCATACCTTGGACAATGACTGTGGAGGGTGACTGGGAAGCTTCTGCTGTGAGCTGTGTATCAGTGTCTGGTGTCATATTTATATTTAGCGTGTGAGCTTTATCTTCTGCTTTCTTTCCCATCTACAAGAGAATGGTACAAAATTAGAAAAAAGAGAAATTAAAATGAAAGAGACGAAAACACAAACAGGTTGATATGTTTCCTTTTCTTTCCTTTTTTTTCTGAGACTGTAATGTTTGGTAGTTTGTAAGTAGACTGTAGGTTTTTGACCACACTGAAAAAAATTACAATATATATATCATCATAATTGAATTTTTACAAAACTAACACCAGTGTTTTAAACATGCTAGCATGTGGGCTGTCTTACTGTAGTGAGTGTGTTGTGCTGGTAACAGAAACTCTTGACGGTGTTAAAAATAACTACAGGCATGACAGACTGCCATCTGTTCAGATAAAACTATCATTACCTAACTTTTAAAGCCCTCATAAAGTTTAAACTATTTCCCTTAGGTAGGAAACACAATTAGAACATATCACTAAACAAGATGTAATTCTGAGGTGGCCACAACTCTTTATGTACTATTTCAAAACATAAGCTATTCATTGCAAATATTACTTTTTCAAACACCACTGTACTTACTTCATTGTTGTTTACTTCCATCCTTTCTTGTAATTGCCCCTTATCTATGTATGAGAAATATAAGGAAATATAAAATCCAGCTAGCTCAGTTACAGTCCATCAACAGTGGGGATCCTTTATACTCCATGGCTCTGCCAATCACTGCCTGCTTTATATCCAAAAGCAAGCAATGGCTAAAATAGCCATCATGTCTGATTGGCCCGCTGCTCATGCCTTCAGAGTTAGTTGAGCCTACATAAGTCAGGGAGGAAAAACTGGCCAGTTGTTCAACACTTAAGTATTGTACAGTAATAGGGGGTTTATCATGGCTTGTAAATACATTTGTCTATGTGTTTGTTGGGTAATGTTGCACACATGAGCAGTGTATATCTATCATTTTCAATATGTCGTGATTATGGCCTATGCCTCATGTTTTCATTTGATTATGTACGTTAACAGGGACTCTATCACCACTGTTAATATTTTTTCCTAACCAATGAAAATGCAGATAAATGCATTAATAAAGCCATTTTAAAATTACTCTAACGCAAACACAAATGGATTCAATTTTATTATGGCAACACCGATATTATGCAATTAAATACTTTTACAAATACATTTATTCTGAAAAATTGAGCCGGAATTAAATCAATAAACACCGACGAAGAAGAACACGTGTCACTATGGAGGCTAGCTGATTTAGCCTAACGTGGCCAGGAAAAATATAAGCTAGATAGAAAATAAAATTATGCCAACGTGAGTAAATTTTAACTGTGGCCTTTTTCTTTAAAGGGCGTTGATCTCCTGTTTGTTTCGAGACACCAGACGATGTCAAACCCTGAGGGTGAGTTCGCGAACCAATGAACTCATGATCGTGTCACGGTAAAGCGATGAATGAGAAGAGCACCGGTGTCCATGTGTCAGTGTCTCAGTGGGTCCCTGCTCTGGGCTGTTTGCTTCGCATGGTCTAGATTTGTCTGTTTGCTTCTGTCAGAAACATTTGTCAGTATGAATTGTGGAACTGCCAATCGGTCGATTAATCATCCAGTTAACTACAGAAAATGTAGTAGCATCTATTTGTTTCCGGATTCTTAAATGTAAAAGCTTTCTGTGTTATTTATTTTTTTTTTTTTGTTTTGTTTTGGTTTGTTTTGTATTTTTGTTGTTGTTATTCTTTTTTTTGTATCTATGATAGTAAATATTACTAGGTTTTCAGCCGTTGGTTGGACAAGACAAACAGAATATGTCAACCTAGGCTTTGGAAAATTGTGATGGGCATATTTTAAAAACTGATTTGACACTTTATTAATTTAAAATAATCACTGGTTTTAGCCCCGTTGTCCACTTGTGCCTCATTGTGATCAGTCCGATGATTCAGCAGGATGACCCCTGACTGACCTACCACAGTGAGTTTTATTGTAAGTTCTCTTGCCTCTCTACCTCACCAGCAGATCCAACCATGCCAGTCCAGTTTGTGTACACCGGTCAGGACTTTGTCACAGATGTGCACCAGAGTAGAAGGAACAGCAGGGGGATGGAGTCACCGCCAACGAAGTTTGACACAGCCATCCGAGCCGGCTGGACGGACAGAATGGAGAGGGGACTTTTTCGCTACCATCTGGGTTATTTACAAACACGTATCCTGCCGGGTTTGTATAGTTATGTGGCCCAGTTGAATATTCAAAGAGGAATAGAGAGAAGAAAGCCTCAAGAGATACTGAGCATTAAGCAGGAGTTCAATGCCAGGCAGTTTAATTTTAACAAAATCAATCCAGAGGAAGTCATGTTTGAGATGACAAAGGACAAAGAGAGAAGTACAGGTTTGCATTGTGATGGAGCGTCGAATCAATCCTGTAGGATGGTTGTACTGGTCAATGTCAGTCCTTTGGAATTTGGACATTGTCTTTTTGTTCCAGATCCATCATGTTGTTTACCACAGGTTCTGACAACGTTCGCCATCCAGGTCGGTATTGAGTCTGTGCTCCTGAGTTCCGACCCTGGCTTTCGTGTGGGTTTCAACAGTCTAGGAGCATTTGCGTCTGTCAATCATTTACACTTACATGGCTATTACCTGGACCATGAGCTCAAGATAGAATCTATGCCAGTCAAACCACTGGTTCCTGAAAAGGGATTTTATCGTTTTTTGGACTTTCCTTCAGGGTTTTTGTTTTACACAGAATCCGAGGAGGTGGGTAAAAGTGCCAGCGCCATCTGTGAAGTGACAGACTTTCTTGTGGATGGTAATATTGCTCACAACTTGTTCATGACTAGAGGCTGTCCACCTTGTGATTCCATTCCAAACGAAAAGAATCTCTGTTCAAGAAAAGGCGTTCGAATCGCTATATGGCCAAGGATATCCTGCTTCGGTGCCAAAGAGGAGTCTGCTTTCAACGTTGCTCTTTGTGAGCTGGCTGGACATTTACCATTTAAGAACAAGAGGGACTTTGAGCTCACTACTGAGAAAGATGTAGTAGATATCATTCAGAGGTATCTTCTGCCTGAGACGGAGTTTCATCGGTTGGAACAGCAGCTTATTTGTCATTTAAGGGATTCATAATGTATAGAAACCCTGTTAAAACTTGTGCTCACAACATATATATTTCAGGTTTTCAGTGACATAAATTAGAAAATAAGAAAATTTCCTCACATTTGATAATACTTTAGGAGCTCTGCAGAATCCCCCATCCTGCACCTAGCTTAAATACAGCATTGGATGTGTACACAACTGCTGTCCTGAATATATTTCACAGCTTCCACTAAACCTCAAAGATTTATCAATATTATATTTATAAATGAGTGTGTTTTAATCAATTGATGGATGTGTTGTAGTGAAACTGGTATCAAATAAATTGCCAAAAGCACTATATATGAAAACACAAGATTTGTATTTATTTTTGTGAATGTGAAGCAAGTTATTGACCTTTTTCACAACCCCTGATTTTGCAGCAGCACTGTCCCGACTTACTGGGATATTTAAATGTAACAGAACCTTCAATATTGTTACTTTTTACACTTGTGCTTTTCCTCTTAAGACAGGTCAGAATATCTGCTATGAAGATGCTATGTTGTAATGTTTATTAATAAAGTAACAGAAGGAACAGGAGGTTCATCTTTCCTGGGCAACGATGATGTTGATGTAGAGCTGGGTCCAAGTCAGTGGTTATTTCAGGACAACTCTCAGAACAGTGTGAGAATGAAGGTAATTTATCTATAAATAGAGGCAGCTTCTTCAAAAATTGAAATTAAACAAAATGTGTTACCTTCAGGCTCTTGTAGAAAAGGGAAACTGTCACAAAGGTGAGATAATTTAACAGAAAAGTTGTGTAAACTGAATATCACTGATGATGTTGATAACAGACTCCTCTGAGCTAAAGTTAAAAAAACAAGGTATTTGTTATGGTGTCCAAAATTGCTCCCTATTTTCTGCCTAGGCCACTTGCTAACAACTGTTTGGCTTGTTCGACTATGGTTGTGTTAGGGCCAAGTAAGAATTTCTCACCTATAACTATAAAATTCTTTTTCACATGACACATTTTGACATGTCACAGTAAGAAAAATAATAAAGTAAATACTGACTGAATTCTATATAGCTTCTTCAGATTGGGATGCTAGTTCCTTTTGATGTGTAAGTGCAGTCACCATCTTCTGTTCTTTTTTTTTATGTTGCCTTAGTAAAGCATGGTTAACTTACACTCTTCTCAGCACATTTGTGCTAATGAAACATACCTACAAATACAAGCCTGATAGTGGTGCTCAGATCAAAGGGAATCAGTGTTACACATCATCCCTGAAGAGCACATCATCTGCCAGAATTACATCACCAAGGTAGCAGTGCTAAGCTTAGCAGTAAGATCAATGATTACGGATACCTGCTCACTTGTTTTAATGAGGCTCCTCGTAGATGAGTACAAAACCAGTGCATTGAACTATATATTTAGCTGCTGACATGCTCATTTTCCCAGTGCAATAATGATTCCACAAGATATTTCATTAGCAGTCATTTTGCACTGCCTTGAACAAAAGTTTGGTTTTGTTGCAATAACCTTTAACCTTTGACTCAGTGACAACTCAAGGATGTTTAATTGATGGAGCACAAAAATACATACCCTGTTTATTATAAACATTCCTCGTAGCACTTTACAGTGACTGTATAAAAAAAAAAAAAATCTGCAGCAATAAGTTAAATCTATCTATAATACTGAATGCAAGTTGGTAGCAAAAAGTACTAATATGCATTTCATTTTAGTTATATCACTGAGTGACTGTTATCAGGATGCTAATTATTATGCTCCCTCTCAAGCTGGGTACTGGCTTTCTAATATGTAGGCTGTGCTATATGGCTGTACCACCTCCAGCACCACCACACTGAGCACCGGCATTCCCCAGGGCTGTAATTCAGCCCACCCCTTTTCAGGCTGCTGATATGCGACTGCACTGCATCTCTCAGCTCAAACTATATCATTAAGTTTGCTGGCCTCATGAGCAACATTAATGAAACAGCTTACAAAGAAGAGGTGGACATGCTAGCGGCGCGGTGTAAAACCAGCAACCTTTCCCGAAGAGCAGAGAAGCGCTCTCCTGGACCCTACACGTGTCAGCACTCTCCAAAAGAAACACAGAGACGTCTCCACTTCCTTGCTCCAACTCAGGAAGTTAAGCCTCCCACCACCAGTGAGAGTATCCTGACCTCCTGCGTCACTGTCTGGTATGGGAATTACAAGGTTCCTGACCAGAAGACTGTACAGAAAACTGAGCACTGCATTGGGTTATCTGCGCTTCTCTCCCCACCATAAAAACAAAGCAAAGAGACACTGTTCATGCGTAAGGCCCTCGGGACTGCGGATCTCCCCCAGTATAGTGGTTCACAAGAAACAATATTTCATGACAACCATAAAAGCTTGAACTTGAACCATGAACTTAAACACTTTGGCCAATTTTTTACTCACATCAAAAAATAACTAGTTTCACCCGTCTTGTTCTCTATGTGGTTGGAAAACATGTTTCTTGGCACAGAGGTTTTCGATTCTGAAAAAAAAAAAAACAACCTCTGACTGGGTCGTTGGTGTCACCTTTAACAGGGGAAAGTGAGGATATCTGTTGTAATAGCTAATATGTTGGAAGAGAGTCACCTTCATGGCCTGTCATACCTCAGGGCTTGTTGGAGTCAGTCTGTGTCTGGTAACTGCCAGGTTAACCCTGCATACACCAGTCAGTGGCTACAAATATGATTCATGCTGTTTCTGTTGAGTAAATAATGTGACACCTACAGTGATTACCAAAAGATCAAATGTTCATTAACCCGGTTTATACTCTCATATACCGTATGTGTGAAATTTCTTTTTTTATACATTATATGTGATCGACTAATTAGATTTAGAATGGCTTAAAATTGAGAACTTCATATCCCCCCAATTTCCTCATGTTCCACTCAGAAAAAAAACTTAATAATAGGACCTCCAGGGAATAAACCCAAAGAAGTCGCCTAGTTTAACCTCAGTAGGTTGAAATAGGAAAAGTCACTGACATTAAGAGTTTTTCCCCCTTTGCAACCTTCATTGTGAGGTGTCATAGAGACTGTTACATGACGTCTACTGATGTAACCTTAGACCTATTGAAATATTCCAAGTTTATTTGGTGAAAAGTTTCATACTTAAAACTTTGCCTAATCATGATGCTCCTCTGTTGTGGCAAATGTTTTTAATACATTTTTTTCATCAGATTTATTTTGGTAGAGTTGGGTAAACAAGACAACATACTTACAGCAGATAGTTAACAGAAATTATTTACACAGAAGTATTACTTTTGTTCAAGTAGTAGTTAAGATAATAGTCTCACAATTTGGGAAATACACTTATTTGCTTTCTTGCTGACAGAAAGATTAGAAAAAAAAAAAAAAAAAAGATACCAATCTCATTCCTAAAGCTGGAGCCAACTGCCAGTTAGCTTAGCTTAGCTCAGCATAAAAACAGAAGCAACAACCAGCTTGACTTGAGAAGAAGCCGTCCGCCGACCGACGCCTCTCGAGCTCGCTAACTAAAATTTACTAGCTTGAGCAGAGTCTCCGCTTGTTGCCTAGCAACCGCTCCTGGCTGAGAAATAGCCTGGCGCATAACCCTCTGTAAAAAGCCGAATTTCCGTCTTTGCACTGTTTTTTGTATGTATTTAACAAATTGGATATTATGTGTGAATTAGTGAACTGTAGAGCTGCTGGTAGTTGGATTTCCCCACTGCTTCCAGTCTTAGTGCTAAGCTAACCAGCTGTCGGTTGCAGCAGCTCATTTACCACACAAACATTAGTTTAGTACCAATCTTCTCATCCAACTCTTGACGAGATACCAAATAAGCCTATCTCTTAAAATACTCTCTTGGTGGACGAAACTGGGTGAAACACGGCGGTTTGCGTGATTTTTATCGTGCTTAGCATCTCGGTCTGTCGATTCAAATAGTCATGTCCGAAATACTGAAGCAATTACAGCACGTTTACAGCAAAGCCCTCAACAACTCCCCACAATCACATAAATTCCTACAAGAGACGGGAGTATATCTTCATATTTCGACCACACCGTTTTAGTCGCTCCAGTTTAATTGCATCACAATACGAACTTTTTGACCTTTTATTATAAGAAAACACTGGACCCTTGTCTCAACCTTGAACCCTCAGGTTATGATGGTTGACTGAGTGAAACCTGTCTTGCATCTTTCTAATGGGGCCCAGCACAGACACACATTATTTACAGTTAATGCTTCAGAGGAGCAGCCCTGCACAGAGGAGACAAAAACGTCTCCACTCCCCTGACTGGTAGTGAGAAAAGTGAAAGTGTAGATGCTGTAGAAGCCTCTCTGCATAATTACTACAGGGACAGGCTTCATATGTTGTACAAACATTACTCTTTTGTCTCTCTCCTACACATTAAGAGCGTTTGTGCTGAGGGAGTGGGGTTTTCCAGGAAAACTTCATCCTACGCAATTTTTGGTTTGATTGAAACTTTATGTGTCCTAAACAGACAAGTATAACCAACACAATCTATTTACAGGATGTCCTAGTAAATATCATCCGTCTCCTGTTCGATCAGGATATGAACGATGCCCCTTCTCACCACAGAAGCTTAGTAGCAGATGAATTCGGTACAGCTTTGTATTGTGCTTTATGCCTGTACAAAGTATTAAAGTATAGAACATAACAATTAAACCAGACATTTAGAATCAAAAGATGTCTAAAGCTGCTAAAGATCACCTAAACACGTGTCTTCACTTGAGAAGAGTCTGGTACATTCTCTATGCAATGTGAAGGAAGTTACTGGGAGGAGTGTCCTCATATTAAAGTAAACACCCGTCTTTGCTCATCCTCACTTGAATGCAATGCTTGGATCCCTTAAAGCGTCTGACAGCTCTTTTGAATAATTGAGGTGTTCAATGACTCTTATAATTTAAAAAAAAAAAAAAAAAAAATAAGAGAAAACATAACCAGCCTAAAACAATGGGCTGTGTTCAAAGCTTCAGGGAGTTGTGTGACCGTCCGAAAAATACTAATGTTCGTCTCAGTCTTCCAGCGGTTTGCTTTGTGTGGCAGACAGCAATGATTATCTTGTTTGGGGTATTTATTCGATACAACGAAGAATCAAATCCACACTGGGTTGAGCACAGAAAATTTAAAAATATTTCAAGTGATATCGAGAATGACTTCTACTTCAGATATCCAAGTAAGTGACTTCAATTTCAATATTTTCCTCTTTTTTCTAATATCTCATCACTTTTATTCCTCTTTAAATCTTTACTAATCTGTCATACTTTAAATATCTATATTTTTTAATCACATTTCTGTGCATTTAGCTTTTTAAACATTTATTTATTTATTTATATCTGGTTGCAAACAGTCTGTTTTTCACTGTAGTGAAATATGTTTCTACTTGAGCCAGGGTTGATAGTTTTCAGATTATGTTGATTTATTATATTATTCCAACATTGCTGACATGGACCTAACACCCACAGGTGCACATATCCCCTGGGTTTTGACTCTAATCAGGCAGTTTACCCAGTTTAACTATAGCTGACATGACATCACTTACATCTTTGTCTAGATTTGAAATATTTTTTATTTTGTTCACCTAGAATTTTGGATGTGTGTCTGAGTGCAATACATGGGTGTGGTTGTTCTTTACACCATCCCCAGAAACCCACAGTGCCAGTGTCAGATTATCACGAAGCCATCTCGGATATGGTGTTGGATGTCAGGTGATAAATTTATGTCATGACAGTTTGTTTTCTGAGACCATTAAAAACCTCATCTTAAAATCACAGGACCTGTTGATGGGAGGATGGTCTGAAACATCTAAATATATGTTTAATCTGTTATTGTTATGATATAGCATTTCCTACAGTGGGTTGTTTGTTGCAAATTCTCCTTTGTAAACAATAATGTTTCACAGTGCAGTGGGAACCTATTGTTTGCCCTGAGATGTGTCAGGTGGTTACAGTGTTATGTTGTAAACGATACTGACTTCTTTATGCTGGTATCTGTGTGCTGTTGTGAGCTGGTGATAGAAGATATTACAAGTTCATCTCACACTTAATGTGCCACGGATGAAAGAACCTGTACAAGTAACTCGATATAGCTTGGTATCATCATAAAATATCAACATCTAATCCACAAGTAACCGTCTATAATGTGCAAACTGTAATGTCCTTGAATCATCCTCATGTGATTTTACCTTCTTGTCTCACATGCCCTTACTTGTCCCTGCACTGGGGTGACCTGTTGTGAAAAACTGTCTATATACAGTGTCTCCACTCGTATATCAATTCACTCATAATTATGTACCATTAATATATAGTATTTTTTTTTTTAATAAAAATGGGTTTTATAACGCTGAATGCCAAAGTAACAATGTAATAACGACACTATTGGATGTAATTATGATTTAATGACATGTACTTTACTGTGTATTTTACTTTTCTCTCATATAGAAAAATATATTCCCAAGAGACACAATCAGTCTTTCTCTCTGAATGATTGATTATTGAAATTATTGAATACTTAAGATTTTCTTCTCTGAAATATTAATTTTGCTTTGGCAACCTTGTTTTATACAGTGAGCCATGTTGTCATGACAAGCACTATACCTAATCGGTTCCAATAATCTTCATCCTAATGCAATGGAAGAAAAAGAGAAGAATTCATGAACGCAGTTTGGGAATCTTCTGTCTCATAAACAAGCATAATCCCCCATATCTTCATTTCATTTCTTAAATTTGATCATCACCTCTAGTTGGTGGAGTATGTGGGCTCATGTACTGTAAGTTGTCCCTGTGTGAGAAACTGTCCCTCTCACCTTCTCCTTCACATTTTTTATTTTGGCTCTTCAACTTACTGGTTTTCAGGTTCACAGAGGGTCTATCCCAACATAAACTGGGCAGTGTGTCAGCCCAGTGGCAGGCAGGACACAAAGGCATTTACTAACATCTGACTTGTATGTTTTCTGGCCAAATGAGGAAATCCACACCAACAAGTAGAGATTAGTGAAACGCCACACAAAACCCTGGTCTTTCTTTAAAGTGAGGAAATATTTCTGACTTATGAACCACTACGCAGCTCCTTACCACCCTTCCGTCTCCTTTTCTCAATCATTAACCCAATTCATCTCATCCACTTCATCTCTCGCGTCTTCTGTCCTTGCCCTAGGTTTCCAGGATGTCCATGTGATGATCTTTGTTGGATTTGGCTTCCTGATGACATTTCTTAAGCGTTACAGCTTTGGTGCAGTGGGTTTCAACTTCCTCATTGCAGCCTTTGGCCTCCAGTGGGCGCTGCTGATGCAAGGCTGGTTCCACTCTCTGGACTACACAGATGGAAAGATCAAAATTGGAGTTGAAAAGTAATTGCTTGGTTTTATTCTCAGTACATTTTGGTGATGGTTTACAACTAACAACTAACACCAGGAACGCCACACCTGTAGGAAAACAGAGTAAAAATATTATTCAGTTCTGGTTCTTTTCTTGAGTTACTGGTGAATATGTCTGGTGGAAATGGGAATACATTTCCACACACAAAAAACACAGAGAGGAAGGCAAGCCAGTCTGACTGATGAATTGACATTAAGATATTTGCAGGCACATAAGATTTATTGCTTGAGGACTCTGGTTGGAGGGTAAACAGACACTCATGAGAAATGATGATACTGTTGAAGTGAAGCCAAGTTGCTGTGTGTCAACAGATATGTGTATCTCTGTTTGTATATGTAAGTAGAGAGAAAGTGAAAGAGAGAACGTGATAACTGGAGAAGCTTACCACTGGTTCAGTGCTCAAAATGATGCAAAATGATCTTTAGTAGTTCTACTCTTATTTGGTTCACTGCACTTGTGAATCAAGTGCAACCTTGGCCAAGTCAAATCTTTTCTCATATTTGGCTAGTACAGATTGCAAAGTAATATATTGCCTTGATTCCCACTACATTTTGGCTACTTTCCCTTCTCAGCCTGATCAATGCTGACTTCTGTGTGGCGGGCTGCTTAATTGCCTACGGGGCAGTGCTGGGTAAAGTCAGTCCAGTCCAGCTGATGGTTCTGACTCTTTTTGGGATCACATTGTTTGCTGTGGAGGAATATATTATCCTGAATCTCATACACGTAAGTTTGAACCATCACTGGATACTGTTTCAAAGTTATTTTAGAAAATGTATTCAGGCATATCTTTAAAATGTCATTGCTGATGATGGTATTACAATAGCACAAAACACACCAACTGTAGGTTGGTTTCAGTTCTCAGTTTTGTGTATTTATGGTTCAGTTGCTGTCAAATTCTTAAAATGGGAGCACATTGTGAATCCTGTGATGTGTATGGATGTCAGATGGGAACATAGTTTTGTTTGCTTGTGTTTTGTGACTTGTGCCACATTGCACCTTTGCACCCCTGGTGATCAACCACCTAGAAACATCTCATAATGTTCTTGTAGTCGCAACAAACATAACTACTCCTACTAGAACTCTATGCTAATATTTTCTCTCTTGAAGGCCAGAGATGCCGGAGGCTCTATGGTGATCCATACATTTGGAGGTTATTATGGTCTTTCCATCTCATGGATGCTCTATCGGCCAAATCTGGACCAGAGCAGTCGCCTGCAGGGCTCTGTCTACCATTCAGATGTCTTTGCCATGATTGGTGAGTATGATTTACAGCTATTGACTGTTTATATTTTTTACTCCCAGAAAAAAATTCCAGTACTTCCATTTCCTCTGTTTTGCTCTTAACGAAACCCTTTGGCCTCTGTCTCTGCTAACTCCCCACTTTCTGCACAGGAACCCTGTTCCTATGGATGTTCTGGCCCAGTTTCAACTCAGCTATCACAGACCATGGGGATGGGCAGCACAGAGCAGCCATCAACACCTACCTGGCTTTGGCCTCCACCGTGCTCACTACTGTGGCCATCTCGAGCCTCTTCCAGAAGCATGGAAAACTAGACATGGTGATGACAAGCAGTGTTTGTTCTTCATGACAGTCATGAGAACCCTCGTTAAATACTTAAGCTGTTGGTTATGATAAGAGGGGGTGTGTATACATTACAGGTTATGCTAAAAAAGACCGACATGATGTGCATGACTTGTGCCCCACCTGAACAAACTTAAATTTTATTTTACGTGGAAGTGATGGGATGCATATTCTGTCACGCCTGATACAGTTGAGTGAGATCAAATTGATACACGAATTTCTTTGTGTCTATACATCAATTTTTTCTGCACCTACTTCTCAGGTTCACATCCAGAACTCCACTCTTGCTGGAGGAGTTGCAGTGGGAACAGCAGCAGAGTTCATGCTCATGCCGTATGGATCTCTAATTGTAGGATTCTGCTGTGGTATCATCTCCACCTTGGGGTATATCTACCTCACGGTATAACATTTCTCCTCTGCTCTTGATTATTACTTTTGCTGGTCTTAAGTCTATTTTTAGTCTGTTTTCTGAAACTCCAATCAAATTAAACTGTTAAGATTTCAATTTAATCCTCATTGATACATCTCTCTCAGCCATTCATGGAGAAGCACCTGAAGATCCAGGACACATGTGGAATCCATAACCTCCACGCAATGCCAGGAGTCATAGGAGGAATTGTGGGAGCCATTACTGCTGCAGCTGCATCAGAGACGGTTTATGGCACTGAAGGGTGAGTGGTCCTTCCTTACAAATGGGAAACCAGCAAATATAGGATACCAGGTTATGGTTTCTTTAACGTTTTAATTAAATTGATAAACAATTACCAACTGGTAAAGGATCAGAAAAAAAGTAGTATTATATGTACTTTTGTGGCCAAATATTGTTTTCCAAACTGGTAGAAAAAACATTGTGATTTCCCCTTTTTTGTATTAAAGGCTGATTAACACCTTTGACTTTGAGGGTGCTTTCAAAGACATGACACCCACCCGGCAGGGTGGTCACCAGGCTGCAGGCCTCTGTGTGGCTATCTGCTTCGGTGTAGGCGGAGGCATCATTGTTGGTAAGGAATACCCACAGTCACTGCCCTTCAGTTTTTAGCCATATGACTGAAGGTATACAGTGTGTATGCTGAAAACTGGGAGATCACTGTGTTTGGACAAGATGGGTGTGTTGTCCAAACGGACCATGTGTGCTAAGATGTATTTGTACTCTTCTTAGGTTGTATCTTGAGACTACCTATCTGGGCAGATCCTGCAGATGAAAACTGCTTTGATGACGAGCCCTACTGGGAGGTGAGAGGCAAATCTTTTCAGCCGTAAAGACGATTCTGCAGTTTGAAACAGGAAAATTAATATCCACTCACAATTCAGTCAGTAATTCATCCCACAGAAACTGTGAATTTCCAGAGAATTAATTCCAAATATTTTAAGGATTAGAAATTTTTTAATGATTTTGGTTGAGTGGTGTTTTTAAATTTCTTTGAGAAATGCAGTTCAGTTAAAATGCAATTTTCTGAATGGGTTTGGAGACACATCCTTTTTTGCAAAATGGTCACAATGCTGTACCCTGATTGGTTGGGACCTGCTCCAGTAATTGAAAGCTGCTAATTGGAAGCTTTTTAGTTTATCTACTTGGAAGATAATCAGTAATTCTTTAAGACAGGGAGCCAATCGGGGCCAAGTCCTCTGCATTACAAGAAAAATTCTTATCCAGGTAACCTAAATGGAATTTTTAGCTGTGTCTACATAACATATCTTAGAGTCTACATACATGAAAAAAGCTTTAATTTGACAGACAAGACATACTTTGCTTATGTGATCGTATTGGCTCGACAAATTCTTTTGCTTTGTGTTTGTTGCCCTGAGACTGTTTTTCCATTCATGTTGTCCATGACTGAATGGGCTACTGCCATTCTGCCATCTTTATTTACAAAGAAACAGCTCATAAGTTTCCATTTTCTGATATGAACCAGCACACATAAAATCCCACATTTTGTTGATTGATTATGTGGTGATTGTTTACCCTTTTATCGCATTGTTTAACTATCTGATTTTTCACAGCTTCCTGAAGATGAAGAGAGCATCCCACCAATCCTGCATTATAACAACCACATGCAAAACAAAGATGTGTAAGTGTCTGTTCAGTTTATCTGACAACAGCGATCCGGTCATGGAGATATGCTGTTCTCCTACCAAACAAACGATGCAGGTAGTGCTTTTCTTGTAGAGAAATATGTTGCATTCAGTGTCCTCTCGGTGGCAGCAGATCCCAACTCGCAGAGACTGCATCATGTGACTCATTGTAATTCCTGCCCTTTGTTGGGAATATCTGTTCATAGTGTTGAATACGATATGAACACACAGTGAGGATGTTGGTGTAGACAGTATAGCACCGCTGACACATACGCCTGCTCTTTCCCTGTCACTCAGTTTTGGCTAGATTATGAAATGCTGACGCAGACCCCGTGCTCTGTGCTTCCCAATGAAGCTCACCTGTGCTTTCTGTTGATAGGGGTTTTTCAGAAGCACAGCTCTGCATGTGCAGATCTTCTATGTCACCTTGAAGTTGTGCAACAGAATTCACGTTAACTGTGCAAATTAAAACGATGGCGATAGAAAAAAACAGAAACATAGATTCCATAAGATGTTATATTTGAATGAATGAAGTATTTAGGAGTGGAGTGATATATATATATAGAACTAGAATGGCACTCGGTAGAGTGCAGAGATCCGCCAAGGCCACTGTCAAACAACATACACTAGACTTGAGAGAAAAAATTAAAAATCCATGATCCAGATTAGCCCCAGAATTTAAAGGGTTCTTCCCTGGCCCATTACCCATCCCTCCACCAAGTTTGCTGCAAATCAGTTCAGTACTTTTGCGTAATCCTGCTGAAAAACACATTGACTTAAAAAAACCAGCACACAGACACGGGTGAAAACACCCTCCTCAGCAGAGCTAATAATGAGCAGGAACAAGGAATGAGCAGGAGCACAGGAACATGTACAAGCCAAATCTCAGCTAATAAAAAGGGATTTTTAATACAGGCAATGGAAGAAAGTCAATGTCTCAAACTGTGAAATATAAATAAATTATCTTTATTTAACAAATACTTGATTTGATAATACCTACATTTACACAGTGAGCTGTGTAACTTTTCTATGAAGTGTTATTGTTTTTTACACATTATATAATGCTTTTTTTCCCCAGAACGGAGTCCAATTTTACTGTGGAACAAAACTGACACTAGGCCTCGATCCTGATGGAGCTCTCCTTATCCCACATGGACCATTTGTTCCTTTTATTCTCCTTATGGACTTTCAACAGTCAAAATCAGTTATTTTCCATACAGTGAATATATGTATGTTCACATGTTATCTGTTTTTTGTTGGTTGGTTTGAAGTGACAAAAACAGTGGGAAGAGATCTTTTCTTTTTCAACAAGATATTTATTTTCAGTTTAAATCCACAAATATGTAATAAATAAATAGATAAATATTTTTTATTGAATGTTTTATTAAATTGATGACTTTATCTTGTCTCCAGTGAAATACTTTTCCTCATTTCAACATTTAGAGACAGGTAAATTCATTGAGCAAACTTGTGCAGTTTTCTCTTGATTCACATAACACAAGTTTAATGGCTCAGTGGTGGACTAAAAGCATGACTTTCAACCATGGTTCCTGCCTGTGCTGGGAGAGAAATATTTGAGCACATGTTTTGTATTACATTTTCTTCTGACCCATTTCAGTTGCACTTTGAGGACTTCCTCTAGAGCTTTCACATCTGATGTAGCCCTGATTTAAATAGTTTCTCTCTGTGTGACATAACAGAGTGCAGGTGAGGCTTGAAATGTATGCAAAAACAGGCAGGTCTATCCTAACAGCTTACTTTGGTATATATTTGTTTGTATAGTTTCATCTTTTCCCTATTGCTGTTAGATGCATCAAAATAGAACTTAATTTTGTGTGTATTCATTGAGAACTTTTACACTAAGATGTAATGAGATTAATATATAGTGTTATGTTACTACATAAAAGATATTTGGTAAAACTTAACTTACCCCCCCCCTTAACATTTGTATACACCATATAAACATTTAATAATGGTTTATAAGACACATAAATTGTAAATTTTACACTTTTAAGGACATTTTTAGGTGTTTGGGGTTTTTTTTTTTTAAACAATTACAATTTCCACAGGACAGTTCAATATTACACATACATTATAATGTGTATAGACATTGAACAAAATGTTTATGTAGTGCCTATAAATGCACATGGGGAGGGGTATTTTTATCCATGTTATCAAACTGATTATAAATGATTTTGTCAAAAAAGACGATATTTGTACATTTAGACATTGTACACAGTAGCATATTTATGTTATGCTTTTTAGAAAAATGAGAAGTTTCTTAATGGTAATGTAATTTTAATAAAGCATTAATAATAAATCATTGCAACATCATTATATACCTAGTACCTGCTTTATTTGATTTTGAAAAATCAAGAATATAAACCATTTTTAAAAAATAAAAGATTTACCAATAAAAAGCTGAAGAGGAAGTGTATTTCCCTCCTTTAAGAGCCCTCCAGTCGGGTCAGACTGAGGCTACACCCTTATTGCTCTCTCGGGACACTGTGGTGACCAAAAACAAACCAGAGACCAGCCTAGTCGTCATGACCCCGGGTCAAAGGGTAACAAAAGAGCAAGGTCACCGGCAGGGCTGCACACATATGCTGGAGTCAGTCATTTTAAATTGATTCCTGTGGAATCATACACTGGATGCGCAGGAACACAAGGATGGGTAGAAATGTGACGGAGTAGAAAGGATCTTTCAGTAGATGGAACACGAACCTTATTTGTCTATAAATGCCCAAAATAATTTCACCACGCAGTTTATTTCTGAATCTGATAAGAAAGCCTTTCCATCCATTTTTTTCTGGTGATGGCTATAATTTCCATGTGCTCTAGCCCCTGCCCACCTGGCCGTGGCATTTTATTGGTTGAAGGTGGCAGCAGCAGCAGCAGCAGCTCATGGTGGGAGTGTGGATGATTCCCATACATGTGTAGCAGCGAGGCATCCATCTCCTCGTCCAGTCCCTTTGCTAACAAAGGCAGGCTTAGTGCTGTTTTCTTTTGTCATCAGTAACGTGTTTGAGTAAAGGAGGTAATGGTGCCACAAGTGCTCCAATTAAACGAGATGCAGCCCTGCTGGGAAGAAAGGCTCCCCCATTGCCCTCAAAACCCACCAACCCCCCAGTACATACACACACATATACACACACAAACTGGGCCTCTTCTCATCCTACCCCCATGCAGTTCCCGCCCCAACTCTGCTCATGTTTATTCATCAGCCACTTAAGGGGCAAATGCAGAGGCCTGTTAAAACTAAATCAGACTTATTTTTAAAAGATACCAGGCCTTCCCCTCTGAGGCTGAGAGGAGCCCGGCCTTGTGGCATCATGACAGCCATGTTTGAGGAAGTTTACCCTCTTCTGAGAAGAAAGCTAACCACAGATGTGACTTCTTCCACAAGGGAAGACACAAACTGTACAGGGATGTAGGGGAGGAGGGAAGCCGAGAAAAAGTGAGACGGAAAAATTAGAGGGGGCAAGGGGGCTTGAAAAAGGTGTGTGTGTGTGTAGTGTGTGTGTGTGTGTGTGGGGGGGGGCGCAGAGAATGAGGCCTCACTTTCACTGCCGATCACTGACTGCCTGCCATACGGGCTCAATCATGATCTTTGATTGACAGGTTGAGGGAAGGAGAGGGTGGGAAAGAGGGTGCAGGAAGAGAGCTTAGAATGGGAGCCGCACAAAACATACTCCCATACAGGGGGCCACGGAGACGCTCATTAATGATAAAGAACAAACCAGGAAAAGCATGTTTTCTCTGCATGCCAGCAATGTTGTTTGTGGGTTGAGATTAGTTTGTAATCTACTATACATGGCAATGTAAAAATGAGAGAACACTACAGGGCTAAATACAACGTGGGAGGTCGTGTTACAGCACCCGGTTGGAGCTATTTGGCTTTTTGTTCTTTTATTTTTCACCATTATTCTAACAAAACAATGTAATATGTCTAATGGGGATTATGTTGCAGGCGTGCCTATTCATCTGATCGTTTTAATCTCGCAGTTTACAGATATATGTCAGTCACTCTGTGGTAAAAGCCCACTGAATTCACTTTACAGTTATGAGGTGCAGCAGCTGGAGAAGTATTCAGGGATCCATGTTCCCTCCCTTATAAAGGGAGCTGTAAAAGCCCCTGTTGAAAGCATCCAAAGGTCCATAAAACTGTTTATAAACTATTCAAGCCCTTACTCTGCTCTCTCTACATTTAACCTGCTCGTGTGTGTTGCAGCTTCAGTGTTCCCTACAGGTTACTTCTCAGCAGGTGCATCTGAATTCCAAAAACTGCTCTGGACTGCGCTACTGGTACCTAATCCTGGCTCTTGAGGAGTACCGCAAAGTGCATATACTGTATCTCTCACCATCAGTCCCGTCCACATCACCAGTGATGGAAAGTAACTAACTGAATTTACTCAACCACCATACTTAAGTACAATTTTTGAGTTACTTGCACTTTGCCTGAGTTTTTTTTTTTAACTTTCTGCTTCTTTATATTCCACTCCTTTCCACAGCTGCCTGACAGGTGAGGATTTTACATGTGTAATAAGTGTCTAAAGTACAGTCTAGTTTAAAAAATTTAACCGGTGGCTCACAACCTTTCTGACTTGAGACCCTATATAGAAAAACAGCGTTCAGTCGGGGCCCCTTGCCACGTTTCAGATGTCAGAAAATGATGAGCTGTAGTTTTTCTACCAATGACGATTGATTTCCCCTCTGCAACTTCTCATATACTTTCACTTAAATTACTTCTCTGAGGCCAATAAAAGTAAATTTTGTCATTATTTCACAAATAATCGCAATGATTGGAGAAATGTTTTTAAAAATTTTTTAAAGATTTTGTGTAGCAGAATGTTCTTTTTTCTGATTTCTTCTCTAATCACCCCACAATCACGCAGATTCATTTTGTGATTCATTCATTTACAACTTGATGTACTAGTACTTTACTTGACCATTACTATATTAAGCCACTCAATACTTCATCTACACTACATATCAGAGGAAAATATTGTACTACTTACTCACTGCATTTAGTTGACGGCTTTATTCAAGAGTTACTCTAATCTCTATCTCTCTCTCTAATCAGTTCACGAAACATGAAGCATTGTAACACTGTGAAAGGTAGCATTTTGCGTTTTGTGGTTAGCACCTTTGCATTTTTGTTGGAATTACATTTTGAATCCTAGCTTTCATTTGAAAAGGAACATTTTTAAGCTGTGGTATTTCACTAGTTAATGCTCCACCTTTACCCACAACTTTAGCAAAATGCTTCTTGGACACCAACCACAATCTAATAATGTCAGATAAGTTACAGAGCTCAATCTCCTGCAGAACTGATGTGTTAACTTTTGGGTACTTTCATTTTCTGATAATACTAATGGGGAGAACTTTAGTATTTTTATATTGTTGTACTGGTATCTTTATTAGCCCTGAGATAGACTGTCCACGTTGTGCCCCACTCTCAATCACTGTCAGCTTGGAAAGGATAAGTGGTTTGGCTAATGGATGGATGGATGGTACTGTTACTTGGGTAAATGATCTGAGTGGACTACTTCTTCCACCGCTGCCCATTTTTTTCTGTCTGCACCCTGTCGATGAACATCCCTACCAGCTCTGGCCGACCCAGGTATCTTATGGCCTCCCCACACCACTAACTGCCCACAGAGGCTGCTTAAGTGTCCCTATCGGACCACAGTGGAGAGGAACAGCAGATTAACCATGATCCTATCCGCTCGCTGCTAGCCCCTTCATACGCTCCGTTACACCAGCATTTAAAAGGAGGAGGGAACGCCATTCAGGCTCATGATATGAATCCCAGACGTAGGGACAAGAACAGAGCTTTCACCCCCGTTTCACAGAAAAAGACCCCTTTTCTGGCACCCTCTAATTCTGGTTGCTACGGGCTTCTGGGTTCAATGGTGGACTCCTGTTGTGAGGGGACAAAGCCTCTCAGTCATCCGGCCATGGTTGCTAGGGGCGGCAGAATGTATGGGGAGGGACGGGCTGCCGTTGTCCCAGACGAAATGTCTCTCTTAAGGCGGCCGAGATCTGGTGATTGACAGGTGGCTACACGCTCCACTGCAGATCACCCGGGAGGTCTGGGGGGCCTTATATTTGCGTGTGTGTGTCTGTGTCTGTGGCAGGTTATGTTGGTTGGCAGGGTGAACGGGGGGGTTGGGGGCATATAGCCTGCACAAGGTTTCTGCCACTATGAAAGTGGCACCGTTTATTACCTACAGGGGAAGCTGCCTCGGCTTCCAAAAGTAGTTCAAGCACCCTGTAATAATCTACTGTGCGACTAGTTAAGAAAACACCCGGATGATTTACTGAAGTAAAAGTACCATGACAACAATGTGAAAATATGTATACAATAAAAAAAAAAAATCTGTATCCAAAATCCTACCTCAGCGAATAGATGTCTTCACATTCATTTGCTACTCTGCTCAGCTTTAATCAGTGTTTTCTGATATTATAAATATAGATATTTGTATATTCACAGGTTTGGGATTTTTTTTAGCAAGGAAGAAAGAGAAGATACAAATTTTCAGAAAAGCCAAAACTTTGAAAAAAACACCAAAAACACATATGACCATTCTAAGCAGAGTCTTTGAATATTTCCGGGGTGATCTTTAAGTAAAAGTACAGAAGTATTATCAGATAATGTACTGTATCAATAGTATAAATCCTCAGAGAAAGGTCCCTATGACTGCTACTATATATGTGATTATTTGATTTTACTGATATGTAAGTACAGAGGCAGCATTTTACTGTTACTGTTTCTGGTTGAGCCAGTTCTAACTACTTTAAATGCTGATGGCTTATAGAGGTTGGGCCCCTGTAGCAGGTTACAGAACAAAATCTGAGGGATTGTTTTCTTACTGTAGAAGAGAAGAAGAAAATGCATTATTCTTCCTCACAAATTTCTATTCATACATTTAACCTTTCTTCAATCTTTGTTTTGTTTTTTTTGTTTTTGTTTTTTTGGTTTATTTGAAATAATGGATCATTTTTAGAAGGCTAAAGGAATAGTTATTTTTGGTGGAACTGCCAAAATCTCATAGAAACATGATAAGGGACCCCAGTATAAATGGCTTTTTTTGTAAGGGGTCACAAGCCCAAAAAATGAGAGCAACTTTAACAATACATTGTATTTTAAAAGCCTATTAATGTGCCTCCAAATGCCTAAATTCTAAATCTATCTTAAAAATGTACAGCATTTTCTAGATAAAGTTTATACTAAATAGACTGTGAACAAGATTTGTTAATACCTATTAAGTGAATCTATATAGACACATGATAATACATAGAATGTTAATTCTAATGAATTATAAATGAAAATTCCCAGTTGCGGTTATGGTTTGAAAGTAGAAATGGATGATAAACATTATTGAACGAATAGGTTAACTGAGATAGATAAGTCATACAATGATTTTCAAAAAAATGAACATGAACAGTTTGAAGGAAAAGGAAGAGGCTGATGTGTTACCATTAGAGGTAAAGATAAAAGTTTTGGTGTAAATGACACAGAGTGTCATCTAAAATAATAAGGGTTTGTGTTTATCTGCATCTAAATTACTAATGATATTCAGATTTGTGTCTCTCCTGTTCCAGTGTGGGAACTATCACCCCGCTAGTTTTCTAGACATCAGTGGTCCCATTTTTCCTCCTCTGGGACCACGGAGTTGAGTGGGAGCAGACATGGTAGGATGTGGGGATCTAAAGGGGTTTGCACACAACACGGTCTCCTCTCCAAACGTCGTCTGGGACCGTCTGGGTTCTGTACTCCCAGACAGGGAGCCCTTCCACTCGTCAGATGCTGCTCAACTCCCCAACCCCCCACCCCGACCTTGACTCTCTGTCACTGTGGCCCTCCAGACAGTTAGGGTCAAAGGCTAACACAGCAGCCACACATCAGACATGGTTCGAGACCCCTGTGTCCATATAAACGCTGAATGGTAAATCACCCTATTATCAGCCTGTTGGAATGTGGCTTTGAATTCCTGCAGAGATGGACCCACAGGCCTCAGGAAGACCATTACAAATTACTGTGACTAGATATTAAGATAATAAAAACAAATGGTCAGATTTTATTTGCTTCTCTCTGTCTCATCCTGGGGGGATATGAATTTAAAGTAAACATGAGATAAATGTGAAGTCCAAGTATATATTTTTTGACAATAGTCAAACAGTGGCTGAAATACAAATCTGCTTTTACTTTACTCATAAAGAGAATCCGCTTCTAGCTGCATCAAGTGCCATTTCCAAGCGGCCATGCTGCATTTTATCTTTCACCTTTGACTGCTGATTTACACTGCCCTCAGCCAATCACAGCCGAGCAAACAGCAGATCATGACAGATTTGTGAGTGAAGGGAACGGCTGCAGCCTCACGTGGCTTTTTGAAAAATGCCAACCCACACAGCATGCAGCTCTGATGAGCCTTTCCACATCTCTTGTAAGCATGCGCACAGCGCTGATTGTGTCTCACTGTGGGCTCATCTCTCTGGCTCTCACATACTATCACTCATTTTATTCCTTCCCTACTGTGTCCTCTACCTTTTGTCTTTGGACTAACAGTAAAAAGAAGGATTTCTCTTTTCTTTATTGAAACAATCTTTCTCAGACTGTCTTATTGAGACCTCCCCACCCCACCCCCAGCCCCCATCATCCCCAGTCTGCTTTGATGTAAATTTGTAAGCCAGCTAGCTAATTTCTTTGCAAGGCCTTTTGCAGCATAACAGGCCACTTCCCGTAGCGTTCGACATTTTTTAAAATCTGCACCACAGTCTGAAGAGTGATGTGTAGCATCACAGCGCAGGGCAAAGCCGGCAGTCACAGCAGTGGATTTATTTAACATTAAATGTTTTCTTCACATACACGGTAGACATAAACAGTGACGTGTACATGCTCACACACAAAGCTCTCTCTCTCTCCTCATTCACGCACCCTGGACGCAGACCGAGCAAGTAAACACCACCAGTAGTCCAAATACCAAGTTTCGTTGCCTCTGCAGCACCAAGCACAAAACCTCAACCATCAACTGATGTCAGCTGCCTTTTAACCCCTTGTCGGAACAGGAAGAAGCCTCTTAAAAGGCCGTGCTGGGTTTGGGTGTGGATATTACATTATGGATGTAATTTCTTTTTTTAAGGTAATAAGTGATATAGATATTAAAGTGGCGCAAAAAGCACAAAAGGTTAAGAACAAGTAAAGTTAATAAAATAAAGAAATATGGTATTGGTTGATTCTAATTAAATTACTCTCTCTGTTTGAGTTTAGTGACTTTCCTCTGTCAGTCATGTCAGAAATGACTCTGTTTTAAAAGCTCGAATGTCTCGAATCCTGACAGAGTTTAAACTTTTCAAGGTCACTTCTGGTCTAAGTTCATTTTTGCATTATAAGATAACCAAAATCAGAAAACATAGTTCATAAGAAAAAGGGAGCTTCTAAATATTTCCCCAAAACGGTTGTAACAAAAAATCACGGGGCTAAAAATAAATAAATAAATAAATGAATAAATAAATAAATAAATAAATAAATAAATAAATAAATAGATAGATAGATAGATAGATAGATAGATAGATAGATAGATAGATAGATAGATAGATAGATAGATAGATAGATAAATAAATAAATATCGGGCACGCACACACACATACAGGCTTTTCTGACAGAAAAGTAATTTTTAATCCAGTCGTGTCCGGCTGATACACGGATTAAGCATCATACACATAGGTGGTTTCCGTATTATTTTTGCATCAGTTATTCCAGTCCAAGTAGCCTCTAAACGCCATGGCTCCGAAATAAAACAAAAAAAGTTATTTAAAAACGACTTTATAAAACGTACCTACATCTATTTATCCAGAACTAACGTTTACACCCGCCATTTAAAATGTGCTCCTGTGATGGGGGCTGTGGATCAGGGTGCGGGTTGGCCCCCGGGGGACCCGCGTCGGGCCGCGTTACAGCGGGGCTGCGCGTTAACCGCGTTACAGCCCGGGGATGAGCTGCGGCAAGGGGCGGGACGCGTTACACTCCCGGCGTTACACACCGCTCAGGGGACGTGCTGCAGCTGTAAACACCGCCGAAAAGTGGCAAATAAAACGGTGCAAATGAACCTCCGGGCGATTGCTGGGTCTTAGAAAGGAGAACGGAGAATTAAGGTTTTTTTCCTCGATTAAAAAACATGTGCATTAGTAGTGTTCTCTCCTTCAAGGGGAACGCTGTACAATTTTTCACGTTTGAGGATTAGCGATTTTCTCATCTGTTATAGCAAATCTTTAAATTGGCTTTTTGTATTTAAATATATAAAGTATACCAGTGTTCACTTCCCTATTAATTGATCAACGCCAAACCACAAAGGCACCAACAGCTTTACAGGATCATCATAGTAAAAATGAACATTATGAAATAACAAAAAGTTATTTCATTTTGAGACGAGGAAACCTTCCGGAGTGATTTTACACGTTTATTTTACGTCCAGGAAGGTGGTTAACTTTTATTTTTAGATACAGATACGTGTGAATTTGTTTGTCTTTTTTATTTTCATCTGCTTTGGGATCGGTTTGTACCTGGCGCTGTCCCTTCAGCACTGTATGGTTTTCACTTCAGCTCCAAAAGGACCTTACACCTTGAAAGTGAAGTCAAAGTCAGATGTTTAAGTTTCATTACATTTTGCACCAGCTCTGAGTAAATACGAAGACAAGTGCATACGAAGACATATTTACATGAAAATTAAGGTACAGAGTTACAGTTAAACAAAGATATCAAGCTAAGAAAATATGAACAAACTTAAACATATAGTTATTATGTACAAAATTCATGTGAAGCATGAATTAACCTATTTAGGTGAAAGAATGACAGGATATTATGTACATGCACTGTCTATATTACTGTATTTTGTAATACAGTAAGATGATTTAGTATGCAGTGTTATCAATCAAACAATTTTTGTAAACAATATTTAATAGATGCTACAATTTTGGCTTGTAGAAAAAAAAAATAAAAAATAAAATAGATTAATTCAAATAAGAAAAATTAAATTAAATTAAATTAAACTAGATTAAATTAAATCAAATTAAATTTAATTTAATTTGTTGATGAAGCAAGATGAGTAGATTTTTTTTATTTTGCATATTTCCATATTCTAAACTCTGACAATTTGAGAAATCAAAACTAGTTTAGACTAAGCATCAGTTCTTTGCAGGAGGAACCAATTGATTATAAAGAGACCCAGATTCTTTGAACGGAGAAAGGGCCCCCTGTTGTTTCAAAACCAGCTCCTCTAACTTGCCAAAATGCAGGGGCCCATGTGGCAGGGTTGCGTGGAGAGCGTGGCTGCAGAGCGACTCCTCTGAAGCAGCAGGGTTGTTTGGGTGATGAGGAAGGGCTTGTAGGATACATTAAATCAGCCTGATGTGGAGTTTAGGTGAGGGCAAGGCTCAGGTCTGACTGAAAGGCTGCCGAGCGGCCCTTGAGTGATACTATTCACATCCCCGTAGAAAGGTCAGTGTCAGAGGAGTTCACAGGCCCCATCTCCATTCTTATGCTAAGGGTTCATACACATAGGCTCATTCAATGAGTGGAAAGGCAGAAACAGCTCCAACCAACTTTCCCTCCAAAATGTTTGTATTCCTCAAGCTAAGCGGTGAGGTCCTGCCTTTATGTTTCTCTATTTTGTAACTTTAGAAATGGAAATTGGTTTTGATGTGAGATTACTGATCTGCTTTTCTTCCATCAATGTATAAGTACATCTATACTCTATAAAGGTTTGTGGAATAGATGACATACTCTATACATCATTCATTTTTCCTACACTTAGTCCACTCTAAATCTGAACTATAGCTATTATATTGAAAGTAGATTTTATTTTGTATTTCCTTCAGTAAAAAGCCCCTATGAGGTGAAACTGCTGCTGTTTTTCCCTTATATAATCTGCTGTTCCAGTCAGTAATTTTTTCCGAGCAACCAGGATTTATTAACTTCCTATATATAGACTTCTTCATGCATTTCCCTGTCCGTCTCTGAGTCCAGTGGTCACTGGGGAATAGTAGGAAATAGCCACTTAATTAGCGGCCCTTGACCTTTGGCTCTGGCTCAGGCGGCTCCTGACCTCGGCATCTCTTCGGCCTGTTTATTGTCCTCTGGGGGACTGTCCAGATCATGAACCTTGATCCCTTCTGACCTGTAGGGACTTCACCAACAGGTCCCTGAACAGCTGCCCCACCTCACAACACACTCATCAAAAAGCAATATTTAACTAAAGAGACTTATTCAGGCAATTACCTCTGCAGAAGGATGATAGGATAGGATAGTGAAGCTGTCAGGATTCTTCCTGGTGCTTTCCAAAATTTATTTGCAAAGAGGAAACATACAGCACACATTTTGCTGAGCATATAGGGTAAATCCAGCAGGATATGAGACATTTTTGATGATGAAAATCATGCCAGTGTAACAGTTCTTACAAAATCATTTGAACATTTAGGCTTTCGTTCCACCCAGGCTCTACAGAGGCTGATTTCACTAATTGGTTTCCATTCATCCAGAGAGGGGAATTAATCACCAAAATCAGCCTCTGTAGTGTAGATTCCTGAATGGGCTTCGATAAGTGAGATCTACACTGCTACATGAGTATGATTTCTGATTTAAGTAGATAGAAAAAAAGCATTGTTTTATATGCTTTTCACACTTTCGCTGACTTATTTAATTATTGCATTATATATTGCATTTCTAATTGCAACTTCCTTGGAATATCTATATCTATATCTATCCATCTATCTATCTGTCTCTCTATATATATACATATATACGCTCTTTAATGTGATTACAGCCTGCCATTGGGATTTTACAATTTACTTTTAATTATTTTGTAATAATTTTTAATTATTGAACATACTTTCATTGTTTTAAAAATATATTAAACCTGTAAAATATAATAAATGAACAATTTAACAAACACAGGGGTTCACCTTTCACAATAATTGTCTACCCTACTTAATAAAATGCTGGACTCAGCTGTAACTGATGGACATGTCTATGTTATTTTTTTCTGTTTCTACATAAAGACACTGAAATAATCCCCTGTTGACCCTGTGTGTGTCCATCTGTTGTTTGACTCCGGACACAGATCAGTCAGACACTGATTGAAGTCCGACTGACACCAGGACAGCCTGTAATCCCAAAACCTGTTTAATCATCGAAACTGGGCCCTGATTTGGAGTAATACATTTGTATGTAAAGTAAACAACACATTGAAATATACATATCTTTTATCCAGATTTACAAAAAAAACAAAACAAAAAAAACCAACAGGTTTTTATTTCATTACAGTTTAAGCCTTTGCTTCTTTTTGCAAAGTGCAGTGGATAATCTGCACAATGTGATTATACATTTTTAAAAAAATATCTGTTTACATTTCCCAGATAAATAAAATATGAAGTCAATGAACAAAACCTTAGTATATATATCTGTCCATAGAGTTTTGTGGTTGATGAACTTTTCTTTGTCACACTAATTCAAAAACACATCCCTCTCTCTGCTCCTTCCAATTAAAACTTAATGCAGGGTCATTCAAACACTTTTTCAAACATTCCTCTCTCTCTCTCTTTCTCTCTCTCTCTTTCTCTCTCTCACACACACACACTAATAAAAAGTCTTGAAGGCTTATAAACATTTTGGTATTTGTCCATCTTCAATTCCCTTTTAATTTCTTTTTTAAAGGTTAAAATCAAACACTTAGAATGTATAAAATTTATGATATCAAAAAAAGTTGTTTCCTTGACTAATTACCAAAACACCCTATTGCTCAATAACAAGGATATAACACAAAGCTGATTTTCAAATTTTTTTATTTCAAACAAATTTCATTGACATCAAAAATTTAAAACAACATACTTTGATGCATTACTTTCTTATTAACTAATGTCACACTTAAAACATGAGAAAAAAATTAATCCAATAATATGAAAATACAAACAGTTTGAAATAAGTCAGAAAATTTTAAGGTTTTTTATTTGCAGTTTTAGAGGAATATAATTGTGTGAGTGTGTCTATTTCCAAAGATAACAGATATATTCAGCTGTACATTTCAGATATACACAACATATCTTTAGTTTCTACATAGCACTCTTCTTGAAGTTTTCAATTTACATAATCTCTCAAGTTCATGCTCTGGTGAGAGTCTCAACAATCTGATGATGGCATTTTGTTGCATTTGGTCCATAATCAGTGCAGAGAGTCTCCCACACCCTCTCAGTCCTGGGAAGAAATTATGGCAGAGGCAAGCATTAGCATGAAATCAAACTTTGTTCCAACTCTGCATGAAAAGTAATAATATTTCACATTTTTAGTCAGAAAGAAAGAAAGAAACACAGAAAGAAAGAAAAGAAAGAAAGAAAGAAAGAAAAAGAAAGAAAGAAAGAAAGAAAGAAAGAAAGAAAGAAAGAAGGAAAATTCTTCTAGGATCAGATAGTAAAAGTTAATTAGTCTTGTTAAGAACTGAATAATAATTAAAAGCTCTATTCATTAAGCTTTCAAAGTGCTGAGTAGTCAATAAAAACAGCAAACACTTGGCATGAAAGAGATTAAAACAAAAAGGGTAAAAAGGGTAAAAGAACACATAGAAAGCAGAAATGAGCTCCCTACATAAAAGGAATGTCAAAACTGAGTCTACGTTTTGAAAACAAGAATATAAAAGGCACTGAAAATTTCTGCAAAACCAAAGTCCTTCGGTTATTCCAAATGTTGATGAGCATGTTTTGACAACACTGAATTTGCTGTTGTGCCTGATTTTTAGTTTTGTGCACCAGAAATTGTAGTCACTCTTTAAGAAAAACAAACTTCCTTTTCACGCCCTGTAAAAATAGGCCCCTGTGCTCTGCATGTTGTTCTTCTCTCCCATTTTCAGGCTGTATGCATGGAGGGATCTTGAGGCTTTTATCCCCACAGGGAACCAACCCAAACTCTTTCTCTGTCAATTTTCACCCACTCCCCAATTCAGACAGGCCCTTTCTCCCACCATCCCCACAATGAAGGATTTGTCCTCGTTCTCTTTGTCCACCTCTGATATCTTTTTTTGACTGCTCCCTCTCTGCAGACGGCATGCAGCGTATGCAAATACACACTCTTTTATTCTTGAAACCCCTCCCCTGAATGAATGCAACCTTAAATGAAGCCACACTTTCACACATTTACAGAGGTGGGGGGGGGGGATTGGAAACATGCACATATTACAATCAGTGGATTTGCATGCCTGCTCTGACGTGCAGTCACTCAGGCTTCAAAACACTGACCATTTTAGTGTTTAGTGAAGATTATTAAGATTATTTTGACTATATGTCTTTACAGGTCGTTTATCCAAACAGCTTGATAACAGAAAAGAAAAAAACCCAAAACACTAGTTTAGGAGCCTGTGTGAAGCTCTTTATTTAAAAGATCTTTATGTGCACAGATACATTAACTGCCCCAAAATTTAACCTTCGAAACTACTAGGTTTCCCCCTGAAGAACAAAGCTTTGGTTCGTTCTGTAATTTAACTAAGGCTGAAGACAATGTCTGTTTTTATCATGCTTTAGTGGTCTCTATATGATCATTTTAAGGGCTATAATTTTTTTGGCAAAATATCCTTTATTTCTGCTGACTTTTGTTGTTAAAGACTTGAGACAATGATTTTGTTTTCAATTCTTGAAAAAGAAATTATGACCTTTTCTGACAAGGGCTGTTTCTCCATAATAATGCTACATTTAGCGTCTTATAAGCCCAATAAGGCCACAATACATAGACACAATGGGCGTTCAGACGTATAGGATAACGCTGTAAAACCAGATGGGAGCAGTTCAACAAAATGCACTGATGAAGAGGTGTAGACTGTGCAACTTTAAAGGTCGGATGAATTATATCGGCATCTGATGAACATAAAGTGCAGTTCTCGTAGCTAACGTTCCCAAGCTGGCCTGTGCCATCTGTGAGTATGTGTGAATGGGTTGGAGTAACTGTGTGTGTGTGTGTGTGTCTGTGTGTAAATGCATGCATGTGTGTGTGTGTGTGTGTGTGTGTGTGTGTGTGTGTGTGTGTGTGTCTGTGTGTCTGTGTGTGTTTGTCTGTGTGTGTGTCTGTGTGTGTGTTTGTCTGTGTGTGTGTGGTGGGGGGTTGACGTCTGCTGGACAGCTCTGACAGTTCGGCCTTTTCAGTCGTACATTACTAAGCCAACCGGCCTCTTTCCCATAGCAACCCTAACAGAGGTCAAAGGCTATGTACCCCCCATCCACCCACCACCACCACACCACCTCCCCTTCTTGTACTCCAGGGTGGCCACAGACTCTCTTAACTCGTTGACCGGCTGCAGACAGAGTGGCTGCAGCCATGAACTTGAACTTGACTGATTAATGGATTCATGCGTCCATCTGATGCCAGAATGGTGACATA
Organism: Istiophorus platypterus; assembly: GCA_016859345.1. Taxonomy (NCBI): domain Eukaryota; kingdom Metazoa; phylum Chordata; class Actinopteri; order Istiophoriformes; family Istiophoridae; genus Istiophorus; species Istiophorus platypterus. The sequence goes on from CM029121.1 coordinate 11,987,810, forward strand.
AGGATTAGAATAAAATTTTCATGAACATCTCCATTTTTTTACTCCCTCCTTCAGCCTTTTCAACCTGCTACTGAATTCTTGCACCATATTGTAGAATGAAATAACGTGCAGAAAAAAAAAGAGGTCACACCAAGGATTCTCCCTAATTCTCCTCAACCTGGAACCTCATCTCCTCCTGATATGATTTCAAAGGGCCACTGTATTAAAGGCTCAGTCATCTAATTCTCCTCTACTTTCATTGTAGCCTACAGGACCCCTACTCAGGGACACACAGCCAACAGAAGTAATCTGAAAAGCCTGGGATGTAGAAACTTCTCTCCATCTTTCTCTAAGATACTTAACATCGGGCTTTGTGCTAGATTAGTCTCGGCCAAAGTTGCATTAAAGAGCCCCGATGAGCCTCGCTTGACCCACATTGGACCTCATCCAAGACTATGGGCGGCCCGTGAGCTGGGCTTTATATATATCACAGCAGAGCTGTTAAAACATTAATGGTGTCCACATATAGTGAGGAGATCCAAAGAGGTAACCCAGGAGCTATATGGTATTAACATTTTATCGCTACTATGGCTACGCTGCTGCACCCACACAGAATGGGAAGTGGGCGCGGGTTACTGTCACTTCATCTTGTCACACATTATAATTTCCCTACTCTGAAAATCCCACATAGCAAAAGCAATACATAGTTAATAATGAATAACGGAGGACAGAGAGAAGAAAGAAAGGGAACGGTAATCATCTCTATTCTGGCATTTCCTGGGGGCGAAATACATTTTTCTGTCAAATTTTAAGTTATGTACAAGAAGAAACGACTGAGGAATGAAGAATGAATATTTAAGTCACTGTATGTACAGTGTGCGAAGTTAGATTCAGGGACGTTCAGATTCTAAATCCCTATGACACTGTGTCGAAGCCGCTGACCTCACTGTCCAGCCACTCTGGTTGCAGACAATCGCTGCTGAAAACTCTCTTTGTTTCAGAGCAGATTACAAACAGACTCTTATGCAGGTTCACTACAGTGTGTTTTTTTTTTTTTCAGACGCCATAAATCAAAATCAAGATGAGCTCCCCTTGATGGTGTATTTTAATTCTGTGTCTTCTCCCTCTTGCTCATTTGTGATCATTTCATGTTATTTCCCCTGCTATATTGCAAAAAAGTGTGAATTACAGTTCTCAGTAATCATGAGATGAAAAAAATAATCTGTGGGCATTTGTGCATGTATGCGTGTCACTCATTTTTACCTGCTCCAGATACCAGTGAAAACGACTGCTCTTCTAGCAGACTCTCCTGCAAGGATGAATACATTTTCCTGACAAATTTGCCGGTCACCGCCTCTTTTTGACCACGCTGTCTCTGTGGACTGGTGCAGCTCTCACATACAGTTGCAGACCAACCTCCCCCCTTACTCTTTTCAAACAAAAACGAACGAACGAACGCACGCACGCACGTATACAAACACACACACACACACACACACACACACACACACACACACACACACACACACACACACACACACACACACACACACACACACAAACACGGTCCTCCATGCCCAGCTCCTCGTGGCTGCAAATTGCTTTTAGCTTGGCAATGCACAAGCTAACACAAGCTAACTTCATCAGCAAATACAGAGGTAACACCGATGGCTCAAACATGGCTTCCCATGTACTGCACAGGCCTCTCTTGCCTCCTTTGCATACGTGCATGTATACATTTGTCTCCACTGTCTTTAACCATTTCTTGATAAGCCAATCTTTAGTTTTACTTTTTGGCAAAGCAACAGTTACATATTTCCCCCCATTTCTCCTCTGTTTTGTCTAACTCTAACCATGAAGAACTGCAACAGAGATGTAGCATGGAGCAAGCGTCAGTATCTGCAAGATAAATTCCTTGCCTTCACCTCACTCCCTCTCTTCTGTCAAACCTGCCTGAAGCAATGCGCTGTTTATCACAGATGAGCAGCGCAAATGCAATTATTAAGGCAGCTCTGAGTCTTTTATATGAATAAAGAGAGGGAATAATCTTTCGACATGTGGGGCTGCACATGCTTACACATCTTGTGGAGGCACACATACAGTATAAAGCTCATTAATAATCATTATCCTCTGGTTACATCATTCAGCTTGGTAGGCACACCCATTGCCTTAGCTGAGTCACTCGCAGTGATATACTGTGCTACCAAGTGTCTTGTGAGATATTCACAGTGTCTCTCTTTTTTTTTTTTTACAACATGAGAGCAACACAAATGTGTAGATTCTGTCTGCATGAAGGACAAATTGCATCTAGCTGGTAAAATGAACAAAGATAAAGGAGTGCACGGCTGATGAAAGAGATATTGCAAAGATTTGAATCCCAAACAAAAACAGATTATCAGTTTAAAAAAATGTGAAAACGCATTTTTGGGGTGTTGAAATAACATCGCTATGCACCTCTGATACAATCCAAGTCGAACCGTAATCTACTGTGTGACAGGGTGTAGGCCGAAGCGTATGCTTCAATATGCATATCATGTATGAATGCATCTCTAATGCCAGTGAAATCCCTCTCATTTAGCAGGAAAAAAACAGCATCTCCATGCCTTTCAGACATGCAGAGGAGGCTGAATAGACTAATGAACAGTCAGGTGGCACTCCAGGGCCTGGACTACAGCCCCCCCCATCGCACACATATCAAACACACATACACTTGCACACACATTAAAACTCAGCGGCTCGCCCGACCCTGGTGATCCGCACGACAGTCTAATGTCTCAGGCATCTGCTCATGTCTAGTCTGGAGGGTCTTTCCCACCCTGCCCCCCAGCCCAGGCCCGCCTCAGCACCAACAACGACAATGGTGGGAAAGCGGGGCTTTTTGCTTTTTTGGAGGGGGGGGGGCTGCTGATAAATAGCTATTGAGGGGGTGGAGGGTGGGAGGGAGTAGGAGTTAGAGAGAGCGAGAGGGGCTGAATGATAATGTGAAAACGCACCGTGCTGTTCATTAACACACAAGCACTGCAGCTGCACATGTTGGCCCTGGACACACAAGCTCACGTGTCTCGCTTTTTCTGCTTCAGGTTGCTGCCAGAGACACCAGGGGTACAGGGCAGCTCCACACCATGAGAGGGAGCGTACTCAGGATCTGTGTGCGTGTGTGTATGTATTTGTATGTGTACGTGTGTGAGTTTACAGGAATGGAGCTGGTAAAGATCAGGAACCACGATATTTGGCGGTCTCTGTTTGCCTCTGTCAGAGTTTGGGATAATGGGACATTTTTACGCTAGTGCAGTCTGACATTTTTGGGCTCCATGTGCCAGGTAAAGTTTGTAATCACTCATGCTGCTGGTACCTGCCCGATTACATTGCAGAGAGTTGTGATCAATATTAAATTGCTGAGACCAATTGCCCAAAAAGATGAGATCCAGCATGAAATCAGTCTGTGTGAAGCTAAGTAGCTTTAACAATTGTAAACCAATTTACTGTGGCACCTCTGATCCACAGACACGCACAGACGCAAAGACGTTACTGTAACACTTCAAACGGTCCGTTGAACAACCTTATATAAATGTTTTCAAAAACACTGATAATATTCATTGCTGATATTATTACACACGAGGAACCGCTTTGTAAGCCAAAATGTATTTTGTCTCATATACCAAATTAAATTAAAAACAATAATGTTATTCCCCAGATGGTAAATTATCAGTATCCCCACTCATCTCTCAACAAAATTTACCTAAGGGGATCAGCACATTAACATCCCTAAGATACTGTACGAAATATCATTATGTGAATTTCTTAACAATAAAGCTGTTTTGCATGAATTAATCTACGAGGTTTGCCAGGTGGAACCACGACATATACCACTGCCTGGTGCGCATCAAGGAGTAAAGAAGCACCATGACAAGAGAGGAAAGCAGGTTTCCCTCCAGTGCCAGCTCATTAATTTTGTTTGCGACCCCCCCCCCCCCAAACCACCACCACCACCACCACCAACCACCCTTCCTCACCCACCACCCCCTCACATCACCCCTTAACTGCTAATTAGCAGGAGCAGAAAATAGAGAAAAAGGAGAGGCCATGTGTTACTGGGGAGGAAATGGGAATCTCTTCTTCTTTGCCTCATCCTTCCTCCTGCCTTCCTCCCCCCTCAAATCACCCACACACAATCACATACAAATAAACACAATCCCCCTGCCTGTCCACTAACACCAGTACCGCTGGTACCCAACAGAAAACCCCAATGCATCTCACCTCGTATGCCAGCCCAGCCATTTTAGGTGTCGCGGCAACATCTCCCAAGATGGCTCCTCTGAGCGCGCCCATACTGCAGGGATCTGGCATTGTCTTTGTGCGCCTCCTGGCACGGGCAAAGTGTCCCCTGTTGGCAGTACAGATGGCATTAGAGGCTGCAGGGCAAAAATGGTAAGGGGGAGAGGGAGGAGGAGGGGGAGGAATTGGCGATTCTAGACTGACCGTGTTTCCCCCCTCTCTCCTCGTTTGCTTTTAATGGAGGTTCTACCCTCTTTGCAGGAATACCCGATCTCTCAGCAATGTTAATCAAAAACCTGTAATAAGAGAAGACAAAAGAGAGAAAACAGAGGAACAAAACATTAAAAGTAAATTGTTGGACTTTTGTTATCTTTATAGTTAAACACAGCCTTATGAACGTGGTATCTTAATTAAACAATTTTTGTTAAAAATCTTTGGCCATTCAGAGAGCATTCCCTTTGTCCTTTTAGTGCCCATTTTTTTGTTTGTGTGTGTTTTTGTTACAATAAAAGCACTAAATGAATCGCTGTAGGTGTACACAGGTTGAGAGAAGGATGCCTTAGACTGTCCCATTAATAAAGCCTCAAGTGTTTTAATTCCCATTCATTAAGGAGGCACGCCATGTTCACACGCTACCTAAAACAGGGGAATGCTGAGGAAAAGACTCGGACCTCGGCCTTTTCACATATCCAATATCTTGCTGTGAAACGAAGCAATTAGCCCAGTTTGACAGCAGGCTCTACTGCGATAGGTAGTTAACAGAGTGAATGAAAACTCTTCTCACTTTGGTGCACTTTAGGCTTTAGTGGCGTTCTCTAGGCTGAGCGTATGCAGCACGCAGCACTGAAGTGCCAGGTTGAAAGGTTCGGCTACAGTCTACAAGATGGCCTTGGCCTTCTCATTGAGGCAAGACACAATGTCTCCCAAAGGCTCCAAGACTCGGTACAGCTTTAAATACAGACACCAAGTGTTTTTTTTAACCCCGTGTGTGTAGGGTGCTACACCACTCAACCGCACTGTTAGCAGTCCTAGAGACATTAGTGCCTGGACAAAGCGTTAGCTTCCCTTTTCTTTCATCCATAAACAAAGTCTCACAAGTGAAATGTAAAATCTGTTCTCATTTTTTTTTTAAGTAAATTGAAAAAATGAAAAAGGGGCAACAAAACAAAACAAAACATAAAAAGTAGGCTTTGAAAAAGCAAAATATAAATCAAGAGTATCTGCTTGAGCTTTAACTAGACTGGCAGGGCAACATGCTAATGTGTCCAAAAGCAGGTACCTCCAGGGATCCTTGAGAGACACCCTCAAGAAAATAAGGAATGCTTTAGCTAGATGGTTATTTCAGTTCTTTAATATTACCAGAGGGATCAGACTAAACAATGGAAGGTGCGATACAGGCCTTTTTTACATGAGACATTTTTTACATGTCACACTAGAAAAAGCACAGTTGTAAACAATAAAATAAATGGTGGCTGTATTAAACTTAGCTGCTCCAATTTCAGGGCTCTGGTATTGTGCATGCTGCCACACTGTCATAGCTTATTGGGACACTTTAATATAACAGAGCTATTGTTAAAGTTTTCAACTGTGACGAGTCAAAATGTCTGCTGTGCAAAAGGCCCATTGCAACCTACCCCAAATCACATCCTTGCCTGCATTATTTAGATTTTTTGGCGCAATAAAAACGCATGTTCTTTCCAGAGAAGGTTTCTAAATATCAGGTCTCATGCATATCCATTTGTGAGCCCATGAAATGGGGAAAGTTTGTGAGTTTTTGTTTTGGACAATACTATTTTCTTCCACCCACTGGGCAACCTGTTTAACATTCAGCACCATGTTGCAGAGGACCTGAATGGACAGCAAAACCTCACTGCCCTAAAAAACAGGGCCAGTTACTGACTGTGGACCCTTGGGCGATTAGCGCAGCTCCTATACCTGACCCTCCACATAAACTGAAATGAGATTAAAAGAGCAAACAACAGAGATAACTGGGCCTAACAAACTTTGTAATATAGTGATAAATGACAATGCACTTTGTTTTTCCTTTATGATAAATGTGAAAAAAAAAACTTAATATATATTATATGAGAGGCATTTTTTGTTTTCATTAAAAAAATGACCCCATTATGACATGACTACTTATCAGGGTAACAGGAGATATATGCAATTAACAGTAAAAAAAAAAAATCTGCAATGAAAAGGCTCTGCACTCTGCATCAAATTGCTTATAAATCTGCCATATGCCCAAACGTCTGAGCTGATTGTAAATACACCACGTCTGCAGGCCTACATCTACGTTTTGCACAAGCCATTTGGGATTAATCGGTCTTATTCTCTTAACAAACCTTAGTGGGGAAAAAAAGGCATAAAGGGAAACCTCGCTCTTACCTTTTTTAAGTTTAAAGCCTGAGGAGCACAGTCTCTCTCTCTCTCTCTCTCGGGAAAGACGTTACGGAAGTCGTTTCTACTTTCGGTTATCTAGCTTTATGACAGGTATTTAACACTCATACAGCTAGATAACCAAAGACAGAGACAGACCTCCCCTCACACTCCGGCGCCCTGGCCCGACGTGACGGTGGCCCGGTCTGTAGACAGAGCTGAGGAACACACCAACAGGCCTGTGAGACTATGGAGAGCACAAGCCCCCAGGAACCCGCAGGAACCCGCAGGAACCCGCAGGAACCCGCCGGCAGCAGTTCTCGATTACAGCGAAACGAGCGGGGAGGTGAGTCCGACATGTGGTGGGTTTATTAAGAGTCAGGCTTCGGCATTTGTTGTTGGTTATAGAAGCTGCGAACGAGACATTTATCCGTCAAAATTATTCCTGTCATGATATATGAGGTTGAAAGTCCCTACTCGGTGTTGACCTAATTATTATTTCAATTTCTGCACTTTTCATCTTGAAAAGAAAAAAAAATATTATTTTCATTAGCAGAAAATAAATATACTATATTATTTGTATTTATAGGTAATTACCCTGTGTATGTGTGTGTGTGGGGGGGGGGGGGCTAGCTTACATTAGCTTCTCTTGCAATAATTAACATCGGACTGAATTTCTGGAATAAAGTGGACATTATTGCGTAATTTACAAAGCAGGGGGCGTCCAATGGTTCCGGGGAGACTTTAAAAAAAAAAATCCAGTCTGCAGTGGAAAAAATGTGCAATATCTTATGGGCCAGTCACAATGGAAAGGCTGAGCTGCATTCAAAAACATCCACCTGCTCACACGGGAGATATTAGTTAACACACTTATACACATTCATCTGTAGGACATGTCTATGTTCTGCAGCGCCAACAATGCCCGTCCCCTTCCACATGATGTATTTGTCATTCAGGGGCAACATTGAGACTAATTGCTGGCCTGCCCATGTACTTTTTTTTTTTTTTTAATACAATTAATGATAATTTACAGGCATGATGAACGAGTGATGATATCCAACAACGGTTTTAAAAAGAAACAGCGTTGTTTTAAGATCATAAAGGTGCCTACTCCGAGCGTATGTACACGCGTGGGTTGGTGTAGCATCGAGAAACTAAATTTCCACAGGGGCCTCTGCTCTCATTGGATGACCATAAATCCTCAGCGTGACCGAGGCAGGACGCCCTGAGCCCCACGACCATGACCGTGAACTTGAGGCACCGTTAGTTAAAGAAATGGCTCCTCAATGCAGCAGGTTAAATGATGCTCCGAGATCAACAGCTGACTCTTTTTTTTGTCCTTCTTCTTCTTCTTCTCCTTTTAATACCTTAAATCTACTACATCTAAATTGAGCTGGGTTTTAGATGCTTTAATTTGTTCTTGGCTCTCCAGGGCTCCTGAGGCCAACGAATCCCTACTTTTAATGAGAGTTGTGATTGGCCCACTTCTTCTAAAACGAGACTATTTCACATCAGAAGGATTATCCGCATAAGCTATTACAGGAACCAATTTGTTCTATAGCCACAGTATTAGGCCGAGAAACGTGGTATAATATTCTGGCACTTTATGGAGCAAGGTTTTTTTTTTTTTTTTGGTCTATTTAAAGACCAAACACCTATACGCTTCCCCCACTCGTTTCAAAACGAAGGCAAGGGCGTTTCTGTAGGTTAAATAATATGTTTCCCGGCTTCAAAGAATAAACTAATAGCGACACTGAACGCGCATCTCCCGTGTCCCCAATTCCTCTGCATGAGACACATGGATACGGCGTGAGAAGAGATTCAGAGCAGGTTACAAATGCAATGCTGTCCGCGCGTATCCCGCCCGTTCCCAGGCGCGTTTCTTACCTCTTTTCGGAGGCAGAGCGGACTCTGGTGACAGGTGTCGTCAACTTCAGCCGGCGGACGGATCTTCCCGGGGTCGTTTCCATCGGGCCCTGGCCCGGGGGGCAGCGGGGGCCGCGGCCCCGGGATGAGCGGTGCCATCCTCGGTCCTCCAGCCTCTGCCTCTCCTCCAGCCTGCGCGCTTCCTCTACTGCCACACCACCAGCTCCGGCGCTGACGTCATGCCAGGACCAGGGCGGCGTTTTGACCAATCGCAGGAGTCCGCCGGCATCGGAGGATGCCCGGACTCGGCGAGAGATCTCACTCCCAGTTATGTTCTCTGCGCCTTTTTTTAGCAAAAAAAAAAAATTTCTTAATAAAAAATTGATCTCTACCCCTACGACTACTACTGATCACTAGAATGGCCTTTGTGATCATAACAAACCGATGCACAAGACAAAGCCTTTTTTTTTCCACAGCAGCAAAACAATCTCACCCCAAACTCAGTTTTGCAACTTTTTTTTAGGGCTTTTAATCAAATCACATCACGACCAATTGTCGTGGAAATATTAGTTGTTTAAATTTCCTTCCTTCTTTTTGGACCACTCTCATCCACGTCGACCTAAAAGTTCATACTGGACCTTGGAAACAGCAGTTGACAGAAACAATATCGTCTCAAGGACAATTTAGTAGCTGTTTCGGGCCTTCTGATCATTTTATGTTGTCTTTATCACTAGATCAAGTAATATTTCTTTAGTGTATTCAAATTAATATGTATTATATTTATCGTGTTTTTAAATGAAGTGGCTCCATCTGAACTTCCATCGCCTTGCTATCCTTTTTTGAGAGATTTTCAGTTACCCTCTTCTGTGACAGAATCCAGCTCAACCCATTGGTCCTCTGTATCCTAGGTACTGTGCTCTGTTAACATTTTCCCATAAAATCAGTTCCACATATCTCTTGATTTACAGTGGCAAAGATTGAGCAGTGTTGCTCCACTGTTCCATCACTGCACATGGTTAAAGCACAAACAGATTTACCTTTTTGGCAGAGAAATCAAAACTGTGTAAAATCCAAGATTGTTACAACCGAGGCAACACTGCTGCTGTGGCTCAAAACGATGAAAAGCAACTCAGGTGGCCACAGGCCACAGGCCACAGGCAGCCACGCTGGGCTTTGTTTGTGTTAGTATTTTCTTTTATCACTGGAGATTACTTTATGCTCCATGTGGCTCATCAACTTAAATAGCACAACAGCAGGCTGTTGTAAGTTTAGTCAAGAAGTGAGAAATAACCAATGACTCCCTGCCTTTCTGCATTAGAAGGTGTGAACGTTCTTAACAAATAAAGGATCTCTGAGGTCTAAGGCGTCTGTGCCATGTGCTGGCCTTTTCTCTAAATCTGTAAGGTTAGAAGACAAAATATTTTAGGGCTTTTAATGTGGTAACCTACACTGGGACCAGGGAACATACATTAGGCTCATCCCTGAGGTGCCAGGGTCCTTTATCCACATTTAAAGCATGATATAGCATGATGGAGGACACAAGACTGAGCTAGTGAAAATAGGTTAGGCTTCTCGTCGTCTCTGAACATTTAATTTCAGTGAAGCGAACACAGCTCTCAGTGTGTCAAAGTCTATTGTTAGAACTCTTTTTTGAAAAAGCCCAAACTCCCATTGCATTCCAGTTTGTAGACAGGCTCCACATCTATTTTAGTGAATATTTATTCTTGAAATGAATTGTTTAATCCAAGGAAGAACTCAACAGAAATGTTTCTGGAGGTATTCTGGCTGGAGGTATTGAGTACTGGCTCAACCTGACCAATCAGCCCCCCCCCAAAAAAGATTATATTTGAAATCAGAGAGGAAAGAGAAATAGCCTACATCTGAGTTTGATTGCATAAACTGTGGTTCACAAACTGATATTAAAAAAAAAGGTTCTCATGGAGGGAAATTTCATACCAAATGATTGATAATACAACTATCTTTAAATTAAGTGTTCTCAGGAGGATTTTTAATATCTCTTTCAATAATTCAAAAAATAATCACTTTTTAGTCTTGACTCCCATTGTTTTATGTGGTTCATGTTCTTTTGCTCATTTATGCACCATGTGGCCCACTGATGTGCCACAAATCCACCCACCACAACTAACTGTACTATTGGCCATTTATTGTGCTAACGTGCCATATCATGCAGTGCCATCAGCATTTTCTTGTGACACTCCCAACAGTGCAGTGGAACAGTTTCAATGAAATACTGGAGACAGGGAGTGCCATTTTGATTTTTGGGTACCTCCCTTTTCCTCTTTCAGTGAAGTCTATTTTCTTAATAGGTACTAATACTAGCTTAGGGCTCCTTACATCAGATTTAGCTCTGTGTTTTCAATCATAGGTCACGTTTCTACGTGGAGCCCTTTCCACCAAGAGGTGTGCTGCAAAGATGCTCAATGAAACCAAGACAAAGAACATGATAATCACTTTCAGAAATTGAGGTTGTATGGGCTGTTTAAAAACAAAAAAGTAGGAAAAATTGTGAAATGCACTTGTCTTTTATTGACATAATAGCCAGACTGTTCCATGGGCAACACGTGAACAGTCAGCAGCATGAAACAAGGCACCCAGCCATTCAAGTAGATGTAGTTTGTGGAAACACTGAGCTGGCTCTCTGTATCTCTTTCTCACAGACACACACACACACACACACACACACACACACACACACAGACACACACACACACACACACACACACACACACACACACACACACACACACACACACACACGCAAAGTAGAGTGGCCATATAGGCAGAGGAGGTAATCTTCATAGTATTCCAAAGATGATGTCTGGCTGGAAGAGGAAAAATTATTATTATTAATGAGCTCATTATCAGTTTTAATGAAGACTGACATGTTAACGGGAGAAGTCTACACACTAAATGCTGCATTCAATCACTCACACGCTGTAAGAGGTGCTGTCCTGGGAAAGAGCGGGAGTCTGGCGGCTGGCCATCTTGTCCCACCGCCTTGCAGCGTAAGTAACCATAGAGGTTGGCTACTTGGAGGGAAATACTAGCCACCACAATAGACTTGGGAAAAGAGAAAGATAGCTTTGAGACGGATAATATGTGATGTATATGCAGAGCATCCAAACATGCAACATGGGTCTCACCAGCCATTTAATCTTCATGGAGAACAAGCAGGTGAAGAGGAAGAATGTCCAAATGAGAGGACAGATGATTAGACCCAGCCAAAATATCCTCTCCTCCGCCTCTGTCCCAGCATTATTGCCCCGGGAGTTCTGCATATACCCACGCACACACACAATACCCCATGGTTAATACCCAAAAAATGCTCCTGCACATTCAAAATGGCACACGACAATTATAGTTCCTCACTTTTTTGGCCTCAATCACCCAGAAGCTCCTACCATCCTCGTCGATCTGATTCCACCAGTGCAGCCCAACCAGCAGCCTGCCAGTCACATTCTGAAACAACACAGGACAACTGTGGGATAGTAACAGACACTGATGAAGTGAAAAAAAATTAGGAGAAATAGCATAGAAAGAGGCGAGGTATAGGAATGTAAGGGGAATAAGTAGCTGACCCGGTCGACCTCTCACCTTGACGGACCAAAAGTCAAAAGAGAGCAGAGTGATGATCAGGACAAAACATGATGCAAAGTTCTTGCTGATCCAGTCACACAGCAAATAGGCGAGAATGGCAACCACTCGGAAGAAGAGGTGGATAAAGGAGGCCAGCGGGTGTCTGCAATCAAACGCATATTAGATTAGAAATGATGAATGAAGAGCCTAGAAACGTCAGGGATGCAGCAGTCAGAGACATCTCTGTTGTACAGCAAATCTACCCCTAACAGCAGCAAAAGAGACAAGGAGACTTCTAGAGATGATGTATGTAAACGTAATTAAATATTATATATTTTAATTAAAAAAAACAAACAAACATATACTAGAAATAATAACTAACCAGTTATGTTGCTGAGATTTGTTTAACATGTTCCATGTGGTTTAAATTAACATATCAAATCAACTTGGAGATAATCTCCCAAATGTGCTACATCTCTATTGATTTCACATAAATAAAAGTAAAAGACTCAAGTGTCTCCCGCACTGCACCTTATGACTGCGCCTCTCCGCGCCCTCTCCTGCTCGTCAGCAGCAAAGTCCAGCTCCACGTCCTCCGTGTCATCCACCATCGTCTGAAAAGAAGCAGAGAGAAAACCTCATCCCGCGACACCTTAGCCAACGCGTCACATTGAAAGAATACATCATATTATTAAAAAAATATTTCTCCATTTGTTTCATTGCGGATGTGTAAAAGCTGAGCGAGGTACCCTTTTGGGGGGAAAGGCGTAGCTGCGCTGTAGGGATATAACCAGGTGTTGCAGTCAAATAAGACCGACAGCGAAGCTCGTCTCCCCGGTGGCTCCTCTCACGTCCGCGTCGTCCGACCGGGTATAAAATCCCCCCGGGGACTAATCATCCCACCGCCGGGGCCGAGCCTCTTCTCGGACCACGGTAGAGAGAGTTAAAAGCCGACGTCGGATCCGCGGTCTTCGTGAGGGAGGCGGCCGGGAGAGCCGGTTCGCTCGGCGCCGCCGGGTTTCAAAAAGGTGCGACCGCGGCAGGACTCGAACCTGCAATCTTCTGATCCGAAGTCAGACGCCTTATCCATTAGGCCACGCGGCCCGCGACGTGCTGGACCTCTATCCCGGCGCGTTTTTATGAGCGTCACCGGTCTGGGCTACGAACCGTCCGCGACGGCCGCGGTCATCCGGGCCGCTCGGGGGCGCTGACGTCCCGCCCCGCTTCGGGTCCCAGGAGTCTGCGGGTTCCCACGCTGAAGTTTACAGTTTCATTTTCTGCGATATTCAAACGTTTTTGGTCGATTTGTTTAACGCTCACCCGATATATTTGACACACGGAGCAGGTGAGGCGCGTTTACTCTGCTGTTTGGCGACCGGCTAGATAACAAACTGACCGAGCGGACGACTGATTTGCTGTTATTTGGTTTAGTTGCTCTCAAGTTAGCAACGGTCCCCTCGGATGAGAGAAGTGTTAGTAAACATCATGGTTTACAGACATTACGGGACGATGGTATAATGATTTAAGCGCTGTTTTTCGTTATACCATGCTGAGGCTGGTTACTCTAACGTTATCTCCAGCTCTCGTTTTCAGTCATTTCTAGCACTATTATCCTATTGTTATCCTAGAGCTGGGCTTTATCTCTTGGAGTAAGTCAATCATACCTGAGTGAAACATCCAATGCCCTTAACTCAGTTCCTCGTCACCAACAATGCGACCAAGCTGTATGATGGAAAGTAGATAGAGATGAGTGATGAAGTCGAGTAAAGTCATTGATTTAACTGTATAACTTTCATTTTACTCACCATATCTTTAGCCTAACCATAGCCTAACTAAGCTGTATCGTGTCATAACGCTAATGTATCTATGTCTTCCAGGTCTAGTGTGAGCCCCTCATGAGGTGATGCTGCACCTGTTGCACTGTCCCCTGCAGAGGTCTCTCATATCTCCACAATGGACGTGTCTACGCCTCCTGTGCTCCGCCAGGCCTCCCTCCCTTCAGGTCGAGGACTCCACAGAGGCACGCCTGAATCCCCTCAACATTCAGATGCTTTCAAAGAACCTCCATAAGCAGATATTTCGAGGGCTGGAACCAGAATATAGAGAGGAAGATGTGGAGCGAAGCATTAGGCATTTGCAGAAACATCAACTGTGGGGGAAGGAAACAGCGCTATTGCCCGATGTGGACTTGAAACTTCCCAAAATGTACGGCACAAATATTGATGAGCACTTCCGTATCTTGGCCAAGAAACAGAGCCTCCCCTACCTTGAGGCTGCCTTCCAGCTGCAGCTGGCTGAGCTCCCCCCCATGCCACAGGAATGGAGCTGGGAGGTTGGCTGGACACGCTATGGCACCAATGGAGAGAGTCAGAGGGTGGATTTCCCAGAAGAGTCAGCACTGGTGTTTGATGTGGAGGTGTGCGTAACAGAGGGACAGTGTCCCACGCTGGCTGTAGCTGTGTCTCCTACTAACTGGTGAGGAAGAAGTAGAATTGTAATGATTTTATGTAAAGGGGAGTAATGCACCTACCTCCATTTAACTTTTTACTGGAAGGATCAGACAGCTTCACTGTGGTGTTGTGTAATGGGTTAGGTTGTTTTGTTTAAAAGGCAGAGGATGGATATCGGTTGTCCCACTAGTGGTCCCAAAATAACAAAAATAAACATGGTAGCAAAATAAAAACTCATTTTTTTCAATGTCTCTATCCCTTACTTGCTAGGTATTCCTGGTGCAGTAAGCGTCTGATTGAAGAGCGGTACTCCTGGTCTAACAAGTTGACTATTGGTGACCTCATCCCACTTGAGACACCTATTAACTCTGCCTACCCTCCAAGGGGCCAGTGGAAGACCAAGCTCATAGTGGGCCATAATGTTAGTTTTGACCGATCTTTCATTAAGGAGCAATACTTATTAAAAGTAAGTATTCAGAGAATGGTGCTTTTCTTTTTTTTGTCCTTTCAGATCTGTGTTTTAATACAGATCTCTTTCATTCTGTTGTCTTCTTTTTTGTGGGACTTTTGTGTCATAATTCACACAAGTAAATGTGCCAAGCAGTATGTAACTTTGTGACATAAAAGTTCATGTACTTGACAAAATAATGTGTTTTCTTTCTTACAGGGTTCAAAGGTACGCTTCATGGACACCATGAGCCTTCACATGGCCATCTCGGGGTTGACAGGTTTCCAGCGTACATTGTGGATGGCCAGTAAGCTGGGAAGGAAGAGGGGTCTTCAGGAGGTCAAGAATCACATTAAGAAAGCTGGAAAGAAAAAGGAGGACGCAATGGTTTGTGTCTTTTTCTCACCATAGTTTCCTACAGCATGCATTCTGAGTGATGTTATGACAACAAAACTCAATGTGGCTTGATATCTTGGTGTCCAGATTGGCTCCTGGGACTGGGTGAATATCAGCAGCATTAATAACCTTGCTGATGTCCATGCACTGTATGTGGGTGGGCCGCCACTGCAGAAGGAGGCCAGAGAGACCTTTGTGAAGGGCAGCATGATAGATGTCAGGAACAACTTCCAGGTCAGAGGTTACGTCAAATTCTTTCCCTGTCAGTAATCATAAACCCGATCTATTCCTATTAAAAGGTCCTCTAAATCACTTGCATTCATCTCCAAGTGCAGGTTGGCAAATAATTTTGCTTTTGCTGACTGCTACAGGAGTTAATGCAGTATTGCGCCATGGATGTTCAGGCCACCCATCAAGTCTTCACAGAACAGCTGCCCCTCTTCATGCAGAGGTCAGTAAATCCCAACCCACAAACATTTTCCCATCAGCTTTTTTATGTGATTCACTCACCAAGAATAATGATTATTCTTGACTCATGAATCAACAAGACAATGATTATTTGTTCACAATGCTGCATAATAATCTCACCTTGACTGTCTTTCATAAGGTGTCCTCATCCAGTGACATTTGCGGGGATGCTGGAGATGGGTGTGAGCTACCTTCCCATCAATCAAAACTGGGTTCGGTACCTGGAGGATTCTCAGGACATTTACGAAGAGCTTGAGAGAGAGATGAAGAAGTCTCTTAGGACTCTAGCAGACGATGCCTGCCAGCTGCTGCAGGATGACAGGTGAAAAGAACACCATGATTCAGAGCGTAGCACATGATCGAATATTGGTCATAAGTTAGTGATAAGGTAGAAAGCATTATAAGTCCAATGAATAGCTGCTTTATGATGCTTTGTATTAAACATCAACTGAACACCATATGTTTTATATTCTTACTTAAGATACAAAGATGACCCCTGGCTTTGGGATCTTGATTGGGATGTGCAGGAATTCAAACAAAAGAAAGTAGCAGCCAGCAAGAAGAACAATTCGAAAAAAGCAGTTGAACAACAAGTTGTCGCTCCTCATCCAGACTCGGAAGAAGGTAAAAGCTCACACCCTGGACCACATTTATAAAGCCAATGTAATAAGATGGCTGAAATATAACAGCAAGTCCAAATTGTGTAAAAACCAAAAAAAACCCAAAAAAAAACCAACAGATGAGGCGATTCATTTGATTTGCAGCGGTATTAGATCCAGTTCCACCATCTGAAGAGGAGATGTCAGGCCCTTGCCCCAACAGGCTGGCTGTGGAGAAGTTGAAGGAAACAGTGAGTCAACTTCCTAAGAGAAGGCAACATCTGCCTGGACATCCAGGGTATGAGCACTCCAAAACGCCACAGAGCCGTTCATTATAGTATTTTTTAATATCCACTTTCATATGCTAATGACACGTGTAAGTCAGTCAGTCTACCTCCTTAATTTGACATCAGGTGGTATCGTAAGCTGTGTGAAAAGATGTCTGAGGAGGACAGCTGGTCACCTGGAGCCAGCCTGATCAGTCTACAGATGAGACTAACGCCTAAGCTGATGGGTCTGACGTGGGATGGTTTCCCCCTGCATTACACAGAGAAACATGGGTGGGGCTATCTGGTACCTGGACGCAGGGATAACCTAAACTCTCAGGAGGGAAACATTGGGCCTGTGTGCCCACACAAGTAGGTGACACACTGCTCTTGACATAAAAGCATAGTAGGTTGGTTCTCATCAAGGCATGAGTTTATTGGCGTAATCGCAGATGGCTTGAAATTTCTGTTAATTATGTAGCCTCTGGTTTAAAGTAGTATTGAAGTGTATTGAAGCCTTGTTGTGTTCCACAGAGCTATTGAGAACGTGTACAGAGAGTATTGTGAGAGGAACAGTAAAGAGAAGCCTGAATATGTGGACTCCAGCCCCACCGATGACCTCATGTTGACGGACAGCACAGTCTGGGCAAAGGTGCATAAACTTAAGAAATGTAGGATCAGCTAGTATCTAATGTAGCGTGGTTTTCCTGAAAGGGTGGGGGCTCAAATGTTGAAATCCTCTGAAATTTGCATTTTCTGGGCCTGGTGTCAGTGCTACTTCCTCTCTTGAACCAGGTCCAGGGGCTCAGGAGAGATAGAATATGTATCATGACTAAGGTGTGTTTCTTAACTTCATCTCAAGGCGGAGGAGTTAAGTTCCTTAGAAAGTTGGACGGATGAAAATGAAGTCAGAACAATGAAAAATCAGGAGAGGAAAAAAAACCCGGTGAGTGATTTGGTTTTTGTTATTTGCAGATAACTTATCCCTTTATGTCTGTATCATGAACACTTTTATTATTGTACTTTACTTTTAAATTTCTTTTATATCAGTTTCTTTTATAGCCTTGTTAATATGGAACTGCATTATTTCGTCTAACACCATGTTTTGTTTTTTATTCTGCATTCTATGTTTTTTTGTTTCACTGCTTTACCGTACATTCTCTATGCTGTATTCTGTACCAACAATAGTCCCAAGATCCACAATATGTCACTGGGAAGAGTCAGTGCCATTATCACCATGGAAATGGGCCCTACAATGATGTAGATATCCCAGGGTGTTGGTTTTTCAAACTTCCTCACAAGGTAAAGTTAAATTTTAAATATGTGAGTGCCCTGAATAACTGTCACTCCAATTAGCTACTTTCATTGTCTAACTAACCGTTTGTGTTTTAGGATGGTAATCACAACAATGTTGGCAGTCCTTTTGCAAAGGACTTTCTGGCCAAGATGGAGGATGGTACTCTTAGGGCAGGGCAGGGTGGAACTAACGCTACACGAGCTTTGGAGATCAACAAAATGATATCCTTCTGGAGGAATGCCCATAAACGTATAAGGTACCCGTCAGTTTCCACCATAAAGTTACTCATCTTTCTGGGTGATGACAGCTCAGCTTTGATAAGGATAAAGTTGGTGAATACATTAATTTTTTTGTGTCCCCTCACAGCTCTCAGATGGTGCTGTGGCTGCGAAAAGGAGAGCTTCCTCATGCTGTTGTCAGGTTTGTCTTTTATATCGATAGTTATCCTGCATTTATTGATCCGCCATATAGTGCAGAATAGATGTTGTTGTACAAAAAACTCTTTCTTACTCCCCAAGACATAAAGAGTTTAATGAAGAGGGCCAGTATGGTGCCATATTACCTCAGGTCATCACTGCTGGAACGGTAACTCGTAGGGCAGTGGAGCCAACGTGGCTGACTGCCAGTAACGCACGGGTAAGAGTCGACAATGAAAATATGCACATTACATCACAAGTCTAAGGTTCCTGACTCAGTTGGCAGTTTGAACTAATTTGTATTTATCACTCAGTAGAGGAACTGTGTATGTATGGACTGTATTCTGTGTCCACAGCGAGATCGTGTAGGCAGTGAGCTGAAGGCCATGGTGCAGGTACCACCTGGGTACCACCTTGTTGGAGCAGATGTAGACTCTCAGGAGTTGTGGATTGCTGCTGTGCTTGGAGAATCTCACTTTGCCAGCATGCATGGTAAGATTGTATTACTACACTGTATTACTACATTTGTAGAAGGCAATACATTTTTCTTGTTAACTGTGCTGATCTAATGTCTCTCTGGGGTTCAGGTTGCACAGCATTTGGGTGGATGACCCTTCAGGGAAAGAAGAGTCAGGGCACTGACCTGCACAGCCGCACTGCTGATGCTGTGGGTATCAGCAGAGAGCACGCAAAGGTGTTCAACTATGGACGCATCTATGGTGCAGGACAGCCCTTTGCCGAGAGGCTGCTGATGCAGTTCAACCATCGCCTCAGTCAGAAGGAAGCTGCCAGTAAGGCCAGGCAGATGTACGCCTTAACAAAAGGCATACGCAGGTACAATATATTAGTTAAATACTTGTATGTTTAAATATTTTATTTTTACTCAGCTGGGTTGAGTTTTTTGTGTAAGTGTGACAAAGTTTAGTTCTGGCACTGCATCTTTGTGTTTATATTTTTTGTCAGATACAGTCTGTCAGAGGAAGGTGAGTGGCTGGCCAGTGAACTGGGCATAGAGGTGGCAAGGGAGGAAGATGGAGGTGTCTCCTTGCAGGAGTTGCGGAGGATCAGTAGAGTGGCCTCACAGTGGTTAGGGAGCACCCAAAATTAGCATAAACACAACCACTTGTTACAAGCCACAACATATTCTCCTACATCCTCTCATTTGCTCTGTTCCTTATACCCCTCAGCTCTCGGCGGAAGAGGTGGGATATTGTCCATAAACGTCACTGGGCTGGAGGCACTGAATCGGACATGTTCAATAAGCTGGAGAGTATCGCTCATTCAGCCCAGCCAGCCACTCCTGTTTTAGGCTGCAGGATTAGCAGAGCATTGGAGCCCATGGCAGTTAAGGACGAGGTTAGACGAGTTTTGGCACTTTTGTTGCAAATTTGTTGCATTTCCAATTTTGGATTGTTTATTTTTCACACATTTAATTTAGTGGTATTAGATAGCATATTTATGCAGACACCTAGACCAGGAGTTTTATTACACCGTATGGATAAATGCCTGTACTGCTGTGTATAACTTTCAGAGAGATAACACATAACATGAGTTCAATTGTTACCGGAAAAATTGGCCACTA
Organism: Istiophorus platypterus; assembly: GCA_016859345.1. Taxonomy (NCBI): domain Eukaryota; kingdom Metazoa; phylum Chordata; class Actinopteri; order Istiophoriformes; family Istiophoridae; genus Istiophorus; species Istiophorus platypterus. The sequence continues at coordinate 12,007,828 of CM029121.1, forward strand.
AATAATCCAATGCATTCAAGGTGGACCTCACATGTCCATGTTGCCACATCTTCCTTTTGTCAGTTTATCACCAGTAGAGTGAACTGGGTGGTCCAGAGCTCAGCAGTGGACTACCTACATCTGATGCTGGTGGCCATGAAGTGGCTCTTTGAGGAGCACAACATTGATGGCCGTTTCTGCATCAGCATCCATGATGAGGTGCGGTACCTAGTCCGCAGTGAAGACCGTTACCGAGCAGCGCTGGCACTTCAGATCACAAACCTGCTTACGAGGTCTGCTCACAGCTTAGCATTTATTCTTCTTTGTCGAAATAATCACCGTAGAATGGGCAGTAAACTTGACAGCTTTTCTGCTTTTTATCTTGGGGCAGGAGTGCATTCGCCCATGCGTTAGGCATGCAGGACCTTCCCCAGTCAGTAGCTTTCTTCAGTGCTGTTGATATTGACCAGTGTCTGAGGAAGGAGGTCAACATGGACTGTGTAACCCCCTCCAACCCCACAGGTCTGGAACGAAGATATGGCCTATCACCTGGTGAGTTCTGCACACCATCATCAGCCCTGATCTTATTTTATGTTTTATCTCTAGTGCATATATAACATGAGGCATGGTATACATGCATTGAACAAATATCTAATATACATAAAGAGAATAGAAATGACAGAAGGGGAAATAAAACATCTTCAAAGCCCTGTAGATATTGTACAGTATATACAGTATTTCCACATGTCTCAGTCCAATTCAAAATAAAATGACATCAAAATCAAGCAGCCATTATACATAGTCAAGGACCTTTCAGTTTATTTGCATTGCATTACACAGCCACTTCTGATCTGGCCAGAAAATCATGAATAGGAAGTACTTGAACAACATCCTATGTAGTTATTAATTTAAGGGGACAAATTGCAATCGGTGCACACAAACTATAAACATTTTTATACCTCATACCTTCAAGGCTTGGTACAATTCCATGCAAGACACAAAAATAGATTAAGTCTATAAAACAGTCAATAAATAGAATAAAGGAAGAAAATAATATTTATTTTAAAACAAAACAGCACTTGACAAAGCTAGGCTGAAAATCTCTTCAGGATACATTTAGCTGTATGGGAAACCATAGATCTAGCATTTGTGTAGCCAAGGACTGATAAAACAGGGCCAGCTCATATCTTGTCAGAACTGTACTATCTTTAACATTTTAACAGTGGCATGTATCTTAAAAATAGAGAAGCTTATTCAACCATTCTTTCATTCATTAGAGCATTTAAAAAATAAAAAATACAAAAAAATATTACAAAATACACATTTGTTCTAAAAAGGAAAACAACCAGCTTGTGCAAACTTTCCACAGGTGAAGCCTTGGACATCTACCAAATCATCAACATCACTAGAGGCTCTCTCAAAAAATAATAGCACTTTTTGGACAACGGTACTGTTCATCAGAATGGCAGCACATGCACACGACTGCCAAGAGGCTGTTCGTCAGGAGGTAAAAGTCAAGGTCAGTGAGGAATTGAGAGGTTTATCAAACTGAGGAGCCCCTAAGTGTTAGCTCACTGTCTCCGCTTCTTCTGTTTGGGTTCTTGTGTCTCCTCTGCATCCTGTGATGCTGTGGCCTGAAAGGAATGGAAGAAGAAATAGAAACTGAAATATCACTGGCAGAAGCGGAGTGTGTTGGAGGGAAGAAATATTAACCCTCCTACTGCAGATCATAATGTACTCAAAACATTGCATGTTACATTTCAGTAATTGGCTTCATGTGGATTTTAAAAATCAGCTTTATTGACTGATGTAAAAAAGTACAGGGGTAGAGATAACAAAATAAAACAAAACAGAGGTGACCGTTGGAGCTCTGAGTTACGATGTGAGATCGCACTTACCTCTTGACTGTTGTCCTGCTCCTGCAGGGCTGCATCTAGAGTAGCAGGATTGATGCGAAAATCTCTTGAGGTGCTCAGCTTCATGTACTGCATCAGATTTACCTGGGCAACATACACATGTTGGTGAAACACTTCAGAATTGGCCTGACTGATGAAACTGGACTGAGAGTTTTCGGGGAGATCAGTGCATTTTGCTCAATTTTCCCTTTTGCAAACCTGTTTCTGTATTTTGAGAATAATAATTTTTTATCTTTCAAGTAATACAGCTCCCACATACCTTCGATTTCTTTGAGAGTGTGATGAGGTATTTCTCATACTGTTCAATGCTGAAGATCAAGTCAGGGATGGCTTTTGTGTCTCGCTGAAGTTTTGCCTACCAATAAAAAATAAAAAATATCAAGATGCAAATGAATTTTTTTTAAATATAATTTCAGTTACACAGTTATAGGAGGGAGGTGTCCTTACAGAAGCAGCAGTGTTGGCTTCATTCCTCTTCTTTTTCTTCTTGTCATCTGCACCTCCACTACTAAATTCCCCACTCTAATTTAGAAAACAGGTTGTTTTTAGACAAACAGATTTCGTGTTGAGGATGAACTTGCTCGTGTAAAATCGGTAACCGACAACCTGAACAGTAGTCATAACCAGATCACTACGAGTGCTTTGTTGTTTTTGTTTTTGTCTGATTTGATCTTTACCTCTGCATATGTGATGAAAGTGTAGCACTGTGGTGTTAGGTGTGAGCCGGACAGCTTGACCTGAACAGATGGCACAGGGAACTGATTTTTAGCCTGATGTCAGACTTAAAAGAAGATCCAAACCATGAAACAGTACCTCAGACTCACCAGCTTCTCAAAGCGTGCTGGCAGCGTGCCGTGTTTGGAGGAACACACCTGGATGTACTAAAACAACACATACAGACAAGATTAATGTAAACACTTGGTAAACTGCACAAACACTCGTACAGAGATCACAGAGGGGACAAATTCGTACATATTTGACTAGGGTGGTGAGGATAGTGTATGTGCGACGCAGTTCCCTGAGCAGTGTAATGGTGCAGGTGCCAGGTAGCAGGGCCGCCTGGACCAGCTCATTTAACGCTGTCAACAGAGTCCCAAGCTGCAGTGTCACCGCTTTCTCCATTGGATCCTGCTGGCCCACAGTCTGGGTGGTGTCACCTACACACCGGTCCACAACAAGACAGAAGATTTGGTACCATTCACGGACAGAGATTCATCCCTTCCCTTGTCCCCTCTTTACTCTTATCATAAATCCTTGTGAGCATCAGTGTAAAAGGCTTCTTACCAGAGCTGGATTTGTCTGAGGCCATCTGGCTTTTTTTCCTGGCAATCAGCCAGTCCACTTCATCCAGCACCCTGCCAACCTGAGTAAGGACCAGCAGCTGGGGAAAACAGATTAAAATGCCGATGAAGACCATGAGCACATTGACTCTGGGATATCTGTGTCAAAGCAAATCAGGAGCCTCCAGCTGGAAAAACCAACACTCACTGCTGCTGTTGTAGCAGTCTTCATGTTGACAATTTCAAAATGAGACTGTTTTTCTACCTCCACGTCCTGATCATTGAGAAAGAAAAGGCACAAAAAATGTAAAGTCAATTACTCCATTCAAAAAGCAACATGTTATTTTCAGTTACTATCATAAATGTTTTACTAGTGTTTAATAAATACCAAATAATAACAGGTGAAAAGTATTAGTCATGTATTGTTTTAAGAATATCTTTTTTTTTTTCAAATCAAATCAAAAATGTTGTTATACATTTTACAATAGAGATTTTAACTGTTAGTTGCAACAGCTGGAAATTAAATAGATCAAAGGTCCAATATGGCTCATATCTCCAAATCCTTCCACCCTGCGAGGATATGGGATGAAGCAGGACTATGACTGAAGGTTGGATTTGAACTATATGCAATGCAGTTGTCCTTATAACAATGTAAACAATGAGATTTCCATTATTCGATGGAATCAACTGATGCCACACTGTAACTGAGCTTACCTGATCGATATCCCCCAGCTGGCTGTGGATGTCTTGGCAGAGCTCCAGCAACAGGGTCACAGGGCTCTTATAAAGAACATGTAGGTTGAAGAGAAGAGAGAGCATCCCCTTGGAAAAAGCAGGATCCTCTATAAGGAGAAAGAAAGGGACCTTAGAACATACCTCACTCTGCCTAAAATTGATACAAAGTTCATGTAAACTGTTCTCCTCACCAAAACTGGTCTCTTTGCAGATTTTTTCAGTCCATGTGATCATCTGAACAAACTGTGGATGAAGACGCATGTTAGTAGAAGTACTACTACTGAATTTGTTCAGTGAAGTGGACATTAGAGTAGACCGACCTGTTGGGAGGAGGGCATTAGATTGCACGAGAGCACACTCAAGATGCTGACCAGTAGCTGAGCCTCTTTGCTGTTAAATTCCTCCTCTCCTCCACTTATCTGAGTGAACAGTGCTCTCTGTTGATGGGCAAAGAAAATTGGATTTTAGTGGTGATGCTGAGATGGGGTGCAATAATCGTGTGTTCATGACATTTAAAACAACTGTTTGAGCAAGTCAATATATCAGTTGAGATAAATATGAATAAATGAATATTTGATTTTTAACCCTTAAAATGTATAGAGAAATATCAACTGCATCCCTAAAAATTACTGTACAAATGCACCTGAAACTGTCGGATGTAAAAGAAGTTCATCTCTGTAATGTTGCCATCACCTGGCTCCGGATCTTCCTCTTCAATATCTGCAAGAAACATTAAATCCGATGAATCCCTGCATATATTCAGCTGTAAAACCTAAGTCTCCCTATATTTGACAGTTTGAAAACTGTATCTAACCCATGTTTGAGAGGAGCTGTGCCATCTTGTCTGGGTAGCGCTGCTGGCAGGTTGTGAAGATCCTGAGCAGACCCTCCAGACACAGCTGGGCCAGGCTGGAGCGCTTATCCCTCTTCCCTGCCTCCTCCACCGCACTAGGGATGTTGGTGTAACGCCACATCAGCACACTGAGAATACATTTGGACAAAGACAGATCATTCAGTCCTTCAACAGTGACACAGACCACGCAAGCATGAACACAGTCTTAACTAAATGCTGTTATTTAGGCCGAGGCATTGCCAACCTTGTCATGTCACAGAGGAAGCGGAAAGTCCTGTCTGTGTTCTGTCCATCTGGGCCGTCTGTGTGTCCAGTTTCCTCCAACTGCTGGATCTTCTGTACAGCTACACTTACTGCATAACGCACAAATTCTCCACTTGAGCGCAGCACTGAGAGAGCTTCCTCTTTGCTTTGAGTACTATCTCTGAAAGAAAAGTCATTTGTTAAATTTGTCAGATTTTTTTGGTTTTTACATCTTCACCAAACAATTCATTAATTCTAACAATTATTTTTTTAATATTTTGGTGTTATCATCCCTACTCTTGAATCAAAGCACATTTAGCACACATTTCTGTCTAGGGGTTTACATAGTTTTGCTAACTTTTAGTTCTTCAAGTTTGCTTGGTACCAGCAATCTTTGTAAACAGCATTAGAGAGTATTTACCTGAAGAGCATAGTGAGGAGAGTTGATATGAAGCCCAGAGACACTACACTGCGGGGGTTCTTGTGTGAGGGCACTCGACCCTTTCCAGATTTCTCCTTCAACATCTCAGACAGCTTGTGGTAGCGGTTAAACAGCTGCATAAGCTCCTCAAAGTGGCTTTTACTGCAACACACAGAGGCTAGTATGTTATTAAAAATTCAGCACTGTAAGAAAATTTATGTTACACAATATCGAGGGTGTTAAAGTGAAGTGGTAGGTTGCTACCTGTAGTTGGCTTTGATGAAGTTGTACTCCATAAGAACCTCATACACTCCCATCACCAGCACTGCATAGATATTATTCTTCACCCCAACACTAGATCCCATGGAGAACTCTGCTGACTTGTCCTGGTCAAAGCACAGACAGTATTACAGCTTAAAAGATACCTCCAGTGGAAAGAACTGGCAATGGAGTAAAGGTTAAATACCATCCAAAAAGAACATGGTCATTAATGATTCCTAACAGACAGTCAAGAGGACAATTTCTCATTTGCTTACTGCTTACACATCACCTAAGGATTCCCATATTCTCTTCAACCAGACCAGTCATTTTATTTAAATTACAGACTGTAAGTGCTTCTCATCTTACAGCCTTGTGCAGGTCACTAAGACACATAATTAAGAGGACCAATAAAATGTTATCAATGACGATCATAGAAAAGCTACTCCAGCCCTCAACCAAAGTTGAAGACTGAGCCGGACATTAGAAGGCCATACAGTGTAGCTCAGTGTACATTGGTTTTTTTTAAAATCTGTTAGGAATGCATACCAGTTCAAAGTCCTCCAGTTCACTTTTGATCATGCGTCTTGTCATGCTTTCTAAGATTGCTTGTAGTTCAGACTGGTATCCTTGCTCCTCCTCCTCCTCGTCCTCCTCGTCACTGTCATCAGTGTTGGGGTTGGCTGATTGCCGCATGTTCTGCAGCCACAGCAGGCAATGTACAGTGCAGCTCACCAGATGGGCCTGAGATGGAAAACAAACAAACAGCTATTTATAGGAGACTTTAACACAGCAACATTCACGCAGTGAAGTAGGAGCACAAAGTTGCAGAAAAAAGCTACAGTGCAGGCAGTGTACCAGTGGCTCCTGGAGGTAGACCTGGTCGCCATGAGCTGTGATGCACGGCTCCAGCTTGACTGGGGGCAGGAGGTCTTGTTCAGGCTCATAGTACCGCCTTAGCTAAGGATACAAAGACATGACATACACAGCCCCTTCGTATTAGATAAAATGACACATGCTATTATATATAACAGAGTTTCCATCTTAACAGACAAACATACCTGTGAGAAGAGAGTCTGCATGATGGAGCTCGCAAGCTGGGAGTTGCGACGGAGAACATCATAGAAGCCCTGAAATAGGAAAGAATTTGCCCTCAGTATGAAAATATCATTCTCAAATGATATTAAGAATTATAAGCGCCAACGCAATCACAAAAAAATCTTTTAGAAACCAATTAGTGTATAAAAAATGCTCCTTAGCTTTTCAAGAATAATAGTGATGGTTAGGAATTGTATTCCCAATATATTGCTAAATTAGAATATAAAAATAAATGTTCATGTTCGAGAAAAGTGACCTCTAACCTCATAAAGCATGAGGCGCACATCAGCCTGCTGGCCCAGGCAGCGGCGCAGGCTGCTGAGGATTTCCAGACAGAACGCCTCATTGGCAGCAGAGTTGTAACGGGAGTGAACGTCCACTTGGATCTATTCAGGGGTTCAGACAGACCGTTACTATCTGATAAGCCATGTTTAAAATTGCACAATTTTATTTTCCAGCACACTTATTGTGCATGTAAAGACCACATACACAGTCTGACTGTACCTGGCTGGAGGAGACTGTCTGGCTACACTGGCTCGATGCCAAGCTGCCCAACACTTTGAAGTTCTTTAGCAGCAACAAGAAGCCAGTCACTGCAGACTTCCTGCCATCCAGTTGGCTAGTAGACAGTCATTTACAGGGGAGAAAAGTGTAAGAAATTGTCTTCATTTCAGGTGTTACTGTTATGCTTTCAAATGCATTAAACAAAGCATTATTAGTTGATTGGACTGATAAACCTTATATGATTAAGAGCACAGCACTACACACCTGGAAAACATGGCCTTACGGAGAACAAGAATCAAAGCATCTTTCAAGGACATACTGACCTTGAGCAGGGGCTGGAGGTTAAACGGATAAAAATTATTAAATTGAGGAACATAAATTTCTATAGTGCGATTGTGTGTGATTGTGTGTATTTTAGGTACCTGGACAGCTTTTAGTAGACCCTGAACAGTGGCCAAGGGCAGGTACGACAAGTGGTCAAATGTCTCTGTCAGCTTGGAGGATGACTCCAGGAGGATCATGGGAGCAGAGATCACAATGTCAGAGAAAAGGTCTGATGATACAGATGAAAAGATAAGTACATCTAGTTAAAATCTTGTCTCTAACCAGACAGATGAGACACTGGTGTACATCTGAAATCTGGGACAGACATCAGAAGGTTGTATTACCTAAGTAATGACTGACAGGAGAGGCTGTCTTTGTGACCAGTCGATTCAGCACCTGCTCCAGTATCTCGCCTCTGATAGGCTCATGCATCTGTTGTACAAGAACACACTTCCTCCAGTGAGAAAATACATTATAAACATGTAGTAAACATCAGTCATTTACATTGTGATAAGTCTATATATTAAAAAAAACAACTTACCTTAAAGCCCAGGAGGAGCACCTGTCCTCCCAGCTTACATGCCTGCTGAGTCGGGGTCCTGGCTATGGTAGCAGACCCCTCGGTAGTCTTACCAAATGGTCCGGGTTTAGGTCCAAATGTGTCCATGAGAAAGAAGCCCAGCTGCACAAGCCCCTGGGTCACATGATCCCAACCAAACACACTGCACAGGTGGAAGAGTGGTACCCACAGGAAAAAATTATAAATACAAATATTGTTTTAATTTTAGAGGTATGACATCAGATAACATTACTTCATTCGTTTTATTGTGAAATAAGTTTGCTTTTTTATTCTGGAGAAACCTGACTTTCTTATATTGACCATAATTCATTATAATATTAAACAAACGCTTAGTTTTAACCTTAAAGGTTTAAAATGGATTAATAAATATTTTGATGTTCACACCTGTTCTTTACCGTGTCCAGTATCATCTGAGCCAAACTGCAGTGCCTAGGCAGGAGATCCTGCAGGAACTTTGACCCCTGCTGCAGCTGCTCATCCCTGAAACTCTTGATAATTGCCCCCTTCAGAAGTTCAAACACCTATCCAAAGCAGGGAACAGAGACAGAGAAATTAGTGAACAGAAGAGATAAAATGAAAGAAGATCCAAGAGTATAGGAAAACTTATTTTATATTTCTCACCTGCTCTTCATAGCGCTGGATACGTGCCACAGAGAGCAAAAGGGCAACACTGAAAGAACACAGGTCCCCATATGATGTCTGCAGGAATGCAATATAACATTTATTGTACACTGCACTGTATATATAATACAATATAATATAATATAATATACATGTCAAAGATAATATCAGACAGATAAGTCATGAATAACCTTAAAGCTCTTAAGGAATTCTCTCCCGAGGTCATGGTCGAGTCGTATTGCAAAGACAATATGGAGGATGGCAGTGCCCTCCACATGCCTTAACTGGTCCTGTGGAATGGACTGGACCTCCAGATCCAGGCTCCTGAGGAAGAAATAGTGAAAAATAACCAACAGTTAATGGAAGGTAGGTAGTTAGATTCAGAGTGATCACAGTAATTGTCACTTGTAGCGGTATGAGCCCCTTACTCTCCTTGTTTCTGCTCTTCTTCCTGGCAAAAATCTTGCTCCTTAAAATAACCAATGATTCCATCCAGGACCTGTTTTTTACAACCCTATCAGACAGAACAGGCATTTTGGAGGTTTAAAACAAAGCGGAAGACATAATTAGCTGTTGCTGAAAATCGATGTGTTGTTGCACACAAACAGACCTTTGCAGACAGAAGCAGCAGCTGGTAAACCAGTGGTGGAATCTCCTGCAAATCCAGTTTGTTGAACATCCGCAGTACTTTCTCCACCAGAAACTGCAGCTCCTCTGATGACAGAGGCACATCCCTAAAATGAGCAGACAAAAATAAAATAAAAAATAAAACACAACAAAAACAACGACAAACAAAAACAAAAAACTACTGACTAACTCTGTTGTATTCCTTGTGAGGCAGCAGGAGAAACAAATAATCATAGATGAGACACTGATATATTTGTTAAACACTGTGAAAGCAATATAAAAAAGAAAAAGAAAAACATACTGCAGTAAACTTTTGTTACTGAGGGAAAATGAATGGTGTCTAAGAATTTCAAAGCCTGACTGTTGTTACCTGAACATGGTTGTCAGGTGTATAACACACTGCGGGTCCCATCTGCACGAAAAAATGGTTTGAGTTTAAAAGGACAAGTACAGACAGAGAAAAACACTGTCAAGAACTTGCTAAAAACACTTATATACCTTTGCACATGTACATACAGTTTCAGATTTTGCAATTTCCTCACCTGCTAGAGCAGAGGCTGTTGATCAGCTGCTTTTTGTATTCCTCACCACTGAGTTCTCCTAAAGTTACAAGCAACCACAAGAGAAAGACTTTCATCTGAAGCTTCCACCTTGTAGAAACATCACTAAGTAAAATGCTGATATATTTGTAAAATATGAAATAACAAAGCTACTAAGGCTAGTCATTTAAGCTTACCTTTTCCATAGGACAATGCTTCACAGCTTGCAAGGGAGGTAAGCACAGTAGGAAACAGCTCCAGGGATTTCCCACTGCCCATTTTTCCCGCCTTAATGGCTTCAACAAAAAGAGACGCCACTTGTGCAAGAGCAGGCCCAGGCAGTGTGTGAGTCTGCATATGACATTTTAAAGACAAAGTGAAAATTTGGCAAATGAATTCAGTCAAGTCTATGGTGTAGAGGACATACAGTATGACCAAAAGGGAAGGGATAAACAGAACACCATATTAAGAGACATGTCTAATTCGAGCAAGCTAAAAGCACTGGGCAGGACATGATGCTGCAAAAATTATTTTGGAATTTAAAAAAGTAGAGGATATTGAAACCATAACAGAAATCTAGGAACCCCCAAGACTTTGTGTACATCCCCAAACAAATGTTGTTTTCCTCACTGGATCTGTAATCATTTCTACATTTTTGAGAAATTCCAGCATTATGCCGATGTGCCGTATCAAGCCATGTCTCACATCCTTGTGTCCTAATAACTTTAGGAGGGGTCAAAACGGCATTTAACATCGATGGGTTGGTGTGTGATTTATAACTTATACATTCGGGGGCTTACACAACCACAATCCTGGCAGAGACGATAAAGTTCTTCACTTTGAGATTGTCATTACTTGTCGCTGCCCTGTGACGGAGCCATTTTCAGAAACAGAGGCCTCTTGGAGTGGAGTGGAGTGGTGTCCTGTATAAATTCATATTCTAGGAAAGTATCATGATCAGGGCATTTATTTTATTTATTTATTTTACCTCGAGCATCAGTAATCCAATGATATCAGCTGCCACCTCAGCCTGAAGGTCCCCGGAATCAAACAGGGGGACGCAGTGCTGGTAAACGAGAAGTCTGCGCTTTGACCCTTCAGTGGACTCGGGTGGGGAGCCTGCACGACAGAACACGCTTTGACACGATGACTTTTCCCTGAAGAGAGATGCGATATGAGCGTAAAAGCTGCGTCGCTGTGCCTAGATCACAATGTATACTTACCTTTAAATATGGCTCTAATAATGGCACAGGCCCTCTTAGACTGTAATGCGCTGTCGGTAATCCAAGTGATCAGCTAGAAAAACAGATAATGGAGAAATGATCATATCCCAGTGGATTTTCGGACCGTGGACAGCGCCAGGCGTTTTTAAATAAGATTTAGAAACCTGGTCTTTGGCAATAACTACCTGGGAATTTTTGAAGGAGGACAGATACTCCTGAAGTTCGGCGGTGCTGTCTCCATCTGACAGCGAGATGATTTTATCCACATCAGCCTTCATGGTCAACCCGCGAACGGACAGAATTGGCTGCTTAGACGCGAAGGTGGCGAGAGACGCCCGCTAGTTTCCGATCACAGCTTGTTGCTGAAGGCAAATGGACGAATGAAGCGTCCACGTCTGCCTGTCGATGGCTTCGCCGTATTTAGTGTTGGACGACCAGTTTGATTTAGCGACCCGGTCGGTGCAGGGTCGCAGTCGAGGCGTCTGCGGTAATGCTTTCATAATATTTAACGAATTTCCCGCCAGCGGACGCTTCCTGTTTTGCTTCGCGGTTGCCACGTTTGACTCGAACTATCCCACGATCACAATATTTGATTGTTCCTGTTACATTGCAATGTTTAGTAATTACGCACAATAACATGGCTTATGTTCTTGTGTAATGCGAAAAAATTATCAGCAAAACGCTACATCCGTATAATTGCTAGAAAGTTGAGTGGAAAACTTGGTTCTTACAGGCCTGTTAACTCGTTTACAAGGCAAACCAAAAGGTCTTTACTGGGTTGCCAGGTTCGCTAACTCTTAACGACAGTGAGTAGCTTATCCAGACAGACCCGTAAAGAAAACCCCGTTTTGGACTTGTTAATGTTATTTGGCGGAACTTGAGTGTGATGACTCTTTTAACTGATTGATAAAATATAGGTAAATACCGGTTTGTAAACCCTTAAGGGTTCATCAACAATCTCCTTTAATCGTGGGTTTTAAGAAAGAAAGGTCGCTAGTTTCAGCAGTCTGGCTTTGACTGGCTTTGTCAACTCTCGGGCAGAGTTTATAAAATACAGCGAGTTAGTCAGCTGACGTTATCTTTAGCTTTGTATTTCCACTTTCATTACGGCAAAAAGGTTTTGAGAAACCAACTATAGAACTATCAAATTGTCTTGTGTCTCTTTGGTCGTCGTCTTCGGGCCAGTGGCGCAATGGATAACGCGTCTGACTACGGATCAGAAGATTCTAGGTTCGACTCCTGGCTGGCTCGGACTTTTTTTTTTAAAAAAGAAGACATATGGACTTTGTCGACTCTTATTTATCTAAATTTACCTCAGTTGGCATGGCTGCAATGATAACCTGTGAACGAAACCTGCGATCCTATCCGGATTCCAGCACACGCTGTAATGGTTTGACCAAATATTGCCAGGTGAGGTGTAAAGACCTCAACAGACAGCTCAACACTACAGACCACGTTCTGCTATCTAAGATTATCTGTGAAATACATTGAGATCATTACTTTGGTAACGTGGCAGCAGGATTAACACTATTCAGACAGCCTAAATTGTTAATTTTCAATTTTTAATTTTATTTGGAAATTTAGAAATCTTTTTAAATTTGGAAATGTGGAAATTTGAAAATTTGGTCATTTGGAAATTTTGAAATTTTGAAAAGTGTTTTGTTTTGGTGTCTGTGTTTGTTTATGGAGCTTGTCTTCTTTAGTAGGGATATTGTACTTGGTGGTGGTTGCAGAAGGGCTCTAGCAGCTGATAGGTACAGTCGCACAGGAAGCGCTAGGGAACTCTACTCTTGTTGACAATCATTGAGACCAGGATAGCTGAAGGAATAATGATACCCACAGATGCGATGCCAATACCCAAACCTACTTTCAGTAGGCATTTACCAAAGCGATGCCACTTAAGTTCTTCGGCAGGTGTCTCCAGCTGTTGAGGCTCTTCAGCCTGAGTCTCCAGCTGTTGAGGCTCTTCGGGAGGAGTCTGCAGCTGCTGAGGTTCTTCAGCCTGAGTCTCCAGCTGTTGAGGCTCTTCGGGAGGAGTCTGCAGCTGCTGAGGTTCTTCAGCCTTAGTCTCCAGCTGTTGAGGCTCTTCGGGAGGAGTCTCCCATTGGCCGTCATCACTCGGATCCTCAGGTATTTCCTGTTGTTCTGTGCTTTCAGAAAAATTCAGAGATTCCTCCCTGAAATTCTCTACACCAGCCAGTATGTCCTCCTCCTGCCTCATCTCCAGCTGGTGCTTACGATCAAGGAGTGATTTTCTGATGTCAGTTATGAGAATATAATACTGCTCAAACGTTTGCTGTTGATGACACATTTCCATCTTTTGCTTTTTTATGACCTCATCTTTGCTCCAGATTTGTTCCTCAACATACTGCATTTGAATCTCAAGATCTTGCACAGCTTGTCTCAGACTTTCAGCCTCTCCTTCACATGTCTCTCTGAGGTCTTCCAGGTGGGCCACCACATCATTTAGTCTCTTCTCATTCTCCTTCAGAGCATGAATCTCTGCCCATAGATGCTCATTGTCAGTTCTTAATGTCTCTGTTAGGGATTCAAGACGAGCCAGCTCAGCAGTCATATTTTTTTCCTCCTGGCTAACAAGCAGGTTCTTCTCTTCTAGCTCTCTTATGTAAGCCTCATTTTTCTCCCTGATACTTTTCTCCTCGGACAAAAGATTTGACACCCGCTCTAGTTCTCCCTTAATCTCTGTCATTTTACAGACAGACTCCACTAGTTGGTTATTCTCAGCTTCCAGCTCGGTTACATCCTGTATCATTATATCCATCTTGGAATTTAGCTCCTTCTGTTGGCCATGGAGTTTAGAGAGCTCTTCCTCTTGTTTTGTATATCTGCTCCTCTTGGCCCTTAGCTCCTTTAACTCCAGTTCAAGTGTCTTAACTTCTGACTGGAGCTTCGCCTTCTGCTCATGACAGGTCCTGCAGCTGATTTCCCGCTGTCCTTGTGGATTCTCCTGTAGCGTAAGTATTTCTGCCTCCTCTGAAACATACAGGTGCAAATTTGACTCCTCTGATATCTCTGAGACATTCAGAGAAGTGTTGAATTTCTCTTGAGACATACTTATGCTACCTTGCATCAGCTGTTGGGGAAGAATCTTGTTCACAGCAGCTCGAATGAAAAAAATATTCAGTTATTTTTTTCAGCAGCTGGTGGTTTCAGGAAATAAGCATAGTGAAATAAATTGTAGGGTCCTATTTACTGGTACGTGTTATGTGACGTCATCACCGGGTCCTTTGATCCTTTGATCCTTTGATGCGTCATAACACTGGAATAACGCTCATAACACTTTGTGACGTTTTCGCGCGTCCCCTGTGACGTCATACCACTGGATAAAATGGGCCACAGAGCTTGAGCATGGCAGCAGGATGCCTTTCATTCATTCATTGAAGTTGATCAATCAAAATCTAATTCATATCATCTGTGATTACATTAGCCAAGGAAGTTGTGTGATCACCCGTGTCCGTTTGTTTACTGGTTTGTTTGTTGTGTGTCTGTCTGCAGGATTAAGGGAAAATAACTGTACCGATTTGCAACAGCCTGTTGGAGGGATGGGGCGCGGAGCGGGGACGGACCCATTCAGTTCTGGGGCCGATCCGGATCATTTTCTCGGTGGGTGAATTTTCCCTCTAAGGTCTGGTGCATGTTGTTTGACACCTGCCTCGGCGGAGGTCTGCGCTGCGCTGAGCGTCTTTTCTGGCGCTAACTTAAGTGCGCAGCTCTGCGGCGATCTGTGCGCCTGACTTTGTTTGGTCAGTGTTTCGTGTTACAAGTAACATTATGACGGGGACGCGTGCAGGATATTTTCTGCTTTCGTGGCTCGTGCTGCTCGCATGTGTGGTTTCGTGCACCTATGCGTAGTTATCGCGTAGTTATTGTACGTGACATTGAGCGGTTGTCAACGACCGGCTACTGGAGCGCATCTCCTGTCAGCGCATTCAGTCCAGCCGCCTCTCTCTCCTCTCAACACCCACAGCGATTTGTCCATGGCCTGAAAAAAACGAGGTGTGAAACACAATTGGAATGAAAGTAGAAACGGGCCTGAATGTCTCACTAGTGAGCGGACTCTTCATTCCCCCTGTGATATTTGGTATTCGAGGCAGCGGTCATTTAATGAAGTCCGTCTCTCTCTCGCCTGCTGAAGCGTCCAGAGATGTCACAGGTTTATGTGGCAGATACGTCGCCTCCAAAACTAGAGGTTTGAATAGGGAAAAATATGGAATGAGCTTCTATGAAATTCTATATTGTGGCTAAATAGTCCTATTAGCGATAATTTCATGTTCTTTTATCCTTTTCTAAGAACAGTGTGGAGAACAGCTGTTTCTGGTCGTGTCCCTGGCTGACTCCCTTTTCTCTTCTTTTCATAAATGTCATTACAAAGTTCCTTTCAAATGAACCATAGAACATCAATACTGGAAATTATACCAGAATATTATGGATATTTCACACATGCCAAGCATTATCTTGGTTATGGCAAAGAAATAATAACACATATTCCTGATGAGTCCATACCTTCCATGGGAGATTTGACAATAATGTTAAATGATGTATACAAATGAAAATTTAAATAGACATATAAAGAAACGTAAAGGAAGGATAAAAATAGATTGTATTTAATACATTCATAGTGCATTTTTAAAAGTACCCTACCTTCCCCTCCCCTTGTGGTTTCAAGGCCATATCCTTGTCTACTGTTTTCGATCGGTTTTGGATTTAGGTGCTTTCCTTCCTTGTTTCACTTTCTTTCTCTCTTTTTTCAGTGAAACAGTCTCTGCCCTGATACTCGCATCCATTGATGCAGCCAGTGTGGAGTAAGAGGATGTGCTCTTAAAGGGTGCACTTGAAAATCTCAGTACTGTTATATAATCTCTGGAAATGCATTGATTGTTCACTGTTCTGTTGAGAGGATATCACCTCTCTTCAGTTTTACTATTTCATGGAATCATTCCTATATGTGTGTGCGTCTGTCTAATCTGTTGAAGAGTTATACTGCAACTTTTCCCTTTCATTACTCCCTAAAGTCTTTAAATGCTTGCTAAGTTTTGTGCTCTTTTTCCTTTGACATATACTGGCCATAGCTGCATGACCTTTGATCACTGTATGTTTGAGACCATCTGCAGATGATTAATTAAACTTATGGAAAGGAAAGAGTGACTCTTTGTACTATACTCTTGGCGTTGTCGGCAGGATCACTTGTGTGAGGGGACCTCTGGGACACTCAATGCTGAGGGTCATAGACTGTATACAGCTGGAGTCTGAAGAATGAAGAAAAAACTCTTGCACTGCTTTTTTTTTTTTTTTTACTATGTAGGAATGATTAGTCACTAGGGCAAGTAAACGCTGATTATTCTTTAAACTGTCAGGGTAAGAATTGCACTGTGTATGTGGAGTCTGAGAATATTTGAGAAAATACTATAACTAAAGATTTAGATTGTGCAAAATAACTTTAAATCAATATCCTGTCAAAATATACAATTAGATTTATGAAAATTGAAGAGTTTTATTTTAAATTTTGAGGAGCTGGAGACACTGCTGATAAATAAATGATTTGTATATTAATATTTTTAAAAACATATACAATTATATCTGATTTCTTTCTCCCGTCTAATTCCACAGTCCCAAAAGGATTTCCAAATTTCAATTGAGATTCCTAAATGGGTATCTTAATCGGTAGAAGTAAGAGACACAAAGATAATCAGTATCAAATGAATTCAGCAAACATTCAATATATGATTTTATGACTATCCTAAGAGTGTCCACTGCATTTTGTTTTACCAGCTCTCAGCTTCTGTCCTCTGTCCGTGTCAGAGTTTGACTCACACAGACACATAAACATAACACACGTTATCCATGAAGGCCCGCCTCTACTCTCGTTTCACGGACCGCAGATAAGCTAGGTAATGTTTCTGAGGTAACTCACTGGTATGTTTCCTGTCTACTAATAGCTGAGAGAGAGGTTAGCGCACATAATAATAGGATAGTGTAGAAGCCTATAATATAGATAAGTGCTCAGAAACCTTTCCAGTAGCAATGTGCCAAACATTGTTGCTGATTCCTGATTTCATGAGACACAAAAGAAAATACACATTTGACTCAAATTCATTTTTCCTTTCAGACACATCTGAAATTCCTGAATTGAGTGAGGTTCCAAATTGCTGAAACAAATGTGTCCAAAACAAATATGATGTCCGACTAATGAAGGGTGTAGAGACCATTGCAATTAATCCAAAATCCTCAAAATCAATATCCATTTAAATAGAAAGAAGTATACACGTGACACACACTGGCACTATAGAGACATTTGGCATAAAGCAAGCTGGTCAAAATTCTTTTCTCAAAATGTCACTTTTCCGGGTCATGTGATCGCACCACAGCAATTCACTCTCACTCAAAGGAGCTGAAACCATCTGTAACACACCACAATATAAAACAAGGAAACAGGTAATGAGGCTTTTGGGCAGGACATCCTACTGTAGACAGTGGATTCCAAATTATGCAGAAATTGAAACTGAATGGACAGCAGAAGGATTTTATGCATTTGAATGCCTTAAAGAAGCATTGCAAACAGCAACATTAGGCTTGCATGACCCTGACGAGAGCATCTACCCAGACCGTAGACGAGAAAACCGGTTATATGAGATCAGTAGTCTGACAAGAACATGGGGAGCAGGGGTGACGAAGACCTCAGTGCTGCTATTAGCAAGCTGCAGACACTGAATCCAGGCAGGGCATTTATTCTTGTTAGGGACTTCAGTCATTGCATCTCATGCACCGTGCTTCCATGATCCCACTAAAATGTCTCATACACCACAAGGGGACATAAACCCTTGGATCAGATCTAATGTCAGATTGCAGTTCTTTGACTTAAGCTCAGCATTCATTACTGTTATACCCTCCAAGCTGATCTCCAAGCTGAGCCAAATCGCTTTCTGTCTAACAGACCCAGGTCTGTTAAATTAGATAACCTTTCCTCCTCCACCCTCACCTTGAACACTGGAGTTCCACAAGGCTGCTTGCTGAGCCCTTTTCTGTTCTCCCTGTTTACTCATGACAGCGCTCCTTTTTTGGGGTCAAACACCATAATCAAGTTCACAGATGACAGCACGGTGGTCGGCCTGATCAGAGTGGATGACAAGATGGCCTATATGGACAAGGTGAAACATCTGGCCGAGTGGTATGCAGACAACCACCTGGCCCTTACTTCTGCCCAAAGAAAACCAAAGAGATCACTGTAGACGTCAGGTGAGCTAGGAGCCACGCACACGCCCCGAACTGCATCAATGGAGATATGTTTCCTCAGCTTCAAATTCCTTGGCATCCACTTCTCTGATGACCACACCTGGTCCCTGAACTCCACCACCCGGATCAGGAAGCTGCGAGAGTGGCTTTCTGCAGAGTTGAGAGCATTCTCACCAACTGCATCTCAGTATGGTATGGCAATTGCACTATAGCAGAGCAGAAAGCACTCCAGCGGCTCACCAGCACCCAGCTACCCACCACTGAGAACATTTATTACAAACGCTGAAGAGCTTCTTCCCTGAGGCTGTGGCCCCGCTAAACTCCGCATGACAGCTCTAAGCGTTATTGTGATCATTACCATACTGTCTTTTTTACTTTTATAACTGCACAGGCTGAACCTCTCCTGTTGTTCAGATTCCCAGTATTTATATTGTACATACAACCAACTGTACATTTTTCTTGTGTATATTGTACATACAGTCTTTATATATACACTACCATTCCCAACTCCGTCCACTTCTTCTCTGTATATAACACAGTGAAATACGTTTTACAGATATAATAATCTGTATATATGTTGCCCTCCACAGTCAATAACAATGTAAATAATTTAAGATATAGCATGACTTATGCTGTATATGCTACTTAAGGCAGCACTTTCTGTATATGACAACATTTTTTTCACTTCTGGTTAGATGCAAGCTGCCTTTCATTGGCTTTGTACCTGTACTCTACACAATACCAGTAATATTAATCTAATCTCATTTTATCTAATCTAATCTAAATTTTTTATCCAAACTTTGTTCTATAGTTAGTGTGCTGTAGCATCTGCTGAGAAGGCTTTTCAAGCCTCACATGACATTGTGGGTTACTCTGACTTGACTCTACTGGTTCCACATACTGTCAAACTCATCCTAATGGAACAAAAAGCATCACATTTGTCAGCAGCCAGATAATTAAGATGGAACACTGTTTTGATGGACATTCCTAACGTCACTGTGAAGGAGCACGTGCTTCAGCTTGGGAGGAAGGAAGTGTTATAAATGATAAAGGGCTACCAATATATGTGTAGCCAATCATGTCTTCAAATTCTGTGTTGCCCAAAACTTGTTCAATTAAATTTGCTAATTAAATATGAAAGGATAGTTCTCCTCTCCAAAAATGTATCATCTGCAAAAGAAAAATGAATAGAATTCAGATAAGAGATTAAAAATAGTCTTAAGTAATCTTTCATATTCGCATGCTCTAATTGAACATTATTATTCCATATGGATCTTTTATTATAATTATGCAATTATCATTTATTAGCTTTAATATTAATGCTGTCCAAGTGATATGTTAATATTTTCAGTGGTGCTTAAACAATGGTACAAATTAAGCATTGAGTCCTATATGTAAAAATTCCAAATTTTCTTTGTTTATCGCAAGCATTGACTATTACCTGAAATAAAAAAAGTTATAAACATACCATTGTGATTAGGCAATAGCCTATCATTTAATGAATACACAATACATTTTATGCATCCTGATTGTGATTTGTGAAGAAATATAACATTGCAGTATGCTGTACCCTGTATTTGAATGACAAAAGAACACTTTTTTGTATTGAGTCATCTTAATAAAAATGTACGATACACAGATAAAAAACAGTGCAATCAATGGGTGTTCAAGTTAACCAGATATATACACATGTCAACAAATCAACAGTAATATAATGTATTGGAGCAGAATAGCACATCTTATTATAATATAATATAATATAATATAATATAATATAATATCAGGGTGGAGTAGCTTTCTTTTTGCCATACCCTTCAAGTGCAGCCTTTCACAGAGCCCTCAAAAAGTCATGGTGCCCCGGCAATACCAACTGCCAAAGTATTGCTGGTTGGTAGCAGGGTCCTTTTCCTTCTGACAATACTTGCAGGTGATTGCGTCAGTCCTCCTCGTGCCTCTCATCTTCCTTTTGCCACTCCATCCATCTTCTTTTCTTTTCCTCTTGTGGTAGTGATGGGTGATGTAAGGAACATCTGTCATGGAAGCTCCAGAAGGAAGAGGGGACAAGGTAGTCACGCCAAAAAAAACATTATAACTAAACAAGAACTTCAACAAAACAAATACAGAGGAAGCTGAGGTGTATAAATTCCAATTGCTGAGGATTAGAACAGAGTAAAGCAAAGTGAGTGAGAACATGTATGAACATGTAAATATTGATGTTTTATGTTTCTGCATTACAATATCATATTTCTGCATGATAGATAAAACAGATATACAGTAAATGCTAACATTTTTTTCAGATTAAGGGCTTTTCTTAAACCATACATGACATTTACATTAAAAAAGGTGTGTGGAAGTTATTTTTTCATGTAGTATACGAAACTACAAACACTATTGTAACTCAGGGAACACTAAACCTTGTCATGTCACCGGCAAGTATGCACCCACAAAATTCTCCTCTGATAAATGAGAAAGAAAAAAAGAAACACAAATCTCTGCATCCTTTAAGTAAGAGAAGTAATTAAGATCAATATTATTCATTTACCAATCTATGAACAAATTAGATCACAGGGGAAATTGAATCATCACTGGTAGTTTTTTTTCCTCATTTCACCATTTCACCTAATAAAATCAACTGATGTCAACTGATGTTAATGATGCATTCCTGATTTGCTATGCAAGAGCTATAAGGGACTGCCCTTACAGAACTGTCTTTTGTGCTGCTGTGTGCATTTCTCACAGATCTTGAAGGCTGGTTTCTAGTTTCCTTTACAAAGATTCACACATTTATACAGATTTTATTGACCAGGACATTTCTATGTTTTATCTCTTAAATGTATGAATTGCTAGCAAGACACTGTCTTGGTGTGTCTTGCTGGGGAATTAGGTTAGAGTAAATGAAAGCAAAGAGAAAGAGAGAACATGTTCACTTTGAGGACCCAGTTTGTGGTACTATAGGTGATGCAATAGTGCTGTGAGTGCAGATAGAGCTGTACTGTTGCAAGCAGTTGTCGGGGCCTGATTGAAATATATACCTTGGAATATGTACCTGCCAAAATCTATTTTAAAAAATTATATTCTACATGCAAACTAGTGTGATTCTTCAGGGCACTTCCGACAGGTGGTTGGCACGTTCCTAAAAAGGTCATCGTATGAGTGTGGGTCTTCTATCCCCTCTGCTTTCACAGTCCTGTCCTAATTCCACTTGGCAAGACCATCAACCAGATATGCATTGAAAATTGTCTTGTTTGCTAGGGTTCTTTAAAAATATTACATATTTTCATTTTGATTCCTTGCATGCAGATAAGTTAAAAAATGTAATAAGATTATTCTATTAAAACTTCTATGAAAACCTAACGGTGTTCACTTGTAATGAGGGATGAGTCTGTTCATGTGCAAATGAAAATTCCTCAATGAAGCCAAACCTCAGGCTCACCAACATTTTGGAAGCACATGACAGCCCTTCCTCAGTATCCAAGAATGTGTATACAGCTGGAAGGTAGGTAATATGTTTGTGCTGGGCCTTCCAGATTTCTGCCGTCCTTGCGGAGTTGATCAGACAATCACAGAGTGTTGCAGCCCCTCTCTCTATCATATGCCTCGATCATCTCCTTGACTTCCATCTCCTTGCTCACCTGGATGGTCCTCCCGCAGTGAAGCAGCATCTCAGCCTTTGTGATGGGGCATGTCAGATCTGCTTCTTTGGGAAGCATGGGGCTCGCTTCCCGTTCCACACACCTAGCTGCCCTGAGTTGCAGCAGGTCATTCTCATCCCACACAAAGATGTAGCAGGTGAGTTGGGCCATGAGGCTGGTTTAGAGAGCATGTGAATTGGTTGTGCCTCCGGTGGTAAACCTCCTCACAGGGTGCCAGAACCTCCAACCAGGCCTTCATGCCTTAGCAATGCCCAAAAGATCCTGTGAAGGTGAGAGTTGCCACAGCAGTCATGGTCCACATATAGGATCTCTGGGGGTGGCAGCATAGCATCCTTGCATCCTACCAGCTTCCTAACAATCTAATCGGTGGATGACGTGCGGCTCAAACTGATGACCATACTTTTGCAGCTGTTACACGCAAGATATTCTGATATCAACCACCTGCCTGACCCTCTGATGTAGCCCAGGAAGCTCTAAACTTGCTACAGTCTGGACATGGACAGACCAGCCACTCATGCCAAAACTTCCTGGGCATTCCCCAGAAACAGGGAGTGCCCAAAGAACTGCTCCGATGCTGGCAGGGCTTCAGAGGTCACTGACTGCTAATTTGGATACCTCCACATTCTTTCAGCCTTTGCATGGTCAAGCTCTGGTTGATTAAAGCATGACCACTGAAACATGGCCTTTGAAATCCAGGGCTGGTCAGCCTCCAGCAGCACAGGGGAAAAAACTGGCCTGCTGGATAGGAGAAAAAAATGAAGGAATGAACAAATTTTGTTTTTGATTTTGGAGGGAGTTCTAAAGTAATGTTATAAAGCTGCTTTAAATTAAGTTTTATTATGTCAAATGGGAAAAGAATAAACTACATTCTGTGTACTGCACTACTGGTTATGTATTGCTGCCTGATCTTTTATTTAAAGTGCATTCCACTGCTAGTTTCAGATGGTCAGTTAACCATAACCATAGGGGTATTATTTAGATAGATACTACCAAAAAGAGCCTGGAATACCAGCTAGATAAAACAGGCAAAATGGGCCCCAGACCCCCTTATTTGAGTTGCATATTTCCATTTTGTGCTACTACACATTGTATTTGTATTCCACTAGTTCATTTCAAAGGGGAAATGTACTTTTAACTCAAAGCGCACGGCCACGCACGGCCACGCACGGCCACGCACGGCCACGCACGGCCACGCACGGCCACGCACGGCCACGCACGGCCACGCACGGCCACGCACGGCCACGCACGGCCACGCACGGCCACGCACGGCCACGCACGGCCACGCACGGCCACGCACGGCCACGCACGGCCACGCACGGCCACGCACGGCCACGCACGGCCACGCACGGCCACGCACGGCCACGCACGGCCACGCACGGCCACGCACGGCCACGCACGGCCACGCACGGCCACGCACGGCCACGCACGGCCACGCACGGCCACGCACGGCCACGCACGGCCACGCACGGCCACGCACGGCCACGCACGGCCACGCACGGCCACGCACGGCCACGCACGGCCACGCACGGCCACGCACGGCCACGCACGGCCACGCACGGCCACGCACGGCCACGCACGGCCACGCACGGCCACGCACGGCCACGCACGGCCACGCACGGCCACGGCCACGCACGGCCACGCACGGCCACGCACGGCCACGCACGGCCACGCACGGCCACGCACGGCCACGCACGGCCACGCACGGCCACGCACGGCCACGCACGGCCACGCACGGCCACGCACGGCCACGCACGGCCACGCACGGCCACGCACGGCCACGCACGGCCACGCACGGCCACGCACGGCCACGCACGGCCACGCACGGCCACGCACGGCCACGCACGGCCACGCACGGCCACGCACGGCCACGCACGGCCACGCACGGCCACGCACGGCCACGCACGGCCACGCACGGCCACGCACGGCCACGCACGGCCACGCACGGCCACGCACGGCCACGCACGGCCACGCACGGCCACGCACGGCCACGCACGGCCACGCACGGCCACGCACGGCCACGCACGGCCACGCACGGCCACGCACGGCCACGCACGGCCACGCACGGCCACGCACGGCCACGCACGGCCACGCACGGCCACGCACGGCCACGCACGGCCACGCACGGCCACGCACGGCCACGCACGGCCACGCACGGCCACGCACGGCCACGCACGGCCACGCACGGCCACGCACGGCCACGCACGGCCACGCACGGCCACGCACGGCCACGCACGGCCACGCACGGCCACGCACGGCCACGCACGGCCACGCACGGCCACGCACGGCCACGCACGGCCACGCACGGCCACGCACGGCCACGCACGGCCACGCACGGCCACGCACGGCCACGCACGGCCACGCACGGCCACGCACGGCCACGCACGGCCACGCACGGCCACGCACGGCCACGCACGGCCACGCACGGCCACGCACGGCCACGCACGGCCACGCACGGCCACGCACGGCCACGCACGGCCACGCACGGCCACGCACGGCCACGCACGGCCACGCACGGCCACGCACGGCCACGCACGGCCACGCACGGCCACGCACGGCCACGCACGGCCACGCACGGCCACGCACGGCCACGCACGGCCACGCACGGCCACGCACGGCCACGCACGGCCACGCACGGCCACGCACGGCCACGCACGGCCACGCACGGCCACGCACGGCCACGCACGGCCACGCACGGCCACGCACGGCCACGCACGGCCACGCACGGCCACGCACGGCCACGCACGGCCACGCACGGCCACGCACGGCCACGCACGGCCACGCACGGCCACGCACGGCCACGCACGGCCACGCACGGCCACGCACGGCCACGCACGGCCACGCACGGCCACGCACGGCCACGCACCGCACACGACTCCGGACGTGGGGGGGGGGGGCACGGCCACGCACGGCCACGCACGGCCACGCACGGCCACGCACGGCCACGCTATTTACGCCCCTCCCCCCATGTGACGTCGGAGGAACGCGTCGGCTCACGCTGGCGGAGGACAGGAAGAGAACGAGCAGTCTGCGGCTGGTGGACGTGTTGTGGTGATGTAATGTTGCCCGTTTGGTGACTACGGATGGCTGTTTGCGCCAGGCTCTGCGGAGTGGGTCAGTCGCGAAGGTGCCGGAGGCGACAGCGGCATAACCAGCAGGGCCAGGGGAGCGATTCCGACATGGACGAGGAAGAAGGGGAGCGGATCGTGGGCCAGGGGCAGGGCGACGTCTCCGGCGCCGCCGCCGCCGCCGCCGCCGCTGCAGGGCCGAGTGACGCCGGCGAATATGGCAGCGGTCATGTCAACAGAGGCGGCGCGGTGCCTCCACACCCGCGGTCCGTGGCGGAGCTGCCGCCGGAGCTCCTGGTGGAGATCTTCTCCCTGCTCCCCGGGACGGCGCTGCCGAACGTGGCCCTCGTCTGCAGGAAATTCCGACAGATCCTCAGCACCGAAACCATCTGGAGGAGGCGGTGCATTAAAGGTGACCACACGGCGATTAATGGACGCAGCAGCGATATAAACTCGAGTCAGCTAAATAAAGCGTCGAGTCACATGTTACACACATGTGTAACGGGATTCGTTTTAGTCGACGGGTTATTTGTGTCGGCGGCTTTGGTCGCCCGGAAATGTTCTCCCCCTGAAAGCATTTCTGTTGATCGGTATGGTAAACGTGAAGGAAGTGAGCCCCAGCCGTCCTTAGTCACTACTGAAAAACACCAAACAAACAGAGCAGGGCCTGTCGGCGCTGTGGGCCCATGTTAGCCGTTCCCCTCAGATGATAAGACTTGGTGCAGGGCCGGTCTCAGCCTTTTTTTGTTGTGGGGGGGCGCTTGAGCATTGTTGTGATCATCACCACATCCATCATTTCACCTCCTAATGGTTTTAGAGCCTGCGCTATGGAGGGTTTAATAAACCTGCATGTACATAATCAGATAGGTCCTGATTCCCTCCCAGCTCACTGCCACTGCTCCTGTTTTATAACCCATGTCAAGCAGCAGTTAGCCGATCGATAAAGTATTTATCAAGCAATGGAATTTTGAGTAGTTTGGTGAAGGGGGATAGAAAATAAAACCTACTATAGTGGCATATGTCATTTTATACCCCGATGTACATTAGGATATGATAAATTATTAGGTAAATCAAGTTACAAATACTGGATCTTTGTTTGGTTATTTTAACCAGTATTGATAGAAAGCAGCTCTGTTTATTGATGTGCAACATTGCCCACAACTGCCTAATTCACCCGGTTTTGGATAAAAGTTCCACAGAAATGTTGTCATTTATCCAGGGAAGTTAAAGGGAAAAATGCCACAGTATAAATGGCATCGAATGTTAGCAAATTTAGGGTCTCACGGCCCAAGAGTTGTTGTATTGCCCAACCTTACTTCATTTATCAAATATTTAAAAAAGGCAACTGCTTATTCCCTATTTAAGTCCTGGAAAACACTTTGAACGAAAGACTTGATTTTCAGCCAGGCCAAGCTACAAGAAAGCAATTACAGTAAAGAGAGCAAGCAGGAAAAACTGGTATCAGAGTTAAAGAGACAGGTCTCATTGAAATGAGGCACTTACATTGGGAAAGCAAGGAACAATGAATAGCAATTTAATAGGGACTACTACCATTTCTACTACTACTACTAATACATTTTGGTAAAAACCTCAAGATGTATGATTTAGTGCTGAAAATACTGCAGCATACAAAAACATCCAATCATATTAATGCCCAAAAATGAGCAATCTCCAGGAGACCTAAGATTTTAATTTTCATTTTTTGGTTTCTTGTGTTGGCTGCTGGGGTTCTTAACAGCTGCTTAGTTCACTTTCGCCTCAGGTCAACCTTGTTTTTTTTTTTTTAAGAAATCTTGTGAGTCACTGCTTAGCTGACGTTGCTGTGTCTGCTGACTGGAGTTTAAGTGGGACCTAATGCCATAATGTGTGACAGCATGCTTTACATTATGAATTAGAAAAATATGGAGATTTTGTTTACTACACTGTTTCTAAATTTGATTTATTGTAGAGCCATTAACATTGCCACTATTAATAATACAGATACTTTGTATGCAAATCTCTAATGAATTTAATGTAATGTTAATTTCCCTTATGTGTTATATTTTTCTTTGCAGAGTTTGGTATGAAGGAGGATCTGAGGAAGATGGAGGTGGTAGGAGTATCTAGCCGGGAACTGTATGTTAAACGTGAGTTCTACTGACATGTCAGACTCTCATGTCAACTACTAATTGAACCAATGAAATATTTGGTTCCTTCCTACTCCATCTTGTCTTTTAGCATTTGCACCCATATATTTTCTTGTGCACACACGGGGTGGCTGTCCATATTGATCTCTCTAATGCTGACTGGGATTTGCTGCAGGTGGGAAGCATTCCTGGCAATTGCTTTTTTATATGAATGTAGGTTCTCTGTCCGACTTAAACTCTTTATGGTACATCTGTTCCTCATTTGTATATCAGCAAAGAACTGGAGTTTATTTTGCATTTTGAAATACAGGCTGCCTCAAAACATACCAGGCAAAGTGGTGGTGCCTGTTGGCTCTTTTGAATAAATTATTTTGGCAAATTACGGAATTCATTCATTCATTCGTGAGTGCTGCTTTGGACTTAGCCTGCTGTGGTCCATGGTTGCTCTACACATTCCTGTGTTGTGCCTGTCCAGGTGTCAACCCACGGGTGAAGTCTGGGCGCTTTATGAAGCTCCTCCCGGACTACGAGCACATGGACTATAGAGACGTGTACACACACTGTATGTACATGGGCCTCAAAGTAGAGGGCTGCAGCATGAGGGGTTGTGTGCGCGTTTGTGTGTTGGACTCAGTGATTTAATTTTTAAGCAGTGTAGCAATGTTATGCACCCTGCGTGAACGGCAAATGTGTTAATAATACTCCTCTGCAGAATTTTCTTTCATATTAAGTGTGAAAGTGTTTGTTGCATAGGAACTTTGCTGACAGGAAGGTGGTCAATTTGTACTTCTTCTTTTTGGGATCACATCTTGTAGACTCTATCCTGACAGACATTAAAAAAAAAAGTTCAGCGTGTGAACTTAACATCTCTGTTTGTGTATTTAACCATGCACAATGTAGCTTGCAGTAAATAAATGGTGTATCACTGCAGAACCTGACTAAAGGTGTGATGTTGTTTTTTTTGTGTTGCAGTGCTTCACCCATACAGACATATCTTGGGTTTATGGCAGCCTGATATAGGCCCTTATGGTGGATTGCTCAATGTTGTAGTAAGTAGTATTTCTCAATCAAAACATCACATGGAGATGAGGAACAGTGACTACAATCTACAATAAATTGCTTATCAGTTATGATTCTGCAATATTCAACCGCTATTGCTTTGGCAGGAAGCCTAACATTATTTTTTTATAGATGATGTGATATATTAAACATATTTTTCATTCAGGTGGATGGGCTATTCATCATTGGCTGGATGTATTTGCCACCTCATGACCCCCGTGTGGAGGATCCCATGAGGAGACGACCACTCTTTCGTATCCACATGTGGGAGAGCAAAAAGGCCGCTGTGGAGTGTATGTATGGACACAAGGGTCCCCACAAAGGAGACATACAGGTGAGGGTTTGCACAGAACAAAAGCTTCTCTCTGCATCCAAGAAGTTAGTTTTACAGAATTTGGAGTATATTTTCTTGAGAAAGATACCTGATTCTACTTTAATTTTAGGTTAGTAGCTTATAAAAGCAGGTCACCCTCTAATACGTGTCATATTCTGTTATTTTTAGACCGTCAAGAAGGATGAATTTTCAACTAAATGTAACCAGACTGATCATCACCGCATGCCAGGAGGCCGACAAGAAGTGGGTTAAATCAGGGCTCTGTTACTATGTGCAACCTTTTGCAAACCATGTTTAATTATAGTAGATTATAGTTTACAGCCTGCATACTTTGATAATGTCAAACTTTAAAGACTGTTATGGGAATTCCATAATTTGTGTGTGTGTGTGTGTGTGTGTGTGTGTGTGTGTGTGTGTGTGTGTGTGTGTGTGTGTGTGTGTGTGTGTGTGTGTGTGTGTGTGTGTGTGTGTGTGTGTGTGTGTGTGTGTGTGTGTGTATTTACAGGAGTTCAGGACATGGTTGGAAGAAGAATGGGGCCGGACACTTGAAGAAATCTTCCATGAGCACATGCAGGAGCTCATCCTGATGAAGTTCATTTATACTAGTCAATATGAGTATGAGTCTTTTCCTAACATTACACTTTCTCTGTAGCTGAAATCAAATGTCTGTTAGTTGAATGCCCTCGGTAGCTCCTATAGGTTAAACAATAGTATTAAAATTCAAATTTAGTTAAAGTATCATTATAGAACACATGACTGTATAACAAAATTACAAAAGTAGTCCCTTTATGCAACTCACAAAAAAACAAAAGTTATATAAAAAATGAATAAATAATCATAGGAGTCATGAAAATAAAACTATTTGTGGTGGAGTGTGGGAAATTATTTTAGTAGTCTCACAGCTTAAGAAAAGATACTGCTCTGAAGTCTGAATGTATGACGATGGATACTTGCATCTAGCCAGCAGCAGGGTTAACAGGCTGTCTTGGGATGGGTAATGTCCTTTAGTATCCTTTTGGATCTTCACATGCACCCTGCCTCACCGATATCCCTGGTGCCTGGTAGATGGGCACCAATGATTTGGATCGATTTGGATTGAATGCTGAGCTGAAATCAACAAACAGCATTCTGACGTAGGTGTGCTATCTGGTTGTTATGTCATGTGACTGCTGATGACCCCATACAGTTCCTGTAGTGCATTTTTTCATAATCTGCATCTGGAGGAATGTAAACAGCAGTAACAAACACTTGTGAATTCTCTTGGCAGATTATGCGATTGACAACATTAAAAACTCTTCATCTGCTAAACATTGTCTATACACTTTGACTTGCGTTTGAGCGCCAAATATCATTGATGTAAAAACAGAGTCCGACAAGAATAGCTTTTTATCTGAAGAGATGGTTCTGAATTCTCTTGTGGATGAATTTATAATCCATCCATTTAGTTCTTACAGCCTCTGCAGAGACTCAGGTATAGCTCTGGCTTTCATTTGCTTTCTTTTGACAGTAACTGCTTGACATATCGAAGGATCTACCTTCCTCCTTCGATGCCATCTGACCTGCTGCAGCCAGGCCTCTTCAAAGGTACCTATGGCAGTCACGGCTTGGAGATTGTCATGCTGAGTTTCCATGGAACTTCTGCAAGGGCCACCAAG
Organism: Istiophorus platypterus; assembly: GCA_016859345.1. NCBI lineage: Eukaryota > Metazoa > Chordata > Actinopteri > Istiophoriformes > Istiophoridae > Istiophorus > Istiophorus platypterus. The sequence goes on from CM029121.1 coordinate 12,038,172, forward strand.
CTCACTGTAAGTTAGCAAATAAACATTATCAGAGGATGTGCTTGTCTTTCTAAGAAACTCTCCTCTTGGCAATGTTTTTACAGGTAATGGAATGACTCCAATGCATGTTGCTTCTGCAGTCTAAAGTAATTGCAGGTTTGCTATAAATTATTTAATATCTTGTAAATGTCCTACAGGTCGTCAATCCTCCTCTCCAACAGCAGACTATTCAGCCAAAGTTCCTGATGTTAACACCATTCAAGATTTTTAAAGGCACTCATTCACAAAAACAGCCTTTGAATGGAATGATTTCACATATTTGACCTCGTGGATTAAGCATCAAGCCACCAAATTTATGTGCTAGTGGTGCAAACTGTAATTGTCCTTTTTCCTGCAGGGAGACCCCAACGTTCCTGCAGGACAGCTCACTTTAGATGTTGACCTGAGTCGGCCTGTGGTCCTCCCAGACTTGGAGCACCAGCGCAAAATTGAGGAACTGTCCCGGCTTGTACTGGGGATACATGAGGAAGTGCAGAGAGAAGTGGAACAACGAGCCCAGGGCACCTCTGCCACAGTCAGTGGGGCATCAGAGGGGGCCTGTGGTGTTGCCGGTGACGTGGAAGGGGTGGAGGTAGACCATGGTGCCTGTTCAGACAGTTGTCAGCCTGTCCCCAGCAGCAGCACCAATCCTCCTGAAGCCCAGCCATTCGTCTTGCCCCTCGGGGTTATGGCTCGCAATGAGGTGTACCCTCGTACCTGCAGGAAATGGTAAGAACTCAACTGAAGGGACATGAAAAAAACATACCTGTATGGTATAAATTCCACAGGTAGATTGATTATAGATGCCTATGCCACAGTAACAGTTAGGGCTCTGTTATATGACCAAAAACTCATATCCCAATGTAGATCATTTCATACCCAGGTAATGGTAAATATCACTATACAGCAAATTTTATGTAAATTCTATGAATAAATAGTTTATATAATTATTAGCACCAACTCTATAAACCACCATTTCACGGCCAGTGAAAGTGCAGCCAATGCTTTAAAGATGTAGGTAGCAATGGAAACTGCTATCCCCTTCCATCTTTGTGAATCTTTTCCCTGTGGTGGGCCGTGGGCAAAAGCCTCTTTCAATGTCTGAGTTTGGGGTTTGAGCGTTCGACACTTTTGTGGCTTTCATCTGTAGACTCTCTCCACACTGTTTGACATGATTATTGTGTAGGTCGTAAAAGTGGCTAGTGGTGCTTGAGTCTGTTGTGGGCAGCAAAATCTGCAAAGCACGGTTTTCTGGTCCATGTCAGACTTTTCATATCCAAACGACGTCCATGTGACAGGAATAGCCCCTCTTTTATGTATGAGCTTTGCAACGCATCTTGGCCCGAATCCTTCTGTTCGGAATTACCCCTTTCTGGGTCAAGTTCACTCTCCTCCATATATGTTTCTGTTAACTTCATGCAAATTTCCTGCCTGCATCTGTGCTGTGTGGAAGACCGCTAAGTGCTGTCAAAATGACAAAGAATTTTTCCATTAAGTGATTGATATGATTTTCTGTCATCACATGATGTAGTGGTATCAAATTTCTGTTACTGTTAGTACTCAAACGAGTAAAAGAGAACATGATTTCCAAAAGGCATGTATTTAAAAGATGAAACACTTCAACATTTACTTGTTTCACAGTTTCAAAATAACAAAAAAGAAAAGGGTCCATAGTAAAAGTTTAGGCACCCTGTATAGTTAGTACTTAGTAATGCAACCCTTGGTAAACATCACAGCGTGTAAACACTCTTTTCTAGAAGCTAAGAGTCTTTCAGTTCTTGTTTGGTGGGTTTTTTTCCATTCTTTCATGCAAAAAACCTCTAGTTCTATAAGGTTCTTGGGCCGTCTTGCATGCTCTGCTCTTCTGAGGTTCATCCACAGACTTTCAGTGGTGTTGAGGTCAGGGAACCTTCAGCCTGCACCTCTCGAGGTTGCCCATTGTTGATTTTGTGTGTGTTTAGGATCATTATTCTGTTATAGAAGCCATCCTCCTTTCATTTTCAACCTTTTTTTTTACAGAAAGTGTGATGTTTGCTCCCAGATGTTTTTGACCAGTCACAAGCATTAGTTTGGAGCTCACTGATAAACAGACCTCAAAGTAGAACCAACTGTTTGGCTGTAACTGCTGTAACCTGCAAGAGAAACATAACTGCAGAAATCCTTTTTATGTCGTCGCAGGCTATTGTTGCATTGTCATCATCGCCCACTCACTGTGGGAAATGCATCTGGTAGAACTAATAACTACTAATTAGAAATAAACTATCAATTTTTTCCTGATCACTTTATCTGCATTAACACATAAAGAGGTTGCTATAAATCCTTATAGAAAATAATATTAAACAAATATTGCAAGTTACTAACAGTTAAAGTAAAATATTCCAATCATAACCATTACCGGCTCTTATCTTCTGTCCTCACTGTTGATTCTATAGCCAGTTGAAATTGATTTCCATCAAAATATTGATTGATTGATATGTTGATATATTCTTCCAATTCAGCTTCTACGGGACAGGCCTAATTGCGGGGCACGGCTTTACAAGTCCAGAGCGCACCCCAGGGCTCTTTGTGCTGTTTGACGAGGACCGTTTTGGTTTCATCTGGCTGGAGCTGAAGTCTTTCAGTCTGTACAGTCGCCTGACGGACCATCTAGCCCATGCTCACGCCCCAAACATGGAGCGATTTGAGGCCATGCTGCACAACATGCAGTCCTGGACATCCTGATGCACCAAGCTTTAAGTCTCCTCATAACGCATAAGAACCATTACACATAAATCACCTCGGTCCTCAGCTGACATTATTACTATCATGTGAGCTCATGACCTTAATTCTCCAGGATCTATCTATATGTGTTTCATAACCATTGGGGTTTACTGTCTAATTAAGCTAGTTATGTCACCCTGACCTACTCCACTCTCACTCTATTCCCCGTACAAGCACTTTGAAAGGTCTTTTGAGTCAATGTTTATCACTTAACTTCTGTATGAGCTTAATCCTTCACTGCAGCATGATAAAAAGGTCAGTTTTTATTTATTTATTTATTTATTCCCTTCAGGAGATAAGGAATGATATTTCATGCCACTCATTATGAATCAAACTGTCTGTGCCTCTGATTCTGAAACCATGTCTGTATGTACTTGGTAGTGCTTGAAGAAGATAAAGGTGTCCAATGTATCCTACTATATAGTATTATAATAATTTCAGTGCCCAACGTATTGAACTGCATGCTGCGTTTAATTTAGATTTAATCTTCCTACACTCATAACCATTACCCGAACATGACATTTTATTTTCAGCTGCATTGCCTTACTTTTAAGATTTTGTTTTTGTTTTTTTTTTTTTGTTTGTTTTTGTTTTTTTTTTTGCTTCAGAGACGTCATAATTTAGAAAGGACAGCATCTCAGGGGTTTTTCTCTATGCCACAAGTCATTTAAAAAATGGGATAAAATTATTTGCGTATAACAAAAATGTATGAAGTAACATACATTATATAAATTTGTCCAATAGACATAATGAGGGAGTTTTACAAAAGGGTAATTTTGTAACAACTGACAAGAATGGACTTGCTGTCTTATCAAATACTGCAGCCTCATCAGCCAGATTTAGACAGACTGATATGCTTTTCTCCTTTAAACATTTTCAGTGATAGTGGCTCATAGTCTTACAGCAAATATATTTTTAATGTCACCACTCCTGACAAAATATTATGTAAATTGGAAAGATGTATTGTATTGCAATAGAATAACATAAGATATACATAAGCTGGATTTAATCACAGTATCAAAAGTATACAGTTTATGTGCATATATAATTATGCTCTTAAACAGAAACTTGTCTTACCTTTGAAATGTATGTTTGTTATTTGTTTAAATGGCTGACAAAGTTTTTGCCTGGCTTTATGTCTGCAAAGCTATTCCCTCCACTTTCCCTCCACTTTCCCTCCACTTTCCCATTTATTTCAAACTTGGCTTGCTGAACATTATACAAATGGCTCAAAGTGCATCTCAAAGTACCAAGTAAGTGTCTGTACGGCTCATTACGGCCTGATGGTGATGCCCAGTAGCTTTCTTACTCCAAGTGCACTTTTCTGGGCAATATAGTGAATCATTCAAAACCACTGGTCAGCATTTTTATATCAGACTGCAGCTTTACTAAAATAAAATGAAAAAAAAAAACAACGAAGTCTGCTAAAGCATCATTTGATTTATTGTGTCACATTTTATTAATTTCCTCTCAGTTCTAGTACATTTGTTTGTTTTATACATACTTCTGTCTTTAAGCCATCTGTACCCAGCTATTTGAATGATTTGCCTTTGAAAAGTGTTGCTTTGTACTATTTTCAATAGTATTACATCTGATTTTGTGAAAAACAAACTAAGTTTGACCTATTGAACTGCTCACTTTGGACTTCAGGGAGCTTTTCAGCTTAAGCGCTCTTCTCAGTAATAAAAACAAAACTGAAAGAACCTGTCTTATCTGTTAATCTTTTCTATAGTTTGCAATATATCGCAATTCTGTAATTCAAGAAAGCCATTCTTAAATATCACCTAGGTATTGCATTAAGTTCCATTGCTGAATTTTGATTATGTAATATCGTTTGTAGCCCTTCACACAACTGCCATATATTACACAAGCCAAGTGATTTATGAAACCAGTTATAGCAATCAAGCTACTGTTAGTATAACCTATTGACTTAAGTAACCCATGTTAACCCTATCACTCTAATGGTCAGCGTGTGTCTTACAAATGGTTTCTTTTTGTATGCGTTTGTGTGTCAGGGATACAAACTAGAATCTAGAACTGGAGTGTGTGTGTGTGTATATATATGTATGTATATACATGTGTGTATATTATATATATATATATATATATATATATATATATATATATATATATATATATACACACACACACACACACACACACACACACGTGTGTGTGAATGTCGAGTAGTTGGCAACTTAATGTGCAGGCATGGCTTGACTCCCGACCATCTGTGCATCTGTGATGCCTACTTTGTAATATGTGTTGCAGACAGTGCTGAGAATATTGTTAACAATGGGGTCGGAGCATGCTCTGCTGGAGAAACTCTGCAACAACACCATTTCTTAATTACTCCAAGCCTGTTTTTCTGATACAACTGAAGAACTCAAAAGATTTTATTTAACTATTAGAATCCAGGTCAGTAAGGAGACATTAGGTGTCTAGGCACCATGACTACAACATATTTCCTTTGGAATTTTTTTTATTTCATAGAAGTTTCTGAAGCTATTTGCCCAAGATTCAAACTGATGTTTAATCTACACTTCCTGCTGCCATCGCCACAAACATATGCAATTCTTTTTAAATTCAGTTTTGGAACTAAAATCTTCTAAGGATACATTTTGAAAGGATCTCATTTCCAAATTTCATGCAATGTATGGTACTTTGCAAAGACTACAATAAGTATTACAAATGTATTTCAGTTGGTTAAAATATGGTTTTTATTTTCCCCATTAGTTTCACAGTAAATTTGGTTGCATTTTTGACTGACTTGTTTGTGAAATCAATGAAAACAAAATGATGGAATAGAGAATTAGAGCTGACTTTTTTTTTTTTTTTTACAGCTCACTGTGCTCCATGTTCTCTTTATGTTGTCGGATCTTCTCCGGGAGGGTCTGAGTCAGGAAGGTAACCCGCTCCTTCTTCAGGTGCTGACCTGCTACCTGCTCCTTTAAGTCAATGATCAGGTAGTCTCCTTCTGCTCCATACTTTGGCCAGTGGACAAGGCCATCCCCATTAGGAGACCTACACATGCACAGACACATACACAAGTTATAAGCAGGTTTCACTTATATCCATATATTTGAGAACTTAGTGTATAATGAGGGTTAATTCCTACCCTGTGCGAGCAAAGTTTCCCCAGTAGTTCATCATGGTTCTGCTTAATTGTACCTCCTCTTCAGGGCATGCCTCTAAAATAATGAAAACCCAGTAACCAATTTGCACTCCAGGAAACCCAAAGACTCCCCACATACGTGGTGATCTACTGAAACAAACTTTTGTATTGCACTTACCAGCTAATTTGATGTGGGTAGTTGTGAGACAGAATCCTAATACCATTAAGAGTTCATCTCCATGGTCACTCTCAACAAAGCTTGGCCTCAATGCCTGCAGTAATTTGGGAGGATACCGGTACTCATACAGGTATACAGGAGCGCCTGCATCTGGTAGAAGACAATTGAGTGTGATATATCTTGTTTATGAAAAGGTGTGGGATTAAATATGAAATAAAGTTTATTAAATAGATTTGAATAATCATATATAATTAATTACCTCTGTGGGCATTAGCAGTCTTAATGGCTGGAATAGTAAATACTGTATCTCCAAGCCACTCAGTGTAGCCATTTCTATTTTTCACACGATCTTCACCGGTTCCGATATATTCATCTGCTATCAAATCTCTGAGGAATGTATCCTTAGGCTTGAGAAAATTAATGACACATCTGTCAGAGAAGTGTATGAATGATAGAGAAGAGTAATACTGCAATGTCAGGCAGTGTCTGTCTTACATCATTGTAAACTTTGGACATTATGTTCATGACCTGCTCCCGATCCAGCCCCTCTGACCAGTTTGGTGGAGAAAAGATCTAAGGGGTGGAACATGAAGCTGCATTTAACATTTCAGACATGCACTGAAGCAAAACAAAACAAGTTAATTTTCATGGGCTGATCCAGAAATCAGTAAGCTCTTCAATCACACAAATTTCAGAAACACTTGAGCATTTTGAACTTACACTAGGAAGTAACCAGCCCCCTTCATCATTATTAATGCCAGTCATGAATGGCAAAGTGATAAGTTCATCTTTATGGAACAGCTCATCCACAGTTTTTGTCAGGAAGTGTCCGTCAACAGTTATGGGAAATACAAATTTTTCATCCTTGCGGGAATAAAATGTATAAAGGAAAAAGTTAAAATAGAGACAACACAAAACAGCGACATTGTACCTTTGATCATTATAAATCATGTTCAACATGGGCTCATGTTCAGCTAATCCAATCAAGTCAGTCTACATCAGTTTGGCACACAGTCTCTCACCTTCCCAATAGACACAATAGTATCAATATCGAGGTTTCTAATACAATTGGCAATCTTCTCTGTGCTTTCCAGGCTACAGCCAGATAAATTTGCTACCATCTGAGGACAGAAATCAGGGATCCATTTCAGCAATTCAGAAACACAATGATATTCGCAATATTGTGCACTAAAGAATGTTTAGTTACCAAAGTAAGAATATTGATAATGAACCTGCATTGGCGTTAGAGGATCCTGTGATACAATTTTATCCATTGCAGCAGTGCCACTCTGAGCTATGGCACGGTGAACTAGGCCATCAGACAATGGTGTGAGAAGCTGTTAATTAAATCAACAGAAGAAGTGACTGGTTCTGTGGACATTAATAACTTTCTAGTGACAAAACCATGCAATACTTGCAAAAAAAGGTGTTTATTTAAGGTGTTATTTATGCAGAATGATCCTTACTAGGAGGGATACGCTCATTCCACCAGCAGACTCTCCAAATATCGTAACTAAATCTGGGTCTCCACCAAAATTGTGAATGTGCTGCTGGATCCACCTCAAAGCTTGTACCTGGTCCAGCAGTCCATAGTTTCCAGACATGTGCTCATCTCCAGTGCTGGATAGGAACATATAATTATAGTCTACCAGGCTACATTCTCACCATCTGCTAAAAAAATATTTCCACATGTGAAACACTTCAAAGTCAATAGCAGTAGGCTGTAATCATGGTTTGTTCACTTTAACTGTGTTTAGTGCTTTGAAATGTTTTTTACCTGAGAAAGCCCAGGAGTCCAATGCGGTACTGGATCAAAACCACAACCACTTCCTGGTAAGCAGCCAGGGCGGAGCCATCAGACACTGAGGCTGAACCAATTGAATACCCTCCACCATGGATCCAGACCATGACCTGGTGAGGTAAAGAAAGACCCTTATTTTGTCCATGAAGCATTAAGGATTTTTTTCCCCTTTTTCTAACTGAGCTAACTTCATATCTCAATCAAACTACATTCAAATAAATACACTTTAACATGATTAAATTCTGGAATGATAGTGACAAAACAGGACTGATTATTTAGAGGTAACACTATTGCATTATGGGTGATAGTTTGCATGTTGCCATTAAGAATTCTTTAAAAGCAATAAAACAAAATTCTCCAGGAACAGTATCCAAACTTTTCTAGAGCTGGACCTCAGTAACTGAGCAGCATTTCAAACCTGAAACAAGGAGTACTTACTGGGAGCTTGGCATCGTGAGGTTTGTTTGCAGGAGTGTAGATGTTGAGGTAAAGGCAGTCTTCTGAAATGCCCGGAATATCTGCCACTATGGTACCAAGTTTCTCAAGCAGATCCAGCGTAAACTGTTCGAACTGAATACACCTGAAAAATTGATTGAATTGATGAATAAATATTTTACATGGGTCCAAAATTGTGGTATGCAACAACTGGATGCCATACATGGGAGGCTGCTTGGTGGCGTCTCTCACTCCTTCCCATCCCTCCACAGGCTGAGGTGCAGCCAGTCTAAGAGCAGGGCCTATGGGTGGCTTGGCAAATGGGACACCCAGATAGGCGTGGACTCCAGTGTCCTTCCCCTTCACACTCACATACTCACCTCTCAGGCTCCCGAGTTTAGTGTGGACTTCAGGTGCTGATGGAATATTAGGACTGAGTGAGAACAATAATGTGACATATCACAATGTATCAATTCAATTTCAAAAGTAAAAATATTTTTAACCCTTACTAAAGCATTTACTTCCTCTGAATATGCAAAATTTGACGTTGTGTAGCTTATATTCATATAACTGTGTGCAGGTGACAGGTGAGTGAGTCTTACAGTAACTTTCCATTTGATTTCAGCCATGTGAAATACATTCTTTTCCCATCCCCAGTGTTGCCATACTGTTTTTATAAGTAATTTAAAAACAAGTAACTGACTAGTACCTGGACAATTAGTTTATTAATCAGTTAGTTGGTCACCGGTGAATTAATCACAACAATTTCAATAGTTCCAGTTCATTTAAGGAAAACTGCCAAACATTGTCTGGCACTGGACTGTTTGTTGGACACAACAAGCAATTTGAAGATGTCACCTTGGACTCTGGAACAGTTTCCTTTATGATTAATTTTTTCCACTACTTGGAAATGGAACTAATTAATGATTCAATTAAAAAAAATTACTGACAGATTAATTGTTAAAGTAAATGATAAATATGTCAGTAAATAATAAATAATGAGTAGTTGTTAGTTGCAGCTCTATAGATAACATTACTGGACACAGTTCTTTAATTTAACGCAGTACTGATGCAGATCGTTTGACGCATCAAGTTACACCGTAGTGGAAAACACCCATTCACCTTTCAGTCTAGTTCTTTACTGTTCAAGATGCAGAGCTACACCCTTATTCATCTATAGCCCACTGAAGTTAGAACAGGCTGATTGCAAGAGAACATAGTTTGTGAAAAACAGGGGAGATAAGTTAGTATGGTGTTACATAACCAGACTTGCAGAACTGCGTTTCTCACTGTCATTAAGTATAAGAGCATGAGAAAATGAGGGGGAAAAAGACCTTCTCTAAGAGGATGACATCTCTGGTACTGTAACACCACATTGTGTCAACTTTTTGCTTGTACATCCGCAGTGATTTTTGCATCAGCGTGAAGCCAGCATGAGAACAGATTATCCTGAATAATTCAAACTAACGGTGTTATCCCAAATACACAAACTCCTTGCATGTGAAGACAGAACAAATCAAACCCTTCAGAAAATTGGATCGCAGATATAAATAACATACCAATAGATATTAATTGGAAAAGCATATGAAATAACACATTTTCTGTGGCATGCAATTCAAAAACCCCACTAATACAGTATTAGCGCTTTATATCCACATCACTACCCACAATCTCTACCGCAATTTAGCCAAAGTAATACATGTTCAAATTGTCCGGCCTCAACAGATGACGCACGCCCCACAATACCCTAAATGCTGATTCCTTTTTCCAGAAATGGCCCCTTGCATTATTTCAAATATTTCTATTCTCTTCCATTTTTTTAAAATCTATTTATTTTTTTACGTTTATTTATTTTTTCTCTTTCCTTTCTGCTCTAACAAACCTTCAAGAGAACATGTTTTAAAGTGCGTCCCGTCCGCCCGGTTTCTCAAGGCTTGTGTGTTACGTTTTCTTAATTTTTTTTGTACAACTTTTAACCGTTTTTTCACCTTTGGAAACTATTTCGTAGGTGTAAAGTCAAGTCAATCAGGGCAATAAAATTCCAACAGGTGAGGCAGAACATCAAGCTAACAATTGATCCACTCCTATGAGAGACAAATATTAATAATACTGCAAGGTAGAGTGTATTATTCAGATTGACAATGCAGTCGGATCTTAAGCCAATTTATTCTACTTGTTACCAGCGATGTCGATATGCAAATAAATGTGTTTTCTCCCACTTACTGAGAAGGTCCGCAGCTACGCTGAGAGATAATAAAAGGAAAAACAAAGTTTGCTTTGCACAGAGCTTCATGGTGGTTGTCTCCATGCGCATCGCTTTGCTGGTTTCTGCAAAAAAAAAAAGTTGAAAAAGAGGATATGCCTCCTCCTTTTAAGCTTCTTCTTTTTAACTTTCACCGAGGTGAAACCACCCACAACTTCTGGCCTGACTTAGTGGGTTTTGCGCAACAGAGACAGGTGAACAACGGTGAGTCACACCCCCCTCCTCCGTATTTCTGGTTCAAGTTGCCACCTGAATCAAACCATTTTACCTCTGCAGTTTGCCAATATGAACAAAAAAAAAAGCTGATACGTGACATTGGACTGACAGGTTCACACACCACACGAAAAGGGAACATACGTGTTGGTGACTACAGATGTTTTTCTTGCACTACGCATCTCCCACGATCCCCACGGGGCGCTCGGCCACAGGCTCTTCGGAACCGCGGCGGATCAGAAGCGACACCCGAACAGTGGATATTTGCCATAAGTCGGTAAACGACACGCAAGGCAATGAGCTTTCAACATCTATTCAAGTCAGGGTTATATCCACACAGAGAAAGGCCGGGTTGTACGGGCCAGTGGCGCAATGGATAACGCGTCTGACTACGGATCAGAAGATTCTAGGTTCGACTCCTGGCTGGCTCGGTGACAACTTTTTACCGCCTCCAGTTTTCCCATTCCGGGCAAAAGTTTGGAGGGTTCACTTCAGTGTCACCAACCGCTGAAAGGTCGCCCGATCATGCAAAAAAAAAAGACAAAGCCTTAATGTAAAAACCTCTGAACAAAGTCAGCTGCACTGAATTTAGTCCTCGACAGTATAAGTCGCTTCGGCGATCGCAGGTAACAACCTGTGAAAACCTTCTAGAGTCTAACGTGACCAGGTTACACACGACCGACAAAATAATCCATAATTTGCTCATTCAGAATTAAAACGAAGAACCCGTTGAGATTAAAACAAAACACTTACAAACACCCCGTTTGCCCCTTTAGCGGTGACACCGAACCCAATGTTATTTAGACGCCGCGTCCAGAAAACAAGATCGGGCGCGATGATGCCTTCCAATTGCCATTTTTCTTTTACATTATTAATATCATATTAATACCCCCCCCCCCGGTGTGACGGCGTGCTTCTGTTACAGCGACCGCGGCGCCGATGCCCGTTGCCGGGGCATCGCCCCGCCGATGGCGGTGAGCGGCGTCCGTCCGGCGGCGGAGGCTGTCGGGAGCCGCCCGCTCCGCGGACCGAGCGGAGGCTCCGAGCGAGGATCACGCCAAGGCGACTGCTCATCTCTCGCGAGGAACGGCGCCGTTATCGGAATCTCTACAAACAACACGAGAATTCATCATTCACACGGTAATATAACCCAATCTTACACGGTACATGTGTCGTGTGCCAGCGCTGGGGGGAAAGCGGCCGAATCAAAATCACATTTTTATCGATATGTCCTCTCGACAGTTTACGGTCTTTGCGGTACATTTCGGCGGCCTTTAGGCCGCGCTGCCATGCTAATCGCCACGCTAGCTTAAACGGCAACTCCTTAGCGCTCCTTCAGCTTTAACGCTAGCTAGCGAGCTCGCAAATCCGATTTTGTAGCGCCAGCTAACGTTAGCTAGCGTGCTTCTGTTCTGGCTAGTTAGCTAATGCAAGATTTTGCATGCGTTTTTTTTTTTTTTTATTTATAAGAAATGCGGCAGCAGTAAAGTTAGCGGGAATATATTAATTAAAATCCCAGAAATGCCCACGTTGGAGCATTTGTTTGATTTTATGTTGGCCTTGATTCTAATCGTTAAGAACACCCCCGCCCATTTGGCTACCTAGCCGGGACGCTAACAGTGGAGTGTAAGTCTAAACGCAGTTAGCCAGGATAGCACGGTTTAACCAGCGCTATAGGAAATTTTCATGGCCGTAGCAGTTTAGGGAAGCAGCATTTGAGGAGCAATGTTTGGGACAACAGCTGCACCTTGCCCCGCTTCCCTTACACTACCAAAGCTAGCGTTAGCTGATGTCACCCGTCAGTTAGTAAAACGCTAGCGCCTTTTTCTGTATAAAGTTATCGGTGCTTATGGCAGGTTTTGAATCACCAACGCGAAAATTTTTGTTCATATTGGAGTGAAATTTTGCAGTTTTACAATGAATACGCAACTGGATGAGATTAGCCCAAGACAGGGCTGATACATGATGCCTCTGGAGACCTGTCTCATAAATACACCTTTACTGTCACCATACTTTTGTTTTGATCTGAGTTGTACGACACATCGTTGTACATAGACAAGGAAATGTAATAAATGTAATAAATTTATGTTTGACTGAAATGTAACTTATTAATAGAAGTAAAACTCCAACTGTGAAGAAGTTTGTGAATTGTGCTATTTTGATTTCAGAAGGTGGCTGTCATTGCATCAGTCAGTATTAGTTGTCATTAAAAAAGAAATCAATCAGTGGTGGATACATTTACACTGGCCTATGAATGTTGTCTTCTCCATTTTAGAAGCTTCAAAATTCAGTTATCACACTCTTGCTATTGATGTTATGTAAACAAACAGAGGCAAATGAATTCAGATGAAAGAAATAAATCGATTCCAGATTTAAATGAACAGAAATGAGGAAAGGATGTGAACTTTTTCACTAATGTTTACTGCTGTTTGTGTTTCATTCCTTGATGCCCTATACAGTTAGCACAAAACAACAATTGCATGATCAAGACCAATTATTATTACAATCACAACTTTTCTTACCAAATGGATACTGTGAACAACTGGGATATCTAGCATACAGAAAATCACTTGTAGCAGTTGTACTGTAGTTCCTGGATAGGTTAGGTGCGGATAAATCGAAGAGACTAACAGCAGTATAACATCATAAGATAGTGGCAGTATATGGCAATCATACCTCCACTATGACAGATGAAACTAAACATTACCAAGGAAAAAGTATACTGTCAAACTCAAATTGATCAGCTGTGTTCTTCTTGGTCATATGTAACTTATTTCTCTAAGAATCAGTCTCTTTCACATCCCTGAATCATACAAACAAGTGAATTTGAGTGTATATATAGTTTGAGATTACTTCAGTTATGTGATGAGTCAAATTTTAAGTCTGCAAGAGTCATCAATAGACACACCAGAACAATATTTTGCCTTACAGCAGAATGTCGGTAAAGAAATATTTTTGCTGTCCTGTTTTGTTTTTTTTTTTTTTTTAAATTTCAGCTGTGAACAATGTCTGAGCAAGACCTGGATGAAATTGTGCAGATAACAGTGGAGGACTTTAACCAGGATGACCGAACAGGTAAGAGTCCTATGAAGCAATGTGAAAATTTATTATTTTTTATCCATTCTAATCAGTGTACTTTATGGTAAATTACTAGACATCAAAATTCTCCTCTCTTCTTGAGCAGATATGGTCAGGTTTCCAATTTGGCAAGTTCAGCAATATTTAACATCGACATTTAATTAATAATTGTAACAGCATTATTTTTAAATCTCAGTCTCAGCAGATGCTCAGTAATATTAACTCTGACCGAAGCAGGGACACAGCTTCAGTCTGGACATCCAATAGTGAAATAAAAAAAGGCTGTGTTTTATTTTGATGGTGTGTCTGTATATAATTCATGCCAGACATGTTGGACAATCATGAAGATGATGAAGAAAGGCCTCAGAGGAAAAAGAGGAAATTAAGCAACAGTCAAGAGAACAACAGCAACAGCCAAGACATATCTTTTATTAAGGTACCGGCTCTGTACAATGGACACTGTAAAGCAAGTTTATTTTTACATTTTCTAAATTACTGGTTGAAAATAGATAATTTGATTGTAAATTACACATACAAGATCTTATTCTCTGTCGTCCCAGAACCTTTTGGTTTCTTTCACTGCATCAATCAGCCAGCGACTGGAGGGAATTGAGTCAAAGTTACAGGCTCTGGATGCCACATGTAAAGCCCTTGGACGCAAACTGGACAGCATGGTGCCCTGTGCTAAGAGTCCTATCCAGGTTCCCATGGTTGCAGGGTCGCCTCAGGGGGCCACTCAAACTTGGAACAAAGTGCGATGGTATGCTACAAGTGTTTATCCCCTATCACATTTCGAGCCAATCAAAAATTGTCTCCATGAAGGCGTATGGTGCAGTCCGATGGAGATGGATTAAAATTCTCAGGCGAAAGTACGTGTAGTTTTTTTTCATGATGCAGAGAGATTGTCCTTTTAGTCATTTTACAAAGCTGTATTGTGATTACCAGGACTAGCAAATCCACATTACTTAAGCTTAGTTTAAACTGCGCAAAACACACATACAGTACATTTGGCAGTTAATCAATATGTTCTCAACTTCTCCTTCAGTGTTGTTCCACAAACAAATGTGATTGTGAGCAGTGAACACCCGAAGGGCTCCAGCCAAGAGGACACCCCACTGGAAAACCTGCTCAGCAAGTGAGTGGCTCACGTACATACTATATGTGTACTCTTCTCAGAAATGTGAAAATCCTTCCCAACACGGTGCCTCATAAACAATGTTAAGGTCACTATTGGAAAAAAGTAATCGAATGTCCTTTTCCCCGGATTTTGGTCCAGGTAATTTGAGGACTGAACAGCGTCGGACTTCCTCATACAAGGTGGTCACTAGAGTGATTGTAATGTATATTTGACATACTGATTGAATATTTTTGCATCCTTTCAGCACTGTGACCAGGCGTCGGCAGAACACAATCCTGGTAAAGGTGCCGGGCCCTGAGGAGAGTCAGGAAGAACAAGAGAGTGGCTCTGAGGCCAGTGATTCCGTTTCCAATGGTGGCCATTCTAGCAATCCGCAAAATGGCCAAAATATCACACTTATCACACTAAATTCAGAAGGTATGACTCCATGCTGTTCATATACAACTGGCTACATAAGTATATGGACAGTGACAAAATTTTCGTCATTTTTTCCTGTCTACCTGACCACAGTGGATTTGAAACAAAGCCATCAAGATGTGATTGATGTGTAGAAGTTCAACTTTAATTCAAGGGGTCTAAAAAAAATTTCATCAGTTGTTAAGGAATTACAGCCATTTTTATATATATCCCCTTTTTTTTAATTGAACAATTGACTTACAATCAGTATCATAGCCAGGTGTGTTCTGTTATCTCGTTTATTCATGACATATTAAGTGGATAAAAGATCTGGAGTTGATCCAAGTGTTACCTTCTTAAAAAGAAGGAATGAACTGGCGAGCTCATCAACACCAAAAGGCCTGGAAGACCAGGGAAAAAAACTAAAGTGGATGATAACAGGATTCTTTCTTTGTTGAAGAAACATGTAGCCAAGTCAGTAACACTCTGGAAGAGGCAGGTGTATGATTGTCAGAGTCTACAATTGTTAGGTTTAAAAGCCTCTCCGGTCAATTAATACCTGCAACAATAATACAAAAGACACACAGAGTCAGCAAGTCTTATTACTCGCGAGGAGAACGGACAGAGGAACACTCATTTCAGTCTGTACCACGCTCTGAGTTGCTCATGTCAGCTCCTGTCTTTTTATTAATCTTTTAGTCCCGCCCTGGTTACACAGAGTTGCTAAAAATCTTCTCCAGGTAATTTTTCCGATACACACAGATAAAAGTATGTTATGCAAAATTCAACTGTCGGCAGTTGTCGACAGGATACATTTGGTTCTTCCCATCTGCTTATCTTCACACTGCAAACGGTTCCAGTCTCACACGCAAATGATTACTAAAAATGCAAAGTAGAAATAGTTAATCACACAACATGAGACCTGAGTCTCAGACACGCCTTTTTGCCGGTGGTTTCATATGTAAAAGAATAAGATCATTGATATGCACACAGAGTATATGATAACATTCATTTACATTATTCCAACAACAATCAAGAGACACCTTAGTGAATGTAAATGCAGAGGTGCCACAAGGTGTAAAGGTGTAAGGCCAGATTAGACTTTGCCAAAAAACATCTAGAAAAAATCTGCCCAGTTATGGAACAAGATTCTTTGGACAGATCAAACCAAGATGAACTTGTACCGGAATGATGGGAAGAGAAGAGTATGGAGAAGGAAAGGAACGGCTCATGATCCAAAGCCACCACATCATCTGTCAGACATGGTGGAGGCAGTGTTATAGCCTGGGAATGAATGGCTGTCAGTGGAACCGGGTCACTGGTAATTATTGATGTTGTGACTGCTGATAGAAGCATCAGGATGAATTCTGAAGTGTATTGGGCTGTACTATCTGCTCAGATTCAGCCGAATGCTGCAAAACTGATAGGACAGTGCTTCACAGTGCAGATGAATAATGACCTCAACCGAATTAACATGCTTTACACTTACTGAAGACAAAACTGAGGGCAGAAAGACCCACAAACAAGCAGCAATTTATTGCAGCTGCAGTAAAGGCCTTGAAAAGAATCTAAAGGGAGGAAATTCAGCATTTATTGATGTCCATGGGTTCCAGACTTCAGGCGATCATTGAATGCAGAGGAATTTCATTCAAGTATAAAAAAAAAATCATCCTTATATTGATTTTTGTTAATTATGTTGGTTTGTTCAATTACTTCTGAGCCCCTGATAAGAAAGGACTATGCAAAAATGGCTGTAATTCCTAAACAGTTAACAGTTGTGACACCTCTTGAAATAAAGCTGCAAGTCTACACTTCAATCCCATCTTGATGGCTTTGTTTCAAATTCACTGTGGTGGTGTAGAGATGCAAAATTATAAAAATCGTGTCACCATCCAAATACTTAGGTATGTATGTGTTATTCTCCATGTTCTCTTTTAGTCTGTATGTGGGTAAAAATGAATCAGAATTCCCTCAGAATTAGATTCCGTTTTTGGTGGTAGCTGAACAATAGAGGGGGCTATAATACTTTTTTTTACCATATTATTAAACATTACTGTATATAAGGTGCTCGTCAACAATGAGCCTCACTTTGCTTTATTTAGGCCAAAAACATGACTTTGCATTTCTTTGTAAATTCACAGCACTAGCAGGGATAAGTAACCCATCTCACTCATGCTAAAACAGTGGTTTGCAGTAAAGTCATCTGTGTCAGCTCTGCAATGAGGGCAGTTGTAATATATCAGTATATCAGTATCAGTTGCATTTTGATTAGACTTCTAAATAATTGTTTTTCATTTGACTTCTTTCATGTGGCTAACAGGACTCTTTCAGATGGTCCCCACATTGAATGTAAAGAAAACTGGGCTGATGTATCGTGTTCCTGTCCCTGTGGTCCTGTCTCAGACTATATTGATAAATGCTCTGATTGGTCATCCATGTTTTCAGTAGCTTTTACTTTGTAGTTCTGGCTGAGCCTTTGATAGAAAAGTTCATTTCACATTGTGCAAACCTAAATCAAGGCCACATTGTTGTTTATATATGGTGTGATTATTGGTTGGGTTATTTTCAGTGAACTTTGGAAATTCTTGGTTGTCTTCAAAGGCAAACAATTATTCATTTATATGCAGCTGCAGGATATCATGATAAAATATTGTTAGTCAGCATTAGCTAGATAGTACCATGTGTTGTCAGAACAGTCTGTCTCGTGCTTTGTTTATGTCTTTGTTTTTGTGGTGAGTTTAACAGCTAACATTCCCTGTGAGCAAACAGCCAAACCACATATTCTGCTTAATAATATCTGTAATAATGACATTGGTTTGCTATTGATTTACGTAGTTTGCTTTTACTGCCACATGGGTGTGCTATTGTATTACATTTAACCAAGAACAAGGTCTCAGTGTGACTACCAGTGTATTATTTTATATAGTACTTAGGTAGGTAGAATTTACATACTTCCCTGGATCTCAGTATTAGTAATAAACTACAAGATTTCTGAAAGCTTAGAGAGCTATGTGGCTGTGTTTTGAAGAATTGCTCCTCCTCTGTTCTCTAGATGATTATCCAGAGGGCACCTGGCTGGGTGATGAGAACAACCCAGAGATGCGAGTTCGTTGCCCAGTGTCTCCAGCTGACATGCTTCATATCAGCACCAATTGCCGTACGGCAGAGAAAATGGCACTGACCCTGTTGGACTATCTGTTCCATCGTGAGGTCCAGGCCATGTCAAATCTCTCCGGGCAGGGCAAACATGGCAAGAAGCAGCTGGACCCACTCATGATCTATGGCATTCGCTGTGAGTTCTGACATCATAACTGTGTACTGTTGACAAGAGCATTGATTTCATGCCACCTGCTTCACTTTGTGATAGGTTTTAGACAAAGTGATTGTAGGCTAGTTGTAAACATTATTGCATGACAAGCCAGTTTACAGGAAGTGTCTTTTTATGTTCCAGCTGCCAGTAGTCATGGACCATCTCAAGCCTCAGAGGTGGATCCAGAAAAAAAATCTATCCTTAAGAATATGCACAGGAGCTGACATGCTGCTGTTTCACCCCTCAATTCCATATCAGGTGTTTCTGAGCTGTTTGAACTTGCCAGATTGTTATGACTTAATTGGCAAAAACACTTGAACTGTTTCTAGTGACCAATGTTTTTCTCATGATAAGAAAAGATTTCTGCATAATTTAAATTATACTAATAAATTTCACTCAGCTTGAGTTTCAACCCTTGCCCGCTTATAGCTGTAAATGAACTCTTGTAGACCTTCCCACATTTTATCCCTGTTCCATTATAAAGCGCAAAGCAACTCTGAATTGAACAAGGAAATAGACTGCAGCCTGTATTCCGAAGGCAGGCTATAACAACATGTATTCATCACAGCACACACGCATTAATGTGCAACACATTTTATAACATACCAGACTCTAAATGACAAGCATATGTCTTGTGGAAAGATCCTAATGGAGTCACCCTGAATTCAGTGAACTCTTTGATTCATGATTGAGCAAAGTCAAGGTTATGATGGTAGAGAGATGGATATTTATGGCTACATGCTATAGTTGCATGTTTGATCATTGTTGATCATTGTTGATCATTGTTGTTTGAGCATTTTAAAGAGGGACTCTATCAGCTGTATCCTGTCCTACAGAATTCAGCTTGTGCCCCCTGCAGGGGGATTTTAGTAAATATCACCAATAGCATATGAAAGTGTTTGCATACTTGGTTACCTTTATTTCATCTAAACAGTGTGGGTGTCTGTAGTTACATGCAGATTTGGCCCGAAATAGAAGTATGCAGAGGCTGGAGCAGTGCCAGGTGACTTGAGTGATTCATTCTGCCTACCTTATATATATATATAAAAAAAAAAGGGAAAAGGGAAAGGAATTAAGGAGCACCTGTCTGACCTGCCTGTACAGGACCCATCAGATGTGAAAGGGCTGTCGAACTGCCATCCCCCTATCCACAGATACCCCTTAGCTCCCCTGCTGTCTCATTTTCTACCCTCAGGTTACTCGTGTTAATTTATGTAGAAATGAGCTACAAAGTGGCCACCCCCTTTTAAACAGTTTATAACACTGAAGTAGACAACAACTAAATACAGTTGCATCTAGTGTCATCTGCATATACTGATAGGTAACATATTGAAGGAGAAACCTGAAAAATGAGTAGAGAAACAGGATGATAATACCTCCATCCATGGGGACAAGGGGTCACAGAACAGTTTAATCAGTATGAAAATGATGTGAATCATGTGCTGTTGCCTTCAACGTCACCTGTTCTCAACACAAATGTGAACACCTATGGGAGATTTTGGACTGATGTGTTCAACAGCATTCTCCACCACAACCACAAAGGGGTATTGAAGCTGTTCTTGTGGCTTGTGGTTACCCACCTACATACTAAGACACTTTACACAGGTTTTTCCCTTTACTTTTTTCACCTCTCTGTATCTCCACTGAGGGAGGGATCAGGGATAGTCACAGGCCTGTGTTAACAATGCTTGTCAAAGAGTGTGAACTGTGGAGGAGAACCAAACTGAATCAGGACATTTGTTTCCTTCATGTTTTAAAAACAAAATGTCCATTACAGATTATGTGGCCTGATTGCAAACAACTTTTCCTATTGTCAGACTCTCAAATCAGATCTCAATTATGTTCTGCCTATATATTCTATTTCAGCCTATATATTCTATTTTTGTAATCTGGTGCTTTCTTTGTTGTGTGATAAAGCTGTCATTTAATCTCTTCAGTGTTCTGCATCCTGTAAGTATTATTGCTAAGAGTGTATATGCTATATGTAGGCCTGGTATTCTGTTGTTGTAAAGAGTTTAGGACTAAGTGTACAAACAAGCAGGCTACATAGATATTGTTAGGCAGAAACGCATCCTTCAAATTTATTTTTAAAACAAATTTTCTCATTTAAACAGTGCACCTGACATTGTCATCTTGTGATATACTTGCTTGCGAATTATGCTGGGTGCTATGTCTTGTATAGAAACCAAGATTACCTTCAAGATTAGGTGAGTGGAGAGGTGTCAAAACACTCTGGAAATGGGGCAGGGGCATGTTTAAAATACTGAAAGTACAAGGACTTCCTTCAACAATACTCAAAGAAGGAAGTTTAAAGGGGGCAGCATTTTCAAGGCAAGAGGACACATTGAAACACCAAGAAGGAGATGGCCGGTAGCCTTGGGACAGGTCCATTTAGAGACAAGATGCACACATTCATGACCAAGCCAGTATGTGGTTAACCTTGACCTTTCCATGCCCCCACAGGTCACCTGTTCCACAAATTTGGCATCACTGAGTCAGACTGGTACCGAATCAAGCAAAGCATTGACTCAAAGTGTCGCACAGCCTGGAGACGCAAGCAGCGTGGTCAGAGCCTGGCTGTCAAGAGCTTCTCCAAACGCACACCTCGCAATTCAGTCACAGGTAACGTAAAAAAAAGCCATAGCAGCAGAGGGAAAGAAAAGAGTTGTTGAATCCATAAAGAAATTATGCAGTTATTTTGACCCACCTTTTTTAAAGTTACTTTCCAGAACAAAACATAGTTTTAAATTTGCTCCAGGACTATATTTACCGTGTATAATCTTTATCACAAACATAACTGAAAAAACTTAACAGAGAACAAGCCAGGATGATCAATGTATAAAATAATAAATAAACTACAATGACTTATACAAATCATACGATTCAGTCCATAAGTATTTGGACAGTAACACAATTTTTATAATTTTGCCTCTTTATATGACACAATGGATTTGAAACAAGATGTGATTGAAGTGTAGACTTTCAACTTTAATTCAAGGGTTTTTTTAAAATATGACATTAACCGTTTAGGAATTTCAATTTTTATACTTCGTCCCTCATTTTCAGAGGCTCACAATTAATTGAACAGATCAACATAGTTATAAATATGAATATTATTTTTTATACTTGGATGAAAATCATTTGCAGTCAATGACTGCCTGAAGTCAGGAAACCATGGACATCACTAAATGCTGAGTTTTGTCCCCTTAGATGCTTTTTCAGGCCTTTACTGCAGCTGTCTTCAGTAATAGCTTGTTTTTCTGGGTCTTTCCGCCCTCAGTTTTGTCCTCACGAAGTGAAAGGCATGCTTTAAAAGAGAGTTCACTCTTTTTAAAATATGTATCAAATTGTTGATTTTGCCGCTGTTTTTTTCAACCTAATGATGGCCTCCATAATTTATATCAACATTTCTTTGGAATGCATATTACTTCAAATGCATCTTGACGGCTTCATTTCAGATCCATTGTGGTGGCGGTAAAGTTACAAAAATTGTGTCCCTGTCCATATACTTATGCACCAAACTATCTCTTGTGAAATGGGTTGGGAGTGAGAACATTAAAATTTATCTCTATGGTCTGGGAAAACTAAAACTACCTGTCTCCACTCTCTTAATTCCTTATCAGCTGATAATGTTGCTACGTTTCTCTGGTTGTTTTCTAATCAAACAAGAGGCACAGTTGTGGGAATCAACTACTGACCTCAAAAAAGAGACATCTGCTGCCCTTTGTTTTTCTTTCCGACCAGTGACGACAACATTTAAATTTCTATTGGTTTTAGTGGAGCAGCATGTGACATCAGTTGGCTCGTAGTTATGAAAACAATGATTTTTCTGCTGTCAGCAAAAGAAAATCCAGATTTTATTTATTTATTTTTTTTCAATTTTGAGTTTTGAATTCCGAATTGGTACTCAACCAATTTTAAAAGGAATCGATGGAAGTGTTTACTTTATGCAAACTTATAAGAAATTCTCAGTTAAGTTGTGTTGGCTCCTTAACTGTAATGGCCAAAGCTTTCATGTGGTTCTGACCAAAGTTAACAATAGATTGCTACCAATAAATTGTCATTTCTATAACACTTGACTGGTTAGTTTGCCTAGACACTTCTAATTAGTATTTACAGAGGTCCAAGTAGATTTTGTGCAGATTTTTGGCTGGTTAATTATGGCATGACCAGTGAACTACCGAGTTGCACAATTTATTTGGATCATTTTCTCATCAACTGGCCACTTTGCACATATAAACAAATGATTAAAAATTCCCCTTTTCTCTTTCAGTTCCTGTTCTATTACTTTTAGGCAAATGGCTATACAAGATAGTCAATAAACACAGTCACGCACAAAATGAACTAAAAAAGGTCCTATTACGTCCACTATATGAATGCTATTTCAAGATCTGAACCCAAATTCAGATCTAGTGTATATTGCTGCAGATGGTTGTAATCGGCACACAATGCTTGCTGTCCTTCCCTCCCTGTGAGCAATCACCTCTCACCTCTGACCAGGGTAAAGTAAGACTGCAGGGGAAACCCAAATATCCTGTGAGCACACATTAGGGGTGGGTTGTCGGACCCTGCCTTCTCAGGCCACACACACCCAAGGGTTTACAATACAAATACTAGTTCAGATGGTGCATGCACAAACATGCAAAGACACACTCCAAACAATCATTCCTTCCTTAATCAGATCAGATGTTAATGGACCGGGAAGAGGTAATTCTTTGGCTTTTAAAATCATAATTTACCAGTGAACCAGCAAGGAGAGCTCAAATCAAAACTGTTGTTTCCACAAGCCACCTGTGTCTTGCTTCCTCATCTGGCAAAAACAAAAGTACTGAGGATTATTTCCATAATACGGTACATAGCTGTGATAACGAGAGATGGGAGACAGCCCTATTCTTCAAAGCAACAAAACACAAAACAGAACGTTTAAGGGGTATGTTATTTGTGCTATATATTTTTTTTGTCATGGTCAAAAAAAGTAGTCCCACGACTTTTCTCAATAATGTTAACTGCTGTATAGCCTGTCACGAGAAAGGACCTAAATCTTTTCAGTCCTTACTTTTTTCAAAACGGTCTTGTTATTGTTGTGCATTTGATGTCTTACAAGAGAAGGTGTGATTGTAAATATTTTGTGGCCTGTGGTGTAGCTTCCACTGTCACCGAGCGCTGTGCTGTCTTTAACTGCTGACATGGTGTCTCGATGTGTTCGGGTTGGTCTGGAGCTGTAGTGGTTGATGCAACACGTCCACGTAGGAGTTTCAGACTGCTGGTGTGATAGCGAGTGTTTAGACTGAGGCCAGGAGTTTGTGTTTGGCTGCTCGACCAGGAGTGTGTTTCGATTGCTAGCTGGAGAGTCCTTGTTGTGTATTTAGGCATTTGATGAAGTATAAACACGCCGTCATCCAGCAGATGGCCTGGAAATTGGCCAGGATTTTTATGAGGTTACTAAGGCCCCTTGTATGATCATGTGCTGGTGTACATGGGATTGTGTGTCAGTCTGTGTCTTAGAGATCTCATCCTTATTTCTGATGTATGCGGAAATCAGTTGCACTGTATTCCTGACCTACTGTACTTACAATGGGCACATCAGCACACCATTGACCATACGGCTCATCCTTCAAACCAGATGGAGGCATTGCAGAGGAAGCAGCCCACATTGAGACTGCCACACAGCAAACCTTGCACTACACGCTGGCCAATCAGCAGGTACAGTTTCATCGAATTGGCGAGGACGGACAAGTTCAGGTGGTGAGTATCACCCATTTCTTCCCTTATTCTTTCTCTAAATCCATAAGCAAGCATTTTATTTACATGAAAACATCTATTTATAGGCAAACACACCCATAGATATTAATCCCATCAAGCATACGTGGGATGTGTTGAAAAAGCAATTCCACATACAGCACTGTGCAGAAATCTAGTACAGCTCATGTAAATGAAGGAGTGGTCCATGCTCAAGGATTGGATGACCTTGTATAGCCGCTATGGCCAAAGGTCACAGTCGGGTCCAATGGGTGGGCTGAAAAAGGGGGAGTGACTGGACCTTTCATAACCAGTAATTCCTGAGCCATGAAATCAACCAAAATATCTAACTGTAAGGGGCAAGAGTGGAACTTGCCACTTAATTAAACTTTATTGACTGCCGAAGGTCTTAAAGAACACAGAGCTTATCGAAATCAGAGAACTGTTTGGAATTGATTAGACTGATTCAAAGTACCTGATCTTCCTCAAAGTTTTTCATTGAGGTTGCAGTCATCAATTGGAGGAGAGCAGCTCGGCTCAGTCTTGTCTACTTGTTGTGTGTTCAAACAGTTAATGACAGATACAGACAAGCTGTGGGACAGTGTTTATCATGTGGGGTTTTCCATAAGGATATTGACTTAGATCATTCTATCCTTGACCTGCAAGCGATAGTTGTTATAATACATAACATTACTATACTATGTGATCATTAGAGAAGCAACCTCCATTCTGCACCTTGACTAAAGCTACCTCATAATTTACAGTGTTGAGTACTTCTCTTGTTAATAGGTTGCTTTATGACGCATGGTCATAGTGATCATCAAGTGACTCTGAAGTCTGAGAAAGAAAGGATCAGGCATAAGAAGTAGAGGGTGGACAAGCATGAAGAGAAGTCGGGGAAAGTGTAAGAGTGGGAGAGAAAGATTATCAAGAGCTGACTGTGCAGTTATTACCCTCCCGACATTCTGCATTGTATTAAAGGGTGTGGCCGAGCCAGAAATTTATGAGAACTGTTAATCTAGCGGAGGAAATGAAGTATATCTTGTGGCAGTGATTCAGCACTGCAACATTAAAAACTAAACAAAATTTTAATTGTGTTGTTGCCAGATGACATGTAACACACTGAGGTTGCTTAGTTAATAATCTAATTTTATAGATTGCAGCTAAAATTAAACTCAAAGAATAGGTTCACAGTTGCTCAAGTCAGTCTTAAAACATTACTTACATACCAAAATGAACAATGAAACATTTTTTTGGCTATAATAGGTCCTCCTGTTTATAATTGCCAGTAGAAGATCATTTCCAATGCGATTTCAATGTAAGTTATATGGGATGAACTCCATAGTGTTTACTTTTTATAAGATTTATTCCAAATTGATCTGAAGCTAAAATGCAGCTTCAGAATATGACAAATCAAGAGGGGATCCTCCAAGTTTCAGCCTTTTTTTAAATAAGAAATTCATTCTTTTTGTTGCTATCTCTCTACTCCAGCTCAACAGGGAAAGAAGAGCCTAAAGAAACACTAAGAGTTAATTTTGTAATAAACGACGTTCTAAATATAAATTTTAATTGCATGATAATTATATGTAGATTTCATTGTAGTTGAAAATAGTGCTGGGGATTAAAGGAAAACATGCTATTGCAACTTGTTTTTCATTTATTGACCATATTTCTTCAATCTCTTCAGCTGCTTTAATTTTTCATCGTTCATCCGTGTCTCTCAGATTCCACAGGGTCAATTGCACATTGCCCAGGTGCCACAAGGAGAGGAGGTGCAGATCACGCAGGACAGTGAGGCAAGTGTGTGTTTGTATGTGAATTTGTGGGAGAGTTAGAAAGAGAAACATCATTTTTCCTGATATACAAAATTTCTCAGTCATCAGGGGAGTTTGTCTCCAAACAAAATATAATAATCAACTGGTGCTTGAGAGAGATGTGGTTTGCTGGGAAGAAAATTAATGTTGTCTTCTTTTGTGTGGGAATGTCAGAATGTTATGGTGAAGGTCTGGTTTGTAATTTGGTCCCCTTCTGGCTAGCTAATGACTTGCATTATTTGACTGGCTATTTGAAAAATACATGTCCTAAATATTTGTGTGAGCATGTAAATTCTGCAAATACATCCTTGATCGTCCCGGACAAATGACACACACACACACACACACACACACAAACACACACACACAAAGTTCTAATGGTTTTACTTTATTGAAACGAAGACATTGTCTTTTATTTATCTAGCGAAGAGTAGAATTGATAGATTTGAATTAATTCAGTATTTCATTAAGTTTTTCTTTTGAATCAGTATACAAATATGAACAATTATGAACAAAGGCACTATAAACTTTTATATAAACGTATTGCAAACCTTTGCATGACATTACATCTATTAGATACATTGCAATTATGTGGAAGTAAAAAGTCAAGTAAACTATATGCTATTTAGGCCAACAGAAGGACAGCATACAGTGATAACTGCTCTGTAGTGCATAACTATCAAGTCACAGTGTGATGAGGCTCTGTTTCGCTGAAGGGTCGCCAAGTATTTCTTTAGAAAATCAGGGTTGAACTGAAAGAAGAATAACTAGAGACCGTAAGCCTGTCCTGATGACTGATCACTCTTAGAAGAAACAAAAAGATAGTCAAGTAGATCAAACTGTTATGTTTCATTGGTCAAGTAAGGTTTGCTAGAATAATTAAAATGCATTATGTGCCTCCTGAGCCCTGTAGTTGACGTTTTTCTCTACATATTGCCAAGGGGCCTCATTTATTAAACAGTATGTAGGATCCATACTAAAAGTACACATGCGCACTTTGGCAAGCCTCATGCTCTGCCGGAAACACTCCCACAAATAATTGTAAATGGTCTGCACAAATCCCCTGTCAATATTGGTATACAAATTATTCAGTGGATAATGGAGGCAGTGTTACAAACAAAACAAAGTCTGAGGGCTGATGGCTGCAGCAGCTGTTAATGCAGAAAACGGGACAATTTCTGAGATTTAACAGGTGATCAGACATGGAGGTCGGTGCCGTTAACTCTGTGTTTCCTACATCAGAGTTTGGATCAACAAGCAGAGGTACAGGGACACTGTAGCTCACACCTTTGGCTACAGACATGTACATAGCTGATGAAATCACACACTAAATATCATAAAAAGTCACAATAAACACTTTAACACCAAAATCCAGTATATAGGTGTTTCATTGTGTCTCCAGTGTGCTCTGTGGGCCTGGCAGCCCAGTTATGTTCACTCCAGCACAGTATTAGAAGATACTATTAAAAACTATTGATGCTCTGTTCTGTATTTCTTTAATGCTATATGTTGTCATCTTTCAACTGATGGTGATACTTTAATCACTTAGACTAGTCAATGTGGTTTAGTTGAAAAGAATTCAGTGTATTCAGTATCCATTCTTGATTTTGAAAAGCCAAGCCGGACTTTTCTGAAATCCTTTCACCTGCCACATCTTGGCATCATCTGAGCATTTCAGCAGCACTACTCTCCACAACTGACCACAGGTGTCAGCAGCACACAGTCCAGTCTTCCCCTCTGCCTTCTCGGGTAGGGGAATGTGATGGTGAGTCAGTGCTGATGAAATATTAAGTGGAACTTGAGTTGAGATTTGACTTGTCTTATACCTTTTTACAATTGAAAGTTGATTATGGAATAGTTTTGGCTCACTAGCATAACCACAAATGACACTGCTGGTTTTAATCTTTATGATAAATTGGATCTATAAGTAGGTTTTGATATCAGATAAGAGTGAAAGCAAATGTGTTAGAGGCATCATCATGCTATTATTGTTGCATTTATTTTCTACAATCTGGCTTCAAATCAACACCTCATCATCAGTGTCACCAATTATCCCAGTCTCCAGAATGTTTAAACAAATTGGTCAGATTTGGAAATTGGTTTCCATACAGGTGTGCAAATTCTCCCCTCAACCTGTGTTTTTTTTTTTTTTTTTTTAAATAGATCCCAACTTTTGTGTGGTAAGTGGCGCACAAATCTTTCAGGCCCTGTTTTGTGCGTATGCAATAGTTATAAATGAGGCCCCAGATGTCTAATGCCCCCCACCAGACATCTCTGCATGCACACACAGTGTTGCCAGCTTAAATCAGGATCTAACTCCAAACCACACCGACTGCTGAAGAGGAATTTCCGCATCAGCATCATTGTTAATGATTTTTTGAAGGATGTGGGAGAGACATTTATTTCAAGGCGCCAGTCTGTGTACACATACACGCAAACACACATGTAATTGCATACTGTATATGATATGTGCCACGCATGCATGACAGCTTGAATTTTGTGCAAAAGCAGTTGACACCTTGACCAAGTGTTTTTCTCATTTCCTCTTCACTTGTGCTAAAGGACACTCAGAGGAAGAAATGCACAGTTGAGTGAGAAAGACAGAGTGAATTGAAGGCAGAAAAGCTCTAAAGCTTTTCCTGTTCTTTGTGGCTGAGCCCAGATTTTTTTTTCCTCTCTCCTTCCCATTCCATGATATTGTTTGTTTTTTGGAGTTCAAAGCTTAGCAACAAAATCCCACTTCTCCCAACTGCCACTCACAGAATATGTTTTCATTAGTAATGGGCTCCTTTCATCATAGCCATTGGTTTTTAGCGTGCTTGAAAAGGAAATGAGCTGTTTGAGAGATTAGACTACTCACTGGCCATATGGCAGTGTAGATAGCGCTCCATGTATACATGAAATACAATTAGCAAAAGAAAACACCTGAGACTTGGGATTGTCTAAACAGGGCTTGTGTGATCTCTCTCCCATGTGGTCTTGTTAATATCACTGAGAGATTCAGAGATTTTACGATGGTCAGTGCATCTTGAGGGGGCTGTGATTGGTTTGTGTCTGTGCACATGTGTTTCTGTGGTTATTTACAGGAAATGTAGCCAGAAATGACACAACTAGTTTACATAAATACAAGGACATTCTATCCAATTTCCATGCTTGTCATCATTTGTAAACACTGCTCAGCCAAACCTTGCATACTCAGAATCCTGTAGAGACACTTCAAACACATTGCCACTGTCATGCAGCAAATTGTTGATCACAAGAGGGACAGGCTCAGTATGGTGCCATTTCATGGCTTGTTAAAATAGCTGAGTAATTTTATATGGCAGCAGGATGATGTCATGACTTGTCATTTCTCTATTTCAGGGAAACCTCCAGATCCACCAGGTGCATGTTGGTCAGGATGGGCAGGTAAGAACAGATTTATAATGAACTAAATAAAAATTATAATACACTAACATGCTGTAGATGATAACCCACATGTGCATAATTTCATACTTATATATATTTATACTTATATAAATCATTACAAACAAAGAATGGATAATAGTTGTGGTGCATATGTGTGGTTTTGTGTTAGGAAAATGGCTGTTCAGCAGGCTTTGGTCAGCTTTATACAGTAGTCGTCATTATATCTTCCACAAATGATTCATGTGTGCCGTGGTCCCAAGCCCTGTGGGCTGAGTGAGCAGGCTCTTTGTTTTTCTAATTCTAATGCTGAAAGACATCCACATTGTCCCTTTTATCCATTACCAAAACTCTATCCTCTTGATTAAGGTTGGCAAATTAGTGCAAGAAGCTAATTTTGAAAGACTGACCATGACATGAAAACGATTCGGTTCTATTTATTTACACTTAATTCAGCCGCAACTACACAAAGTCATTTGACCAGTTAGAAAGAGGGTTATTACTTCACTCAAAAATACAATATATCTAACACCAAATAGAAAACACCTATGAATGAATTCCAATTATCTCACTAATTTGGAGTGGTGCTGTATCTTTTCCAGTCTTGGCACATTAAAGACCAAAGTGGGGGTTTTGAAATAATGTGTGCCTGTTTTTTGCTGGATCTATTTGTGCAGTCATTTACCATTTTTGGCTGTGTTTTCAGTGCTAACAGTTTACCCACTGCAGCATTCATGGTAGCCACATCCTCCCCTTGATTGTAAGGGCTTCTAAATAGGGCTAATTAAAAGGGGCAGCTGGTGAAATCAAATGCACTAGAGGTCTCACCTCGAAAATTACGCTATAATACTGATCTGCAGTTTACAAAAAGAAAGTAAATTTGTAATTATTTTGATCTTTATTTTTTGGATGTATTGCCTCGGCAAAAACCTGTAGCAGTAGTTATGAAAGCATTATCAATTTTATAAAATACGGGGGTATGAAGTCAAAATAGAGGGACAGACAAACATCACGATCAGTTGGGCGTGCACCACTTGGCCTTAACGAATTGCTTTTAATCAGCCCCAACTTCCTGTTTCTCAGAATTGGTAACCAAACATTTGCACTGCTGCAATCTGACTGCAACTGACTGTTAGGCTGTAATCTATAATTTTTTTCCAAGTACAATAAAGATGATGCAGTATCTAGTGATGCATTTGTGAAGCTTTTTCACCTCAATTGTATTAATATATAAAATGAACAATTGCATCCAGACAAACCCAATACCCATCTCTCAATAGCAGATTATGTTGAGCATTTCAGTAGCAGAAGAAAGAGAGGCTTTCAAACCATGGTAATTTTTCTTTTTTTCCTTTTTCTGTCTCACCACAATCACCTTGACGGTTGGATGTATTAATATAATACCAACTAGAAACCCACACTCCTTAGCAACACACACAAACACACACTCACACATACACATTGGATGTTGTTTGTGTCCTTCAGTTGTCTATGTCTTTGTTCATCCTTCTTTCCTCCTCCATCTCTGTCTTGGATGTTTTGGACCAAGGGAACTTCCTGTTTCTCTGTTCTTTTCTCTGACTTCCAAGTGAGTCTCGAACAAAGGAGAGCCGCCCTTGTATAACCAGTGCAGGCCACATATGGACGCTTAAAGACCAATGAATAATCTCACATTCATGATTTCATCATGTTTGTCCTGAAATAAGGCTTTAGGACAGGAAGTTCTTTCTCACGCTGCCCGTCTGGTGATTGTTACAACAGGTGTTTTTATGCAACATCCAACAGAAGGTTTTTTTCTTCTTAATATTTGAATGGAGGCTACACATATTCACTGTTGGGGACATTAATAGAAAACATAAAATTATTACTTACTTTTTTTCAAAGGCACTGAATTCCACATGACCCCCAAAGAAAAATATTTACACTAACCATAACATTACTTTTGTATTATGTCTTTAAGTAATTTTATGTTGCACTTGGGACCATGTAGCCACAGATTTTCGGTACATTACTTTGTAACATGAATGGCATAATTCTGCTGTTTATTCAGCGATCGTTGCAACAGATGATAAAAATAATTGTTGTTATGATAACTTTCCAGAGTTCTAAAATTCTTCTTCATGGTGTTATAAACCACCATGCAGAGTTTTGGCTTCTGATAAGCTTTCCAACTTATGTAACTATTACTAAAATCAGCTGTATTGGATCACATTTCATCGATTCACCAGTATGTTAAACAGGATGCCACCACCAGTAAGTTTGAAGGCCCAGTAAGACCACATTAGTACTTGCTTCCAAGAGTTATAGTAAAAATAGTAAAAAATAGAGTCTGTAACCTTAAATTCAGACTTTCTGAACTGTATTTGCCACTTTTTTGGCTGAGTCATATGCACCCTGCTCATAATTCTGAAATGTTTTGCATGAATTGAAGACATAATAAGAAGAATTAGGTTTTCTCATCAGTAGGATGCCAAGGAAGAACTCAAGAGCCTTAAGATTGTAATTCAAGTAACAATCTATTTATTCTGTGATTGAAGTAATATCTTACTCTGTTCCATTGCAGTAAGTAGTAATATGAATATAATAATATTGCTTTGTCTGGAATCACTTTACTTCCATCGCTGCCTTTGAAAACTAGGACAGTCAAACTACGTACGGTGTGTAGTATGTCAAAATCTGCGGAGAAGGAGTTACAAGCCACACACCAACTGGAACCATGTGCTTTCGGCTGCTCATTTATTCATTTTATAGTGATTAAGACCTTAATCATCCAATCGCGGATAGGTTCAAGGCGCCATCGGCTATCTGCATACACACACATTTGTGATACTTGCATCTGCTTTATATGAGGGTTTTCTTTTGTTGTTTGTGTTGTTTTATTGGCTGTTTGGTTGCTTGTGTGTTTTCAGTTGACTGAGGTAGTCACCATACATCTTTTCTCTCTCACACACTCATAAACACACGTGCATGCTCATGTCCCTAGATGACCTACTCACTGAGCCTGACAACAACATTCCTCCGTCTCTCTCTAGGATCTTGTAACAAAGTTTTGGACAGAGTTTGGTTTAGATTTTTGCACAACACACATTTCCATCAGTTCTTCATATCAGTTCACAGGTTTTCTGCAGGTTTCCATCAGCTTTATCCTGTTAAGCTATTCTATTGAGTGTATGATAACCATGCACAGCATGCACTGAAAACATGCACTAAATTGCAGTGTGGAATATGAATAGTCATTAGTTCTCTGCAAATGGACACCAAAGCATCCCAGGATGTGAGAACTAAAAACTGCACAAAGGCCTCTATTCCCTTGGCAGTGTCTAGGAGCCTAGTCCAATAAAAAGCCCTTTTATTTTCCCTTTCTTTTTGCTCATACTTTGATTGGGTCTGTAAAATGATATGATCACAGTTCCAAAACAAACACACAGTGACTTATTCTTTAAACCTCATGTTGCAGGTCGAGCTTTTCACACACATGCAGTGGTATACTACAGTGGCAGCATCTCCTCACTTGTGTACTCTTGTGTTCTCATGGAGCAGAGGGCCGGCAAATCTTAGGTCAACTCTTAAATTTAATCAATCCCAGAGAGCATAGAGACTCTCAAGGAAAACAGGGCCTAAAAAAATATGACAACAGTGATAGCATTTTATTCAAGAAGATAAATGTTTTGACCAGACATAGCTGCATGCAAATGACATGTTACATCTTTATCATGATTGGTGTAGTGTATCTTGGACCACAATTGTTTAAGGACCTCAGACAAAGACAATACATATCAGACTTAATCTTGGTGTTTACTTTCTTAAATGTCTAATTTGTGTGTTTACAGAGAGGTCTACATTAAATAGGCTATGTATGATGTCACTGCTTTCCTAATCCAATACAAAGATAAAAAGAAAAGTTGTGGCACTCTCATGCTTTAAGTTTTAACAGCCTCACACAGATGTTTTTGCACTCTGTGTCCCTATCAGGCTCTTAATTATTGCGCATGTTTTCCTCATTTGTCTGCAGTATTTGTCGCTTTGAACGCTGTTATCCACATTATGAGAATCAGGTCTCAGATATGTATGGAACTGTCATGTCCGTTTAGTCTGGCCTCAGGAAGTAACATTTATTTACTTGACACATTATTATTAGAATATCATTCTTGCCTCTCATTCTGGAACCAGTTTTCTGATTCTCTGGGGATTTCTTGCCCTCTCTGCTGGGCCTTTCCATGGATAATGGATCGTTTAAGTACTTGGTTGCATGCCTAATCTATCTTTTTGTTTGTTTGTTTTTAATAAATAACACATATCGGAAGTTCTCCTCTCAAAACTGTCATTTTATTGCCAACAGACTATACTGACTGTTCCTAGAACAAATGGGTATGCTGGTTTTCTTCACCAAGAGTGATTTTATGTAAAGGAAAATAGAAATTGGTAAATTGGTAATTGGTTCTAGTTTGGCTAGTTGTTTTAGTTATGTTGATGTTTTTGAGGCTGCCACTCACAGTGCATAATGTTCTTCAGCGGCCAGTTTCATACTGCCTTCGTGACATACTTTCTCTGCTATCAAAAGTGAGGTATGTTCTCATGAATCACATTTCCAACTTTTTACCTGTTGGATCTTTTGATCAACATTATTAACACATTTTGTGATCGCTTGTAGAAAAAACTGAAAATTACCATCCTTACTCTTCCCTTCACAAATTGTCAATCGTGTGTGTCAGTATGTTGGTGTTTGAGTACATCATGCTTTACTGACAGTAAATTGAGGTGTCTTTGTAGCTGAGGAGAGGGGCAGTGTTAAAATTTTGAGAGGGCTGCAGACTGACCACTCTTTCTGCCCTCTGTCCACCACTCATCCCCTGTATTGCCACAGGAGATTTACTGCATGCAATGAGCAGAACAGTACACATCTCAGTATTAACTTTGTTTGTGTGTTTATCTAACTCCTTATGCACACATCAAATCTGTGTAGTTTGGCTGCAGATGTGTATCCGCTTTCATACCAGTGTATGCCAACTGAGCCCTGACCTCAGTTTAACTTTGCCAGCTAGAAGTCTGAGCAACACTAGATCCAAAGTTCTCTGATGGCCTATAAAAACCCTCTCATGCACATAGAAGAGGAGGCAGACCCATGAAACTATAAAGTAACTACTCTTTTACTGTGCTACCTGTCTGTCATAGCCCCTTATCTAGTGCCCCTCTATATTTGGGCTGTGATCTTCCCCTGCACTGATGCAAACCAAATGGAGGATTGGAAGATGAAAGGAGTGACTGATGAGGAGGAGTGAAGACAGATAAAAAGAGGGGAGAGGAAAGCCAAAAAGGGAAACCTTCTGGATTTTTGCCCCATTCATGATTACAAACTGACACCAGTTGAGCTAAGAGAGAGGAAAAAAAAACAACCCATTGCTAAATGAACGCATGGTACCAGGTGCCACATAATAACATACCATGGAAGGGGGATATGTTAGCTCAGGTAAATATAATGTACCCACAATGGTCCGGGATATCTCACTTTTTCTCCTATCCCTCTTTGCTGTAAATCACCTTTGTGAATATGAAATTGCAGAGATTTTGAGTGAGCTGACAGATTTTAGAGAAATCTCCCAATTGGATGGCATTAAACCCCTGTCATGGTAGTCTGAAAAATCCAGGACATTTCAAGAAACCGCTATAAAACTTTACCAAATTTACTAATCCTGTCATCCGCCTGTGTCATTTACTGATGATGGACCTTAACCCTGCCCATTGGGGGCTTTGGATGTTATTGTCAAGTGTATGAACCCATTTCCCCCACCTCAGTCCCTCCTCAGCTGAACCTCTGCCATCTCTTCCTGTCAGCACATGTTACGGTGCATCTGGTGGATCCTCCCAAGCGGCATTGCTCATGGTCAATGTGGGAACTGGGTCACAGAACAGTGTCCAGCTCGGCACTGGTCCCTTCAACTGTGCTGCCAGGACCTGTAAACACATAACCCGTCCAGGACCAGGAAAAATACAGGCAGTGTGTTTTATGTTAGAGTGATGGTGCAGAGAGAGAATAGGATATATCGATGGGTTGATGAAGGAGAGGATAGGAAGAGGGCCATACAGGGAAAAGTGATGCAGTGAGATGAGGTAATATGAAAGAGGTGACAAGGAAGCAGAAAAATTTGCGTTTTGACCTCTGAAATCATGTCATACTGCAAGTGCTGACGATCTTGTGGTTATGTGCGTTTGTGCAAGAGACATCACATCCTTTGATATCTGCTTTCAGTTAGCTTTGGTAAATGCTTGGTGTTCTAGGAGAGTATCTCTTGTATTTGTCATTGTTACACACAAAGCAGATGCCTGAACAATGTAGAGATAAACTCACAGAATCAGGGTGTGATTCCTGCTGAAATCAAACTGCTGGCCCATGGCCTGGGTTACTCGGTTGTCCTCTTCTCTCTGCTCAGGAATTTTTTTTTTCGTGTGTGTGTATAGGGGTTGTTCGGCTTCCTGTGAGTCACAGTGCAAGTGAAGGGTAAAAATGAGATGAAAAGATACAAACAAGATGTCTTATGACCAGTGTTTAGTGTAGGTGGGATGTATTTAAGCAATCAAGGATTTAGAGGTCTAGTGGTGGATCCTGTTTCAAAGCAGTGGTGGTCTGCTTTGTGTCCTTGTGGCATCATGGCCTGGAGATTGGGGAATCCTTAGTTCTGTGTGTGCGTGTGTGTGTGCTTGCGTGTGTGTGTGTGTGCGTGTGTGCGTGTGTGCGTGTGCAGGGCAGAGGAGGGTACCCCCAGTGGTGTTTTCTTTTGTCTTTTTGTGGGAAGAGCCTAGGTTGCTGGCTGTGTAAGAGGGACCAGATGTTTTATATGCATGTCAGTGTGACTCACCATCAGCACAGGCCTGGTGCAGCCCTGCTGTCCCAGGCCTAGAGCGCTCAATCATCTGTCAGTTTCAACTCCAGCAGGATCCTGATACTGAGTGAACTGACATGGACTCTGGGTTGATGATAACGAGGATAAGGTAGTACTTTTGTCATTTAAACATCTTAATCGATGTGGAGTATTTAAAACACAGAAATCATAATCAGAAAAGGCATAGATTAACTTGATTAACAGAATTAGATTACTCATCAGTCTTGGCATAGTCTGATTTCTGCCTCTTTTTTTTTCCTTTTTTCTTTTTTTTTAAACACCACAAAAATGAAGCGATCTGGATGCAAAGTAGTGTGTTTTGGGGGAAAACAGCATGACTAGTAGTGAGGGAACAATAAAACTTGTTTTTCATGAGAAGGATAGAAAAACAGCTTACATAACTTACACAACTAAAAGGTGTTTTGTAAAATTCAATGATGCAGAAGCTTAAAAATGACAACAGGATGATATTTTCTTCTACACATTATGTGTGACTATTAAACAAAAAATTATGCCAGAGAAAGGACAAGGCAGATGGTTGAGATGGATGTTGCATAATAGTCACTGACAGTTTGGTTTGTTTCTTCCTTTACTGGTGCTGGCAAATGTACAGGAAAAAGGATTGCATCTTACAGATGTGATGCATCACCAGAGTCTTCAACTCACTGTGCTAAATGGTGATATCTGATGACAGATGTCTTTTAAGGGAGAGCTTAGATTTGGAGTAAAACTATTGATTTCCTTGCTGCTGTGCACCAAGGGTGCTGAGTGTATCTGAGTTTGGAACCTAGCAAGTGCTCCATAAGAGAGGTTGTTTAGAGGTTGGTGTGTGTTGCTTAAAAGGTTATCTAAAGGTTATCTAAAAATCCTGTTTCCAGTGCAGTTTTATCAGTTTTTGTACTTTTAAAACAGAATGAGATGCGTCTCTTCCATTGTGTCAGGAAAATTACATTTGATTTAAGAAACACCTTGGTGTCCATCCGTGTGCATTTGCTTATCCTGACTCAATACTAAATCAAATGAGTTGTTAAGATAGGTATTTGTGCAGTGTGACATTTTGTTAGTTGAGTTGTACAACCTGTGTATATCAACTCCTCTGTTCCCACTGAATTAAAAAGGATAATTGGAAACATGATAAAGTCATCATTTTAAATCAGGAACTTAACCAACATTGTAAAAATGCCTTTGCCAGTTAGGAAGGCCAAGTTTGGATTTGCACTAGAGAAAAGAGAAAACCCTCAGTGGAATTCTCCCCCTTTTTGTTTTTTAAAGGGGCCGGACTTTTAATTTGAGCTGTTATTTTTGTCATCAGCCCCCTTTGATTTGCTGGTTCTTGCTGGATCAGAATGCAAGTGAAGCTGGTTTTGTCATAAAACCTTTCTGAGCCCTGTCTGAATCTGACTCCCAGTCCACTGGTGGGAGTTGTGGAGCAAAGGATGCAAGGGAGGGTTTGATTGGATGCAGGTGTTGAGCTCTGGCGTAGAAACACTGTCTGGGTGTGGGTGGAGATGGGAAGCAGTTACAAGGTTACAAGGTCAGGGGTCTTGCAAGACATACAATTTATAGGACGTATGTATTTCATAGAATAATGAGTATACAGGAGACTGGCATATAGTATCAGAAATCTATGATAATATCATTTGTTAAAAGTCTGAACATATAAGGGAGAGAATTCACAAGTCTTAGAGGAACAAAATATAATAATCTTTGGCCTCTATTTCAACGTCTGACAGTTTTTGATTTGTATTGCATCTCCTTTGTTTTCTAATCAATTATATTCTAAGCTGAAATCCGAATAGTCCTTAAACTCAAAGGGAAAATAAAAGGCATATGTAATGACTGCAGTGACACGTATTCAGGCCAATGTATTCAGTTTCTCAGTCTACACTAAAGAGTCAGAGCACCACTGTATCTATGGACATCTTTACAGCCAAGTTGCGGTCAGCCCTTAGTCCACCACCCACCTTCAATCCCCTCCCACCTCATCTACTCACCCAAAGCTAGTGTTTCTACTTGGACATCTGTCCAGGGTTGGCAGTTGCAGATGTTGTTGACGGCTGTGAAGCTAAGAGGAAGTTCCTGCCACTCCAAAGTCCAAATGTTTCTTTTTTCACCCCCCCCACCTCCCCCCCAGATCTGAAAGTTGAGGAGGTATTCCTCTGGGAATCACAGGAACCAACAAGATTTGTGTAGCTCTTTTTTTTTAGAGTACAGAAATATCTCTCTTATGTGTAAGTGTTTCAGTTTCCTCTAAAAGGATGATGGTTTCTTTGTGGGACTTTCCAGCATACTTTGATTACAGCAAGGGTGAAGCAAAAATCTTTAAAAGCATACTCAGACGCAAACGTTCACGTGCACATGTGACTCATAGCATCATCCGATTCACAGCTGAGTTCAGCTGAGACCTCCTGAGAGCCTGGAAATTGATGCCAGCCTGCACCAAGTATGTGCGGAAACAAGTTTTTTTAATTGATGCAATCCCCTGAGACTGTTATAAAGAATATATATAAATATATATGTGAATTCAGAGGAATTGTTGTATCTCTGAACAACATATTTTCTTAAAGTCTTCATTGTTCAAGTTCTAGGCTCTAGTCAACTAATTTTATATGAAGTAAAGGGAGA
Source organism: Istiophorus platypterus (assembly GCA_016859345.1). Lineage (NCBI taxonomy): Eukaryota > Metazoa > Chordata > Actinopteri > Istiophoriformes > Istiophoridae > Istiophorus > Istiophorus platypterus. The sequence continues at coordinate 12,077,338 of CM029121.1, forward strand.
AAAGTGCATTTTAAAATCCCTGGGACAAGCAGAATTGAGGGCTGAGTTAAAAAGTCTTGTTTATCCAGTTGCCTATTGTCTTTCAGTCTTAGAATCTTGAATGTTTTTTTCCATTAAGCTGCTATTGTTGTGCATTGTATTGTATCTTGTATCTTTCCTCTCCAATTGCTATATTTCTTTAGCGTCCTGGATCCATTACTGAAAGCATTACAGCAGCAGCAAAAGATTTTTTTTCCTTGCCTTTCTCTCAAGGCCATGTCAGTTTGCAAAGCCAGCAGAGAAATTAAAATGTTCTTAATTGTCCAGCCCTCCTCTCTCCTGTACTGTGTTGCAGTATCAGCCCTTTAATCCTGCTTGTTTGCTCTGCTCCTTGGCCCTCCAGCATGGGGGTGGCCAGCCAACTTATTATTGATTATTATTTAAGGGCCCCAATCCTTAAAACCTTGAGGTCAACAGTAACTAATGCACTAAAGATCTGCTGATGTTTCTGAAAAAACTGAGCTCACTATGTCCAGGCAAGACTGTAAAGTTGCCCCCGTTGTCAGGGAACTTGTCTGCTGCAAGAAAGTCCCTTCAAATATTTATCACCTTAATGTATAAGCAGAATAATTTTCTACCTCATAAAACCTTTCCTTGATAACATTTTCTAATTATTTTTGTTTTTGCATTACTGCCAGCCAGCTTAATGATGATTATGTGCTATTAGGTGAATGAGAGGTAATTATCATCAGTACTCACAAAATCACATAATAGTGCTCAACAGTGTTTTAAACGAACATCCAACCTTGAGGTAATCATAGACAGAAAATCCATAAATTACTCTAGTAGGAAGTACACTCTGAGTACACTTTCTGGTAGCTTCTGTGCAGTGGATGTACTAGTGCATTTCTTGAGCTAGTTTTTGATTTAAAGTTAACTAACAAATACTTTAAATAAGATCAAGCGTGACGGTATTTCTCCCAAATCCTGAAGACAAACTGTCCTGAGAAAGTAAGTTGGACAGGATGTGTGCCTGAGAAGTTCCTGAGTAATCGCTGCAGAGATCTCACACACCATTCCAACTCTGTAAATGGTTTTCTGAGCCTCTGTGTGCTGGTCCTCACAGCTGAGAATGCAAACTGCTCTCAAATGGAGGTTAAGAATCTAATTGAGTGAGACAAGTGTTTATGATCTCAAGTGTCAACCATAGCATCCCTTGAACCCTGGTAGTTGTACATTTAGATACACTAGTTGGACAATACACACTTCGTCATGCTTGTGTATACATACACACAGACAAATGGCTGCAGACAGTGTGATGAAATGTGGAGATAAGGACGCATTTCTATGGATTTCTTCTATAGAGAAATGCTTAAACAGCTGGTTGTGTGTTAGGTTTCTCACTGTTCTCAAGACGATGACTGACTGAGCACTGCTGGCATGGATTTAGTCTCTGTGGAGTAATGCCTATTTTAACGACATACTATATATCTGCCGCAAAAGAATAGATTGACATATGATCATTTGCTGGAAATATGATCGTTTGCTGGTGGCAGGAGAGGGTTGTCTTAGCTTAGCATAAAGACTGGAAGCAGGGGAGGAAATTTCTAGCTTGGCTCTGTCCAAAGGTAATGTCTTAATTAGTGAGTTTTATAGGTACTGCTAGATAGATTTTTTTGTTTGTATTTTATCTTCGGAGAAAGCCAAGCTAGTTCTTCCCACCCACTTCCAATCTTTCTGCTAAAATAAGCTAACCAGCTGCTGGCTTCAACTTCATATTTAGTGCACAGATTTAAGAGTAGTATCAATCTCATGTTCTAATGCTCTGCAGTAAAGCAAAAAGGAATATTTCACATAATGTCTAACTATTCCTTTAATGGTCTGTTAGTTGTATACACCAACCCTCCGGGTGAATTGTCTAATTGACAGGAATGTTTTATGGGTCACCAAACACTGTGATTCATTTGACCAAGCTCTAACAGTCTTCTCCTATATTTAGAGTCTATCTCATCCACCCTCAATCCATGTCTGTGCTTGAAGTGTCCTGGTTGTCTGATCAGATGAGTCAGGCAGACATCTTACACTAATAGCTTCCATTGGGCCAGCTGGGCCTGGCACATTTTGATGATGAGGTGGCATATTATGTGGTGAAACTGGCAAAGTCTGTTAAATGACAAGGCGAGCCAGTTTGGGGGGCAGAGCAAAGGTCAGACTCTGGGTTTTGGGGGAATGGGGGACTCTGGGATTGAAAGGGTCAGTGGGCATCAAACATTATGTATTTGAGGTTTGTCATTGGGGTTTTTCTGCAGGCTTGCATATTCTCCCTTAAATTTTAGATGTTCCTTCAGCTTGTCCTAGCCAGTCCCAGCACCAAGTGCAGCTGGAAGAAGATTTGAGCGGATGCAGGGACCTCACATGACATCACAGAGACAGCAAACAGAGACAACACACAAATGAACCTGCTGGGCAGGAGATACTGAAGAGCTCTGTGTCGAGTCCATTGCCATGAAACTAGCAAACAAAATAAACAAGAGACCATGCTGTCAGTAAATGTATATCGTAGTGTAGTCTCTGACCTCAGTTGGATTAAATTGAATGTGCAAAAACACAAAGCTGAGTGAATGTTTCCTTGAATCCATCTTTCTCAGTGTTTGTGTTGACAGGATGTTTTTAAGTTATTTTGCATGTCTCTTGTCAGATGCGAGTTATGCTGTCCAAATTGACAACATTGCTTTTCTAATCCCAGAGCATGTGTGTGTGTCTTTGCGAATGACCTCGCACAATTGTATACACACGCAATCCTCTGTGAGTTTGTGGTTGCAGTCTAAATATAGGAATTGCCTATAGAAATACCCAACAACACTCCAGCTGTACTGCACAGCTCTGTAATTAGTGCATCAAAACCGCATTTGTGGCTGACTTTCCACGCTGTGGGAGACTAGGGTCCCCTGCGATGTCTCTGACTATTCTCTGCCAGTTCCTTTTATTTCTTTGTCTAGATAATGAAATGAACCCAAATAAAGACAAATACTAAATAGCATATGATGTTGTGGAGTCCGGGAAATCAATACTTGTAAAAATTTAATTGAATTGAATGGACCATAAAGTTCCTCTCCAACTTCATGAATAAAAAAGGGGGGGCACTAAGAAAGAGAGCAAGCGTGGCTGAAATGTTTATTTACGTCACTCAGATATCCCCGCATGACTTTTTCCTTGCTACAGAGTTACTTAGTGTGTTTGTATGACACTGTGCTTGTACACAATGATGGCTGTCATCAATAAAAGAACATAAACACATCGGATAGCACACAAATGAGGCTTTCTGCTGTTTGTTTTTATTTGGTTCTTGTTTCCAGTTGTGTTTGCTGTAGATCATTGCACAGCCAGCCAAATTTTTGCTTTTCAAACTCAGCTGGGTGGAGCTGCTGATGGAGTGTTTCATTTAGGTCTTTTTCACTTTCATTCAAAATAAAGAAAAGAGTGATTGACTGATGATCATATTGAAAATGGACAGAAAACATCAGCAATTGTCACAACTCACTTTCCTCTTCCTCCTCGTCTGTCCTAGGTGCTGCGTGGTGCTCAGCTGATAGCGGTTGCATCAGCTGATGGAGGAGCCACAGCAGTAGAAGGATCCCCTCTTCCCCCTGACATCCAAGTGCAGTATGTCCAACTAGCCCCCGTTGCAGATCACACAGCTGCTGTACAGGTAATACAGCACACACACAAAAGCAAAAATTCCTCTACGTGTGCAAAGGCACAGATTGTTTTTAACTGGGTAGCAATCCAAGTGCTTGAGTATGCAACTGTCGTTAGTTTGAGTTGAAACAGATCTCAGTCTGTCTTCACATGTGTTTGCTTTTTAACCAGTCCATAATAAATAACTGTGTTCTCAACTTCTTTTTCCCAATCTGAAGTACACCTACTAGTAATCAGTCCTCCAGTCCTCATGCCTTTAATCTGTGCAGCATAGTCAGTGCCCAGCCGAAAGATGCGAGTCCCACAATTTTGTGTATTTTGTACTCTCAAGTGTAGTCAGTGCTCTTGTTCCTCAAACACACAGGTCTTCTGGATAATTTCAAATTATTAAAGGTTTATGTTACATCCCAGCAGTTATAAATATTTCAGATTTTTTCCTGGCAAATTTATGGTATGTCAAATGGAATTAAAAATAGAATATTTATTAGCCTCATTAGCTGTGTCTGGTGAAGATACCACTTAATGCCACAAAACTACATTTACAGCTAATTCTAAGCACTAATATCGCAAACAAACAAGAAAACACCATAACCCCTTAAGTCATAAAAAACTGATATGAAATCTAAAAGAGATTTCATTAAACTTGCTGAAACTATCCAACAAGGCTCTGCCTCTCTGCCAGTAATGGCACAGGAAACTATCTTCTAAGATCAGTTATGAAATGTTTCTTGCTGCAGTGTTATCGCCGTTATCACCCCAAAAAAAGTAAACAGCCTTGTAGCTTTTTAATTCATGTACTGAACAATATTTCCTTCAACACACTTGGCGTTTGTTTGTACTTATGATTCAAGAAGTAGAATTTCATGCTCAGTCGTGTTTGAACGCTTTGACCGCCAGTCACCTCACATGGCCTGCCATTTTTCAACACTGCACAGCCATCCAGTTAAAACAGTGGTTTCTTGTGTCAAGCCCTCAAACAATCTATTTTTTTTATGTAGAAAATGTCACATGAGTGAACATTTTTTTTTCTAAAGATGAGAAATAAATGCTTTTTTTTTAAAGGAATGACCAATACTTAATTGTCATTATACTGAATAACTCTGCCTCATCCATCTAAAATTTAATACAGAAGTGAGATTTTCTGTCTTTCATACAGTTTTAGGAATCCAAATGTCCCTTTTGTCCTTGTGTAATTCCTTTTCCTCTTTTAAGAAGTAGACACTGACTACGAGCAAAGGTGTCAGGTTGTTGGGGCCAACACCTGACTTCTTTTGTACTATAGTGATTTGATTTGCTTCAAAATGAGGCAGATTGAATCTTGGAACATTTCATTCAAAATTACTGTAATATTGAAATAAAAACATTAATTGTAATTTCAGCAAATTAACCAAACTACTTACAGGTACAAAGCACTGTCTTTTCCTATGGTGTCATAATTTTGCCTAAGCCCTTAGCTTTCAGTCATTACGGCGGGATTTCGGAAAAACTAATTTAAAATAATGTAGAGTGGATGGAGTGTTACAAGGAGAGAAGTTGTAATTAGTAGAGATGCCTAAAATCCCTGTATGATTCAGTTTGTTGAGCGACAGCCATATGTGTAATTGGGATGTCCCACAGGCAAAATGACCTTGTCACTGTAATAAGTCAGTTAAACTGCACTTTGCCATTGTTCTCTGCTTAATATGTTGAATAAGTCACAAAATAGGTGTCTTTTAATCCTAATGTGATTCAGGTTCTCTGTTATTATGGCTATGTAAAAGTCCTGCTTTGTAGTGTGACTGATCAAAAGGAATGACCAATACTTAATTGTCATTATACTCTCTACCTCATCCATCTAAAATTTAATACGGAATCCAAATGTCCGTTGTTGGGGCCAACACCTGACTTCTTTTGTACTATAGTGATTTGATTTGCTTCAAAATGAGGCAGATTGAATCTTGGAACATTTCATTCAAAATTACTGTAATATTGAAATAAAAACATGAGTGTAATTTCAGCAAATTAACCAAACTACTTACAGGTACAAAGCACTGTCTTTTCCTATGGTGTCATAATTTTGCCTAAGCCCTTAGCTTTCAGTCATTACGGCGGGATTTCGGAAAAACTAATTTAAAATAATGTAGAGTGGATGGAGTGTTACAAGGAGAGAAGTTGTAAAAGTAGAGATGCCTAAAATCCCTGTATGATTCAGTTTGTTGAGCGACAGCCATATGTGTAATTGGGATGTCCCACAGGCAAAATGACCTTGTCACTGTAATAAGTCAGTTAAACTTTGTGAGGAATATAAAAGAACAGCACTTTGCCATTGTTCTCTCTGCTTAATATGTTGAATATCGTATCTTTACCTTACTGATTCTTTCCCTCAAGTCACTTGCTAAAAATAGGTGTCTTTTAATCCTAATGTGATTCAGGTCTTTGTTTTGTTGTCAAGGTAATTGGTTTCTCTCTCTGTTATAATTTAACGGAAAGAACTTGAAATGATCTATGGCTATGTAAAATACTAGTCCTGTCCTGATACGATCTCCTTGCAGACTTTGTAGTGTGACTGATCATATTCGCCACTCTGCAAGACATGCGGAGAGCAAATGTGCTGACCGGCCACACGTTTTTTTTGTTAAGACTTTGTCTTCTCAGTTATACCCTGTCTTGTTGTCCGTTTGTTGACTGTAGTTGTCTAGGTAATTGGTCCCTTGCCCCCGTCAGCGTGGAGGTAGTTTAAGCACTTTGTGCTGATTGAATTTTTTGGGTGTATATCAAAAACAAACTGATAGACCCTGACTAACTATTTATTTTTGTATTCATTAGCCACCCTGGGTCTGTATTCCAAGATATGTGCTCCATGTTGCTTGGCGCACTATACAGTCAAACTGTTTGTATACTCATCTGATTGTTTGAATGGATTTTTATGACTAAAAAGAGCTCATTTTTCCTGATGTTTGATTGTGCACAGATCTTTAGAAAGTCAACAAAGCTGACAGAAGTCTGATCATCCAGAGTCTTTCAGTAAGATGCACATGGATGTAGTAAGTGACAGAATGAAACCACTAGTTAACAATATGGTGTTTATTGATCAAACAATATTTAAATCTTTTAAAAGCAGGTTTCCATTAGACCTCAGAATATATTTAAGGTCTTAATGTTCCAAGAATTGAGGCTGGTGCTAAGATGCATTCAGTATGTTCAAGTAGATGTTCCTCAAAGGAATTTACAGAGTAAGAACCTGTCTAGATATATCCAAACAATAACCGATCACATGACAATATGTAATGCATGCTATTGAAAGACAAGAATGGAAAGAAAGTAAAAGACAGAATAGCACCGATCAATTACAACTCTAAGTAAAACTTGAAGCTGTATTGTACAGACACTTTGCAAAGAGTCATTGAGTCAAGTGGCTGATGTAGGAGCATAGATACTTAGTTTGTCCTGAACAGGATGGGCTATTGTCACAGTTGGGATTTGATGTCCCAGAGTGCAAGCATTGCTGACTTTCAGTTCAGAGTTCAGAGCAAGGTTAGCACTGCTCTTTTTCCCCATTTTCAAATGTGTTTAATCGAAGGAATTGCTCTCATCTGTTTCCAGACATATGGAAGCATTTATAGAAGTTCTTGAAAAATTACTTAGGCTTTTGTATTTATTTATCTCTGCATTTTTCCTCCCTCTTTATATAATAGTTTCCATTACACAAACTTGATAAAGTAGGGGGGCAATGCACAGTGGTATTTCCACAGGGCATTTCTGCAAGTTGGTGAAAAAATGTGGCTGAATTTTTACGCAACAGTTTATCTCCAGCTCAGGTCTAAAGTCTGGACTACAGTGCACAAACAGCGTACTTTAAGCATGTTTCCTCCGCCAGAGCCATGTCTGATACATTTAATTAGAAACAACGGATCCATTATCCATCAGTATTTTCTAATTGAGATTAAGGCCCATGATATGACAGGCTGGTGTGTCCAGTGTTTGCAATGCTCATTGAAATACCTCAATCCATATGAGTTTTACCTCGCCAGTATACTGCCAGTGGTTACAGTGTTTGCCTTTTGTTGGGTTGTATGTGCTGCTGTGGTGCAGCTGTGCTCCAGTCAATGCTGTTGTCTTGTGACAGCATGCTGGGGTGGAGGGAGGATTAAATGCTGCAGGTGTGTTTGAGGGAACCTCTGGCGTGCATTTGAGGAAGGAGTGAGTCACTCTTCGTGGTCATCATCCAGGACTGAGTCATGAACCTCTCATCTTTTTAAGGGGTTCTTATCCACACAATACGTAGCTCTGTCTGACAGCAACCATAGGAACAGTCAAAGAGCATTAAAAGAACAAATAGCTCCTCTCTTGTCAATCACATTTCACTCTGCTTCTTTTCTCATTTCTTTCACCATCTTCCTCTTTCTTCGCTCTGATATATCTCCCTTCTGATCTCTCTCATCATTCCTCCACTCCTTCATTCTTTAGTCCATTCACTGTCGTTGCCTCCCACAATGACACTGGAGGCAGGGGCTATAGTATGGCTTGGTCTCCTTCTGTTAGTTCATAGGAAACACACTTCACCTGTGTTGCAGGATTTTTCAAAATCACACCAATTAGCTTAAGAAAGATGCTACATAATTAGTATGCTTTATGTGTAAGATCTCACTGTCTTCCCAGGCTGCTGAGCTGGCCCCAGCCCTACAGGCAGACATGGAGGTAAAGGAGGCCATCCAGGGTACCATCCACGGCGAGAATGGTGAGGTGGTCCAGATTGTCACCTCTGTGGCCACCTGAGAGCCCACGTCTGGCTCAATACAGCCCAGAACTCTGCCCTACAGCATGGCCTTACGAAGCTAATGGAACATCAGAGGTCAACAAATGCATAGTCTGACGAGCAACGAAGTCAGATGACTTTTTTTTTAACAAATACTGAAGGTCACTGATGAAACGGAAGGGAGGAGCAGTTTTCCCTTTTTATTTTTTAATTCTTTTTTGTTTTTGTTTTTTTTTTTTATTTCTTTCCCTGCAGACTACTCAATTCATTGCCAACTAGATGTCACAATGTAGAAATGTTCACAGAGAACCTCAAAGACCATGATACTCAAACATAAACTCTGGTCTTTCTGGTGTTTTCATCAGCAGAAAGATCTGGCGAACTGCACATTACACGGTGGGATTGTTGTCCATCTAGGGAGGATGCTGCTTATGCAGATCATCACCCGGCCCACTTCATCAGCAGACACGCTTGTTTACATCAACTTCGGAAAATAGTGGAGTTATTTAAAGTCAAGCTGCTTGGCTAACCCTGAAACCCCCATGTGGGTTTATAAAACCTCTGAATCCCAACCCAGACAACCAATACTGTGCTCCTTTTCTTATCATGGTCTCTCATTTTTTGTTGTGGTGGACAGCACTGGAAAGCAGATTTAGCTGAGGACCACTACTCTTGGTTGTGATTAATTTGGTTTCCTGTCACTCTCCATAACTAAATCCTTATTGTGTTGCCCAGCTTTGAGCCCTGCCTTCCTTTACTTTGTTCAGTCTGTTTTCATAGTACTTACGCCGCACAGCTTTGTTTGTTTATCTCATTGTAATATGTCGAAATTTTGGGGGAAATTGTGATTTCACAGGTAGAAGGCCATAAGAAAAGATGGCGTCAGTGGTAGACCATACGAGATGCTTGTAGAATACCAAGGAAACTTTGAAGTTGTTTATTTCCCCCTGTTTTGTCTCTGTGAAAGATACATTCATGTGAATAAAACATGTTTGTGGTTGCCATAAAAGTGTTTTTATTTTGGTTCTGTCTCTATTTTCTCTTTATTTTCATCAGCTGTGGTCATCACAGATGACTTCAAAGTTTTCCAAGACAGTATTTCGCTTTCATCCACTTCAAATAGACAAGAGAAAGACGTGGAATAATAGTTTGGTTTTGAGGTCTTGTTTCCGTCTGAGTTCATTTATTTATTATTTTCGAAGTAAATGTGTATCATGACAACTTCAGTTACCATAGGATTGGGCTACTGTATTGTCAGACAAAATAGACAGCATAAATAAGCTTTGGTCTCAACAAGACTTTTGTCAGATGACTATAATTAATATGTTGGCGACAGTATAACTGTCTGAGCTATGTTGCTTTTCTTGAAAATCCCCAATGTTCCGACTATGTGCTTATGTTTTTCCGTCTGTAAAACCACAGAGAATGTATTGTTGTGTGTTTTTGGAGTGATGCTCCTCTGATGATGAATATCTCTGCAGTCAGTAAGAAAAAAGATAAGTGAGACACTCTGAGGCAATGTGTTGGTTTGGGGAAGTTTCCCATGCTCGTGTGATGTAATGGTGTATTTTGAGTTGAGGAAAGAACCAGGCGAAAAAATGAACTTGATAAAACAACATCCACAGTCTTTCCTGCTGCTTCTTATTTCCTTTCAGACTGTTGCTGCTGTCTCTTTTAACTACCTCTTCATCTTTCCAATTCCCCTGTCTGCCTCACTTACGCATTTCTCTTCTTTCACTCAACTTGTGTTTTCCACTCTCTCCTTTGGAAGCTTTATTAAAGTCCTGTTACTTCCCTTTAAAATTATGTACTAAGCTGGGTTAAAATTTAGTGAGATAAATGGGTAGGTCATCCCTTTTTGAAATAGTCTTGATATAGCCAAGTTCAAATGTTGGCTCGGACTTTGACAACCCCCACCCCACCAGGTGACGGCTCCATTAAATCTTGGACTTAGAGGGAAACAGACCATGCTCATAATGGTCTTTTGCTCTTTACTTTTACAACCTTGGGCTCCATCCAGGGGCTGGAGTGGTTACCATAGCAACAGGCCCTCTCTCAGACTGCCTCAAAGATAACCTGCTGAAAACAAAAATGAATGTTAGACAGAGATATGAGATTGTTTGGAAGCAGAATGCATGTTTGGAGAGAAGGAATGGAGTAATGGACAGAGACCAGGCGGTGTAGCTTACTCTCCTTCTCAGCGGCTCTCTGTTTTCCTGCAGTGACAGGCTGCTCTGCTGGCATCTGCTACAACATGCAAGTACCAGCCTCTGTTATAAGGCCTGGCTTCGACTCCAGCTGCAGAAATGTTCCTGCCAAAACTTAACAAGGCTGGAGGAGGGTTTTTTTCAGTATGTGTATAGATGAGCGAACATATTTGTTGAGGCAAAATGTCCAAACACAATGTGTCTCCAGTGTCATAAATCAGCAATTGTTAATCTTGGGGAAACAAAGCTCTTCACAGCCAGGATTTATCTTGTCTCATGCCAGTGGACAGATTAAAGCAAAACACCGCCACAGTTAAAAGCATGTACGCTTTTTTTGTCCGTTTTTTTTTTTTGTATTTCTCACCTGCTAAGTTTTCCAAAAGGTCACGACCAAGACAAGCAAAATTTGCCTTTAGAAACATATTTATGCTTTGATTGGGTTTCTTCTTGCATATGAACAAAGAATATTCATGTTTATACACATTAAATTCTGGATGGGTGTTTTGTTTCGTTCTTAAATTAGATGGCAGCAAGTCTTGGACCTTAGCCACATTGCTGGTTTTACATACATCATAAAATGGCATGAGCTTCTGAGTGTCAATTGTGGAGTGTTAAAGTCAGTAGACACTAATAAAGTTCCCTTTTGGTTGCTTCATAAAAGATGACAGCCTGCTTTTTTTGTTTTGCTTTTCATATGATTTGATATATTACTCTGTTAAACTCTCCTTTCAATGGCACTAGTAGTGGTGGTAGTCGTTTTTAGAGCAGTAAATATATATATATATATATATATATATATGTATATCAGCAGTGCAAATAATGTAATAGGTTACAGATCATCTTTATGGAATGTAAAGGAGAATTATTCTTTTTAAGACAAGAAAGAAGAAGAAATCAATTAATTTGAAAACTACAGGCATTTTCAGTATATCATTATAGATGGAAATTCACAATTTCTAAACTAATTTCGTGATACAGTCGTGGTGCATAATCGTAATATGACCGAAGTTTTAATCTTGAATGAATTGCTAGAACCTATACAATTTAGGTTGTATCTTGCTAGATTTCTTTGCTTGAAATCCAGAAATCAGGCAGATATTGTGATTTTAGACAGATGTAAATATATTATGGAGTCGAAATATAATACCTAAATTAAGTATTAAGAAATGGCCGAGAGGAATAAAGTTCCTAATAGAAACTTTTCATTTCGTCCAACGTTATTTAGATCCTTTTATCTACTAATAGCTATTATTTCAGCTGTAACATGAGTTTTTTTTATTCGTTCTGTTAACCTTGACGTGCATCAGCCAACACGAGGCTTTTAAAGAACGCGGAGCAGCAAAAAAAATAAAAAGCTCCGTCGTTTTATGGTTCGTTTTAGCCGAAGCTTCAAAGGTAGGAGCGATAATTCACTTAGGAGCAGCCGGGAATCCCTCGACTCCCGCAGAAGCAGTGGAGTCTGCGAGGAGTCGGTGCGCGGGGCGCAGCTGGAACTGCGTGGATGGGAGGTTCTCGTCAGTCCGGGGTCCAGATGTGTGCGCGAGGAGATACTAACTCATCCAGACGGCGGCTGCAAAATGCTTCCTGGTCATCCGGTGGCCTAAAGAGCGCACATCTGGCAGCGCGGACCCTCTCGCTTTAGAACCTAAGGTAAGTTTTAACATCCGTATTTATTTATTTATTTATTTGTTTATTTACGTCGATGTCCTGAATTAGAACCCGACGCGTGATGACGTGAGGGCGTAAAGGCTCCCGACAGCCTCGGCGGATGCTTTTACGATGTTTCTCCGCCGGACTCGTTAAAAATGTTTGCTCTGCTACCGACCGCGGTCGCTCCCTTTTAAAGAGCCGAGCCCGGTCCGGTCCGACCCAGTCCAGACGTGGAGGCAGGCTGCCCGCGGTCCCGTGGCTCTCAACGCGCCCCGGCGAACGAGCGTCTGGATGCGAGCAAACGAAGCAGGTGTATCGTGCCAAAAAAGACCGACAGCAGACAAAATAAGTATTTGAAAAATGTGAAAACTAGCTGTGTTTGCAGGCGCTGACCCAAAGGCGGGGGAGTGAATCCATAAATCATGATGTTCTCCTATTCCAGCCCTGACCACATGCAACTTCACTGAAGGTGCCCAGATCCGGGAACCACTTCCCTCGGCACTGCGCGGCCTTTTTCCTTCTTTACCGGCCGCGCAGTTTCCACGACGTGATGAAGTGAATGGGGATGTAGCTGGTGCTTGTTGTGTGCTGAGGTTTCGGTAGGAGTGAGTCGGTGGGTGGCAAGAAATCCTGTCAGAAGACTTAAGAGGCCATTTTATGAGCTGTAGCGCATCAAGCCCTACTACTCCTAGATGTCAACTAACCAATGAGCTCTGCGGTTTGTTTGAGCAAGTTACTAACACTTTTTACTAGCATAGAATGCCATTATGAGCAAATTTCATTACAAGTTATTGAGAGCCCACTGTAAACTGCAGGAAATCTAGTAAGAGCGACGCGGCCTCTGTTCACGTAATAAGATTCATGGGAGGACTTTTCCACGGTACAGTGTTTCATTCTGCAAGCTGTACTCAGGCCTGGCCGCCAGTGCAGTGAAGACAGTACCTGGCCCTGCAGTGCATCTTCTGCCTCTGTTATTTTCTCTTTCCTTATTGTGGAATGCTCTTTGGCAGACGACAGATGGCAGCCCACTGAAAAAAATGCAGACTGATAATGTCTATGTAAATATACATCAAGGAAAGGGCAATTTCACTTTGAGAGACGTGTTGTTCTTACAGTATAGGTCAGAGACGGAAATGACCGCATCTTGCTGTGTATTTTTGTTCACAGTTTGTGAGTGCTTACATGCCAGAATGGTCCTTTGTTTTCAGAGACATTAGGGACCAAGAGAGGTCGTCCAGTTTGGACAGAGGCCGACTCTGATTCCATGGGAGAACGACTGCTTGTTTGTTAACGCCAGAGAGCTCTCACGTGATGAAAGGAAACTCCAATTTGCTTTTCACCAAGCAGACATGTAAGTGCTCTGAAAGAGGCTGTTTGATTTACCTCCTCTTATCTTTGTTATAGTTAAAAATATGATTATGCCAGATGTGGCATGCGGTACAAGGCTTTGTCTGGAGCCATGAATGGTTGATATCTCAAAGTATGTTTTCTTCTGGTCCAACCGTACAAGGAGGTCAGCCCAGGAAAACAGGGACAGAGAGATCTTTGGAGCTGTTGAACACCAGTGTCTGACATTGCATCCCACCATCTCTGGTTATGTTCACAAATTAACCTATCAAATTCTCAGAGTCACTCTGTGTGTGTGTGTGTGTGTGTGTGTGTGTGTGTGTGTCCATACGTCTGGCTAGCTCACGTTAATTTAGAGTGTGTTTTTGTGTAAGCAGGGGAGAGAAATTTGTTTTATTGTTTATTCAGTGTTTATTGGCCTTCATAAAATGAGCTACTTGGTGTATTAGCGTGGAGCAGAAAGCCTTCTTGCCTTATTCTGGGGTTGTGCCGTATACTAAAAGCACAGAGTCTCAGGCCAAGGCCACTGGCTCACCTAATCCGCACAAGACAGCCTGCTACCAAAGTCACTAGAGGACAAGAGACAGTAAATCCTTGTTCGGTCTTTGAGCATGTCTCTGACTAGACAGGCTGGATAAATGACAGCAGCATAGAGTTATAATGAGTTTTCACATTCATCGAAAACCAAGACATGGAGAGATCAGCGGGATCGGGCTGATTCAGCATAAATGACTCCTGCAAAGTTTTTTTTCTTACATCGCAGTGAGTTGGGGCTTGAGCAAGAGGATCACTGGATAGAAGGATTAGTTGAGACATATTTTAATGGGGTGAAAGAATTGCACCAGGAGAAAGGAGAGAGGAGGAGAGCTAAACATGATACAAAATGATTTTCAGCTTCAGCTAGGTTAAAGAGCTTAAAGGCATGCATAGTAGAGATGGCAGGTGTTTACTTAAGAATTAACAGATGTTTAGCACACATTTGAAACAGCGAAATTACCATTACAACTCTCCTCTAAGTGAATATGTGAAGCCATTGTCAGCTAATTAACACTTCAATTGGAAATTTGGAAGTAATTTAAACATCCATTAACGGGAATTTCATTATCCCCGGTTATCATATACAGTTGGGTAAGAGAAGAGATGGGAGGGTGAGTGACTGATAAGGATGATAAGTTGGAGTCGATCTTTCACAACCACAGATGTTACCTTGAGTACTTTATCTTTTGGTACAGAGTGATCTTGTTTCTTTAAAAGACTATTGCATTGTGGGTTGTTTGTAGTTTTAATGTTGCTTGGCTGGAAAATTTCTCTCTTTCTGACTTCGGTGAAGTCTCCAGTAAGCCCAGTTTAATGAATTGGAATTATTTGCTGGCTCATGATGTATGATTTGCTGCCGCAGAGTAAATAAATTGCTAAAGAATGGGGGTATCTTCAGAAACACAGTAGGTCAGATAATAAAACAATAAAATAGCCACAGATCTTGTTAGAAAAGGGTGAGCCCAAAAGAGAGTCAGAGAGAATCTTTCTGTTCTACCAAATCCACTTTCTTCTTACACTGGTGTGGGTTTTAGTTTATTTCTTTGTATGGTGCTTATTATTATTCAATGTGAAATCAGTATTTCCAGGTTCTGTTCCAGAAATAAGAAAACCTTGTCAGAATTACACTAAAAATGCAGCCCTGACTCACATATTTTGAGTTGTCATAAAAGGAAAAGCAGAGGTGAAACAAATTCTGTTAACGATGGCTATCAAGTGTCCCAGCATGCACGTTCACCAGGTCCTCAAAACAAGCGCTTTTAGATGGGACACGGTCGTTCTTAATGTTAGCAGATACACCTGGGCTGTGTTTGCTATGAAAAAGGTCTGCAGTATGTCATGCACTTTATTTCATTGGCGAAGACAGGGATGGTAACTTTTAAAGTTGGTACTCCCTGTGACCATGACAACCACAAAAACTATACGCTTGCAAGAGTTAAGTTTATCGTTATCTAGTTCCCTGAATGATTCACGAGCACTGAACAAACACAGGGAAAAAAAAAATCTGTCTTGAGCAACAAAGTTTGGTTAATTCATAGTTCAAAATACTTAATACCTACTATACATGGTGTTGCATCAGTAATAACCCGAAAACAGTATAAGGTGTATAGTATATATGAGCACTGCCATGCTAGAAAAAATTCTGTTGTTGTATTGTTTACTGTATGGTAGCCCGAAAGGTAAATACATTTTTCTTTATTTCTTTATTTTATTTATTTCTTTAGCCAGGATCATTTCTCCATTTTCTTTTTTATTTCTGGAATTTCACCTGCCTGCACCGAGAGGCGAGTGAGAACATTTATTTTTTGTCAGGAGTGTTTGGTGTTTGTTTTGAAATACTCATTTTGGCCACAAGACGCTACAGTGCAACATTTCCCCAGTCTAAATAGGACTAAAAGAATTCCTGTTTTCTTTCAGGTGATTTTTAATTTCTTCATGCACTCTGAGCACAAGAATCATCAATTTCTGTGTTAGCAAGTTATGTAACATCAGTGTCGTGTCCTTCGTTTGGATAGAAATATATAATAATTGGCAAAGACATTCTGCCTGACAGGTGATATGGTACAAAAGTATAAAAATGGTATAACAAATTCACTAAGTAACTTATTTTTTACTTTATTTTATAACTTTTTCTCGCTTTCTGCCAGGAAACATTTCTGCCAGATATAATTTTTTCATCTGTTTTAACAGATGAAAAAAAAACCTAATGAGCCTGGAAAATTCCCTTATTTATGATGCTGGATGAAAAAAAAAGTCAACTTGCTTCTCAGGACTTATGTACAACTGTTATGTATATCGGCTTTCTATCCTTTTCCTGGCTCTGGATGGAAATAGATGATAGATTGGTTTAGGTGCTTTAAAGCAATTCAGAAAATGCTATTATAGGAGTATTTTGTTTAAGATAATTGGAAATCCTGTTTTTTGTTTTACTCTTTAAGCAAAAAAATCTGGGGATGTGGCTGGATTAAAAAAAATCATACAGTAAACATCAGCAGTGAGTTGTTATTTGGATTCTCTTGAATCCAAAAGAGCTGGGCCTAGTTGTAGCGAGTTTCATTGCTCATGCTAATTACTATTTACCTCTTCTTCTATCTATCTGAAAAAAAATCAATTCACCATACCCTACCCACTCTTCCTGAAAAAGACCTACAGTACTTGACATAGGATGTAACAGCTTTCAGGATCATCAGTTTAAATTCCCCCTCACTCAAAAGATCGGTGTACACATACATATGATGCCCAACAAATACTGTCCATTTCTTAGCAGCTCAATGCTTAGTGGCTGTTCTGCTGCCTGTCACGTCATGCCGTTCTATTCACACACTTTCCCTCAGAAAGTGTGCGGTAAAACCAAGAGAAGAGAAAACTAGAAGCAGATCCTCATTAAGTTTCTCACAGTGAAATGAATCACATGCACTGCTTTAGCTTGAAGAAAACAGGAAACACAGCGAGGAGGATGTGATATGAACCTCCCAGCTCAGGCTGTGTTTTGGCTGAGCTGTTTGGGTCCAATCAGGGTCTGGTGCTATAAAATGGACAGTGGCTCAGGATTGTGCCATGGCCATGATGCAAGTGAAGAAAGGAGATTGGAGAAAAGCCGCGATGCTCTTTCTTCCAGTTCTGACGATTATCTTTGCAATCAGTGCTGGACATGAACCTCTTTTATACAAAAGGATGCATCCTGCCTGCCTGCACTACTCAGCTCAGCCATACTCAGCCCAGGAAAATGAGGTGAATGTTGCTGTACCCAGCTGTGTCTTGGCTCAGCGATAGCTGAGTGCAATTAGAGAGTGAGAGACAAGATCAGGAAACACCCAAAAACCGTGTTGTCACTACCGAGTAAAATGATGAAGAGAGTGTGGCTGGCAGTAGCCCTCAAAAGTCCAAGGGAGAAATCAGATGTAAACCTGAAGGATTAACAAATCTCCAGAGCCTGCACTGAGTGAACTCACAAACCCTGACATGACGTTAAAGTCAGCCAGTTTGTTGTAGGGGCAAAACAGAGCGTTAGAATAACAAGGTCCAGCTGAAACAGAGTGCATAATGGCCACAGACTGCTTTTATATATTTGGACAAGTGAAGAGAATAGGTTTGATTGGATTGTATGTTTTTGAACTATAGAGAGAATATATTGTTATCAAAGATTAGTGTGGTAATGTGTTACTGCAGAGTTAAGGCTCCCTTAAGTGATACAATAGGTGTGTGTTTTTGTTGTCATTGGTGTGTGTGGGGGTGATTAGTTCTCCACCATCTGGTTCAGTTCTTCTGGGTCACATCATCAGTGGGTAGAGGAATTTGGTTACGATACAACAATACAAACAACACACACACACACACACACACACACACAGACTTTAAAGGTCATATTAAAGATTTCCTGTTTTTGTGTTTTATTTTCTAACCAAGCTTGAGAGCCAGCCAAACACATTTTAATCATTTTTGTCTTTTTTTTTAGAAAATGTAGATGAAACACTTTCTTCTGTCTCTAAAATATCCCCTCCATAAAATTTTCACCACCATTCTTGTTTTCACTTATTTGTTGAAAGTCGTTAGCCTGTATATAAAATACTCAGAATTAAATCACATCTCTCAACAGTAGACACATGGTTTCTGTATCATGCTGATTCATGTCAAATGATGTTCAACAATATTTGTTCCTGCCCACACTGGAGAAGCATTTGTCATATTGAGTTACTGAAAAATTTCACAATTCAACCACATATATATCAGACTAGTTTCTTTATTAAGCCACCCTGTCTTCTTCTTCTTTGCTACTTATAACAGTGCTCTACACACATGCACAACTTCAGTGATGAACACCCGTCCGTTGAGGTTATGATGGATAAATCCTGAGGCTAAAATCATAAGCTGATGAATTTTTGCTCAGGTTGTAAAAGCTGAACTCACTTATAAGAATTAGGTCAAAAAGCTGTTATTGATGTTGTGTACAGATCAATTGCTGTCAAAGAGATGATGGCAAATATGTGAGGAGAGAGGTGAAGATTACCGAGCTGGCTCTCGCTTTGTCTCTTTGGCTAAGAAACATTCCTGGTTTATGATGCGGAGAGTGCTACCTGAAGATATATTGACAGAAACATGACACTGGATTCCAAAGAATGTGTGTATGTGCTCTGTATTCTGTGCGGGCGTGGGTGTGTGTGTTTATGTGTGTGTGTGTGTGTGTGTGTGTGTGTGTTTGTGTATGTGTGCGTACTTGTATGGCTATACACTTAAGACTTGGTTTTAGGGCTGGGGTCAGGCATTTATTTGTGATGGTTGAGGTTAGGATAAGGGGCTTGAAAATGCAATATATCAACAAGTGTCCTCAAAAAGCTAGAAACATGTGTATGTGTGTGCGCATGCGTGTGTTGCAAAAACTGACTGACTATAATACTTTACAGTGTCATTTTATGTAATTTATTTCTCTTGTGAAAGTATTTAATTTTTTTTAACAATACATAAGGAGCAACACTTTTTGTACGGCAGTATACACCTAGTTCGCCGCGGTATTATAATACAGTATTATAAATAGAAATGTAATAGCAATCAGACTTTTCTAATGGAACCTGTAATCCCACAATATTATGTGGTGAGCTAATGATATGACCCTTCACTTTGGAAGTAGCACTACAGTAGTTTACTACTGTTTGTAGAAAGCTATGTAATTGAATATGCAGAACATACAGCTGATGTAAGAGCAGATAAATTTATTTCTAAATACATTCCTTACATTTTTGCTTTTGTGTTTTGTGTTTCAGAAAGGTTACAAACAGGCACCAGTTTCTTGATCTCCACTTTCAAAGACTACTGTTCATAGTTACTATTGATACCCTATGATTGGACATGATTTAAAACATGTATATAAGTGCACACAAATGATTCCGGTGTGCCTGATGGGTGCTCACGGTCAGTTCTTTTGTCTAATGTGAGGATTTTTTTCTCGTAATCCTGTACATAACACCTCCCTCCTACCTGAACTCACTCATTCAGGCCTACCCTCCCTCCCACCCACTATGCTCTGCCAAAGAAAGACGCCTGATACAACCACCACAACAGGGCCCTCTGTCATTAGTTAGACTCTTCTCTTTTGTGGTTCCCTGGTGGTGGAATGAGTTACCAAACTCCATTCGATCTGCAGAATCCCTCTCACTCTTAAGGAAAAGATGAAAAACCAAGCTCTTCACTAAACAACTTTGTACTCAATAGGCCTATAAAAAAAAAAGTATCCTTATGCATCCTATTCACACTAAGAATCTACTCTCAAGCAGCCTGTAGTTCCTTACATCCTATCAGACTTGAACTTTGCTTCATGGCACTTATTCATGTTGTTCTCTCCTGACTAGATCCTTGCTTGTGTTGTTTCAGCTCTTGGATATACGTCGCTTTTGATAAAAGCATCTGCTAAATGAATTGTAGAACCGTAGAAATATCTTGTAGTTATAGGCCATTTTAGGCTGGTGTACAAAAGCAGTTGTTGGACTGAGACAAGGAAGCAGTTGATTAAACTTAACTAGCAGACTCATTAGACCAAAATGCAATGTGTTCACAAATCGTCCTGTATTTCCCACCCGGAGTGACTCACTGTTACCGTCCCCATTGCTGTTACTCTTCAGATGTGCATACTGAAGTTAAGAGGTTCACACCTCCTTGGAGTTTTACTATGCGGGAAATGTAGAAAATCACCAACTAAATAGAAGTAGATAAGACAGGCTGACGGAAAGTATAAATCAAACATTTCAATACTGAGTGATTTTTCGAATGAACTTCGATTACAATATATCACTGGTAACATATTCAGGGATGAAAATTTCTTTAAAAATTTCTAAAGAATTAGGTTTAAAGGAATAGTCCAGTATTGGCTCAGTATATACTCATTTTGCTTCTTTGCCAGCAGTTGGGTAAAATGGTTGATACCACTCTTATATCTGCCCCCTAAATATTTGGCTACAGCCAGCAGGCACTTATCTTAGCTTAGCATTAAGATTGGAAAAGAAGGAAACCGCTAGTCTGAAGATGAATTCCCTTGACCATCAGCTCTAAAGCTCATAAATCAGCCAGTTATATAATTTATTAAACACTTACAAAATACTAAGTGTAACATCAGGGTGTGATTTTTCTCCGGTTCAGTGTATGTACTGGACTATGTACAATAATAAGGATAAATGTTACCAAATGATATATTTTTTTCAAAATAAGCTCAATGCTCATGTTTAATCAGTATAACTATCAGTATAAATTCTCAGATAAATTATATATTCTTTATTCATATAAACTGTACGAATGTTTGGTGTAGTGCTCTTCTACAAATAAAAAAGAACAAGAAGATAAAGATTTATTTGACTCAGAGCTTTAAAACTGTATATTTTATCCACATGGAACCAAATCAAAAATGGAGCCAGCTGTGACAACCTAACCCTTTGTATCTCAGTATGATGATGTGTTATTTGATCATTTGACTCAGCTCAGCCAAACTCCTACCAAAAAGTCATTCTGAAGAGGTTGCAACCAAGAGAATGGGCCAGTTGGCCTTGTTCAGATATACGGATTTAACTTAGAGCTGCTCAGGTAACAGAAAATGGTTTTGTGACTTGAAAAAGGAAA
The DNA here is from genome assembly GCA_016859345.1 of Istiophorus platypterus. Lineage (NCBI taxonomy): Eukaryota > Metazoa > Chordata > Actinopteri > Istiophoriformes > Istiophoridae > Istiophorus > Istiophorus platypterus. The sequence continues at coordinate 12,098,593 of CM029121.1, forward strand.
TGTTGGACATTAGACATCTGATTCAAATATTAATATTTATATTATATGTTTAGGCTAGCGGGATTCCTGTATTATATAATTGAAGAATTATGTGTAAACTTTGTGAACATTAGTTTTTCTAGTATTTATAATGGAAGCACTTGCATCTATCTATTATGGTAAGATATATGATCCAGGTCATTACTGACCAGTGCCTCCACTTTGAGACCTTGGTCAGTACACCCAGACCTATGAAGTCACTGATTGTGTTGAGTGAATGTATTTTGATTAAACATCAGATCTCCGTCATTACTGATCCATCTCTGTATTAGTTCCATATATCATTTCATCTCTCTCTGCTGTGATTGCTTCCACATGTCAGGCCCCAGGCCTCACAGGGATACACAGAGCTGTAGTATCTGTGAGTTTGTATGGGGGTTCAGGAGCCCCAGTAATGGACTTAGAAGCCTGCTGATGAAGAGGTTGGTGTGTGGGTGGTGGGATAATGTGAGGCAAGGGAGCAGTGGGGGGATAGAGGGGCATGCAGGGTAAATTGACGAAAAAATGGGATTTGAGCAGACACATCATGGGCTTTCCTGATGCTGATGAAAGAAATTTGGATCATGGGGATGCCACATGTATATGTAAACATCTACTACATACACACCAAAGGCATTGTAGGTATGGGTGTTCCAGGCTAAAAGTGTATGCATTTGGTTTATCCTCTGGGAAAGGTTGATTACTCAGTGATTAGTGTGAGTATGACGTTGCCTGAGTGATCCAGCAAAGCCCTTCACATGATATTTCATGTCATTAAAGACAGGATATGTTATATGTCCATAATAAGCACAGGGGAGCTTTGGTTGTCAGTTTTGCCCCAGGTGGAGTGTACATCTGCCCAAATGATCTGGGTTGGGAAAAGCACAAGAGAAATGGGGGAAACAGCTGTGGGTGTTCGTGAACATACAAAAACAGCCTCACCAAGATTTTCCACAGAAATCGGATTGCAGTACGATCAAATGACAGAGGAACAGTTTGGCTTTCTCTTCGGTTCGTCTTTCTGGCTAGCTGTTGTAGTAATAGTGGGAAGTCAGATGCGTCAGTGGTGAAGGAGAACCCACACTTTAGAAGAGCGGGAGGGGAGGACACGTACAAGGGAGGCAAAATTGAATCTCTGTGTCTTGATTCATGGCATTCTTTCCCCGCAAAATATTGCTGACTGTTTTGAATCAGACCTTTGAGCCATTTGGACATTTTTGTTTTTGTTTGTCATTTACACCTAACTCTTTACAGGCTGCCAGGTGTCACAGAGGTGCAAATAAGTGTAGCATACCAACTCGATAATCCACTATCACTGCTTTTCTGTGTTGTATTTAATTTTTCTCTCATAATTCAGAACACTTGTTGGCACAGTTTTTTTGTTGTGCCTATTACTATGTTTTTGGATTATATAGATAACCCTTGGAATCATGTATAGTTTTGATTGCAGTCTTGAAGGAATTGTTTAGAGAAATTTCTGTGATGAGCTCCATTCTCAGATAACAATATCCAGCATTTAACCAGCCAACAGAGACAAGCAAGTACACACTGTCACCCAAACTGACTAAAAGGAGCTAAAGATATTTGGTTTTTGAATGTGAAAAACCCCAATAAGTTTGTGGGCTGTATCTTTCTGCATCCAAAGTTCATGGTGACCTGAGAATGATGTTGCCATTGATTTGATAAGAACCAAGTGTTACACAGGCTTTTGGCAGCAGCGCTTTGGCCTGGGTGTCACTGTCCTGGCACGGTACTAGAGAGTAGCAGAGCATCCTCATGGGCAGCCAGTGTTTTTTCTGAGCCCAGTCCATTCTTTCTGTTCCACAAATACATCCCTGTGATTGGTGAGGAAAAGTTACATTGTGCAGGACATGGACCCTGAAAAAAGAGGCCCCATGGGCCTTTGGAAATAAATAATAAGCTTTCTGATACTACACACTGAGCACAGCCAATCCCCCTTGATTCAAACCATGTGTATGAAACAAGATAATGTGTTTTCAGAATAATCTAGGAAGAATAGTATTTGTGCTGTAGCATGTGCAGTTGTCGGTGTGGCTCGAGTTTCTGACTGAAAAGTTGTCTTTTGGGGGACAGTGACCCATTTGCTTCTATGAATATTTAGTCAGCAAGACCGTCTGTATAGTAGACAATGAGATAAAGATTAGACATGACCGTTGTGTGTGCAAAACACACCATACTTCAGAAGCAACCTGTGAAAATTTCCACCACACACAAACACTCTATTATCAGTGAAACTCAATATGAGCCTTATAGCCCTAAACAAAAGGTTTTTAAAGTCAGTAACCTGCCAAAACCTTGCAAAAACACTATTATTTTTGCCTGCCTTTGCTGCGCCTTCCTCTCCACCTGTTAGTGATCTGTTTTACGTGTCTCATGTGTCTCTAAGGCTAATCAGTTCTGTCCATTGGCACAGAGAAACAAGTTTTACTTTAACCCTTGTTTTCCATTTTTCTCTACCATCTCCTCGTTGTCTTTATGACCTAGATGAATGCTGTAGCTTTTCTTGTATGCATATTGCATAGCCTGTATGCATTAAATGTCTCAACTAATGTACTGTTATTTCCTACAATGTCTTCCTTTTATTCTACCTTTGTAGCTTCCTCCTCAGGATAATCAGAAACTATGACCCTGAGATGTCCTGGACTCCCCTAATGAACATGAGCATCAAGTTGACTGGGTAGTGTCCTCATTTCTTTGCACAAATATTTCAAAAATTATTAGTCCACGTAGGAGACTGCTCTCTCAGGCAACTACTCAACACATATGAGAAAAGTGCAAGCTGATGACATTCATAAGAAAGAAGTAATATATGGTTCTCAATTGATGGAATGATTTGTGCTTTACTGACTCATCAGTGCTGTCCACAACTTTGCAAACTCAAACTTTTACTCTGTTAACCAAAACAAAACCCAGCTCATGTTCGTGTTGCATGTTAACCCTAACTGCTGACAAACCACTGCTGAATCAAGTTTATTGTGGTCCTTTCAGAATATAGAGTGCACTAATTACAGTTCCACAAGCCACACTGCTGCATCAGGCGATTGAGATTCAGATTTACCATTGAAAATTCATCTAAAACTAAAAATTTTGGTTTTAATGTTTCTATGTTTTGATTCCATCCTCCTCTTGTTTATGACTCTTTTAACAAGTTCAACCAAAGATAAATAACAGATTGTCAATGTCCAGCTGGGCTGAATTCACATGGAATTAAGATGGGGTACCTAGCTGTTCTGTAATATGAGTCATTGTTAGCATTTTCACTAGTATATCACTCAATGCTCGAGGCTAGGAGGAAAGCATACTTTTTATGTTTCTCAATCCTAAGCCGATTCAAAGGACCTTTCATGCTCTCTCAAGTAAATGTATCCATGCTTCCCTTGCATGTCTCCAAATCTCAGAATACCACTGTCTTTTATTCGGTAAAGCTGAATTTTACCAAATATTTAGCTGTTTTTAGAGAGCTGAAAAAACCTGGCATAAAAGGCATTATATTGCTTTTTATTGCTTTACTAGATATGTTATTGTCTTAAATTAATTCAGTGGAAAAATGAAAGCAGTGATTGGAACCCTTTTAAAGATCATGTCCCTCACCCAGTTGATAGCAAGGACACGGACTCACAGTGAACAGTTAGAGTCATCCCTTCATGCCACTGTGTTTTCATTCATTCCCTCACGCTATGTGGAGTCCTTGAGTTTGTTTTACACAAAGTTTGACAGCTTGGTTGTCAATGCTTTATGCATGATTCCAAATCACTCCTATCTTTTTTTTTATATTGATGTTGAAAATGGAAATCATATTTATTTAATTAGCTGTTGTGTGCACATCCAGCACACATTAACGTTTTTTGGGACTTTACAGTAATCCCAGTTTTTGGCATGCTTTTTCTTACTGCTGCAATAGGGCTGGGCTATTCTATTGTCATTTTCCTGATTGAATAGCATTGTTTTTGCATTCTTGCGTATTTTAGCTTGCCAGAGATATTCAGGCTTTTTATACAGTCATTGAAGTGTATCCAGGAAATATTTGCAATGATGCAGTTCTACCTTGTCATGGTTAGCTTTCCTGCGTAAAAGAGGAATATTGGAATTAAGAGTTTCTTTCATTCATATCCTCTAAGTGATTATTTATCTGTCATTTCCTGGGTGCCATCCATTTGCGTGATTGTCTTTCATCCAGATGTATGTGTGTACTCTTGTTCTTTTGCCTATGTGCCCTGCTGACTTCTTTTACATATCAAACTCATTCAGTGCTTTAGTGATACAATGATTTGTAATTCTTTCACTGCTTTGTCTAAGTGTGTAGCTAACAACTGTTTTCCCTACTTTTTCCCTGATAGGAGAGTGAGCCCCGTAGCAGAGAACAGCTGCTGAAAGGTACCACTCATACAGAAGGTCAAACAGTAAGTGCAGAATTATTTGAGCCTGTTTAAATAAACAATTATTATTTTGCACTCGTATTGCATGTATACCTACTGTGTGTATCCATAGAGTTGTATGTGATGCACTGTATGTGTACACCATATCTTTTCAGTATCAAATACTCATGCCTTGTGTGTGTGAAAGGTGGCTCTGAACAGTGTAGCATGCTCCTTTGTTGAGGATGACAGCTGTTGTCAGCTTGGATTCAAAGCAGTCACAATAAATTCCAATGGTGACCCAGATTCATGGCAAAAATCACATCTAAACATATTAAGATGCCCATAGAAACTTCACAAAGTCCACCACTGACACCAATGATCCACTTTTCCACAGTTGATCCAGATGTTACAAACAATGCCTTAACATAAATAACTTGATATTCTATTTCCAGTAAAGCTTCAGATCTGTGAGGAAGTAAAAGTTAGACTGAGAATTAAAAATTAACTATGAGTCTTTGGAACATACTGAACATATGAATCATGGTGAAAGAGGAGATTATGCTGCATGAGTCCTGATACTTCTTTTTGCAGGACACAACACAAAAATATTGGACCAACCATTTTAGATCCTTTTGAAGCATAGTAATCTACCTAGCTAATGTTATGAATTGAAATTCTTCTGATTGCGACTGCATTGACTGGCTGCATGCTGTTCAGATTATTAACTTATGTCCTCAAAGCCACGAGTTGTCAAGGTAGTCCAATCCAGTGTATTCTTGATGGCTTTTCACATAAAATTGGCAAAACAGTTTTCACAAATGATGCCCGAGAGGAGCAGTAATGTAACTTTGGGCCAGCTAGCTTTGAAGCCAATAAGGGCATGATTCTCTCAGTCAATCTTTTACCAGGAGTTTGGTTGACTTGATTTTTCATCTGACAGCTCTATAGCTCTAGTTCTAATTTACAATATATAGTGCTGACTGCTGCATATACTGACACTCATGTTTCCCATTTTTAAAATTCCATCTGACTATTCTGAATGTCCAGATGTTGAACTTAATTTCCAACTTCAAAATGGAACAGTCATGTGTGGTTTGAAAGACGTTACACTAGACTCAAAGTATATTCCTGATTACTATAGTTTATTTTTAAATCATCATCATGCAAAGGGCTAAAGAGAGAGGGTACATGATCAGAATTAGCAAGGAACATAGAATTTATGGGGCAGAACGTGATTTTTTTTTGTACTTTTTGGAAAGATGAATCTTCAACCTGTGATGGGGAACATAATGTATCTCAGTACTGAGAGACATAATTCTTTCTAGATTTTACTTTTCATGACAATTTAACTGAGATACCATTAAAGCACCATGGCTGTGAATACTTTACTCCTTACTCTTGAGGACTCATTATTCTGGTTAAGGAATGCAAGCTTACTGGACTCACAGGGATATTTGGGAAGGTTTTGTGGGATTTTATCAGCAGACAGCTGCACACATTGTCAGCACAGTCCCCTAGCATGCTTGAGTGTAGAAATGGATAAGCTGAGGAGCCATTGAAGGAGAACATTGCTGGTCATATACCGTATATTCAACATTGGTGGTCTGTGATACCAGGTCCAGCCACTAAGGGGCAGTGGTATAGTGGTGGTGATGTGCTGAAATTGTTTATATAAAGGATTATCTAGATTGATTATGATTGACTTCTAGGTATTCTTATTTTTTTTTTTTTAGCAGTTATGCATGTTTTAAGTGTAACTTTGTTTTAAAAACACATGTTGATGCTGTATGATTCTCTATTCAGCATATACTTGGAAACAATCATTGATGTGACCTCATTGGTAATGAATCCTTTGTTGAACTTCACCTTTGAATCTCATTTTTTGATTGGCCCTGTAAAGAGCTGCTTGTGTGCTAATCAATCAGCATCTCTAAATTGCTACCAGGTAGGATTTCCCTCTCCTCTCCTGTTGGAAACAGATAGCCTGCAGTTTGCAGGAAAATACATAATTATTTAGATTAACATGGAGGAAGTCCGAGGAATATGAACACCAGGCTCCAGATCTTGGGATCTGCTTTCTTCAGCTCTCAAGGTCTCTTTCACAGTTTACAGCACGCGGTATTAACACCAATACCCAGCTGAATATATCAAATTTATCAAAATTTCCTTGGAAAAAGGGAGTTGTCCTTTCCGTGGAATTCTTGTATTAAGTGATTACCTGAAGTGAAATATTGTGCATCAAGTTATTTTTCTAACCCATATTAGTAAGCAGAATAAGTAGTAGAAATGTCTTAACAATAAATTAAAGGAAAGCACTCATAGTCCTGTCAATGGAATGTTATCTCAAGAGTCATTAATTAATGAATAGAATTAAATGAAGTTTTGAGTCATGAACAATCCTAAGAATACTTTAAACATTTCTTTATTTGGTTATTTGGGTTATTTAGATAATGGTTTCAAATTTATATTAAAAAACATGTTTTTTTCTTTGGCACATTCATCTACCAACACAAGTTTATCCTATTCCTGTAAATCCAGGCAAATTGGAGCATTTAGTCACCAGACATTTCAACAACCATGCCAGAAATGCCAACAACAATGATGAAAGGAATGCAATTAAGCTTTGATTGACCTGAACTGCGGCTTCGATATCATGGCATCTTTACAAATACAGTCAACCTTTGTCCAGTCTGGTGTACTCGTACATTGTTTCTGTGTGTTGAGGTTTTGTCAGAGCCATGCACAGTGGAAATCATGTTAATGACTGCACTGTCAGACGGAAGGCAGAGCTTTGAAAACTGCCGTGTGGTCTTTAAAAGGGTGACTGTATTTTAGAGGCAAGTTTCACTTCTCTCTCTCAATGGATCATTACCCCATTGTATGAAGTGATTTATGAGCTGTGTTACAAATGCTCAGAGCAGTTCCTGTCTGAGACCTGACATCCACCCACTGATTGCCACTATTTCTCTATGTGCACATGCCTTTTTGTGTGTTGTATGTGCACCTACAAAATGACAAAATGGGAATGAATGCTGTAAAGGTCTGTTGAAGCCAATATGAGCATGTCTCTATCAGTCTTTCTGAGGGTCCTTCCTCTCTGCATGTGTGACACCTATGTCCTTTCAGGTCTGGAGTTTCCCTCCTGGTAACTTGATACAGTAATGCTTCACTCTGCTTGGTACTGATGGATTCTATTTTAAATGGAACAATATGAACTCTATAACCAAATGTCATTGAGTTTCTCGCTGAAACGACACCACACATGTGGTACCAGGGCCACTAATGGTCCTGATTTTGGACCTGATCTTAAGTGTTAATGAGGAAAGTAACCAAAGGCTGAACAAAGATCTGCTGGAAACAGCACCTTGGTGTTTTGTTAGATTTGGTGTACTAATGTGCTCAGCTTTGTGTCTTTTGTGTGGAGATTAGCTCTGTCCTGCTTATCTTGGGTGAGGTTGAACATGATGTTGTTTGGACAGGTCTGTATTGTACTCTAGCTGTGATGAATCTCTGCCAGCATCAGCTTACATCATCCAGTGACAGTCTACTGTGTAAACTAGAGTATTAGCCTGTTACTGATGCGTATCTCTCTCCATGTGCAAGTGCATGCATGTGTTTATAGACATGCTCTAAAATGTATATAGTGTTTTTGCCAACATGAGTCATCACTGGATAAGTGTGCCTGTATGGGCGTTTCACTGTAAACAGTTTGCATTTGTTACGTTGAAAAAGCATTCCAGGGATTCATTTTGTATATGAAAGTGTACATAAATGCACTGCATGCCATTCTAGGTCAGTGAAAACAGCAATATGTGTGCTGTCAAAAGAAATGAAAGGGCAGGTGTCCAGAGAGCTTGTATTAAAGTTTATGAAAGTGTTTTGCATTGTTACATTTGCATTATGTGTATGTGTGTGTGTGTGTGTGTGTGTGTGTGTGTGTGTGTGTGTGTGTGTGTGTGTGTGTGTGTGTGTGTGTGTTTGTGTGTCTGTGTGTATGTAGACCACCCAAAGCCTTTGAGGTCATAACAATAACAGGTCCACTTCCTTCCAGCGAGGCAGTGGTTCCAGTCGAGGTGCTGCAGACAGGACAGACGCTATCAGTCCATATCACAGCATAGCAACAGCAGCCCCTCTGTTTAGTGGATTTGACACAGTTGTGTAGAAGGGCATTCCTCCTCTCAGTGCCATTATCTAAATTTGAAGAATCCCAGATATACTGTTGCAGCCCTATATAGCATTTAGTGTGAATCTAATATCCTTGAAATCACAGCTCAGTGTGTTAATCCATATTCCACTTTGCAAATTTGATGTTGCAAATAACCTTTTTTTTGTCTAAAGCCTCGCTTGCAAAATGTGGTGTATTTAAAAAATCTTCTCTTACTGTTTAAGGTTTTTTCTCTACCTTTTTGCCTCTTAAATTCTACGTAAACAAATTCCTCTGGTCAGACAGAATTTTCATTTTTTTGATACTTTATTTTGTGATTCTCCTTCTTCTGGGGAGCAAAAAAAAACACTGTGGTAATTAATATGATAATATGTGTGGTGGCATAATTTTTTCCAGGCATCTCAGTGAGCCATGTTGAATTGAGGTCTGAGTGAGGTTTCGGATGGAAACACTGAGGAGAGGCCTAGTACAGTATGTCTCTGTCAGTGCTTGGCCAGTTAAAGAGAGGAAATAATATTTGTTTTTTTGAGAAAAGAGCAATTTGCCCACAGCCAGAATTATTCTTAGTTGTCCAGATAACTAATGTAGCTCTGTTCAACATGGTGCAGAGGTTGCTCTGTGTGGAGCTGCATAAGTTTAAAGAAGTGTTTCAGTTCACCTTCAGCTCCAAAAAAAATTCTGTGTTAAAAATAGTACAACATGAAAACACATATTTTATGGGACACACAGAAACTGTAGCTTCAGCTTGATGATTTATTGCATATCACAGTTTAGCCTCAGGGATCAAGTGCGCTAATGCCTTTGATCAAAAGCACAGAGTTACTTACTGTGCGCTTTGAAACATTGTTTTCAGATTACTCTTCAAATTGGTTTCTCAACACCCAAACCCTTATAGACTGTTGAAGTGTGAGGGTTTATGATGTTAAATGACAGTGTGGCACTCACCTGTGGTTAAACTAGGTGCAGTATACTACTCAGATGCCCTTGGCTTATAGTCCCCCAGTCTGTCTAGACACGGTAAACACCAGCCTCTATAGACCTTCTGACTGACAATCACTGATGATTGGGTTTGTGGGATGTTAGAAGCCAGGCCAAAGGGAATTGACAGCTAGTGGCATTCTTTGTGTTTGTTAGTTGGGGAGTTGTGGTGTAGGATCTAGAGCAGTGGCTTCATCACTTTATGGCTGATGTACAGCACCTTCAGTGAGGAGAATGAAAGGGCTCCACCTGCACACACTGTCATAAAATGATGAACACAAATACTGCTCATAAATGTCTGGTGGATGGGGAAACAGTGATATAAAAGGCATTTATCTCCGCTGTACTTTTGGGTTATGGGAAGAACCCACAGCCAAAAATAATATCCATAACACAGCTGATGAATCATGCTGGTTTGAAGGAAGATAACAAAGGCCTGGGACCTTCCTGGGCAAGAGTGTTGGTTTTGATTTGCTCCAAGAGCCTCAGCAGCCATGGTTCCTGCACTGTGCTTGGTGTAACTTCTGTACAAATTTGGTGCAAACTGTGGATGGTGATGTCAATTCTTGTTTCTCTTATCTATGTGTTTTGCTTTTGGAGTTGCTATGAGTTCTTGCGGAGGCTGGTTCCCCTAGGGCACCATTGAAACCCCTTCACAGCACTTGCACTGGATGAAAGGCATCCATACTTTCCTTATTAGACAGATACGGATACATAGACACAGTCATACACTCAAATACACAAATGTTTTATCCATTCACAGTAGTTTCTCTCAACACGAGTTATGCATTTCTTTATTTTATTGTATACAGAGAAATTAGATTTTAATTTGAGTCACAGAAAGATATTAAATAGACATCAGCTTTCTAAGAACTACAGAGGAGTTGCCCTGTCTGCATATGAATGCCTCCAGTTGCATGTCCGTGAGAGAGAGGGCTTTAATGGCCAATGACTGTAATCTGTCTGCCACTGATTGAAGCAAGATGCTGAAACACAAGACTGTTTTTTGCAATATGGTGTTTGTACAAAATAGATTGCATTATATCCATATGCACCACCCCATCTCAAACCGCTCCCTGCATCAGTTTATAAAATCGTTTGAAAGTAGTGTGAGTGTGCAACTACATCTTTTTACTTACTCATTTGGTATTGCATGTATAATATCTGATGTTCAAAAGTCTTAGTTGCAATACTACATTTTAGTGTTTCGATGAAAGAAAAAAAAAAAAACTCGTCCGTTTTAAAGAATGAATGAGAAAATCAAACACATCGTGGGAGCAGGAGAACGTGCCAGGAGATTGCTTTGTTTAATCGCCAAGACTGTGCCATAGTGAGTCAGTGAGTAAGCAATAGCTCTGAGATCAGTATCAGAGTTTAACTACATTGCCAAAGGCATCCAAAACTCTTTTGCACCTACAAACAACTTTAGGATACACTAAACTGCCTATGTCTCACTACAATCATGTTTTTAAAGATCTAAATCGATCTCAGTCTTTGTGAAAAGATCTATCAGAGTTCAGGATTGATTTTGGAGAAATCTCCTTTCCCGTCTCCTTTTCCCTGGTGGAGCTTTGTGTGCCAACCTCACCCTCAGTTAGACTAATGGGAAGAGGAAGTGAGAGGTGAAAGAAGGTCTGTGAAAGAGAGAGTGGGGGCATTTCTGCTATACTTGGAAATAGCAGTCTTAAGTTAGCACATTGAAATGACAGAGATATTTGTGTGATTTCTCTACAGCTGAGGGTTGGCAGGTTCATTGCACATTGCTGCTCTGCCTACAGCTGGGCCTGTAGGGCTCGGTGTTGGCAGCCTTTACAGCTTCTTAATGTTGCTTGGCATAAACATTCAAACCACAGGTTTGCCTCAGGTTAATGGAGATTACCGTGACAGTTGTATTCACAAGGGCAGAATTAGAAATTGGAGGATTCACATACTGTAACTACCTTCACATTCAGATCTATGTTAAACAAACTTAACCTCTGCATCTTTACCAGTTAATATTTATTTAACATCAAATGGGGTTTAGTTTTAAATCCTGTTTTTCTTCTCGTTTTTAGTTTTCCTTCTGTTCATTGGTGTACTGCAAAAGACTGAGCAATATGTCTTTCTGTCCACAAGGGGGTAGACATTCAGCACACTTATAGTGCTATTTTCAATGTCAAAGCCTTGGATCAGTTTCAACAAGTGGCCGGGGACATGATGAAGCCTATCTGACTGGGTTTTAGCTGAGTGTGTCTTCATGCTTTGTTTTGGTTTCACTCCTGCATGAACTTCTCAAAAGCCCATACCCCCCAATAACTGCGCATCAGCACAACACAGCATGACTGAGAGGACTTGAAACTCAAGAGGACCCAGTTATTATCTGTAAGGACCCGGTTATTACCCCATCAGCATCTAGTTATCTTTGTTGTTTCCTCAATATGCCCACTTTGAAACCCTTAAGTAATAGACAGACAGGCCATGTTTCTAATTATATTTTTATAAAAAAGATGAGAATGACGGATGTCTTTAAGTATAGATTAGAAAATAAATAAAGAATGAAACAGAGATCAGTTAGTGACAGAATACAAATTCTCTCAGCCACATGCACTTGTGCTGCATGATGGCAGGAAGAGAAATTAGGATAAAGTAGAATTTCAAATTGTTCCACATCTTGAGAAGACTAGTATTTGCGAGTCTCAAGTCCTTTATTTATTTCTTAACTTCAATCACAATATCCTCATTAGTTTCCATGCCCTTCATTAGTTCCACATTTTGTATGTCTAACAACCTTGAACAGTGTTCTGTTTACAGTTAGCTAAGTATTTGGACAGGGACACAATTTTCACATTTTTGCCATTGTACATCACTTCAGTGGATTACAAACAAAGCCATCGAGATGTGACTGAAGTGAGGCAGTCAGTGACTATTGTTTCAGGGCCAGGTGGGGCCTGTTCCTTTTATTTCATGACAAATTCAGCAGATGAAACATCTGTGGATTCAAAGTATTGACTTTGCATTTGGTAGCTGTTCATGGGAACTCTCAATAAGTGTTCCAAAGAGGTTTTGATACCAATAAAGGAGGCCATCATTAGGCTGAAAAACAAAACAAACCTATTAGACAGACGGTAGAGACATTAAGAGCAGAATGATGGGAGCAGAATGATGGGAAGAGAAGAGTATGGAGAAGGAAAGGAACAGTTCAGGATCCAAAGCCACCACATTATCTGTCTGACATGGTGGAGACAGTGTTATGGCCTGGGCATATATGGCTGCCAATGGAACCGGGTCACTGGTGTTTACTGATGATGTGACTGCTGATAGAAGCATCAGGATGAATTCTGTAGTGTATTGGGCTGTACTATCTGCTCAGATTCAGCCAAATGCTGCAAAACTGATAGGATGGTACATCACAGTACAGAGGGATAATGAGCCAAAACATACCGTGAAAGCAACTCAAGAGCTTCTTAAGGCAAAGAAATGGATTATTCTTCAATGGCCAAGTTAGTCACCTGACCTCAATCCAACTGAGCATGCTTTACACTTCATGAAGGCAAAACTGAGGGCATAAAGACCCACAAAAAAATCATTAACTGAAGGCAGCTACAGTAAAGTCCTGGCGAAGCATCTCAAGGGAGGAAACTCAGCATTTGATGATAGTGATTATTAATTGATAACAAGGGACCAGGCCACACTGTCGATGACACTGATTGTCAGTCAAATCCCCAATTACTTTTGAGGCTCTGAAAATGAGGGACTGTTTATAAAATTGACTGTAATTCCTTGACCATTACTATAAAATTTTTGTCAAACCCCTTGAAATAAAGCTGAAAGTTTAAGCTTCAATCACATATTTATTTATTTGTTTCAAATCCACTTTAGTGGTGTAGAGAGGCAAAGTAATGGAAAGTGTGTCACTGTCCAATACTTATAAAACTACCTGTATATTATTTATGCCATTACATGTACACAAGCTGTATTTTATTGGGAAATTGTGATAAATAAATTGAAATAAATGAGTGAGTCTTAGCAGGAGTATTTATTTGAATGTAGATAAATGAGTCTTAACAGCAGGGGATATTTTGCAATTTTACAGTAATACTTACAGTTGGCTCTGCCTCCAGCATTGCTGGGCTTCTAATCAGTTTGTGTTTAATGCCGTTCTTTATTGGAGCCATGGGAAAGCATACACACAAACACAGCAAAAAAGATTTAATGCACTCTATATACAGTATATGTCATATGTGTTTTGCAATAACTGCTGAGGTTCAAGTGACTGTCATGTCAAATATTTTATGTGTCAGTGTGGTATGGGTGCATGGGATTCCTTATTTAGGGACGTGTCTGTTGATATATGAGGCCCTGCGTTTCATCCTCAGTCAGCCTGATACTCACTATCCTCAAACATATTCAGATGCATTACACTGCTTCTCTCCCTTTCTCTCCCCCAATGCCTATTAATCCCTGAGGTTCGCATCACACCACTGCAGTTTTATATATATCTTTGCATTGTGTAAAATCCAAAAACATTTTTGTCCTATTGTTTCATGAACCACAGTTTGTCTATTGCCCCTTTACTCTTAGTTCATAATCACAATTCCCAACTTTGATTCTCAAGGGAAATATGTTGGCTTGTATTGGCAGGATTCAAGCTTGTGTTGACAAGACGGCTATGTACTGACAGTATACTGGACTATGAGTTCAAACAAGGGACATTTCCCGCAGTATGTTAAAGTGACCTGTTTAATCTTTTAAGGTCAGTGGCTAAGGAGATGGACAGACAAAGATTAGATTTAGATGCTCTAGTTGTGAAGATGAATAAAAAGTGCTTCTCTTCTCCAAAGCTCTGCACCAATCCCACCGAAGATAAATTATTCCTTTGTATTTTTTGCCTTATAGATCATCCGATGTCACTCCTAAATGGGGCCTCCATTGTTTTTGAGGTGACATGCTTTGACCTTTCATATGACATCATTTAATCATGTGAGGCATGTGCTCACTTTAAAAACACACTGTGGAATTTCTGTAACCAGGCCACTACATTTGCTAATTTCATAGCCGTGAAGCAAATGCTATTATAGTTGACAACAGATACATGTTGGTGTATCACACTCGTTGGAGGCTGCATTTTTGCCATAAAGACATACTGGTATGTTTTTAATAAGCTTAATCCGTCTTCATTTGTGTTTGAACTCGCTGAACTCCATTTTCAGATTCAGGCTCCACTGATTCACACATCAGAAAACCTGGACAAGTGCCATTCCTAAGTCACTCAGCTTTTCCATTCATGGTCCCCATTATAAGCAGCTTTTAATATCATAATCTCGGTCAGGTATAGAAACAATCCTTTTTCATGTTAACATCTGAGCTTTGATGGGCTGCTAGCTATCTGTCAGAAATGTGGATTAGTGGAGTGTATATTGTCAAAGATAGGGGGGTTTGGCGGCCTCATCTGTCCATGACTATCTGTTGTTACCGGTGATGTGGCATGTATATGAATATACACAAGCATATTCCTCCCTTCACTTAGAACTGGTGTTTGAGAGTCATAGCATCTCTTACCCTGACTGTGTTTATTATAGCGCTTGCATTTGCAGCTGCTATGAAGGTCACCAGTGAACACTGGGTGTTGCTTGACCTTGACCAGGGTGTGTTAAACCACTGAGAGTTGTTGTGAGAGCGTAAGGGAAGGGATGTTGTGAAGAAGCGGGTCAGAGTTTCAAGGAAGACAAAAAAAAGTGAGACAGTGCATGAAATAGAAAACAATCCAAGGATAGGGAGAGTTACCTGCTGGTTGAGCTTTTGTGGCGATTGGTCGTATAAGGATAAAAATTTGGACATATTCAAACATAGAAGGCGATCTACCCACGACAGTCCCGTGAGCTGACTGCAGTGGGTAGAGGGCTACTATGTTTGTTTTCGAGCATTAAAGGAAGAGTACCTTGTCTATTCTCCTACAGATGAAATTTAGAGTCTGGCTCGTGGAGGGTAGGATGTTCCAATCATTCCTTTTAATCTTGGAGAACGATGGTAATGTAGATGTGCTTGTAGACAGAAAGGGGACTGAGTGCACCTGGACAAGAGTCTTTAAGTACAGTAATCCAGTGGCTCACAGTGTTTTTAACAAATATTCCTGGAGCAATAAGACAGGGAGTTATGTAAGCGGTAGAGCTAGCAAAAATATTCATTCCACAATGCTGAGGATGGGTGGGGGAGTGGGTGCAGTGTTTTTATAAATATCAGATATTAATGATCTCTGAAATAAAAATCTGGAGTAGATTCATAACAGATGATTTTTTTTACAAGGAGGAAAGCAAGGGAAATGGAAATAAAAGAGAAAAAGACCAATACGGATGACAGAAGATTGAGCAGTATCATTAATATGTGAGCATTAAAGTTGCAGTCTCAAAGATTTCAATCCTACTTGCTTTTGCGACACCTTTAGTTACTGATGGTAACAGCAAATGAAGTTTAAACTATTGTTGTCTCAATAAAAAACCATAATAAAGAAAGAGAAAAAGATACAATAAACAGTACATACAGTAAAAGCCAAACCTCTACATGGAAGTTTATTAATGTGCTTCCATTTTTTCCTTTCAAGTATGACGTATTTTTTTTGCCCTGTCATAAGACATTTTTTTATAAGTAGCAACTTTCCTTACCCTGTCGCACAATCCTGAAAAGGAGGACTCCATGAGTCGTCCAGTTAATTTACTATTCAATCACTACTGTTGTCTGTGCCCAGTCCTTCAATGACTGCAGAGAAAACGATAACACCTTACAGTCTTCTAAAATATGACATTTTAGACACAATAGAAACTGCAAACCTGTGACATACACTATATAACAGTGACTCTTCATCCAGAACTTTCTTACTTTGTAGCGTACCCTCACCTCCCCTTTGTATATTTCCAGCAGACTAGGGAATCTTTCACAGTCTGCAGTATATAACCTGAGTATAGACTTTCTAGTCTGCTTCAGTTCATGTTTCAGCTTTTTGTTATGCGTTTTAATGCCAACGTAAAGTACAGTAGTCCAGAAGCTTGTCCTGTTGGGTGCAATGTGAAGTTACAACAAATGCTCTTGATATTCATATAGCTTGTGTTCTTAAATCTCAAAGATTTAATTTCTGGTTTCTTTGGTAAAACCTTTTACTGGTGGTAACAGCAAATGTGGTTTAATACAACAGGTCACAGAATTCTAGGGGCAGCAAAACCAACTACTGTTGCTTATAAAAGATGTCAGGCGATAATTGTTCTTTCTCCATCATTCTCTTAGCAACTGTTATCTGATCTTATGCTGCACATGGCATGAGTCTACGAGCAGCAGGGAACAGTGAAAGGAGCTGGTCTTACTGCCTGAGAAGTTGGAGGCGTTCAGCCTGTCACCTTTAGCTCTTCTCCTAACAGCTCACTGTGGCTGCTCCTGACTGTTCCATTATTCCTTGCAATACTACAAAATGAAGCGTTGTCTACAAATGCTGAAAATAACCTATGTCTTGTTTTGTAGACACGGGTTTGATGATGGGTAGCAATAACTGATAAGCTCACTGACAAACGTTTTGCATGTACTGTGACTACTTAATAATAAAAAGCAACTTGTGTCACACCAGCTAAACTCTTTTAATGTGAAGGTGCAACTTTAGCAGCGGAGACTTAATACAGCATTTTTCCAGAAATGTTGCCAGACACCTTGCTCATAATACTGCAGATATAATATTGTAACACTTTCATCAGTAGGTCATAGGCTCTATCATCACTGTGTTACCTCATATGGGGACAGATAGTAACTTAACAGACATTATTTAAATGAAAATCTTAGAGGTTGCCACTTAAATGTGGACATCCATTCACCACTTCTGTCTCTTCTGTAGACTTGTGAGTTTGGGGTAAATGTCTCGGCGCAATGGTGTTAAGTAATGAAGGGCACTCGTGGAAAGTGTTATTTAAGCCCTGCCTGCCTCCCCTTTCCAGCTGGCGTGGATGCTTATGAATATAAATATCCATGTAGGCAATGAAATTTTGAAATGCAGTATCAATTTCCCTGATGGGTTTTGTTCTTTCCTAGAGTCTCAGGCACAACTCAAGCTAGGACTGCCAACTGCCTCCCTCACAGAGTAATGACAGAATTATATTCAGTCTTAAATGTTGCCCTCACCAAACCCACAATCTATCAACTCATGCCAGTTCTTACTGTTGGTTAGGCCTAAAACAATGACCGCCCTTTAGCAGTAGTCTTCTGACATGGATGCAAGTCCAGATTTGCAGACAGTACCCTGCACCCTGATGAGGTTAAACTGGCAAAAGAAAGTCATGGCTGTCATTGAAAACTTCATTTAATATTTTCTGCGAACCCCATCTTGTTAGAAATTGATAACATGCTCATTAAATACAAAGTCAGAACTGTTGTGTGCCACATTTATCATGCACATGTACATGTTCAGCAGACATACAAATAAAGGCAGTGTCTGTCACCACATGAATGCAATAAACACTATGTGTCTGCCTCCAATTCTATTCTATGATACAGATCCAAACTGAGGCCCCATTCATTATCAGCTCTGTGCTGCAATTGTTCACAGGCCAGATTTAAGCCCCAGAAGTTTAACTTTTGCCCTCAGAAATGAAAATTTCCAACTGTAAGTGAAAGGGGAGGAAAAAAACAAACTGCAAAGCAGTGAAGGACCCTGCTGACAAGTCTCAGTGTACCGTATGTTCGGAGGCAGTTTTGTGCACTGACCTTGCTCAGGCAAGTGTAATCTGGATTAATGTCAGTACGGTCTTGATTGTTTTGGCTAATGAAAATCAGGCAACTTCAAGTGTGGTAAAATCATACTGAGTAGACAGGGCCCATTCATTAGCATGTGTGCGTGCGTGCATGTGTGCGTGCGTGCATGTGTGCGTGCGTGCATGTGTGCGTGCGTGCATGTGTGCGTGCGTGCATGTGTGCGTGCGTGCATGTGTGCGTGCGTGCATGTGTGCGTGCGTGCATGTGTGCGTGCGTGCATGTGTGCGTGCGTGCATGTGTGCGTGCGTGCATGTGTGCGTGCGTGCATGTGTGCGTGCGTGCATGTGTGCGTGCGTGCATGTGTGCGTGCGTGCATGTGTGCGTGCGTGCATGTGTGCGTGCGTGCATGTGTGCGTGCGTGCATGTGTGCGTGCGTGCATGTGTGCGTGCGTGCATGTGTGCGTGCGTGCATGTGTGCGTGCGTGCATGTGTGCGTGCGTGCATGTGTGCGTGCGTGCATGTGTGCGTGCGTGCATGTGTGCGTGCGTGCATGTGTGCGTGCGTGCATGTGTGCGTGCGTGCATGTGTGCGTGCGTGCATGTGTGCGTGCGTGCATGCGTGCGTACATGCATGTGTGCGTGCGTGCATGCGTGCGTGCGTGCATGTGTGCGTGCGTGCATGCGTGCGTGCGTTCATGTGTGCGTGCGTGCATGTGTGCGTGCGTGCATGTGTGCGTGCGTGCATGTGTGCGTGCGTGCATGTGTGCGTGCGTGCATGTGTGCGTGCGTGCATGTGTGCGTGCGTGCATGTGTGCGTGCGTGCATGTGTGCGTGCGTGCATGTGTGCGTGCGTGCATGTGTGCGTGCGTGCATGTGTGCGTGCGTGCATGTGTGCGTGCGTGCATGTGTGCGTGCGTGCATGTGTGCGTGCGTGCATGCGTGCGTACATGCATTAGTGCGTGTGTGCATGCGTGCGTGCGTTCATGTGTGCGTGCGTGCATGTGTGCGTGCGTGCATGTGTGCGTGCGTGCATGTGTGCGTGCGTGCATGTGTGCGTGCGTGCATGTGTGCGTGCGTGCATGTGTGCGTGCGTGCATGTGTGCGTGCGTGCATGTGTGCGTGCGTGCATGTGTGCGTGCGTGCATGTGTGCGTGCGTGCATGTGTGCGTGCGTGCATGTGTGCGTGCGTGCATGTGTGCGTGCGTGCATGTGTGCGTGCGTGCATGTGTGCGTGCGTGCATGTGTGCGTGCGTGCATGTGTGCGTGCGTGCATGTGTGCGTGCGTGCATGTGTGCGTGCGTGCATGTGTGCGTGCGTGCATGTGTGCGTGCGTGCATGTGTGCGTGCGTGCATGTGTGCGTGCGTGCATGTGTGCGTGCGTGCATGTGTGCGTGCGTGCATGTGTGCGTGCGTGCATGTGTGCGTGCGTGCATGTGTGCGTGCGTGCATGTGTGCGTGCGTGCATGTGTGCGTGCGTGCATGTGTGCGTGCGTGCATGTGTGCGTGCGTGCATGTGTGCGTGCGTGCATGTGTGCGTGCGTGCATGTGTGCGTGCGTGCATGTGTGCGTGCGTGCATGTGTGCGTGCGTGCATGTGTGCGTGCGTGCATGTGTGCGTGCGTGCATGTGTGCGTGCGTGCATGTGTGCGTGCGTGCATGTGTGCGTGCGTGCATGTGTGCGTGCGTGCATGTGTGCGTGCGTGCATGTGTGCGTGCGTGCATGTGTGCGTGCGTGCATGTGTGCGTGCGTGCATGTGTGCGTGCGTGCATGTGTGCGTGCGTGCATGTGTGCGTGCGTGCATGTGTGCGTGCGTGCATGTGTGCGTGCGTGCATGTGTGCGTGCGTGCATGTGTGCGTGCGTGCATGTGTGCGTGCGTGCATGTGTGCGTGCGTGCATGTGTGCGTGCGTGCATGTGTGCGTGCGTGCATGTGTGCGTGCGTGCATGTGTGCGTGCGTGCATGTGTGCGTGCGTGCATGTGTGCGTGCGTGCATGTGTGCGTGCGTGCATGTGTGCGTGCGTGCATGTGTGCGTGCGTGCATGTGTGCGTGCGTGCATGTGTGCGTGCGTGCATGTGTGCGTGCGTGCATGTGTGCGTGCGTGCATGTGTGCGTGCGTGCATGTGTGCGTGCGTGCATGTGTGCGTGCGTGCATGTGTGCGTGCGTGCATGTGTGCGTGCGTGCATGTGTGCGTGCGTGCATGTGTGCGTGCGTGCATGTGTGCGTGCGTGCATGTTGTGTGCTTTCATGTGTGTATGTGTCTTTGATGTGTGTGTATGTGTGTTTGTGTGTGGGGGTGTGTGCGCGCACGCGCGCGAGTGTGTGCGTGCGTGCATGTGTGCGTGCGTGCGTGTGTGTGTGTGTGTGTGTGTGTGTGTGTGGGTGTGTGACAGAGGGAGAGAACGATGATGGGCTTTTCAGTGACATATCTAAACAGACCTGACATTAGGGCCTCAGCAGTCATCAGAGGTGCATATCTCAGACAAGCTGAAGTGTCAGCCTTTGAAGATTATGACATACAATAAAATAACATGGATCTTTCTTCATGTTGTTATTACATTTTTGTTTAGAGTACTGGGGCGATGCTCATGAAAGCTATTACCCTCAAGGCTTAGGAGTGCCTTTCCATAGAGAGAAGGGAGGCCAGAGACCATCTATGCATTATGCCTAGGGACTTGTTTTTTCCCTGAAGCCCCCTTTCTTCTCCTGTGGGAGCGGTATGCCTGGTTTCCTTTTGGGGCAAACCATAAAGATTGTGAAACCTGGCCCACAGGAAGTAATGTTTAGTCTTAAAAAAAATATGCCATCTAAAGGTCTGTGAAATGAGGTTGCAGTATAGGGTAATTTTATACATTTTCAAAGCTCTGTCCTTTGCATTATTAATGGAACTAAAGTAGACTGCCATTCCACAACCAAGATAACGTCAACCCACAGAGGAGTAAAATCCAGGGCTTTCTGTCACTTTCTGTTCACATCTTTGTCCCAACACCATCTGGACTTCTCACTCGAAGTCATCTTCAGCTTTGCCATGATGGAACATTAACCATCTCTTGGCCTTTATCTCAAGTAAGAGCCATCTGTGTTCTTCTTAGCCCATCCTGGGATGATCCACCAAGCTCAGTCGGGCTGCTGAAATCAGTGGTCCAGACCCAGCAAGCCTGTAAAGAAGACGACAGTCATAGGAAGCCCATCTGGACTCCATCAGGATTAGGTAAACAGTGCCAGATCCTACACTGAGCAGTCGAGCCAGGCCTTGGCTCCCACCCACTATCACAAAACAAAACGATACATACATTGTCATTAACTCAAACCATGTGCAAAAATGCAAATCTGCTTGAGCTCGATGTGCATACTCTTCCCCCTTATGTCATTATGGTTTAGTCCTCCAGTAGAGTGGTAGAGAACAGAGGAATTATAAATCTTCTCAGAGGCCAGGTCAAATGTTTTCCTTCCGTCTTTTTTGTGATCCATTAAAACTGTTTAAATAATGTCTGCTGCTTTACTGGCCTATATCTGTGTTAGTTTCCCCCTGCACCTACCACACACTAGCAGGTGCTATCCCGAAAATGCCTCAAGTAAAAAAAATGTTTTTCAGGGATTCATCAGAAAGCGAGAAGTCGAACAAAAGTGTGGTACAAAGGGAGAAGGAAATGTGTTACTGCACTTATATAGTATATTTTGATGAATGAAGTAATGTTTTTCGCCAAAACCAGACTAATAAATTTGAGAATGACTTAAAAGAGAAAGAAAAAGATAATATGAGTTCATAGGTAATTTTCACAACTTGCAGACTAAGGGAAAAACGTGTAATGTGCTCCTACATAACCCTGGACACCCTCTGTGTATGTATGAAGTTATTTACTGTGTCTCCATAGTTGATTTAAGGCTTCTTTCTTGAAATTTCTCCCTTGCCTATCTCCACCTGGATTTCTGTGTTTCTTACACTAAGCTGTGAGGTTATGCAAAAAGGATGCTGAAGGAGAATGAGCTAAAACAGCAGGTTTCTACACATGTCTATACCTCTTTCCCTTAAAGACTGCCATCACAAAAGCAACAGCCTTGTTCCTTTAGCACGTCATCCCCCAGTTGCCGGTCAGAACTGTGTATTTCTTCCTGCTAGCACATGTCAGAGTCATCCAGCTTTCAGCATCAGCGTTAACTGTTGTAGACCTAACGTGGCCTTGTTGTCACACACTGCAAGGCTAGTTTGTTCCTCAGGCTCTCTGTGAACTCTACACTTCATTACTCTAGTGTTTTATTGACTTGAGATGTTTTTCTCTCTTTCAAATAGTGAGATTAACTGTCCTGGCCTTGTGCTCACTGCATATTTGATCTTTTGTTCTATGTGGTGATCAGCCTTGGAAAGAGGATCAGTGGCCGTAAAGGAGCTAACTGCTCTGTGTCCTGTTTCTGGAGAGATTTATTGTAATAATCAGCTTGTAAGCGATCATGGCCAGGGCAGCTACATATATAAATACACAATGGTAATAATGATAAAATGTGTAGCTGACCTCTGCTTGTTT
Organism: Istiophorus platypterus; assembly: GCA_016859345.1. NCBI lineage: Eukaryota > Metazoa > Chordata > Actinopteri > Istiophoriformes > Istiophoridae > Istiophorus > Istiophorus platypterus. The sequence continues at coordinate 12,121,357 of CM029121.1, forward strand.
CCCTACTACACACAGTTTGTGAACCTCAAGTCAGACACTTTTAAAAATGTCAAAGACATCTATGTATTGTAGCAATAACTACTCAAGTTCACATGCTAACCAGCCAGCCATGACCTCTCCTGGCTCATAATAACACTTTGTATCTCAAGAAGTGAGTCACTGTAGCATCCAGTCTGCCCTCGGTCCAACATGAGAGGATGAAGAAGTAACTTAGAGTTGGCTATAAACCTGTGGTGCAGCCGTCCTCTCTGGAGAACAATCCTCCACTCTTTCCTAAAGCTCAGCTATTGATGCAGCTAATCTAGTTGCTGTCCCTCACGTTCCTCAAATTCTTGCGCCTCTTCCTCTTCTCATGGCAAAACATGATGCTCTCATGTACATCTTGCATGACAGATACACTGAAAGGACCGACGAAGAGATTTGACAGGGCTGGCAAAAACTTTTTTGTGATTTTTTTTTTTTTTTTTTTGATATACCACCAGCTCACCGCTGCTGCCCATTGATACTTGTCCCACAATGCTTGAAGGCCTTGCCAACCACCCAAAGGGGTAAATGGGAATGGGAAGGAGGGACCAAAGAGGGCATTTCCTCGTTTCTTACTATAGAAATGGACACTCCAACTTTCTGGTAATATGCTGCCCCCTATTTTGAGAACAGTTGGCCAAATCTTACACATTTCCCCTTTGACCTTCACAGTAAATACATCTGTACTGGAGAGAAAAGTCTGGTCCATTTCCCATAATGTCTCCTTTTTCTTCTCGGGTTTTTGTATTTAAAACTACCTCTGATCAGATTCAAATAATGTATGAGTGTGATGGTTGCAATGCTATTGCTAGACAGTAATATCAAGTCTTTGACAAGTCTTCCCAACCCCCAAAATATTTTTTTGAACATTGGATGCCAACATTTCAAAATTCTCGCTTTCTGTTGTATCTGTGCATGGCATCTGTAACATGGTTTAGGTTAGGGAAATGCACTACATTAATGATTACTGTGAGGCAAGTAAAATACTTAATAAAAGGCCAGTGTTTATTGCAGGTTCGTGACATGGCACAAATCTCGGTCTCATGCGTACATGAAAGTCAGACTAGGCTACACACCCTTACTGTCTGCCTCAGTACATAAAGGCCACACTTAAACACCTACACTTGTAGGGATAATGTGCCGATAGTGCTTACTTGTCCTGTCTTTACCCAAGGCAGGAAAGATGGACACTAACTTAGATAAGATTTATATTCCAGACCTGTTTCATCTCCCAGTCGAATGCAGGTTTTTACATTAAGACTGGAATTTGGAAGGAGCGCTGACAATTTGGATTATAAGTATGTAAAAGGTGAAAAGTGTGGATGAGAGAAGGAAACAGAGTGAATTAGTGTAAAAGAGATATTGTTTGGCTGTGGCTGTATTCATATATCCATATGTCTGTATCTCATTTCTCTGTGCTGTGGGGATTCCATTACCCTTTCGTAGGGAGAGCATTATGTGGCTTATGAGCACCATGTGTCTGTCTTCCCTGTGTACATTGGAAGTTTTTATTAGATCTTGCCTGCTGAAAATGAAGACAGCACCACATGTAGGTCTGTCATTGTTTGAAAAGGACCAAAATGGAGTCTGCCAGCATTACTGTTCATAAGCATTTAAAAGTTCAGTGCAGCTCTAGGGCAGTCTATACTTGACCTGCTGAAAACCGTATACACACACTGCTGGATGTTTTCAGTTTGGTGAGGTTGATTATGTTTTATATAAGGAGCAGATGCATTGGCTGGGATTCTGTTTGGTCCAGATTCAAGGCAGCTTCAAATGTGATCTGCATGATTTTGGACACGGAGTAGTATGTTTCACATGAACCTTAACTATATCCTAGTCATTTTATGCCGCTTTAACCATCAAAAATCTACTGAGATAGCAGGGAAACCAGAGGTAGTAAAAATGAAACCTCTTCCTGAGGCCTCTTGACCGTTGCATACAAAGTGTAACATTCAAGAAGAAATATGGATCAAAGATCAATAAATATCTCAGGAGATGAATGTATTGTTATGCCCTTAGTACAGAGCAGGAACTAAAAGACATTTGAATTTCAACAGAAAAGGAGTATGGCTTTGTTGATTTTTTTTTTTTAAACTCATCTTGAATAATTTCTTGCTTCATCCTAGCAGCAAGTAAACCTTTTCTGTGTATGTCAACAGTGATAAGTGCTGGAAACCCACCCCATAATTTGAGCACGTAAGTCATCTTAACTGCACTATAAGCCTCAGTCCCTCACCACATTCCAGTGCCACCCAGACTCCAAATTACTGTAAACTAAACCAAAGCCACACCATGGCAACGGAAGGGTGTCAATTTGGAAAGGAAAGAATTTATTTGAACGTGACTAGAGTTTCTCTGGCTCAGTTCCCTGGTGGGGATGTGGAGAGGGTATGTCTCTGGTTACTCTGTCCCTGAACGTATATGCCACATGCACCTCAGACAATGGTCGATTCATCCATGCCTCTGTTTGTCTGTGGCACCAGCCAGGGGAGGCCACCAGGAATGAAAAACACCTAAACTTTCCACTAAATGAGAATACATACAGTTCATGTACAGATAAAACCCTTATAATCGTGCATAGTTAGAGAGCTATATACATATATACATAAAAGAGAGGTACAAAATTAGTATTTAATGATTATTGTTTGGAATGATTTTGAAAGGATACCGAGTCTACTGGTATCCTATAGTAGGAATATACCATATCCTTACACCTGATCAACCTGAATTGATTTTGCTGTATCCTTGGTATTAACATACTAACCCTATTAAGCTGAGTGGTTATCAGCTAGACTAGGCCAATTCGAAAATAATCAAAACAATGTGGTGCCCTGGTGGCCCAGGGTTTTAAGCACCGACTATGAGCTGCAACGTCCTTGGTCCGCGTCCCACTGGGGACCTGCATTACATTTCAGTCTATTTCCATCTCAGTCTCCTCATTTCCTGTCATCTTTTTACTTCCCACTGTCAATAAAGGCATAAAAATGAAAAAATGAGTTACATACAGTGCGGTACACAGATTTTTAATTTTGGTGAAAAACAAACAAGCAAACAAACAAAAAACAAATATAATAATTTGTGTTGAATTGATAATTGGTATCGGCAGATACCCTGAGTTAGGGTCAATAGAGAAGTAGTTGGATTGATGCATCCCTGCTTTCATTTATATATGAATATCAAATACAATCTCCCTCTGAGTACCTGGTATGACCTTAGCTGAGCGATTCTTATCTGTCACATATTTCTGTGTCTCAGAAATATCTGGGAGGCCCTCTGAGGGAGCTGTGACCCAAAATGTCATGCCCTTCAAACAGGGAAACCAGCTATGTTTGTTTTTTCTTCTCCACAGCCTACTAGCATGACACACATACACCCACCATGAAGTTGTTTTCTACTTAGGTAGCATAGAGAAGTAATTGATTCACAGCTTCTTGTGTGGACACATACTGTAGGTTCTGTAGACGTTGGGGCAACTGGCTCAGGTCACACTCCCAAATAATAAACCTATAGTGGGATGATGTGTGTGAACCCTACTGGACAGTCCCCTCTTCTTCTCTATTCTTCCCTCCCCCAGTTTCTCCTCCTTACCCCCAGCCAGAGAGCGGAGGTAATGATTGGCCCCAGAGTTCCCCAGTAGGCCTCTCGTGCAGGTCCCACCCTGAATGGGTGTCTGTTCCCTGACATCGCCATCTCTCATCACCACCCCATCAATCCCATGCCTCCGTGACCATCCCCGCAGAGACAGGGCTCCACTTTGTCCCAAAACCCAGCCTACTTCCCCACTAGTCCCCATGCCTCATAGACCCCACTGTGCATGAGGTGTGACAGCTACCTGACAGCAGAGGCCCCTAAATAACAGAAACCTCATTCTAAGCCTCTCTCTCTGCCCCCCCCCCCCCCAGTGCATCAAAAATACCATTATACCATTGCTAGAAGCATCAGCGTCCCCCAACATATCCAAATATTACTTGTCTTTCCAAGTTTGAAAGACCATCCCCCACTCTGTGTGTCCATAATGGAGGCCCTCTACCTTGCTTTCATCCACATCAAGGTCCCCTGACCCAGTAAACGCCTGCAGGATCAAGGCCTCCTCGGGGAGTAGAGGTGGATGTTATCATAGCATTCCAGCCCATGTGAAAGTATGCCAATTAGCATAGCTGGAGAATGTTGTTTTGCTAGCCTCTTTCAGTAAGCCCCCTTCCCAATGGCAGGCGGGGCCCATGTGGCGGGCTTCTAGCTGTCACTGGAATTGCTATTCATACTGAAAATTGATACTTTCTGTTGCAGCTGCTCCAAAATTTATTACACAATATGAAAGAAATATCAATTCTACAGTGTGTGGCATGTAACCAATCCTGTCAGTGTCAAATATGACACTGTATGCTATGGTATAACTCAACAACAATTGAGTCTTATACTTCTGCATAGCTTTCCCCACTGTTCCTTGGCTCTGTGGTGTTGGTGCTCAGAATGCAGTGATGTCAGATGACTGGTGATATGCTTTGATAGTTAATAAGTCTGGCCAGCCAAGCTGAACACACTTTCACTGTAACCCAAGAAGTTCGCCAATGATCCTACGGTTAGTGTGTGTGTGTGTGTGTGTGTGTGTGTGTGTGTGTGTGTGTGTGTGTGTGTGTGTGTGGGCAGACATCGTGTGTGTATTCATTTTTTACATACTTCAGTGCTCACTTGCATGCTCGAGACAGGTTTATTAGGTGTTTGCACTGCAGAGTAAACATGAACTCTGTTGCGTCCTTGTATGTTTTTCCTCCTGTCTCCTCTGGGACAAATTGGCAAATCAGACAAAAAATATATTTTTAAGAGAATCCATGACAGTGTAGGTCAGCCACCCTGCTTAAATTAGGACACATCAGAAGTAATCTTTTTTTTTATTTACAAGGTGGTTCACAGGGCTAATGATAATCCAGGCCAATACTGTATGATCATCCTTACTTCATGAAAAGCATACATCTCATTACACTGGGAAGTGTGGTCTGATAATGAAGTCCTTAAGCCTGGCACTCTTGTGGTAAATTTCTGACCTACTTCATAAAACACAGACTGTAGTGTAGAAAAAGTGGATCGACTGCCTGTAACACAAAGCAAGTTTCATATACACAGCATATCTTTTAGTCATCTGGCTTCACTAAGCCTAACAATGGCAATCACGCCAAGTGGTCACACAGTGGTGGTTCTCAACTCAGTGAGCCAACTCAGGTTTTCCCACACTCACTCAAATAAACGCGTTGGTGTTTGCAGCATATGACCAATTGCAAAAAAATTGACAAAATTGACAAGCCTACTGGCAGCAGAGTGGCATATTTTACTAAACAGCTCACCTTTACAAAGAGCAAACTATAATATTAGGCAAACACAAAGAAGTTAAAGACATAATCCAGGCTAAAAGCAACTGTTGCAGCTGCCCATTGCAGGAAGAACAGCTGGTGTGCATGAATGGTGTGAAAGCATAAATTAGACTAATAGGCATATAATATAACTGCCCCATCATTAGGACATGAGTAGATCTGACCATAATTACATTTATGTATTTCATTAAGCCTTCAGAATCCAGGATTAAACCTGATGTTACCTCGCTGACCCCAAATTGTGCGTCATAGTACAGGCCACTGAAAAGATTCTCTCATTCCCGACAGAATTTTATGATTTTACACATTTAATCTATCCCTCTGATGTATTTTATTAGGAGAATTATCCACACATTATTGAATATTTTCCATGATTGTAAATGAACATACCAGTAAGGATTGACCTCATCAGAGCTACGTTTCTTCCCTCCTCTCTTTATTCATGGTTCTGAAAATGTTGCCTTTCATTGACAACGCTGCCTCTTTTACATGAATGCCCTCCTAGCTGGATTGCGAAACCCAGAGTTCACGGAGCCAGTCAATAACCTGTATCATCTTCTTTATACACATTATACAGAATGGCCGATCTTAAGCTCAGTGAAGCCAGCTAATGAAAAGATATCCTGGGTATGTTGAACCTGCTTCATAGAACAGGCCTCTGGTGTCCTGATAATGTCACCCATTTGCTTGTATTAAAGCTGATTTGAAGCCCAGTTGATGTTATAGGATTCGGGAACATGTCACAATGTAATGTTACTTAAAAAGAACAAGACCACATACTAAGCTGTAATGATTTTATTGTATCACACTTCGAGGAAATTGGTATATACTCACCCTCTTTTCAAACTGCAGAGCATATGCAAAGGATATTTTCATATACCGTATTCAGCACGTTACTTCAAGGCTGTATTAAATCCTAATGACATTCTTGACATCTACTCAACCACATGCTCCAACCTCAAACAGACTGTGATTTAACTAAGAAGCATTGTTCGAGACAAGAGACACACTTTTAGAGCTCGCTCTCTATCCAATCCGCCCACAATACCAAAGCCCCACAGTTCCCTCAGAGATAAAGTACATGTCCGATTCTAACACACAGTTCCTACAGCAAATAACCACTTGAGTATGTTTACAGTGAACTTTGACTCTAACCAGAGTTACTTCTCCCCTCCAGTTTCCATTGAATGCTCCTCCTGTTGGCGGAATAAAAGCAGGCATTGCCGTCTCATAGGGCTTCAATGTGTTATTGTAGACAAACCTTCTCATAAATTTAATTTCTTGGCAGAACAAGTTGTAACTAAAAAGGAACCTCTACTTTCAGTGTTTTTATGTGTCAGTGCCTGACAAACAGTTCTGTCTTGGTGGGGGTAAGTCATTATGTCCAGTAGCCAGCAGGGGGCTGGGAGGGTTTAGACAGCGATTTCACGTAAGCGGGTGTTTGCCACATTATGGTGGAATAGCAGTCTCACTCGCCAAAGGGTGCTGTGGTCCAGCAAGAATACGATACCAACACTCTGCTCTCTGTAAATCATTGGGCTAGCTGGTCTGCACTGCAAGTGAGCATTTTGAGTCCATAGCCGATTTATTATTTTGTAAGGAGCATTACTGCCTAGTATTTCAGAATGAGATCATAGATTTACTGTATATGTCTATAGCTCTGTCCAATATAACTTCTACTACTACTGCTACTAATAATAGTAATAATTTTTGACTTGTAAACTCCCATCTCAAGTATTGAAACAGTAGTGCTGTGTGTATGTGGATTTTCATTCATTCTGCCCCCAAATCCTAAGAGACCTGTGGTTTAGTGTCGTGTAGGTTTCCGGCTTCACTAGTTCTGCTGGTGGAGGGATATTATAGGATAGGTTGTGGTGTGGATGTTGTCATGGTTGTGTGTCTGTGCTGTGTGCTGAAATAGTTTTGTTCCCGCAGAAGTGTGATTTGGCCTCAGGCCGTCATGACTTACTGCTTACAATTGCGACCTTGGTTTGAATTATACAACACGAACTTGATTTAAGATCTTGATGCTCACTGCAGATTCACTGTACACATAAACAGTTCATCATATGACTGGATAGCACTGTTTAAAGACCCTGTCCACCCTACAATTGAATCTGCTACATATGGACCACGGCTTTGTTTAAATATTTTTTTTGACTTGCAGAACTTTCCCATTTACGATCTGATTAAACATGATAACTAGTCTGTCACTGGAGGATGTATAGAATGTTGATTTTATTATGTGGACTGCAGCTGAATGAAGAAAGCTCAAACAATTGAGCCTAGAAGCACCGTGTGAAAGAAAATGCTTGAAAACTTTGTCAAATTCATGTTATTCGTGTCATTTTGTGAAATACCTTTTCCCATAAACTTTAAGTCGGGATTGCAGCCCATTTAGGAATTGTTTGATTGCTGTCAGTATGCGTTCAGAATGACCTTTAATAATGTCAAATAATGTCAAATAATATGAAACTACCACCTGCCCTGTGGGATAAGTCAGTATGATCTGATAAACTTTGCACAAAGCACAGCCTGAATTGCCTTCCTGGAAAATTTACTTTTCCCTGAGGGTAAATAATAAGGCTCTTTATCATAATTAACATGGATTATTTTGCAAAAGAAGCCAAACTTAGCTTGTAGTTGTGATTTGCAGTTATAATGGGTTTCATTTTTCCTATTGATTTGGCAACCCTAAATCTACATGCTTAGAGCTTCATTCACAATGTGTTTACAATTATGTTTGTAAATTCTGAAGATGTACTTGCATGCTAGCTATGCAGCTATGCAGTGCTAAAGACTTTTGGGTCACTACATGGTCATGGAGCGGGTGTTCTTGATGCAGGTGGACGCGTAGTACACCAGGGTCTGATACTTAGATGTATTAGAACTCAGAAGAAAAATGGATTCTGACCTAATTAGAAACTGAAATAACAATCATGTCATTCTAGGTTAGTCATGGTTTCAGCAAATTATAGGACTGGGATCATCGACTTGCATTATAGTCCAACCTTGGGATCACTCGAAGAGGACTGATTTATGAGACTGCCGTTGAAGCGTGGATGGTCTTTCAGGTTGTGCACATTCTGTAAGTCCTTATGTAAAACCTTGGCTCATAGAGTTTACTCTGATGACACTACTGCTGATTTTTATTGCTACTTCTGTAGCATTAGTTGCTAAATCTGTACCTGGGACGGTTCTTTGTATTCTCTGGGTTCTGTAATTGTGTAAACACTCCATGCTCTTCTGTACTTCTTGTGTACACATAAGAGTGATAGAGAGATGGCAACAAAAGAAGAGTATCTGTGTGTGCAAGAAAAAATGTGGGATTAATCAAGGAACTTGTTTGGTTAGCTATGGTCTAGTCTTCATTTCCCCTCTGATTCTCCTCTCTCTAATCACCTTTCTGTCTTTATATAAACCTATGACTAAAACCAACCATCAAAAGGGCATCTTGTGCATGGGACACGTGACACAAGACACAAAGCCAAAAGCATTTGCTTCTTTCCTATAAATCCATTCAACCCCTCCGTCACCTCACTCAGTAAATATTCATTTTCAAATGTGATCTGAAGTTGTGAAATGCACTGATAATCTCTCATGTTTGTAACTGTGTGAGTAGCCAAAGTCCTTTTAAATCAAGAGCTGCCTTCTCATTTTAAATCTGGCCATTTTTTCACATTTGGCAGCACCTACAGTACAATTTAACTGAGGTGACATCCATAAAATTGTACTTACTTTTTGTACCTGAAATAGATAACTCAGTGAAAAGTGTTTTATCAGATGCATTTTCAGTAACATATCTGCATAGTTTACACTTAACTGTCCAACAAAGTGTCTATTACCTATTTGCTGTGGGAAAGTAACTTGATCCTCTTAAGTGTGCAGGGACAGTTTGTATGAAAGTCGAAAGTCTGGAGGATTCAAAGGCCTGACATGCCATTAGCTGTGGTCGCTTTACTGCAATTTGCGTCTTGTTTATCGGAAAATGTTTACTGCCAAGATGACGATTCATTAGCGTTGAGATTAATGCATGGCTTCACAACGGTTTTTACTCGAGCAGGTTGGCGCTTTTCATCTATTTCACAATATTGAGACTGAAGTTATCACATTGATTCGAAAGACAGTCAACTGTGTGTTGCATTTCTTTTCCAATCTGAAAAGAGCTGAACAAGAAAGGTTTACTAAGGTCATCAGCATGTGCAGGCATGTGGTATGTATTTCTGTCATGCCTGGGAAGTTGCAAGAAGTTGAGATGGGCTGATACGTCTTCAATACAAACAACACATGGCTCCACTAGACGTATGAAAGCTTCCAACAGACTTTCCAAGTCTGTGGCTGAACTTGAAATGTTCTATAAAATGCTGGGTAATTAGTGTAGAAATCAAAGAAGCAAGGCTTTGATTGAGTGACCTTCTGTAGAAATACTGCAAAAGGCTCTGAAAATGACAAAATTTAGATGCAATGGGGAAGCAAGTAGCCAAGAAATCAAGATCTGCCATTACCCTCTCAACACACATGAGTTTGGCTCTCATGTCAGCAATGCAAGAGAGCCCTCTGTTAGATGGCTCTCTTTAGTCATCTAAGAATACATCAATAGCCAATTGAATAATGCCTTGATGTTTGTAGTCCTCATTGTTTGCAATGGATAACCAACATCACCAAAAATTTAACTTATGTAACCTCAGGCCTTGTTTTTTTTTCCCTTCATCTCTAACATTAACCACCGGTTAATAATTAAGTTAACCAAAATAGGTTACACAAAATACAAAAATACAAATACAAAATACAACTTTTGATGACCTATTATATACGTTTTCCTTGGAGCTGAATGCCAAAATCTAAAAGACCTTATTTCCAGTAAAAACTAGTAGTCAGGTAACGGTGAATAGGTGAACCAATCCCAGTTGATGTAGGCCAAGTTGTCAAAATTGCCCCCTCAAAAGACTGAAGAATCCATGTATACATCAGTTGGCTCCAGCACGACACCATTTATATACTGAGATTATAAAGCTGCTACTTTTTTCTGCTTCATTGTCCATTATTGTTGGATTTTCCATTAATCATAGATCGTGAATTGTTATTTTATCAAGTATTTTCATTTGTAACTTAAAAATATCCTCCAGGATATGTATCATTTCATGACAGCTTACTGCAGTCCTTCTTCATGACCTTATTAGAACTCACAGACCAGATGTAACTAGGACATGTTAATTTTCAAACTTCCTGTGTTGTAATACCGACATAAACAGCCAAGATCGTTTCAAGATCGAACTTTGGGCCTCGCTGTAAAAAAAAATCCCGGTCAAAGGGTAGTTTTTTTACTTCATTTTACGCTATTCCTGTACAAGTAAGGAAATGGGCTTCTATTTTAGTTCCTCTAAAAAATAATTAAAACTTTCCCAGGGAGTCAGTAGAATGAGATATGTTCTGTTGATTGTGGCAGCCAGCTTGCAAAAAGCAAGTAAAACTAAGAGCTTGTTGACACATATGGTTTATTTCTTTGTGGCCATGGATTGTAAATCACTTGTCACTATGTAAGTCCTTGTCTGGCATATGCATTTGCCTTTATTTTTGTTTGCGTGCATGTAACTGCTGCACCTCTTGAAAGAGTGACTGACTCTTTCCTCATGGTTGCCTTTGGTTTGTGTAAGTGTGAATGGCAGCGATGGTGTCAAGAAGCCAACCAGAGAGAAGACTTGCCGTATATGTGTGTGTGGATGTGATAAAATTCTGAAACCAGGAGCCCAACACTTGTCCATCTTGGCAGTAGACCTGCGACACTGGACAGTGAGCATAGCAACAGTACTTTCAAGCCTACTGCCAATCTCTATGTCTCTCTTACTTCTGGAAACATGTCTTTTCCAGTCTTTATTAGATTTATACTTTTTGTAAACTATTGAACAACCCAGGTTCATGACATTATGCATGATTTGGCACAGGGAGGATGCAGAGTGCGCACTCAAAAGGGCTAACCAAATAAGTGTTGCAAAGAGTACAGAGGCAGCAAAAAGCTTAAGTCTGTACCGACCTCAAACTTTTCTTATTGTGCCAGAAAACTGTCTTTATCCAGAGAGAGACCGTTTCTCATTCAATTACGTGTTCCATGTGTGCTTTCCAAGGCTTCATGCACAGCGGCTTCTGAGCAGACCCAATCTTTCACACACATCCTCATCTCCAACACTCAGCCCATTGCCTATCAAAACAGGACTGCACAGGGTCTGTTTGGCACTCCTGTCTACATATGTTTTATAAGCATCCGTGCAATGTATGTTGGTGCTCATTGTATTTAAGGGATATTTCCCGGACTATAAATTGAGACACGTGCCTTAACTTATCCTTGTTTACCCTTTATATAGTTCATTGCAATGCTGTAGGCACTTACCACAGATCTCGTTGAAATGGAATGTGTACAGGTGTTTTGGGTACATGCCTCAATCATCAAAGCCGTTTGATATGAGCAAAAAGGCTCTTGTGAGTGCCACTTGAAGGCATTGGTTTTGTAGAATTTGAATTCTAGGAGATTCTAAGAGGATTTCATTTTTTGTTTAGTTTGCTAAAGGAGTACATTAAGAAAACTGATAAAAGGGAGGACCTACTTTTGAGCATAGCTTTTTATTGTGAAATGTGTTGAATCTCAATGGTTTGCAACCTGCCGTTCCAAAAATGGTTACTTACAACACATGGTGTGGTTGATTCTTGCCTTATAGATGTGCTTTTGTGCTGTTGTTTTTTTTGTTGTTGTTTTTGCTAAATGACATAATTCTAGTTCAAAATCAAAATAGATAATCTGGAATAGATTGTGTTCCACTTTATATGGCCCTGAATTAATTTGAGTGTGTATTGTGTAACCATGTAGCTGCAGGTCTACAGCTCATGTTATTCAGCAATTGTTGTGTTTCGCAATACAAGAATTGCTGAGGTCTGCATGAGGCAGGACAGCCTGTGTCAAGATGTAGATGTTGGCTGCACAGGAGTTTTCTTTTTAGTTCTTATTGTTTTTGTTAGCGTTAGGTTTGATACAGGTGGACATATTTTAATGCCCTACTCCAAATCCCCCCTGTCTTGTTTCAATTTGGTTACCTGGTAGTTTGCATGCCATAGCTTGCCATACATGCACCAAATAGCTAGACAGAAATTTTTGTTATGCTTTTGCATGGGTGGGATGTTAGGCATGATGTGGGTGTAAGCACTTAAATTGATTTGAGTTTTAAAATTTTTTTTTACTATTATTCTTTTATTTATTATTCCTGTCATTTCTTACATTTCAAACACTGGACTCTTCCTCAGTACATATCGTTTCCCAAACTCAGAACTTTGCACCATGTCAAGATAATGCTTTGACAGTTACTGTGATATTTGCTCATATTGCCTATTGCCCTCTTATTAACATAAGAGGTTTCAGTGTAGTAATTTTTGTCAGAGGAATTGAAACTTGTCCTCAACTTGTCCTCAACTTGTTCTCAACGATGTCTATTTCCACTGGCTGCAAAGCAAAACAGTGCACATATTTACCCTGCTGTTTTATAATGATCTTGCACACTCCTGTTCTCCTGTTCCACTGAATGTTAGGTAGGGGTTGGGTGTTCCCTCAAGCTTAATTTCAGTAGCACTCTACATAAAATCAGGACGGCCCCAACTTCCTCTGTCATCCATGGTGGAGGAATTGCATAAATTGCATAATGCTGATGATGTACAGAGACATCCAGGCAGGTGTAGAGGTATTTTTATGTTCTCTCCAGTACTGTATGGCAATTCTAAATTTTTGCTGGTACGGCACGCAACTGCGCATGTGCAGTCCCATACCTGTAGCTGCACTCAGTCCAGCTCGCATCAAACATGGCATAGAGGGTTCAGAAGGGATTCGGAACTACAGTTGATATGGGGACAAAGTGTTGTTTTAGATGATACAGCGTTAGCAGATGTGTTTTCTTGGAGAAGGTGTGACTGTGACTGGTTTTGAATGTGGGTTTTTGGCAGGCAGCTGCTCTCCCCTCTTTCCGATACTGTGTACCAGCACTAAAAGATTCAGTGGTGGTACACAGTATTGGAAAGAGGGGAGAGCAGGTGCCTGCCAAAAACCCACATTCAAAACCATTCACAGTCCAGTACTTTCACCCCATCTCCCAGGGATGAATGAGGCAGACACACAGGCGTAATTACAAGATCAGGACACAAGTGAACACTCAACTGTCCCACAAAATATATATCATGCTGAAGCTAAGAGACATCAATGGAATACCATGCACAGGCAGACAGGGTCTTGGAACCTGGGTGTAAAGGGTGTAAATCAGCACCCAGCACCCAAGGTACAGATGGCACCATGACAAAGTGCTCATGACACTCGCTAACACCCTGGAGCAGAAGAGACACCAAAGAGGAAAATAAAGAAACAGGGAAAACCAAACCAGCAATCAAGTTCACGAGGGAGGGGGAAAAAGCCATCAACCACAGCAAGAGCATGAAACAATCTACTACAAAAGGCCCAATCATGGGAAATGGGGGTGGACCTTGGAGGAAGGCTGCAGTTCTCTCTGGTTGTCCAGACAATCCCGAAGCCAGATGTGGTCCTGGGCTATTCCTGGTCAAGGTCGGCTGCTGAGGATTCCCTGCTCAGTCAGTTTGGAGAATGTTGACAGCAATTGGGATGACAGGGAAGGAGTGGAAGATAGCAGCTCCCAGGATTGGGGGGGGGCAGAAAGAGCCTCTTGTTGGCTCTTGAGTAGAGGCGGGAGGAAAGATAAAGCCAGGAGGAGGAGATGGGCAGTGATTTAACCACCTGCCAACCTTCCAATAGGAGGGAGTTGCAGTTGGGGGTTGAAAAACCCAAAGGAACTTTGGACACTGTTTCACGACATCAACTCCTCCTGGCTAGAGCTACATTCACCATTAGTAAATAGGGGAGAAGACTCTTGTTAGATGTAACTATTTTCCTAAATCCATCAGTTTCCATATTTTTGTCCTTTCCTACTACACCCTCTCCCAGTCTGAATGCTGAGAAGTTTGTGGTGAGATTAGGAAGGATATAAGAAGTTTGTCCTTTTTTGTGCAGAAAATCAGATTAGGAGGACTGAGAGATTTTCATTTTATTTAACAGTATAATAATATAACAATGTGAAGCAATAATAGTACATAGTACATAGTAATTGATATCACTGATCTTTACAGTCTCATATGAGGACTAGTGTTGACAACCCGCTAAATGCAATTCAATTATGTTGCCACCACATTTTGAACTCATCTCATTTTGCTTTTACATTACTAATGGATGAGGTCAATGCTGTTTAACAGCTGCTAAAATTAGTAATGTAGATTTCTGTGAATGGCCTGCGGATGACCCAGTTTATTGGCAGTGTCTGGCTACAGCTGCATAACATATTTTCCTTTTGTGTCCTCCAGCCCGGGTTTGCCCTTCAGCTCCTTTGCCTCAACTGATTAGCCAAAGACCAAGGACCACACAGGTATGAACTGAATATTCCCCTCGAAATGTTGTTGATTGCTATCATTCTTTCTACCTAAAAGCAAACAGAAATAGACCCACACATGCACACTCTTCTCCTCTTTCTGTCTGTCTGGTTGTGGTTAAAGTGTGGTTATCCTTTTAATTCATAATTCCCCATCTCCCCACCTCACACAGAGTGCGAATGAGATGCTGTGATTTTAGTTGCCTAATCTTTGCTTTAATTACATGCAAGAGTGCTTCACTCTGTGAACCACAACACTGTTTTTCCCAGCAGGTTCTGGCACCTTGTTAATGTATGGGTATACGTTTTATTGGACTGGACAACACACAAACAACAAGTGAGCAGCCAGTGATCTGCTTTCATTGCCGTTCAATCAGGCCTGTAAACAGAGCAGGGCCGGGACAGCAGATGAATGAAAGAGAGACTTGGTCCATTTTTTGCTGCTTTGATCCACTTTACAGGCCCTGCTGGACCGCAGCATGTTCCTTCATTGTACCACTTTCCCTCACAGCTAGTCTGGTCCCCCCTGCTTTATTTCTATTGACTGCGGGACAGTAACCAGAAGATTGGTGAGCAGCAGACTGCAGTGCAAGGCACACACTTGTGTGTTGTGATACTTGCATGTATGTGAGTGTGTTTGTTTGTATGCACAGTGCGATTGGAGGCGTGCATGCTTGTTGTGTAAAAGTTTGTGTTTGTGTTTGTGTAAAATGGCCCTGTGCAAAGAGGAGAGTGACCCCTTGAGGCCTTTCAATTCCCCAGTCTTGGTATCACAGTGGGGTCATAAAATCCTCAGTTTTTTCCAGGAAATAGGAAAAAGCAGGCAAACTGAGTGTGGAAATGCTGAGGTTGGCTTGGGTTCAACAGAGTAATGCCGGACCAGGCTACACAGTCCTCTGTCCTGTATCTCAGACCAAGATTAAGAGGAGCTATTAGCAAGATTGATAAACAAAGCCAGTTTTAGTTTGATCTCCACAACAACTGTACCCAGTGTTATGTGTCATCATTGGTGATTCACATCTAGCAGGAAGCTCCAGGGGCAGCTTTGGTACAGACTGATGGTGGGAAGCAGAAAGGGTGGACCCGGGTAAAGAGGCAGATAGAGCAGCATAGACAGACAGACAGATACTAAAACACCTTGGAGGTTACACTAAATCTGGCATGAGTGTTTTTGGCTTTTGGATTAGGCCTGAAGAGGAGGATGTGAAGAGGGTGGGTTGGAATGAGAGCAAGAGAGATGAGAGGGAGGTGTGGAGGCAAGTCTGGGTCTGAGTGGAAACTTGAATGGAGTGGAAACTGGGCTGAAGGCCACTCAGCAGATCCACCTGAACCCTGCCAGAGCAATCAACTATCAGGAGTTTAGAGAGGGAACCGTTTTCCCCCAAAGTAAATTCGACAGGGGTTTGTAGGGATTTGGCCAGCTTTTTGAGCTCTAATGCAGGGATATTTTGGTAAGTGAAGTCCCCTTGTTTTCTGGAGAGGGTGCCCAAGCCTGTCTGCTTTTTAATGGGATCACAGCAGGCACCCCCAGGAACCACTTCCAGGTGAAGTGATTCCGCTCTCTACGTCCAGCTGTACAAACACTCACATGCACGCAGGCGGACACACACTCTCCCACCCACACACACACTCATAGAAAAATGTATGATCACCTCTAATAAAATGCTTGATGGCTCACATCGAAGGAAATACTCAGTTTCCCCTTTTCTCTCAAATAAAAACAAAGCTCATTCTTCTGCTTTTAGTTATGAATCTGCGTTAAATTTTGGCACTTGGTCATTTTAGGACACAGCTTTACTTAGCCAACGTGGCCTGTAGGGTAAGTTTGTGCAAAGTGGGTGGGAGGAAACAGCCTTAGTGGCTGGGCAGTAGCTGTACTGTTAAAGGCATTTGGACTTTAAAGCTCCATTGTTTATATAACCAAGAGAAAGTCGAGACTCCCTTACGGCCCTTTTGAAAAGCAGATGCCGGAGATTTTTGCCTCTGCATTTTATGGCTTATTTGCTACCAAGGAGATTCTGAGCTTTCTCGTGGGACTAAATCTTTCCTTTCTTTGCAAATGTCAGGCAGAAGTTATCTATGAGGAGAGGTTTAGCTGCTAGTTTAATTATAGTTGTGTACGGACCATTGTTTGTGTGTGATCTGATAATTGTATTAATCTGTCCACTTTAACACCTTTAAACTTTTAATCGTGTTTTTTACTGCAACGATATACACAGATCTGCTCCCACTGAGAATCACTGCAGCGATGTCTGCTCTATCATTCACCCATTTGTGAATGTTATTTTTTATTTGAGGTGTTTACCTGATGCTTGTATTCAAAACAACTTACAGTAAAATTGGTCTAGGGCACCTCTTTATCAGGACATATGGTTTTAGTTGTTGGCAGATGTGGGCAGAGAAACTGTGATGTTACAGTCACCGTTGTGGTATGCAGTAAACAAGTAGAGTAAAAAGTAATGCACACACAGTTTGATATGTTTATTAAAGTAAGATTTACCATACAGATATACATAAAATCACAAAACAGTTAACAGTAAGATAAAGTTCCAGATTAATTTTCCAGCCCTGGTTGGGATTGCACTGTATCATTTCTCAGCTGTTTTCACTTTACCATCATCACTGCCCACTCCGTAAAAACACCCCTTCTTAACAAGTCATTTAGTTTCATAGTCAGTCTTGACGGCTTACTTTTCATTAAACAAGGAAAATGTTCAGCCATTTGAGTGAGATAATTCCACGTGCCAAGTCAAATGGCTGCACTTGTATCGATGCTACACCTACGACACACAAACACAAATCGTTCACTAGCGGCAATATTGGTCTCTGAGTCACCATGCAGGTCTGTAAGAGCAGAATGGCAATGATTCTAAGCTCAGAGGAGCTGTAGTGTTGACAGAACTTTCATAACCAGAAAGTGTTATATAAGACCTGTGTCACAGATCTGGCTCAGTGTGTGAGCATATTTTTGTGTGTCTTGTGAGCAGTCATGGGTTAAATTATGGCTGGAAGGTGTGATGTTTTTAATTTTAACTAACCGGCCATGCCTTGAAGCTACAGGAGGAGGGTCCAACCTAAAGCGTCATTCTGAAAATACCTTGTGCCAGAACAGACAAACTGGTCCTAATAAGAGCATGATGTCCCAAAAGTTAGTTTTTTCCATTCTGCCTGGTCTTTGGAGATGTAATGTTAACCCAGTGGACATTTTTGCATTTGTAATAAATTTAATCCTTAAAAAAGTTGTTTTGCCCAAAGCATAGTTCTGAGAAGACAACCAGTAATTTTCTTGAATACCATCACGTACATTCTTGTGACATTCCAATACAGAGTTTGTGCAACAACAACATCAAAGTGAGTAGCTAAAACCGTTTCTACATATTGATTCTTTACAGTGTAATTTCTCTGCATTTCTTTGTTGTCCTTTCCGCTATTGTACTACCTGCTGAGCTCTATCAGGACTGTGCATTGTGAGACAGCTTGCCAATTCCTGCCCTCCTGGACTGCATTAGTCAAGGAGAGCATGTGTTAGCTCAGAGCTCAACCTTACTGAAAGAGTCTGGACCACAGCCTCATCTATTTGCTCAGCTGAATGACATAGCCCTCCCCTGGGGATAAGTCAGCTGTCGTCCCTCTGGATGTGCCACCATGCCTCCAAACATTCACTACTGTTGAAGTCCCTGCTTGATCCACATACAAGAATTAATGTTGAAGTTTATATGAGTATAAACTAGATACGTCATGCATGGAGGACTTACATCTGTTTTGGTTATGGAAATGGATGGAGAGACCTAATGTGCGGCACAACACATGGAATAGTGAAGTGTAAGTTAATGTGTATGTGTATATTTATAGACTAGTGTTCTCACTTAGGAGTTTTATGTTGGGCTGGGTATCAAACTTCAGCACTTCATGGTTATCTGTGGTTCCACAGTGTAGAAACCATGAAAACTGTCATCTATCCGATTCTTAATTTTTACTTATTCTTTGATTATTTTCTGCTGATTTAATGAAAACCTTCCTAATTCCTGCTATTTTTTTCTGGCATGGCTGCTTGTGTGAGTTTAACATTTGATAGCCTGTTTTGTTAAATGAAAAAAAATATATATATACAGGGCAAAAGCCCTAGTATCTTGTACTGAGAGATTTCAGAAGACATTCAGGCCAAATATTATTTGGTATATGCACAAGATGTGGTTGTGTCTTGAGTTAAATATGCAATATACAATATAAAATTTTGCAACATAAATGCACATGTGTAAATGAAACCAACAACAGTTAAATGTTGGTGCGTGATCCAGCGTGGTCCAGCACTCTTTCGCCATTTGTTGACCCCAACCATAGTGACATTTAGGGGCTCCCCCCTGACCCACTGGATTAGCGGTGCAGCAAGTTGAGAGGCAGCTGAGTGATATACTGTGTGTGTAAAAGTAAAGGGCGTTAAGTGGAACACAAGCCAAAAGCAGTAAAAGCCACAATATATCTGGCAAGACGTTTCTTTTCTACAGCATATCCATCCTTGACCTTAGTAGAAGTGTGTGTGTGTGTGTGTGTGTGTGTGTGTGTGTGTGTGTGTGTGTGTGTGTGTGTGTGTGTGTGTGTGTGTGTGTGTGTGTGTGTGTGTGTGTGTGTGTGCGTGCGCGCGCGCGCGTGCATGTTTGTTTGTGTGTTTGTGTCTATGTGAGTGTGCGTGTGTGTTTATGCACGTGCGTTGTGTAATTGTACACAGTCACAGTTCCCTAAGGTGGAGCCTGGCCTTACAGAGTCACCCCATTAGCTGATTTGTGTTTAGATTTCATTCCATTCATTCTGAAAGGCGGAGTGGGTTTCAACAGGAACTGTTAACTAGTAAATCACCCAATGAAATGTGTGTCATATGTGGCTGACATTATAAACTACTTCAAATATACACCACAGGCTACTCAAAGTTCTGCATGGGAAGTGGCTCTCAAGGATACAGCCATATATGAACTAAAAACATGCGTGTGACTGTGTGTGAAAGTTTGTTTGGATTTCGGCACACATATCTTAGTGTACGTGTGTGTTAGAGAGAGAGGGAGAAAAGGAGTGTCTAATTTATGGAGACAGTGGAATCATTAAACCATGTCTTAGTAATGAAGACTAATGTGGGATTAGGCAGATGTAATGACATGCACCCGTCTGGAATGCTTCACTAGCAACAATCAGCGTGGAAAATGGAGAGATATGGATTTTCTTGACAGGCTCTCATTCATATTCATAAATGGATTCTAATGTGGAAAAATATGAGAGAGTAGCTTACTTAAGGAAAATGTGGATATGTTCTTGGAAAATTATCATACCTATTAAATATGATTGTGGCCATAATGACATTAAAGTGAACTTAATGCCCCTTGAAAAATTGATAGCACCCCAGTTCCCTCTAAGCATCCCCTAAACACTGAAAAAAATCTATACAAGTTGGTTTAGGACCAAATCTATATGTGTGAACGGTTGAGGCCTCAGAAGCTTGATAAAAGTATAACAAAAATAACACATTTGCTCTGTGCTTTCCCCTACTGTAAACTTTACTTGACTTTATCGGACACCACAGAGAGGCCCTGAGATATTGATATGATACAGGACTGAAATTTGGATGGACATGCATTTTCCGTAGTAACGCCATCGGCAAATAGGTCTGTGTACAAGACTGGGCCTGCCTCTGCCTTCAGTTAAGCAGCAGTCACTGAACACATACTTGGCTGAGTAAGTAAAGGCCAGAGCATCAACGGAGGACGAGGAAAATGAAAGACCAATTTGTGTTTTTCTAGGAATCAGAGCTTTGGAAAGGACTCATAACCCCAATTTACCCCCGCTGGACTGCCCCCTTCTGACTCTGGACTGTACTCCCTTCAGCTGGGACTCTCAGTGGTCAGGCCACTGCATGTCCCCCTGCTGGGGTTGACTAGATGCATTTATAAATTGAGCTCTCTTTTCCAGCCTTCCATGACTTCTTGCTATTACATTTCCATGTCTGCTTCCTCTTCTCTCCTTCAACCCCCTCCCCCCTCCCTGGTTTTCTTCCTACCCACTGTTTCATTGCCTTATTCACTACCCTCTGCACTTCAACCTTTTGTGGGAAAGTACTCAAAGAGGACTTGGCCATCTATCAAACAGGCAATTGAAAAGAAATACAGAGACAAACTGCACTTCTAACATTAAAGCAATTAATCAATTAGGTCTCCATTAGCATGGGTTCATGTCAATAGGACTGTGGAAAAAGAAACATTTTTCATGAACAACAATCCAGAGCTGCCAAGGAACTATTTATACATACATTATTAACAGAGCTCATAAACACCTATTTGTTTTATAACTCTCTTTTCCAAGGATGTTCACAGTTTTGTTTGATCCTACTGTAACTTGTGTGATTGATATTTGTAGATAATGACACCACACTGCACCACACTGCCAGATACAATTCGCAGTAAAAGACTTTGTAAGCAATACACCTTGAGCAATGAAATGCTCAATGTACTGCAGTAAAACTACTTATTATTACTTGTAGTCAAACACCCCCCTATATAAAATGCCACATCACCCAAAAGCATTTGAAGGCACCGTGCTGAACTGCTGTCCAGGTTAAGCCATTCATAAATCCACATTTATTAATCCTTGGATTTGTACATCGTTATACAGTTTTACCACTCCATCCATTTCCTGCACTAGATCTGCCTTATGACATTGATATGACTGGAACTGTTATGTCAACTAATAATACACCTCAAGAGATTTACTGTATTTTTGAAGCTATTTCCTACAGAGCTGTGGTTGTTTTTTCTCTGCTACCATGTCTACTGACATCCTAGAAATGGAAAACAAACACTGCTGGTGTGTAGGTGTGGGTGGGAGTCTGTCTTTTGGGATTTAAATCTGTTCTGCTCTTTGCTCCAAATATTACCGCTGAAATTTAAAGTTCTGTCTGCTCCCGGTGCATAAAGCAATACATGTGGTCCCGTCCTATATTTTTATTATATTACTATGTTCATTATGCTTGTTCAGAGGCAGTTAATTCTTTAACATTGCATCGGTAGTCTGGAAACTCAAGATTCCTTGATTCCCAGATTGGTTTATTGGGGTAACAAGATCTTACAGCGAGGCCTACATGGGTACGTTTTATCCACTCTTACCTGCATTATAAACTGGGGGCAGGGATTTGCATTACGGGAATTGCCAGACCCAGTGCTTTTCGAGATTGGCCCATACTAGAGACTGAAAGTCAAGAAAACTCTTCCTATCCTCCTGCATCGACTTTGACCATTCATTTTCTAGACTGGCCGTGAAAAAAAAACAACACAATTTCAACACTGACATGAAAGCATTACATTAACTTATAGGACTTTGTCCTCAGTCAATGTCTGTCAAAGATGCCGCCACAGAAGCTAACCATATGTGCAGCTAAAGCTATTCTTGGGCAGCTAGGGGTTTGTGTAAAGGGGCATCAGTCTTAAATCCACAAAGAATAACTGCAAGAGAAATGTTTCAAATGATCATTGAGATTCTACAAATTTTTCCTTAATGGATTTTGGTGTCCATGTATTCAGTGTTAAGGAACCCTCTCAAAAAAGTGAAAAAAAATCTTGCCCTTTCACCACCTCCACCCCAACCCCTCACAAGAAGAACTAATTTCTAAGGTCCAGGGAGTGAATACTGATGTCATGTTACATAATTTCTCCTGCAAGTCTACATAGTTCATATGTACTCTTCTAGCTGCCAATGTGGGAACTTGTGTAGATGTTAGTGTCTCCTGCTGGCCAATACACTGACACAGACAGCATGCTGCATAATGATGGAAAAATGCTTCTCAGTCTCAATTTATGAGGTGCAGGTTTTTCAGATGCTATTTTATTACACTGGGAGGGAATCTACTGGGACACAAGGCATTATTAAAATTGTTAACACTGTGTTTGTCAAAGATAGAAGAAATATTATGGGACTGATGCCTTTCTTGTTGTTATGATGTCATTGCTCAGTGGTCGCAGGGGATCCGTCCTCCTGCAGCGTTTACGGGAGAGAGATTGGGTGGAACACATTACAGCCATTACACACATAACACAATACATCATTGACCTATTTTGCTACAGTACACAGAGAGAATATTTGCCTTGTTCTCATGCTTGTATATGCAAACACACATCTGCTGATACTACATCTTGAAGGCCTCGTGTCATGTGTGTTTGGGGCAGATAAGGATACCAACGTGATCGAGAGCAGTGTAGCGTGGAGTGTATTGTCTCGTTTGAACTGCTGAATGAAACATACTGTCTTTTCTTAAGCCTGGGCTGCTTGCTGTTTTATTTTTTGGTTTCCTCTGCAATGCTCAGTTGTCATGTTTATGTGTCTGTTTCTCATTTGCATGCTGATAGAGTCAAAAACAGACAAATGGACCTCTGTTCATTGCACACATTTTTTCTTGATCCTATCGGCATATTGCAGTGTTTTCAGTGCTGCCCTGAGTATTTGTCCAACTTTTCCCCTCCTGTAGGCACAGAGGGCCTGATGTTAGTAATTTTATTGCTGGATCTCGTCCTGTAAATGCATATGGTTTCACTGGTATGAATCAGGATTATTAATCATGCTCTGTTGCCTGTGAAAAATAAATTTGATACCTCAATTCTACTACAACAGGTTCTGATGAGTAAAATGTCTTGAATACTTGGTCTGAATGACAGAATCAGGTTGTTTCCAGAGTTTTTGGAGTTATCATGTGATATCACCCTCTGGCCAACCTTTGTTGTGGATATGTGCAGTGATTTTTATTGCTTACTATTGATTATATATCTTCAACCTTTTCTATTGTACTACATGCAAAGTCCTGTACATTACGTTGTGTCATGTAATTATGGTCCAGGGTTGTTAGTATTTCTCCTAAACAATCTCACCAAGACAACCTGATGTTCAGTGAATTTTTTTTTACTTATGAGTAACACAGCTGACAAATGAATTGGCTTAATTTTAAGAGTGGGCATCCATTTACTTTGACCCTGGCCGACATCAGTCTCTGGCTGATTCCAGTTTGGCTCTCATACTAGCATTCAGGCTCTCTCTGAGGCTTATATCAAATGCATTCGAAAAAAAAAAGATTAAGCTAGGATAGCCCCAGTTCTGACACTAAGGTATTTGATTGGCTGTGACTGATTATTTACATCATTGTGATAGGCCCTCAGCTTGAGATGTATGAGCTGAAGTTTGCCAAGAACCACTACTTGTTTCCCCTTCCCTTTGTTTGGCTGTAAGTCTGCTATGTGAGTACTGTGTGTAAGTGTATATGCAGTGGTTGTCTGTTATTGGTTAATATCACAATATAAAATAAGTAATAATTAATAATTCAATAACCTTAAGCCTTACATACTGTTTGGGTCAAATTAGGGCCCTTTTTCACATTTGCCAGCAGTAAAAATAACCTAAAAGTTATTCTTTTAACCTGAAAGTTGATGACTTTTCCTAAAGTACAGAGAATACAAAAAAAAAAAAAAAGTATACTTTTGTACACATGCTTCAGATTTTTGTACTTTGAGGCTCGGCCAGGTCAAATTTGACCCATATCTATTGAAATGGATTTTAGATCCTCCAGTGTGGGTCGAATCAAGGAAAATGTTGGTTTTAGGGAATCTTGAAACTGTCAAACTGTACATGCCATGTCCCGTGTATTTTTTATGGGACAGTGGTGACGGAGTTAGAGGGGGAGCATGACACTCACAGGACACATGAACTGTCTGTGTGCCCACCACATTTGCTCAGGTTCCCACAGAGCCAGGCACTTGCTGGTTTTTTAAAGGGTCGTGGAGGAATCTTGAAACAGTGATATAGTAAAACAGCATAGAAGTGATTATAAATGGTGATCTTGAGGAACAGAAGGTATAGAGAGGTCGAAGGATACCTTGACATAGACATGAGATCTGCACCTACAAGCACAAGCAGCTGCAATGTAGCAAAATAATCTAAGAACAAAACATATTAGAATACATTTGTTCTGAGGTGGGGGTCAAAAGATGATAAAGGTAACTGAGCTGCCATTTCAGTGACTGAGGTTATGGCAGCAAGACATACTGAGCAAGAGGTCCTTGATCTAATCTTCCAAGATGAGGAACCAGATAGTGATTTGAAGGAGGATGTGTCAGAGCAGGAAGACAACATGGAGGAAGACTCTGATTACAGCCCCTCTGATGAAGATGATTCTGAGGGCAGGCAGCAAGGGAGACATTTATGTCAAAAAACAATGCTATCAGTTGGTCCTCACTTCTGCATGTAGTTACAGGCAGGATGGCAGCAGTTATACATCTTATATAATGTATCCCAACAGTTCATTAATGTTCTTGCCATTTTCACTTTCAAATAATATCTTTAAATCATGTCCTGTTTCACACGATATTTTGCGATATTTGTTTTTCTCCAAAAAAGACATTAATTAAGGATTAATTTTATTAACCTCAGATAGGCTATTACACATTCTAGATAGATCTATAGTTCAAATTTTGGTATAGACACTTATAATGAGGAAATTCTTGGCCTACATCATCAGTGTGTTTTATGTTGGACATAAGTAGCCTAGCTCTCTTTGGGAGTATCTCATCCACTTCATGTTCTAATGAAACTTTTAGTAGCCATTGATGTCTATTCACCATGATTATCAAAAATAACTTTTTACATTTAAGGATGTTGTGACTGTTGACCTGTCACTTTTTGTTCTGACACTTGAGGCTTTTGGATTGCTCATTGCTCGCATCTTTTTACTCAGCTTTGATACCAACGGAAGCATTTAGTTTTGCCTAATTTTGGAGATGGGCTTGCTTATGTGTCTTATTTTCTAATGGAGCAGATTCTATCACAGTGAATGTTTATATTGTTTATATCGCTCAGCCATGCAGTATCAAAATTTAAAATGCTGTTTTCCTTTGCATGGTAATAAGACTAGTTTATTCCTTTGAGGCCTCTGCTTCTCACCAGTCTGCCTCCTGCAGGCATACAATGACAGTCCATGCTGACTACTGAATAGAGGTTGCCCAGGTCTTTAAACTCTCTTTCCCCCTTACATCATGCTTTTTGGTTGTGACAAGTAGCAGTCCCTCTTCCCAGCAGAGCTGTAGTGCACGCTAACTGGAGTGAGGTCACCACAGTAAAACAACAGAGAAAGTTTCCTAAGGTTGTAAAGGCTGGCCGCTGAGTGTTTGGAGCACCGGGGGGATACGTCCAGGATAATTGGCAGGATAATTTCAGTAGTGGCAGCTGAGGTCAGGCATGGGCCTCCTTCCCCTGCTGTCAATAGTCCACACATACAGCTGAAGCCCCTAATCTACCCTGCCTCCCACCACCATAACATCTCATCCATGTAGTTTTTCCCTTGCCTCACCAGTTTGCCCCAACTTTCAGCCACACTCCCCTCATGTGCACTCATTCTGGTCTGAATTAATGATCTCCTTAGGAGCTATGGCCACGTCTCGGAGATAATCTCCTGTCACTGGTTGATTTAAAAGTGTGTTCAGGACTGACCTTTTGTCCCAAAATGAGACTCTTGACCTGAACTGTTTAAATGAGCAATATGTAATAGTTCACAGATAGCTATAGACATTTACAGGACACATGAAAAAATTTGTAAATACAGAAACACAAATGCAAATAAAAGCAAATAAAACAGAGTTTTAGAGCTGCCTTGGATGCAAAATGTGTCTTTTTTTAGGTATATTAAATGCCACTGAATTGTGATCACTTGGTACATTAGTCCAGCCTTGAACAGAAGGTCAGAATTTGCAACTGCAGTTTGCTGCACTTTGATGGTACTTGCAGTATATATATAGATGCATGCTGAAAGTAAAGATATCGTTTCTTTTTATTGTAAAAAAAATGTCACTTCTAGTGAGTAACTTATGCTACTTTTTTTGGTACGTCACATAAAGTAAAAAGGTAAAGGTTAAAAAGTTAGAAAATAATATGTTACCTGAAATTCAACATGTACAATTTTGATGTTATAATAGGGTATATATATTTTAATGACATGGGAGCACAGCTAAGGCAAATTGCTAGGAAATAGTTGCCTGTGTACATACAAATGACTATTTATTTGGAGTCATGTTTCAGGCAACATGGTGACTTTAAATCCAATACTGACTCCCCATGTTAATGCTTGCTTGGTCTCTATCAATTCCTGAGGAATACTTGGTTCTTTAGCTGCTAGATACTCCACTATGTTCACAAGCTAGTTCTGTCTGCCATTTGCTTCATGGCAGGTCATGGACAGTGAATTTATTTGGCATTTTTGTTTGCTGAGAACAGCTGCCTGAACTACAGTGTGATGATAATTCTCTCCTTGTCACTGTGAGTTACCCCTTTCATATTACACTCAGTCATTTGAGCCGTTCTTTATAATAAATATTTCAATATGGACACTACACATGAGGAGATCCAACAGATAACCATTTTCTGCTCTTTTCTCTGTTTGCTAAGGACCTCACCTCTCATCTTTACGTGTTTCTTTATTGCTTAATTGTTTTGTCATTTTTTAAAATTTCCTCTTAATTTTCCCTTACATATTCCTGCCTTGTTCATGTTCCTTTGTTCCTAAATCAACGGACTCAATCTCTCTCTATGCCTGTGTGTGGTGCACTGCTGCATGGATATCTGTTATCTAGCCTCACAATATCAGCTCCAGCTTTGCCAATCCTGGCCCAGCTAGCACAGCATGTTGGAGGCTTGCTCTGTGGGTGGGAAGCAATTGCATGCGAGGCACACTCTGGGCCCCGTGCTGTGGGGGTTTTCTCTCCTTTAAACCTCTGTAGCATTTCTCTTTCTCACTCAATTTTTCTTTTTTTTCTCCCCATTTCTCTCAGTTCCTGCAGCAGGGGAAAAACTTACGGTGTGGTTTATTTGTTCTGGTTTGGTGTCGGTTCTCACATGTCCTTGGCAGGCTTTCATACCTCCATGACAGTAGCCTGGATTGCGAGGGATTATCATGATATCATGAGCACGTGTTTTGCTGTTCACACTGATGCTGTTGGAGCAAGGCTATTTCCAAAAACAGAAAATGTATATGTGTGCATTATATGTGTGCGATCTCCCCTCTCATTGTTAATGTTGGAGCAGCAAATTGCTTGACTGCCAGTGTATTTTACCTGCCACAGTGTTTTCATCCCTAGGCATTCAGAGACTCATCTTTCCCCTCTCCTCTTCTCCTCTTCTCCTCAAATGTGCGTCCTCCTCAGAGAGAAACCACGCTGACCTTGTAGGAAGGAGCATGAGGCCTAAAATTCAACTGGTGATTTGAGGGGAAGTGAATGAGGGGGTTTACAATAAGGGAAGGGCTTGGGAGAAGGAGAGGGGTTAAGGAAAAGGCAGAATGGGAGCTGAGCTGTTTCCATCTGACGGTTTCCACTTATACTAAATTGCAGCCACTGGAAGACAGTGACCTCCTCCTAACATGTGTTCGCCATTAATCCTGTTGAGAGACGGCCTGTTTTCACCAGGAGAGAAAGATGAGACAGGAGAGGAGTTGACCCTCAACCATCATATTATTCACACCATATTTATGTGCATCACCTGTTTGTGTGTGCATGTATTTTTAAATAGGATGCTCCACGTTAGCTATGAAATGGAACACATCTTCTCTCTTTTTCTTAAACACTTTGCATTGTGAGCAGTAAACCACTTTAATTTATAAACTGAAATGACTACTATTAAATT
This sequence comes from Istiophorus platypterus, assembly GCA_016859345.1. NCBI lineage: Eukaryota > Metazoa > Chordata > Actinopteri > Istiophoriformes > Istiophoridae > Istiophorus > Istiophorus platypterus. The sequence goes on from CM029121.1 coordinate 12,149,903, forward strand.
AAATTGAAATATAACTTTTAAAGTTAAGTGTTCAGAGAAACAGAGGTGTTGTGATTACATATGTACCGAGTTTCTCTTAAGGCAAACCCAAGTGTGTAGCCTTCAGCTGTTGAGAGAAACAAACTTGAGGGTATTATTGGTAAATAGAGGTGGCTGAGTCATTCCCTTTCTTTCCAACCACATCTTAAGATAAGATATTCCATTTCAAGTCCACAAATATGCTCTGATGCTAATTAAAGGACCAGTGATTTGTTGCTCGGGTCAGCAAAAGTTTTGAAATTTTGTAATTATTCAATGCATGATGACCTTTCCCTCCGACTTTTCTCCATTTTTTTGTCATTTTCACTAAAAAAAGATAATAAATGTGAGGGATTTCCTCTTCACTCTCCCTTTCTCTAATCTTTTTCCCTCAACTCACTTTTATCTAGTCCATTTTTTCTTGCTCACCATTGCTGCTTCATATTTCATATTGTGCCACATGACTTTTGCTATGAGTGAGAGAAAGTGCAGGGGACCCAGGGCGCGTTGACATCCAGCTCCCCTATGTGATGTACGAGATGGATATAGAGGGCGGGGTTGAGGGATGCAAGCTCAGTTCCAATAATTGGGAGGCGCATAAAATGTATTACAGTGGTGCCAGCATTAGTGTCCAAATTTAAAACATGTCCCAGGTCTAAGCTGTCATTGCTATGGGATTTCTTTCCCCCGTTTACCCCCAAATAGAGAAAGAATATAACAACAGATGAGAGGAGAAACTGGAAGCCTCTATGTATCCCAGCATGTAGACATCATGTGCAATGTTTTTTAGACTGTTAAAGATTGGCCACTGAAATGAATCAAACCAGGGTGATACGGTCTAGATAAATCTACTGGTTCTCTGAGATTTCTGCTACAACGAAATTTTAATTTTGGTGCTCAAAGCCTTAAGAAATGACATTTGAAAAACTCATCAGCTAGTTTGTGATGTCTGTCTTTCTCTGGACAATCCACAGACCTTACTGTCAATGGTTTTCACTGGAACGATTTTCTACCAAAGAAATGTTTTATACAAAAACTGTTGACAGTGAGGTCTGTGGATTATCCAAAGAAACAGGGACATTGTTTCTGGCAAGACAAACTATATATATATATGTGTGTGTGTGTATACATATATATATATATATATATATATATATATATATATATATATATATATATATATATATATATATATATATGTATATGTACACAAAATGAACATGATAACATATTAACAGAGGACTTTTGCTGCAGCATCACCATTAACATTAACGATCCAGGATGGTCTTTATTTTCACAAACTAAACATTTAACACCTAAAGTGTGGAACATTGTAACTGCCCTCCTGGTCATCAAACCCCATATTCAGCCCTACTCTAGCCCTATGAAAGGCCCATATAGACACTGAATATCCAGCAGTGCAGGGAGCTTCAAGTAGCAATCCAAATATACAGAGGTATTCTCAAACAACGCAGGCCTGCCAACTACAACACTCCTATTTATTTATGTATTTATCAGGATTTCCTGTATACTTGTCGAGATGTACGGTGCTGCGGGCCGAGCTATCTGAGGCCCGTTTGACAGGGGTTGGCGTACTTTTGCCGTACTGCATTAAGGCTGGGTTATTTATCCTAGGGGCTCATAATGATGATGCTGTCCCGCTCCCTGAGAGGACTCTGTTCTCTCAGTCACCTCCCGCCCTCCGTAGGATGCTGGGCCTGGCAGGTTACCACTTATGCTCCCACCAGGAATGTTGCAAAGGAGCTGTGGATGCATAGTGTTTGTGTGTCAGAGTCTACATAATCCAGGTAGTGTGACACTTTAAAGCTAAGATTCTAAGAGCTTTCTTTTTGGCTAATTATACAGAACGTCTTAAAATTTGATGACCAAGTATGATCTCCTACATTTTTGGTGAATTTACTTAAAAACTGTCATTCGTGCATTGACACAATATTGTTATTTCAAACATTTTTAGACAAACGTGTCATTGGGAGCATGTTAGCATGCTGATTTCAGCATTTATCTCAAGGCACCAATGTGCCTAAATATAGGCTCACAGAGCCACTAGCATTCCTTTAGACTCTTGATGGTTTGATTTAATATTGTTTTACCTTTTCTTGGTTACGATAAAAAGGGTAGAAGTAATTGTCTCAAATGAAGACAAGATATTTTAACAGCATAGATTCTGAGTAGTCAAGCACAGGTTAAAATATACTCATTAATAATAGCTTTGTTCAGTGCCAGTAAGCAATGTCAGTTAGCCAACATGCCTAATACCACAGCCCTGGAACGTGCACACCTGAATGGATTGAATTCAGAACTAATGTTAATAGTCACATCTGTGCTTTACTGCACTGACAAGTCAAAAAAAGTTCACTGTGAGAAGAGCCTGTGCCACAAGATAATTTGGAGCAGCAATGACAGTCATGGGAAGGAGTGAGATGAAGTGAGATGAATTTTATTATTGCCAGTGTTTAAATTCCTCATGTTAAACACAACCATCAGTCATTTACTTCCTGTCTCATCTATCACTAAATCATTTTTATTTGACAGACAGGTTTTGGCAGATATGAGCAACAAAATGTTTGTAATTACCTTTATTCTCATCCACAGTCATCAGCAATGAAATTGTAATTTTCCGCATGTGTGGGAAGTTATTTAATGCCATTTCCATAGAGTATTTATCTTCTAAGTCCCTCCAACTTGCTTGTTCATATGTGACATTGGCGTGAGCTGTAGATTTACAATATGTGTCTTCACAGCGGGTATGCACGCTTTTAATTTAAAAAATTATGAGGAGGAAATGGAAAGGTTTCACTAATTACTTGCAGGCGTTGTCAAGACCTTTTCACACCAAGTTAATCATTTTAAATGAACACATTCATATAAATGGTGGATCTTAAGAACATAAAACCAAAACTATCTGCTAGATACAGTTAGTTTATTATTGTATGTGTCATTGTGGTGAGGGGAGATATTGGATATTGTCAATAAAATGACCAGTATTTATAGCATTCCCCTTCAGATCCTGTCAACACACCTCACTGTACATAGTAGCTGCTGTCAGTGGACACACAGGTAAAAGCTAGAGGTAAAGGTTTGGAGTATTTTACTTGTTATGGCTGTTGTTCCCATGCCATGTCTTGTTGGAAAAACTTGTGCTGATTGAAGCTGGCAGAAGCACACCTCATTTTGGCAGCTATCCTAAGTCGAGTGTTTGACACATGGTAAAAGGATACTGTTTCATTTTCATATAAATCAATGACTGATTTTTACATTATTCAAAAATGTAGCAAGCTGACAGCAAGCTCTTCATCGCACCTTTTTGACGGACTGGAAAGTACACAACATTAATTACAAGAGCATCTTGGATAGGCATTTGCCACTGACTTCAGTTCCTTTGGCAGAGGAATTTTACTAAAATAAATTTGCTACTAGAAGTATGTTTTTCATCATTAGCTGAGTAACCTTCTATAAGGCCAAAATAGAGATCAGGATGAAATGCACAAGGTAGCAGTGTGAAACCAATTTGTGAGAATCTTTCCTTACCAGAGGTTGCTTTCATGTGTGTGAGCAAGCTACATGACCTACATGACTTGAGGAGTGGGAACTATGAAGAATACAAACAAAGTTATTTTCCTCAGTGTCAAACTGTTGCCTAGTTTTGCCCACATGCTCCCTCAATACGTGCATACGGTTCAGCAAGAAAGCAAAAATTCATTTCATTCTATCCTGCCTCCCTGTTCCCTCTGCCTACTGTGCAGCCCTGCCTCACAGTTCAACTCAGGCTCAATCAGTGTCATCACATCTGCCACACTGGACTGGAAAATGCATGGCTTTTAAAGTGACGGGGGCTAATTAGGTTAGCTCACCCTGAAAATTACCCTGGACTGGGCTAAATACATGGGTCAAATACTTATTTGCTTGGAGTGAAACTTTATCGGTCAGTGCACAAATGTGATCTACTTCTAGATTTCTTATTCAGTAGCTCATACTGCTCTAGTTGCTATCTTGTCAAATCAAGTGTAAATGCATTTAGGGATGTAAACTCACACATTTGAGGGACAAAGCATATTGCATATTTAGGCCCTTTTCTGGAAACAGATACTCTCTTCCCCACTAGCGTTATCTGATTCTGCAGTTGGACATTTCAAATAATGACTTCTTCAAGTCAACGTATCTCATCGATTTACAAATGTCCTTAAATCTGAACAAATTGTTCTTAAACACACAGTTTCTGAGGCACTGTGGCTGGACAGCATTAGGTCTCCGTTGTTTCTGACGTAGCTATGGTTGCACAGGAAGCACAAGCAACTAGCTAAAAACCTAGATTGCAATATCTTTTGTCTTTTTTTGTTATAAATCCACTTTGCCTAAACAACTCTCAAAAGTCTCTGCAATTTTTCTATAAATCTTAAATTATTATTATTAATAATAATTGAAATTTTAATTGTTATCTTAACAGAGTAATAGAGGTACCGGAGTTAACAAAACAACTTGCAATTTCTACTCAGGGCCCCTCTTAACCTTCAAAATAGGATTCTTGTATAAACTGCAATTTATTTGTTATGGTAGTTAAAGAAAACACCATTGTAATTGCATATTTAATGCACTTACTGATTATTGCTGTATGTGTTCTGTTTGGCCTATTAAATAAATAGTCAGTATGAGCCAACATACAGTATTCCCCAGCAAGCAAACACAAGTATAACATTCTCTCCACTTACAATTAATGATTGGTCACAGTTTGGTTTATTTATTTTCTCTGGGTGGTACGTTCATGTAGTGATCTGTGTTTTTACACAGCCCCTGTGGGAGCACCAGTAAGCTGTCAAAACACTACAACCACATCACAGCAGTGCATCTTATGAATAGCTCAAATTTTGAAATGAAATAGGAACGCCTCTCTTTTAAGTCTTTGCGGGAGTCTTTTGGTTATCTTTTAACCTGATTTTTCCAAGAGCCAAGTTGCAAGACTGCCAACTTGATTTTCATGTGGGTGCCTTTTCTTTTTTTCAGAAACTATAAAATGTTTTAGCTGGCTTTCACTTCAGTGTTAGTGTATCCCTTAAAAATTGTGTGAAATATGGGGCTTTTGTGTCTTGTTCATTTTCTCTGTTCTTCTGTTTTATTTGCTAGCAATTACCAAGGCACGAAAGACCCCCTGAAAGGCCAGTAAACTAAATAAGAAACTAACAACGGAATGTGTGGTGCTAGATACTTTATGCAAGATATATTTCTGTCTACAGTTTTTACGTTGTAAGGAATTTCTTTTAAGTTAGAATAAAATTTGTAAGCCAGAATGAAATCTGTATTGCCTTCGAAATTACAGCAGGACACAAGTAACTTTAACTGTCACTCATGTCAGCAGAGAAAAAGAAATGGAAAGAAGGCATGAAGCCGATCCAGTGTTTATATAGAAAAAAGTATTTTTTTTCTCAGTACATTTTCCCTCCATATTTTTCTATATGCTAAGGCCAAATCTGGCCCTGCCCTTCGGAGCCCAATATGCTTCACGTGTGCACACATGGCTGAACAGTAGTTTGTTTGTGTTGCTGAATAATCCTTAATCAACAATCCAAACCAACACAGAGTCTCTCATTATCCCAGAGAGCATGCCAGCTTGGCACACAGTGAATCCTGCCTGTCTCTTTTAAACAGGAACCTACTGAAACAGCATAGAGGAGACCCCGATGGCACCCCAGGCAATCTATGTATGTGCTCAAACAGAGACAAACATATGCATAAAGACAGATACGGAGGCACATCTGCATCAACAGGATGCACATGGTTGCAGAAGTACACAGCAACAAAGTCAACAACTTGCACATGTGCTCCTACTGTCAATGCAAGTCAAAGTCATAGAGAGAAAACAAACTCTGTAACACACATGGACTGACTCATGGTCATGCGCACAGACGCACATGCACTGCATGCATCATTTGAATATAATAGTCGGGTATTGTGGCAAAGAAGAATAATGCACAGAGGAATTGTTAGCTAAAGACTTTGAGGGGTGGAATCTGCAGAGAGCCATCTTTCTTTCATTAGGGAGTATAGAAGCTGCAACACGGGCCCTTAGGGCATTAATTACACTGAGAGCAGGGTCTGTGTGGGCTGTACAGTAGGCACCACACATGATATTAAGTAACACATGGCTGCAGCTCCTCATTATCAGGGTTTTCCTCTTAAGACCTTTCATCACTCCCCATCATGCAATCCATAGAGGGAATCCTAAGCTTGGGTAGGTCACTATCCAAAGAAAACATACACAGTTCTTTTTATTTCTAATGCATTCTCAATTAAAGGGAGCAAAACCTCAAATTTTTCTCATCTGTCACAGTCTTTCTTGCAGTATTTGCCTACTTGTTTCTATTATACACAATTAAATGCACACTTGCAAAGAGCTAGATTAAATGGGTAACACGCTTCACAGATCTGACATTGTGCCACCCAGTGGGAGGTGCTGTCTATTACAGCGACATACTTGACTTTTGAAGATATTATTTAATATCAGGCCAGAGAGGTTAGAGGGAGACAGATGCTGTCAGGGAGTGATGGATGAGCCTCTTTTAAAAGGCCATCAGGGAAAATAATATAGAGCCCAGCAAGCCTTGAAAGCAGCAGGCTAAGCCAAGATGATCTCTACCCCCCCATCTCCACAACTGTCAGACTGAAAAATGTCAGCAATTAGAAAGTATGGAAATTTAAAGGTAGTTTCTCGTTTGATCTGCCGTGCCCTGAAGTAGCTGTGGCAGCTGAGGTGGTCAGAGGCAAGGTTAGCTCTCAGGACGAATGGAGTCAGGGCCACATCCAAAAAGGAGATTGATAGAGATTTAAGATAGTAAGGAAATTCAAATCACATCAAACCATCACAGAAGATTAGGTATGCTGTTTAGTTTATGTGTACATTCCTACTATTTATTCATGCCACCTATTCCAGTACTGTGAGGTATTCTGCCAGTATTGTTTTTTTTTAAAGAACACTGTTAAACAAATTAAGTTTCTCCCGCAAATAAGATTTTTCTAATTTGTCTATTTCTGTTTGACATCATGCAAAGAGAGAAGGTTTTGGACGAGTCTTACGATGCCATCATTTGCAACCCCTGATGTCATCATGCAGACATCTCCTGTTTTTGCATCTGTTTGTATAATGAAATATAATGAAATCTAATTCGTTTATCCATAAACAGCACATTTACAGGGTTATACGCACACGGATATGAATATTTTCTTTGCTCTTTTCTTATTATACAACACTAAATATGAGATAATGCTTTCTTTCCGAAGATGAAAACCACACATGCAGGAACATGTAACAATACTGCACAACCCACACTATTAAAGACTTGTATTCCAGTGGTTGACTTTCCAATAGAGGCAGACAGGGTCGTAGTCCAATAGAATAGGAGACCATGGAGACTAAGAGGCAGCATTTACTTGCTTTAAATGGCTTATTTGATTAAAGCACTTCGACCGACGCCAGACCTGGGACTTGTAATGGAGAATGAGTCAGAGCTAGACAGAGAGAGCCCAAAGAAGAAAGAGATGGAGAGAGATTGAGAGAAACACTGGGGGCTTCTTAGTCAACACAAACATTTTCAGACAGGCAAACCATGGACTAACCATGTAGTTCTGCTTTTTATTTGCTTGTTCTCACGGTTTTAAGCCCAGGCTGCAATTTGCTCAAGTTCATTTTCCTGACTAAAAGTGAGGGAGTGTGCATTTTTTGTATGTATCTGGTTGGGGTAGGTACAGTATTCTCAACACAAACACAATGGCAGAAAAACCATAGACTGACCATACTTCTGTGCTTTTTATTTATTAATTACCCATTGTCTTAGATGTGGCCCGAAATCTGAATAAGCTAATTTCGATAAATGGCACCACTGATTACAAAGAAAGCAGAAGGGCAGTTAGGAGTAATGAAGACGATCTGTCCTTGTTTTCAGGCTGCTGAGATGCTTCAAGGGCTAAAGAAAAGTTCTGAATTCAGCAAAATGCATGCTATTAAAGAGGGCCATCAGTGTGGTAAAACCATAACTCGCTGGTTTTGAAAACATTTAGCTGGATCTGTGGGTGCTTTTCTAGTGGTTATTAAAGAGGGACAAATGGCAGAGCTGTTCTGTCCACACACATGGAGAAAAGCACGAATACAGAGGGTCTCTAGCTCTCACTGTTTATTTTCCCTGTATTAAAATGCATTGAAGTGGAAACTGTGCTGAAAAAATACTCTATTCAAGCTATAGTATATACTGAACTGGTAAAGCCTCAGAAATAGCATAGCACACGGATCCTTCTCTGTAAGGATAATTTTACCGGATTTTTACTATGGCAAGGGGAGTGGGGTCGGGTCTGATTTACCATGTGCTCTCTTGGCAAAGATGTGCCTGATAGTGGGTGTGAGTGTGTTTTCAACAGCACTTTGACTCCTTGATCTAAATGCTGGCAGATTTGATTTAGTGCACCGATAAGTCAAACCTAACCCCTAACATGAAAACCTTCTCACCTCAGGCTTGGGCAGTACACCATGCAGAAATAACAACCTTGTGAAGCCATTAAAGCATAAACTACTATTAGAATAGTTACGTCTCTCACCATAGTTGCTTAACGCATAAAAAGCAGAAGACACGGCAGTGTTAATACCCACTCTGATACCAGGAGAAAGTATTTAGATCTCTTTTCTGAGGAAAGGAGGGAAAGCTAAATGAAAACAAGGTCTGGGCTGGATACTGTGGTGTCTTGTGCCCTGCCAGTTGCCTCGACCACTGGCATGTCTGCCTCTGTCCACTGGCCTAGAACAGCCATGTTAGTTTGTTCATCTTTCCAAACAAACAATCAGCACCACTGACTGGAGGAGAGGTGGGAAGCAGTGGAGGAAAAACATAGGGGCGCCTTGTGTGGGGGTTGGGGTGGGAAACTGAAGCGGTTATGGGGGAGTTTTTCCTTCAGCTCCATTTTCCCCCAATGCCACAGCTGATTGCTACCACATTGATGATGGTTAAGTTAGAGGGAGAGTACTGTATACTCTAGAGGCCGCTGGCCAGACTGGCTCCCTTTCCTGTGGCACTGAGCCCCTGGCACCCAGTGCTGTCCTTCCACCACCACAGCATCCCTGTCTCAGCTATCTCACATCCCTCCTTGGGTCCTAATTCACATCTCCACCAGGGGCTCGGGAGAATCTTCCAAAAGTTTTTATTGATCTGCAATTGTTTTTTGAAGGGTCCACAAAGCCGGTGGTTTAGACTCAAGGCATGTAACTAATATAATTTTGGATAAATTCATAGAGCCTCTTTTGTTACATGTATAAGTGAATCAGTTGTTTTCTTTTTTTCCATCACCAGATCTCTCCACTCTCTCCCATCTCATCTCCTTGTATAATATGAGCTGCTTGCAATCAAAAATTCAGCAATATGTTTGACTCATTTTCCAGCCTCTTAACTCTCTGTGCCTGTGTTTTGTAAGGGCAACAACATTATACTCCTGTCTCCTTCAATTTAATCCAGAATTTGGAAGCTGTAAAATTTAGTGTGTGAGTCCAGCTTTATGATGGAACTAATTTTTAAAGTGTGCAGTAAACCAAACCAGATTTAACATCATCAACGTCAACCCTTTTTGACCCCATTTTGTGTCACTTTTGTTCCTGGGGGCATACCTATGTACTCTTGTCCGGCCTTTTTTGTCTCATGGAAACCACAGTTCTTATATAATAAACGCTGTAACAATATTCTAACATTCCCTTGACAGTTTGACACACTTGAACAACCATGTCGATGTCTAAACATGGCAATGAGGGACTAGTTTTAGAACAAGACATCTGCATTTGCTATCATAACCTTACAGAAACTTATTCCCCTCTATACACACAAGGCCCCTCAACTTTTCTGAGTAAAATTTGAATCAACTCTTTCAACTCCACCCTCCTACACTTGCATATCAACACTACCGTTATAACTGCAATTACTCCTTGTATTACTATAGAAAGAAGAATGAAGATTTTTCCTGATGATGTTAAAAACCTGCAACCTGGAGGTATGGTAGGTTTACAAAGATATATATCATTCTACCAGATGACGTTTTTGAGAAAGTTTACTACAAAAGAAATCAAGGAACATTGTTGGCACCTAATAAGCACAGTAAAGGTACTTGGACCTGTTCTTTTCTTTTTTCTTTTTTTTACCTAATACTTCTACATAATCCTTTATGAAAAAGGGAGCACTTTTATTGCCATTCGTTCAAATACATTTTAGTTATCTAAAGGAAATAATTTTTCCTGAGCATCTCCGAACCGCAATGAAAGTTAATTGTTCATCAGATTCAAATAAAAAAATTAGTGTATGGTTGTAAGAATATATATAATTTTTGATGGGGTAGATGTTTTTCTAGTTGAGGTCATATCTGCCAAAGATGAGGAAAGTCTGGTAAAAACAGCTTTTCCTCTCAGAAATGAAAACACAGGAGAATGTTTATGGACCACGGTTGAGGAGCAAGATCATGGATTTTGGCACAAGAACCCCACAGTGACAGCAGCTGGTCTCTCCTGGCCTACGCTTCCATCTAACTTTAGACATAGCACAGCTCATATTAAAAACAATGGTGGCGATGAGCAGTGTGAAGAGAATAGGGGTGAGATCAGTGGCTATGATATATAAAAAATGCGTTTGCCAGAACTTGATGTAATACAGACTGCTTGTGTGAAGAGCATTTGAACTTTAATGGGAAGGTCTGTCATAAATCTAGAAAACACTGGATTTATTCCTTTGATACAGCAGCAAAAGCACAGAGCTTGTCCTATAATATATTTTTTTGCGGTTATGAATGCAAAGCATCTCTTTATGTTTCTGGGACGTCATCCAACTCATGCTCTTTAGCTGTAGCACTAAAGAGGGCCCTATGGTGGAGGTTCCGTATTATAATGGAGAGTGGTGGGATACTTCAGCTGCTTCATTTCTTATCTTTAACCAGCGAGCTGGAGCAATACATAGGATTTGTCTTTGTTCTTGTGCTCACACTAGTGGGTTATTATTAAAACTGAGGAACTCTGTTTACTAGTTCTTGTGAGACTTTGAGTGGAGGAAGTTATGATGACAGCGGGTCCAGGGCTGACCGCAGATTGCACACGTTATTAACTGGACAAGTCCAGTGGATGTCTTAAAATGAATTGCTTTAAGGAGGCATTTCCTGCAGGCGCACAGACTGTTCAGAGTGAGTGATGTGCAGGGCTTTAAAGGGCCTGACAGGTCTCACCACTCTGTTGTATCTTAAGACTACTAAAGCTTGCCGTTATCTTATTGTTTCCCATTTACTCAACAGACTTAGTTTGCTAGCAGTTTCCAGGCTCCATTTTACAGCCCTCATTAAGAAGCAGAGGTTTATTTGCATTAATATTTCTAAATCCCCTCTGGTACTGCAGAAGAAAGGACCACAAATAACAGTTCCTTTCATTTTCAGTGAAACTGCTGACAATTTTTATAGTAATTGACTGTTTAGCTTACGTTAGAAAGTGATGAAAAATGCCTGTCACAGGATCTGGGAGTCCAAGGTAGCATCTCAGATCCCTTTTTTTATTTTCCTTTTTTTTTCATCAAAGAAGCTGGTACCAGTGAATGTCTGCCACTGACGAGTACCTAACGGATGACTCAAACAATTCATTTAAATCGTTGTTGATTAAACTTTCCACCAGTCAGTTAATCATCTCATTCTCTCAGCACTGCTTCCAAGTTGTGTCATCACACTTTAGTGCCTTTTACATTTTTACATTTTTTTCTCTTTTTTTCCATCTACACTCTTCCTCTGTGCAAAGTGATTTGAAAACATCAGGCAACAATGATGGGACACTGAAGCTTTTTCTTTCTCAACAGAGTGACTGCGACTGGCTCTCTCTCAAACTTATGATAGAATGAAAAAGGCTGTTACTACTCTTTTGACGCAAGTTGCTTCACAGATTTGTGTCTGCGTTAGTCGGAGCATATAAGAGAAATACTGTGAGCAAGGGAGGAGTATAGAATGGCTTGATGTAGGGTGCGCCTGCTGTGTTGGATGTGTTTTTGCCTTTGAGTGTATACATATGGTTCAGTCGCTGTGAGCGTATGTGACTTGGTCTGTATCTTGGCCCCGGGGCAGCCTGAGTGAGGATGTGATTGATGACTTGTGTACTGTAGTGAAAGTCTTTTAAATTAAAACAAAATGGAGCTTAGAATGTATGACTTCATCAGACCTGCTTGGCTCAATGTGAGGTTAATGAAATGTGGCAAACTCTTCTCTTCAGCTTGGACCATGCATTTTATTCCACGGTAAGCTCATTGCTCGACCGTGTCAGTGCACCCAGCTGCCATCATTGTGAGTGAATAGACACTGGATGATCTGCTGTAACTGAGCTCATTCCAGTGCAATTAAGAAAGTGTGGTCATGCTTTATCTGCATGCAGCGCTTTACTGGTCCATTAGACTAGTGTAAGCTCTGTCTGCACTGGATAAATGACTCTTCATCAGGATAGCATGTTGCCATGTGTACCCCAGATACAGTGCTAAAAAACGCATATAGTAAAAAAAGTACTGTGGGAAGAGAGTTTTGAAATATTGCAGTTTTTTGATAGGAAAAAAACCATGCAAAAAAAACATCAAATTTTCAAATGCAAGTGTTTTTCATGGTTAAACTGCATCTGTCTATAAGATTAATTCTTGGAAGGACTTCGCCTAATTATTATTTTCATTATTGATTAATCTCTCTGAATATTTTTTAATAATTAATTGATTTTTTTTTTTTTAGTTCATGGAATGTCAAAAAGTGGGGAAAAATGCCCATCACAATTTCCCAATGGGAAGTCTTCAAATGCCTGATTTGTCCTAAAGGAAGAGAAAGAAAAGCAGCAAATCGTCGCATCGAAGAGACTACAACCCAAAGAAGTTTAGCTTTGTGTTCCCAGATTCTGCCTGAAATGACTGGACCAATAATTGATTTTCAAAGTAGTCCTTTGCAATTATTTTGCAGGCTTTTGATCATTTGTGTGTATTGTGGGAAAGAGCTCAGAGTAAATGAGTCATGGACAACTCTCTGATTTAGTTTGTTCAGATTTCACGAACTAGACTGGAGGTGATGATAAGAAACACTAAAACATTCACTTACTGAAAATGAGATAAAGTGAAAATGGGATAAAGAAAAATTAAGCTTTTTTTTTTTTTTTTTTTGGTTTCAAAACAAAAGGCAGGCTGCAAGTTCGCTCATTTTTTATGACCTTATTTTTATAGTGTTCTTTCTTCTATTTAAAAAAAAAGTATCATAACACTATCAAGAGTTTTACCCTGTGTCTGTTTTCTGTTATGTTTTGAAAGCAGAATTTGGTATCATGACAATAAGAGCGAGATATTGGTCAAAAAATTTCTATACCAGTACTGGTATGAACACCTTGACTTTTCAATATTTGTTTTGATATTAATTTTTATAAAATATACTTTATAAAAAAGGAACAAACAATAAAATTACAATTCACATTATTGTACAAATCTTTAGTTTTTTCAGCTCTTTGGCATATATACCTACACTAAAACAGTTTCAAGCCATAAAAAAGATAAACCAATGGTTTATATTAATATGTGGTTTAACTTATATTGTCTGTTTCAGCTCTTTAGTTTTATGTTTCAGCAGCTTGATATTTTTCCAATCGAAGAGGTTTTACATCATAAAAAATAAATTTACCACAACTTGAAAACTGTTAACATTCTCTCTTAACAGTCTCAGTAAATGAAAATTTGTAAAAACGTTTTTTTTGCTGAACATTACCTGCTTAAATCCCAGGCACAGAGCTGTCCTCAGTAATCTTGGGAGAAGGGGAATGTAGCGGTGGAGATTTTGAAGGAGGCTGATTAACATTAAGCAGACTTGAATGCTGAGAGGAAGATCGTTGTGGTTCGTTCTTCTTGCAGTCGAACACAGAGAAACTTTCTGCCCTTAAATTTATTCCACACACACAGCTACTTAGTTCCAGTCAGTTCCAGCTAGCTGGCCTTCCAGCAGTAAATCAATCCTTTATTTGTTACGTAAAAGAACAACGGCAGGTTCTTAAAGTCCTGACGGCTAGAACTGTGAGCCAAAACTGCACTGGTCACAAACACTTTCAGGTTCCTGTCATAGCTTTTGCACCCATGACCACTATAATTTACCTACCAATAATGTGGCCTTGACAGACACTGTATTGTTATCTCATGGTTATCTTTGCTTATCTTACCTTCTGGGGAATGCAGAGGCCTCTCTCCAGCATTATTCTGATCTTTCAGATGTGGAAATTCCTTCCCCGCATTTTCCCATGCACACTCCCTCCTACCATGCATGGTGCTGACAACACTTTATTAGATTACACTTAAGACTTGCTTGGCAGTATGAACTATTTGTCTATTTCCTCATGGTAATATGAGCCGTTGTATTATTTCAGTGTGTGTTTTAAAGTGAAGGATGTGTTCAGCTGTTGGTGAGTAGCTGTCCAGTTTCCTATAGCATGTGTTTGCCGGCCGGTAATATGTTAATTGTGTGCATTCATGTGAACCCAACACTGTTAGCATCCATGTGTGTGAATGTGCTCTCTCATGTGTCTTATAATGCGGTAATAGTTCTCATACCCCCGTCAGGAAAGCACTAATGAACTCAATCAGGTGTATGTGACACCACCCTCCCACCTGCTCTAAACCTGCCGAGACAGGGGCTCATGGAACGTACAGGAAGCCAGTTGAACCCCAGGGGTCCTCATTGTGTATCGAGGTCTTCCTGAACTGCCTCAGGTGAGAGCACAGCGCTTCATTTGATCGACAACTCACTGTCACTGCTGGCCCCAACTCAAACAGCTTCTGTGAAAGATGATATCAGCACTGTGAGATTAATGTTAATTCATGAGCATGCATTTGCATTTTTGTTGATGGTGCTATGGTGCTGAAGAGGTTTTACTTCAGGAAAAAAAATAATATGAAGGCAAGGTCAAAAAACATGGTCGAAAATCAAAAAAGGGAACATAAGAAAAGAGCGCTGGAAAGCTGAGGCACGTGGCACAAAGACTTCTGGAAGAAAGCACTAGGAAATGGACCTGTTTATAAACCAGTCAGCCGCAACATTAAAACCAGTTACTGTGGCTAATCTATGTATACTAGGGAGCTAATGAGGGAATGGGGAACAGGTGGGTAGGTGAGCGGCGAGGAGGAGCAGGTCAGGTGATTCTACTGGTGGGACAAGCAGGCAGGCAGGTAGGATTGGATTTTCTGAGATGACAGCAGAATGACAATATGTGCGTACAAACAAGTGGACTGAAAAAAGAGAAAGGATGAATGAGCAGACTAAACCTCAAAACCTTGACAGATGTGAGTGTACTAAATATGAATGCTAACGCTGGAAAAGTGGGGGAAAGCCAACATGATATTCCTAGACAGAGTATGAGGAAAGAAGTTGGAAGGCAGTGACTTCTCACCTCACTGCTGTATGTACATGGAGGTATCATGCATCTGTGGTTTTGAATGGTCTCTGTGTATAACGAAATGTGTGTGTGTAATATTAGAGCCTTGGCCTGAGAGAGGAAGCCGATGGAGGCTGCTCTGTGTTATTCCAAGAATTATAAATGGTTGCCGCTGTGTCAGGCCTCAGTGCTCCTTACAAATCCAAGAGCTATACAGTATGCAAGAGTGTGTGTATTATATTACATCTGCATATCGTATATATGCTTACGTGTTGCAATACGACGGTGTTATTAGTTGCGAACTTTTAAGGACACATTTGGGTCACAAAGATAAATCAAGAGTTGGGAATGAGTCAAATGATACAAGGTGATAAAAAAACAGAAGTGAATGAAAGATAACTTCCTCTGAGAGACGGAGAGAAAGTTACTGCTAGACCAGCAGACATATCTTCTGTCACTTTCTCCAGTGGGCGAGACTGGTTCATTTAGACATAACTGTATGGGCTCTGGACACCGTACAGGTTCTTTGTATGAAACAGGCCGCAATGAGGAGACTGTATGTGTCCAGAGGGTGTGAAAACATTCCTGTTATCACTATGGAAAACTCGCAGCTGTCATCAGATGGGGGAAATATTATGAGTCTGTCTGCCGGCAAGTGTGTGTTACTCTGGGACAATCCTGCTATGTTTATTTTCTGAAACAGTAGACGTTTAGCTTCCACATCACACAGTCTAGGATCCCTTAGACACAGCATCAACCTTACTACTGTTTCTGCATGTGGATGAGTTTGGAGAAAGTGAGGAGTGTGTGTGTGTGTGTGTGTGTGTGTGTGTGTGTGTGTGTCACAGAGAGAGAGAGAGAGAAAGTAAAGGTTTTGTTTTCATAGAGGTGTGTATTAAGCAGAGGGGAATGACTTTTGGGATTAGTCAGTGATCAGAAGATGATGAATATAATTACAACAACATGGAAAACCTCATGCTAAAACCCCAAAATTGACAAGATTGCTGTTGTTTGTTTAGTCTAAACCAGCTGAGAAATCAGTCACTGTATATATTTCACATTCTGCCCTTGGAGGCACCAGATTTCATTCATAAAGGAGTCAAAAGTAAGTCAACTGTCTATTTTTACATTGTATGCTTCTCCTCATGTAGAATAAACTACTCTCCGTTAAAAAGTTTCACCCAAAGCCACTTTTCAGGGATTTGTTATGTTTGAAATAATCCAAACAGCAAACGATCCAAAGTCTGTTTACCTATTTGATCAATATTTAAAATTTAGAAAAACTGATCTAGAGATGTAGTCGATGGATTCCCCATCTTGGGCCTGTGATTGTAAGGTTATGTTTTATTTGCTCATTTGCTGTCACGGAATTTTCCTTTGTTAGTCTCAATTTGATAGATCAAAGGAACAGTGGTTGGAGTATGTCCAGCCTCAGTATTTAGAAGATTAATGGTAGGCAGAATGTGGTTATGTACAGTATTTGCTCTGTAAGTATTAAATGAAAATTTTTTTGTGAATAAAAGGGAAAATCACATTTTCAAAACATGGCCTCTCTTCGTTACTGTCCCTGCTTTGTTGATACTGGGTTTTGTGATGATGGATGGTGTCAGCAGCAAGTAGTAGTGCAGTTCTCTGGCCCTGTCGCATGGCTGATCTATCTGGTTCCATCAAAACACTGTTGACTTCCCCTTGCACACATGGAAAGCATTGGGCCACACTCAGAAGCAATGCAGAAAGACAGACAGACACAAACGCACACACACAGGGACATACACACAAAAACAAAGAGAAGAAGGTAAACGGCACTTCCAGATGACTAGTCACCCCAGGCTCTCAGATTACAGGAACAAATTTTCCAAAGCAGCATTTTCAGTTTAGTTTTTCCTTTCTGTGGCTTCTTTGCTGTTTGGAGACCTGTCACGTTTTTCCATTAGACTACAGAGTTACTGTAGATCAGTCGTCTTTTTCAAACAGTGTTACAACCTGTAACACAGCATTAGGGCCTAAGGTAATAGCCTGACCTCACAGATAATTATCTTTAGAGGGTCCAGAGTGTCCTAAAAAAAGTTTCCTTAACCCCCTCGGCCCACTGTGATGACGTCACACATTCACCGGTTTCGATAAATGAGTATGCTTAAATTTCTTACTCCTGCCCCTTGGTAGATTAATCAGTTAATTGTGTTTAAGGTTTGACTTCACACGGTTGTAAGTGTACAGGGACAAAATTGCTAAAATGACTTCACCAGCAGTTTTACCATTTTAGAGCTTGCTAAACAGTAGACCTACCCATGGGTACAGTTAATACATACATGGACAAAACAACCAATAATGGGAAGATTCGTCATTGTAATGGACAAAGAAAAACAACATGAATTGACGTAAGAAAAAAATTATTCAGCCTGAAAAAAAATTAATTTAAATAAAAAAAAAAAAAGAGAGAGTGTAAGTTTTATTGTAGGCAGAGGCATTTAACTTCTAACCAAACAAAGACTCTGCTAGAGCAGCGCTGATGCCATAGAGCCTGATCCTTTATGAGTGTGCTGAAAGGCCTGCTGGTTGTGGGGTAATGGGGTATATAGATGGATGGTGGTCAGCGGAGCCTGCGGGGCAGTAGACAGCAGTCCCTCCTGTGGGAAACAAGGACTAATAATGAGTGCTACAGACCAGAGGGCCTTTGAAGGGAGAGGGCGTGACCTGGCTAAGTAAGCTGGGGCAATGGGTGACAGATGCCACAAAAACACTACGGTCGCAGGTAGTAAAGAGAGCAGTATGTGCTTCATTACACAGTATCTATTCTAATGTGAACTGTGATAGGGTACCTGAATTTCATCTAATTTCACAGTGACCTTGTATCGTTTTTTTTTTTTCTCAGTATGTTTAGGTTTTTCTTCCTTTGCCCAGCATTTGATTGATCGAAGCTCTCTCTCTCTCTCTTCTGTGTAGCTTTCTGTGTCAGGCTATGACAAAGAAAGCTCAAGTGTGCACTCACCCTAACCCCGACAAACAACCACACACATTCCTACAGGTAAGTTACCTCCAGCCATAACCGATTGTTGGCTTTGAGTTTGTCTATACATCATGTGCTGCCTAATGCGACGCCCCAGGGACAGAAAATTAGGTCACAGCCCTGACAAATCTCAGAGAAGTGAAGCCAGACACTGAGTGGGTGTGTTAGTTTATTCTTTTCAAGCCCAAACTCCCACCGTTATTCCTCTTTCTACCCTCTGTTAAACTTTATCTTCCTTTTAGTATGACTTCTTCCAAAGCACCTGATTTAGAAGAAATTAAAATTTTGAGCAGCCAGGGGGTCTGGCAACACATCTTGATTCATTCCCAGCTCATTGTAATTGTTAGAATATCCAAAGTTTTTATGTCTCCTCTAAATCAAGCGCCCATCCCTATGATCACAGCCAGCATCTTAACAGTAGCCATGTGTCCTGAAGTGCACTCTGCGGCTGTGTGCACACACACACTCAAACTGTATATGTGCAATCTACACACTTTGAGTCATTAAGACCACAGGTCTTTAAAAGGTTCACTACTTAGCCAGTAACAGGAAAGCTCACAGAGGACATCCAAGACCTTGTCATCTACCTCCATTGAAAACTATGTCTCTGATACTTACGCTTAAATACTGTGCACTAAATTTAGGATTTAATCTTCACTCATTCTTTTTTTTAAATCATCCAAAAAAACAAACCTTGGAATCATCAGTGTTTAAAATAATGATGAATAAATTGAAATTTTGATTTTAGAAAAATCTGTAATACACAGATACAGAGGAAAATCTGATACCATTCAAATCATACAAAACAGCATATATCATATTTTTCTTGCTACTTACTCTTGCCAAAGGGAGTCTCCTTTTAAGTAAAACTTATCCTTAACTAAATGTTAACTTAGCAACACCACTCTAACTTTGTTTGCGAATAGATAACTAAATAAATTGAATGAATCTTCTTAGTTGAATGGGTTTTCTACAGAGGGGTAACACAAGACGAGGAAAATGTGTGATTTTAATCGTGTTTGTTTTTTTTGAAAGAGTCAGAGCACCACAATTAATAGTTTAAGCAAATTATTGAGCAGATTTATTGACTGATATTAGTGGAGAGAGTTTGAGTGACTTTCCCCCTTTGCGGGGGGGTCTGTAGACTGTAAACCTATAGTCTCTGTCTCTGACTGTGAGGGCTACATTACAGAGTTTTTTACTTTTATGCCCATGGCTGAACTATTTAAAGGCCCCTGTTCCTTTTAACAGGGAAATACTGTAGGTACCCATAAAGCTCTGCAAACAGATAATACTGACAAAAAAAAAACCCTGCATGTTCTTGCAAAGAAGAAAACTAGAGGAGCAAATGTATGCAAGTGCAAATATTTAGACAACTCATTTTTACCTTTCATTAGTACATGGGACAGGTCTTTCAGTGGTGTCATTCACTTAAAAGACATTTCTGTTAAAACTGTCTCTGAATTCATTGTATTCAACCATAGTTACATCATACCTTGCCTCACCACTCACCACCTCTGTTTGTCTTCTTATTATTGCCACTGATGGCTCAACGATTGACTGCTCACATTGCATATTGCGCTTTTTACGCTTAATACAATGTTGTTCAAATATTTGTTTACTTTCTCTCATCACTGTTGTTTCATTGTTTAATTTAGAACATAATATATGTATCAATACCAAATACCGAGTGTTCTGACATAATGTTTTCATATCGTTTCATCACAAAATAAGATATCCAACATTTGAAAACTCATTTGGAAATGAATAAAATTATTTATTATTTTCATGAAAGAATCGGCTTACAATGGGAAGGATCTGTTTTTAAAAATTTTCTGATGAATCTTATAGAGTATTTTATAAGAGACAACTTTTATACTTTTATACTTTACAACGTATGCTTTCTCTGTTCACCCAACCCACCACACATACATACACACACACTTCCTGCTGTGTAAATATTCATGTTCATTCCGGTAAATTCTCATGTTATTTATCCTTTCTCTTTTCATTAATTTCACTTCACTTTCTGGCAATTAGCACCTTTTAATGTCAATGCGATTTTATCACCTAGGAGAAAAAATCCAGGTCTCAGGGCTCAGGACTGTGTGGGAGCCTAACTACTTGGAAAATGGAACAGTGTGCCACAAAAAACATTGAATATCAAATGGAAATACAGACTTTCTTGTTTTCATTTTCATGTGTCTCTCTCTTCTTTTATTTCTCTTTTACTCCATTGCTTTTATGCTATTTTGTTTTTGAACATGTTTCTGGCAGTGGTTTGCTTTCTGCCTGGAACAGATGTTGTGCTTGGATTCTAGTGGCATTGTTCTGGTGTGACTGTGTGTGTGAGTACATTTAGCAGTTGTGGCGAAAATGAATCTTCTTCCCTACCATTTCTCTTCATTTGTGATTAGGACCAACAGGGCTGGGTTAGGGGAGTTGGTATCAAGCCCACCCTCTCTGTTGTCTCTGTCTATGCGAGGACCCAGCTCCGAACTCTGGATCATACCATGTGTGGGTGTGGATATGGCTGCCTGGGTAAACCCCTCCTGGCCATATTGTTCAGTATGGTCAGGAGGTGATGGTCAGTTGATTCTTTCATCATCAACTTATCCCAGACGAAATGTTTCCTTTAATAGAAATCCCTCCTGTCTTGTCCCTTTCAACAGAAATAAAAACACATACTAAAAATCTGTTAATGCAACTGATATGATGCAGTTAGAGGAGCGAAGACTGTTACATGGCATCTGTCACACAGTTTCACTGACTCCAGTGGCTACACACTTGTTCCTTGTGTAAAGATCATCTCTAGTATCCTTGCAAAGCAGTAATATACTTTTTGCCTAATATTACATTATATGGAAGAGGGATGAAGAATTGTTAAACATTTTAGGGAATACGCCTATTTTCTTTCTTGCCAAGAGCTGAATGAGAAGTTCAATAACACTCTAATGTCATCTTATACGCTAAATATGAATCAACAACCAGCAGCTTGTTGGCATAGGTTAGTTCACTAATTAACATGTTGTATGTGTTTGTTTAATCCATAAAAAAAACTGAAGGGTAAAAGAACAAGTTGTGGTTTTATGAGAGGTTATGTGCCGGGACAGTTTCTTGACATGGTGCAGTAACTTCCTGGAGTGTCAGCTGTTTGCCTGGTTAGCTGGTGGTGACAGCAAGAACTCAAAAAGTGTGTGAGCCAGGAAATAATCCCACGCAGCCAAGAAATAATCCCACACCTAACCCCTTGTACAACGACACTTTATAATTTTTACATGGCTTTCGTACAATTTAATAAGATAGAGGTGCCGGTAGGCAGATTTGTCTTAGCTTCAAACCAAGCCAGGATAGCTGTTCCCCTGTAGTCTCTATGCTAAGCTAAGATAACTGGCTGCTGGCTGTAGCTTCATATTTGTACACATGAGAGTGGTATTGATCTTCTCATCTAACTCTGAGCAAGAAAGCAGACAAGCATACTACCCAAAATGTGAAACTAATCCTTTTGCATATTGTGGAATTTGACAAAAAAGCAGAGAGAGACACTGAGGCAAACAGGAAGAGCATGTTTGCATTGGCAGTGTTATAAACACTCAACAGCACCATGTTGACAGAAAGCGTAGTAGTAAATTGTATAAGCTGTCATTCTGTATCTCTGTCTTTGAACTTTATATTTTATGCTGAATATGAATCTGTCCATAATTAGAAGAAAGACTGTATACCACAGTATCCACCGTACTCTGGCTGCACAGATTGACCACAGAATATACAATGTACTGTATATGGTTTATAGCAATCTGTCCTGAGACTGTTTCACTGTAAACTCTGATAAACTCAAATTCAAAAGCTCAGAGGCCCAAATATGAGCACTGCAAACAAGCCATTCAGTTTTGATGGTACTGAAGAAATGCTTGTCTTTACAGCACATGCAGTTGAAACCGTGTAGATTAGTGTTGGGATGGTCTGTGTGTTGGGTGATCAAGAGAGGGTAAGGGCCAGAGTTTAGTCTGAGCACAAGATCCTTTAAGGTCCCTTTGTGAGATTTATTAGCAGTAGATAAGGCTGATAGCCATCTGCAGCCACACTCGCTCAGCCAGCCAGTGCTGATCTGCTGCCAAAGCACACAGAACGATACATTCCTTAATGTGTCTGGCAGGAGAGAAAGGGAGCAAAAGAAGGAAAGTGAGAGAAAGTGAGAGAGGGAAAGAGGGATAGAAAGAGGGAGCATGTGAGAGAGATTTGCGGGGGTCATGTTATGGATCTTTTTATAAATCTGTTTTTCTTTTTCCTCCAGCCCACATCTCTATTTGCAGGTTAAAAGGTGAGACATCTACAACTGGTGTGTGTCCACGGACAGCCAAATAAACGACCTCATTATCCTACAATCCCGAAGCCGTAACGAAGGACCAAACCTTTATGGGGAGGGGGAGAGGAAGCTGTGAAGGGGAAGAAGTGGGGCATGATAGCATTTTAATCACAGCTAATAGTGAGGCTACTAATGAGACTGTGGGTCTGTGAAAACAGCCCCCTGAGATCACTGGAGGTGACATGCCACTGTAGCAGCAAACACACACACACACACACACACACACTGTACATTCTGCATTACAAGAAAACAGTAATGCCACCAATTAATGGGGAAAATCCTATTTGTGTGTCACCTTCAAACACCTGACAATATGCACAAACACACACACATACAGTACGCATGTCCACACACCATTACAGACACACACACATCTTGATGTAATTGGCCTGTTGCAGTGAGACCTCTGGGCAATGGTCTGTGTTGCTGCCAGTGGAAGTGGCTCACTGTGAGTCTGCTCTCTGCTGGACAGATCTGCTATGATGTGAAGTGTACAGAGAGAGTAGTGGCCTTTTCTGCTTTCTCCCCCGTCTCTCAGGCCCTGATTATTTTCTAAATATAGCCAAAGACATTCACAAATGTCAGCCCAGCTGTTTGTCTCCGCAACAAGGCTGGAACAAGTCAAATAAAGACACAGTCAAGGCCTTTCTTCTCAGGTTAGGTTTTTTCATCCAGAAGAAACATGAGATTCAGAATCTCTGCAGTGATGTTGATTTCAAACAACAGAATGAATTTTCCACGTCCATAAACTTTATCCCAGACACACAGTATATATTTATAATATTTCCAACATCTGCATTGCAAGCTATGTTTTCAATTTCATAAACTTCTATGCAGTTAATTTCATGTGATATTAAGTGGTACAGAAACCACTCAGATGCCATTATGCTCTTAATCCTGACCCGGGTTGGATGTCTTTTATACGGATTGTTGAAGTGGAGTAAGTAACATAATACTGGAATAAAAGAACCAATGAATGTTTTTTGGTTTGGTTTTTTTGTTTTTAAACTTTATTACTGCTGCTTTGGAGGAATAGAAATAGTAAGCAAAAATGTAGCTTTATTTGAAGGCTATACAGTAGTATGAGGATAAGCAAGTGAAATGTTAAAATTATGGGAAAGGATCACAGTTTATACACTTGTATTGACACAGCTATTAATAATGCAATAATAAGAAGCTAGTTTATAAACTCTGGAAGTGAGTGCTCAACTCACTGTTGGTTATTTTATTGCTCTTGGATTAAAAATGCTCCCCCCACCTCCAACCGTAACCTCCTTCTGGCTCCTGACCAGTCAGTATCCCTGCCTATCTAAAGCCTGGTGTATGTTGATGTGGTAGAGAGTGAAACAACAGGGAGAATGGTGGGAAAGGGGATTATCACTGATAGGGATAAACCACTACTTTCATCCGTCCCTCTTACAGTCTGGGCCATAACAAAGTTTCCAGCCCCACAAAGTTTTTGATACTATGTTTGTGGTGAAGTTGGAATCTGGGGCCTTATAATCTGAACACTGGGTATTAGATTCACATAAAACAATACAAGTTGGAACCCTTGAGGCTTTTTCTAATGGATACGGTTGGCAGTGGGACAGAGCACAGCTGGGAGGGCTTTAAAAGTGGGCATTTAATTATACAGCCTTAGACACTTTCTCCACTCCCACCAAAAAGGTTTTCATTAGTCTGCTTTGGAAAAATGTGGCAAATCATTTTTGACAAATTTGCTAGGTCAGAATGTCAGTGCTCTTGTTAATTCTACTGGAAACTATCATGGTTTTTGAACCATACGTTGTTTTATCTATTATCATTTTTCAAAGTTTGTCTGAGTCTCTTGGAAGCTTGAGAAGGAAAAAACAAGGTTTATGGAGCACTAGGCTCTTCTCTGTGGGATTCATTTCCACCATTTTTCTGCATTCTTTTTTTCAAATGTGTTGCTAGATTTAGAAGAATTGCACTGGTTTTCCAAGAGTTTTAAATCATATGTCTGCAAGCTTTTAAAATGCATTCAAGTAAACGGTTTGTTCTTGACGGTGACTATTAAATGTAAAGTACATTATACACATTATTTACTTTCCTCATGGAATGAGAAGGCAGTAAGTGCAAACTCTCTCTCTCTCACACACACACACAACAGGGGAATGGGTTTATAAGGGTTATTTGACCTTGCTAATGGCCGCCCTGCATGTGATGCACATAACAATTGAGGATTTTGGCTTCTTAGGCAGAAAGTTAAACCACCATTGGTACACCCCCTCCTAGGATGACACTGCTTTGACTTCCTGTCAGAATTATATAATGACATTATATAATGAAAGACACTGCAAGCAATGTCTGAAATTAACTTTTTGGGGGCTATCTAAAGGCTCGCGTCAAGCGCAAATATCATATTTGCTGCCAAGCACAGAGTCAAGAGTTGATCAGTGTACTGAAAATGGTAAATTGTCCACCACGGGCGAAAATTGATGACTTGTTCCCTTTCCTCTACAGCACACATAATGTTTTTTACTTTTTAGATAAGATGCCACCAAAAAAAGTGAAGAGACATAATAAGCTTTTTCACCACCAGGGGGTAGGTAATAGGTAGTAAACAAGCCAGAAGGCAAGTTGATTTAAAATTAAAATCTGCTGTCAGGAGAATCTTAAACAAACGACTGATTGATACACCAAATTCTGAGTTGAATTTCAGTCCAGTAATTTTTCCCAAGAAAATGTCCCCATATATGAATCAATTTGTAAACAGAAAACACACCAGCAGGCAACAGATGTAGAGCAGGCTGATGAGGAAACGGGTGTATCAGGGTTTCAGGTGAGGTCCTTATTATGAATTATAGTTTAAGGAGGCATCAACATTAATGTAAGTCTTAGGATGGCCAGCAAATGAAACCTTTGAGAGTCAACATATTTGAAAATGAATTATTTAGAAAAAAATTTTGCATCCCAAAAAGTTGGTTTCATTAGATCCTATTCACTCAATATTTACTATTAACCTCAAAATTGAATAAGACCCCAAACTCTGCCTTGTGTTTGTATGTATCTTATTCATTAATACACCATATTATTACACATAGAAAACTCTGAAATCCAGAAAAGATGCTATAGGGGCAGGTTGAGGGAGAAGAAGCTGGACCTTCAGGGCTTTGATACTGATATTAACTATATACTTTTATGGATCAGTTGTAAATTACCAACTTATATGTAATGTAACCATAGTCTACCTGTTGGGATTATAACTTAGTGGTAAGTTATTATAACAGGATGCAGAAGAGTAATTTGCCTATATGGATACAGACCAAGTTAAGTTTTGATTTCCCTTTAGGAGGCAGTGAGACTGAAGTAGGCATCTGTGTCAATTGCTTTTATAGACACTACACAGAAAACCAGGAATTCTACAGAATAGAGAAGCAAATTAGGTCATTTACTGAAACTGGTAGGGCTATTGAATATAATATGTTGATGTTGGATTAAAAAATGTAGAAATATTGTTTGTTGTTTCTCTCTTTCCTTTACCAAATAACTTCCTAAGGTTTTGTTTGAGTCTTTGGTCTATTACTGTGTATAGTTTTTAATGTAAATGTAAATACAATTCTTTATGTAAATACAGATATATATTGATAAACCACTCAGGTGCCAACATTAAATAGTCCCTACCAATGTTGAGACCAAAACTATGCCCTTGCTTGCTTTTTCATAGTCACAAGTATTTTCCAGTATCATTGTTTTGCTCTGGAGCAAAAGAAAACCAGAGCAGCAAATCAGAGTTTCATTAAATTTACAACATTTCATTGTTGCAGTTGGGAACAAAACACTTCACTGTAGCTGCAGAATTCATTCACAGCTGACCTAGAATCAGAATGTGAAATGACTTAAACTGCTGAA
The DNA here is from genome assembly GCA_016859345.1 of Istiophorus platypterus. Taxonomy (NCBI): domain Eukaryota; kingdom Metazoa; phylum Chordata; class Actinopteri; order Istiophoriformes; family Istiophoridae; genus Istiophorus; species Istiophorus platypterus. The sequence goes on from CM029121.1 coordinate 12,176,600, forward strand.
TATTATTGTAAGCAATTTTGTCACAGTGGATTTTTCTCCTTTCGGCGTACCATTGACTTCCTACGAAAAAAACAGATGTTTTAAAAGACAATTCCTCAGCTTATGTGTGAGAAAGTAGGGCTGCAACTAATGGCTGTTTTCATTATCAATTCATCTGTTAATTATTTTCACAATTAATCAATTATTCATGTCATTCCATAAAAATAGTAAATGGTGAACTGTGTCCATTGTAATGTCCAAGAAAATGAGCAAAGGTTCTAGGGTGTCCTATTTCCTCTGGCCAAAAGTCCAAAACTCAAAGATATTCTTTTTACTGTATTTGAAAACTATGAAAAGCCTGGACATCCAAAACATCTCAAATACTCCAAAACAAAAAAGGAAAGGTACACAATAAAAGAGAAAGATAAAGCATGAATAAAAGAGAGCAATTCAATTGAGAGAAGGACAGAGACAGAAAGAGTGCGATAGAGTTGAACTCTGATGAGTAAAGCAGTAAAGGAAACAGGAAAAGGCATGTGTAGAACATACACTCTCTCACACACATGCACACACAGTCCATTCTGAGCCACAAGAAAGCAAAAATGCCACCAGTTTTGAGAAGACTCCTTTGTATCAGACTCAATGATCCCTCTAAGCATTACTGTCACATTCACATCATTCATCAATGGTTTCTGTGATGCTGTGTACATTCTTCACGTAACACAGGCTGTGGTCCAGACAGGGGATATGTGGGAGAGAAAAGGCCCTGGGATGAGTAAGAGACAGACAGAAGATAAGGCAGTAGCAAACCAGGACATTGTGTTGGCTGATAGATGGTCCGTTATAGATAGTCTCCCATATAGCAAATTTCAGCTCTGCGTTATCTCCCTCGTGAGCTTTATTTACTTGTAAGCATTTTGGTAATTATTTAAAGTATCTAATCCTTAAGAGAGACTTTTCAAGTACTAGGGGTGAGTTCTGAGAAAAACATGTAACATACTCTTTTCCTATTTTCCCTCATAAACATACATTCATGATATCCTTTGTCATTCCTACACACTAATGCTTTTGCAAAAGAGGAAAACTGACCTGGAGCCACAAAGATCTCTCATGCATGAAAAAGGCTCTGGACACAGCGGGGGTGCATGCTTCTGTTTATGGCTGAAAAAACAGAGACCAATATAGTAGAGAGGAGAGGGGAAGAGAGTAGTTGTAAAGACATGACCTGTAATCACAGAGAATTAATTGAGACATTCATCAGAGGCTGTAGAATTACCCTGACTAACATTCAAGTCACCAGTGAAATTGTTATAGCACCTCAAACCCTTAAACAGGAGCTTTAGGGAACAGGATGTCCAGGCAGTTTTGAGTTTGTAGCATTGGACAGGAAAGTCAATATGCACTGTGCCTGAGTATTAAAACAGTTAAACTGTACCTGCAGGACACTGCTGTTTAACCAGGCAGGTATGGCAAAAGAATGTTGACAAGAATGTGTTAGACCTGTACTGTATGTAAACACATTTTCTCCACTAATGTGTGTGCGTGCGTGAGAGTGTGGACTTATTAATACCAAGCAGACCCTGGGGTGGACAGAAGCTAGGGAGGGGCAGAGAGGAATTCGGGGCTGAGAGATAGAGCGAAGGGGTTCCAATTTGTAGACAGGTGGACAGGTAGCAACAGAGGCCTCATTGTCCATGGCTTAATCAGGCAGGCAGGTGTGCCGCTCAGCACTCGACTCACCCCAGCAGCACAGCAACTCCATGACTCCTTGCCTCCTCCCAGCCATCTCTCCCCTCATATATTCTTATTTCTGCAGCTCAATGTGCCTGCAGTCATGGCTTGTAATATTAAATTTGCTTTTGTATTGATGGATTAAAACTGAATAGTTGGAAAGGTTGCTACAGCATGAAGAATCAGATGAATATGAAATGTGCCATGGACTCATACGGTCATGGAAATTAATGGACTGGTTTAGAGTACATAGTAATTTTCAATTATGCAAACATGATGTTGGAGGGGAATTTTTTTTGTTGTTGAAATAATATAGTCATGAAAGTGAGGGAGTGAGTAAAATTTATTTCTCAAGATAAAACAACAAGGAGGAATAAAGAAAAAAAAACAAAGCAATTAATCCAGAAAGGAGAGGAAAAAGAGAGAGTGGCTCACAGTGAGTGAGTGAGTCAGATATGGTTGTAGATATATTGCAGTTTAAGCAGGCGATTCTGCCAAGCCAGGTCTAGGTTGATAAATCTGTCAGCGGTGTGGCCAGGCTGCACAGATCCAGGTTACTGTAGGACTTGACTCTTTTGCTCTCCAGCTGGCTTGGACCTCGTCCAGAACCTCATACTATATCCTGGACCAACTCCAAGCCTCTGGTCTGTCCTTACTCTGCCTCAGCCCACACCCCTGCCATTACCACCCGGACGTCCTCTTGGCACTGTGCCTCTCAGTTACGGTCTCACTCTTTAGATGGTGCAGCTTCTGTCCACGAATTTTCGAACTGAGCATTTTGTTGATGTTAATGGAAAGTTTGCAATGGTAGTAATATTACAACTTTTTCCGGGTAATTTTGTAATTTCACCACCTTTTGCCAGTTTCTACAAATCTTAATTAACCTTAAGCCAGTATACATTCAAATACTGTACAGTTTTTAAGAAGGACAACCAACCTCTTTTGTGGTGTTCTGAGGCGTACCAGAAACTCAGACCAGTTTACCGCTGTCCTTTGTTGAACGGCCTTGACACCATGGCTAGAGCCGGAGCAGCGTTGTTTCTTGGGGCCTCTGGCTATACACTTTGGGATCTGTAGGTTAGACTAACACCCGTTACTTCACACCCTTCTTTAACCTGTGGTGAAGTTCTGGACCTGCTACTGTCCGAGTCCAAGTGACCATGTTGCTCAGCTTATTGCGTTCTGTTGGTTTGCAGACCTTGGTCCTCAGATAGGGGATTTGACGGCAGTTCTGTTGTTTGTCTGGGAACGGCAACATGCATGCTTTCAATCTGCAGACTGGTTTTTGGAATGGTTAATGTTCTGTTGGAATTTGCATTTTATTTTATTTCTGCCCCCAAACTTATCCAGCAGTGATGCAATGGAGATGTAATGCTCCTTTCACAGCTCGTCAGTTCAGAGCTGTGTGTAAGTAGATGTTACAGGCATACAGCTCATTTGAATTGTAGAAAGGCCTCTTTTTAAGGGTATTATCTGAAACAAAAGACAGCTGTCAGAGGGTGTGAAGCTGAAAGGAGACTGGCAATTCTCAACATGTTCATTTTGGTATAGCACCAGTCTCTTTACCTCCTCTGTCTCCTCTACACCTCTTATTTCTCAAACTTTGACAGTAGTTTAACAGTTTTCTCCGAGGCCTGTATTGTGGTTTGGTGATCTCTTTTTGATTGATGATCCCCATAAGACTTATCTCATGTAAAAGTGCTTAATCATCACACTTTGTTTGGTTTTTTGATTCTGTTTCTTGATTCTGTTTCTTAATATGGTCTAGCATAGTTATTATGTTCAGGTTGAATGCAGTTTCACTGATGATTTGTGGAACTGGTTTAGAGAAGGGACCAGTCAATAGCAAGATATGCTCAGTGGACTTGGACTGAAAGTACTGTACTTTGAAAAAAGGGAAGGTTTTGAAAACCAAAACAAAAAACGATGAAAGAAAATCAATTTTCCTCTTTGTTAAGTATCATGTATACTTAAATTGACAATGTATGACCTCTTGCCCTGTGGTTGTTACTGTGGATGAAACACATCAGTAAAATCCAAAGAAAGAGTTGACAGTATTGGGACAGTTTCCCTTTTCTGATTTGATAATCAATACCAGAGTCGCATAAATTGCGCCTCAAATTTTGTTATGTTGTCATATTTTTATATTGTAAAATGCTGTTGCAGCTGAGTTTCATGAAAATGGACTCCTTTTTGTGCAAAACACAACAGTCAACTTAACATCAATCTTCCTTGTTAGACAGCAGAATTTGACTCTTAGTATCGGGTTGCAGTGTGTTTTTCTGCTCAGTGTATTTTTAGTTCTGTTTAGATCCATTGCCATGGGAAGTGTTCCTGAGATTTCTATGGTTTACACAGGCTGGAAAAGTGATTGTTTAACAGGCTCCCTCATTAAGAGTGTATCGCAGCATGTTTTGTGCAGTTCTTCTCTTGCTTGCAGGGAGTTTGACAGTAGGAACTATAAATTCAGAAAAGATCTCAGGTTTCTTTTCTTTATGCAGGCCTATTGGCACTGACCTCATGGTGATCTTCAGTCTGTTCATTGAGCAATAACCGTGAGCCACAAGAGGTAAGAAACCATCCCAGCCTCTGTCTTCACTCTTTGAATAATAATCACCACATTCTTATTTATTTATAACAGATTGCTTGTTTTTTAAAAAGGACTTTCACAGTAGCCTGAATCAAACACAAATACAATGTTGTGAGTAGAATAATACATATGATCCCCGCCACCCTGACCAGCAAAAATGAAGTTCTAATACTCTGGGATTATCGCTGAATTTTCTCACATGTCACACCTACAGGGCTTTTTCAATTTATAATTTACTCAAACCAAATTTTATCTTGTCCAAATAGAGGCCTGCATGATAAAATAAATAATAAAAAATGTGTTGCACTCAGGCACATCATCAGTTTACAGACATATATTTGACCAATAAGGTGTCTGATATCAGCATAAGATGTAGTTTGTGTTTAACACTTTCACATGTGATCCAACTGTTAAATCAGTTTTTTGTTTATCACCGACATTTAAGCTTAAAATTAGTCACTCCAGTATTGAAAAATGCATATAAAAACTATTTCTCCACGACTTTTTAGCTGAAAGATGTTAGGGATGTGCTGTTGGATTAAAGGTCTCAGAAAAAAAATTTTTGCTCCTAGAAAAGAAGGAACTGAAATTCTTTTTTTCTGTGGATGTACCATTTCTTGAGTTGCTGGAGATACTGGTGGTGCAGAATTGCACTTTAAAAAAGATAAAGTTGAAATAACTCAAAATTTAAAGGCCAGTTAGGAGAACAGAACTTAATTTCTTAAATTTAGCCTTCGAGTTTATCAACCTTAAAGTTTATCAAACACAAAGTAAAATCTGTGTGCTGTACTCACATTTATTATATATATAATTATATATATAATTTATATATATATAATTTATTGCTCATTCACAGTAAGTCCAAGAACATTCTTCCTCAACATGACCATTGTGACTCAAACACCCTACAGAAGGGTGCAGGAAGCGTCTCAAGTGCTGAGCTATCCTCATCATGGTTTGTATTAGTTCACTTTTGATCAGAGAGAGACTCACCTTATTCCTCTGAGACACATGTATTAGGACACATAACAGCCTCCACCTTGTACTTGTTTTTCAAATTACAAACACATAGTTTTTCTTGGGAACCTTAGTGCAGTTTATCCTGGTAATTTTATGTAAATAAGTTAACAATTTTTCTAATAAATTAAATGGATGAGCTAAACAATCCATGGGACATTTTACGGGCTGAGTTCATAATTATTTGCTCTGAAAGTTAGAATTTAACAATAAACTTGAAACTGACAAACTTATCTACTTACATTTACTAAAAAAGGAAAGGTTTATTTAACATAATGTATTAGGACATTTTACAGTGCAAAGGATAAGGATACATTACCTAAATTCCTCCTTTGCCCACACCATAGTTACTTCGGCCGGTAGAGGTCATCTAGCTACAAAATTTACCTCTAAGTCATAATAAGCTTCTGGCACAGATGAACTATTGGTTGGGTTGGGGTTTTTTTATTACTGAAAGACATTCTCTACAGGAGAGATAAAAGTTGTGAGATATGTCTTGAAAACTAAAGCTGTAAGGTGAGTGATGGGAGAGGGGGAGAACTATTTCAGGATTAAGTATTGAAAAATTTGGTTCAGCGGGTTGAGCTGTACAGCACTGTGTACATAGCGATCATTTTGAAGAGGGCTTGAGATAACGTCAAGTAGCCGCAGCCTATATTAACAGGACAGTGTAATCGAATATCACCATAGAGTTTATAAAGTTCTCGGGCGTGTGTTAACACCCTAATCAAAGAAACATCCCTTTGGACTCTCCTCATCTGACAAATCTGTGTCTAGTATTACCTTTTGGTTTGCCTTGATATTGTCCACCCATTACTAAAAATGGTATGTTAAGCTCTTTAGCTTCCCAATTTCTCAATTTCTTTCACTCCCATGCTGTGCTGGGCATGTGTTGTTCAGTTGCAGGAAGAGCTTAAGACTTAAGGGATCTGAAGTACCAGCATTAATTTAGTGATACAGGTAGTTATTTGATTCAGGGTTAATATAAAAATATGGCGTACCCATGCTGTAATAAAAGCCCCCTATATAGAACCAATACACCAAAAAAGTATGCAAATAAATGCAGCAAGTGTTGATACTCACTGAATATGTGCCTGCATGTAATTAACAAGTTATTTTCAAAGATCACACAAGACATTTAACAAAAACTGCTGTTCTTTCTTATCCTGCCTCAAACCTGTATTTTACATGAACTAGTTAATTTCAAATGCAATTAACCTTCCCCACAGCAAAGTATGTGAATGAAGGGAAGACCGTTGGGGTTGATGGGAGGAAGTAATTGAATGGGTGAGTGAAAATGGGTAAGGGAAAGATAGAGTCAGTGAGTGAGGGCAACAAAGAAGCAGGTCAGGGAAAGTCAGTGAATGTCAGCACATTCAAATCAGATGCTGGGCCCTCACCCATGACCTTGGCACAGCTGGATTTGTTGTTCTGAAAACAGTGAGTCTGTTGGTGGAGAAAAGAGAGATGTGCTGTCCTAAAAGCACCATTAGCATGTCACTGGGATTTACTTAGTTGATTTTTTTTCAGTGCAGAGAATTCAGAAGAGATTTGAACTCTTTCCTCCTTTTTGATTTTAACATAAACATAAGTAAACACATTAAACTTGTGTTTATTAAGTTAGTAGAGTTTATTTTGGATAGATTTAAATGAGCTGCAGTACATCGAGGTTCCTTCAACAAGCAGTTTTTTCTGCAGTGTAACGGCTCTTACTTAGACACTCTTCTCACCCTAAGTTGCGTGTATGAATGTGTGTGAGCGCTGTTATTGTTCTCCATTTTTCTCACCTGTTTTTTGGTTTTGAAATATTTACTGATGCAGGTTGTTGCAAGTAGTGTGTTTTTAGATTTAGACCTGTCAGAGTGTAATATGTTTGCGTTGGTATTTCTAGTGATTCGTTTTTATGGTTGGTTGTAACTATTGAGCTTGGATTTTTTTCACCTCTTAGGGCTGATTGTTTTTGTGAGAGGCTCAATAAGTACCTCTGTTTACATGTGACCACTTTGTGGCTGTCAAATTGTTATCATGGTACACTGCACAACACTTTTGTACAATTTTAAAGTCACTAAAATTAAAAAAAGACCTTTTGCTGTGTCAGCCAATGTTCAGTGTCATAATGTTTACTTATATAAGCTTTTCAACCCCTCAGACCCAACTACAGGTCCATCATTACAGTTGCATAGTGTGCTGCCAAGCACTGTTCAAACCCACAGAAATTTATTTAAAATTCTAGCCAAGACCTTTAACTTTTTCATGAAGTCTTTAAGTGTGACATGCTTTAGGTTCAGAGAAGTGCACAAAAGAGACACCAAGTATTTGCTGCTCTGCTTCTGTTATCGTCATTACTTGCTTGTTTTCCTACACAGTTACCGTACAATGTAAATGAAAAAAAAAAAATAGATTCCATTCAAGCTAGTGATCACTTTGTCATCACATTTATGTACATGACCGACTTTGGGGAAATGGTTTGACCAATGGCAGTCATGGCAACAGTGACTGGGTGCATTTCTATCTGTATTTTAACTTAATTAAGTACCATCTGATCATAACAAACACACTTAAGCTGAGTGGTATCACCTATTGTGAAGGGTGTAAATGTCCACTTTATATTTACTAAATCAAATATTGTAAAATATTAATAAATTGTTCAGATGGGTTAAAAAAAAAATACCAGTTCCCAGATAACAAACAAATTTTCAATACTGAAGCCATATGGGCATCTTTCCATACATTTGGATTAACTCCCAGAATAATTCAGTAAACAAAGAAATAATTTAATGGTTGACATTTATCTAATCAAAATATGGAATCATTTACACTGATCAAACAATGATGCAGTGAACAAAGGGCTTTTGAGAAACTTTAAAGGGCCCCTTTTTGTCATTCAGAACTTGGAATTAAATAAACCATAAAATTACAGTAATCAGACAAACATGGGAGCACTATATTTTGTTTATTTTGGCTTTGCTGCAAGGTTTTGGTTCATCAAGGTCAAAGTGCCTGCAGGTCTTGCCAATCCACATGTTCATCCAACATTTTATTGCATGCATGCCACACTATATTCAAAAAAACTTTAAAAGTTATAGTACATTTTTCTGCTACTGCTGGACTCTCACACATAGACAGCAGAACTTGTATGACCAAAATTTCCAATGTATGTCTTATACTTTACATACTTATTGAAGCCCTCAGGGAGGTGCATCCATGGTTCTGTGCAGAGATCAGGTTTCAGCCTTTATTGCTTAGGTAAAGAAAACACACTGAAGAATGTTTCAGGCCTGAATGATTGTCAGGTCTTACAGCCACATGAAGACAAAACAGGAAGGCCCCTGGTGGTTTTTTATTAGCAAGAACCACTAACAGTGCCAGAGAGTCTCTCTTATAAAATATACTGTATGTCCCTTATGGATCCTCCATTCTGATTGGTTGGTGTGTTGTCATCACCAGTCTAATGCTCTGTGATTTAACTCTTCATACGAATGAGGCCCCATGTTACTGTTCATATACAGAGGTCCCATCATGCAGAGATTGTAAATATGCCAGAGGTGTGTTGTCTTAGATGATGTGTGCTCCTCCACTGTAAACTTGCAACTACTCTGCCAGTCTCTTTTTCAGTGGTGGTATTATTTTTGCCTGTGGTGAATAATCAACTTTTTGGCAGAGGTTTATGAGATTAGATCAAGTTGCCACTAGTGGCAAAGACAATTTAGACTTGATAGGAGGTACTTTAGGATAATAGGTATGTCTGTACAGCCAAGAGACATGCAGAATCCCTGTATTTCCCCTTATATGTATTATTACATCTGTTGAGCACTTGTCTGTAGCAATGAGAGGACTTTCTGAAAAATATGTAATTCATTAGGAAACATCAATCATATGATATCTTTATGTTTTAATTCTTGCCAATATTTTAAAGTTGATCGTATCAGTCATAACCAATGAAATACACAGCTCTGACCACTCAGCAATGGGTGAGCTACATCCAGGCCATCATCTCTGAACAGAGATTGATTTAAATGACATTAGCTGTATTTAATCTAATTTGCAGTCATTTGTTGAAGTTAAACTCTGGGTATGTGGAAAGAAAATATTTAAAGTGATAACAGGTAGCCCGCTGTCTCTGCTCATTTTTCATCTCAATTTCACTGGGGGTAAAGCCAAGGTACACACATCAGACACCCTGACTGCCTGAATAAGAAATTAATGCACTTACAGGCGTCTCACACTCCTGGAAAATCAGGAAAAGTCACGGCATTTAAAATTTTATTTTCCAGGCCTGAAAAGGTTATGGGAAATTATCTTAGTAAAAAGGTTTTGAAAAATGCTATACAATTTAATTTTTCTCCATTTCAATGGTGTTCAATCTCACAAAAACACATGTGGCTTGTTATGATATACTGCAGACATGTTGAAGGGAAATACTATTGGTTGCACAGGGGTTTTGCATTTTTTTTTTTCCAGAGGTAATATAATATATAACACATCACATACACACAATAGATTAAGGCTTCTTACTAACACAATCCTAACAGATCCTGCCATGAGTAGGTGGTGAAATCCCATGTTAGGAGGCAGGAGGTCATGCTTGTTATTTTTGAGTGGATCAGTCCCAGTGTTACTGAGGTCTTACTGATGTCTTTTATATAGTGCGGACAGGTCCCCCTGGTTTTACAAGAGCCCTAAGCACCAAGACTGCAGTCATCAGCTCAACCGCTCAAGAACTCTGGGCCTCTTAGACAGGACTGTGAAGGCCTCACAAGTTGCAGAAATTAAGAAAGAGGGATAGTTTAGTTTTCCTTATAATTACAACTATTTATTTCTTTGCATGAGCTTTGATGGTAAAATTGATAGTAAGCAGATTCATTATTAAAAAAAGAGCCTATGACACCCAATCCACTTACTGTTTACTCATGCCCAGAGCCATGGTGGTTGAAACTGATTTGAATCATAAACACAAAGTTAATTAGTACAAAGCATTAAAATCTCAGTGTCGGACAAAGTGGGATCCCTAACTGTGAGCAGTACTGCCACAGATCCTGTAGACATCTGTTAATTAAGATGAACTGCAGGCAAAGATAGGGTGAAGGCATCTATTTGATGTTTTGACTCTGTGCTGGTAAGTAGCAAAAGTGACATCATTCTCCAAAAGTCTCATTTAAGTTGCATTATGACAGACAGGTGAAAGCTCCTGACCATAACACCTTAAAAAAGCAATGCAGTGATTTGTATTTGATGTGAACACATTTTTATGGTGCATTCTATGAAAGACCTCTCAACCTTCACCTCTCACATAATCAGAAAATCAAGTGGTTGTTCATTGGTTTAGTCTGTGTTGGCCATTTCACAGCAGACATTTTGACTTGTCAAAGTAGGAAAAGCAAACGTGTTACTTATAACGTGAAAGCTCTGCTCGGTTCGAGTTTCCAAGTAAGTCGTAACAGCATGACAGTGAGCCAGCCTGAACAATACCAGGACTCTGAAACTGAAGCAACTGCTGTAACACTAAGCAAAGAAAAGGAAAATAAAGCTCTGTATCTGTGCCATCAGCCAGTCTGCTGCCAAGCTGTTGACCTGAAAGGATAGTGGGTGGACACCGACATCACTAATGACATTATTTATGATGAAGAACAATAGACGAATCTAGTCATGTGCACTGTCTAAATGACTGGCTTGTCCTGCTGCGATCCTGGACACTTGCTGGCTTTATGCAAAGACAGACTGATGGCATTTAACAGCCCTTAATCATTCTAATTTGGCCTGGCATGAGTCACAGCGGCAAAACACTACAAACAGCTCTCACTCTGCTCCCATTCTCTTTAGACACAGTACAGGGTGATGATGCGATTAAATGGGCTTTGAGTGTTTTCCAGCTACCATTTCCAGCTCGGTTCCTCTTGTTTGATCTCTTGGAGTAAATACCTGTCGCTGCATCACAACAAATTTGGCACACCCAAACAAGGAAGATAAGATCACGTAGCTTCTGCCACACCACCTGAGTGTGCTTGATAGTGTAATTAGAGGCACCGATGCTATCAGATACAGCTGTGGAGAAAACTCTATATTTTGGCAAGGATTGAGAGAAAATGCAGTGTGCCAATAAACAACATGTCCTGTCTCTCTGCTCTTCAGCTATTTTAGTACTTTTAGTCTTTAAAACGAACTAAAACCCCTGCATATAAACTACAATGCACATCCTTATGTCAATGCACACACAATTATTGCCTGAGTCCTGGTTGATTACAGTGTGCTGAATGTGGCAGACATAGTAGTTGTTGGTCTTTGTCCTGCTTTGAGGTAGTGGCTTTGCTGGAGTTGTGGGTGGGCTTGCAAGATTGTCATGCTTGGCAGATGGTAATTTGGGGTTGAATCTGTGGTTAGTATTGGGGTGAGGATATAAGTTATGGCTGGTGTTGGTTAGACTAGGCAGACGTGAGCAGTAGGGAATGGTAGCTAAGGCCCACTTTGTGACTGTCTACAGCAGATTAGAAAGCTCTGTGGTTTCCTCCTCTTGTCACTCTTTCCTATAGTCATTCTTCCTGACTTAGTTTGTGTTCCTGGGTTCTTTGGAAGAAAGGGAAATGGGAATGACATAGAACAAATAATAAGAGATGCAAAGAGACAAACAAAAAGAGAGACAGAGGGGTAGAGAGGAGGGGACAGGACAGGGCAGGAACAAGGGAGAGGCAGTGTTTGAAGTTAAACAAAACTGGTCCATATCCTGAGGAAGTGACTGTTGCCAAAGACAGGGATAAAGAAGGGACTGTTCCTCATGGTCTTTGAGTGCACATGATTACATGTGTACTGTGTGTGTGTGTGTGTGTGTGTGTGTGTGTGTGTGCGTGCGTGCGTGTGTCGTGTTTGTGTGTGTGTGTCTGTGTGTTCAGTTCAGTATATCTGTGTGATGATACCACTGTCCTACAACACAAACCCCATGTTTTACTGTGAAGTCATGGCTCATTTTCACATTTTCACTTCTCATGCTTCCCTTCACTGTCGCATCATGGCCCCCACTTAGCCCAGAGGGTAATAAATTAAACTTCCTAAAGGTCTGCATTTACTGCTCGTCTCCTCAAAGCCCAGAGGGTGTTTTTCTTTTCCCTGGGTCCATAAATGAGGAGTTGATTGGGTGCTAACAAGGAACACTTTATGGATTTCAGATAACATCACTGTGCCTGAGTAATAGTCATTCAGGGTCTCTGGAGTCATATTAGTTTGAATAATTTGAGATGGTGTGTGTGTGTCTATTTGTGTGTGTGTGTGTGTCTGTGTGTGTGTGTGTGTGTGTGTGTGTGTGTGTGTGTGTGTGTGTGTGCTTGCGTGCATTTGTGTGTGTGTGTGTGCGCGCGTGTGTGTGTGTGTATGTATGTATGTGAGAGAAAGACAGAGTGAGAAAGAGAAAGAGAGTTTTGTTGTACTTCTATCTCTGGGAGGACTAATTTTAGATCTTGAGAGTGAGGGGACTTTTGAAGTGATTTTGTCCATCTTCACTACGTCAAGAGAGTTACCTGAGGTTTAGGACTTGATTTAAGGTTTGTGTGGTTAAAACTGGAATGGGGGGGGTGTCAATGAGTATCCTTACGTGTTTAGAAAGATGTATGTTTTTTTCTGCATAATAGCATGAGATCAGGGAGTTCAAAGCTCTCCTCTCCTGGGCATCCTTAAAAGATAGATGAGCTTGTGCATGTGCGATGTATACAAATACTTTTGGTCGTACACTGAGGGTGTGCAGATTGGTATTATCTTAGCTGTGATGACACACAGTGGTGGAATCCCACAGACACCCAGACAAAACTCTCCCAATGAAGCTGCTTGGGGCACAACACATTCAAGAGATTATACATTGTGGGAGTGTGGTTGTGGGGTGTGTATGCACTCCTACCTCGGTCTGCAGCAGTCTAGACTTTCTAACAGTCTTGATGTTGAATGGCTAATCAGCACAGCTGATGAAGTGGTGGAAATAAAAGAGGTAAGAGGTCACACAGCAGATTTAAGAATACGAGACAAAAGAAATTCCTGAAAGAAAAAGCTGTTGAGAGGCCAATGAGGCAACAACAGACTATATTACATATGCTCTAAAGATTATCTGTCTTGGAATGATTATCGATTTCCCTGTAGATATTCCAATAGGGATCAGTGTGGTTTGGGTATAATGAGAGTGGTTAGACTGGCAAAGTGGTTTTCCAATGGGACGTAACTTTTAAACAACCAACAAAAGAATTTTACAACTGAATTAAAGGGCTTCGGACCTCTCAGCAGATAGCATGATGAATATGCCCTAGGCCAAATGCTAATCAGTATGGACTCTCCTCCCTCTTGTTCTGAAAAGTCTTTTGTTTTCTGGGAGCTGTCAGACTTCACACAGGTCTTGGAGGGCTTTCAAACCTAGGACCACATGCCTGACAGGATGGATAAGAGGAAAATGGTTTCTGAAAACCACATCTGATAGCTGAATGCACATCTGTTTAATACCAAGAATATTGCATGTGTAATGTAATGCGTGTATGGAAACTATATGCATGGGTGTATATCTCACTAGCTCTCTCTAGAGCTATCTTTTCTTTTAACCTTTTATTTCGACATGTTTTTTAGTCACTGTAGAGGCTTTACTTTCCTTTGTGACGCAGAGACTTGGACAGAATGAGAGATGATGTCCTGTGGGTTAGTTATCAGGCAATCTAGCCAAATTGTTGCTGATTCATTCAACATGAAAACAAATATTGCATTTTCTGATACACTTTATGTTAGCATGTATATAAACTTCTGGGGCTGATATTTATGGGCATAGACATTTTCTTTGGAACTGGATAACTATAATGCTTTTTATTGTGTGTGTGTGTTTTGAGTTCAGGAAATAACTTTTCATTCTCATGTACCCTCAGAGATTCATCTGTTTTGCAGTTTGTCTCTGACTGATACCCTAGCTCATATGGAGAGCTCAGCTGTTCACAGGCTGAGTGTAAAGCAGTCACACACACCTGGTCAGATGCAGGGACATCTCTTCATGTCTTAGGGAATGTTCAGTACGGAGATGGATGGACAGTGACATCAAGGGACGGACCAGTGACGAATAGACAACATCAGTGTTTATGTTCTGGTCAGCGTCTGGCTGGAGCAGTAGTGCAGTGTGGTTTTTAGTCTGTGATCCAACTCTGATGATGTTGGCTGTGTGGGTTGTGTGTTTGTGTCTGGACAACAGAAGAGCCCAGAGGCTTGAGCGTGATAGAGAGGTTAACCAAAGCATAGCCAGAGGGCTGGAGTCTGGGTTTGTGGACTTGAGTGTTTTGATGATTTGTGTTATCTGGACTGAGAGCCTGAAAGCTCACGAGATGCAGCCAGGGCCCTTGGGGGACTGAGACATATGTGTGTTGAGAGGCCTATTTGTATATGACAAGGGGAAGTGTCATGAACAGTTGAGAGGTGTTAGGAAACTCCAGAAGTACATAAAACTCAGAAAAACATAAGAAAATACCATATCTTGAATGGTTTAGACCCCTGTCTGTTTCCCCTGTGTGCAATAAGCAGAAAAGCAGAGAAACAGACATGCAGTGGTGTGAATATGCTTAGGAGACAGATGGTATCAGAATGTCTGAATTAAAGGTATAATGAGATGTGTTTGGAGGCTCCCATTAAGTCGAGAAGAGCATCAGTGTTCTATGCATCTAATTTTTTTGTTCCACATGGGATGCTAATGCAAAAGAAACAGGAAAGTTCGGCCATGCTGATGGGAAACCTGATGGGCATTCCAAGCCTGCAATTCTCCAGAAAGTTGTTAGTCACTGGCGATTGGTCTGAAGATAACTAGTAACCCTTTCTTGTGAGTCAAGCTTATCCAGCTTTGTTCAGAAGAGAATTTTGTTACCAGTACAGCAGAATTGTCAGGAGAGTCTGTAAAGCACGCAGTGGTTTGTGTCTTTTGATATGTGTCTTTGCCAATGGTTCATGGTGTTTTGTGTGAGTCATCATTGCTCATGAAGATGACAACAGGCCACTGCTTTTGATGTGACATTTGACTGGTAAAGGCAAAGATTATACAGGTTCTGCTTTCTGCTCTGGATGAGAGAACAGAGGGAGGGAAGAATGAGAAGGGGGGACATCTGGTCTGGTTGTTTATTTACCCAGTGAGGAAGTGACAAAACAGTTTTCTTTCATCTGTTGGCTTTACTGGTTTATTTGTTCAATCAATACTTTAATCCTATTCCTCTTCCTTTGTACCACTGTTTTCCTTTTTCCATTCCGGTTTGCTTTTATGACTGGAGCCTGAATAAAGATGCTGCATATACATAAAGAAATCGTGTATAGTGTCGTACAGCCATTTGGGACAGTGAGACACAGGGCTGATACCTTTAAATGAATCATTTTATATTGAAGATGAGTCAAAGGTCTGAAACATCTTCATCTGATTAATCATCTGAAAGACACACACCTACTGTATCATTTGCAGTTTGAAAAAGTGAAATATTGCGGCGAGGTGGGGCGGGGGTTGTACCTTTATCTTAAATGACCTGATTCATTTTCTAAATTATGCCAGCAAGTGAATTAGGGTTTTGCTCAATTAATCATCACCAAATCCTTGCCTGAGCCTGTTGGGAAATATGCTAATCAGCTTTCTTTTCAAGAGTGAGATGAGAAGATTGATACCACTCTCTTGACTGTACGGTAAGTATGGAGTTAGAGCTGGGAGGGGATTAGCGTAGCTTTGCATTCAGACTGGAAACAAGAGGAATCAGCTAGCCTGCAAAGTGCACCACTGAGCTAATCCTTAAAGCCCTGATATGCTATAAAATGGAAATTCATGCAGCACAGCAGTGCAGCCATCAAAAACGGCTACACATGGACATCAGCGCAAACCTTGGTAGACATTGGGTGATAACAAATTTCTTTGTAGTTTTGGCTTCACCCTACCATTAAATGGTTATTTTTGTTGCACCACCTACTGGTATCTTAGCCTTGTTCCAGAATTCTGGATCACTCCCTACATGTAAGATAGGTTTGGTGTAGTGCCCATGGGGGGCTGTTTTTTCTCCAAGTTGCAGGTGAGATATAAGAATGGGGAAGTCATCATCCAACATACTGTAGCTAGCCAGAATCCTAGCACCATTCATGAAAACGATGAGAGTGACTCTGCTGCCTGGCATGATCACAAGTAGTTTAAGTGGTACAACAAACAAGATAAAGAACTGTAATTAGACTCTTCGAAGCAGAGTGGTTACCTAAGTCTTCTTTGTGTGATATCGGTGAGTGAAAAACTTATGCAGCTGTTACAAAGTCTGTTAACTGCCCAACCATGAACTCTGAGAATCCCCCAGCTCTCACAGACTGTTTAGATTGAGTATAGCACTATTTGGCCTTCACAATGCAGCCGCACTCCAGCAGGGCATTCCCCTTCCGCGTTCATTGAGAAGTGTTTACTTCTGCTGCTTCCAGAGCATGAGGTTAATAGGGAAAAATTACAAGTGCTAAGCTCTGTATAAACTCAAAAACATGGAAGAGTTTTAACATCAAATGTTACACCAAACATCGTACATGTGCAAAATTAAAAAAAAAAAAAAAAAAAAAAGCATAAAATCAAGGCTACATTTAAAATAACTATATGGCTGCTCATATGCATTGTTTTGTCTTTTCACTGTGAAGATAGTTATAATTCATATGGAACCTCTGGAAAGTGATACAATATGTGGCACAGATGTTTGAAGGCCTCCTTTCGAACATCAACAAACACATTTTTATGTCTTACTGCTTGTGAGTCTTTGGCTTATATTTCTGAGAATTTATCTGACTCTACTACACAGAAGAAATCAAATTTTAGGATTTACTCTTGTGTTGTATTTCTGAAATTTATTCTTCATAGAGGACATTCTTTTATTTTTTTTTTTACACATGATCAACTTATACCTGATTTCAGGTTGATCAAAACAAAAAAACACTAATGTTTAATTGTTTTTTACATGCTTATTTATGCTGTGATTTAGGTTATGTAAACTCTGATTTTTATAGGATATAATTCTGCACTACACAACAGGGTACTGTCTTATGACTATATTTATCTGTAAGCTCATCATCTTGATAGTATTTAGGCTCTTATCTAAAGCAATAATAGTATACATGACCTGGCAGAGTTTCAGAATCTTTTTAACTAAATGAGACAATTAAACAGTTGCGTTTGTAAACCATGAATTTGAGATTTTCCTTTTTGTGGTCTCCCTAAGCATGTACATGTTTTATGAAATGTATAGGATAAAATCATCTGTATTCTATTTACAGAGTGAAAATCATAAGGATGGTTCTTGAGTTGTGTTCTCACGTGTAATTTGGACTCATGTTGCTTTTGATGCATAGATACAGTCGAACTCGTGCTTTTCTTTAGGAGATGAATAGGTTGTGGCTACTTCTTAAGGAGACAGTCCGGATCTGCTTGAGTCATGTGTGAGTTAAATATACAATATATCTGTATCTGTGTGTACGTATGCATGTATCTGTCTAAATCTGTGTGAATGCCTCCTTGTTGACCATGTGCTCTTACATCCTGTGTTGGTGGATGATCAGCTCTTTCGTGAGTCTCATAGGGGGTTGATGAAGCTGTGTGGGTCCTGGGAATGAACAGGATGTGATGCTCAATATTAGTCACCAGCCGCCGACAAATAAAAGCATCTGTAATTCTCCGCGGGGTTGCTGAACTCACTTACACCCACCATTGAAATGTGAATTATGATACCATCGCAAGTACACACACACATACATACACCCATGGCTGGTAAAAATAAGCAATCCTGCAAGTTCTTACAGATACAGCACACATCAATACATTACTCACAGTCTTCTCTTTGCTAACTTCTTTTGTTCTTTGGGACTTTTTCTTTTATTCGCTTTAACTCTGTTCATGTTGAGGCCACATGTGCACTGGCTGAGCTTTGAACCTGTGTAGGATTAAGCGTGTCTGTCTGACTGACTAGATTCATCTAAAAACAGGGCATGGCACTGCTGGGGCATCTGACTCTTTCTCCTCTTCAGTTAAAAGCTAAGCTGCATTTTCTTCCAAAATGTCGCACTGAAAACGTGAAAATTTGATAACATTTCTACACAATAAACACTAACAAACTCTTGAAATGCTGTTTCTTTTTTGTCACATGTGTATAGTTAATGATGTGAAAATTGTTGATAGAATAAAGTGAGGGAGTTGAAAAAGAATCAACACCATCATCCCAGATATCCAACCAAATGTTAAAAATGTCAGTAGTAGATGCTCTTATGTGAGACACTGTCATGCATTAATTTAAACAATACAATTTTACCAAATGTATTGCTTTATTTTTTCCTTCAGGTAGCATGAAATGTGACCAATACCCCCTTTCATAAAAACAGTATCCCAACTTGTCCATGACTAATTAATTCTGAGAGGCTTTTTATTTTAATTATGGGCGTATTTTCTTTTTTTCTGATGTGTTCTTTAATTTCTCTGATGTGTTCTTTAATTTCAGCTCGTCATGAATATTTGTGGTACATTTCTTGCAACACCTTATACTGTTTCCATGAATTTGGCTTCAGTGTAGATCTCAGTCTGTGTCTTGTCTGCATACCACAAACAGATGAAAAAGGTGTACTGTTTCCATTCAGGCCCTTTTATATAGCAATTTTCCTGTCCTTTAACAAAGTTGCCAGGCCCTAGGCAAACACAGTGAGGAATATAGTTCACTTCAGGCTGTTCAGTTCTTTCCAGGAGGTTAAGCCTGTGGTGTTAATCCCTTGATAGTTTTAGAGAGAATAAATAGTTAACATTGTGATGAAATAAATAGAATTGTACTAAAAGCAATATAGATAAAGTTTTAATTAGGCACTTTTTATTTTTTATTTCCAAAGTTGAAATGCTCTGTTGGCAGTCACAAAGAAAAAAAATTTATGAACCTCATTTACCATAATCTACTCTATCTTATTTGTAGGTGGCATTTCTTTTCAAACAGAGCCTGACCGTCATATCACGCCATCAACAGTAAGTACAACATGTACCTGGTCTAATCCTTTTAAGTTTATAACAATTGGAAAATCCCAAAGTAACAGTACATTCTATATGGCAATAGAAGAGACAGTTTGAAGCAGGCCCTCATGTAGAATGATTTGGCATATGTCTTTTATTTTTCATCTATACTCAGGCTATGAGATTCCCCAGTGCTTGATATAAAAAAAATTCTTCCTTGGGTGAAAATTAGCCGGCATCTTTTCATCTACCTTTTCCACATGTTAACGCCCATCCCTGACCAAAGCCAATAGGGGATAATGCATGGTTGACACTTTGCCCCTCCCTGTGAGATGTAAATCTTGTTTTTCTCTGCTGACCACCACGCTCCCAGGAAAAGACAACAGCCTTCCAAATGACACGGTTTAGACTTCCGATTACACCCCTGTCACTTACTCTACCAATGTGTACACACACGATGGAGAGAAATACAGAGCGAGAGAGACGGAGAGAGGGACAGAGACAGAGACAGAGAGCGAGAGAGATGGACTGGGTGCGTGGGCTGCTTTTTGTTTGCCCCAAGACGTCAGGCCATTGGTTAGGCGGGCTAACATAAAACAGTTAAACCAACATGTTGCCTTGAGTTAAACTTTCTCACTGCAAAAGCCATTTGGCTTTCCTAGGGTTAAGTGATTATAAAAGAATAGACATAACTAATTTCATTAAAACAAGATGTGTTCAAATTGCCTCTTCATTTCACTTTATATATTTTCTTCATCCCTTATCTTATTGTCCTTTTGAAATTAGACGCAGCAACATCTAAAGCAATAATCTGTAATATTTTGATCCTTGTGAAAGCCAAGACATATGCATACACTTTTGTCACATTTTCTCATGCTGTCTCAGTCTCTTGTAACACCATACACCTTACAAGATGTTAAAAAGGAGTTTTCAACTTAAATTAGTAACATTTCTGTATTATGGCAATCCAAATGATATTTACAATAGTTTCAGCTATCCACACCATCATTGTGATTCTGTGGCCTGTGAGACAGTACATGTGCTGGCTTTGTCTTGGCCTTCTGACCAAAAGTGTGATAATTTTAGACTAAAGTCTCTCACATGGTCTGGAGCAAGGACAGCATTTGGAAATAAACTTGGAATTTAGCTTAATTGCAGTTTACAGATTTAGGAGGGGCAGTGTTCTCTTCTTTATTTTCTTGCATAAATAGAGAGTTACTGGAGGCCAAAGACATGAGGTTTCAAAGCCACAAAAGAGGTTAAAGAACGTCAGAGGCAGTGAGGACACTTTTGAGCCTGGCTTCTTAGCTCTCCCAAAGACTTAGCGATGCTCTGTCCCTGATGTGTGATCCTTCTCCCCACTCTCCAAATCCATCCGATTTATTCTTCCATCCAGCGTATTAGGTCTCTGCAGTAAAACTCAACTGTTATTTTTTAACTCCTTTGCACACAGCCAAGTTATAATGTTTCTTTTATCATATGGAAATGTTTGTCATAGGAGGTTGTAGGAGGTGCAAGAGGTTGCAAGCTGGGAATTTTCCCATTTTTGTTGAGCTAGATCTCTCAACAGCAGATGAATCGTCCTCTGAGGTCCTAAGGTTTTGGCAGCTTCTTTACACACAAAGTTTTGGTCCAGATATTTCCCATTACCTCATTACCATTATGTATAATTGCTCCCTGTCATTTCAAAAGTAATTTTTTTCTTTCCATCCAAAAAAACTGACTCCTTTACTTGATAGTTTCTTTTTTAATTAAAGTTTGTTCATATCTGTTCTATGTAAACATAAATAAAACTTTGAGCTTATGTTGAATAATGTGACAGCGTTGTGTCATTCATAGCTTATGAAAATGATAACATGGAATTGTTGCAGGGATTTGGAAAAAGGGTAGAGGAAGCAGATGTAATGGATGTGTTTCAGGTGTTGTAAGTGGGGAAAGGAAATAAACTGTGAACTGGTTCAACGGATTAGGAGTCTGCTGGCTTCCTCTCTTGCTGTATGGTCTCTTGGGTTGAATGATTGACTGTCTGGGCCTTCCTCAGGCTTGCTTGGACAACATAGATTAAACGAGGATAAATCTGGCATTGAAAAGCACTCGCAAACATCTGCACCCTCATATTAATCAAAATCTTTACACATACACACAAATACTTATACGCTGACTTGTATGTGCCTACATGCACAGTGCCTGTTGGAAGGAATGCTTCTGCAGCTAAGATAAAAGCCCTAATATATGGACAATTGATGAGAAAAATGGCCGCTATTGGCTCGCGCTGCTGGAAAGTATGCCAGCCAACTGCAATATGTCCATATTACTGAGTAATGGGTCTAAAGTAACATTGTGGAAGTGCAGTTGTGAATCAGACAATATAGCTGTTCTCACCAGTACAATTTATTCTTTGTAGGTTTGCACATTTTTTTTATTGTCTAAGTTCTTTCATGGCTGATTAATAAGTTAGTCTGTTTGTCTACACACATTCTCTGTGCTTTTTTTGATTTGACCAAAACCTAAAGGGAAGCAGGATTATTAACAGCCTGTTCTGTTGTTTGTGAAATACCAATTTTTCTCCCTACATACATTTCCAGAGTATTTCCACATCGCTTCTCCATGGAAAGAACCCTTTCTGATTTACATCCACTGGCAATGTCACAAGGAAAAGGTTGAGGTCAATGTCTGGGAGTAGGCACATTTCAACACTCCCTGTCTTGTGCTTCAGGTCTTTCACTTAATCAAGTGTTACAAAACACTTACCAAACATTACTTCCCTAACCTTAACCAAGCGCTTAGCCTTGTTTAAATACAATCATAACAAGAGCATAGCAAAGCTAAAGTGGTGGTCTAAGATAGATTCTAACATAAGCATATTAACACGTTCAGGTGCATTTACCATGTTCACCATCTTAGTCTGGTATGTTCATAGGCTAACATTCGCTAATTAGCATCAAACACTAAGTACAGCTGAGATTGATGGGAATATCATTAGTTTTGTGGGTATTGTTTCATAAACGAATGTACTGTACATATACAAATTCATAAAATGTAGAAAATTACCAAAGTCATTCCTTCCCACGGTGGGGAGTTCAAATGACTGTACTGAATTTCATGGCCATTCATTCCGAATCTGTTTAGATATTTCACTCACATCACTCACACACTGTGATGAAAATACTGTATAACCAAATCAGCTCTACATTACATCCAAAACATTATAGCCAATGTAATCACTCATGCATGTGGATCTGCCATAGTGAAAATGATACTCTGCCGCTCTCTACCTGCACCTATCAACAGGCCTTTGTAACGAGATTTGCTTGGAGTTTACGTTCTAATCCTTATGTGCTATCTTTATGACATCTGTAACTTCAGTTTAAGTGTCTGTCAATCCAACTATATAATCTGGAGTATTTAATGTTTACCATGCAGGGGAGGCCCTTTTTCGCTGTCTGTTTGACCTGTCAGTATGAATTGTCCTTGCAGAAGGACTGCTGTGAGCCAATTTTGATACTGTGGTTTTTTTCTGCCTGTTCACTACCTCTCCTCCCCTGACTGGGTGACTGACAGACAAGAGTGATTCAGGTGGTCACAAGGCGTGTAGACCTGAGGGGTGGGACCAGTTTCATGACCGGACATGCAGGCTTTCACTCCAGTCTAATGTTTGCTAGTGACGGATGAGTAGTTGTTAGTGTGGGGTGTGGATCTCTGACCCACATCACACTGTAGAGCACATAAGAATTCATGACTAATCAATCAGTAACACTTTCCCTTTTCTGACCCTTGGTGAGAAGAATAAATCACATCTACTTCCTCCTAAACATACCAGCGGTTTGATTTGATACTCCTACACTTTTAGATAAAAAAAGTCTAATGTGAAACAGTGTTGGCTTCTGTTCTCCAATTCTTTCTTGAAGTGTCAGTTTATTATTGTTTAAAAAAACTAAGCATTAAAGACTGCAAACTCTGAACTTAGTTTTTTTTCGCATCTCACCATGTAACTTAGTTTTTTTCACATCTCACCATGGAACTTAGTAGCAAAAAAGAGTAGGTCTGTTATCTAAACTTCCTAGATATGGTGTCTAAATTCTATTTGCTGAAATAAATTACCATGCATTTAGGAGCTCAGGTACAATAGAAAACAGACAAGAGCTTTTACTTCTGCATTGCTGAAATCCTTCAGAAATGTAGAAATACATGGTCCTTATAGATGCCCAGGTGACTTTTTGGAGAAGCTTTTTCAGTGAGGTCACTGAAATCAAGAATATGAATAATTTAAACTTCAGGGAAACGAACCCAATGGATTTCTTTACATCCTTGAAAGTGAGCTTTATGTGGTTATTATTTAGCCACTTGTGAGCATAAATCCAGCTTTTTGGCTGTGTTTACAATAGTCCCATAGGCTGCATATGTTTAAAAGGGAGCCCAGCCCATGTTTAAAACACAGCTGTAGACTAACTGACGAGTGTGTATCCCAAAGATGACCCCTCCAGCTTTGCCCTCACCCTAACCATAACCCCAACAATGTTCAAAATACTTCCACTATATTCCCCAGAGCAGAAAGTTAACTCATGCATAGTTTTACACCAAGGGTTAACCTTTAGCTATAAACTTAAACAGGTAAATTACATGTCTCCAAAATTACAGTCTTTATGCAGCTTTGATTTTACGAACTGCAAGATGACCACAGTGAGTAATACAACGATGGGAGCTGCATTCTACTGAGATGAATGTAGCTCCGGATTCAAAGACTGCTACATTTGAAGAGGAATACAATGATTACCTAGAGATATATTATTGACTCGGCGCCATATTGTTTAGATATTTGAATGAATGTCATTTAGCTTCTGCTATATAAAGGTCTCAACCTCAGTCACTTGATGTTAGTGACTCAAAATCAGTACAAGCCCCTCAAGACTCCGGCCTTTAATATCGATTCCCATTTTACACTTATTTATAGTATGTACAGAGATACTACAGGACTTAGTATTGTAGATAATGAAATTGATTTATACCTATATATATATATATATATATATATATATATATATAAATTTAGTTTTACAGCCCAGTAAATGTAGAGGAGTAGACCTTTTAAAGTATCAAGCAAAAAATACTATTGTTATTATTACCAATCAAATGGCTTCCACTAAGTGATACTGTGCATGTGTGTCAAGTAGTATGTTACTTTCCTAACCTTAACCAAGTGCTCTGCCTTGCCTAAGTAAGACCATAACAAGACCAAGCTTCTATTCCCATGCCAATAGGTTTGAGGCTTTACTTAGCTACAGTGGTGATTCAAGGCAGATGCCAACAGACACATGTTAACATGTTCACAATGACAATGCAAGCAGGCTGACTTACCTCCAAAACATAATAGCCAGTGTAATCAGTTGTATATGAACATCATTTGTTTGAGATACATGTGGATCTGCCATGGTGAAAATGATACTCTGCCGCTCTCTACCCGCACCTATCAACAGGCCTTTGTAACACGATTTGCTTGGAGTTTACATTCTAATCCTTATGTGCTATCTTTATGACATCTGTAACCACAATTAAGCACCACTTGATTGTGTATCAATTGTCAGATTTATGTACTGAGACTTGCTGCTTACTTCCTTTTATATTTCATTTTTAATATTAAAACACTGTTACCACTCGCTATCACCTCTTATCCTATATTATCATGTACTATGATCTTTAAACCTTCTTTGTCAGGCTCCTCTTTCCTTTGCTGTCACTCATCTCCATAGATGACACGATATCAACGATACCATCAAACCCAAGCTAGGGCTTGTTGAGGTAGAGTTTTACCCCTAGTCACTCCATGTTGCTCGCAGGTAGAAGTGAGATCATCAGTGTTTTTTTATACAAAGTCAGGGACATACATGTAGACACACAACCCCAGAAAGATTACATGTCTGCACAAACTCACGCATACACACACACACACACACACACACACACACACACACACACACACACACACACACACACACACACACACACAACCACAGTCATTCACACAGGCTCATTGTACTGTCTACACCTCCAATATAAATTAAAGAATGATGTGTTACAACAAAGGCCCATGATCTGTCAAACACAGCATTCACATGTCATGTCTCTCTCTCACCCTCTCCACTATTTCCCCTCAAGCGCTGTGATGACAGTACATTATTCAACCCACAGGAAAGCTAAAGATAGAGATTAAAGAAAGTGGTGTTTTTAAAGGAACTCATTGAGAAACAAAACTCAAAAAAAGGAAAAGCTTTGTTTTTGTAGCAAAAGCTGATGAACCTGGTTGAAAATATTACACAATTAATGTTCTGAACAAGACGAATGGGGATATTTTCTAAGAATTTGCATTACTGTTTTTAAAAGATGCTTAACTAATATTTCATCACATACACACTTTCCTTTTGCAGAATAAATTCATGCTTGCAATTCTAAAAGTGTCTAATTTCTCTTCTTTTTTCCAGAAATCAGATCTCAGAACTAGTCTGGTACATGATATCTTATTTAGAGACACTTTATTCAACTGAGATATCATGTCTGGACTTATTAAAAATAAATTTTTGGTCTTTTTAAACACCTGACTTCGTGAAAAAATTGTGATGACTCAAAGTTCTGTTTGCATGCTATCATCTGCTATTTAGCAGTAAACACAAAGTGTAACTGAGGCTGATGGGGGTGTGAGTATATTTGCAGATTTATTGTCATAAACCAACTGGAAACTTGGTTGATGATTGATGTTTTGATAGTTTGACCTATCTTGACACTGCAGAAAAAAATAAGGGCATCACCAAATCATTAGGATATATTCCCCTGGAACCATGACTGTTTGTAAAATCTTTTGGTGACCTTAGAAAAAAAGGTTAGTGGAGCACTCTTTTGTTCTTTTACATTGGGTGGTTCCTGGTGTAATAAGATCCAATGGGCTTTTTGCTTTTGTGCATTAATTTATTCAGATGCACCAATTTTGAAACTACTCTCAAGCCTAATGTTCTCCATATGGACAGAATGAGAAAATGCCTTGATAGGAGAATGACATTTTGTCACATATCATTTCAAGTATCATGTTACACAAATGATTGATTGTTTCTTGACTTATTTACCAAAAGGATTATTTTTATTCACCAATTCAATTATCAACTATGCTCCCGCTGCTAATTCAGACTAATTCTTCCCAACAATTAAACAGGTCCAATAAAAGACCAGAGGGGAGGTGCTTCATATGCATAAGCCAAGTTTCAGTCATTTCTCTATTCTCTGTTGTATTCCCTATGTCCAAAGTATTGTGCCTTGAACTCAGTACCATTATATAACCCCAGATGGTTCTCTGGCGCCTCTGCTCATCTGTAACATGTTCATGGGTCCAACCGACACACACACACGAGCATGCCGGCAGGCCTTTGATCTCTTTCCCCTCCTGGGCCTCCTCAGAAGGGTGATTCTCCTCAAGCTTTTCCAGCTTTGATGCATGTAGCTGGATGTGCTCCAGATCTGATGGGGAATGGAACACTACTGATCTAATTCACTGCATCTATGCAAACAATATGCCACCCCATGGATACGCTATGGCACTCATGTTGGCATCACAGTTAAAGCTCCAAGCATCCACAAGCACTTGTGCATTGCAGGTCCAGATATTGTCTCTCTCTGTAGGCCCCAGGTCTACAGATATTGCCAGTTGTTGCCAGTACCATACAGCCTTTCACATTTTTACTCACAGTAATTCACTCCGACGGCAGAGGAGCCCTTATATCTGTGCCATATGCTATACTATGGAAAGAGTATGCTCAGATGTTTAAACATGGTGTTTTTGGGGTTTGGCTATTTGCCCAAGGCGGTCTTTAATGATATAACATTTGTGAGATGTATTTAGCTGTGGGGGCTTATCCCGTGTATGTATAGACATCTGTGTCTGTTTTACATCTGTATACTGTATGGTTGTGCATTTTTGCACAGATCTGTATATGTGATCCAGGGGTAAAGGACAGTAAAAAATATTGTGTTGACTTTACCCTGTTATGCTCTTGTCGTGAGTCTCAGTGAGAGGAGGTTGGCTTGACTCTCTGTTTTGGATAATTGTACGCTGCCGAGGTCTGTGGTCCTCTTCCCTGTCTCCCTGTGGCCTAGGCAGCAAGAGCCATATTTAGGTTGCACGTCGTCCTCATCCTATCCTCTCTCATCCCCATCCTGTCTCGACCCCCTCCCCCAACGATGCAGCAGGGGGCAGATAAAGGGACAGCAAGTGGTCCTGAGGCCAAACTGTAGGTGTCTGAGAAAACTGCTGTAGTACTACAGGACTTCTGCATTGACTGTAGTGTTCAAAATCTTTATTTTGGACCCGATTATGGACATAAAGTTGCATGGTTTGGTTACATAAACGTTTTTTAGGGAATTTATCTAACCAAAAATATTTGAAACCATGCTTTAGCTGTACTAGCATTATTTTATTTTTGCAGGTTATGCTCTCCTTTCTCTGATATTAAAGGGCATTGCAGGGTCTTTATGAAATGAGAGTCATTCATACTTTAGATGGTGGAACTTGAGTTCAACTCCTGTTAATTTTCCACTGGATGAAAATCAAAAAGTGGGATTGAATCATTTGGAATATTCAAGACAAAATTAATAGCAAAGCAAAGAGGTACTGAGTGTTCAGACCAAAAATAGCACAATGGAGTATAAACAACAACAACAACAACAGCAACAACAACAACAGGTTGCATTGGGGAGGGTTTGCTGCTCCCGGGTGAGACAATGAAATACAACTAACAAAGACTGACTCGAGTCTTAGATCCAAGGCTCAACAGACCCTGAAAGACTGCGTAGCAACTTATAGTACTATGAAAACCACTCAACAATTCTCAACAATTACCACAGTGGCAAACATTTTATCCTTTATAGCAACAGTCGCCAGGTAACTGTGAGATATTTAACACAAGTTGTTCACATGACAAACAATTTGAACTATAGTCACCTATTGAAGAGTTGGAAACAAAGGGAAACATGTATGCTCAATAATTGTACATACATTTTTTACCAGGCAATCGCTATGTTGCAGTTTGTTGCACTGTATGTTCCTTTGTACATACGAAAAAGTGACATGATGACATACTTTTTAGGCTGTAAATATGTATAAACTAACCCCCCCCCACTACTCCCAAGTACTGGTAGTGGTACTGTCTGAGTTGTCTGAGTATTCTTCTAAGAGGAGGTAACTTTCACTCTGCAGTTCTCTACCAAGCTCCATCAGAACATCTGATGTTCTGATTGCTTAGAATATCTTTTTTTTCAATGGCTACTATTTGCATTAAACTGCATCAATAAGTGTGGAAAAATATTTTACCAAATCGAACTCAAATACCATATGAGTTCTTTGTTTGCTTGTTGGCTTTGTTGTTGCAATGAATAAATGTTTTCTTAAACTAGAGAACTAGCTTTTGCTCCACACAGACTATGTGTTACCCATAATTCTTGTCACAGACATAAACATAAGTAACTGTCACATTTTCAGGTGGTGCTCAAATTTGGGCTGAGGGTGGCTCCTTTTAATGACCCTTGTTCATTGCATTTCTTGACCTCTTCACTCCACCCTTCAAATTTTTAAATTCACCGACTGTAGACCTTTTATAACTCACCACTTTAGATTTATCACTCCTCTGTGTGCAGACATGGGGTTGAACCCTTTACATGTGTAATGATGCAGATGGTTTGTAATACCAAAGAGGAGATAGACCCTCTGTTCCCTGTGCATCCTCATTGAATGCATGTCACTCCATCCTGTGCAGGAAAGATCTCTTTGATCATTCATTCAACAATACCCTAAAGTTGCTGCAGCACTTGTGTAAGTCCCATCTAGAATCAGTAAAAAGGATGTCAGATGCCTCTTTTTACAACAGCAGCCATGCCTAATATATTTCTCAATAGGTCATCTCTCTTTTATGAGGTTTTTCTGTCTCTTAAATTTTTCTGTCCATTATAAATATAGTGAGGATTAGTGTATAACTGAAGGTCCATGGAAGATGGCACTTTCTACTCTTTGATCATAACAAATATATAAAGTGTTACTGAAGCACAAAGCTCTAGCCTTAGGCAGAGCAATTGTTCGGAGAAGGAAGGCCAGTTCGTAATTATTATATTTTATTCACTGTTGTCTTGACCTTACTATTTGTTTAGGTCATTCATGAGTTATAAAGATGGATGTGGAAGTCTCTGTTTATGGACTGTCAATCAAGTGGCTAAACTATAGGTACCATGCATATAATCAAAATCTATAAGTGGTATATATAAAACCTTGTGGGGCTGCCATGTGGTGTGAACTGTAGTGTGATCGTGCTTGGATCTCAGGCCATTGCCTGCATCAACTCGTATGCCTTTCGCCTGTGGCGAATTATAGTAGGAGCAGGTGTTTTCTGCAAACAAAGGCTCATGGGCGAACTCTTGCTTTCTCTGGGTCAATCGCCTTTTTTCTTCTTGCTCGCTCCTTCTCTCTCACATATGCACTTACACACACACACTCCCTCATCTTCTCCTCGTCTCTCAGTTTAGTCACCCAGCAAAAAAATTTATCACCGCAGGGCTTGGATTCCAGTCATTATCTGCTGAAATCACCCATGTTACGCATATGCATGTTTTATAGCCAGAGGGCAATATTTCTGTTTTTCTCTACTTATAGAGTCTTTATCAGGGATGACTTTTAGTAATTTATGATTCTTTGGCCCATTTTGCTTTTGCTGTATATGACAGCTAAACATTCACCATATTATGTATGTCTTTTGAGTCTTTTGAGAGTATCTTGATCTTATAATAGTGTACTTGTATAAATTGATTGGGTTCATATGGTTCACTGAGTATTGGTCATATTTTAAGGTCAGAATGATTGTATAACCTTCACACTTTTATCCATAGAAGCATCTGCCTGTGGTCATTATGTATGTTATTCAGAAGAATGATAGAACAGGTGTTCATCAGTATGAGACTGGGATAGATGCTGCCCATAAATATGTAAGTGCACTAGATACCATTATACATTCAGGTTTAGGATATTATGTGAATTTTTGGTGGACTGGGGAAGTGTCTTTCAAGAGAAAAGAGACTAAGGGATCAATTCAACTCACGGTTGTTAAACAAGCCAAAAAAATGCTTGTTTTGTCATTAATAATGTTTAAATCATCAGTCACTGGCCAGTAATTTCCCTTTATTGACTTTACAGGAATGTATTTCGGACTTGTGCTATGTACAACAAATGTTACTAGTGATGACTGAATTGTTCTAGTTATGCTCTAAATCTTTCCAAACCACTGCTGCATGAAATAGAAACCCCACATTTTCCTTGTTTTCCAGTCACCACCGTCATCTCCTATATTTCTTGTCATACCTCCTGTAGATGCTCGTAAGCCCCACTCGTAACTGGAATTGTGATACAGAGTTTCCAGTATGTATGTGTGTGTGTGTGTGTGTGTGTGTGTGTGTGTGTGTGTGTGTGTGTGTGTGTGTGTGGGTGGGTCGGTGCGTGTTCTTTCAACATTTCCTCATCTCAAGGGCTTTGAAAATACTTTCAAACGTGAATATTAATCAGCACGGTCATCATGTCAGATTCGGTGATTGTGGTCCCTCAGTTTCCACGTGTGGCTTGGCCAGGAAACAGGCTACAAACTGAACACCAACCAACCAAATATGTTTGCTTGCAGTTTTTAGCCACACTAGCAGAGTGGCAGAGTGGCTTAGTGCATGGCAATCTCCGTCTGTTAGTCAGTCTGCGACTTTGGTCCAGACAGACTCTCACAAACTGTCGGATGAACATTCATTGGCCTCAGGGGATGGATCCTGATGACTTGGTGATTCCTTCAACTTTTTTCCTCTTGTGCAACCACGAGATTTTGTTCAAGAATGAGATGTTTTCATCAGTATTGCATGGATAGCCAAGAAATTTTACATAGTAATACATTGTGCCCAGACGATGTATCCTAATGAATTTGATGATCCCTTGACTCACCATCACCAAAAAGAGATCAAAGTTAGTAATTAAATATCTCACTTTCTACTAGATCGCTTGACTTAAAATTTACTAACATTCATGGTTTTCAGATTAATGAATCATAATGATCCACTAGTGATTCCCTGACTTTTTCTCTTGTGCCTCCATGAGGTTGACGGTTCAGAGGGAAATGTCTCAACAACATTGAGTGGATTACCATTAGATTTTGTGCAGACATTGAGGGTCCTTGTTCTATGTAGATTTTAATACATAAACACACTAAGATAAGATGACAACAATGATAACCATTTATGAAATAACTTATTATTAAAATGTACAGATATGACATTTAGTACAATGCATATTATAAATATTTCATGTTTTAAATTTCACATCTTTGCTTACCCATTTCGACATATATCATCATTAAAACCCCTAATACTACCACATTAAGCTCTTAACACTTGACAAGAGCTGGTGTGGCTGTGGACCCTTAGTCTTTTTTACAACTCAGACACAAAATGTCATACAGAGTGTAACAAAACACATCATATACATTTTCAAACTAGGCAAGAAAAAGCAGAAAATTTGGATTATGCTAGTTTTTCTGTCAAGGCCTTGTGAGATTTCCTAGAGGCAGATTTGGTTGTCTTTAAGTATGATAGACTATGTTTGAATCAGATCATTATCAGGTCATAATCTTATAGTCTGGTTCCTGTATGTGAACCTTCACCAGCAGCCAAGTTAGTTCTTGTATTAATTTGCCTACATACATAGTTATAAACAGGCACGCAAGCAAGCACAGACCATCAGACAAAACCATTAAGACATACTGTACCCATATATATTTGGGACACTGGCGTAAATATGTGAACAGTTGTTAGGTCTTTTCACATTAGGCACCATAACAAAGATGAACCCCTCCTTAAGTTCTGCTGATTGAGGGAGAGGCATATTAGGATGTTTTAGACAAGCTAAGCTGGAATTGGGAGTGTTGTGGGGGATGACCATTTGGCAGAGAGAGGAAGCTGTGCCAGATTCTCAAAGACTGCACGATGACTCATGGGTCAAGGCCCCGTGCCTGTAAACAGGATTTTTCTCATAATTTAAGTGCTGAATCACATGCTGTACTCATTTTCAT
Organism: Istiophorus platypterus; assembly: GCA_016859345.1. Lineage (NCBI taxonomy): Eukaryota > Metazoa > Chordata > Actinopteri > Istiophoriformes > Istiophoridae > Istiophorus > Istiophorus platypterus. The sequence goes on from CM029121.1 coordinate 12,209,007, forward strand.
CTGAAATATCTTGTCTCAAGAATTACTGATCTCTCAGCAAGGGAGAAATGGGCAGAGAGTCAGAAATTAAGCAAGGGATGGGGAACCAATCACCAGTGGTGTCAGGAGAGTGGGAGTAGATATGAACAAAGTTAGGCATGTTGAGAATAATCCAGGTTTGATGATTAAGCTGCACTGTGGCCAGTCTGTTGATTATGAGCATGAGGAAGACTTTTCTGTAATCTGGTCCTCCAGTGAAAATCTCCCACAGGGCTGTGACGTGTTGTGAAAGCTGTTGTATGTCAAGGTCAGGGTAAGGGTGTCAGCACTGCTCTGGTTTATCTCTTGATCAGGTTACAAGATGACCAAAGAGCTGGACTGGATATACTCTCCATCCCATGACCCTGTCATTTTTTCTCCACACATCTAGCTTAAGACTACATGCAGTAGTAAAGGTGATGCAGGTGTTCTGAGACAGGCTATTTACAGCTTTTTGGGAAAGTCTGATGAAATTCAGCTACTTTTCTTTTTCTTTGCATGCTCTTCCTTTTCTTCAATGAGGTCATGACCCTTGCGGAGACTCCCAATAGATTTGCCTTTTAACGGACACACTTGCCGCCCAGTAAGCAGTAGTGCATTCCTTACATTCTGGAAAGACAGTGTCAAGGCTATTAAAACCTTAAAGTGAAAGGTGTGTAGTTGAGAGTGTGTTGCAGCTGGGAAGGCCATATTACACCATGTCACATGCAGTGGTCAGGCATCCATGAACTGACCTGACCTCTGCATTTCATAGAATGCTCTATTAAATCATTTCAGTAGACCATAGATTTATAGTCTCAGTTTAACAGCTCCTGAAACCAGACTACCGTTAAGACAGTATGGCAGACTCCAAAAGGATTCCTTTTCTTGCCTTACAGTAAGCTTCCTACTCCACACACACACACACACACACAAAAACACACATTCACAAAAATACACACACACACACACACTCTCTCTCTCTCACACACACACACACACACTTTAATAATAGCAGGTGTGTCTTCCTCATCACACAGCTGCAAACGAGAACATGAGACTGAGGTGAAGTTATATAGATAGAAAAGCACATACTGTACCCATAGTGAGAGTGTGTGTGTGTGTTAGTGTGTGCGTAAGTGTGTGCGTACGTGTGTTTGTCTGTGTGTGTGTATGTGCATCCATGTGTGTGTGTGTGTGTGTGAGAGAGAGAGAGAGAGAGGAAAAAAGAGAATTTAGAAACATTCAGATAAACAACGAAAGATTGCAGCTGGGAGAGGGGGAGCTAGAGTGGAATATTTTTGCAAGTGGAAGAAGCAGAAAGAGCAAGAAAGCAATAATTTTTAAAGTGAGTGTGGCTGGTTTACTGATTGGCAGAACCTCAAGAAGACAAAAGTGGTTATAGGAAAACTTTAAAAGGTGCTGGGGAAAGGGGAACACAATAGAAAAGAGCCTGGTAGAAAGAAATCATTGGAAACAGGCAGTGATGAGAAAGTTAAAAAATTTCAGTGGAGTGAAGTGTTCTAATCTTTACTCTCCTGAGGGCGTTTTTGGAACCCTCTCTCATCAGTCTGGGCAGGACTCATTTGTCCCTCTTTCCCTCCTTCCCTCCCTCCTCCTTTTTCCCTGTGCCGTAGTTCACTGCAGTAGAGTGTAACTAGAGCCACGCGATGACTGCAGGTTGAGAAGTGAGTGAGAGAAAGGGAGACAGAGATCAAGGAGAGGAGAGACTGACACACAACTCACACACTGGAGATTGGTTTGGTTCTCTCCGCAGCCCACAAAGGTGAGATGAGGATAGAATTTCTGCCAGTTTGAGAGCTTTCCCTGTGCATGAGTGTGTGCAGATGTGATTTTGTGTGCATATATATTTGTGTGTTTACATGTAAACATCACTGTAGGTTAGAGTGTGATCATGATTATGGGTGAATTAGAGCACTGAGCAAGAAACTGCATGCAGTACTGTCCGGGCAAATAGTTTTCTTTGAATCCACCTCAATGAAGGCTGCTATTCATGTTTTGGTGTGTAAACCATTCTCATGTCAGTGATCAGACATTGAAGTGTGTCTGGCAGGTTTACTTTTCCAAGATCACAGTTTGGTGTGTGTATGAATCACCCGCAAAGCAGGGCAAAAGATTTATTGAGAAAGTCAGTGTATGTGAATGTGTGTACACTGTATGTAACTGCACGGGTTTGTTTTTGCTTTAATTTAACAGCAATTTTGGTTTCTGAGGTATCGATGAACAATAAGGAATTGTTTGGCTGTGTCAGTAGTGAACACCTAGTGAAGGACCAAAGAAAGTCAACACCTTATCTGGTCACAATATGGATTTGTATTTGCAACAGACATCCGTTGCTATGTCAGTGATGAGAAGCACAGAACAGCTGTAGCAGAATGATGTAAGAGCATCTCTGCAGTATCTCCAAGAATGCACCATAATTTAATTGCAATTATCAAGAAATTGTTGCAGTGGGGGGTTTGTTTTTTCAATACCAGTACAGTATAATATTGTTTACACTCTGTTCCTACATGTTCTTAAAACATGTTCACACTTCTTTGTCTCTCAATCCCCCTCAGATTGATTTATCTGTACACTGTGGTTAACGTGTTTTACTTCCAACCCAGCGATGACAGCTAAGAGGTTCCAGGGTGTGGCTGAGGGACCTGGCTGAGGGTGGGGCTCAGGTAGAGCAGATAGAGAGGTCATTGTGGAATGTTTGAGATTCCTCTGCAGCACTGCTGTTGCAGTGAATACATCCAGCCCCCAACCTGCTTGCCCCCACCCAGCTTCTGTTCCCTCACCTCCCACCTGGCACTCCACTTCCCCTCTTCTCCCTTCCTTTCTACACCCACTTTTTGCTCTTTGCCCTGCAAGTGGAACCTGCTCAGTCATGCCAGTCTGCCTCCTTGTTTCAGCCTAACCACACGCATTTAAAAGGTGGAAAATCATCCTCAGCACTGCCAGGTGTGGCATTCCCCCTGTGAATGTAATGTTGCATTTGCCAGGTGTGCCATCAGCATGTCTGAATGAAGGACACAACAGTATTACAGTATGTAAGTGTTATCTGGCCTGGGGAGGCTTTGGTTTCTCATCTTGAATCTCTAAGTTAGCAATGAACAACACATATCAAGCAGCTGCCAAAACTTATATCTTTTTCTTTTGATGTGTGTGTATTTTACATACTTCCTATTAGTGTTTGGGATAATTAGCTTAGATTACTTTATTCCATTACCAAGTGGGAAATGGGAGGTATAGGTGTTAATTTGAGTTTTGGTGGTTTGTCTAGCATCACCAGTAAGGCTGTTTTATCTCTTTCAATCATAAATTCTTTTCTTACATAAATAAGATGTTCTCAACATCACAGAACAAAATTATTTTTAAAAAATTGCCCAATTTGTGCATCAGTCAGCAATCAGAATCATGTGCTCAATATTAAGGGACTAACCAGATATTCGTTCCAATCCTCTGGAACCTTTATAGGTGAATTGATTGATTTATGAGATTGGAGGCAGCAGCAAGGTCAGATATCCAGGTGTACAGCGATGCAGGCTGAAGTTGCCAGACGTAGATTCCGCTGAGAACAATAGAATTAGATGAGGGATGTTTGACATCAAGTTGGTTTGTACTGGAAACGTTGGCTGAGGGAAAACAGTAAGCTAAAGGTGTCATTGATAGCCAGGGGAATAAAACCTCAGGAAGTAAGCAAAAGGAGCGGGACAGATGGAAAGAGAAGGGTGTGTCAGACAAGGGAGACAGCAAAGAATTGAGAGAGAGTCCGTGTCCAGCTGTATGACAGCAGTGTTGGCCTGGTATATAGAGCTCTTCAATGGCCCAGTAAATGCTACTGGAATGAAAAGCAAATCAGCACTGTAGACTTTTTACCTCATGTTACCTCTCCCTTTCCTGCTCCTCCCCCTTTTTTCCCATTTTCCCTCCTCTCTGCCTTATGGCCTCAGCGGGTCCGGTCTGGTAGTGGTATGGTTTTCATTAGTCAATTACAAACTCTGAATCTGGCTGCTTTTCTGAATCACTCTTCTCTCCTATTTTTTGCTTCTCTTTCTTTCTAAGGTCTCCTTCCACTCTGCTTGGTTCCACATTCCTTTTCCGTATTTTTTTCTCTCTGAATTTCACTGAATACCCAAGCTCAACCAATGACTCATTGCAGTATGTTATGAACTCTGTTTTTTTATATACTGTAGCAGTCACTATGACAACCTTTTGTCAATCTACCAGTTTGAATTTGATGTCCTTTTAATTTAAAAGGGTAATCAAGTTCACAGACTATCTTCCAAGCATAGTGCATACCAGCCTCTTGCATCTGTATGTGCATGTAGAGATGTATGCATAGAGTAAGATACACAATGCATTCTCACATGTAGGATAAGCCAACACATGCGAGCCCCCACTTGCTTCTCTGCATTTATCAATACATCCAACAATAGGATAGCTCAATATGCCTTCTGGGATTAAAAGTGTCAAACACTGAACAAAAGCTACAACAGCAGGAACATGAAGAACATTTCAAAGACACATTTGGGTAGTTCCTCATAATGTCAATGTAGGATTTTCTCTGTGCTGTCAAAATGCAGTAATCAGACCATGTCCATGGGATTGCTCAAACAAGACCATGCTCCATGGCATGTGAAGGAACCAAGACAATATTATTAAAATTCTAGGCCTGCAAGTACTTGTCTATTTGTTTTTTGCCGTAAATTATTGTATTTTCTGAAGCATCCCAGGTACCATGTAGGCAGTTGCATGTTACGATGGTAATAATGAATTAAGTATTACAATAACAGCCAAAAGTAGCTGCTAATGACTCAGACCTAACACCTTGAGAGATAAGCTATATCTAAGCACTGGCCTACGACAACAGTAAAGTTGTGTGGTGGGGCGAAGTTTTTGTAGAATAAACAGCTGTAGGCTGACTGGATGTAAAGTGAGGCACTGTGTTGTGTGTTCGCTGTGGTATCTTATACTCTGGCTAAAGAAAGATTCTCAGCCACTGGATGTTTGTTTCTGTCTTCTCCACTAATGGTCTCTCATTTACTAATGCATAGGAAGAATTTTGATGTTTATACCTGGCCTGAGTTTCTTTCCATTTCCTCTTACAAGCTCTTACTCAGTTGGTCATAAATATCGCCCAGTAATCTTTGTTTGGAGCTGTTTAATGTCTCATTGCTTTGGTTTAGAATATAGATCTCTGGTAATACTGTAGAGGAATTACCTGGTTTCATTCTGTCCTTTTATGTTCTGGTTATTTCACATTGCGAAGAATGATTTAACTCTTGAACAACAGTTAAATAATGGGTGAAAAAAACTCCTGAAAAAGAAAATGCCTCTCTAATGTCAGGGTTGGTTTTATGCTTCCTGACCATTTCCATGTGAGTTCAAAGCATAAATAATAACTTAATGTTTATCCTTTTACATGCTCATATTTTGAATGATGATATACCTTCAGGGCCATTGATTATTTTCATTTTTGTCAAAATCATACAGCGATTTTGTTGTTTAAGTAATATATACTATAAATTATATACTGTGTATATAAATACAAAATATGTTGTATGTTATGAAAACATTTTAGATAATACAGGCACCTCTGCTTTTAAGCCTGAGGCACCAAACTATCAAATGAAGACCTGTAACCCACCTCAGCACTTTCTCTGAGACCTTTGGAGAGAAATGGGGGCGTGGGCTTGGAGATAATAATCTCCTGACAACTACCATGACTTTTAGCTCTGTTTGAAGGCACATAACTAACTTAATGAACCAAAATTCCTGCCCGAAGCTTTAGCCAATCCACGTCCTGTATGAGTTTTGTGTTTATTATTTTTGATGATCAAAATTTACCGTCCCAGCCAGTTCATTCTAGGGAGCAGATTAAGGTGCAATGTGGACTTCAGCATGCATTCACCACCTCACCTGATTTAGATGCAATCCCTCTGAGGTCATAAAGCCTGCCAGTAGAAAAGGTAAGCAAGGATGCCAAGAGGGGATAAGGCACTAGGAGTAAAGCACGGCCACACAGAGCAGACACATAATCGCATATTGTACACAGGCACACACTGGCACATGCATACAATTTAAACCCCAGATTTGGTGCCCACAATGTGACAGGACTGTTCCTCATTGTTTTTCAGATGTTTTCTCACAATATACACCTCAGCAACCCTCCTGAGAACATCAACTTCACACAGTTACACAACCGCTCCTGGATCACATCCTGTCTTCATGGAGCATATTTTGTGACAGGACACCTTGTCACTTTGGCCCCTGGAATTTTGGCTGTGTATATCACCTCTACTGCTTATTGAAAAGGGCGGGTGTAACTCAGGGGGTAGAGCAGGTTGTCTGTCTTAGCCCAGGCTCATTTCGTCCACATGTCAAAGTGTCCTTGAGCAAGACATCGAATCCCAGATAGCACTGGATTTGTCAGTGTCGGGAAGAATGCACATCAGCTTTGACAAAATCTGCCAGAATGAATGTGAAGCAATCAATCTGATAGTTTGCTAGAATTCTAAGTACTCTTACTTTTGGTTAATTAATAAATAACTGATCTAAATGGAGATTTAATAAAGCTGTTTCATCTTCAGCCACACTCTCTCCTTTCCTTGTGCAGACTGCATAGCTCCTTTTTAAATTAAATTCTCATTCATAGTTTTCTCAAGACAGAAAATGGGAAAAGGCTTCTTTTTGGGAGAGAGTCTTCCCAGCACAGGGGTCACATTGGGAGTGTGATTACTAAGCATAGATACAATGAAAAAAAAAGAAAGAGGGCATTCAGCTGTATGCAAAAACATTCCCATATTTATTAAATAATATGACATAATTTTCCTTCCGCTTACGTGTATGAGTGCTTGTGTAAATATGTGGGTGTTGATTTGTGGTTGGCTGGCTGCGTCTTTGTGTTTGTGTTTCTGTTGTCTGTGCGTGTATGCATGTATGTGTCACAATATTAAAAGTACCCAACTCCTTGTGGTTGCAGCTCTATGGTCTCACGGTCTAGATGAACTCAGATGTCAAATGTACACTCACACACACACACACACACACACACACACACACACACACACACACACACACACACGCGCACACACACACGCACACACACACACATGCACACAACTCAGAACACCTCGAGGTGACTCCCGATGGCAGGCTGCCCAGTGTGTCACAAAACCAAAACCACAAAAGTTGTACATTCCCAGACACTGAGAGTGGGATTAGATTAACAGAGCAGAAAACGTGCATCTGTAGGTGATGGCTGTGTGTTTGTCTGATTGCATTGGAGTGTTTGTTTGTGTCTGCACATGGTCTGTGAGACTCATGCCAGTTCAAGGTGTGTGGGAAGGAACACTCAGCAATGACTGCAATTTTATTGAATTATGTGAATGTTCTCAAGTTAGCTACCATAGTTCCACATTTTACGGTGTAATAAAAGGCTCTGTCTGCCACATGCCCCTTTTAGCTGGTATATAATTTGATATCTTTACATTGAATCATTTCTTTGATTTTAATTCTTAATTGTAAGCGCACTGATAACTACTGTCGCCATGGATAGTTTGGTTATTGCGTTGTTAAAACACAGCTTTTAAACAGTTTTTCAGCTCTAAACTCTCCCCTGTACAATACTCAAGCAGCTCCATGTATCCTCTACTGTATGATATGTATCTGTGCCAGATTTTTAGGGCTTGGCATCTGATGTGAAGGCTAAATCAGAATCAGCAGACTCACTTTTGTTCTTAAAGCCTACCTTATACAAGGTCGATAAAAGAGCGAAACAGAGCGAAAGTGTCATCACAAGTGTCACTGTTTGATATCAGTTTGTCCCATAACTTGAATATCAAACACAATCAGTAGTTTCGGATTTAGATATTACACTGCTTGGATTTATATCTGTAGCAAAAAGAGTGGTAGTGCAACTTCAGAGCAGCATTTACATCCATATTTTTGGTGAAAAAATGACACATGTTTGAAACATAATGATCATAGGGATGGACAGGGGTGGAGTTGATAATCCTGACCGGGTGGGTGGATTAGTACTTTTGACACATATTTTACTTCAACTGTGAAAACGTACCATACATGCATACAGGAGGTGATATAAAAACATTGATCTTAAATAGGGTGTCGCTTTAAGCACAAAATGAAGACTGACAGGCTACAGGTCAAGGTCATTATCATTTGTTTGGGCATTTTTGTTTGCTTGCGTGTGTGCGTGTTAACCATGTGTATGGAGATGGAGAGCCTCAAGGCCACTAAAGACCTAACATTGTCTTGTTTAAGTTTAGAAATGATTGAGTGTCTATTAAAGTGGTGTTGAATGGATACTGTGGAGTGTGGTGAGATTGGGTATGTTGTGGATGAATTTGGTGTTGATAACCCAGTGAGCAATTGCAAGTCTCTGCTACAGTAATTGCTGACTAACTACAGCTGATCATGTTGGTGTTGAGTCGAAGTTTAAAGAAATGAAGTGACAGAGAATGAATTGAGGAAAATAACAGCAGATTGGACAGGGTGGGGGACTGAGTAAGCAGTGATGTGCCGAGGGAGGAAAGAGGAGCAGGATGCCACCATCTGTTAGCCACATGCACACCCCACAGCAGTCACATAAATCTCAGCCTTGCTCAGTAATGCAAGGCTGCATTCCGCCAGGCTGAACGTGCACTGGCTAGCTACCTTCACACAAATGTGCAGCTCATGCATCATGCAGACCGAGGTCATACATTGAGCACATATACTTTAGAAAACAGTTTAAGATGGAACGCAGCATTGGACTAATCTGGGAGAAATATGAAAAGTGAATTTGAAACCATTTCTTCAGTGGGGAATTGTGATGGTGGGTTGCTGTAAATTTAAGTAACAACTTGCCAGCATGTAGAGAATTAAGTCAGGCTTGGTTACAGCTACACAATCATTTAAACGTGCTGCTGTCAACGTATGAATTATAGCTACTAACTGTTGGCTAGAAATTTTTAGGAAAAAAAAACTGCAGCGAGGCAATGGTTGATTTAGAAGTTGTTTATAAAGGAAAGGTTCTTCTGTTCTTCTAGTGTGGTCCCTTGGCCCTCCACTAAACTAGGAACAGTGGGTGTGCACATTCACAAGTTACACACTCGCATGCATGCACAAACAAATGCATGCACACCCACACGCGCGCTCACAGACGCACACACAAAATACACACACACAGTTACAGGTCACCAGGGTTAAAGTAAAGCTTAAGCAGGGAACTGTGTGGATGAGTTGGGTGTGCTCCACAGATGGGCTGAAGACTTGCAACATTGATTCCCCCCACCACCCTTGTTTTCTGACAGTTGCTAAGCTATAATGTTGGTATGTGTCCACTTTGGTGAGTGGAGACTATAATGGTAGCTTTCATAACAATGTCACATCTTGCCCCTCTATCATTCATCGTGATGTATCGCATAAAACTTGGATCAAATCTGCATTGCCCATAGATGTGTTCCAATGGTTCATGAGAGGAATGAATGAATGAAATAATATCAATATTATAATATTTGAGGTGTTTTCGTGGGAAGTGATATAACAGTGCTCATTGGTGACTAGTTTATTCCGCAAATACTTCAAAAGGGTAGTGCAGAATTTCTCTAGGTAGCGCAAGACATGCAGACTTAATGTCACTCTTCTCTTCTCTTCTCTTCTCTTCTCTTCTCTTCTCTTCTCTTCTCTTCTCTTCTCTTCTCTTCTCTTCTCTTCTCTTCTCTTCTCTTCTCTCCTCCAGTTTAATAGTCTATTTTACTGCCAGATAATAGTGATGAGGCATTGCCATATTGATCATCGGACCTCTGATGTGACTTGAAGTTGTGAGTGAGACCTTTGAATTTCAGCTTGAAAGAAATTTTCTTTCTGCTTCCTGCACACAACTTACCAAAAGGTTGTTCTAAAATCAGTAGTTTTCCACAAGATTTTGAACTTAATAACTATAAAATTCCCTTGTCAGGTCTCTGATGAAACCTCATATTGAAAACAGTGTTGTGGAAATAATGTATTTGAGGAGCAGAAGGTTATCAGTTTTGAGTTGTAAAGTTAAGAGGCATTTTATTCTGTGAAATATCTTGCATGTGTGGAGCTCGTCTCCATGTCTGACCTTTTGCACCTCTTTAAATTGTCTAAGATCTAAACAATGTGAATGAAATGTGGTCGTAAAAAAATCACATTTTCCATCTTTTGAATGCAGACATATTTTTGGCTTTTTTGGTTTGATTTCATGGAACTTTAGATCGATTGAAATCATTGCTGGTGAAGAAATGATATAATAACATAGTGGCAAGAGATGAGTCACCACTAATTTCACGTTCCTTTTCAAACCCACTGTTCAATTGTACCGTTCAAGCACTGCGGGTGAACAGAGCCCAGCCAATGAGAAAGCCCAGTCATTACATCACAGTCATGCAGTGTGGCAGATGGATGAGAAGGATCCAGAAAAACATCAGAAACTCAGCAACAGAAGCAGGAGTTAAACTCTTCCTTCAGTATTTGCAGGCAATGATCAGCAGAATTGGTTAGAGCGTGGTACCCAGCCAGAGGTCTTACTTATGAGGCAGGAACACATTGACACTCTACGGTTACTTTAGGATAAGGAAACCATAAAGTAATCACAGCCTGTGACAGTAACATTGCTGTACGTCCATCATCAGTCCCTCATCATCCTTCATCTATGAGGCTACAAGAACCACACCTGAAGTGGTGCTAGCCCCATCCTGTGCAAGCGAAGGAAGGAACTTTCTTCGGTATATATTTGAAGACTATGGGGAACACTTGCACAGGGACTATGGATCTGAGGTATTGTCCCAGGAACTCTTGCGAGCCGATTAATCTCCAGTTTTCTAAGTACATTAAAAAATGGCCAACTGATGAAAGCCCTGGCATGGAAGGGTACTATTTGTCCAACTGGCTTTGCTCCAACAACAAAGCCAGCCAGCTGCCCAGATGCCAATTAATCCATGGTTTTAGCTTCTTCCTGCTAACTCTAATCTGGTTTACCATTATCAGAACACATACCAGAAACACTGTAGCTAGATGCTTCTCTCTGAATGCTCAAGAGATTTAAGGCATTGTATATCATCAGGATGGGCTGGTTATGCAGCCAGTCACATGTTCAGTCAGCAGCTGCAGGAAAGGGACAGCTGTGACTTCTCAACTATTGATACTGTTGCCAAGCCACGGTAATCACAGCTGGACCAGTTTTATTCTGATATGATATGATGCAGCTTACAGTAAGTTCTAGAGAAACCCAGTCATGCTTTACAATAAACTATTGAAAATGGTTTAAGATGAAAAGTGCTCAAGGTTGTAAGAGCATCATGTACTCCACAGCTGGTTGAATCTGTTCCAGGTATTTTATGATTCAGAGTGTCTGCCTGGAAGCAACAGCATGTTTCTGAGGAGTTTGTTCAACTTATTTAACATCACTTGATGACATAAACATAATGAATGGATGAGCAAGACTGTGTGTCTCTACCTACTCAGTACATAAAAATAAACTAACCAGTGAAGGAGTGAAGGGAAGAGCACAAAGCACACATGCCCCCCGATCTGTCAAATCAGGTGCTCAATAAAATTAGATCACTGGGCATTTTGATCAACAGAAAGTGATCAAAAGTAACACTATTGTCATACTGGCACTGGCTATCCCATGTGTCTGCCTCACAAAGCACAAAATTTGTTCATCTTCCCTCACTGACTTTCTTTTTCTCTCTTCTACTTCTTCCTTTCATCCTTAGCCAGACGTTTTTTGGACATGTAAGATGTAAAAAAAATGCAGGAAGGAGAAGAAGAAAGAAAGGACAGTTCTAAAGGAATATGGCTCGTATTAATCTGGAAATATTGCTTTACCTCATCTGAACTAAATTACTGGTCTGAACTCACTGTCCTCAGAAAGCAGGCAGAGCGCCACCGGCAGCCCAGATGGGCAAGGAGTGGTCTGCAGATCTGTCACCCTGAGCATGGTGAGCACATGAACCCCTGGTCTGTCAAGCTCTGTAGCTGTCCTTTTATACGGCGGATCAAAAGTGTTTCTTTGTTATTGTTGGGCTCAGATTTTATACTCAGGGGCAGCAGCTCCCAAGGAGAATCCAGAAGTTTTGAGACTCTTTCACTCTCCCTTTCTTTGTCCCACTTCCTGCTATTTTTGTAACTTTGTGCATGTGTATTGTTAACAGACCAAAAGACCCTCTGAACAAAGAAGTGGAGATAGTAAGGGGTGATCTGTTACTGTAAAATAGAGAGGACATCCTTTTAGTTTCTAACAGAAAAAAATCTATAAATGTATTAAGGACATGGTCAAACTACAACCCTGTTGTTGTGAGAGATCCAAGTGTCTGCTGCTGGAAGCCATGAAATCTATAGTTAGATGAGGGGAGCTGGCTTATTGTGTGTCTAAAGCTCGCCAAGGCTTGTGGTTTCCACTGGTTAGGAGCAGAAGCAGGCACGAGTGACTGCAACATCCCTCACTACTACTCGGAGGAATTAAAAGGTGCGATTGCACGTGGTACAAGTAAACACTGACCCATCTGCTCTCTCATGACTCTAACTGAGCAGAAATGACACACACAAATTTCTCCACGCTACATAGTAAGATACAGTAGGCAACAGCCTCGGAGAGAGAAAAGACAGATATATGACTGTTATATAATGTCAATGGCCAGTGGCAATGAGTCAAGCATCTCCACCTGTCTGGGAAGGGGGCAACTCTATTTTTATTGGAATGGTTTATAACTTTGAAAATGCTCAATTGACACGCTCGCATCATTTAAAAGGCTTTGTTGCATCACTCTCCTTTCCTCAGATGTGTAAATGTGGCTGCCCCCAGAAATGCAGAGAGGCTTGTATGAGCTAGTCAGAAAGTAGGGGTCATTGGAGGAGGACGATCAGGCTGCTTTTGTTCTTACATGAAGTCCAGTTTTCACTTTTGAAAAAAAACACGACAGGAGAAAGCTGTACTTTATCTCCAATAATGATCCTTCATGAAAGAAATCATAAATCACCATGCACGTGTCCCTAACCACAGCCTCTTCCAGAGTGACAACAAGCAAACAGGCTCATGTGCTGTAATGCTTCAGTTGCAACTACTGTAAACATACAGTAAAAACCCAGTGTACATTTGCACTTACATATTAAAGTTATGAATAAACAAGAATTTTATTGTTAGGCAACCTCTAGCAGCCATAGTGATTATGACAGGAGTAAAGGAGGAAGTCAGGTGATGTAGTAGATAGAGTGAAAAAGTCGACTTTTGGGAGATATCAAATAAAAATAAATTAACAAATAAAATGAACTTAGCAAAAGGAAGACAGTAAAGAAGGAATACTACATAAATATACCAGTTTACACTTATTATTATGGATTTTCTATTCGAGATTTATTAAGCTTGATCCTCGTCTGAGTATCTTTATATTGACTATCATACATAGAATATGCAGTATGAGTATTTTCCTATATAATACTGTACAGCTGCATAGAGCATAACCTCCCTAAAACGGACTGTTAGTAAAGCAATTTACATATGTTTGACAGCTGAGTAGCTCTGCATTATGACAACATAGTCTCCATCTCAGCTTTCTTTTGACGATTTTCCCATGCCTTGGAATTTTGTATAATGTCCATATGTTTTGTATCATATCTCTCGAGACAGGAGTGTCAGTGTTGATCTGTTGTGGTACGAAGGTTTGGACAGGATTTGGACAGAATCATCTGAATGCTGACGTTCAAATAAACTTTTTGCCAGGAGCGGCACTTAAGAAACATAATACATTTGAGAAAAACATACTAAAGAAAAAGACATGAACATCCCTACTCAATACCCTTAACATGCCGGACACATGAATGACCTGATGTAGCCACACGGCAACGGCATTTATCAGTTGATCCCCACAATACATATGTGGCCTGCCGTACAGACAGGAGAAGTAGTCATGGAGTGTGAGCACTGATCTGCCCTTAAATGAAATGGGTGCATGGGACACCACTCCTGCATGACAGTAAATCAGATGAGTGTATCTATTTTTTTCTCCCTCCTCTTTGAAGCCCCTGTACCCTATTCTGCCTGGTGGCAGTCATGCTAACTAAAATTGGGGATGTCTCGATATGTCATCATGGGTTGACACGTGTCCCCCTCATCAGGATATATCATGTCATATTTCCCAGCATCAATGCACAACTCTTTGGAGAAGCAGAAATTTGAACACATTTTCTCCCCAGACTGGCACTTCCAAGCTACTGTACACTGACTGCTTCTTTCATCTTTATTGCCCAGTGTTTGCCACAGTATCAACTGACTCTATGTGACACCATAGATGTGATACAAGCCTGCATGTTTTTACATTCACCTGCCTTTTATATAGCCGAATACTGACATCAGGAAGCACATCCCTGTGAGAGAGGGAAATGTGCCTGTGAGAGGCCGAGTCGTGGGCGGCAGAGTGGTTTTATACGCAGACTGGCATTATCTGCATCTCCTATTCCACTCAAAGGACAGGGCCACTAAATATATGCTGTGAGGCCTTCCCAGGCTCCTCTAGGCTGGTGAGATGCAGCCGCTGCTTGGGCCGAAGGCCAATGACATGGCTGCCGACCTCCACGGAAAGTATTTTTAAGGTCAATTACAGGGTGCAGTGCCTTTAGATGGCCGACTGGTTATGAGAAGGCCTCATATTAAAGGTTTATGTGGAGAAGGACCAGAGAAGACTGCCTTAGCTCACCCCAGCTCCCATTGTTACCAAACACCCACTGAGACCATGCACTCTGAAGGATCTATGGGGTGATGTGTGTGTGAGGCATGTGTATGTTTGTACTGAAAGAGAGACTGACACAGAAAGATAAAAAAGTCAGTAGTCACTCAATGACGGATTCCGGTTAATGAGTTAAAGACTATTTGATAAACTGATAGTGAGTTATTGGACTTTTACTCTAGTGTGTTCTTTGATTACATATATATATATATATATATATATATACACACATATACAGTATGTATTTCTTTGTGCGGGGAATGTTCCATATTTCACATTCCTCTGGAATATCTGGTGAATTCTAATGTTATATAATGTTTTGTTGGGGCCAAGAACTCAACCATTATTAAGCAGCTACATAACTAATTTCTAAATAACCTTCAGCTGAAACACATAAGAACTAGGCTCAGAGTTAAGTATGTGACGAACATTCACTTTAAGGCTGTGACCTTTTTTTCCTTTTTCTTTTTTTTTTGCATTAACACTTTGCCTAACACCCTATAAATTGTACAGTGCTTATAATTACAGGATAGCTTCACGTTTTTCAAGTCTGTCTTGAACCAACACTTACAGGCCCATATGTTCATTGAATATATGAAGAGTTTTTTGGTTTTATTGTTAGGTGATTTCTAGCGGCCGTAGTAATTATAATGGGAGCAAAGAAGAAAGTCAGGTGACGCAATATAAAGAGAAACAAAATCCATATTAGGAGGAGGGTTGGGTCGGATGTATGGGTTGACAAAATAGAGGACTGTCACACAGGAGAGTACTTTTTGTTTCCTGTGTGAAGCCAATAATCAACATTGTTGCTTTTATTCATGACCAAAACCTTAACTGTTTATTTATTATTGTAACCATGATGACAAAGGTCCTCTAACCGAAAGGAAGTACTTATTTTAACCCAAAACAGGATCTTTTCCCAAACCTAATCATGTTGTTTTAATACCTCAACCTAACAATACTGTGGCCACTCCGCCACCTCAACCATGTGCTTTTTATTGTTAAAGGTCCAGTACCACTGCCACGGTTACACTGCTATGGGTCATATCTTTCCAAAGTTAAAAGAGTCATTTTAGTATGACATCTTTGTGTTGCTATCCTTCCACCACAACTTAGCAAGACAATATCCAGGAAAACACAAGGACCAAATTTCGCAATAAATACATTGTAAACTTGAAGGACACACACTTGACCTTGATCTGAATAACTCTGATTTACTGATGAAGTCTCATATTTTAGATTTCATTGGAGTCAGAGTAGAAAGGGATCACCTCATGGATGCTTTACATCGTTTGACAAGAACAGTCTCATCAGAGAGAATATGCACTGTATTCATCCATACAGACACAGACAGTTGAAAAAAAAGAACAACAAACATACTTTGTTGCTCATTAGAGGCTTATCTTAATACTCTGCTCTAACACATACACACACTCAAACTCACACAAGCCCCATTCTCTGTTTGTAGGCCACACAGGCAGACCCACACAACTGACCAACACTCAATATAAATGAACATCCAGCAAGGTGATTTTGGTCCTTTTCATGATTCATTCCAACACGACTGCAGCCGGCCATAAATACAGGCCTGTCAAAATGTGTTCTACCCCACAGAGCGGGGAGTGGTGGAAGGTACAGTAGACACCATTCACATCTCTGTGTGTTTGGGGGGGGGGGGGGGGGCACAGGGAAAGTAGGAGTTGGTGACTTTGGTCTCCACGAAGAGTGAAGTATTGATGGGACAAAAGTGAGAGGAAAGATTGAAAGGCCTATTTGTGCAGATGAGGGCTGGGCATCTCTGTGTTTGCTTTGCTGTGGCTCCGCTACAGTTCAATGGCAGCTCTATCCACCACCTTTCTCTCTTTCAACCGAGACGTTTGAGTAGAACAAAATAAAGACACCTGAAGATTGTACCCAGACAGGAAACATCAATAAGTGTTTTAGTAACTAACTGTATCACTTTATCGCTGTGATCCAGACGTAAATGACATTTTGGCTCTGTTACCCTTAAATTAACTACAGTTTAGCCTGAGACACCAGCCCAGCGAGGTGCATAGTGATTATCTTGTTTTCACTATGTGAACATGACTAGAAAAAGGGATTGGGTTTTCTATTCTATTCTATGCTGACACAGATTGGAAATGAATCAAACATAAAATGAGCCGTATATGGATATTTATTAAGTATTACCTAGGCAGAAAGTAAGGCTGTGGAGGGTAGGGTAATGGATGGAGGCAAGGTACAGCCAACTTTAAAGAATGAAACCAGAGTTTGCCTCCTATCTCAGACTTGTAATTAATGTTTGGTGTTTTATTATCCTTAGCTGTGATCTTTCCCTAACCTTAAGCATTTTTGATGTTTTATCCTACCAATAACTTACCTAGGTCTGCATCCATGCAAATTGCTTGATCTGTATTTGCTCCAATGCTGACCTTGTTAAGGATATCAGCCAGGAAATGACTGATCTACATTAAATACATCTTCCTTGTCTATGCCATTATAAAATTAGGTGTGTCCACTATCAGTTATATTCCGTCAATCACAGCAAGCTGAGAGCTTAGTTTTATGCTGTTACCTGACGTAAAGGGGATCCAAATATGTTCTAACCCAAGCAGTAAGGTATACTGTATAGATTTTAAATTTGTATAAAGAGAGCACTGGGCATCAGTGGATATTCTGACTTGTTGGAATTAGTATTGGCTGAAAAAAAATGAATCCGTGCATCCCTAACCATAACCAACTAACCTTTCAGTTGTCCAATCATACCTGAAGCATGCTTTATTGTTGTTGCAAAGTGATAAGTTTACTTTTCCAAATAAAAACTGAGCCTATCATTGCTCCTCCATGAAGAACATAAGGCACTTAGGGAGGGCCTTTTCCCCCATTCTTCAAGTCTTCCTCTTTCACCTCTACCCCATCCCACCCCACCTCCTCACAGCTTAAAACCCCAGCCCTTGTCTCCCTGGGAACATCATCACTCCTGGTCCACATGACGGGGCGAGTACACATCGCCATGCTGCTATGTCTACACTGGCCGGGTTGCCCCGTGTTTGCCCTGGGGGAGAGCATGTGTTCGTCGCCGCTGGGCTCTCTTGGTCAGAAATGGCACACCAGGGTGTGATGGGCTCTGCCCGTCGCTGGTCATGGCCATTGTAGGTGTGAAATTCCCAGAGCTGAAGCTGGCCACTCAGCCCAGCAGCTCCAAAGCCCAAAAGTTGCACAGACAGACGGAAGGGATGGATGTGTTAGACCTTTTGGTCAGCCACCATTACCTGTGTCTGAGTTTAAACCCACAGTCTCGTTTTTCTGGGGCATTTTCTTGTCTCATTGCACAAACACACAATACACTCATAGAACTAGTCCCTTTGTTTATAAAATATTATATTTCCCTGCAATAAAGTCTTAATATAATTGTTTTCATTTCAGGTGTATAGTAGTCAGTGAGTCATGGAATAATGTCACCATATGTAGTCAGTGCCTACATTTAGTGACCTTAATTGACAGTTACAGGAAAGTTGGTGTTGGTGGCAACGGGAAGGTCTTTCATTGGGGTATGGGTGTGTCACTAGCATAACCTGGAATGACCCTCGTACTGTACATCCTCACAGCAATTCTGGCAAATTCAGGTTGCAGATATCATTTTACAACTTGGAGGAAAAGCAGTAGTCTTTTTGCACTTTATGGGCTCTGCTTATGTGCTAAGTAGCTATGTGCATTTCAAGCTGAAGTAATGATTGGATAAAACACAGACCTGAGGCTTGGTCTTTTCTGTAGCCACTTTTGTCATGTCTTTTTCAAGAAACAGTCATGGTTACTACAGATAAATGACTGCATGTGTTTCGGTCCAGCAACTACTGTGGCACACAGCCAGCATACAACACTTGACTCTACTGTCCCCCTGCCATGGCTACACTGATTAATCCTTTTTTCTTTGAAGTGTAAAAATGGTTCCTAAATATTGTCTCTGTATTTTCAAGAAGACAGGGGAAGCTACTGTATATATATAGCGTGAACGTTAGCAAGCTTTCCCCATAGCTATATTTAGCTTTTGAGAAATATATTTTGCAATAACCGCACAGTAGGTCAATAAATGTCTGCTTGTATGTTGTGTCCGAAAGGTCAGAGTGTAATTATTTTTTTGACCCAGGAGTTGCTTCCTTAGGGGAGGTTAAAATACTCCAAGGTCATTAAAAAACTTTATATGGTTAGCATTGGTGTTTTATATGACTTGTTTCTGCCACAAAGAATGAGAGAGTCAATTTAGACACCTTAGAGGGTTGGCAGGAAGACTGTATGGGTTTAAGGGTAAAGTATAAAAATATGTTTGTTTTTAATGCCCTGTATGAACTAAAAATACTTGTTTAGACTTGTATAATGTCAGCAACTGGTGTGCTGAAATGCAGAAGCCCTAGATCTAGGTTGAAAGAATTCCATATTCATCCTGGAGATGTTGAAGAGTCAAACCTAAGTTCCTTCACTTTTATACATCCCACAAAGGTTTTCTGTTTAAAGATCACAAAAAGTCCCTCTTCCATCTGCCTCAACTCTACTTTCAGTTCAGGTCATTAAGAGTGAAATTTCAATTTCACAGCCTCTGACTGAATCCTAAAATCAAATATGATTCCAGCTGCCGTCCAAAGGCAAGTTGTTTCTGAGGCACTGCATAAACTTTAAATCCTATTGTAAGTTTTTGTTCAGTTTTAGTTTACTTGCACGCATACGTGATCATACCATAAACTATTTTTGTAGCATTGGCATAATGTTTCATTCTGGGTTGTAATGTAGTACTCCCTTTGGCCCATCCCAGCCTGCTGTGCTGCCAGTTGTGTGTGATGCCCGACAGTCGGACCTTTTCCTGTGGCTTTTGAAATCCAGTCACAGAGCTAGTGTGTTTTTGTTTTTTTTGAAATGTGACGTACCGATACGGTGATGGTATAATACTTCCTGCAGCCTGCTCTGTGTAAAGGGTGTTTTTTTAAGAGTGGTGTCTAGATACTCACCCACATCTCCCCTTACTTTGATATTTATTGTTGTACTTTTTAATCAATAAGCCATAATATTATAACTATATGTAATCAAGAAGACATTTGACATTTTCTGACCTCACACTCCAATCTATTGTTTGTAACAGCAAAATATTTGCACCAAACAGCACTTGGCTTTCTCGATATTCCATCTGTCTATATTTGTTTAGATCTTTGGCCTGAATTCAGTTTACAGTAACAGGATATAAAAGGAATGATAACATTTCTTATTTTAAATCATCATAATGACTTGTTGTAATGTATGTGTGCTGCACTGAATTAAGTGAATAAATAAATAAATGTCAGATGAATTGCTCTTGAAAAAAGTAACCCAACCCTAAAAATAACCCAGGTACAGAAACCTAAAATATGTAAACAAAAGGCACAAAGTTTTATCGTCCAAAAAACAGACATGTAGGCAGATGAGAGGGGTGTTGTTATTATGTGCCAAACTATGTGTCATCACTGTTTGTAAATGCACTGTACAGCTCAACTCAGCCCCTAGTGGTTGGATATAATAATGTATCCTTTTAGGCAATTCACTTCAATCCTAAATCCCAGTTTATGATCCTGTGGTGCAATCTTACCTTTTTTGCTGCCAAGTATGACTGACAGCCTGTCATTACACTCTTTATTTTCCTTATTATTTGGCCACTTTGTGCTATTTTGATCTATTTTTATATCATTATGGTATTGACATTTCTTGATTACATAGTAGACAGTAAACAAGCAACAGCTTTCAGATGTTGGATTAGTCTTTTCTC
Organism: Istiophorus platypterus; assembly: GCA_016859345.1. Classification (NCBI taxonomy): domain Eukaryota; kingdom Metazoa; phylum Chordata; class Actinopteri; order Istiophoriformes; family Istiophoridae; genus Istiophorus; species Istiophorus platypterus. Next base: position 12,229,551 of record CM029121.1, read on the forward strand.
TGTCACTTAAGCCTCAGATAAAGACATAAAACACCAAAGAGGAGCCATCCATGTCTCTGGTTTTTGAGGATTAGTGTTTCTTAGCAATAATGTGCACTGAAATGAGTTTCTCTTTACTTTCTCTGTCAACCTTCTACCAACCCACTCCAACTGTCTTAAACCCCGACCCGAGGCCCGGGTTTTCAAAACCCACGATGAAGGCAGCCCATAACCTTAAATACTGTTTTGTAGACCTGTGTAAATTTGACACCATTATGCCACAGAGAGGGTCTGTGTATGTGTTAATGCTAGTGTGGGAGATCGCCAGAGATCAGTATAATCCCTGCTTACCTCATCATGTGCTGCCAAAAAATTTGCTCCCTTTTTGGTCCCTTTGTTCCTTTCTGTGATCTTTTGAATCTTTTTTTTCCTGCAGTCCTCTAGTTTTTCATGTTGCTTAATATTAGGTTTTCTTGGTTTTCTCCCGGCTTGTCTTCTAGTGAAGAAAGTTCTACTGTTCTACTGTATCTTACATTTGTAGTATTTCGACACTGTGCCGTTCTGTGGCAGTACTTCAGAAAGGATACCATATGCAGGCTTGGCAGTCCTGGTGAATGTAGTGATGCACTGTGGTAGTAGCTCTTTCTAATTTTCAGCAGGATCAAGGCTTAACATCATGCTATGAACTAAAGCATTTACGAGTGAAAGGGAAATCCCTACTTTGAACTCATTTTTTTGCTATTTCATGTCAAGGACCTACAGTACAGTTTGACCTCCAGTGAACCCATAACTGCATACTTTTTTTTTTTTTTTAACTATACTGGGTTTTTCTGTTGAGTTGAATGAATTCTTCATTGCCAACATATTTTTCTTACTTACAAGTATATCTAAAACATTAAGCTTTGCTTTTTATACTCTTCTTTTCTTTTACTTTACACCCCTCTCTTTCTGTGCCATTGGCCCTTGTTCATTGCCATGGCCTGGTTTAAACTGGCAGATTTGGTAGAGCTGGGTTTGTGTGTGGTGGCATTGGGGGCAGGGTGCAGAGCTTGCCTGGGTTGAGTGTGCCCAGCCCCTCATAATTACAGACAGTAAACAGCTAGTGCTTTTAGGGGATAGAGTTCACTTAGGCGTAAGAATTAAATGCAGCAAGATTGTTAAGTAGGGGAAAAACACTAAAGATGGACAAAAAAAAGTTTCATTCTTATTCTAGTTGTTGATGGTTGAGGCTGCTTGCAAAGAGTTGGTGACACTTACAGACAGGTTTAAAGAAACACAAACACACAGAGACAATTTCCCACTGGCTAGAAGACAACAAACTCACACACAGACACACTCATGCTTTCTCTTAGGCAACGGTCTTTTGATGTGACTTTCTTGCAGTAAGTCTTGATAAGAAAATTCAATAATCCCAGGTTAAATATGTCTCTTCTCTTTTTACTTTTGTCCCTATAACCATCAAATTGATCAACCATCTTGGTCTATGTCTCTCTTTGAGTGTGTCTGTGTTTTTCTTTCCGTCTGCCTGCCTGCCTGTCTGCCCCCCCCCCCCCCCCCCAAGTGAATCCCTGCTGCCTCACACTCTCTTCACTTGGTCCAAAATTAATTCTTCTCCTTCTGTTTTCCTCCTTCGCTTTACTTTGTACTCATTTAACATTCCCACCCCCAACCTCACCCACACTTCATCTTTCCTTATTGCATTGTGAAGTGCTTCGCAACAGTTTTGCCAGATGTACGGCTCAAACAATTATGAGGCAGTGTACTTGATGAAAAAAATCTAAACAAACAAATAACTGTTTGTGGTTTCAAACCATAGGCCACATGCCAGTTCCCTGTCTCCCCATCTCCTTCCTCATGTCTCTCTGTCCCTCTCTCTTTCTGTGCACTGCACAGCGCTGGCAGGCGGTGGGATGGGAGGTTTTCTTTGGCAGTCTGCTCCCTCTCTCTCTCCTGGCTGGGACAGGCCCTGGAGCGTGCTACTGGCTGGGAGTGTGGAAGGGAAGAGGGGAGGTAGTGAAGGAGGAGGGGAGGAAGGGAGAAAGGGCTGGGGAGGAGGGAGACTGGAGGGGTGGAGGCGTGGTCTTGCAGCTGCAAATGAAGTCTTCTCTTTTCATCCTCAGAAGGCAGAGTGCGAGCGGACGGGCCCAGGATCTGCGTGGCTCCCCTGCTTTCTCTGCCTCTAAAGTGTGCTGAGCGCCGCTCTGCTCTGCACTGTCCGTGTCTCTCAGTGCCCGCCTCCCACAGCTGAGAGATACAAAGAGACCAAGACTGAGAGACTGCTACAGTCATGAGGCTTTCCCTTGTATTGGCTTCACAGCATTACTCTTGAGGTAAGACTTCAGACTGTCTCCTCCTTGTGTGCTGCTCCTGCCTGTCTCTCTCTCCCACTGAACTCCTTTACTGCCTGTCTTTCTCTGTTGATTGTTGTGGTGGAGGTGGTGGTGGCGGGTGGGGGTGTAAAGGGGGTTGTCCAGTTTAGGTCCCTCCCACTTTTAATGTGCATGTGCATTTGTGAGTGTGTGTGTGTGTGTGTGTGTGTGTGTGTGTGTGTGTGTGTGTGTGTGCAATGGTAGGTAGGTAGGTGTGTGTTTGTGCATGTGTGAGTGAGAATGCACACATGAGTTTATTGTACATGTGTGTCTGTGTCTATGCACCTTTCCTACACTGTTTATGGATGGGTGCAGCCTGAGTCAGCATTTCTTGAAAGGTTTATGTTAATGGTGATAAATGGCCCCAGGTAGTCAGGCAAGGAAGAGGGTCAGATCGGGGCTAAGAAGTTCTGGAAAAAAGATGATGTGACATCAGTGATGGGGTAGGAACTTTAGTAAGAGTTAACTGGAAGTGAATATTTTATGATCACTTTGTTTTTCAAAATAGTTTTTTTTTTGTCAGGTAAATTTAATTCATTTAGTTGAATTTATTGTTTATTTGGTCTGTATGGTCTAGAGCTTGTATGATATACAGCCATACAGTGATACCACCCTCTAATTTCAAATGAGCTATTAAATGTTGTGCAGGGAAATGTTACTGCACCTGTGTGTGTGTGAATGTGTTTTAGGGGGCTGGTATGTGTATGTGTGTGTGTGTGTGGGGGGGGGGGTAATATTTGCCCTGTTGATTGCTGTTTAAGGAAAATGGATGCGACAGGCTGCTGGGGCTCATCTCTGTAAATAAAAGGGACAGGAGACAGTCTGTACTCATCTGCAGCCCAGTGACACCAGACTTTGAAGTGATTTCAGTGAGTCTGTCCTCCTCCCCACTGGGCAATTCAGATCCGGCTTGCAACTCACTCACTTTCATCCAAATTCCCTTGGAAATCCATCCATCTGTATTCTTTCACTCACCTCCTTCCTGTTCCTATTCACCCTATGAGTTCTTGCACCCCGATACGCCCGGGTAAGGCCTTTGCCTCCTATCAACACCTACTGTATTCTCATAGTAGTCCTACATTTTTAGTCTCCATCCCCACTAGTCTGACACACTTCCAGGGAATGGGTCTTTCCGATACCTCTCCCGGAAAAAAAACCTAAGCGACTTTCCATTAGTTTCTGCTGGGCCATGAGAATTATGGTTTCCCAAATGAATAGTGTACAGGAGCCTGGCTTAATTGAAAAAACACAAGCATGGTCTGCCATGAAGGAGACAGTCCTTGTGTCACTGTTGAACTGTGTGAATGTACTTTCCAGAGCTGGCGAGGGAGAGTGAAAGAGAGAGGAAAATACAAAATACAGCATGAGATAAGCTTTGAAACAAAACTGTGGAAAATCAAGAGGACTGATTGAAAACATTGTGGCTACTATACAATGTATAACTTGGAAATGAATGAATATGAATTAACAGGGGGCTAAGAAAATGATATAAAAATTCTTCTGAAGGTGCTCAGAAGAAGAAAGCAGTGCCGTGTGTGAACTTCCAGTTTGGCTTCATCTGGTCTGTCATTCAGGACAGTTTGTATAAAAGGGGATTTTAGTGGGATGTAATGGCAGAAGGAGGCCATCAAGAGACTGTTTGCTGGTCATTAAGCCCCAAAGGGCAGAAATAGAACCCACAGTAAAACCTGCTTGATTGCAGTCTGACTAACAGCAGCATCTCTCCCATGATTTTCCCAACAGGGAGTCATCATAACATTTAACCCTACTGGAGACGTCCGCTCAGCTGTGAGAGAGTTCGCATTGTAATCAGACCACCAGTGAGCATTTAGGGAGGCTTGTTCTATGATGTGGAATTTCCCATGTGAACTATGCTTAACTTACAGTATCCTATCAATATCTGCCTCGTTATCTTTTATTATGTCTGCTGCCTCCTCCTCTTCTGTCACATCCCATGCAGTCTCTCTCCCGCCCTCTTTGCTGCGTTTGTGTGGCATATGGTGATGATTGAGACCCTGTCACTGGTTTAGATGGCACATTTGTCACACATATGTTTGCCAACAGCTGCTGTTGCTAGGGCTCGCGGGGCTGCAGAGGAAAGCATCTCTTGTTGACTTCCTCACTGGGTGGCTCATTTGTTTGTCAGGGCACCATGACTTCTGACCCTGCTACCACCTCCTGTCTCTCACACTGCCCGTTAATGTAACTCTAGACTCCCTGACCGACCCACTGCCCCCACTTTTCCGACACCACGACACTCATGCGTGGTGCATGGTTACAGAGGGAGAGAAATAAGAAAAGAGCACTTGCAACGGTAGGCCTCAAAGTAACTGTTATAAGGGAACAAAGGTAAATGCGCGGTAAATGTGTGGTGACTTCACTGTAACCTCAAAGATGTGCAGAGATTGAACTGTGAAAACAACGATTCAACACTCCAAGGAGAGATTATTCCTCTTTTTTTTGTGATTAACACAAATTTGCATTTTACATTTTAACCTTACTAATGAATATTAATGATAATCCTTCCGCCAGCTAGTGAGACCATGAGACTTTTCAGTTTTTGTTTCAAATCTAGTTCAGGGTGTGAGGGGCAGGACAAAGGCTCGAAGTTTGGTTTATTATCAGCTCAGCAGGTACTGTCCAGAGCAGTCACTAAGGTTACATAACACAGTGGAGGTTATTCATCCTTTAATTCCCACATCGACTGACAGGGTCATGACTTCTGACCTTCCAGCCTCACCGCTGACAGGGCTGAGCTGACTTTCATTAGGCTTCAGTAGTAAAAGCTGAACAGTAATCTCAACCTCAGAAGAAAATTCTCATGTCAAGGGTCTAATCTGCCCATCATCACCAGTGTTATGGTTTTAAATAACTAGCTGAGATATAGTTTAAGGAGATGAGTGAATGCAAATGCATCCAATAGGTTCAATTATATGATTTTATGAGTTCTGTGTCTGACTGACTATATTGCTATTCCAAGGCAACCATTTGTACTAGTTTTTCTTTGACACACAATATTGTCTCTCTCACTTACTGCTTTGCTCATTTGGACTTTGATAAATATCTTAATTTCACATTTCAAGTAGAAAGCAGTCATCTAATGGGGTCATACAGAGACAGCCATGAGTTCCTATACATGTTTGGGGTGTATCTTATAATCACAATATGCATTATGCACTGATGTGGTTAGTTACAAGAAATCTAGACAATATTTTCTTAGCAGGGATTTGAAGGTCTGAGCTAGTCTTTCCTTGCCTGAGTATACTAAGAGGCTGGAACTTTAGCTTATTTTCAGATTGACTATTGAATGATCAAAGACACAAAAATTGTGACTCTAATAACCCCGGAAAACACTGCTATAGTATACTTCTTTTGTTAAAATTTTACTGAAAACACCCATTATTCTTTGCAACCAAAGTTTTCATCACCACACAGTAAACAGTCCCATGGGAAATAAAGACTACTCCATCATTCTGAATTGCAAAAAGATGCTTGGTGTAGCCCTTGGGAATGGCACTCCATTCTCTCCATTGCTCTGATTAGAAAAAGAAGAGTATAAAACTGTTGCTTCTTCAGCAAAAAACACAGCATCAGCATGGGGAAAATGAAAGGAAAATATAATGTCCTTACTTGGTCAGAGCTGAAGTGAATGAGTTCTGAATGTATATAAATAATTAGATTTAAATGTATTCTACAGACTGCCAAGATTTGCTACTAGTCAGTGAGACTCTGAGAACATTGGGATTACACTGGGACAGTGGTAAAACTTTTTTTCCCCCCAATCTGCACATATAATTTTCAGCTAAATTTAAATATATAATTGCAGGGTTGCCTTCATGATTAAAAAATCAACATTTTTTGTGTTTGACAACTGGTCCTGTGAAAAAAAAATGGTCCTGTGCTAATTCATGATTTGCAAACACATATAAGCAAACTATTAACAGTATCTCTCCCTGTATTACACACTCTGTCCCAATCAGTTTAAGAGTGATAGCAAGTTACGTTCTTATATTTTGAATATGGATGGGGCTACTCCGCTGTTTACATTTGGATCATTGATTTTGCCTCAACCATTAATTAGCTCATATTCCAGTAAAATAATTTATGTCATGGAGTGAATCTATATTTTTCGGTATAGCTAAAGATGTTTACATTAATAGTGTTAGCTCAAGCTTTCTTCTCATTATGCTTTTTGTTATGATTTAGTCGAGAAATGAAATTATATACACTACAAGGGATGGCAAATGTCTCTATACAGTTTAGATTTTCATTATTTTCTGAAGGGAGATAACATGTTGTTCATTATTTGAGGGGGAGATATTTAAGTAATAGCAGCAGGATTATTTTATTCTGACTTTGCGTCCATTGCAGCCTATATACAGACAATAACATTTGCTTTTAGAGGCAAAATACAAATAAGCTGTAGTACCACACTATAGGACTGTCATTCTCATTTTTCTACATTTTACATCTGCAAAACTCCCCTTTTTTGTTTTAATAATTTTTCTGTATTTCTACAGTGCTGTTAAAGGTTTGCCACAAGGACCCTGGATAACATAAGGAAACTCTTAGAGCTGAACTGCTTGACCTCACTGTGCAAGACTGTATCCATCTCTTTCTCACCTCAGCTCTACTCTTACTCTCAAACTGCTCAGGTAGACAACTTCAAAGACCAACCAGGAAAGCGTGAGACACTTAATGCAACCACACATTATTAATAAATCTCCTAATCTGTCATAACTTTTTGGGGCCTTTAAAATTAGACGTTTTATCCCCGTTTTTCAGTGGCATCCAGCAGGCAGTGCTTCTACTGACAACTTACTCTGCCCTCATGTAGAAGTGGGCCTGTGAACTGGTTTTGGAGGCTGACACTTGTATAACTGAGATAAGCGTCTCTCAGGCTCCATCATTTTAGCTCTTTTATCCCACCTCCTTGCTCTCCTCCTATTCCTCACTATCTCCCCTTTAAATGGGACACATTCAGCATATTTTCCATCCTAGTGTATATCTCTGTCTGTCAGGTCACAACTTCAATCTAAAGGGCCCCCTGAGCTCCCACACAAGTGTTATTGTGGCCATATGCATTTTTGTGTTTGTATATTTCTCTGTACATTTTATGTATACTTGATTTTAGATTTTTAGCCATATAATATATGTCTACCGACAAATGATAAACTGTCAGATCAGGTATCATGTGTTTATTAGACACTTTATCCAACAGGCAGAAAATTGGCCTGAATATTTGCTCCTCTGTTCCTTCTGCTGCGTGAATGCAGACCCAGCAGTTCTGATTGCTTCTGACAGTGACAACAAGAACAGGCTGTCTGAGAAGAGTTTCTGAAGACCTCCTGATGTATCTGCTCAGTAAAGTCAGACGAATGAGCAAAATCAAACAAAAAAATTGCATTTCTCTCTAAAATTCTTTTAAAAATTTGCTGGAAGTTATAAATTATACAGCGTTTAGTTTGGAATAACACCATACAAATTCATAGGGGGTTTTTGGCATTAGTCAGTACTGAGTGGATTTCTAAACACTACTACTAAATATAAGAATGTCACTGTAAACAACACACAAACCAAAAAAAAGCAATAGTGCTATGACCAGATCGCAGGCCATAACAGTAGTGCTACAGCCTCTTTCATTTTGCCTGATGCTTTGATCCACAATGGTGACATCAAGTCTCTGGGGGTAGGGCAGCAGGCGGAATCACTGGTAAATTATAGCTCAGAGACTTCCCCAGATGCCTTGGCCAGGGTCTTAGAGCTAAACAGCTTTTGCACTGCTTTCCCTTTTTCAACCCCTTTTCCAACACATTCCTGCTCTTCCCGTCTCACTCCTGTCTTTTGCTCCAGATGTGGCATTGTTTGGACACATTTGCTTTGGGCTTGGGTCGGTAAACCTGCGCAGGGTCTGATGTCATGCGCTATTTTAAGGGAAAGCCATGAGAACTGGGTGTGTGGAGTGAGTTGTGGTCTCACTTCAAAGCTTCTGTCTAGGACTGCTGGACTACCTAGGACCGTGGCACACCGATCTGTGTCATGGACAGATGACCACATTCCTTTAAAGTGTTGACAGAAATTTCATTTTCAGTTTCAGGGAGGAGGTATCACTTCTTACAAAAGCCAAAAGATGGAATGTGTTTTTGTTTTATCTCACATCACCTACTGGGTTTGCTGATTTTATCTCAGTTTCGCTATCATTTTGAATGATCTGCCACTCATATGAAGAATAAATACTGTGTTTAATTTGAAGTTTCACCATGGTGTAAGCTGAATGAATCTTGATAGTTGGATGAAATGGCAAGATGATGCCCTCAATTGAACCAACAAACAAGACAGGTTTTTTTATGGGTCAGAGGAGTCACATGCTGCCTAAACTTTCATGCCTCTCTAATTAGCACTGTCAGTCAGCGAACCTGGCACCTCGTGCTATTGAAGAATGGGATAATGAATCTCTTATTCTCTGTGTCCCACTGTGTGGGATACATGCATGTACTCTATGTGCATAGGGTATTCTCCATCAATGTAAATATGAAAGAATCTATTGTTTTCCAGTTTTAGGGGAGTTAGGAATGGCACCTTTCCTTCATAGAGGCGATGAGCAGATCTTTTCCTCGATGACCGAAATTATTGTGCTTTCTTATTTAAACTGTCAGCACAGGGGAGAGCCAGCAGCAGCTGACTATCAGGCTGTACTGACAGATTCCCCATGGGGGCTCTGCCTTCAACACTGTTTGGCCTTCAAACACAAATGTATTTGCCAGGTCCTCTCTAGTGTCCTCAGTTCAAACAGCTATAGGCAATAGCCCCACTGAATATTTCCGGTTCAAACGGGCATGTTTGCTAGATCTTTATCCTTCGGTTTTCCCTGTCGTTGCCCCGCAGTGTTTGCGCAAGGAGTTCACAGTGGCTTCTTGGCCTTTCCAGAGTTGAAAGCTGGAATGACATGAGGTGCAACCTGTGTGCGTGTCCATTCAGTCATGCACACAAACACACACAAAGAGAACGGGAAAGCAGCATATGGATAATATAGTCATCAGGCTGTTGCTGTATCCCTGTGGCCTCCCAATGACCCTCAACACACTGCATCAGTGCAAATAGTCCTAATCCTGACAATGCTTAGCATCACAAGCATTTTGTTTTCAAAAGCAGTGTTGCTCTAAGGCACGCAATGACGAGGGTTTTAAAGGTATAGGTCCCTCAGGTGGTAGGATCTCTACCGTCGGCCTATGAAAACAGGATCCTGGCTGTTTTTAAAAGCACTGCTTGACTCACATGTGTGGTATGATGGCCTTGAAAATCCAGGTGAGCTGCTCATTTGTTCTCTGGGGTGTTCAGCCATTGCTGTTGCTGTGTTATTCAAAGGATATTCACAGAGCTCGTCTCCAAGTTAGCAGTGCAGACTGAGTTTCCCACTTTCTCAGCACCTATATAATTCTTTTCTTCTGCTCTTCTGTTTTGAGAGTAGTTAGATATTAATGCAGATACCTCTGACACAATGTGGGTCTCTGTGGGTCCCTCTCTCTCTCAGTATAAAGTGCACAATAGTGCAATGCCACTGCGGTCAGCATCAGAGAGTTGGACATAGACATGTTTACACACTTGCATGCGCAGACACACAAACAGATCTTTGAAAAATTTATATTTACTTTCATACAAGAACATAAACAATAGAGATGAAATCATAAAATTCTTTAGCACATGTGTCATTTCTCTTATACATCTTCACAAACACTCTCACACACAAACATTTTTCCTGGCTGTGATCCAGTGGAGAGCCCAGTGTTTCCTCCAGACGAACAGGCCAAAGTATTACACATAGTAAAAGCATAACATTTTAGCCCCAGGGTCATAAGTTCAAGCACATCTAGGTGATCAGTGTTTCCGCTCCAAATTCTGTTTATGACTGTGTGTATACACACCATACAGTCTGTCAGACAATTGTATAAACCCCACACCCAGTCTGAAGCTCACACAGCTGGCACAGCCAAACATTCACAGAGTCTGTTTTAGGGATGAGGAAGGTTTTAAATGTCACTATGGGGACAAAAATTGAGTTCCCAATTGATAGAGACTGATTTTTGGCAGTTTAAGGCTTGGTTTTATCATTAGGGTTAGACTTAGGTTTGGGTCAGGTCTAAGGTAAAGGTTGGGATTAGGCATTGATTTGTGATGGCTATGGAAAGGGTAAGGGGCTAGGGAATGCTTTTAGCAATGAATGTCCCCATGAACATGTCCGTGTGTGTATGAATTCGAACCACCTAAAGGCTCTTCGAGCACTACCCACACACTAAATCTATGGCGTCCAAACATACACACTCACACTCTTACTCAGAGAATAATATACACTGCATAGCACTGCATAATAATTTAAGATAACACAATTATTTTTTTTTTCTGGAAACAGATTTGGCCAGACCAGCCTGGATTTATTTATAGCTGACAAAATAGTAGCATGATAATTCTTCAGTACTTGCCAGAGTTTTTGAAGCTTCCTCTATCTTGATCTAAGCTAGTCTGACTATCTACATCCCCCTCACATTTGTCCACCTCCTTTTTATATGAGAGCGGATTGACATATATTTTTTGCGGTGAAGTTGCAGGAAGCAGAGGAAGTTCTTCAGGTCCGAAAAAACTCTATACAGTCACACAGTGGGGAAAAGATGCTGGCTCACACAAAGTCCTCAAGAGCTAAATATTCCCTTTTCAAGGGTAATACACTTACTTTTTTTAAGCTTAAAACAGGTGGCTGGGCTGTAGAATGGGAGGTGCAGATGGATGAAGTGACAAGGTGGAGTAATGACAATCTTTAGTATAAATTAAAGTTAAATATTGTCATTTGAGGGGAGTGTCGGACTGGTTGAAATGTACCTTTAATTTGCTTGCTTCTTTTTTTATTGTAGTTTTGCTGTCTGTATCCGAGATTCTTGTTTTGCTTATATATTTAGGAAAACTGTAAATCTAAAGGGATCAGAAAGGGAAATAATAAATCAGACTATTCATATAAATTCACCACTCTTCATCAGTGGACAGTTCTAATTAACAAACCATATATAAACATTTCAGTGATCTCCAGGCAAAAAGTCTAATTTAAACATTAAAAATGTACCAGAGGCAAAGTTTGGCTTCCTGTCTCAGTGGCATCAGTCCTGTTTCATGTAGCATATTTTACTTCGCCTGAACCCATTTTGGTCTTGTGACCATTTCCAGAATGGTCTTCTCCATCAGTACAGCTGACTGACACAGTCTGTGTGTATGTGCTTATGTGTAAGAGTGTTTATATTTGTATGCATGTGGGTTTGTTTATGTGTGTGCGTTTGCAGCCATGTACACTCGCCTACATATGTTTCTTTTTAAGTGGCCCCTTGTGGTTTCTTTTGGTTATCTGTTGGTTATATCTCTGCTGTAGAAAGTTGGTGCCCACCCCTCTAGATTCAGCCTCAGCACAGTAATGTATATCTCATTTCCATGTTTGCATGTAGCCCTAAACTGCCAAGGAGAAGAAATACATTTGTTATTTGAACCATGTGTGACTGCTGACGCAGATGGGAGAGGTTTAAGCACCAGGAAACTCAAAGAGTGTAGCTTCATCTGCCAGTCAATTTCACCCTCCATCTGCTGTCAGATGTGAAATTGACTGTCAATGAGATGCTCTCAGCTCCTGGACAGTCACTGAAGCCAAAAATGACCACTGATACTAGAGATAAGAGTGTTTTCGATCTATATTAGCCCTCTAGGTTCTCCTTGAGGCCTGTATAGCAAATGAACTTTTGGTAAAACATAAAAGCCAAGTGGTGTACAGCATTTCATGCACCATGGTCCAATTTTTCTCAGTAAGTTGCAGGAAATCAGATGATGTTTTTTATTGTTTTGTTTTGTTTTTTAGAAGACTGACTCTCTTTAACATGTGTGTGGGCTCATCCAACTGGGCTAAGCTAACAGAGCTTCTGCCTGTGAGCCACAGTGGTATTGCAAGTAAATACAACAGCTAGGCAGATGTATTCACAGTGAGCAACTCACAGTGGGCTAACAATGGCCTCATCAGTTGAGGTGGAGAGGGTTGGTACTGCTTTGGGCTGAGTGATGTTTATATAGCCCCAGGAAGGGTATCCTGCAACATGTTAGCACAGTATTAAATCACTTCATGCCAACAGCATTATCATAAGGATGTTGACTCTGGAAAGCTACATATGGCTCAGATATAAAGTACATCTGGATTTGTGGCAGACATTTTTTCCTACAGCCATATTAATTAGGTGTAAAACAGACAGCAACCCTGCAAATTTACAGTACCATGTTACTTACAATGTAGAGTAAGATTAAAATGTTTTAAAGATTTGTATTTTGCTTATCATCACATATTTTGATTAGTACTTGGTTTGAGAACATGATACATGAGACATCAACATTAGTGTTTCAAGCAGATAAAATTTTTCTCTTTTCAATTCACCAGTCACTGTATATGGCAACCAGGCCCATGGAAGAAATACTTGTGTCTGTAATTCCCAGAGACCCTGGGCTAAATGAGAATGCTTTCTGCAAGAGGCACAGCTCCAGGTATGCTAACAACATAAATGCTCTGTAGCCCTGCAGCAGAAAGGCTACTCCTGCTGAAGTTCTGAAAAAGGAAACCTTTGGCTTTCAGATTTCTTCTAACAATAGAAAGCCTAATAGGCAGATCATAGTCTGGACCACAAATGCCTCTTTCTCTCAGCTAGTTTTTATTTGAGAAGCTTAAACACATCTAAGGAGCTTAGTTGTCTTGTAGACACAGGTGTACACCAGGAAGAGGGGCGAGGGAATCCCCCGAACTGCCTCACTATCAGCAGAGAGCACTGATGTTATCTTCTTCCGTCTCCCCTGATTCTGACTCATTTTCTGTCTTCTTTTCCTCTCCGCCACTCTTTGTCTCTCTTGTTTCCAGACATAAACACACACACGCCCCCAGTCTCTGATGCTCCAGGGAAAGCTACTGATGCAGCAGGGAAAGCCATCTCAGGCCAACCCTCCAATCTTCATGGCTCTTTGAGATGCTAGACTGCCACTGTGATCCAGGCACCTCCTTTGAGTAGAATGACAGACTCAGAGGAGGGCAGCAAGGGATAAAGAGGGTGGGTTGACTAGAGGTTTTACTATCAGGTTTCCCTTTAACTACAGCAAAGGCTGGGTCTGAGCCAGAGCTACCATAGAGCTCCTCATATTCCCAGAGGCACTCTCGTGCATTCTGCTCATGAATTGATAAGCAGGACTCAGCTATTTTGTTTCAAGGAAGAAATCCACCATTATTGCTGACACTTTGTCTTCCATGATTTTCCTAGTGAGTGGGTTGAAGAGAAGGATAAGAAAGATCAGAGGTGGCAGTGTTTTGTAGAAACAGCTGGATATATCTATCTCTGCTGGTGAACAGCTTCTATCTGTTACAGTTTTTAGGATAAAGCAACATATCCCACAAAGATATTTTTACATGTGATCAGCAACTAGCCCAAACATGTTCCTTGTTTTCCGACTGCACCTCAGAAGCATCGACAGAATATGCTAAAGAAGGAGCAGTGTGAAGTGATCTGATGTGCTGTAACACACTAGAGTGCTCTATGATTGGCCTTTTTCTCCTTTGATTTGTCTTTATCACTTTCCCTCCTCATTTTTCACTCTTCTTTTACGATGGCTAACTCACTCCCGTTGCTCTTTGTTCTGGCTCCATTGTGGGAAATAACATGAAAGTTCATGGGCAAAGGGCCTTTGATCGAGCACACACGGGCCCACAGACAACTTCAAACACAGCTGTCAATCAGACGCTTTGCTTAAAATTTCAGCACCTCTGTGATCTATGATTTATCTATACTGCTGGTTTTCAGCTGAGTTCCCAGGGCCCACTGGTCAGGCTGTGATGAAGGGATTTATGAACCCTTCAACAGAACTGCTCTATGTCACTTATTTTTCAATATCTAACACAGAGCTTCAAGTCATGACGGACCTTGAGTAAGTTTTAATGAAAGATTTCCTGCTCGGTCCCTGCCAGGCCGGTGACGACGCAATATCAACCGCTCCTTAAGAGTTTACTCCTTCAAATTAAGGGAGAGGGAAAAACTGCAATGCAAAAACCAATATATTTTCGAAGGAAAAGGCCTGTGTTAAAGGAAAGTAACAGGAGCTGTATCTGACTTTAGACCTCGGCATGGGTCAGTGAGAGTAGGGCTAGTAAAACCCAGACAGCCATGTCTCCCCCTCACACTTCCCCACTTCAAGCCAGAGATGAGGTGATTCACAAGGTGGGGAAAGTGTGTGTATGAGCGTGTGTTTGCTGAAACAGAAGGGAAAAGTCAGACAGGGAAACGCTGAAGTAAGTTCACCCGTCACCTCCCAGACTCCTGGATAAAGCACTGGCCTAATTATACCTAATGCAGTGGTGTGATTTATTCTTTTAGCACCCTTTTAACTGTGTGTACCAGTGTATGTACATGTATGCGCTGTATATGTGTGTGTAAAAGCCACCTTGAGCCTAAAATTGTAGTGTCAGAGGAAAAGGTCATGTGAGGAGAACTGCACTGAGGTTTTATTAGGGGTTTTTTTTTTTTCTATAACAGATGTGTGTTTTCTGACTGCTTGATTTTTTTCTCCTGTTCCTTGATTTGTGTCAGGAGCTGAGACTCACCCATTTCATGCAGTACAGACAGAAAAGAACAGCCCCCACAGGCAGAGGAAGGAGTTTGGTCTGTCGAATGGTCTGTCGAATGATGTCAGTGTTTGGAGAGGATGACTGTTGGTGGTGGGGAGGTAGATGAGTCTGGCGGAGGGGAAGAGAAGAGTATGTGTGGGGGAGGTAACACGAGATCCCCTACAGAGATGCTAACTCCATTACAGACTGAAAGAGAGGGAAGAGGACTCTTTACAAGGATGAAGAAAAACGTTCCACTTTTAATCTGTGTGCAATCTAAAAATAACCTCTCCTTTCTGTATACTGCACACTGGGGCAGGCTTGTTAAAGAGTCTGTCTCCAAAGAGAGAGAGTCAAAGTGCCAGGGAGGACCAAACAAAAGGAATAGAGTAGGAAAACAACAAGAAAGGAAAAACTGAAAACACAAGAAAGGGACAAGAAAAGAGGGAGGGATTAAGATGGAAAATGGAGCACAAGTGGGAGGGCAGCGACAAGAGTAGGAGAAAAAAGGCAAAGATGGAAGAGTGCTGGAAAAGAGGTGGGGCAGATGAATCCTCAAGAGAGTGAGAATGAGTTCATGAACCTTAAGAGGTTGCTGAGTGGATCAGACTCCTACATTGTCAACCGTTCTCTCTCACCATGCCAGTCAACCAGCTTGACTCAATGCAATGCCATTACACACCTTTAGTGAGTCTTGGTACAGCAATAAAAGCACCTAGTGCTTGGAAATGTGGAATAACAGACGAGCTTTTACAGGGCCCAGTGGTATGGCCCTTCTCTGAGAGGTTCACCACATAAACTGCGAATAACACACACCACATAGTCGCCCATTCTTCAAATGCTTCCCTGCTTTCCAGTCTCAGCATCTTAGTCACAACTTAATACTTTACCAGTTCAGCCAGCCACCCAGCCTGGTGTGTCATCCTGATTTCTGTTACTGTTATGTTTTTCTTTTTCCCCCTGACTTCCAGGAAAATGAAGGGAACAGGACAGTGTTTGACTTACGCCAAAGACTTTTGAGAAGCATCTAACAAAGAGAGGAATTGGTTCTAAAAATACTAGACACTGTCTGTGGGATGTTCAGAAACTCCCTTGGAAACTAAAACAATCTTTGGACTTATTCACTAACATCCATCTGCTCAAGTGTAGGAGACTTCTTTAGACTGCACCCACCCATGGCTTTGTCTTTCTGAACAATTTGGAGCAAATCTGGCATGCTTGGTCCCAGGTGGATTCACTGTGCTCATCACATGGGCAAGTACAGTAGGTCCAAGGCACCAACCTCCCTCTGACCTGGGGCAAGGACTCGGCAGTCAACTTGTTTGAATTAAACATTCCAGCTTGAACAGGGGCTGGTAAAGACATTCTTACCACAGCCTCATTTCTCATTCTTTTTATACACACTCACACTGCGATTACCAGCAGTTGCATTTTAGATGGAAATTCACTCAGACGACATAAAGAGCAGAGTGCTGTCTGCCAAGTAGAAAATCACAGCCGTGCAATTACCCAGCATAGCTGATAAACAGCATATGAACCCTTGAAGTTCAGAGCAAGATCACACAAATATACTGAGTTAACATACCTTATCAGGCATTTTACTACTATGATGTCATTTTTCCCACTTAGAGCAGGGGCACCAACCCCCCGCCTCCATTACGTTTTTCTTTTTTTAACAATGGAACATCAGCTGGACGTTGTGGAGAGATTGCATCACTGAGATTATTCAAGCCTGTTGGTGCAGCAGTAGAAGTCTGAGAGAGCTGAAACAGCATGGAACGACCTGACCAGCGGAGCACCATTCATAAATTCCTCCCACACTGTAGCCAAGTGCACAAGACCTAGCAATATAAGTTAAGAGTACATCCTTGGTTAAATTTTCCATATACATCTCTCCAGTTGGCTAAGCTTTCACCGACCCTTCAAAACACCACAACAGAGATTTTGGTTTTCATCCTCTGAGGTTGGTCAAGACTTTTAACAATTTAAATCCTTTCAGAACTTTGTGACCTTATATTTCATTTTAATATCCCTCCACTCCTCTGTCTGCATGCTTGATATGCAAGGTGGATAAAGTCTGCAGAAAGTCTAATCTCTGGAGAAAAGAACACCAATCAGATTGGAATATTATCATTTGTTATTCTTTTCCTGGAACTATTGCAAAATATACTCCTCCACATAGTTTTCAGTGCATGAACCTAAAATGTCTTTTATGTGAAGGCAAAACGTTGACGTAACTCTTAGTCTTTATGTTTATATTGTAGCATAAAGAGGACCTGATATGACAACCCTTCATTGATGTTACGTCCGTGATGTGCAGTGCTTGCATGCAAACACAGGCTTATCCAACGTCAGTCCCCAGTGAGTGGAAACAGAAATGGAAATAGGATCAAAGACACATAATCACATTTTATATGTGAACAGCTCTTATTTATTTAGCATTTCTGCAGGTTCAAATATTTATACATATTTCTTAAACTGTATTTCCTATTTCCGAATGAATCTCTAACTAAGATCAGGGTGTGTTTTGGTGACCAATGGTCCTCACATACCCCCTTAAAACCCACTAGCCTTAGATTAATGGCTTTCCTGCTGCCCCAGCGATTTAGGCTGTGCCAGCACAAATGGCTGGGCACACGATGTTGGCATGACAAATTGAAGTGAGGGCAAAAGGGCAAAAGGCAGACCAAAGCCCGGACTAGCAATTTTTCTAGTGGAGCTGCATAAAGGCAGCATTAGGACCACAAAACTGAGCTGAGAGGTCAAAGGCACAGGGTAGCAGACCCTAGCTTGTCCCTCTGTCTCAACTTTTTAATGGACTGTGACAAGGTTTCCGATCCCAACAGTCTGGCCAAATGGTTTATTCATCAAACCTGCTCATGGGTCCAGCACTAGCACATTTCGTGCATATAGAGGTTGCCACATAAATTACAGTGGGCTATCTTTACCTCAGATTGGGCAAATGGAAATGTCTTTATCTAACTGATGTGCACAACTCTGAAAGCAAAGACAGCTGGCATACCGCACTTTAAACCTCACACTGGTAATTGTATTTGTGTTATTGATTGTGAGCTTAGAAGCTGTCAGAGGTGTGAAACTAACTATAACAGTATATACAGGAAAAAAATAGAAATTGAAAAAAATTACATCAGTCCCCAATTCAAGTCCAGCTTATACTTATATTTCCTTACTTATTTACTTATATAATTTATATTTTATAGTTTTAATACTTCATGATTTATCCTTATTTCTAATTTTAGGAAGAATTAATTCTGTTAATTCCTAATAGCTTCATACTATTTAGTGACTTATATATTGTTTTCTGTCTCTGATATAAGCACTGGCCATTGTCCTCACAGTAATTCAGCATTTGTTTAATGTTTTGCAAGTTGCAGTTTCATGTCTTGTGGTTTAAAGTCAATTGGCTAAAACAAAGTAGAAAAACAGAGCCTGTGAATCATTACTGATTCTCAGATAAGATCTTTCTGAAATGCACTACATGGAGCATAATGTTCACACACACACACACACACACTCACACACACACGTTTGCGGAATAAATGCTTGCGTGCATTTAAAGGTCAAGAGGGGATCATTGGTGGTTGTTTACGCACTGACTGTGAGGAAGCAGATTGACTGTGAGAACCTCAGTCTTGACCAATCTGGGTTTCTTGTCTTTTTCAGTCACCAAGGAATGAAAGTGTTTGAGCAGATCTAGTTTTGTGGCAGCTGTAAAAATAGTAAGAAGAGTTTAAGCGTGATTCATGTGATGAAGACAGGGTTACTCCAGCTTGCATATAGTGTTTAGCTGCACCATGAAAGCATCCAAACGATGCATCCATGTCAGGCCTTATCAGCCAGCTCCCACAGTGAGTCAGAGTGATGGAGTGTAGGAAAGACCAGTTAAATAAGGTTGTTTAAAGTTTGATAGACTTAAAGTTAGAGTCCCAGTGATTTTTCATAATGAATTAACACTTGTTTTTGTTAGTAGCAATGTGTTTACGCTTAGAAGGAGAGTGTGCAAATGCTCTCTGCTATCCAGAGGATTTCTTAATCTGTTGCCTTGTAGCTGCTGCACTAAGCCACTCTTGCATTAGAAGCACTTTTAAGTATGTTTTGGGCTTCTGGTGTTGCATTGTCTGACAGACTACGAAGAAATCATTTACTAAATTAGTTAAAATATCACAGAACGGGTGAGTTGTACTATCTTTGTCAATGTTACATAAATACTCTATTAAGTGCTGCTGAATCGGTATATTTTCCAGAAGACACTGGTTGAGAAAAATATTCCAAAGTACAAAACATTCTCTTTGGGTCACTCTTTTGCTTGGCCCAGTTGCTTGCCTCACACGCAGGCATGTGGAGCCGGGGAGGTTGGGCATGGTTGATGCACAGAAGCTACTTTCTCTATCCCAGCCTCCAGCGCTGGTCTCCAGTGAGCCTGAGCAGGTCTGAGGGGAACAACATGAGCTCTGCCAGGGCCTTTGGTTTGTTCCTCAGCTTCCAGTCTGCCACTGACCTATAATAAGGCCTCCTGTTCAACATGACTAAGGCAATGGGGGGAGTGGAAAAGAATTTTGCAGCAGTCCAAGTTGACTGAGTTTGTTGATCAACCAAAGATTAGTCCTGTAAACACAGGTTTGGTTCCGTTAGACATACTACTATGCTTCAGTAGAGCTCACTTACTAATAGCAGTGTTGTTTCTTACAGGCTTTTGTGATTCAGTCTTGCAGAGAGTTGAGTATTTTGAAGTACCTTCTCATCTGTGCATCTGCATCTGTTTGGCAGAGCCAATTGAGAAAGATGCAGCAGAAGTCTGTCGTTAGTTAAATCAGTGGCAGTGTTGTCTACTTTGGTCAGGCCAAGCAGTGATCCTGCTGAATCAGTGGACATGTTATCTCAGTCGTGCTGTCCTGTTGAACATGGATTAGATCAATACTGGTGCTGTGTAGTGTCGGGACAGCGAGGAATGGATCAGTATCGGTTCTGTTCTAGCAACCATGGGTCGGTGCTACTCACTCTGTGGCTGTGCTGTGGCTGTATGAAAGGCTTCTTGCAGTGGCCGTACAGAGCGTCATTCTTCTCACCTTCATCTGAAGCTGACATCCGAGGGGGAAGCCCGGGGAGCCGGCAGGCTAAATGTTTTTCTATCCCCCTGGTAGGAATGGACGTATCAGGTGCTGTTTTAATGCGTTTAAAGTAGAAAAACAAGACAGTGTCCAATGACCGAAGGTAGAAACGACAAGGACAGTAGTGAAAACTGACTGTGGCTCAGGACGTTTGCCCTCCCTTTTCAAAATGCAGCGAAAACATCCAGTCCAGTGACAGACTCATCATTAATGCTCTGGGTTTGTTTGTCTTACGGGTTATTTGCCCACTTTGCCATTTCCCCAAGAATCTTAAATACCCCTGCCCCCTTGGCCTTCATTGGGTCCCTGCATAAATAGTCCAACTCAGTGGGAGTCCACTATCCCCAAGCTCCTGTCCTCCCCACTGTTGCCAGGTCTAGATGGGACAAAGTGGGCATTCCAGGAATAGCAGCACAACTCTGACACCTAAACCCACCTGCTCCCCTCCCCCCTCAGACAGGGATCATTGCTTACCCGCACCAATTCTCCTCTGCACCTCTAACTGTGACTGTGGGGGCTCCCATGCAGTGACAGTTTTTCCACAGAAAACTAGTAATTTACTATAACTCTTTCACTCAGCTCAAACCTCTCCTTTGATGTATGACCCTTTGCTCCTCTCTTTCCCCTCGTATGCAACAACACAGATGCCAGAAGTACGGCTGTGCCAAACAGACATCGTACAAATACTTGACAACAGCACGTTTCACCTCCCCAGTCTGGGGGCAGCACTGACACAGTTGGTCTGTAAAGCACCACTGAAAAGACGGGGTGACTGACCACTTGATCTCAATGCCTCAGAGAGGGTAATATTTGTGAATTTTAAAATAAAGCTATCCTGATGTTGGTAGAGGAGAAGCAGGGAGGAGCATTGGGGAGAGGATGAATAGGGTCCTGTGCTCAGCCCTTGGGTGGACTGAACCCCTCTGTTTGCGCTTTTTTCGGCCTTGGCACACAGGGCTGCCTGTGAGGAGTGGGTCGGAAGCAGGAAGTGGTCGTGTAAGGCGATCTGCAGATGCAGCACAGAGCCCCTTTTCAACAGCAGACCCCTTGGTCCCGTTTTGCACAGCGACACATCAGGTAGTCCTCCTGCTGCAGCCACAGCAAGACCCAGGCTACACACACATGGGACCAACAGGCAGAGAGAAAAGGAGAGATATGATTAAAAGATAGGAAAGGAAAACAAAAGTTGGGAATGATGCAGAGAGAGGATTGAGCACACTAGAAAATGAAAGTGTGGGCTTCTGCTGCTTTAGTCACTGATCAGATAGGAAAAAAAGGTTTACCAGAGCCCTACCAAAGTCTCTGCGAAAAAAAATATATATCTCTGGACAATGGTCCAAAATGTTATCCATGAGATCTTGTGTTATTGCTAAGCAAGGAATAATGAAAATTATAATATGCATATATCATTGTTACTGAAATTGGAAATGGAGGATCAAGCTACAGGTGTACAGCAGGTTCATTTTTCCATTGCACATTGTGGAGGAACCTGTTGATCGTTATATGTCTGTTACAGAAAAGCTGCTGTGTGATCCAACCCCGGATCTCATGAAGATTTGCACTTAGTACTCTAGAGTCCTAGGAGCTGGAATCTGTCTCCTCTCTGCTTGACTTCCTTTCCTCTTCCTCATATCTCCCCTCCGACTCCCCATCATGACTTTTGGATTCCTCCGGCGACATAATTGTTGTAGGTGAATTGCTGAACTCTGTTATATCCGATTTCAGATCATGTAACTGCCAAAGGTCACCCACCCACCCGCTCGGTATTTATAGATAGTTTTTGCAGCTGCAAATAAAAAGGGCCTCTTTCACAAAGGTGGCCCATTGACAAAACACTTAGTTTAAACACTCGGCAGGAATGTGAGGCACTCCAACTAGTCCATCACTTCCCCCTTCATTTTGGTTTAATTGTCTTGACTATTTTCAAACCATTACCATAAAGTGGTTTTGAGCAGGATGCATGCCACCTCGTCTCCCACAGTACTAAATAAACAAACAGTAAAAGGATAAAGTTAGAATCTTACACAAATGTCACTAAATGACAGCTCAGCTGAGCTTTACATGGTATGAATGAGGCTTTTGTTTGAACAGGATTCGTTGTTATTGTTTCCAAGCGCTACTTTAGGTGCAACTAAGCTGCTGAAGTGGACCAGTTTTGGGATCCCGAAATAGAAGCAATTATTTAATGGTGTTTGTTTGGGCAGGGCAGCCTTTGTGTGTAAGTGCCTATCAATGCCAAAGTTGGAACGTCAGTTGCAGTTTGACTGTACTTTAGTAATGTAGACTGTACTACTGAAACAGAATTACCAGTTGGTGTTATTATGACAAAAATTAAAGTGTGATGAAGCGATCTGGTTGAATCTATGTCTGGCAAATCGTTTAGCTCCAGTGAGCCTTTGAAGATCTTCCCTGCCCAGACCAGGGAAACCTTTTAGAACCAATATGCAGGAGAGAGGAACATAGACACAAGCAGCTTACTGTCCCACCATAACGCTAAAAAAAACAAACAGAAGAAAAGCATGAATCACTGCCATCAAAGTCCTGCTGTTTTGTGTTTCTATGTATATTTTTTAATACCATGTCATGCGTTGACACAGGCTATTTAGGAAAGCCTGAGTCGTAATTAGGTCATTTGGACATTTCCTCAGACTATTTAAAGGAAGGCAGGCAGGATGAATTTGGAAAATGCTGGTACTGACTCACGCACACTGTGCCTGGAATTCCCTCTTTACCATTGGCCAGGGGGAGCACTGATTTTGGCATTGATGGAAACTGGACTAAAGATTAAAAAAAGGAGCAAAAAATATTACTCAGTGTTTTTGCTTCCCTTTCCACCCATCTCCTACCATATACTAGAATTGTGCCGGAGAAAGTAACTACTCAGGTTCAGCCCTAAATACTTAACTCCAAATAACCCCAGCTCATGACATTTTTTGAGCTAGATGTGTTGGTTCTAGCATTAAACCATGACTGTCAATCATGCGCATACTCTACTAGTGTTCATCCTAAATCTTTTACAAATATTTTTGTTTCCCCCAGAACTAACCCCCACCTGCCCCTCAGTTCTTGTGACCTAATGCAAAACTGAAGAGATTTGCTTTCATGTGCATGTGGTTTGAAGCGAGCAAGTATAAAGATAGACAGCAAGAAAGAAGGAATGAAGGACAGACGTAAAAAGGCAGCATGGTGCATATGGCACTGTGGTTTGAGTCAGAGAAAGTTAAAACGGTGAGAGTTTATTGATGATGGTTTTGCAAGCCCCATTCTTTTCAACATCCCACCCTCCTGGTTCCTTTAGCATACATCGCATATTACCTAGTGCCAAGTCTATAGGAAATGAATTGCTTCCTGACTCTGCTCACCCTTAGATTTAAGTGTTTGTGTGCCAGTCTGTGACCCCAGCTAGACGGCATTAAATTTGACGGAAACACTTTGATTCATCTGCTGGGGCTTCAAGAAGTAACATTATACCTACTACTCTGTAAAAACCCTCAACCGAACTGCATTTCAGTCTCACAGTGTATACTGGAAATATACATTAAAGCACTTGCATGCTTGCACAGAGATCAACATATACAGTATACAATTATACCCAATGAGTGTTCAGATGTACTCACACACGCTCAGTGTATTCATGTAAAACCTGAAATTCTCTCCTTCTCTCCTAATTGCAAACATGAACTTAGTCCGAAAGTTCATTCACAAATAGCGTTTTTGTATGTCCACTGGCTCTGTAGACTCACAGGAAAACTGTATTTCATGAGAATTAACTTGTTGCTTTTGGCATTGATATGGGGTGTATTGATGTAGCCTACTTTCACAAGGTTTAAGGAAAACCCCTTTCACAGTCACGTGTTGGAACTTGACTGTCTATCCTCTTGTCTTGAAATGTACACAAAGAATCCTCCCTCTAAATCTTACAAGCAAAGGACTTACCTGTAGGTGAAAGGTCACGAGTCTGGCCCGCAGGTACATTGGGGTTTAGACCAAACAAACTTTGATAATCTTAAGTGGATTTCTTGCACTCCCAACCTACCAGTCACACACAAAATAATTCTTCCCAAATGTCATTTTCAGAGGCAAAGAATCTATCACTCTTCTCCATATTTGTAATAGAAAACATTCAGCCCAAGGTGATGGTGTGGAGGTTCATCAGCCCTAAAGCTCTCAGAGTAACAGCTGTGTACATGAGAAACAAATCGAACCAAGATGTCATGTTTATTTTAACAAGACTGAACTTTATATGGTCTGTACTGTTCTTGTAACTTATTTATTTCACAAGAACCCATGAAATACTTTAGATTCCAGATGCTGGTAGGTTTGCATTTATTTCTTATGCGAAGGAATATAGAATTTCGTGGCTGCTCCAAACATTAGTCTTTTCTCTGAAGCGCCAACCTTATGCCGCCTGCAAAAGTCATTATGGAGCTTTTGTGACACTGCATCCTTGGGTCTACTGTACAAATGGTTTCATGTCTATTGCTGAGTAGATTTTTTGCCATTCAGGCAGCACGTCTGAGGATGAAGAGTTTCTGTCAAAACATGTGGGATTGGTGGCAAAAGGACACAGTTATCTGCAGCTCTGCCTGCACGTGCATACTTGTCTTAGGTGAGTTTGTTCATTGATTCATGGGAGGGAGGGTGATGGGTCAGTAAGAAATGGCTGAGTCCCCTAAGGCCACTGACACTAAGGTTGTAACTCTGCCGCTGCAGGCCCAGTGTCATGTCTGGACTTTCACCTATGTGGTAGTGGGCTCAAACTCCTCTCACTGCCTCTGGCCTCCTTGTGGTGGAGGATAACAAACAGTTCCTACAAAATTAAAGGGCTTCCTCTGTAATACATTCCTAAATCATCATCGATCAGTTGGAGCATGTCAAGTAAGGAACTAATGAATGACTGGAAAAGTGTGGAACTACAAAAAATGTATTTATATGAAACAAATAAAAAATTCCCACTATATAAAGCTACATGCTATTGTTGCTCTTATGATCCGCCTGCATTTGTTTATGTCCACGTAGAAATGGAAGAATGAAGAATGAAGATGAGGGAGGGAGAGGAAATGTTATGGCAACATTAATCAAGGCTACAGATAAAGATGAACTTTGTCTACACTGTGTTTTCAGAAGGATATGCTCAGGATTTACACTCTTGTAAACCTTTAAATACTGTAAATAAAAGATTAAAAGTTTTCTTGCCATCTGGTACAGCTGAATGGCCATATTTAAATGGTGAGTCTGTGAAAATGTTGTTGTTTCTTGCTGGTTCGGTTCTCTTTAGCAATTTGAAGCACAATTAAAACCAAGGATTTATGATTTCCTTGTAGTGTGTGGCAGAAAAAGATTTAAGTGATTTAAGTCAAGGCTGCCATATTTCATCCTTCACCCCTTGTTTATGTGTGTGGGGGGTCCATCCACCATATCCAGATTCAACATTTTTCACCCAGTGACCACCTTAAAATGGCACTCTCCCTGGTTACCTTTAAACCAGTGTTTAGTGACTTAGACCTCAGGACGTCTCTTAAGGTGTGTGGCTTGGTAAAGAAAATATTGACTGAGTTTGCCTTACCTTATAAATATCTAAATATGTGTAGCCAGCAATGGTTTGCTTTTTAAGTGGTGATCTATAGTATATAGTGTGTGCTATAATATAAACTGTCTATTGGTTAAATATTCGTTCATTAAAATGCAAGATTGTAGCCTAAGATGTGACTGTAATAATTAGGTGTGAGGTTACAGTCCCATTTGTTCCATTCCATCACAAAGTTTCTTTTACACTTAATAAAACTTTACTGAACTTTGAGAAGCAACCAAATACTTTGCCCCAGGCAGTACAAAGGACAAGCAAATATTGATACACTGAAAAAAAGGAATGCAGGAGGAGTAAAACCTTAAAGAAGGATTTTGTTCATTAAGGATAAGGTTATTGTAGTTATAAGTGGGAGTCAGGAAATTTTTTTCTTGGTTGGCCTTTTGCTAATATCCTGTTCTACCCAGTGATGTTAACAGTCTATCACACACTACCTTTTTTTGCAGCACAACACAAGTAATATTCCATAGACATGCGGGAATAAGGAAAATTATGTCAAAAGGAGGAAAAGAATCATCTTTAAACGCTCTAAAACAAAGATTCCATCATGTTTGTGGAATGCTGTGGCTAGCAATATGGAAAAAGACTGAGTGCAGAATTCAGTGGTTAGAAAAAAAATAAATAAAAGAAAAAACGTGTCTGAGAAAGAGGAAAAACCTGGGAGGGGGTAAGGGGAGCCACTGGAATTACACACCAAAACTCCCTTACACACACACACACACACACACACAAATACACATGGATTCACACGGACACATACTGAGACACTCAGAGACACACTACAGGCACACACTTCCATTTTCCCAACTTCGCAGCTAACCAAGCTGGGTTAAGGGTGGGGTTAGGGGTGGTGGAGGTAGGGAGGTATGAGTACAACAGGCCTCCTTCAGTACTGTGCTCACTGTTTTATTTTAAGTGCTCAGACATTGGTTTCTCAAGCATCTTCCATATATTCTGAAGTGTTCTGACAAAATCTTACGAGTAAACAGGAAGGCAGATGACTCATTGATTGTTTTCTGTAAATTATAAATTGAGTTATAAAGTTTGTAAACTACTTTCAGAGCACTGCTGTTTACATATCTACATATAGAGAGTTTGCATTAATAACTGTGTGTTGGCACAGTTGTGAAAGTATGCTGGGCTCTCTTTTACGTCACTGACATATCTCCTCCTGGCCTGCCTTGGAACAGACATACGCGCAGAGATCTTAAAGGCAAATTGCTTGCATAATGGATGTTTCCAAAAATACAGAGGAGTAGGCATGCATGCTGACCAAGGTTTTGGCGGCACGCCCCTGCTTGGGCCCTGGGCCAGCCATTCTCGCTGTGCATCTCTTCACTGTACCGGTCATTCTAGGAGAGGTGTGAGCAGTGTAGTCAGACAGCTTTTATTCTGCCACCTGATCTTTCCCTTGCTCTGACTACACAACCTACTGGGCTATGCAAAATACTGAGCATCCCCTCTTCACTTCCTGACACTTATCCTTCTGTAAGGTTTTCCCACTCTTTAATGGCCTTCCCTACTACTGTTTTCAAGACTATTCTTCCTCCTCTCGTCTGCTCTCGTCTCCTCTTATCGTCACTCATCTTCGACCATCTTCTCTCTCTCAGTGTTCTTTGAGAATACTGTGTGGTGGTATTTCAATGAGCAAGCATCTGGAAAAGCTCAACAAGTTGGGAAGTTCCTGCTAATGCTAGTTATTGATTTACATTATTATAAAGGGATCTATTGTTTGTAAACCAGGATTGCTCAGACTGCTCTTGCCTTTTTCTTGGCTATTATAATGCTTTCTATCTCTGGAGAGTCATTGTTTTCAGGATTTAACTGCTTTGTGTGGTATCTTACCCAAATGTTGTATTTCTGCACAGTTAAGATCCCCTATAGAGGTAGAAATGGTCTGTTTTTACCATTTCATTTAGCCACCTTTTGGTGCTCTCCTGTTACAGAACATACATCAACAGAAAAGTTGTATGGCTCAAAAGAAAGAGATGCTGAGCCTGTAGTATTTAAAGTTAACTGACTTTGAGAGATATGGAGCTTATTGGGGGTTTTGGCCTCTTGGAAAATAGGAATTCCAAGAGCAATTACGAGCTTAAGGGACTGATGTGTTGAGTCGACAGAGACTTTCAGTGCTACCAGCATATTTTCACTCAAGCCAACACCACATACATCCTGCACCAAAATGACAGGGAAAAGAGTTTCAGGAAATTGAGATTTCATTCAAGCACCTTTTACCCACTCCCTCATCTCATAGAGAAACCCATGCCCTTTTATAAGTAAGTAAAAAACTCGTGTTTCTTCAGTTATGATCTAGTTATGTACTCACAGACATACAAAAACACACACGCATCTATACCACAAACACACCAGTTCTTCAACACTCAGCAGTCTTGAGCATCAGGGTGGTGTTGTGGTGAAGCCATATGGGGCGCCGCTGCCTGAGAAACTTGGTGATTTGACATTAGTCCTAAAGTACACACACACACACGCACAAACACACGCACACGCATACATAGCCTTAATTGACTCGTAAAACTCCACTAAAACACACTTTTATGGAACAAATTTTAGACCAGTCACACGGGATTTGATATCAACTTCTGCCCAGTTTGCAATTCTGTCACCACCACATTGTATTTATGCTCAGCCCAGGAACAATTTATACTTTTCGAGATAAAACTGCACCAAAGACGCCACCAGGCTGGCGGACTGATATTTGTAAAGTCTGTGTTTGAAGTAATTCTGGCTTGTGTGGAGGAGCTTGCTGCAAGAGTTAGTGAGCCACGTTGGGCCACAGGGGAAGTGGACAAGGCATTTGTTGGGATATAAATGACCCCTTACTCTTTGTAAACTGACAGCTCAGGCTGTGGTGCTACTTCTGTAAAGCTCCTGTGATCCTCATACTGCTCTTTTTGTTACTGGAGGCAGTCATCCTCAGCCCCAAACTTCATCAGTCTGAGCAAATACAATTGGGGCTATGATATATGATTGTGACTGTTGACTCTGCGGAACTGGCTCAAGCGCTGCCTGGTGGAGATGTTGGAAGGCCCATTCATACTGGGTTTCCCTAACCGATGACAGAGATAGCTGCAGACACTCCGGCTTTCAGTTTCTCTGGAGCTTTAGAGGGGATGTGACTTTTCACAACTACGCCTAAACCCAGCCAGGTCTCTGCCTCAAGCCTACCTCTCAACCTGCTAAATGCCTCTGAGAAGTTTAACAGAGGATGAGACAAGGAAACACATGGCAGAGAGTGATTCCTCTGGGTTAAAGTGGAGGGTCATATCTCACTATTCCATTTTCAGGTGGTATCTGGGCACAGTGGCTACAGGTCTGTGGATGTAAACATAGCCCTCAAGATCCAAGGCTTTAGGCCATGTCATCTTATCCTATTGCTGCATCCCCAGATCTTGCCCTCCCATCTGTACCTCTGGGAGGTTCTTGACTTTATAAACTGAATAAATCTACCTTTAAGCGCCACATGTCTTCAACAGGGGAACACGAGCCTCTTCAGTCCACTCCTCTGGGGCTGTGAGCCCTCATTTGGACTGTAAAGTAGTCAACAAACAGCGTACTCTCTAGACTTACTCCATTTATTGATCGAGAGGCAATAAGATATTGTGCTTAAGAAATGCTGAGCCTTCAGTTTTGAATTGGACTACATGTGTGTTTCATCATGTTTGTAGATGGTTCAGTTATTTTGCCAGGGTTCACAAAGAATTCATTTGTGTGAAGTCTTGTCATCGTCTTCCCGATAATCAGCTCTAATGTTATGTCAGACAACCTTATCATAGCTTCTGTGCTGAGATGATCAGATTGTATCTCTATGCAAGGAATTTAGGTGAGTTGTAGAAAAAATAAAAGTCCACTTTTGTTGTCTATACAGTTTTTACTATGGCGACAACTGTACTTGGTGAAATATTACTTTATATAACTAATTTTTACCATATGTACTTTCAAGTGGATGTTTTGAAATAATGAAGCATGGATTGTCTCCCTTTGGGACCTCTCACCTCAAAAGTAGTGTGAGGCCCCAAACTTTTTTTAGAAGTAACAAACCTACTTTGTTTCCAAGCCAATTTGCTTAATAAAGAAAAAAAAATGTTAGACGTACTTGGATGAATAAGATGGTGCCCTTTATGTAATTAAATCAGTGCAAAAAGCTAGCTGATAGAGGGTAGGCCCCCGGGCTGATAGTGAGGCATTTGGGAATTGTTGGAAACAAAATCAGATGTTGATCTTAATATGACCCTGAGAGGGTTGAACAAAAAAAATCTTCTGGGAGATTAATGAGGATTGAGTTTTGGTTGACATATTTTTGGCATCTTTTCATCTTTGCAAATGTGACCAGTCCCCAAAAGATCTGAAAATATATGGCTTTGTGGAGCAATGTATCCTGCTGTAGATGCATTTTAATAATCTGATGGGCAGTCACCACTTGAGTTAGAAGCTCAGTGCAATACATGCTCACATGATACATTTTCATTTACAGTTGGAATTTAATTGTAAAGTTTTTACTCACTCCTCCCAGGTTAAGACCCTCCTAATAAAACCAAAAGAACACAGCTAAAAATTTCTGGAATGTGTCTTGCTCAAGGACACTTCAGCAGGTGGATGGTAGCCAAAACACAGGGTTGAATCCAAATCCTCTGGCTGATTGGTGGTTTCTCGGACCATAGGCCACCCCAAATGCTGGCATTAGAAAAAGCAAGAAACAGACAAGAGGATAGGATGGAAGTTTGGTTACCAAGTCTAGAAATTACATTTTGGTGCTAACTCCAAGTTTCATCTGGTCTGACCTCAGAAGAGGCAGAAGCAGTGCAGGGCCAAAGTAAACTAGGACCTGAGAAGCGGTGTCTGGGATGCCTGAGGAAAGGCAACAAACGTCCGTGTGCCCATAGTTCTCACTGTCTAATGGCTGACTGACTAACCCCTGATATTACTCCATGATCTAAACCTGCAGCACTCTGTAGCAATAGAACACTGTGGCATTGTGTCCCAGCTCTTAAGGAGTCTGTGATTCATTTACTGGCAGTGCTTTTTGGATCCATGCACCGTATTTTTCTCATCCTCAGTACTGTAGTAAGCTTCATCGTTTCGAGCCCAAACTGGTTTCTTTGTGTGATTGTTTATATGGTAGAATTTGACAGTTATACATGTAAAACCCTCAATTCAATTGTGAACAGTCAGGTGAAACTGAATTTACTTTTTTGAAATGTCTTTTATTGTTGTCAGGCATTTAAATGTTAGTAGTATCTCCAAGACGTTGACTATGAATTTGGCAGTATTTTGAAATTCCCTGTTGATTACACTGGTTCTTTGTGCAGTGACAGCACCAGCACTGTGTAATGCTGCAATAGTGCTCTCTGCTGGCAGAAACTAGGAATATAGCAATTGTATTTCATCTTTTACATGGAAGTGGATGCATGAATTGTTTATTTAGAAAGCATCTTTTGAACTACCTGTGTAAAAACATACCTTATAATAATAATAGTTAGTATAGATATTTCATGCATTTCTGTTTTTCATACTAATACCTGGACTAAAGAATGAATGGGTTTGACTTTTTTTACTTTTTAAAAAATTAATTCTTCTTTATAAAATTGCGTTTAATGCTTTGTTTGCATGTTTAAAGAGTATTTCCCCGTTTATTTCACAAGCACAAAGTTTAATATAATTTTTTTAATTAGACATTAAAAGCTTGTTCCCTTATCCTCTCTATTCTCTTTTATTTCCAGGTTTTCTTTGCTCTGGTACCAGATCAGCAGTTCACAATGTGGGTGAAGAGATGAACCTGCAGCTCAGCCCTGTCCCTGCAGTTCCTGCCACTGGACTTTTACTGATTCATACAACCCAGAAGACGATGTCGCTGTCTCCCAGATAGCACCTCTGAGGACCAGGCCTTCACAGCACGCATTGTGCACCATGGCAGGAGAGACTCAGCGAATGCACGCTGTCAAAGAGCTGGACACTGATTCCAAACTGCAGGATGAGGGGACAGCACTGGAACAGCAGAGTGACAAAACCACAAAGGAGTCTTCAGAGCACTTTTCAAGCACAGGCACTGAGGCTAGAGCCAGCAGCAGAGGGGCCAAAGTTGAAAAAGTAGAGAAGGAAAGGGACTGTCCTCAGCAGCGGGAGGCTGTCATACGGCCTCAGCAGGCAGGGAAGATTGACTTCAGATCACTGCAGAACAGATCAAAATTTGCCACTGACAGGACTTGGTCGAGTGGCAAAGGCAGCCCCCAGTCCCCAAGTGGAAAGGGCCGCAGCCGAGAGAAGGGTAAGCGATCAGGAAAGGTAGAGCGTGGCAACCCGCAGCAGCTGTACAGACTCAGCATTACAAATCCACGTTCCAACAACCCTACTATTGGCATTGCCTACCCACAGCAGAAGGTTTCACCACCCAAGAAGTTAGAGACCCATCGTGGCCCAGTCTCGGGCAGCTACAGATTCCACGTTCCAAGTCTACCAGAGAGAGAGGCCGAACTACAGCAAGAAGAGCTCAACTATAGCCGCTGCTTCCAGGAGGCTTCCTCTAACCTTACCTCCCCAAGCTATACCTCACAGGCACTGGGTTCCTCAAGTGGAACATCATCCCATCCACATCCACCCCTGTCACAGCAGCAGCAGCAGCCTGCCTCAATGGATAATAGTACACAACCTGGCAGCCAGATAATCCTGGCTGACTTTCAGATGAGTGGCTCTAATACATGGCAGTCTCCTGAGAGGACTTTTAATGGTGCTAACTATGGAGTTTCGTTACAAAAATCCACTGCCCTTACAGAAGCCAATAAGGCAAGTGCCTTCGTGCCTGGTACATTTCAATATGGATATCATTTTCTGGAAGAATCAACCTCTGACTCTTTTCCCTGTGAACAGAACCCCCAATCCCAAGACTTTACAGACTCCTCCCTAAGTTCAGTTCATGTGACCCACGGCTCATTTTCTTTTACACCTGGAGAAGGACAAAACATTGCTCAAAACAGCTCTCAGTTTAGCAGTGAACAGCAATCAGAGGATGGAAGCTCTTATTCTCACTCCCCACAGTCGCATTTTATTCAAGGGGTGGCATCCTCCCTCCAGTGTCCTAGGAATCTGAGTGAGGACTCAGCCAGCAATGACAGCTCTGGCTCCAGTTCACAGCAGTCAGAGCAAGGGAAGACTGCCTTGCCTGAGAGCACGGACACTACTGGGAAGGCAGACAGTAGGGATGCAACCATCACCTCGGGGAGTAAGAGGAACTGTCACCCCAAAGACACAGCTGCCAACCAAAGAACATTCATACAAGGAAGTATGCACCATACAAGGAATATTTCACAAGGTCCAGGCTCCCAACTGCACTTTTCCGTCAAAACATTTAACAGCCCTCCAGTCAGTAACATTCACACAGGCTCAATACCTTTTGATAAAAATATTAATGATAAGGTTCTAAATAGGTTACCACACTCCTGGGAAGGTCCTAGTAAGGCATTTTCACCAGCTGAACAAAACACTATTCAGTATTCTGACATGAATGATAAGTTTCAGTTTCAAAACCAGCCAGCACTTGACCAAAGGCCAAATCCATCTAAAAATAGCAGAATGCCCTGGCAGCAGATACGGCCAACCTCTGCCATGCAGAACCAAAACAGAATCAATTTGTCCAGACAAATAAGCAATCAAAAACTAGCTTATGTTGTTTCCCCCTCTGACTGGCAGGATGATAGTAAATCACATAAAAACAGCTCACTGAAAAACCCCAGCTCATTTCAGAACTGCAGAACTAGTGATGGGTTTTCAAACCAAAGACAGGAGACTGTAAAACACAGCAGTAATACAGTCTCAACTTTTAAAGTAGAGATGAGCCACGCAGTATGTGAGTCCAAAAATAAGGCAGTATACTTCGGACTCAATCAATCTCTTCCAGTGGCATCAAGAACATACAGCTATCCACCATTACAGGTCCCACCTATGGGACTTATGATGGTGTCGCCTTATGAATCCCCTTTGCCCTCGCCGGTTCATAACCCTGCTTCTAGTAGTACGTGCTCTTCCCTTTCCCCAGCATCCACCAGCCCTGTTAACATCAGTTCAGAGGACAGTCAAATGTCAAAGTCAGGTGCCCCTCACACATTTTACCACCAGCCCCAAGCCAAAAGTCAGTTACCTTCAGATCACCTGAGCTCTCACAACAACCAGTTTCATTCTGATGCTTCACGAAACCTTCCTTATGCACCAGACAGAGCCAAAGATGACATAATGAGCTACCTGCAAAATGGCACACATCCAAAAGGCACTCTGGATGGAAACAAAGGTTACATGGACAGTTTTGGGGTGGAGCATCACCAGCCTCCACCACCATACTCTGCACATCAGCTGTTAGCCACCTCATTAGCCACAGCCAATCTTGACCAGTTAGATGTGCTTCTCACATGCAAGCAGTGTGATCAGAATTTCAATAACCTGGCTTCATTTCTAGGCCATAAGCAGTTCTGTGTTCAACACACATTTGCACAAAATGACCTCAAAGACATATCAAAGATGGAGGACAGCAGAAAGTTTCATGCAGAACCACCAAAACCAGTGCCATCTGCGCCAAATGTCTCAATGTCCAGGTGCCCATCTGAACTTCATCTGTCTCTGTTGGGCCTAAATAAAAATGGAGAACTGATATCTGACAATGAAACAAAAGGAGACAATAAGGATGATCCCATGAAACTCAACTTGTTCTCTGGCCCTGGTAACCTCCCTGTCCCTCTCCCTGAGTTGGAAATGGAGGATGCCAAATTAGACAGCCTAATCACAGAAGCCTTAAATGGACTTGGCTATCAGTCAGACAATGCAGAGATAGACAGCAGCTTCATCGATGCATTTGCTGATGATGACCTCACCACTGTTAAAGCAACATCAAACAAACAATGCCTGAAAACCAAAGAATCTCTGGTCTTTGAGAGCAAAAATAAGCAAGCAACAGATGATGACAAGTCTTTCACACAGCAAAAGTATTTTTATGACTCTGATGTTGAGAGCCCTGAGACAGATAAACAGTACACAGAAAGCAAACTCGAGAAAATATCTCTGAATTTGGAACGAGATGAGAAAATTAACATAAAAAAAGAAGTCTCTAAAAAAAATTCAAAAATTGCCTCAAGAGAGAAGATTAGGGAACCAGACAGTAAAGTGAAAGAGGCAAGAAAGCCATGCAAGAGTGAGGATGAAAACACAAGTACACAAAGGTTTCTCTTATCAAGCAAGTTTTCTGAGCATTGTGGTGTTAAAAGCCTTCAGGACAGCTCTGCACTTCAAGGGTCAACACCCTCACAGGCCTCTACATCTCCAACCTCAAGATCTGCAATGAAAGAGAGCAAGAGGAAAAGCACTGGAGGGGGCACCTGGAGCAAAGAACTTATTCACAAAATAGTTCAACAGAAAAATAAGCTCCATAAACTTCACGTTAAAGGCACCAAAAACCTTCAGTTTTCCTTGGTAATGGAGAGACTGACTCCCACTGTACAGAACCCAGCATTTGGAGAATATGACTATGTCTCGGACTCAGACGATGAATGTGAGCCTGTAAAGATAGCAAGCCAAGGACGACTAAATCAAAGCAGCCGTTGTAAATACACATACACTAAAGAGTGCAAATGGCGGGCAAGAAGTGAGAGGGACCAGGCAGCGTGGAGACATGAGTCAAAGGAGTGTTTTGAGGTGAAAAAAAGTGAGGAAGTTTCTCTTTCGCCCGAGAAACATGGTTCTCACCAGAGACTCAGGAGGAGGGGTAGCAGGTCATCGACAAGCAGTGAACTCAGCACATCTGTGAGTGTTTCAAGTGATAGTATCAACAGCCCCAAAAGTACTGACCGTACGGACTCAGACTGTGAGAGGAAGACCGACATAAAAAAGAAAGAGTCTTCAGAGCAGAAAAGCAATGAAAGATCCTCTCCACAGAAGTTATGCAAAGAGTCCAGCACACTAGCACTGACATTCACTAAATCTGTCAGGAAGTATAATACTGACAAAGCCATTCTGTCTGATAAAAAGGACAGTACAGAGGATCCAAAGAAGTATCATTCAAATCCCGAGGTTCCTGATCCAGTGTCATCCTCACAAAAAGCAAAAGACACAATGAAAAACTTTGAAAAAAGCAGAAGCTCTCAGACAAAATCAAGAGAAAAGCTGGTGTCTCACAGAAAAGAGACTGGTACAACAGACAGAAACACCCTACAGAGAGCCAACAATCTGTGCCCCAAAGAAGACCCAACACAGAGTAGCAGTACAGATAACAAGCCACTGCAGTTTGATTCACACTCTCCCACCATCAACAAAGAAAGAGATTTCAATATTGACAGAAACACAAAGGGCAAAAACAGAGAGGGGCCCCAAGCCATACAGACAGAGCTATCAGACAGTACCACATTTAAAAAACAGAGTGACAGTGTCTCCATGGTGAAAGAGGCTATTACTTTAGGCAACAATCTAGACACACACAAGCCTTCATCTCTTTGCACCTCTTTGATGGATGAGGTGTGCCTAGCTCCAACTGAAAGCCAAGGCCCATTGATACAAAAAGATACACTTCACCTCATGCCCTACCCCCTGGATCAGGAACAGGGGCTCATGAAATCCCCACTTTCATTTGACACATCATCAATGTTCGGGGACCTCACAGGATTCGATAGTGGCCTTTACTCAGATATGCCAATTCAGAAAGAGGGTTTCCATTCAATAGAGAATACCACTGATAAAAAGGAAGAATTTGTGTCATCCTTCTCTCCCTTTCTGGAACAAAGAGACTGGAACCTTATAGTCAGCCCAGTATTACCAGATGAGATATCTCAGTACAAAGACAACTCTGAGAAATCAAATGAAAAGAAACCAGATTACAATCACGTTCCTTTGTCTCTGCCAGAAAAAATAATTGACTATAGTGCAAATCTCAACAGCTGTGCATCAGAGGACGAGCTAGAGATAAAGAGAATTGTAAATGAGCTGGAAAACCAGCTGCAGACAACTAAGTTGGAAAGCCCTACATTACTGGCTCAGGATGTCCCCAAGCAGCTGCAAATGAGCAAATTTTCACCTTTACAGCTGGGTGATGAGTCAGAGAGTGAAGGCACTGGTCTGGATATGAGGTGTCCAGTGGAAACGATAGATGTGCCAGTGACCAGAATACCTTCAGAACCTTTCACTGAACCAGGACTACCATGGTCCAGTCCATTCCAGTTTGAGCTAATAGGTGGACACCACAGTCCCCAAACCCCAATTAACAATGAACCAAGGACCCTTGAAGATTTTACTGAAAAAGACAATGATGCACCAAATATGATCACCGCAACCTCACATATTGAACGTTCACAGCTACACCTTGACCAAAAAGAGGAGGGAAGTGCTGAAAAAGAGACTCCTGTAGAAACAAAGGAAGATATTTTAGAACAGAAGAGATATACAGAAAACCTCATGAAAAGCCTGGAGGTTATTTCAGACTCTATATTCAAAAAAGAACCCATTATATCAGAACACAAAGAGCCGAATGTCACCTCTCTCATCAGTCAGCAACATCAAGAAATTGAGTGTCAGGCAGATGATGCAATGGAGAGAGGGGATCACAGTGAAAAAGAAGCAATTACCAGGAAGAAGAATATATTATCACCTCCAAATATCACTGAGCGGAAGGATGATATTGAAATTATTCTGAATGAGTCACAGTCATCTCTCTCCAACAGTACTGACCCAACAGTCGATGGAAACCAGCCAATTTCATCACAGCCAACTGAGCCCTCAGAAAACAACGATAGCACGTGTGAGACTAAAGTTACATCAGAGGAGGATATCACTGAGAATGGGAATTTGAATGAGTCTGCTCACCACTCAAGTGTAGTGACACATGACCCACATGTGATTGAGGTGTCCTGCGGGAACCGTAATACAGAAGACAGTGTGGATCACTTGTTTAAAAACAATAGTGATAGCCAAAAACATTCGACTACTGATGACTATGAGGAAGCGGAGGAAGTGAAGGGAATCAGTGGTCAATCTGGGAGCCATCCATCATCCCCAGCTTTACATGACCCCAGTGTAGACATTGGCAAGAAAATGGCGGATGTGGTGAAAATAGCACTGCAAGAACAAACGACTGATAACCATGGTAATCCTGGAGACATTAGTCCATCACATGCTGGTGAACTGAAAGTGGAGCATTCAAATAATTTGATCGAGGCAGTTGAAAAAGCAAAACAGGGTTATTTGATTGGACTTTCTCCCTCTAAAAACTGTAACACTTCTAAGATTTATGGTGCAAGCCCAACAACAAATTTGTCAGTGAAGATAGTCACCACAGAAAAGCCCTGCAGTCCAATACTAGTGGACACCAATAAAGAGAGCTCTAGTCACTGGTCACCCTTCCAAGACAATCAGTCCATAGAGGGGCAAAGCAATCTGTTGATCCTTTCACAGTCTGATGGCATCATTGACAGGGATTCCTGCAAAGTTACTCCAGTGGATGGAACTAAACCTAAAGCAGATCTCGCCTTTGACAACATTCAGAAACAAGGAGAAATTTTAAATGTTCAGGACATCAAAGAACATCTTCCTATTAACTTCATGGCAAGTCACCAAAACTCACTGAGCAGAGAGAAGGTGGAAGAAAGTCACTGCCTTCTTCTTTCACACACTGCCCCAATAACCAGTCCTCTTTTATCAACCACTCTTCAAACACCGATTCAGAAAATGAACCCAAAAGATGATTCATGTCAGTCGCAAAGCAAGTGCAGTAAGTCTGTTGATGAATGCTCAAGTCAAAATGTGAAATCCCCCTCAAACAAAGATGATAACCAAAGTGTCAAAGATCTAAACATCAATGAACAATTGAATACAGGAGCTGAAATTGAGTATTCTTTGATAAGCCCACCTCACCTGGACTTGGGAATCATAGAGTGTAAAATCCCAAGCTCTGAAACAACAATTCCCTCTCCAGTTCCCGAAACCCACACGGCAGAACCACCAGAGGGTCTTGAAAAGAGAGATCCAGTGTATGAATTCAAGCTCAGCCCTCTCAACTACAACAGCGTCTCAGATGAACCTCCAAACCTGAATCAATATGACTACATACCAATTTCACCAGCCAGTAAACCTGAGGAGAATGCAGACATCACACAGGGTCCAAGAGATGATTGTGAACCGTGTGATCTGAGCATGAATCCTGTACTGATTTTTAACAAAACTGTATCGCAAAATGCAGACCAAGCAGCTAAAATAAATTTATCAGATGAACCAGTGGTCCTTCAGCAGAGTATAACATTCACATGTTTTCCATTGGGTCTCCCAGCTGAACTCAAAAGCACAAATTCCTCAGCTGGTAACACAAGGAAAGATTTGGAGATTACCCATGATCCAGATGAACCTATTGAGCAACTGCATATTCGTGCTGACGTGCTGGGAATGGTTGAATCAATGAATTTAGATTCTCACAAGGCTTGTGCTGAAGACAGTACACTTCTCAGAAAAGACATTTCAGATTGTCCACCCACTCCTAAGCCACTCATCATCCATGAAAATGAACAAATGCCTCTTCCGCCAGACCTACCAGAGAAGCAACCGACAATAGAGACTGGCCAGTGTTCAACAACACATCAAGCACACAAAGATATATCACACAAAAAGACACAGAGCAGCAGTCAACAGGGGAAAGTTCTCTGTGAAATCTGCTTCATGTGTTTCAGGACTGTGCCAGGGTTAAAGAGACATAAGGCCATGAAACATTTGGTGAGAGCTGAAAAACACATCGTCCAACAGAACACAACATCAAACCATCAGGGGAAAATGCTTATTTATGAAGCGTCACAAACCACAGAGAAAGAACATAAAGATGATTCACAGAGCTGTTACCCAACAAAAATAGATGGGCTGCCTGAGATAAGTAGCACTCTCATATCTAAAGCAGCAGAGACTGAGTCAGTCCCAGAGGAATTGGCAACTGAGACAAGTGCAGTGGCAGTGGATGAAATAGGCCATCAAAGCCCTCTGGTGCCAACAAAAGCAAAGAAGAACAACAAAGCTAGAAAGAACAAAAACAGTGAGGTACACATAAAGCCCGACCCCTTCTCTGATGAGATTCTGAATATATTAAAAACAGACATACTTCAAGCTATAACTCCTGAATTCAAAAGCGGTGGACTACAAGGACACCACAAATCTCCTGAGGACCAGGTGAAAGTCAGTGACAGAACTGTTACTGTAATACAGGAATTCCCTCAGCCTGTTCCTTCAGACTCTGGCTTTGACAATGCATCCCAACCCCTAACAAAAGAGTCAAGTGTACATAATGAAACTGTGGAGCTAAATAAAATTATTGATAAGGAGGAAATAAAATGTACAAACATAACAAAGATGGCTAATGGGGAAGTATATACAAATAATAATGTAGAAAGTGCCATATGTGTGGACAAGGATATAATCAGAGAATGTGATGATTCCAGACAGACCTTGTGTGCTGTGGAAGAGATGTGTGAACAGAAAGGATCGGAGGAGAGCCTTGCTCATGAGATTCTTAGAAAGGTGGCAGTCGAGATAAAATGTGAGAAAAACAGTGGCCCTTCAGATGAGTTACATCCTCTCTCCTGTTTGAATCCTTCCCCTATCAGTCCTCACGGCATGAGTTCTGATCTGAAGGCTTTACTTGACGATGACACCACATTCTCACAGCTGTTCCCCAGGGACGAGGAGGCAAAAAGGAAAAAGTGCCCGAGGGTGTACAGCAAAAGAAACAAAAGACAGAAGCTAATGCCAGACTCAAATGTGACTCAGGATTTCCCTCCTTCAGAAACTTTTATGCAAAATAAAGATCGGTACATGGAAAACCAAGCAGAGCAGACATTCACTGAAGATCAGACGAACCGCTGTGAATACGAGACAATATCTATTGATGATGCCATCATGTTGAATATGTGCCACAACAGCACACTGAAGGCTGATGCCAACCCACTGTCAGATGTTAAAAAAAGTGATCAGGAAGATGTTCATGAGGATATTAAACAGCTTGGCAAAAATCTCCTAAATCCACTTGAGAGCACCATTGATAAATCCTCAATCGAATGGTGTGGCTCCCCTGACTTCACTGGCTTTGACGCAGGCTCGACGGTGACCTCTGACCCAAGCACCCATAAACCAGAGGTGCCAACCACACCTTGCTCACTTCCCCTGCCTGCTGTCCCATATTCTTTGGAGCCTTGTGTCACAGAGAGTGTCCAAACCTTCCACAATATTGATGTCCAAAACATCAACACTGCTTTTAAAGCTTTTAAAGAGATTCAGTTCTTTGACACTAATAGTGATATCTCAATAGCTCCTAGTATTGCTACTGTTGACATGGAGAACAGAGATGAAGAGCAGTCCAAGAAAGTAACAGAGCGGCGAGGCAGGAAGCGGCAAGACGGTGGAATAAAAGTCAAAGATAAGCAGTACAAGTGTAAAGTGTGCTTCACTTGGTTCCTCACCCTAGGTGAGCTGAACTTTCACAAGTTATCCCACAACCCCTCTCCACCTCCAACCTGTTACATGTGTGTCCAGCGCAAATTCAGCTCCAGGGAGCAACTGAGAGACCATCTGAGGGAGAAACATGCCAAGAACAAAACTGGAATTTGGACCTGTGGAATGTGCTTGAAGGAGATATCAGATGTTTGGATGTACAATGAACATTTACGAGAGCATGCCACTCAATTTGCCCGGAGGGGTCAGACTCAAGGTTCCATATTAGACATTCCTGGCTGCTTCATGCAGGAGACAGCTGTGAAGAACTTTATCACCTCAATCATGCAGCATCGCCCCAGCAAAGCCATCAGAGAGTCCAGCAAAGCCACTAAAGAACAGGAAAAAGCTGTTTCTGTGGACAGCACTGTGGGAGAGGGAAAATCCTCGGAGGGGACAGAGCCAAAAGTTCATAAAACTAAAAGCAGCAGTGGTGCAGGTGGGAAACAGAGTACACTAACCCCACTTGAGGTCCTCCACAGCACAGAGACACCTAAAAGTGTAGAGATGCATCCCAACTGCAAAGACCCTTCAAGGGACTGCCACCACTGTGGGAAACAATTTCCCAAGCCATTCAAACTCCAAAGACACTTGGTGGTTCACAATTTGGAAAAGATTTTCCTGTGTCACAAATGCCCAGTCTCATATCAGGAGGCCCAAGCGCTTAAAGACCACCTGAAGAGAGCGCATGAGGAGGTGGATGAGCTGGATTCAAAACACACCACCCTTTACACCTGCGAGCTCTGCGCTGATGTCATGCATGTGATTAAAAAATCTTTCATCTGCAGCACCTGTAACTATACCTTCTCTAAGAAGGAACAATTTGACCGGCACATGGAAAAGCACCTGTCTGGGGGGAACAAAATTTTCAAATTCCGAGGTGTTCTCAGACCTGTCAAAGCATCTGCATCCAAAGAAAATGAATGTGATTTGCCTGCAAGTAAAAAGAGGAGAATCTTCAGTCTGTCAGACAGTCTGCAAGAAAGCAGCTCAGACAGCGGCATTGCTAGTGTAAGCTCCCTGCACTTAAATCAAAACTCTGAAACACAGTATACAAAAGCTTCTGTGTCCACAGCAGACGACTCTACACAGACCATTGCAAATGAATACCACAGTGACACAAACAATGCAAATGTGAAGACTGAGGACATGGTTGAGGACTACTCTGAACTACTTGTAGAGCTTGAGAAATGTATTCACATGGGCTCCTCAGAGTCTGCTACACCCAAAGAAGAAGAAATGGACCCAACTCCCTCACCTAACCCTGATAAGGAGGGTAATGGAAAATCACTCACTGAACCATGTGATGTGAAAGAGGAGAATGAGTCAGTCTGCATTAGAGCAGAGACAACCTTATGGTCAGCATCTAAAGAGAACAGTGGTGTGGAAGAGGAGATTGTTAAAGCTACAGAAAGCTCATCTGAAGGTGTCAGAGCTGAGACTGAAGAAAAAGCAGATTTACTTCCACCTAGTGAAGAATCTTTTGTCAACTTAAGAGAAAATCCAATAATTTCAAAGACACCTGAGTCAGCAAAGCAAGACTTAGCGGCTGATGTGATGGACCAGCAGAGGGATGATGAGCAGTGGCAGAACGCGGCGAGAGTCTCTAATAATGACAGCAAACAGCAAATTTCATCTCAAGGTGCTGAGCAGGAGGGTAGCAGTCAGATGAAAGACAAAGCTGCCAAAACAAATGACAACCCTAAAAACAGCACTACAACTAGCAGCATGAAGACTCCAGAATCAATACCAGTCCTCCACTCCAAAGCTTCCCTCAACACTTCTGTCTCAAATGAAGACAAAGAATCTCTGAGACCACAGAAGAAGAGGAAGGAAATGAAATCCCCCAACAGCCTACAAAGGGTTTCCTCTCCAGCTACACAAGAGAACTTTGGAGTTGACTCAAGGGCCAAAAAGAAGTTTCGCCCCAGCAAGTGTGCAAATCCTTCTCTGCAAAGAAAGTCAGACGGACCCAGTGACTACCCCGTGCTGTCCTCAGTACGGGATGACGTTGTGAGCAACAAAATAGTTTCCAAGTGCAAGACTTCAAACTTGGGCCTGCAGTCAAAAAGAAGTTTGCTTGATAGCTGCACTCCAAAGAAGGCGGAGATCGTTAACCCTCTAAATGGGGATTACAAAGCCAAAAAGGGACCTCTGGGGCGGCCTTTGCATCCCCCTATTTCGAAAGTGTCTTCAGTTACCATGAACAATACTTTGAATAAATCTAGGCCAAAATTGGGGGTTAGGTCAATGGAGAGCCATTCCTACCGGACAGCAGAGTCCCAGAACCACCTCTTAAGCCAGCTGTTTGGCCAAAAACTCACTAGCTTTAAGATTCCTTTAAGGAAGGACACATCAGAATCTATTAACTGAGCGTGGATTGAGGGGTCTGTGAATTAGAGACTGTAAATGTTTAAGACAA
Source organism: Istiophorus platypterus (assembly GCA_016859345.1). Lineage (NCBI taxonomy): Eukaryota > Metazoa > Chordata > Actinopteri > Istiophoriformes > Istiophoridae > Istiophorus > Istiophorus platypterus. Next base: position 12,273,196 of record CM029121.1, read on the forward strand.
TTCCTTATGGTGAATGAGATTGCACAGCTCTTTTCTGTGAAATGCTATCTTTAAATACTTACATAGTCACTTTATGTCTTCTTTGTACATGTGTTTTTATTACAAAAATGTGAGGACGAATGGCAGATATGAATTTTGGGTCAAAAATGAATATGCTATTTGGGAAAGTTTTTGAACTTTTTTTCTGCTTTTCCTTTGTTGGGTATTAGCAATTTCAGAGATTATATTTCATTTACCTAAAGGAAAGAAAAAATACTTGAAAATATGGTAAAATATGTTCTTCATAGAAATGCATGTTCATTTTGCATTCATAACATGATCTTATCAGTTTAAGTCCTTTTGCAAATGACGTGATAACTGACCTGGACTATTGTCTGTGCACCTTTCGTACATGCTTCCAACATATTCATTTTGTATTATTTTTTAACTTTACTGTACTGCATTGACGTTGATCATTTTAGCCTTTTGTATAAACATTACCTGGTGCTACATTGTGTGTTATTGTAATGTGAATGCCAGTGTCCTCGGAAGGGAACATGAGATCCGTAGCTGTTACAGTACATTCATCCAACTGATTTTACTGGTTCTGTGTTGTTTAAAGATACTGTGTAAACCATCCAAGTACTTCTTATGTAGGCTGATAGAATGCTAAATTAGGAAAGCTTCCAATGTATAAACTCAGGTGCATACAAGGACATCACAGTCCCAAGACCTGTATTCAGAGTTCTTCCCATGCACTGATAATACCACACACAAATCACAAACTCAATCATCTGTGTCTGTAACTTCAGCTGTTTAATGATGAATATTACTAGGACAACAAAGGTGCTTTATCTTGTTTATACTGTACGTATCTTATATTGTATAATATTGTAGGTAGATTATTGTTTGGTGTAATGCTTCATGTCAAAGTTTTATTTTAATAATGTGCAAAAAGAATAAGAGAAAAAAATGCAGTGCCTCTTGCAAGTTGTAAAGTGGTTCACTAAGTGCCTCTTTTTTAGTTGGTTATTAAAGATCTGTCTTGGTCTCTCCTTTCTCTTTTCCTCCTTTGTTCATGACATGTTTTGCACATTCCCACTTCCATCCCTGCAGACTGCAGCTGTCACCACATGCTTCAAACAGTGAAAGCAGTGGAAGTTTCTTGTGCCTGGAGGCGAAAACAGGTGTACACACAACAAAGTCTGACTTCACTTTTTTTGTTTTCAGATCAGCACTTCACTTAGATCACTCATCATTTAAAAAATTAGCATAAATGTATCTTTACTACAGGGAAACAGTCAACAGAGGACAGTTACATTTATCCAACCATATGTTAGTTTCCACGAGCAATGCCGAGCAGGCAGCGAGGAGCGTTCACTCCTGCATCGCCTCTGTCATGTTGCTCTCTCACCATGTGTAAAATGGCTTCTATTCCTACATGAACCTTTTTCATCATCACATAGGAATAAAAAGCCATAGTACACAGTGGCATACATGTAGAACCACAGTAGGTGTATGTGAAGAGCAGTGTTCTCACATCATCCAATGAATTACATGAGACCTGCAAAAAAGGTAAACAATAAAAGGGGGACGATAGAAAGGAAGTTACTGACTGACTCAAAGTAAGATTTATACAAAAAGACAAGTAAAAAGAAACACTAATCTACAAACTCATTAGTATGAGTTGATTATAAACGTATTTTTACTTTTGTAAATGTGGCTACTTTTTCTTCAAATACCATATATATTGCATTGTATACATCAACATTACATGATATAATATTCATGTTGTTTCATAAGTTGTTATAAATCTTTACAATGCACTGGGATGTCTTGTAAATTCACTTTTAAAGGCCTCATAATTATGCCCAGAATACGTCACAAGTTCATATTCACTCTACCCATTTTTTATTAAAGGTTATAAAGTGTTATGGATGTATTGGTGCTCTCTGTAAACATAATAAATAACCATTAAGCCATGTGTTGATTCTAACAACATGTTGAGAAACCATGGGAGCCATTCAGTCAAAGTGTGGAAAACCACAAGGCTTTCATCAAAATAACCTCTAATTAATTTAGTGGGAATACTGGTTTGGCAGCATCCATACATACCATATTTCTGGACTCACTGATGACAACTGTAAAAACAACAAGCATAACTGTCATTGATATATGGAGCTTCTCTGTTCCATGCTACTCACTGTATCAAAGTTTCACAAGTAGGATAGAATTCAAATTCATAAATATATACAGGCTGGTGTGTTACACTTTGACCCTTGTTACAGTACAGTAAAAGTCATGAATAGCACATTGAAGATTTAAATTCACCTTCATTTTTTCTCTTGACGCAGCTGTCATGAAGGTATATTGAAAAGCTAATAACTCTTCATCCTCTTCAATTTTTTTGCAGAGGTCACCTTGATGTTCAGAAAAGTTTTATAATATTTTATACAGTTTGGCTAAAGCCCTCAAAAGCATTTATGATACTCATGGGGCTTTTTCAGATATGTTAAACATTTGAGATGTGGGCGTCATATACAGAAATTTTTTTAATCCTTTGCTTCTCTGATTTTTGACTAAAAGTTGTTTTATGTACCTAAATTTGATACCGACCTCACCCAGATGACTCAGAGTCTACCACAAGTCAACTGATAAAATTGTGAGCAGATGCACTAATATTTGGCAAACACTTCCAGTCAAAAAGTTCATCAGTTGACATCACCATCGTCAAAGTCATCATCTTACATATTAGAAGTTTTTGAGTGAAACGTAATTGTAAACCTATTATAAATACCTGTGAACCAAAAAAAGTTCCAGTAAAGAATAAAATGTTTTTGTTTATGTGCCAAAAAAACAAACAAAAAAAGCTTTCAAATCTTAAAAGGCCTGTGTTGTTTTAGCATGTATACTATGGAAAGGCCAATCACCTAAGTAACCACAGGTTACCAATTATGTGTACAAAACTTAATAATAGTAATAATAATAATAATAATAATAATAATGACCAATTGAAACAATTTTTATTTCTCTCAGCGGAGTTGCTGTCAAATATCTACCAATGTATTGTTGAGAGTCAACAGGGGAATATCAAAGTCTTTCATGAAAGGATAAACTTTTGATGGAGTGTTTTCTTTTCATTTAAAAGCCACAGGAATGTATTGAATCGCTTGTGAATTTATAGACTCAATGAAAAGGGTCAGAGTGGGAGGATGGATGACCATCTGTTGTGTGTGTGTCGTCCTGGAGTAAATGGATGCCATTGATGCAATGGCAGTTGTATCAGCATTAATTGGAGTAGAGGAGAAGACTTACTCAGAATTACAACATGCTTTAGTTAAGCTGCATGCATGAATGACTTAAAAATAGGAGACAAGGAAAAAGCTCGATGTTTTAGTAAAACATGTACTGTATATATTTAATGAAGAGTCAAGCACCATCCAAAAGTCTATATAATGTTATCCGTTTCTATATAAATATTGCAAATTTAATTCTGGTTAGATATTCAATTAGTTAGATGATGCATGTTTCATTCTACACGCTGAGATTAAATTCATTACACTGCAGGAATCTTGGCCAATCAGAGATTGTGCGATGAGTGTGATGCCTGAAGGCTGAATGACTGCTGACTTCAGTGATGTCTGAGCCACTGAGGCATTCAAATGAAATGTGTGTGATTAACATTTCACACTGCACATTTTAAATAGAAGCCAAATAAGAGTTTTTTTCTTTATGCCATTTTCCTATTCTAATCTTTTTCCCTCCTCAGTCATGCTGATTTATGTCATGTCGCACTTCTACTTTATTACAGAAATTATGGCTGATATTTAACTTTGTACAGTATGCACCTGAATGTTACCTGCTCCATATGGTGTGCTTGGACTTGCTGCACCCATTAATCTTCCCCAGGTCCTCCGGCCAGCAGCTGTGTGTTTGTTAAGAGAAAATTAAAGCAGAGACCTGAGTATGTCTCGTCACAGTTTAGCCCAGAATGTGTCATACAGAGTGAGTAGGAGCCCCACACACCCTACTGTCAGGCGTCCTTTTATCATCTGATCTATGAGGAAATTCTCCAGGGGCACAATCATGCAGGAGCATGACAGGAACGCTTTGCACTTTGAAGTAGAGTGACATTATCAGTAAGTATGGTCTTGAAATAGCATCTCTTCTCTCTCCCTCTCACTCCATTTCGGAGTCTCCCTCCTTGTCTCATCTGATCTCTGACTTTCTTCCCCCCATCTATTTTCCTCTGCCGCCACCCTCATTTTCCTGCTCTTCCATGTTTCCTGGTTTCCTCCCTGTTCTCCATCCATTGCCTTCTCAGCATTGCACCCAGTCTTTCCATTTCTGCATTTTTCTGTTGCCTTTCCCACCTAATTTCTCACCTCCGCCTCGACTGGTTTCTCCCCACTCTCCATTCTTCTTCTTCCATCCCTCTCTGTTGCCCTGTCACCTTTACACCCACCACTCTCCCTTGTTTTCCCTCTCTTTCTATCTCCTACCTCACTGTAACCCTTTGCCCCCACCCCCGCTGTGGAGCGTGCTGTTGGCTGCTTCTCAGGGAGGTCAGGAGATCAGGAGCAGATAGAGATGGGCTACTGGTCAGCGGTAATGACACACAGGCTGAGGGGTCACTCAGGTCGCTTCTGTTGGGAACGTTAGGCTTCAGCCATTGCAGAGATAAATAGATAAATGGATGGGGTTTGATTTGTCGAACATAAGGGAAGGAATGACTAAACATCCCCCTCTACACACATCGGGGTTGTTGGTGATAAATTTCTGCTGGGATGATATCTGAAATCATTTGTGTTCAACAGTGAGAATGCATATGAATAATTCAATCTAAACACACTCTCCTGGTGTGAAGAAAGAGGACAGGGAAATCTTTGAATCAAGACATCAAAAAATTTGCTTGACAGCCATCAAAACACTGCCTACCCCCTTAAAATCCTCAAGTGGGGAAATAGGAAGTAAAGGACCTACACATGGAAACTACACTCACACAAGACTGGCACCTGAAATAGGAGTCAAAGGAACTAGGGCAGTTGTAACATCAAAACGAATTACTGAACAAATGAGAAGATAAAAATAAATCATGGTGAGGAAAAGATAATATGGAAGATGAAACATTAGAGTTAAATCAGGCACACTTTGGATTTCCTAATTAATGGCCTCTCAGCAGGAAGTTGTGCTCCCTTACTGCCAACGGAGCCTTTATCTACTCAACCATTTGTCATTCCAGTCAGGAGCAGAGTAGGAACAGGCTGTGCACAATACCTAAAAGTACCCATTTGATGTTCCAGGTTTACAAAAGTAAATGGGGTTGCTCTGCAAGGACTATGCAAACAAATGAAGCCCTTTTGGTCTGTGGCGGCAGTGGCTGGAACATTGCACCGAGCGGTAGGCGTCTTCAGAGCAACTGTCCTCACAAAAGACACAGCTAATTTTAAACAAAGTTTGTCAAACACATTTTCTAATTAGTTTGCTCACTGAATTGGTTGCGAGTAGAGTTTCCTAATTAAACACAGAGTGCCCACATTAAGTTATATTTATACCTCTGTCATACAGGTCCATTCCAGCTCTCCCTTCATTCTCACTTCACAGACTACAGAGAAAATCAGCAGGTAATACCTGGTAGATCTGAGGCAGGCAGCAGGGGAAAAAGCCTTATCTCTCGGTGGCAACTTGCACCTCCTGGCATGACATTTTGAAATCAACTAAACTGCTGTCATGTGTTTAAGAGACTGAAATTCCCGTTTTCTGTTCAGACAAAAATACAGCATAAAAATGACCCCTCACATACAAAGCTAGACCTGCTCACCAGTAGGGATGGTTCTCGTACCTCTGAGACAATCGACGTCCTCCCTGGTTCTTCTTCCTTATTGCTTCTCTACTATAACCTTCATCCATTCCGTCTCCTCCACCTCCAAAGTGCACTCCCTCAGCTTCACCTGACACTGTCTCAGTGGGTATCACAGAGAATCTGAAGGCTGTACCCTGACATTTGATGTGGCACAAAATTGGATTTCCAGTGTATTCTCTCCCCGAGCCCCTCATGGAGTGTAATCCATGCTGTGACTAAATGAGTGGCACAACAACAGCCTGCGTGTGTTAATGGATGGTGGCTGGTGAAATGAGTCTATGACCTGCTTTTGTTTTGTTTTGTTTTGTTTTGTTTTGTTTTGTTTTGTTTTGTTTTGTTTTGTTTTGTTTTGTTTTGTTTTGTTTTGTTTTGTTTTGTTTTGTTTTGTTTTGTTTTGTTTTGTTTTGTTTTGGTTGGTTTTTGTTTTTGTCTAATGGCCTTTTAGTTCATTAGACAGTGAAAGCAAACAAACAAACACAAACAAACAAACATACAAACATACACACACACACACACATACACATTCTCCAATACAACAATACATTTTATCCTCTGTCAATGTCATCTCTTGTTGTTGCCCATTGAATGTGAGCCTGCATGTGCTGCTGTCTGGTCACCTGTGACATTCGTAACTAATCCCAACCAGAAAATTGATTTTCATTGTATAATTCACAACACATCATATAGACTGGCCGAAATGTGTGATAGGTATCACAAATTGCCAGGTTCCACCATGACATTGGCCCTTGTGCATAGGCAAACCTGAAATCTAAAGTGGGAAACAGAGGTGTCACTGACAGATGTTATAGGATGACTCACCACAGCTATGTCCCCTGTCTGACCACCAGTATCCCAGGAGACATTGCTTTAAACTGGCAAATCCCTTATGCAGACAGAGGCAGAGCTATATATCAATGATGCAATAGACAAAAAAAGCTTTTTTTTTCTTCAATGTCAATAGGTTATCTTTGCAACAAATCCCTACACTCTAATCGCAAATCTCTGTCATGCCCCCTGCTCAGGGGACCCTGCATCTGATTTGGATTTGAATAATTGAAGCTGTTTTCCTCCCCAGAGGACTGGATACAGCCGTTTCCTTTTCATTAAAACTTTCCACTAATGTCTTTGTGAGTGTGTGAGTGTGAGTGTGTGTGTGTGTGAGTGTGTGTGTGTGTGTGTGTGTGTGTGTGTGTGTGTGTGTGTGTGTGTGTGTGTTTGTGTGTTTGCATGCTCCCTCATTTACAGTGAGCACTCTCCTTCCACACCCCCGCTAAAATATACACACCCACACAAATTCACACAGACATCCCAGGATATAGAGGTGTTTATACTTCAATACACGCACACATGCACTCACACGCTCCTGAGGGTTTGCAGTGACACATTCTAAAAACATGATAATTACTTTGAACAAATGAGATGCTAGCAGCAATTGGAAGCATAATGGCAGGCAGCATGCAACAAAAGGCACTAATGAATGAACTCAGAGATGGATGATAATGTGGCATACGTACCTGCAGCATTTCATTCACCGATTTCTCTGCTTCTCCCCTCTGCTTGTCTCTCACGCCTGTCTCCCTCTTCGTGGATACAGTTGTGCCTGCCAGCCTGCCTGTTTCTAGAGGAGAGAGTCTTCACCCTATCGAGTCAGGGACAAGGGCTCAGCTGCAGAGACTGACATCATCCCTTTCAGAGAGGAGGTTTTCCCCTCCCGCTATCTGCACCCTCTCTCTCCCTCTCTCTCTCTCTCTCTTTCTCTTTCTCTCTCTCTCCTAGTCTTGCTCTCCCTATCTCTCCCTCTCTCTCACCCTAACTCAGCCACTCACTCACTCTGTACAGTAGTATACTCCTCCTATCTATCCCTCTGCTGCTTCTCTTTTTTTATCTCTCCTTGTCTTCTCTCTTTCATTTGATTTCACATATTGCTACTATTTTTCAAAGCTGCGGCATTTTAGATACACTGGCACTAAAGCTAAGGCTCTATACACAGTAAAAAAAAAAGTGTTAAACTAGGACAGACAGCAGTCTGGACTTGTACCGTGTTTTACTCCCCATATTCAAGCATGTGCATCTATCATTACGAGGAAACTCATTCATTAGGAGTTTTCTATTAGAGGTTTTATTAATAGATTTGGTTGCCTGCAGGTCTTACACAATTATCTTCCCTTCTTCCTCTTTCTCCCTGTATCTCTTTTCTATCCCTGTCAAAGATCAAGGATTGGAGGAGTAGATCAAGACTGAAGCCTAATGGGCAGCCTGTATTCACCTATCCAATTCTTTTAGATCAGCAAGAAATGAAAAAGGGAAAGAGCTAAGCAGAGGGGGAATCTGAGTCTATTGAGATGGATGCCTGCTGTGGTGCCTGTGGTGGTGGAGCTTGGTGTTGCTGTCCATGGTGCTGATTACAGCTGAAGGAGACATCACTAAGGACAGCAGTGACCCTGCAGACCCACAGAAAATAGCCTTGAACAGAGCAGGGAGGAAAACCCGTTTTAGCTGCTGCAGAAACCTTAATAAATATACACGCACGGGCCTGCACACACAAACATACACACACAAGCACATAAGCGTTCACACCAACAAACTCACGCACACGCATAGAGAGACTTACATCTACCTCCCAGCCTCCTCCCCTGTCTCCTGTGGGCATTTCTCTGCGTCTCAACTCATTTAGGCTTACATTCATCATTGTAAGGTAACAGTGGCAGGTAGGATTAAAATGGATTAGCCCTATTAAAGAAATGTGTGGTGCATATTACACCCAGACCACCACACACACACACACACACACACACACACACACACGCACGCACCCACACACGCATACACACAGTTGTCTAAAAAGCCACATGCATTTAACTGTAAGCACAGCGCTAGATTCACTCAAAAAAACAAATGCAGCAGAGTAAATTAAAATGCACATACATGTGAGCAAATGGACACAGATGTACTTAGTCTGGTAAAGGTACATAACAGAGGGATAAAGGTAAAACGGCTGCCAAGGTGGCTTGATGATGACTTCCAGAGCAGCGGAACAGCAGGGAGAAGTATAGATGCTGTGTACATTGCTGCTTTTTTGCCACTCACACTGTGGACTCCTTTTGTTGCCTTAACTCTCGTCTCAAGAGGTAGCTTTTAGAATCTCGCCTCCTTGTTTCCATAGTGACACTTTCCCTCCTTTGTGCAAGAGAGTGTATGTGTATTTCATAGACACACAGAGAGGAGAAAGACAGGCGTAGGGAGGGAGAGAGGAGGGGGATGACAGTGAGATAACTTGGTTCACTAACATTTATTCACTACAAAAAGAGAAAAGAAAAAAATCCACACATCCAGTTTTCTATGCCAGGGAAAGCCTCCTCTGTTCACTTTTCACTGGCCATCAGCAGTAAGTTGAATTTAGACTATTGGCTCTGCACAGCTAACCAAAATAAAGTGGTTGTCACTTCAACTGTGATATCAACAATAGTGCCATGCCAATTCTGTGTCTGTGCTTTTTACTCCTCGCAACACAATTAAAAACTTGTGTAAGTTTTTAATTGATTAAGCACTGTTCTAGGTAGAGGTAGACACTGTGGGGGCTGCCAGTGCACCTGAAAATATACCTCACGCATTTTGAAAAAAAAAATTCACAGTTCAAAAATACGATGTGAAAATAAACACAATCAACAGTGATTACATTAATGCTGAAGTTAATACAAACAGACTGTGTGAGGTTATTTTCTCACTAAATGAAGCACCTTTTAAAAAAGATATTCATTTTACTGACATATGGATTTTCATCCACTGTGAGGACTTTTTGAGGCTATAGTACAGGCATCCTAACTAGAGAAAACACAAGTCTGTTAAGGATCCTCATATAATCCATTTAACAATTGTTCACAATCTATATATGTAGTGCACAGCTGTATTGAATGTAAACTCAGGAAACAATACTGAAAAGGACTCAGAATGACCTTCAAGGGTACAACTATTAGCAAGATAAAATACTACCTAATCTAAATCTGTGGTGCGCTGTGTGTAATAAATTATTAATTATGGATATTAAATTGCTGAATTTATCACTTTCAAAACAACCTGGGTGGATTTAGGAGATTGATGGCAGGAAAACAGATGTGTGTGTTTGTTTGTGTATGTGTGTGTGTGTGTGTGTGTGTGTGTGTGTGTGTGTGTGTGTGTGTGTGTGTGTGTGTTTGTGTGTGTGTGTGTGCGTGTGTGTGTGTGTGTGTGCGTGTGCTTGTGTATGCCTGTGTGTGCATGCAAGCCTATTTGAGAGTGTATATATAAGAGTTTAAATCTCCTCTCGTGGCCCAATAGGGATCGGCACAGAGAGAAGACTTAGCCGAGGAGCAAATCCCTTCTCCCCATGCCCTCCAGCATCTCAGCCAACTACGTTCCACATCAGTGAATCAGTATCAGGAGCAAGGACACTGGAGGCTCGGCTGAGACGCAGGGTTGACTACACATAAGGGGATTGTCTAAACTGAGACGTCTGCCATCTTGAGCTGTCACAACTCTCATGTATAAGCAAGGATACACCTGACAAAGTTAATGAAATAACGGATGACGTAAATGGAGCTTCGAAGCAAGGCTGAACTTTATTTCCTCTGTTAATCATTCACAATCCAGATAATGCAGCACATTTAAGACAAGGCCTGAGAAAATCCCTGCAAAAAACACAGTGTTTACAACAAAATCTCAACTGTTTCAACTACTACAACTGCACAGTTTTTGAATGCCTAACAATAACAAACGCAGCAACAAAACATGATCTGGGTGCAATGGCAGGATGGTATTATAAATTGGAGCTGTTCCCCATGAACTGTTGGAGGTAAGTGTCGGTTCTTGACATCCTTTCAGGTTTTGTATGAGAGAGAGGGAGTGAGAGGGACAGAGTGTGTGAGTGTGTGTGTGTGTGTGGGGGGGGGGGGGCAAAGAGCAGTAAGGAAAATGCAGAAAGTGGTGGCACAAGGCTGTTCATGTCAGCAGTGTTGACAGACGCTTGAGTGGCTCTGAACTGCTCTCAGCAGCAGCCTGAGGTTGTCTCAAGCCCAGAGTTGCTCAGCTGCTCCACCAGCCCGAAGTTATCTCCATAAAAAGCAGGTCTATCACCCTGACAGTGAGGCTGAGGCAGAGGTGTAGCACTCAATCCTTCGCCATTTCAAATTACTGTAACAGGCCCGCCAGACACATTCTCTCGCACTGTAGACAGAAGGGAGGTCGTGTTACCTTGTAAGTTATCACCAAGATATTGAGGTTGGCCATCCTCTGGATTTCAAATCTGTGTGTGCGAGCAAGAGTATGTGACTCCAAGCAAGTGGTGCATGGCCATAGATGACTGTGTAGCCTTCTCTTCACTTTTCTATTTTGTCTTGAATCAATTCCCAGAGTGTAACAATACCTATTTCTCTCTGTATAATTGGACTGGATGACAGGCACATCTGAAGTCAGCAGATGAAAGCCTCTCCTGACAATGGAGTGTCTGGCCTGTGACATGACTTGAATGAGGAGGAGATAACGCTGCCATACGCTTCCACATGCTGCCACACACTGCCATACAGACACACACACACACACACACACACACACACACACACACACACACACACACACACACTCACATAGTGTAGGTGCCTAAGACACAGATGAGCAAAAAGGCACAAAACCTACACACCCAGTTATTTACTCATTTGTCACACAAATCGGAACGGCTAGTGAGTACAAAGAAGAGGCTGAGGAGATGTAATGATATGATTTGTATAATGTTCTCAAATCTGACATACAGTAAATCTCATCTGTATAAGCAAAAAATAACTTGCCAATCGAATTTATAGCAAGTGCAGCCCAAATATCTCATTCTCAAGTTCTGCATATTGCTTGCTCTGCATAATGCTAGTGTGACGGATACTACTTTAACTACTGTAACTTTGACAGCTGCCAGTGAAACAAGTTATTATTCAGTTCCCTCTGTAATCTGGCTCACCTCTTTATATCTGCGTCTGAGGGGGGTAGAGTAATATCATTCAGTACTTCCTGCTCCATATAAACCCGAACACAAGCAAGGATCACATACACACAAGCATGTTAACAATCTTTGAACAAAGCCCTGTGAATACACAACAGTAAAGCACTCAAGGAGGTATTTGTAAAACCAGATTCCCAAATTGTGCCCCAAAAGCACAAAATGTCTCTCTCTTAGTGTATTTGCTGTTCGCTTTGTCACCACGGAAACCACCATTACCCAAACATTGCCACTCTGATGGACACTTACATTAAAAGTGTCTTCCCCTCTCTCCCTCTGTTAAACCCCTGTCATCACTTACCATAATTTGGTCAAGCAAGTAAACATCTCCGAGAAACTGTGCTACTCTCACAGCCTGTGTCTTTGCTCTAAAAGTCTTACACAAGAAAACAGGCTCAAAAGGCCAAATTAAAAAAAAAAACAAAAAAACAATGATGTGTTCAACATGTTTTTTAAATAAATTAAACCCACTGGTGAAACACTATGTGGTGCCTAAATCAATAATGTTACAAGGCTCAGAGTCAAATGTTTCTGTGAACAGAACATTGATTTATCTCCCACAAGTTGGCTATATTCATACTCTCTAATGACACCCTCTGTGTCACAGCATATACTATGACAAAGGTCTGTGTACATGGATGTACAGAATAAGTAGAAGAGTTTATAATAGCAGAAATAAATCACTATGACATAATGTCCAAAAGTGATCGCTTTTCTTTTTGTCCTTTAAATCCCCTTCATCGCCTGTACATGGCCTCATGGAGTATGTAAGTATTTCTCTACACAAAGTGTGTAAAACATTACATAACGCAAGACAATGATTTTTCCGGAAATAAGTAATGCAGAATGGAAAAAACTTTGAGTTAAAGAGTAAATCTTTAATTATGAACCCATTTAACAATATAAACAGATAGCAAAATGTTTTTCAATGATTTATAATGATATACATTATGTATATGTATGCAGTATTATCATTGGTAATTGTACAATTTAATGCAATTCAATACCCCTGAAGGTAATACTGAGGCTTATAAAGTTCAATTCACTGTATTCTGAGGCTGTCAGAAAGGTGTTGATACAACCTTTTGGGAAGTTGCAGTTTGTGATGCTGCTGCTTTGGATTTGATTTGAATGGATTCGTTCAAGTTTACAATATTTTTCCCCTTCCCTTATGTTTGTATTCTTAAATACAAGCTTAGCAGGGCAAAATATGTGCATTTAAGTATATTCTCTATGTTTCATGTTATGTGTCAATGTATGTCTTTATGTCATATATGAATCGACCCTACTAACAAACGTTGCCTGTGTAGCCAAAGTATGATATAGCTTATTACTGTGTGCGATAGACCTCCAATGTTGTCCAAAAATGAATAATTAGAGATTTATAGGCTACTCTGTTTAAACTGGGTGTCACGTTCCTTTATTGCCATGAATATGGGCACTGTGGTTTATTTCGAGTTGATCCCACATACACCATCCTGCTTCTATAAATACTCACTGGCCACAAACGTGTATAGGTCCAGCCCTGAAAATAGTTCCAAACAAATGCACCAATATTTGTTAAAAATTACAGTGTCCAGCTTTTTTAGGAAACCATATCATATTATACATTTATAACACAAATGTGTATAATCAATACTTTTATGATAACAATTAATCAAATCATTACATGCAAGTGAGAGACCAACAGAGAACGAATCCCTGGCTCTGCTCTACTCTGCAGACCTACAGAGCATTTGGCATCTCTCAATTCATTGTTTTGTCCTGCAACTTTAATGTTTTAGTTCAGTCTAGCAACTCTTGCCAGAGTCAAACAGCTGCTTTTGGTGAATAACCTCTGACCTCTCTGTGTGCCACCTGTCCAGCACCAAATATTAGACAGAAACAATTAGCTGCAGTTAAACTGATGAATATAGTGAATAATTTATCTGCTAAAGAACCAGACATTTCCCTTGGGAGTTTGTGGGGACCAAACTGTATCTAATAGGAGAGTGGGCCTATTTTCATTAGGTGGACAAAGATGTTACCTTAGGTGAATGCTCACATTGCTTTTTAGTTGCTGGGTTTGTCAGTACTGTAAATGTTTGATAACATGTTCACCATATGAACTTTATAAGGTAAGGATGCATCATATGGTTGTTTCCTGTGATTAGTTGACAACAGAAAATGTACCCTACAGGATGACAGAGTTTATTGCAGGGCGCTTGTAATTGACTGCATAAGACTGTAAAATCATTCACGATATTTTGTCCATCTGAAAGGAAATCAAGTCTTGTGTTGCACATGTATGGCTGAGTTTGTAGTGTTTCATAATGGGGAGAGCGTTGGGAATGATTTAATGATTTCTCCCACAGTTTAGTGTATCCATCATGATATGCCTCTCTGACACATTGGTCAGCAGTAGCAGGTGGTAGGATGTAGCTAAAGTGGAAGTGGCTTTCAGAATGCAGTATAGCCTGTCAGCCAGAGGCCCTTAGGGGAGCGGCTTCACACCACGTCTGGCTGGAGGATGGCCTTTACCCACTCCCTCTTTTTCTGTCTCATTCACCGTGTGTGTCTAAATTCGACATGGAAGCTCATGTCTCTTGTTTTGTGTGTGTGTGTGTGTTGGGGGGGTGAAGTGAGAGAGGGGAAGAGTGTTAGCGGGTGGGTGTAAATCTCTGTCCGGCAGCACGTTGGGATGGGTGTTTGGGGACTGGTTGGAGAGCTGGCTCACAGGAGCTCAGATTGATGAAGTGATGGTGATGGATGGAGGTAATAAAGGCCTGGATGTCCTGTCTGTTGCCAGTGATGAGGCTGGTATGAATCACCCGTCTGGGGCTGCTGAACATGATGCTGCTCAATCCCCAGGCCTTCCACCCCTGCCACCCCTCTCCACCTCTGTCCCTCCATCCCTTTATCTCCCTGCCTTGTGACTTACCATCATTATGAGGAGATTGCCGCCTGAATAGAGCCAAGTATAAACATTCAACAGTGTGCCATTACTGTATCAATCTGTGCTGATGCATACTGAAAGATATTATGAAGCTTGTTTATCCATCTCAAAACACAGCGCGCACACAGTTCAAAGCACTGCACGCTGTTCATTAATTTTGTGTCCAAACATCACTTGAGTGATTACGATGCATGCGAGGAAAAAAAAAAAAATCCAATCAACTCAGTCAGCCACTCCTTGTGAATAGGGGCCATTTGAATAAAGAAGGGCATCTGAAATTGCAGTGTTTGTGTCAACATAACAAGTTAATGATCTCAGATGATAATTGCTAGTTGGATGCCGGGGCGCTGTGTTGTGGCCCGTGAGGTTCAGTGGCAAGGACCTCCTGTGATAAAAGAAGCAGCATGAGGGCTTTCAAAGTGGCACGCTGCTGTAGGCAACACAATTCATCGCCTCTCCATGAATATTCATCCAGCTCTCTGTTTCCTCCAGGGCTGGTGAAAACACGTCCGTATTAAGTCTCCTCTATGTGTTGCGATTTGAAGACACCTGAACCTTCTGGCCTCTCATTACCAGACTGCACTCTGGCTGCCCTGCACTCAGCTGTCTGCCAGGGAGGGAAGCCACGCCTCATTAAAACAAAAAGGAAAATCTCTCTCTCTGAGCACTAACAAGGCAGAGGTCAGAGAGTCAGATGATTGTGATTTCACCCCTCTGCACACGTTCACAGGGGTCAGAGCTGGTGATTGTGATTGAGCTGCCCCGTATAGTGGGCACAGGGCAAGCAGGCAGATGGATTTGCCAGCCTGGGTTGCGTGGTTTTTGTGTGTGGAACCGGTCTGAGGCTTGTTGTTAGCAATTTAGGAACATTTGCTGTCTTTTCCTGCCCCTGCCCTTCTCCCTTACAGGAGCCCAGAGTTTCTGTGGCATCTTTTCAGCACTTTATCAGACCTCCTGGCTTCCCAGTGCTGTCCCCAGATTACAGTTTAGGGAGGGGGCATTTGACTGACAGGCATTGGCCTTGGTAGTCCCTGGGGGGAAGGGGAGGAGGATTTGTGATGGCTGCACTGACTCGTACTTCTCTTACAATTTTCTCTGGGCTGGTTTCAGACTGTCAGGTGGAGAGAAAGTTCTCTCTGCATAATTCATTAGATCTCCTCTCTTTTTCACCCTTGGCTGCTACGTGGCAGGCACCATAGCCTCATTGTTTAAGAAGAAAGAGTAATGGAACTTGTCACAATATGTTAATATAGGTTATTGTTCCAGGCAACAGTTTGGAAAAAAACCTTAACTTCTTCTGAGACAAGCTATTGGTAAATCCAGTGTAGAATAATTATGACAGAAAGAGAATTTTCAAATGGGCTATTAGTACAAAACAACTAATAATGTTTGCCACTTTTAATTTATTATTTCCCAACAACATTAAAAGGATTCATTAACAATCGTCACAACTGCCATGTCAATAAACAGCCTGGCTATAAGACTGTAATCCAGAAGAGGATAAAGCTATATACATTGCCTCTAAACCAAATATTGTTTTGCCACCAATTACTACAGAGTAGCCTGCATATAAAGACATACACAGACCTGTCTTTTTGAAGCTTGTATACCGTCTATGGCCATGATCTAGCTGCTATTTACTTTCTTGGAAATGTGCAGGGAAAAATATTTCATCTGTGATGCTACATGACATTCCCCTTCACAGAATATGACTATAAAAGTACATCTTCCAACATACAGTCCTGCATGGTGAAACCAGAGAACAGCCTCTGTCACTGTGGCAGTAAATAACGTCTGTCGGGGAGGGACTTAACATGAAGTTATGCCAATACAGATCACGTTGACCTCTGAAAAACCCGGAACAAGGCAAAAATGACAGAAATATGTTGACAACGGTGCTGTTTTTAGATATTTCCTTTTGTGCTTTTGGTTAGATTTTGTATACCAAATGAAGGCAAGTGAAGTGACTGAAAAACTTTAAATGCAGGCAGCTTCAGTTTGTGATTACAATCACAATTTTCAATGTAATGGGAAAATAAAAGTTAACACTTAATAGACTTGGTAACTGTTCAGCTGATTTGATTAAATTGTTTAATGAAGCCAGGGTTGTTTTCCTGCTTTTCATTGAATGCATGTTTCTATTAAGTTTTTAATATATCACCTTACTAATAACCAACAGATTTAAAACCACACAACGAAATTCAGATTCCTCTAAGATGTTATGAATACATAATAAATGAATATATACAGAACAAAAAGAACAAGAGCATGTGATGAGTAGGGAAAAAGGAAAGAGCAGCTCTCAGCCTGAAGTTAAAGGAGCAATAAGAAAGATTTCCAGAGCCCCATTATAGTACTGTAATGGACAATTACAGCATTATTGGATGTTTTATTAAATCTCTGTGATATTTTACTGTTTTGGATAATTTCGTACAGTTTAAGCAATTTTATCATAATCTTTATCTGCTACAAGTACATTATTTTCCTAGTACTGCAGTTATTATTTTACAATATTGGATTATTAAAAGTTAGTCCCTGTAAAGAGTAACTTTTTTGACCATGGGTCTTCTTTTTCTTGACAAAAGGGTAATATTGTGACCAATGTAAGCAGTTGAACACTTTCTTTGAGTGAGAAAGCTATAGAAATTTAACAAAAAATGCACCAGGGGACGTTCCATACAAAAGCAGAAAATAGAAAGAATATGCAGATTAACATGACATTGAACAGGAATTCTTTTAAGGTTTATAGCCTGATATTAGTATTCTGATGCTACTTTGATAAACATTCTCGGCTTCTCATCCAAAGTTATGGATTACCATCACTGGCTGAATTAAACGTGTCTGGAGATGCTCTCTCTACTGTCTAATGCTGAACATGAGTTTTGCAAAATAAGTTTATACCATTTCAGTCCCTGTCAAAAAGAGGCAGAATTAGAGGGATGGACCACGTTAAAAATTCAGATAATAATCAGACTGATCCTTGAATTGCCACTTACTGCCAAGAGTATGATGTGATAGTGTTGAATCTAGACAAATGTCATTCTTTTTATGATGTTTATTAAAAAGGGACCAATCCCTTCAGTGTTCTCACATATACCACCTCCAATACAAACCCTATGCTTGACACAGGATGTTGAACACGTTTTTCACATTTCATACTAAACAGCTGCTACTGGTAAATCACTGGTCATTGATGTTCACCTGACACCCAGGTCTGCTATTGTAATAACATCACACATCACTATTAAACCTTATTAGACCAGATCTTGAATGAAATCATTTGATTAAGGTTGTCACCTCAACAAAATTGAGAAATTAGGCTTAAACATTCACCAGTCTTCATGCAGGTCAGTTTATAAGAGTAGAATTTAGGGCTCACAGGACCAGATGTTAGAGAAAATAACTTCATACAGTAATAATTGGACATCAAATCCTCTAATATATTATAACTACGGACAGTTATTTATCTATTAATACCATGTTGGAGCAGTTTAAGATCTGTTATACTCCTGGTTCAGAGGCAAGGTAATGAAACCAGGTTATTTAATGCATGTTGGCCCATTCATTGCAACAGCAAAAACAATTTTGTCTCTGCTTATTGTACCATCTAATTAAATAGTACTATCTGTACTATTTATTGTCTGTTTCTTTCGAGTTGTTTGTACTCTGGCTAAGCTGGATTGTGTAATAGTCAGCCTTTTTGCACTTTATGGCCAATTGGTTTTAGCAAAGTATTTTAATTTTTATGGCTACATCAAACCAGTGTTATGTAGACATAATAATCTTAGGAGTTCTTAACCTGCTCTTCTAAAGAAAGGTACACAGGGTTTGGTTATGATGATACAAATCAAGAATGTGTATAATTCAAGCTGCAGAATTTTGAGAAGGAATGTCATTATGCAATAACCCTTCAGTGAGGCTTGTTTTGCCATGATAACTATGGTCACTGTTACTGAATTTTTATTTTGAAAGTCACGTGTTTTAAGAGCTGTAGACTAATTTATTACATCATCTTATTTAAGCTGCATTTGAAGCGAGCTTTGAATTGTCTACTCTTCATGGTATTTTTGCTTTATCTTGATTTGGGGCCCATATTTTCCTTCATTGTAAACAGCTGAATGCGTTAAAAAGGGCTATTGCATGCAAACAAAATGATGCGTTACACTTCTATAAATGACTGCGTTTGATAAATATCTGAACAGTGACAGACTTTTCATGTTTTAACATTGAGATTACTGTTGTTTAAGGGCACTGAATTTGATTAAATGTATGTATGTATGTATACATACGTATATGTATACATATGTATGTATTTGACCTAATACTTTGCTTCATCCACTTACTGAAAGGATTTTTCTTCTCCTCACTCTGCTGCAGCAGGCGTTGGATTGACTCCTGAATAATATCTATTTTAGGATTTACTTAAATGGAATGAGTCAGTTAATGATTCATCTTTTAAAACATTTAATATGATATAAAACAATTACACTGGACATAGTTTTTAGTCATGTTTATCATTCATATGGAATTTAAACTCTTAAAAAATTAAAAGGCACTGATTAAAAGATTTGAATGTCTCCATAATTATGTTTTGTTTTTGTCAGCAGTCTTTTTGGGAAAGACAGGAAGAATGATTTGTTTACAATATGCCACAAAAAATATCCCTTATCTCTTCCTTATTATAAACCTTTACTTTTCCTTCTTTGTTAGTTTTTAAAATTGATTTGTTCCATTTAAACCTCAAAGATAATCAACTTGTCAATGCATTAAATGATTTCTTCCCACCCAATGACTGCTCATAATTTCCCCCCTCATGTGAACAAATTTATGCCTTATTTAGTCTGTAAAATGTTCATGACTTATAAAAGCTAATAGTAGTCTTTGAGCAGCTGTGAGAATACCTCCATCACAGATTTTGTGGCCTACAAGAAACAGATCTGGCAAAGTGAGTGAACAGTGCCACCTGCTGGGGAACACTGAAGAGGTCTTCAGGCATCAGATACAGATACCACCAACATACATGCCTACCTAAGAAAATTTGGATTGGCATCATTGAATTGAATTGTTACTGTACATTATTGTTTATATAATGATCATGTTCCCAAGTTGTTCAGCAGTTTGGTGTGCTTTGATGGAGCAAACATGATAATACCGCATGCAAGCTTAACAAACCAGAATCAGAGGGGACTTTAAGAATGAAAAACAAAGTTGAATTCCTCTTTACTTTGTTCTTTATTACACATTAAATAGGAGTGGTGAGATTCATGGCAAAAAATAGACTCATTTGAGATCAGATCACCACTCTACACTGCCCACAACAGGTGTGTTGTAAAGTGGTCATTCATTCACTTCCCTAGACCTGGACCCAGTCACACTCTAGTCACATACACAGAGCGGAGTGAAACTCCATTAAAGCAACATTCATTTAGACACACCAACGAAATGAAGCACAATTTACAAAATATGCACCTTTCAGTATCACAACTATACAAAGGTTGTTAAAATACAATCCAGGTATAAATGATACATTTCAGAAATCAGCTGTTGGCACGCAATAAAGGAAGAGGAACATTTCAAACATTTCAGTAAAACTACTTTCGAAACAGTATTGTTAACAATAGGGGTGGTTAATTAAAATTGCAATAACAGTTATTATCTACTTCATGAAAAAAGAGGTAATAATACACTGGGTCAAAATCCATTAATCCTGAAAACAAAATGTATCATGTCTGCATTTCCTGTGTCAATACCATCACTCCCCTAAAACAGTATTTTGTGTATTTCATGAGGAAACACAGGACAAAAGTAAATGTCTTGGCTCTTTCTACTGTCTAAATGTAGCACCTAATGCAAATAATAAAAGGCAAATAAAAATCCCCCAGGGAACAGCAATATCGAATACAATGGAAAAGGTGAAATCTGGCTTGACCCAGGAAAGAAACTAGAACTTCTTTTTTTTTTTTTTAATAAATTCAGACAATTTTCTCTAAAAACCAATTTTATGGCAATTATTGTCTCATTTACAAACATCAGTTCCAGTTACACCACCACGATACATGAGCTTTGTGAGAGAAAATGACAAATTATACTGCTCGACAATCATTTCTGTTGAAGGCAACCCACCAAAGAATTTCGACACTTTAGGAAATGAATCCAAAAACTCTTTCAAAAGCTCCACATAAGGAACAATCTGAAAATCCATTTGGACAACATTTTGAACAACCTCCGTGACACTACAACAAGAGAAATATTCCTGAAAGAAGCTTAAAAGATGCATCCCGCTTTCTAGCCAGTAACAAGCGAACGAGTCGACAGCTTAGGAATCATTTGCAAGGCGTGACACCAGCTACTGGAGAATCACAAATCCTTAAATTTAGAATTTAACCTAACAAACATTCCTCTTAAATATAATATCTTCTATCGGGAGGATATTGAGAGAAGAACTAAATTGTTAACTGATTGATTTAACTGACAATCTTGTTTATCAAATTGCAGTAAAATGACTATTGTCTAGATGAATAAAATTAATCCTGTGGAGTAAAGAAAAACAGGAAATATGTAACCAGTAAGGTCAAACAAGCTGCTCAATATTAGTTTGTGACATGGCAGCTATCCCTGCAACATAAAATAACTCTGATCAACAAAAAAACCTGGCTCCTAGTCCCACTTTATTATCACAAAATGGGTAAAAATCCAAATCACGGATCTTTGAATCTGTCATTTATCACACAAAAATGGCTGATTTCTTTCTCACAAAAGCTGATATTGATTACTGTTTATAAACCTGAAAAGCTAGACTTGGGTCAGTGTTCCTCATTGCTGGCTCTGTTACATGTATCAACCAGAGGCAGTTTGCAATACCCATGTCACCTAGGACACAATGCATGCAAAAAAAGAAAACAAAAAAAAAGAAAAAAAAAAGACCCTCCCATGTAGGCAAGAAATCACTCCCCACACAGTACAAAGCATCGACAAATTGCAAATTAATTAATAGCTAATTAGGGTATTAAAACATTCGGAGAAGAGTAGTAGTTTGCATGCATACTTATATCAGTGACATACCTAGAGGTCATTAAGAGATGGGGACATTACACAGTGGCTGGGACATTTGGATCTCATCTGGCTGAATGTTGGTCCTTTCTTCATGTCTGTTTTGTCTACGGGAACCGGGATTGAAATTCTCTCTTTGGCATCCCATACTTAAAAAGGGCATTTCAGAACTTTTTGCAGGTCATGATCTTTTAAGCAAAGGAATAAAAAAAAAAAATACCTAAGGTATTAATGATTAATTAGTCAAACATGAGCTGTGATGCAATTAGCTCACAGCTCTGCAGTTATATAAAATTATCCAAATCAGTATCATCATCCTATAAAATCAAACAGGCTGTTGGACCAAAACATGTGGGAAACTGGCACTAAAATGAAAATAAAGCTTATTGGTGTCAAAGTAGCAAATAACAAAGGCAGAAAAATCAGGTCAGGTTTAGTATTCAGTATGGTGGGTATTGAGAAGGAGCTAATAATTTAGTGTAATGTACAAAATGTATTACTCTAACTGTTCAACATAGTTTCTCTTTTAGTCTGTCTTGAAAAGGGGTAATTATTCACATAAGTGTACACTTTGTCTTGGACTTCTTTTTCTTCTTTTTACCCTCCTTGCTCATCTTCTCCTTATGCTTCCGGATTTCTCGCACTAATGTGTAAAAGGCGTCATCAACGCCCTGGGGGGGAAAAAAAAAAAAAGATAAAATACATCATTATAGTTACAAGTTATCATTTTTATACCAGACAACCAATAAAAATCAACATAAAATAAATAAAATCTATAATCAAATCATTCAGAGCCTGACAACATTCAAAGGATTGACAAGGATCTTTGATTCTGAGGTGGCATTAGAGATTCATTTGTACAGATCAATTTTTTGTTTTTTTTGGACAGCTGTGCGCAAAACTAGAATTCAGTCAACCAACACTCCGATCTTAAAACAAAACAGACGCAGTCTTGGCTGCAGAAAGCAAACAAAACAGTTTAAAAGTTAAATTAAACATAAGTTTTATCTATAGCAGATTAATCTTATTTTTCCTGTATATTGTCAAGTCAGCACCAGAAATTAAGCCCCCAAAATCATCTTGGATATTGTCAAAGTCCATTTTAGTTTGAACTGATTTTCTCTCAAGTGCACGTCAGCATGACACCCATCAGAGTGCAGATGAATTCATGGTTCCAATTCAGGCTATGTGAGAGACAGCAGAAAAAAGGACACATCAAACATTAACATGTAATGTCCTATATTACAGAGTAAATGTCAGCAGTGTTCCAACTGACAACTACACAAACAATGGCTGCAGATACATGGGCGGGTTTCTTTCCTTCTGAATGTAAAGAATCCAAGATACTCCCACAATGTGTTTAAATGACTGCTAAATAAAAAGATCTTAAACTTGTCCTGTTTACATTTCCAATAGTCTATGTGCAGTCTGCCAACATAAGCAAACTGTTTTTTAAAAAAACAAAACAAACAAAAAAAAAAAACAAACGGCATACCTGCATTTAGCACTTGGCTCCAATACTGATTTACTGCTGTGAGTTTGAACTGAGGCAACTGTTTTATATAAATATTCTGCGAACAGAGGTACTGAACAGAAGGCTTGCCTTCTGTTAATCACTCTAAATAAAATAAACATAACTATTCAAAGATGATTCCCCTGGGAAATGTGCACCTCTCGGGAAAAATGGTAGAAATCTCTTAGAAAGCTATAAATAAAAGAAGAAGAAAAAAAAAGAATTGGCACATCTTCGGTTGAACATGTTTGATTTAAGTGAAGTGGGCACATGTGTGATATTCCAACATTCAAAAGTAATGTGGAACAGAGTTTATAAAAAGGTTTAAAACCACTGCTTTCAAACTGAATGTTTTTATTTTTGAGTTAGCTAATTGGCTGTACTTGAGGTGGTTAGATGAGGCTTTCATATTCTCACTGAGTTTTTAGCCAGATTAGTGTTGAATAATGGGCTCCGTGTAAATGCAGCCAGTGTTTGTTGATACCACACTGAGGCAGGTATTTGTGCACCAGAACTGTTTGGATAGTGCAGTAAATGTGACGCTGAATCTGCAAGGAGCTGCAGAGTGAAGAGCCTGGGGCCGTTTCAGGTCGTGACAAACACAGTAAGAAATGAAAGAATAAAGATGAAGGGATTTGTGTCTGCAAGAAAAACTGTGTTACCCACAAACACAAACATACACATATTTTTTTGGTTCACAACACATCTGCTAGGTTCATAACACACATCCTCCTTGGACATATTTCAGTAGATGATTTGGTCCCAGATTCACCATAAATCTCTTTTAATCACAAATATTGGCTCACCAGTCAAAACCCTTTCCTTAAAGTTGATTTCAGCAGATTGGGACGCTTTCACACTGGTAGTTTAGTCCGAACTTGGGAACAACTCGCTGGGTATTTTGATGATATGAAGGCTTTTCTGAACCAGAGTGCAGAATATTAATCCTTTACCAAGTGAACCTGACAAAGGTGGTCTGATTGGCTGAGCTAACTATATGATGGCTTGTGTGCAGTCAAAATGAAATCTCACAGGATGAAATACACATTTCAATTGTACTTTTAATCAAGAAAAGGGGACAGAAAATACCTCATTGGTGTACGAGCAGACAATAACCACAAATTTCTGCCATGTTAGGCCCCCCCCCCCTCATTTTTTCAGCCTATTCAGATAGTTGTTCCTTTAATCATGCTCATGCAGCTCTGCCTGATTGTCTATCACTGTTCTTGCATTCATCTTAATGTGCACTGTCATCACTTCCTTGTGGAAATGAGGATAAAATCTTGCACTGGAAAGAATAACACAAATGTACCTCAGGACCGCGTTCAGACTAAAACTAAGTGAGCCCAGTGTGAAAACGGTCTTAGACATTAATCAGCCATGATACATAGAGACACTGAAAAGGGAAGAAATCATCAGCCGTTTCAGCCTCCTGTTAGAGCCACACCACAGCCCCAGTAGAAACCAGCAGGTTAGCTTTGAGAGCCCATGAAGCACCAACTCTCACTGCGTGTCTTATCCCATTGCCTTCTCCACAATCCCAACTAACAACACAGACACAAACACACAGAGCTGGCAGGCGCGTGGCTGCATACACTTACCCCTTTCACATCACAACACACTTTTTAAGCTTGACACAGCGTGGAGTCTTTTCTTCCTTGCTGAGCTTATTGAGCCGGTACAGCCTGATCTCCCGTACCAGAGTGTAAAAGGCATCTTCCACTCTCTGCAGTATGAGACACAACTTCCCTCAATGTTGAGGAATACGGGGGGCGGGGGCATACTATATTGATATATGTGATACAGCCTACAGATAAAAAAAGGAGCAAAGCAGACCAAGCCGTCTGATGCAGGACTACCAGCAATTCCAGTCCTCCCATATCATCTATGTAAACTGATACTCCACCCTAAATCTGTGAATACCAAAACCTACCCTCCTGTTGGCTCGAAAAGGTTGTAGTTTCCTCCTTCCTCCTTCTCAAAGAAGAGGGACTGTAGTTAACTAGCATTTAAACGGTGACATGTTTTCAAGGCAAAAAAAAGGAAAAAACAATCTGCAGCTGTATTTTGGAAAAACAGTGATTGATTGGAACAAACTGAGTCGAGAGTTTTGTGTTTTGTTTTGGGTTTTTTTTAAGATGTTCTGATACTTTCTTCTGCCTTGAAAAATGTACATACCTTAAAATACAAATTTTTATATTTAACTTTCATCAAAAAAATGTCACAATTAGACGCCACTTCAAATGAACTAAAAAACAATCCATAAAAAGTCATTTTCCAATTCTACTGTTGGGGAGTGAGGCTCAATAGTTTAGGGTGGAGTATTTTTTTAACTGTTTACCCTTATATAAAAGGAGAAGTGCATGCATTTTGATTATGCATCATATGTAGGAGATTGTCCAGAGAAGTCAGATGAAATCACTAAGATTTAGGAAACACTGGGCAGCTTTGAACGAAAGAGACAGTTGCTGGTCCAACAGCAGCAGCAGCACAGCGTAGATAGTGAATTATTGGTGTACTCAGGTAGGAATAGGTGAACACAGCTGTAAGAAATGAATCATTGTGTCATTAATTTCCCAGCACCAGAAGGAGCTGTGATTCACCCAAGGTCAGAGAGACCAGAGAAGGATGTATTTACAGATCACTGCGTCAGCCAGTCAGCCACCTAAGGCCATGCTCACAACACACCATTTGATCCAACTACGCAACAGCTAATCTTCCAACGCCCAGTAACAGTAACCAGTAAGCAGAATCATTAACCCCCCTGAGTAATTACAGACAGTTTGTCCTTTCATGCAGACTCCCTGACACACATTCAGTGATTTGCTGATTATTTATAATGCAGGATCCATTCCAGATGGCCCTAATGATGATGTAATTTCACATATCCATGACAAAGTAGCATGCAATGATTACATTATCACCCATAAATAAAAAATTCAATTAACCAAAG
Organism: Istiophorus platypterus; assembly: GCA_016859345.1. NCBI lineage: Eukaryota > Metazoa > Chordata > Actinopteri > Istiophoriformes > Istiophoridae > Istiophorus > Istiophorus platypterus. The sequence continues at coordinate 12,299,508 of CM029121.1, forward strand.
AGGATTTAACGATGCGCAGCACATTGCCCGAGACATTTCCAAGCAACATTATTATTAAAAAGCCACAGAATGTGTCACAAATCAACAGCACCACATTACTTAAGACTTTAACATTTCCTGTGATCCCAACACCGAGATTATCAAGCCTTTGCAAGGAGTCCTGTCAAAATTACAACCAGTTTATTGGTCTGGTATAATAAAAGTTGATTTCAAAGTGAAATTTATAGAGGGACCACTGTGTCCATCAAGCCAGTACCCCTGAGACCACATGCATCTTCTCACCATTCAACATGCTCTACAGACCTGCAGTGGAAATACTATAGCAGTTTAGTGACAGATTTGAAAGTTAAACGCTTTGAATCTTGAGGGTGTGTCTGTCCCTGGCCGGACTCTCACCTGTCTGGTTTTGGCTGAGGTCTCGATAAAGGGAATGCCGTAGCTGCGTGCTAAGTCCTGAGCCTGCTTGGTGTCCACTGTCCGGGACGGGAGGTCACACTTGTTCCCCACCAGCACCATGGGGACGTCCTCAGAGTCCTTCACCCGCTTAATCTGTTCTCTGAACAATGAAAGACACAACAGAAATTTCATTTGATTTTAATCCAGCACAGGTTATAAACTGATGGCCATTTAGTGTGATATTACAAAGGTTTTATCTGTCCAGAGTAACTAGAATTAAGTCATAATCAGAGTGAGAACAAGGTAATTATTGGCTTTTGCTCAATGCTCCTGCAACCTATTAGGACATGTGTGAATATGTACACTTTGAAGTAGCAGGCGATGTACTAAAATCTGTGTCAAATCTTGTCTCTTTTATACTGAATACATTTTTAACATTTTTTTACATTATTATTAGGCAGTGAAAAGCTGAGAGCTGACTGGAAATAAAGAGTTAGAGAAAAGGGGAATGCTCTGCTCAAGTTGTCTGACTAGACTCAAACTACGGACATTGCGTTTACACAGCCAGCACCTTATATCCTGCAGTTAGTGGGACACCCTGAGATATTGTGCCTTTTAGCTCCAATAAGATTATTTTTGAGTGAGAAGACTCCCTTCCTTTGGTCTCTTAGCTCACCTATAGTGGTGAATGTCCTCAAAGGACTTGGTATTGTTGATGGCAAAGACACAGAGGAAGCCCTCCCCTGTCCTCATGTACTGGTCCCTCATTGCGCTATACTCCTCTTGACCTGCAGTGTCCAGGATGTCCAGCAGACATGTCTCTCCATCAATCACTACCTGCTTTCTGTAGGAGTCCTGTAAGAGGAAAAGGTCAGAAAGTGATCAGGACGCTGGGACAGGATGAGTTCAATGCTGCAATAGCAGCTTAATAAAACTAATAAGAGGTGGTTGTGGATGACATAGTTTAAGAATTATTATTTTTAATTGCACTTAAGGTAATTATTAGTGTGCTTTAAATATCTATATGATAGTACACAACATTTTTTTTAACTGTGCATGGTTTAACAGTGTTAAACATTTTTTTACATTCCTTAGTTCTATTAATGGCTAGGTGATTATGATCACAAGAAATGTAAACATAACCAAGGATTAAAACATACATGTTTAGCAAAGTCAACTGTGGTGAAAAAAAAGGTCACATAAAAGTATGTATAAGATGAGCATTTTCATTATTAATTTAAACAGAATTGTTTACATTGTTTCAATGTGACATGATTTTATTGACCCAATTCTGCTTAAAGGCACCACTGGACCACATTCAATTATTGCCCTCCTCTAGCTATAGTAGGGTCCTGATTTCCACAGGTTCAAAGCACATCAGCTTTTCATCAGACTGAGGGCCACGCTAAATTGGATCCAACACAAATACATACTGCCTAATCCAAGTGAGCAGCCATTGTTTTAGTTGTTATCTCATATTCAAATAATCCAGATTGAATCTCTAAGATGCAACAGCATATAAATAATTGATTGAGATCTTAATAAGACCGTTCACTCAGCACAGTTTGGCAAAGTCAACTGTGGTGAAAAATTCGATTCCTGAATTTTTCCTGAGAAATTCCTGAGAAAGCAGGCAGGCAGACATGCATAAAAAAGTTATTAAAACCTGTTTGGTCTTTTTAAGACTTAAACCAGAAGAACCCGTTGCATCCTGTTTGTTTCCTCGCTTCTTTAAAAAAAAAAAAAAAAAGTTTCTCGTTGTTCTGCCCCGTGCCAAAATACACAAAAAAAACATAAGAGACAGTCATGAACTTGAGTGTACAAACAAACAAACACACATACATTTACATACATGCATGTACAAAGCTTGTTTACCTCAATGGTGGGGTCATATTCATCCACAAAGTGATTCTGGATGAGCTGTATGGTAAGTGCGCTCTTGCCAACGCCTCCTGCTCCCACCACCACCAGCTTATATTCTGTCATGATTCACCTGCTGGACCAAAAAAAAAAAATTACACTCAGATATTTCTACAGTCATCTAGCTGAAAAGGTTTAGTTTATAAGTGTATTACTCAGATGCTTAAGCCTACTTTCATTTGAGATATTACATTCTCTTCTGGGTGGTAACAACTCTTTTGAGTGGCAATTTATTGCTTACAACAATTTGCCAGCTAGCTCCATTTACTACTCTTCATTCCTGTCTGACAAGCTGACGGCTCTCTTGGAAATTTACATCCTCAAATTGGTGAACTGAGAAAATGTCAGTGTATTCACATCACTTCTCCTGAGTAACACATACTGCTTAATGTAAAAAAAAAAAAAAAAAAAAAAACAACACACAAATCAAAGTATTATTCTTAATGCACTGAAGATCCATTGGAAATTTAGATTCTTATCATAATGTTTATTTGAAAATGAGCGAATTAGAATTAAACAAGAAGCTTGCAGAAGAAACTAGAATCGCCACAAACAATATGATGGTTCATCAAATTATGTGAAAATATAATGTGTAATATAAACACTGAAAAACTGCTGCTTAATTCAGGAGAGATTGTCATATTTAAACCATTAATCAGCCCTAGAAAGTGAATCAAAGATTGGCGAATCCCTGTCTAAAACTGAACTAAAATTATTTCTTATAAAAACTGGTTCTGTTACACAAAAATAAACAGATTTCATATCACAAATACTCGGTAGCAGTGAAGTTAAAGAAATACAGGTTGTTATGAATACCCAGTATGTAATCAGATGTCTAAATCCAGCAACACTTCCAGTGGGAATTTCTGAGTGGCAGCCATACAATAGAAACTAGCCCCAGGCAGAAATCTATGATATTGCATTAAGGCTCCAAAATTGACAAGCAACTGGGAGGCCCTCAGTTGTCTGACCGCCCATCAATGGAGGCAGCTGGCTTTTTCAGAAGTTACAGTACATACTGCTCAGAGCTCTGCACAGCCTGCAGTCAGGGAGGAGTTCTACTGAATATTATGGCCTTGTCTAGACAAAAAAGAGAGAATGTTGTTCGATAGGTATTTAGCCAACCAAGGTGTACTTTTACTAGCCTTGCAAGTTTTCTCACCACTTCAAAATCTTTCCCTTAAAAGGAATCAACCACGTTTTATTTATCACAGCCAACGGGGTCTGTGATTTACACACTAGATAACACCACAGACAATGTCACAGACCATTCCAGAAACACTTGAAAGCCGCCTGCCACGCGCCCGTAAAAACACTACTCAAAACTTTTCATCTAATTGGGGAGTGAAAGTACATTTGAATGATTAAAAGTATTACATGTATTATTAGCTGTCAAGTCCATTCAGCAACTCCACTCAGCAAGAGAGATGTGAAGCTTATTTTATAATTCAATAATAAGTCAACTCAGTTCTCTCAGCCTGGTTTGTGTAGTACTGCAGGTACAGCATGTTTAAAGACTGAAATATCCCCAGTGTACATAACAATCTGTTGCCTCAACCTGTGGTAAAGTTATGATGCCGTGGTATTTAAACGGGAGATTCATTTTCTGAAAAATCTGACCGTGCCAGTCATGGTTGTTGTTGTTTGCCTGATGCTGACACCATCTGAACGGCATAGTGTTCCCACCTTTTTATTTACTACACGACTGACAAGGTTGAGCCCAACGGGGAAGGAAAAAAAAAAAAACAACAAAAACTACATTTTACCGACAATATCACGCCAGAAGAGTCGGCGACACGGTGACAGGGCCAACGAAGAAACGGGCGATGAATTAGCTGCCATGTGAACACAGGGCTAATTTCTAAGCGCCTGCCACCTATGTGAAACAAGCTAAGCTCAGAAGACCCCCCCCTACCTTTCAACGAGTGCCCTTCCTCATCGTCCAAGCGGACAACGAGGCTCGGAGCCGGTTTAAAAACCGAAAGTTGTGCGATTAAAATCAACTGGTCTGCGCCCTCGGGGTCGGTGGTGCTAAAAAGAAAAAACCCCTCTGAGCTCCGCGTTCAACGACCAGTGCGCTGCGCTGTTAGCTAGCTTAGCACCGGAGCTCAGCCCGGAGCCCGGAGCCCAAAGCCCCCGAAAAGTGAGCCGACGAGCCCCCTCGGCCCGACTCGATGCGGTTCGCCTCGGTTGTTCGCCCGATGGGGGGGTGAGAGTCTGCACCGCGTGTGCGGGCAGACTCGTTGTCTTTCATTCAAAAGCGACGGGGGTGCAGATTTCGAAGCCGCCATTGATAAGACTAGCCCAAAGGTCTGCATTGCAGGGCCAGACGTTAGGTTAACAATTGGGCGTAGTAGTTTGCACCACCGGCGAAAAACGAACATTTCCACTACAATGACATTATTTTTTTATTTTTAAAAAGCGGCCGGGGAGCGGACGCGGCGACCCGTCGACAAAATCTGGACGTGAAAAAACCCCGCGGCGAAAGCGTAAAGGGGACACACACGTACAAAACGCACCCGTTTGTTTTACCTTTTAGCGAGTGGAGTTCCGCGTCCGAAGTAGCGACCGAACGAGTCAAGCTGATAATCCCCTCGTTTCACACGATCTCTGCATTTCCTACTTCACGCCGAAACGGCCGCATTTAAGTCGGTGTGGCTCGTTTTTTTCGGAAGCAAGCGGGAACATGCGAGGGAGAGAAAGAGGGAGAAAAAGAAAAAAAAAAAAAAAAAGTGGACAAATTAATCGATTGAACTTTCCATTTGATCCAGCGTCCGGCCTAGCTGCTCAGGTTGGCCTCCTTTACGCGAATATGGGCGGATACCGGGGCGCACTTTACCCAGAAAGCATAGCTGGGGATTTCAACCGGTTTGGGGCATATCGGTCTCTAACTCTATGTCGCAATACGATCGGCGACACACTTCCTATCGCCCTCTCTTTATGTTATTATCATCGACGTTTTAAGACGGGTTTGATTTTTTTTTTATTATTATTATTATTATTCGTTCATATGACCTCCGCTGGGTTCCTTGGGTTATGTAAAAAAAAAAAAAAAAAAGTTGCTTGTGCGCACACACACACACATCACTGGAGTCTTTTGTCGTCAGATCTGTCCCAAGGGCGACTCACGATAACGTTTGGACGATCAGAAATAATAATCGCGGCTATGTGGGTCACACGGTGCCGCTTTCTTTGGCCGTCGTGATCCCCCGCTGCTCTCCGCCGCGGAGTCAACAAAACCTAGGGGGCGACTCCACTATATAAAGGCTCTAAATATAACTGGAATGTGCAGGAGGGACGTCATTCCCAGGCGAGGAAATGATTTGGCAATCCCCTGTCAGTTTTCCTAAGTGTTCACTAGGCTGCCTCCTGCGCACTTTATGTGCATAAATACATGCGCCCGGGGTTGTGGAGGTGGTGTTGGTGGGGGGGGGGTGACCCGGCAAAGAGAAAATACTATAAATTATGTTTAACAAAAAAAAAAAAAAAAAAAAGGATACACGTCTGTCAAAAAAAAAAATGGCCCAGTAGTAGAGGAAGCGTTGAATATTAACGATGCGTATCAAAAGCGCGCTATCCTGCACATATGACAGCCCCTGGCAATGATACGATAAACGGGGGAAACGCCGGAGGTATAAAGGAGCATGTCGTCCAAAACGCCTATGCAGTATTTTTTCACTCGGTTCAGGTCCCCGTAGACTTGACCGGCAGTTCCCCAAGCTGCACGGTTTAGGGGCCACGGCTGTGTTTGCGTATTTTCTTTTCTTTTTTTTTTTTTTTAAAAAAAAGGAGTTAGGGCCAATTTTAAGACGAAATTATGTCCAATCTCGCTGAAAGCCCACTCGTTGGTACATAACAAAAGGATCCGGAGAGGTTGCCCATTTTGGCTGTAATGAATGAATCAAATACACTGGATGAGCGCATACTGTGCGCAGAGATCGGTAATTACTGTACCATTTTTTGAAACTGGGGTTTAACGTTATTGTTTTGTAAGAAGGTACCAGGTTCTTATATCTACATATATAATATACGATGCATTGCAAGCGATTGACCTGTCCAGCAGAATGCAAAAGTATATAAAATAGAATGTGCCATAAATGTTTTTTACATCAAAGCGTCAGTAATTTTACATTCAGAACAGAAATATTCTTGACAAAGTCTTCACTGGAAGAAAGGTCGCCTGAAAAAGGATTCATTCCTATTTGCAACCACATCACACAGGCCATTCATAACTCTTTATATATATCTCTATGAATATGAAGTTATATTTCATAAATGTAATCTGCTGTCAGTGATAGTTCATAAATGTGAATTTAGTGTGAAATTGGTTTGAGACTCTAGCTCCTTTCGCAGTGATGGGCCTGTTCTTTCTGTGGAGGTAACTTGAATATAAGACTTCAGTGCAAGCATTAAGTCTATAGATTAGGTACAAAATCTCAACCTTAGGACAATGATATTTGCATAAAATTACTTAAAACACTGGAGAATAAAAATGACTAATTTTGCATGGACAGATGCCACAATATATATGAAAGTAATTGATTTAAAAATGGGGGGAGGGGGGGGTTACAGCAGACATTTTGACATGTCATAGCAGGAAAATCCCAAGTTCACCTTATAATATTAACAATGGCTAAAATTAATGTAGATATGGTGACTCACTGTAATGTAGTATAAATATGGAGAAGAGCCCTCACTGTCTTTATTAGTCACACCTCTTCTTTCCTGCTATTTTAGGTTAAATCATCTGCTGTAGAAAAAAAAGCCTCTAGAGGCATTGGTTTGAGAATGATTTGCCAAAGATTATCATGGCAGATATGAAAGTAATTATTTCACTTATTTAAAATGCTCATCTTTCTAGCCTTAGAAGAGACTTAAGGTTCAAAGAATTAAACTGTAGTCCTGATTGAACAAGATATGATGAGCAAGAGCACTTAAAGTTGCTGATTACAACCCCCAGGTCCTGAAAACCCAGCAGATAGCTGAGGAAAAAAAAGTACATTTAGTGAAATGACAGCTCCAGGTGGCAATTTTATTACAACAGGAGGTTCAGCTCTGTCACAAGAGGGCAGTAGGCCTCAATTTATACATGATACATTGCTAAAGGTCTACAGCTGCTCCAGCTGAATATACGTTTTAATTCATCTACATCTTTTACCTATGCAGGTATAAACAATATGTCAGTTGAAATAGAAAAAAATCTTTTATACCCTAACCAATTTATTTGTAGTGAGTGGCACCTGTGTATGTTCTTCCTTTTATACTACTTTGTCTTTATTTTATGGTATTCGATGTGAATACTTGTTAACAAGTGCAAGGTATTTTTTTAACCATTTCAATATTTGTGTGCTGTAGTTGTATACCATGTCAATATGAGGATAGCTACTTTTCAGAGGAGTAGTTTAAATGCAGTTCCTGTGAAAGAATGCACTGCACCACTTCCTCAGCTCTTTTTACTATTGCACTGTCAGACCGGACTCTCAACTGCTCTTGTCCATTGATGATATTTCCAACATTTCTATTAGTTCTCTTTCATGATATGTTAGACTTTTGAAAAAAAAAAAAGGATGGACCCTGCCATTCTCATCCACAGCCGCTGCCGGTGATATCTTATCTAAGTATTTCTGGTGACGCTCCTTACGTCAGTATCTTGATCTAAAGAGGAGTCTGTGCTGACATCCTGCTCTTGAGACGTCCAGGATGCTGGATGTGTAAAAGTTGGTTGTAGGGACCCCCCCCCCCCCGGTCGGAGTGTATTGCAGCTTTAAACAGTCCACAATGCCTTGCGGTGTCCCAGTTCCAATGCGATGTATTTACCAGCAGGAGTAATGAAACGGGGAGAGGGGCAATTTCCGCAGCTTATTGGTGAGACCGCAAAAGACCAGCGCACGGAGAGGACGGACGCAAACTTTCGCAAACAGGGGACCTAAAACCTCCGTTATCTTTTTTACGGAGGCGATTCCTAGCCTCTTATTTTATTTTATTTTATTTAGTTTTGTTTTGTTTTTGTCCACTAGCTGTAAGCTTATCCTGTCGCAGTTCTCTGGAAGTGATTTACTGGGCAAATGGTGAAGCGGAACAGAATTTTGCGGAATTCACGTCTTTACCTGTGTCTTCCCCCTAAAGTTCAGTCCGGATAGGCAGCGCCGAGTTGAATCCCATTTGCGCCGTGAAGGTAAGAGCGTTACGCGGTGTCGTTGTGGCCGATGTAGTTGTGAGGCTGAGATAACGGGAACATTCCTGTAGTAGAATAGTTCGGCTACTCTCTGAGCCCAGTACAGCCCGTTATCGCCATTTCCCCACCCTCGTCCCAATCCACACCGACCTCGGGAGGTAGAGATGCCTTTTCGTGCCAAAAGGCGCAGATGGAAAATGTCTTTCAGGTTATTCAGTGCCGAAATTTTAAACCGATGCTGCTTTTAATTTTGTATTTATCTGGGAAATTGGCGAAATAAAGCAACTGGGGAGCGCTGTTGGGTGTTCTGGGTTGATTTTGACTTTATTATCTTGCCTTATTATTCTAACAGGCCAAATGTTTTGTAAGATGTTCACTTAAAATGTGTCTTTGCCCCCTTTTTTTTCCACAAAAACTGTCTCTCATCAGGTTGACCAATCTTAAACTTAATCTCTCATGGTCTCAAAAATCTTTACATATATGTAATCATCACAGAATCTATGAAAAAAAACCCAATCACATAGAGTTCATTCTATCAGTAGCCTCAGTCTTCTTCTCTTCTCAGAAACATCCATCAGGTGTAGCAGGACCAACCTGTAGCATTGCTGCACTAAGCCAAGGTTTTACATCTCACAGCCTAATGCTTTGTAATCTTCGAGGACTGCTTTAGTTTAGAAGTAGAATCTAGTAACTCAGAGGTTTTAGCCGTGTTTAATAGTACCATGGCACCATGAAGAAGCAAAGAACTACCTGCAGACTGGAAAAATAAATAAGCTCTGCCACTTTTCTTGTGTGTCTGCCATCCCAGCTGCTGCAAAAACCATTTCACCTCTATAAATTCTTACACGTGAGAGTGTGATTCTGCACCAGATGATTTTTTTACAAACCGCTGTAACATGGAAACCTTGGCCAGGGCCTCTCGTTGCACCACTGCTCTTCTGCCCCAGTGCAGGAGCCTGCTGCCTGCCCCGCTGGCTCTTCAAAGCTGTCTAGTAAGCAGTGAATATGGCAGGGGAACAAAGGCGGCATTATTGCTGGCTGAACGTGCCGTCCAGATGTTCGAGATCCTGCCAGCACTGACCTCCCAAATAGGGAAGGCTCCAGTGCCTAATAGTTCAATATCAGCTAGGCAGAGAGAAAGAGAAAGAGGGAGGCTTGCTTCAGGGCAGGGGCCATTGGAGAACTCAAAGGAGCTGTGGGTGTTGTGTTTAGCCTGACTAGATTCAGGTTTAATCTTAAACAACTCGTTCTGCATATCAGATTAAGTGTAAAAAAATTTTTTAGCTGGAACTAAAATTCTGAGGAAATGCAGGCTAAGGCTTGTTTCTTTTTTGTCTATGTTTTAATGTTACTTTGACTCTTCAAGTAGCTGAGCTACAACGCTCAGTTTTCTTAAGTTTCACACAAAAAAAGTGGTTTTGCAGCTGTCCTCTAGGCTCGTCTTAATGAAAAATGTCACCTTTAATTGCATATAGATAAACAGTTATCTTCATTGCTGGCATCGTGTCTTGCCAATGTGTAGAGACCAATGCAGCTCAGACATTAGATTACCTGGGAGGACACTGACACTGAAACATAGAAAGAATATGGATAGAAAACCACTAGAAACATACATAATGTTGCAAACACAAGTGCACTATATCATTGTAATGATTATCCATTTTAAACACCTAGGTTGGGTGCAGTTCATTGAAGTGTCATCGCATAGCCTTCAAGATCAGAGAGCGGACTGACCCATAGCTTTCTTATCTCGTTGTCATGGCCTGGTGCATTCTCCCAGCCCAGGAATGCATACCCTGGATGTTATCAGTTTCCACTCCTCAGGATCAAGGCCTGTCTCTGGCAACAGTCTTTGCCATGCCCTGTAAGGTTTACATTTGCAAAGAGGATTTTATACACACCAGGCTGGTGGATTTGTGAGGAGAAACTTATTTATCTTGTTCCCCCTGCAAGACCCTTAATTTTTAACTGCAGGGGCCTTTTCCTTATAGTATGTCTTACAATAATGGTATACTGTTACCACCCAGATATTCTTTAGGCTCAGTGATTATTCTGGGCTGTAGCTCGTGATGACAATCTAGAAGAACTGAAAGGGAGGAAAAAGAATTCTCCAGTTTGTTCCAACCAAGTTACCACCAGTGCCTCGACAATAAACCAACGTCTGTCTCTGGCTGCTCACAGAGATCTATTTCACAACAGATCTGTTACCAATTACAGCAGAGTATAAATTTCTAGTAATTACATGTTACTCTACAGGGAGTGCAGTTTGAATTAAAGTTTGGTTAGCAATAGGCAAGGATGTTGTAGAAGTAGAACAGAGTGCTGTTGCTACAATCTGTAAGAAGTATCCAATTGTCTTTAATTACCAGGAGTGTAGAGGGGTTTTGCATGTAAGAGTCCTTTTTATAATAAATTAGTTACTAGTTTTCATTAGCTACTTCGATATATAGTCCTTCAAATTTAGAACACCTAAACCTCTGTGCTTTGTGAAATGGCTTCATTGTTTTCCACCTTAGTGGACTATGGTCAACAATTCAGACAGGAACCATTGAGTGTAATAGCGTCTATTCACGGAGGTGGTACTTGGAAAACATTAAGTGTTTCCCATGAGATCACCCTTCTCAGCTTTGTACAGTTGCTGCCCTACAGGTTTCTCCTGAGTCAGAATCACTCTTGGATTTGTTTTAATGTAATGAGTACCCATTTTGTTTTCCTCAAACACCCCCTTGTATGGCAAATTGCTCAACAGCACGATACACAGACCAGTTTGTGATGCTTGAAAGACTGTAAATCCCCACAAGATGAAGCACTTTTTTTTGAGCTCCTACAGCAAATACAGTATTTCTTCATGGTGTATGTTAGTGCAGTGAGTTGGTCACGTTGGAGCTCCCACAAGAGCATATGGTAGGTTGTTTACACCAGCAGCCAATTGAAGCCTTCCCCTGCCAGCTCCATGTGCCCCTGTAGGCCTGGAGAACTGTCACCAGCAGTCGTGCAGGCAGGCAGGCTACTCAGTGCTGCTCTAACACCTCACAGCTTAAGAGAGGAATGCATCTCAAATCATGGCTTCTCAAAGGATACAAGACTGAAACAAATTAATGCAGTTTTGCTGCAGCTGATCATCTTCCAACTGAGCTTAAATAGAATTCTCACAGGATTGTAAGCCCTTCTCTGCCTCATCAAAAGCCGCTCTGGCATAAGACAACTGCACAAATCAGGGAGCGGGCATCTCCCCAGGCTGTGGCTTTGACAGCTCAGAGTAATGATGCTTGGAGTGCTCAGGATAGCAGTCTGCCCCCCACCGCTTTGCCCGCATCGTCAGTTGGATTTTCTGGGCTAACATTAATGATTATAAATGTTAGAAGTCTGGACAAGAGTGAGTGACGTTTGCAAATGCCCTGCTGAGTGTTGTTGAGTTTGTGCAAGAAAGAGGCATTAAATCATCTGTCTGTTTTGTCTTTAATACACATTAAAGGTTGGTGTTACATGTATGCATGTTTTGTATAAGAATAAAAAGTATTGCTAATGCCAGTGTAATGTACAGCAATTCCTGTGGTTGTCTTTGCTAATCCCTTGTTATAGGTAGTGGTTTTGGTTCTTGTTTGTTTTTTTGAGAACTTTCTCTGTTTCCAGTGTTTCTAGACATTTTCCCTGACTGATTCACAATGCCTTAGTCAAAATTACCCCCCCCCCCATTGTTTAAGGGTTAAACAAAATGGGGGGTCACCGCAAAAAAAAAAAAAAAAATGGAGTGTGCTGTTCATGTGTCTGACTATTTTCCTGTTCCTCTCCACCCTTAAGCCTCTAATGCCATTTAAGGGCAATCTGAATGAACGACAAAAGCACTTTCAACCAGCTGTGAAAACGCCAAGAATAGAGTGATCAAGAGCCATGTCACTGACAAAAGAGACACTCTCCTACATTTATTTATTTTTAAATGGAAGGATTCATTACTTTGTTACACTTTTCAAGTAACACCATGTTTTTGGACTGTTAGAGGTCAAAGCAAGCTATTCGAAGATGTACCCTTGGGCTCTAGGAACGTAGAGCCCCTTTTATAAAGTAAACCATTTATTGATCGCCAAAAAAATCAAATGAATGATCAATAATGAAAATAATCATTATTTACAGCTCCGATGGTCTTTCTCCACAAATTCTGCTTAATGTCTTTATCGTATTACCACATTTACAAAACAGTGGGTTGTGAGAAGGACAGACTGGTGACTTTGTGAATGTGGATAGAGAATATGTGTGTCGGGGGAGGTGTAATTGGTGGGGGGTTGGTGAACAAAAGACCTTTTGACTCAGTAGTGTAGGTGCAGTGAAGGTTAGTTCCATGGAGAGTAATGTAGTTTTGGAGAGATTCCATTCACTGTCTCCGTGTGCATTGTACTTGAAGAACGCTTTGAAGGATCTGTTCCTTTAAGTGTTTTTTTGAGTTTGTTTGTTTTTTTTTACGCCGTCAGTTGTTAACCTTCACATTTTTTAACATGTGCTGTCTGATAATGCCAGTAACCAGTTATGCTTTTCATATCTGTGTAGATGCTTTGGTCAAACTTTAAACAGCATCTAGAAATTGGTCAGTGATCAAGCTTCATGAGCACAGTCTTGAATGTTTTTTTTTCTTTTCAACTTCTCATAGTATTGGCTGCTCTAATAACCAAGTAGGCAATAGTGCGTTCTGTTTGTACCCACCCCTCCTCTCATGTTGTGATTTTGCCTCTCCCTTTTTTTTTCTTTTTAAATGATATTTTCTGCCTTCTCGGTTTTACTCTCTGTGTCTGTCCTCTCTGTGTCAATGAGCCCATCTTCCCGCTCTGTCTTCACTGCTTCCATTTAATTCTTCGAACAAAAGCAGGAACTGGGCTTGGGAATGTCTGCTGGCACTCTCTTCTCGCACCCCCAACAGACATGTAGCTATTCATAGAGAACAAAACAGCAGTGTTATGGCCAGCTGGTCCTGTCATGCCTGACTGTCCATTCTCAACTGGGCAATCCTTACCTTACCTTTAAGCTACTGTTAAAATACCCTGACCATACCTTGTATTTTCTGCTTATTGGACTACTTATGTAAGTAGGTATTAGCAAAGGCAGAACTGTTTGTATGTTTGTACGACTATTAGGCCCTTATCCTTAAAGGACACTTATCATTACAACCCCGGCCTTGAGCACATACTTACTAACTGTTTCCTGTTTTCCCCTCTCTTCTGCCCCTATAAAGTAGCCAGAGGGACTTCAACTGCCCTGCACCTCTGGAGCCTTCAATAATGTCGGGGCCAACACACCAAAACCGGCCCCCTCGCTTCTGACCCAACATGGAGCTCAAGGTCTGGGTGGATGGAGTCCAGAGGGTTGTCTGTGGGGTGACTGAGGCGACCACCTGCCAGGAAGTGGTGATTGCCTTGGCCCAGGCCATAGGTAAATCATTTTCTATATTAAAAAAAAAAGAAAAAAAATTACAACAGGCATACTTCAGATACAAGCTGTCATCTGACCTTTAAGAACTTTCTGCTATCTGTTTTTACTGCAGTAACAGATATTAGATTACTCTGGGCTGTCATCATTGCATAGGGAAGGGTACATACATGGCAGTTTCCTCATTGGCCATGCTGAATTCTTGATCAGGTGCCACTTCTGTCACTTAGATATTCCTGTTGTTGTTTTTTTAATTCCACCATGTCACACTGATGTAAAGATGCTGAAATTTCAGACTAGGCAGCAGAAAACCAGCAGACTCCATATGCTGTCGCAACATTTTAAACAATTGAAATATCAGTGGCGTGTGGCTCTTGTGTAGGTTTGAGCTTCACCTCCATTTTATAGTAATTTCAAAAAGTGCTTGCTTATCTAGACTTTCCCTATTTTATTTAACACTTGCAAATATCTTTTTGAGCTTCTTCTTAATGAAATTCAATTTTAGTATGTCTTTTGGTTAATGTTGTATTCAATTTCATTGCATTTTTTAAAAATAGACTTCCCCAGTTTTCTTCACACTTCACATAAGTGTTTGCATTTGTTAGCCCACAGCTGTAATCTGGGTATAAGGCTCTCCAAAAATGCCTCATGTTAAATAAGATGAAGCTTGCATGAAGCAAACAAGTATTTCAGTCTCCTGCCTACATGTTATGCTCCTACTGAGATGCAGTGGGTCATAATCAGAGGCTTTAATGGTACTTTCTTGGATCCAGACACCCCCCTTTCCCATATGGCTCCTTCAGCAACGGGGGCACTTGAGCAGACTGTATTGACATCACTTCCCACAAAGCACAGGATAGGGGGAGGGAAAGTCTGACTCATCCCTCTTGCTCCTGCCAAACTTAGAACGCAGCACATTTTAGCCCCCTCCTCTACCTTCTTTGTATCAAAAACATATACAACATGTTAAGTCAACACTGTGTTTTTCTCTACACACTATGACAAGTGTTGTGTCTAGGTTTCTCTAAACATCATTGAGCACTTTATTTGTTATAAACATTGAATCACATGCCAGAGAAAAGGGGTTTTTTCGTAGTGCTCAGGCCACTGAGAAATAACACCCCAACATTGGAGATATATTCAGCTTTATACCCTTTTAGCTGACTGCTCTATTTTCCAGTCTGCATTTTTACTGTATGGTTGAGACTGCAAGTTGTTTGCAGAAACCACACTCAGACAAGCTGATTGAAATTTCAACTTTTAGGTGGAAAAATGTTGAAACATGACACCAATGGGATTATTTTGTTGCTATGTGCCTGCTGAATGTTTAAAAAGACAGTGTTTTGCTGACATGTTATACTAACATTTCCATAAACTGGTAGTTTATCATGGCTATGTTTATGTGCTTTCAAGGTTTTCTACTTTCTAGTGGTCAGAATTGCATAAAGCAGTTTTAAAAAAGTCAAAATTGTTGCAAAACCATTTTGAAGTCTTGACGTGCGTTTCTCTGTTGTGATGTTTACAGGTCGCACTGGGAGATACACTCTGGTAGAAAAATGGCGGGAAACTGAGCGTCATCTAGCCCCACACGAGAGCCCTGTGGCTTCTTTGAACACCTGGGGCCAGTATGCTGGTGATGTCCAGCTGATCCTGCATCGCACAGGCCCCTCCCTGACTGAACGGCCTCCCTCAGAAGGACCCGCTCTCAGGGGACCTGAGCGTGGACTGCATCGGCAGAGCCTCCCTCCCCTTGCAAAGCTGCGTCATCCCAACGATCGCTCCCTCCGGCGCCGTGAACCACGCCGCAAGTCTCTCACATTCACCGGTGCACCGAGAGGCCTCAGGGAGATACTGAGTGGAGGGCGGACGGGTGAGGCAGAGGCTAAACGAAGACTTCTCTTGGGAAACAGTGGGAATCACCACCATGGCGGACCGGCCATCGGGACCACGTTTCCTGGCCTCTGGGCTTGTCGCATGGAAGATCTGGTCAGACTGGTCGGTCTACAGAGAGAGACTCTCAGTGTGCTGGAGAAGAAGCTGGAGGCCTATGAGGCTGAGCTGCAGGCCTGGTCTGATGGGAGTGGGGGGCAAAGTGGAGGGTTCATCAGAGACCCAGGTGCAGGAGGAGGGCTGATAGATGAGATCCTGAGGCTGGAGAAGCACCTGAGGAAGAATGAGGTGGAGATGGAGGAGGAGGAGTTTTGGGCCACTGAGCTGCAGATTGAGCTAGAAAGTGAGAGACAGCTTGAAGAAAGACTGCAGGAGCTACGAGGACGCCTGCAGGGCTGTGAACTGGAGATTGAAGAAAAGCTGGCAATGGTACAGGTGTGCTGTTTTTCTAGCAAATTTTGGGAAAAAAGAACAGCCAAGAATCCCAGGAATTATCATTTTATTCTTCATCATAGCTGTTTGGCTGTTACCAGCCTTTGCAGTGATGTTTGTGTATAGTAGTAGGCGATTTTCTTCTTTTTCCATAGCTGTTTTTCTAATTGTCACATCAGGGTGTGGAGGCAGGCCTGGAAGAGGAGCGGCTGCAGAGGGAGCGGCAGGAGACCCAGTGGATCAGTGAGGCAGAGGCTCGGGCTCAGGTTCTCAGGGTTAAAGCAGAACTGAAAGCCCAGGAGAGACAGGCTGTCCAGCTGGAAAGCAGCTGCAGAGCTGTGGACAGGTCACTTGGACAAAACAGCAAAAAACTGCAGGTGAGATGCATTCAAGCACCTATTTTTCACCACACTCTTTTGTTTTTTGGTTTTTTTTTTTTTTTTTTTAACAAAACAGTGCTGCATTGTGAAAAAGTGCCTGCTCCTCATCTGTGCTTGATGCTAACAGATTACAGCTACAGCAGCTGCTGCTAGCAAATTGTCAGTGAGCCGTCAGTTGGGATAATGGCTAGTGTAGGTACAGGTGGTTCTGCCTTGTCTGTTCTGATCCTTTTTTTAACTGTTGTGAATATGACAATGGTACAGGAATGCAATGAAGTATCAGCAACACCAATGTGTTTTGATGCTGTGGAATAATAACTGAGACTGATAAAGTTCTTGAGTTCAAATCATATCTCTACTGCCTGGACATCAAAATGCTCAAACACAGTTTTATCTCATCAGTGCCTGCATCGGTCAGTTTCGAGCTGCTTGTAATGATTTACTGGATCCTGAAGGATCACCTTCTCTCTCTTGGTGCTGTTTCATTGAAGGACATGCAGCATGAGCTGGAGCAGCTGACCAAGGAGCTAAGGCAAGTTAACCTGCAGCAGTTCATCAAGCAGACAGGCACCAAAGTCACGGTGCTGCCAGCACAACCCACAGAGGACGAAAGCTGCCACAACAGTCATGGTATAGGTAATGTCATTTTATTACAATCTTTAAATGGGTCTAACAGAGCTGAACCAGTCTGACCCAAGACAGAGGCACAACTGAATTAAGTGCCAAAGTGCGGGCCATCCGAGGATAAACCTTGTTATTTGGTTGCCATTCATAAAAGGCATGAATGACTTATTTATGTTAAAGTGCATGAAGTAGAGTTTAACTGTGAGTCAAATTGTTCCGTCAAGGCTCTTATTACTTTTTCAACCTGCTGAGCGAAAATGACTCAATGCAGGGTTCGAGTGTGTGTGTATGTGTGTGTGTGTGTGCGTGTGCGTGTGTGCGCGTACATGTGTGTGAGAGATTGTGCTAACAAAGAGGGAGCAGGGGTATTGGAGAGAATAATATTAGTTTTTACCGACTCCAGTGGCAGTTATAGTCTCCATGCCAACAGCTGCCTGGATACAGGCAGACCTGGCGTCATTCGTTCACTGGACTTTCTATGTCTCTCCGTCACTGCCTCCATCATACTGTTCTTCTATCGCAGGCTCAGCAGTTTCTGTGATGGGCTCATTGGACCAATACTCTTTTATCCTGCAGGAGACCAGCAGAGAGCTGGCAAATAAACTGAGAGAAATGAGTAATGGGAGAGAATTCACACTGCAATAGAGGCTATCCGCATCAGCTATGGGCTAGCTTCATATGAAAGACTTCACAGCAATATAGCACTAACACCATAATTAGTCCTGAATACCATGTAAGATGAACTTTCGGAAACAAGTCTGAGGTATGACTGGAGC
This sequence comes from Istiophorus platypterus, assembly GCA_016859345.1. Classification (NCBI taxonomy): domain Eukaryota; kingdom Metazoa; phylum Chordata; class Actinopteri; order Istiophoriformes; family Istiophoridae; genus Istiophorus; species Istiophorus platypterus. Next base: position 12,317,516 of record CM029121.1, read on the forward strand.
AGTGTATTATATGTTATAAAGGCAACAGACAATGGAATAACCACCAGCTTGTAAATGAAGCTTTTGAGCAAGGAGCTAGATATCCAAACTTGCAAAACAAATTTTATAAGCTGAAACAGAAATGTACTGACTTATAAAATAAGCCTGCAATTGCAGAGATATATTTATAAATCCAAATGTACAAGCATAAACATTAAGTTAATGCTGTATTTGAGAGTGCACCTATGAATAATTTAGTAACCCACAAGCCCATTTCTTTTAAAACTCATGTTAAAAAAAAAGTATTTTATTGTGTAAATGATGTGTATTGGATTTAATGTTTGACTTGAATTTGAGAAAACAAATGTTAAATCAAGTCAATGGATGTGCAAAACATGGAGAAGGATATGGAGTAACAGAAATGGTTAAGGTTACACCTGCTGGGTTCGGTCTTTGGTTCAAAACCATAACACAACAGCAAATACAATATCAGTCAAACTTAAATATTTCACATCTCCCAAAAGGTTTTTCTGACTACATGACATTGACTTCATCACTGCTTTGTTCGGAGAAGTGGGACTTTATTAAACTTCATAGTTTTCAGTGATGAAAAGCAATGCTTTGAGTGTTCATGTCCCTCTAGTAACCTTCCAGTTCATGTGTGAAAAGTCAACCAAAGCTGTCATACTGGGCTTTAAACTTCACTGTATCTGCTGCTCTGTGCCACCGCTCAGTAGCGCCCCCTGGTGGCACCGTAGCAGAGCGATATCATGTAGCATACATAGGACTCAGTATTTTTTAATCGGGAAATTTACTGCTACTTCTTTGGAATTTGAATAAACAAAGCATGTTTAAAAACAAGGTAGATTCTATAGTACAAAACTTTGTGTGAGAATGTTACTATAAATCCTTTGTACCAAACAGTTTCCGATCGTCTTTCTTCTCACGTGTTTTCTCCTCAGATTTAGTTCCCCACTCTGGCTCATTGAAGCGCCCTGTGCCATCCCACCCAGTGTCCAGTCACCTTCGCGTTCTTCACAGTCCTCTCAGTTCTGGCCTGAACCCAGAGGGCATCTATGTGTGAATGGAAGGAACACACGTCTCCCTTCCAGAGCCCATTTCAACCAGGAACCCATTCATATGTGGATATCTTAGTACAGGATACCTCAGTAGCACACTACTATGCACTGTTGTTTCATTTACCTGGACTCAAATAGTGAAGGAATGATGATGATCTGGAGCACTTGTTGGTAATGAGAGATAGTTAGAAGTTATGACGAGAAGTAAAATAACAGCAGTACAGTCTGAACATATCAGGACCTTCTAAACATCAGTCTGTTGCCGACTTTCACAAACATATCCACTTAATGTACTTATACCCTCACTTTACTACCTGCTGAATGATTTGTATTGTTTTATCACAAGCATCATGATTCAAAATTATTGCCTTTTGAACAGTATTCTTGAGAATCTTGGTATGTGAATCTATGAACTCTGGATTTTTGAAATCATGTCATTTCTGCAGTGACCACATTTTACCTTGCCTAATTATGGATCCACTTGTGTTTCTAGTACAAATATGTCTAGAATCTATCATTTTGCATATCAGGATCTTATCCTGTAACTCTGACTGTCTGTTCATGTTGAAACTATGCACACATGGTTAAATGTTACTGAAGAATGATACTGTCTGTATGTACCGAAATGATGGCTTACTGTAAATGTTTTCTTACTTTTTAGCTTAATTTTGTGAATTACTATATTTTATTATAAAGTGGTGAATTCACAGTTACAAAAAAGCAGTGCCCTCATTCCGCAGTAATATCTGCATAATGAAACAGTGTTACTTATATTCTTAAGCTGTTTTTTTGTTGTTAAATGACTACACAAACTATTTTTGCCAAATGTATTGTGCTTGTTTTTGTGTAAGGATCAGTGGCCAAAGATTAGCAGGTTTTGTTGCATGATTCTGATGTTAAAATAGCCATATGAGGATGGAGGGCACCCACAGTACACTAAATGAGTGAGTTGAATTTAAAAAAGGTGGCATTTAATAACACAGTGGATAGCCACTGCTACATTGTGAATGTATGTGTGAGTCAGTGTTTCAAAAGATCTGTATGTATGTGTCCGTGTGTGGCCACGGATTCTGAATAGCCAAGATATGAAGCCCCTCATAGGTTGTAGTTCAGCTGCTAATCATGTCAAAGTGCCTTATATTCATTCCACAGTGGGTGTATTCGAGTAATGTGTAGTAGAGCTTTAGCAGAGATATTAAAGCAACGATCATAGTCAGTTTAGTTAAAAATTTTGGCAGAAGTATTAATCCCACATTAATGCACAGAGAAATGGCAATAGAGCAGCAACAAAGAACAAAATTATAATTATCTTGTATCTGCCAGTGTATTATAGAAATGTCAGTGGAAATAACGTTATTGAGAGTGCTTTCCACTTTGCTACTGTATTATTGTCACCATGAAACTATGTGCTTTACGGTGCATTCACATTTAATCTGATTTATCTCTTGTCATGCAACACATACTGTATACTTTAGTTTGGATCAGCACTATCAACCAGGGGTAAGTAGTTGATGTTCGACCGATGTTCTTCTTCCACCCTGTTACATTTCAGTGTCTAAAAAAAAAGAAAGAAAGAAAAACAACACAAACACATGATCACCACAGCGGGTCTCTGCTTTTCTGTTTGAGGAGAGACCTGTTTACGGATTCTTCTGTCTAAACTAATGAGTGATAGTCTATATATTGGGGTGGATTTTCACTTTAAGAAACCACTTTTGTGCATTTTTCCACCCTGGGATGAGACGTAGCTGTGTATTGTGTTTACAACTGTATATGTTCTAGAGAACTCTTTTAAGATGTTGACTGTACATAACCCGTTTTTATTTTTTTTCCTGCCTTAATATACTGCAAAGTGTTGACAGATGTACGGCTGTATCTGGATGCTGATATGAGTTAGATTTGCATGATTCAATAAACCATCTGAAAAATTTAACTGTGCAAAAACTCTAAAGTGTTTGCCTTATGATATAAATGAGACTGAATATGTTCTGTATTGTTCAATATGGGCCCTAAAGGTTTTCCGGGCTTTTACCAGTAGATGGCGACATCTACTCAGTAATGGTAGAGACCAGGACCAAACATAGCTTGGACAGAATGACAGGAAAACACCTCTTTTTCCAAAAGAAGACTGAGGTGATAAATTTTGAAACCACATAAAATGCATATCAACGTGGTTAATTAACAACTTTAATTTATATGAGCTGTGTAAGTGGACTATTTCTGGTGAAATATATTTCTGGTAAAAATAGATCTGCTTAAGCTTTCAGAGTCACTTTCTGGTGGATGAAGATACTGAAAGAACCTTGTTGAAATCTGAGCTGAGAGGGAAAAAGTTTGAAAGACTATTTCTTACTATTTTGGCGGCCTGGGTTCGTTCCATCACTACCCTACTTTTTACAAAAAAACAAATGTTGCACCTTAACATACATATTTTTCCTAAACCTTGAAAGACATAAGTTGTAACTAATTGGACCTCTACTGTACATTGCCAAAATCACTAGACAGCACAAAATCAGGAGTGGTGTGGTTATTCATAAAAGTTAAAATAATATTGTAGTAAGCCAGTTAAAATCAACAAAGACTGGATTTAATGCTACTTGAGCTTTTGACTAGTTGGGAAGAGGCCCCTTGTTTTTCATTAGCCTGTACAGACTGAGGGTAAGCTCACTTCATCCTTTTATCACATGACATTTGTTTAAAGCCTTGGCTTACTGTACATTCCTCAGCTGTGACCTGTCAGCTGATTAAGTATTAGTAACAATACATTTGATCTATTCAGCTTCCAGTATTGTTTTTTTCATGGCGGCTACTCTTATAATGTGTATTGTTTCCAAAGACCTAAAAATGTTATATTTAGGTATTTGATGGAACAGATTCACACATGCTCACAGGAGATGTACTGTTTTTTGATGATTTGAGTGGGTAAACATGTACAGAATTTGTGTTGAATAGGAAGAGGCCTGCAAAGTTTGGTTTTTATATTTATTTTACAACTCATCAGCAATAATTTAGAACAGCATATGTGTAAAGCATTAACGAAATGTGCAACAGTTGCTCAGTTAATTCTTTAAAAAAAATCCATAGACTTCTACAACATTGACAAAGACATGTATACATTATGGTATATTCACAGAAATTATTTACAGACACACATGCCACTTTATATAACAGTTGATAACAGATTTGAGGCAAAACCAGCTGAAGAAAACTACAAAAGCAATGTCATGTATGCAAAATACAATGAAAATCATTTGTTTATTCAGTCACATGTGAAACTTTAAAAAAAAAAAGCTGAACAACACCACACTTGCAGGAATTTATTCTCTTAGAAAAACAGGCCAAGATAAAGTTGAAGTTCCTTAAACAGCAATGATCATAGTTCGTCAGATGACCACAGTTTCTGTCCCACCTTTGTCAAATATTTGAAAAGCAAGGTTTTACAATATGATAACATATAACACAGAATCAGAGATAGTCTGGCGTGTCATGGGGCATCAGGGTTTTCACATCTGATTATGATTTGAATATTTTTGCCTTGAAAGACCAACAAATGAGCAGGATTTTGTTAAAACTATTTGATCACCACTTTACTGCATGAAATCATTACAAAGCATCTGGTATCTTGCTCCCTACTTTAAATTGAAATGACGCCTTTAAAAAAAAAAAAAATTCAACTCAATACAATAAAAGTTTGCAAGAGAACTACAGTGATTGACTCTCAAAATGATAAGGTGGCTTTTAGGGGTGGGGTCAGAGCAGAAAAAAGTGCACTTTACATCTCAAAGAGTAAAGATCATCCTACGTACAAACTTTAACAGCTGGGAAAATACAGGTACATTCAATATCAAAGATCTATAAGGTGCTATCCTACAATGTTTCCTGGAGGTACAGGAGGTCACTGCATCTCTCTGCAGTAATGCCTCATTTGGGGATGAACAATATGCTGGTCAAGCAGCCCCTTGTGAATGAGTTTTCTTCTTTATGATTGTTTTTTTTTCCTCACAACAACAAACAAGTTAAGGAAGCCAGAGCAAACTCGGGGGGAATCCGGCATAATACCTCTCCATTTATCTCATCATTGTCAATGTGAGATCGTAAAAGCAGCTGATCTATGTATTTATTTATTTTTTTTAAGGTGGAGATATTGTGTGTGTTTTTGGAGGGGGCTACCATTCATCTTTTCTCAGGAGGGACGATAATGTGCCTCCCAATAGGCGTACCCAAATGCAGAGTTGGGGATGAGGTACTGTAGGTGTTAAACTTCCAGGCGCACTTCTTTTAAAGGCCCATTCAGTGCACATCTACATGTAAATGAACCAGACTGTCTTCCATATAATAATATTTACAGTGAGAATCAGCCAAGATCTTTATAACCTTGGCAGAGGTCAGTTTCAACTTCATACATCCAAAGAGACTAGCTGATTGGGGTATTGCGCACTGTTGTAGTACTCAAAATTTGGCACCAATGCTGCCATTTCAAAATACTTTATCAAAGAGGATAAAAAAACTAACTCCAGCACAACACAGTCGTGTACTAGTGTCAATCATTGTCGATAATCATTCAGGTTGATTAATCTAGCATAAGTGCAAAAGGCACACGCCGTCACAACTGCCCCCTGTTTCGTAAAGACCTTGTACACGAGAAACTCTTCTGTGAAACCTCGTTTTCAAACTAGCCTAATTAAAAAAAAAAAAAAAAAAAAATTCAACTCAATACAATAAAAGTTTGCAAGAGAACTACAGTGATTGACTCTCAAAATGATAAGGTGGCTTTTAGGGGTGGGGTCAGAGCAGAAAAAAGTGCACTTTACATCTCAAAGAGTAAAGATCATCCTACGTACAAACTTTAACAGCTGGGAAAATACAGGTACATTCAATATCAAAGATCTATAAGGTGCTATCCTACAATGTTTCCTGGAGGTACAGGAGGTCACTGCATCTCTCTGCAGTAATGCCTCATTTGGGGATGAACAATATGCTGGTCAAGCAGCCCCTTGTGAATGAGTTTTCTTCTTTATGATTGTTTTTTTTTCCTCACAACAACAAACAAGTTAAGGAAGCCAGAGCAAACTCGGGGGGAATCCGGCATAATACCTCTCCATTTATCTCATCATTGTCAATGTGAGATCGTAAAAGCAGCTGATCTATGTATTTATTTATTTTTTTTAAGGTGGAGATATTGTGTGTGTTTTTGGAGGGGGCTACCATTCATCTTTTCTCAGGAGGGACGATAATGTGCCTCCCAATAGGCGTACCCAAATGCAGAGTTGGGGATGAGGTACTGTAGGTGTTAAACTTCCAGGCGCACTTCTTTTAAAGGCCCATTCAGTGCACATCTACATGTAAATGAACCAGACTGTCTTCCATATAATAATATTTACAGTGAGAATCAGCCAAGATCTTTATAACCTTGGCAGAGGTCAGTTTCAACTTCATACATCCAAAGAGACTAGCTGATTGGGGTATTGCGCACTGTTGTAGTACTCAAAATTTGGCACCAATGCTGCCATTTCAAAATACTTTATCAAAGAGGATAAAAAAACTAACTCCAGCACAACACAGTCGTGTACTAGTGTCAATCATTGTCGATAATCATTCAGGTTGATTAATCTAGCATAAGTGCAAAAGGCACACGCCGTCACAACTGCCCCCTGTTTCGTAAAGACCTTGTACACGAGAAACTCTTCTGTGAAACCTCGTTTTCAAACTAGCCTAATTAAAAAAAAAAGAGAGAGAGAGATAGAGAGAGAAAAGAAAACCCAAATACATATATTTCTCAGCAGAACGCACAGAGAGGTAACTGAGACTAATTAGCTGGTTTGACAAGCAGAGAACTGATCGTGTGGGATGCTCTGGTTCTCCTGGGAGGTATCCGCTACGTCACCGTCCCCCTCGTCGCTCGCGAGACTTTCCTCGCGCTCCTCAGGTGAGCCCGTCTCGGCCTCAGGTGACCCGTCGCTGTCTGGAGAGCGGGAGTCCTTGACGCGAGAGGAGGCTCCAAAGTGCGCAGACAGGCCGGGGAAAGCGGCGGCGGCGGCGGCCGCCGCGGCCGCGGACGCGTGCGCCGGGTACAACCAGGGGAAGGGGGACGCGAGAGCGGCCGCCGCCGGGTACACGTACTTCTCAATGTTGCTTTTATCGAACAAAGGCATGTAAGACGCCGCGGCCGAGGGGTTGATGAAGTAGAAAGGCATGCAAATTGGTGTCTGCTGTCCCACACTGCTTATTCCCATCAGAGAGTTCATTAACGCCAGATCGGGCCTGGGGGAGTCTGCGCCCCCCAGCACGTTCCCAGGCCAGTTCATCTTTGGTTTTTTGGCAGCGCGTTCATCTCCAAACTCTTGCTTGATCTTCACTGCCTTGGGTCCCTGCGCCTTATTGCGCTCACATTCTTTATCTTTGCCGTCGCTCTTCTCCGCCTCGCCCCCGTATCCACTGTCCGTGTCCGTGTCGTTCTCGTTAAGCTCCCCGACCTGGGTCCTCTGGATGACCGGGACACAGTTGGCTTGGATGTCAGCTTTCTGCGCGTCCGGCGTGTCCCCGGCGGGTAGCTGGTGCTGGAGCGGCGGCGCGCCGGGCTGGAACTGCGTCAACACCTTGTGAAGGTGGTTGATGAGCTGAGCGCACCTCTGTTCTCTTGTCGTCCAGTTCTCAAACTGACTCAGGTACTGCAGGACCTCTTTGGCACAGGCCTGGAACCCGGAGTGGAACGCATCCAGGTCTGCATGAATAGAGGATTTCATCGACCGGTCCCCTGCGAGACATGCAGTTCAAAGATTACCAGAGCATTAATCTGTAAAGTGTAGCTCATCATAAGTCAAAGGCACGACAAGGCAGACGCGTATCAAGAGCGTATTTGCTTGTCTGCATACTAACGAAGTGAACAGACCCCCTTCTATGTAAATCTGTCAAAACAGGAGTGTTATTTTCTGCTGTGGTATCCTCGAAATCACCCTCTAAATACACTGCATTTGTTCAATTCATTTACATGTTCTGCTATTGCAGCCAGACTTTCTCTATATGGGGAATAATAAAGTTTCATTTAATCCCCCCAGTTTAACAAAGCAGCCAATGAAGAAGTGCGGCTTTTTTTTTTCTTCCTCCAAAAACCTTTTCAATAGAAAACTTGTCATTCAAGCTCATGATTGTTCGTCTTACCATTCTGCAAAGCAATGATCTTTTGGTGCTGCTGCTCAGTGACAGCAGTCAGTGCGTTTAAATGTTTCAACGTTAACTCCAGGACAACTGCTTTCTCCAAATGCCCGAGCGTCTACGGAGAAAAAACAAAAAGGTGCAGTTGGCTGTTTAGAAGATGTCTGTAATGTAAAAAAAAGCAGGATCGTTTCGCACGTAAAACAAAAACTTTTTTGAAATGTCGTGATCTCACCGACAGCTTTAGATGTTCGGGTAACAAATCCTTCAGCTGCCCGATACATTCGTTGATTCTGTCTCTCCTCTTCTTCTCTATCAACCGGTGAGGTAACTTGTATGCGTCCTGTTGGCAGAAAAAAAACAAACGCGCTGTATTAAAAGCAGAAACATACATGTTGAAAATAAAAAGTTAGAGCGTGAAACGTGGAAGATCGTGTGAGAGCTTAACGGGAACACACGCGTGTCGGTTAATCAAAACAGTTAAGTCGATTTTAGGATTCCCATTAGGAACCGCGCTCACCTTCCCACCATCCTCCCGTTTTATTCCTCTTTTGGATTTGCACATATAGAGAGAGGGGTAATCCACCCTAAAGCGGAGAGGGAAAGCGTCCGATTATTCACTGGGCCGGCAGGACAGCTTAGCGCACATAGTTTGACAAGAGTTTGCCAAAAGCGACACTCACCCCAGGAAATCTGCGTGCTCCATGAACTGCCTGTCCTGTAAATGCGGTATTCTTTCATCCATCACTTTCTCCGCTGCCGCTTCTCCTGCTCCCGAGCTTCTTCTCCTGGGAACGGTTTTGACCGCTGAGATCCACACGCGGGCGGCTCGCTGAGGGGGAGACGGTGCGCGGTGCGTGTCCTCCGGTGGAGCTGCGCCTCGGACTGGCGTCTCCGGTTCCCTGAGCTGCCACTTCGCAAAAAAAAAAAAAAAAAAAAAAAGCCCGTCGGTTTTTCGCCGTGGTTAGAGCGCACGCGCGCCTCCGGTGGGGAACAGCTTCCGACTCACGTGTAGCCTGCACCAGCGCGAAGTCCGGTAATTAGAGCCTCTCCGTGTTGGAGCCGCTCGTTCCTATAGCCATGTAGTCCAAACGGTTGTGACCCGGTTGCCGAAACGTGATCCTCGCCCAGAATGGAGCAGAGCAACAAAAAAAAAAAAAAAAAAAAAAAAAAAGGAAAAAGGAAAAGGGGCGCATGAGGCGTGAGGAGGCTCACGCTGATGGATTCACTGCCGCCGGCTGGGCTTGTTGTTTTGGTTTGTTTGGGGTTTTTTTTTTTTTGCATCTGACATTGTTACCGATCTCCAAAACTTTACAGCTCGACCTTGTGTTTCTCTAACAAGTGGATTGTTCTGGTGGGATAAATGATTAGACAGGAGCGATCAAACTGTCTTGTACATATTCAGTGTGTGTGTGTGTGTGGGGGGGGGGGGGGGTATGCGATTTTTTTTATTTCATTTATTTTTGCAGCCGTTCGGTTGCAACTTCCCGATTTCTCCCGATCCCCGAACGGAATCCACGCTCATCCTCGGCGAAAACACGGAGGCTGGTGCGAAGCAGACGCGGCGCGTGAGCGCGGGGCGACCCCCTGTCGGACTGTCAAGGTGTGCGAGCGCGCGCCCGCGCGCCCGAGCGGGGCAGGGTAACCTGCTCGTGCGTCTCCAGCGGTCCGAAGCTGCGTTGTCAGTAACCATGGCACCGGCCCAGCTGTGTGCCCGAACACGTGCGTCTCGGTTCTTTATTCATCTCAGCATTGGCACTGCTCTCCCACCTTCATCCGAGGGTCTTTGTCTAAGAACAACATAATGATAATAATAATAATAATAATAATAATAATAATGATTATTATTATTATAATGAGGTTACAACAATTGGCAGAATAGCAGCTATTCGAAGTTTTATGACTTTGCCTTTTAACTTGTCAGATATCTTAAAGCAATTAATGTCTAAAGAATGATCAAAGAAGCCACTCAGTCCATCGTGGTTTTATGCTATTCACTAATCATAAAGGTAAGCTAGGTCTGGATATTTCCATCAAAATATGTGTTATCACAAGTTCCAAAAACAAATTATAAATGTCTCCAGGAAGTTAATCTCATATCAAGTCACACCTGCTACCCTCTTGTGAACATTAAAAGGTTCAAAAAAAACATCCAAATCTGAGCCCCTGTAATGCCCTCACATGCCTTATGATCACATTACTTCTTCCTGTAAGTCATGTGACTCTCTGCTGGCTGGCAGCATATGGCTCTCTTGTGTAACGGTGCTGACAAAGAATGATCCAATCACTCCGGATCTCCAATGAAGTGTGACCTCCTCTGCGCTGGCTTTTCATTAACTCATACCGGCTGATTTTACCTCTGTCCTTTCCCTCTCTCTTCTTAAATGTGACTGTTAGTGAAATCACTTCACTGTCGTTTGTTGGAATCCCCCTTTGTGTCTCCTTGCCACCCTCCTTCCCTCCTCTTCCTCCACAGGCTATGCTGCCTGCTCTATATGTGGCACTGGAGCGGCTTTGGGAATCCAGTCCAAATGTTTTCCATATTAGTTCAGAGCATTCTCTGTTTCCAAATAGCAACAGAGCTGGGCTTATGGTGAGAGGAGGCCTCAGCTGGGAGGGGGAAGGGAAGGGGAGAGAGGCAGACGGCAGGCAGGCTCATCCACCCCAAACGCTGCAACAGTAAAAAGTCGAGAGGACATTGGGGGGAAAGAGTGTGAAGATGGGAGGAGAAATGGGGCAGGGGCAGAAAGGTTCCTCAGACAAGAAGGAGGGCAAGAAGAAGAGAGATGAAAGCCCAGCGCCAGAAGACGGCAAAAAGTGCAGAGGCTGCCACTTCCCTCTGCTCGTCGCCGTGTTCCAGCTGCTGTTGGGGGTGGCCGTTACAGCCGTGGCCTTCCTTATGTTGGCCATCAGCCCCTCGCTCCTGACCAGGGAGACACCACATTGGGCTGGGATCATTGTAAGCTCCATCCATACGCTCTAACATCAGCCGCTGCATTCACATGTTTGCATGGAACCTGAGTGTCCCATTTATTATATATCTGCATTACCCTTAGCTGTATCCCTCAACGTGTTGTCCCTCTTCGCCGCATTGCATGTCAACACCAGCCCTTGTCCACCTGTCTCGGCCAGACGGACACAGTAGGCATTGGGAAATCGCTGCTATTGTCATGTCCTGAAAAATTTCCACCTCTCGTATTCATTTTTGACCACACAAACCTGAATCTCAAGTCCATCTCCATTGCACGAGCTCACACTGCACTTTCTGTTGTTTCTTTGCATTTTTGACAAATCTTCAGCATCTGGGCAGATGAAACGAGCCAGCCAATCGCAGCATGCCATGTTGACCTTTGAACACCTAAGTAGTATCCAAAAATCTTGTAATTATTTGCAAATGTGCTTTGCATATTTACACCTTGCCAGCCTTACCATCTGCCTTGTCAGAGCCTATACAGATGAAGACACCACGCATTTATTATTAATTATTAAAAGGTCTACCTTTGAAGCCGTATATTTTTAATCCCCTTTATGCATTTAACTGTATGTGTTACTTCAAAACTGGCATTAAGATCGCAATTGATTTGTTAGGAAAGACAACATTTTAAGCTTTTATTTACATGTATTATTTCACTTAATGATAAGTAAGTAATGTTTGGGAGTTTAAGTTTAAATTGAAGCACTTAAGGGTTGTTAAAATGTCAGTTGAAGCTTTAGAGCATAAATCAATTGAAGTCAGTTCAAATGTAACTGTAAAATGACAGTAGTTACACGAACAGCTGAAGAATGAGCGCTGAAAGCAGCTGAAGTGTAACAAGCACAGTTAAATGTTAGGTGAACTCGAAACGATGAAAGCACTTGAAATTCTATTTGAAGCGCCACAGAAAGTTGAAGTTTTTCGACAGATGACATGACACACTGAAAGCAACTGAAATTTAATTTGCAGTGTTTAACCTTCCTGTTATGTTGCAGGTCGAATTGACCCAGGAACATCATTGCCGTTTCTGACAAATGAACATAACAGGAGGGTTAAAGAGATTAACTTTCAGTTTAAGGGGAACTTAATGAGCCTGTTAAATGGTTCTTAGCAGTTATTTTGCTGATTACAAGTGAATAATTAAATGTCTCTGTGACTTTCGCAATTCAAAATAACAAAACAGGTAGATTTTAATTCAGATCATAATTCAGAATAAGATTTAAAGTCACATTTTGGTGGTAGAAAAAACAACATAAAACGTGTTCCTGTTTGGGTCTTATCTCAGCCTATCAGAGATGCCATCTGCTCTTGAAAACATCCCTGGACACCAACATCCCGAGTTAGATGCTCACGAGATTCAGCCAAATGAAAAACACTGAGGTCATCAAGAACTTTCCAGAGAACCCTGAGTGCTTAAGAACCTGGGAAAAACATTTAAATAAGATGCTGAACGTTAGTCACAAGACTCCAATTGCACTGAAGAGATAGAGCGTGAGTGTGTCTGTGTGAAAGAGAGGGAGAGAGAGAGTAATGTAATCAGATGACAGCTTACTGCTGAATCATGCAATATTAAGAGACATCCCTGAAAACCTGGGCACAATACATTTTTTTAGAACAAGATTCTGTTTCTGCATTGTGTCTGATAACAAAGATGCATGATGTAAAGCACATATACAGCAAAAAAGTGCTGTATATCAAAAATATATCATAGATGCATCAAGTCAATAATGAATGGGTTGATTACATTATTTGTGATAATAAAATGACTATTATGCTGAGAAATACAACCTATGTTATGGTCTGTTGTTGCAGCTTTGTTTAGTTTCAATCCTGGGCTTTATCCTATACTACGTCACCTTCGTCCCTGATGAGAGGTCATCTGTGCAATTCATTGTCAAGGTGAGCCTACACACATCCAGACAATTTATTTTTTCACAAACAGTAAAGTAAAGTGAAATATGTGATCTTAACATCACATATGGATTCAAATCAGGTTCCTCATTAATGCACAACAGGACTCTTTGAAACCAAACAAACATCATCAGATGGATCAGTATGTTTTCCAGACAGAGACGACCTTTACAGAGAACAATGTTTTACTCACCAATGCTATTATTGTCAGACGGCTTTTCTTAGGGATCTGCAACTGTCAGTGGCATAGAGAGGGAGGCATTTAACTGCATTCCTGTTTAAAAGAGCTCTGCAGGGGATTCCTATGAGAAGATGAGTGCATTTATTAATGCGACTGGATTGTACAGCTTAATTAGGCATACAATATATGCAGTTGGAATTTCAAGGCAATTAAAATCAGCCTTCCATTGTTTGCTGCTTAGAAGCAGGTCTTTGGAAGCAGTATCCTCTTCTCTTTTCCTGTCTGGCTCTTGTGTGCATACCAGGTTCAAATATGTACACAGACTGTTTAAAAACACTACAATAGCTTTTTGCACTGAGAAGTGCTGCTAATTTGCAAAATGGTCTTTCCAGAAAAGAATAATATAAAGACAATTCAAGGAGTGTTTGTATTATGTAGCTTTAAATATCATCAGACTCTCTGAATCACCAAAAGGGACTATTTCAATTTACATCTTTATATATAACATTTACAGAGCAGTGTTTGAAAATATTAAATGTTCTTATAAAACATAGTTATCTGAATGATGAATAGGTTTTCCTTGTAGAGACAGAACAGTGTCATTCACTAAATCTTGCACTGCACATAAAAATCTTGCACTGCATATTAGTTCTGTGGGTTGAAATTTCATCAATGCCTGTGGTCTTTTCCCTGACTGTCTGTACTGTTGTATCAGACAAAATGCCAAATAAATGTGTATGCCAGGATAGCTGCAATTAGTCTACTGTGTCTCTCTCTGGCCTTCAAAACTGCTGTACTTTAATTTATTAATGTCATTAATTCAAATTGCTCAATGAACCCATGGTTTTACTATATTCATTCTTAGCTTAAGAATTTATGGCTTTATGGTTCATTTATTTATTTCAATTGCCCTTGGCGCAATGTTTTCAAGAGGGGAGTTAAAAGTGGAGTGAGTAGAAAATGTGCTGTAACTATAACTATTTCTGAAGTTAAGTGTTACTGTTGTGGCAGATAAGGGTTCTAGCTCACTTATATCACTGCTCCGCCTTCTTTATAGTGTCAAGAGACTTAGTTTGTCAAATGGGAGTTGTATGAATTTGTAAGTGCTCACTAAAAAGTGCTTCATGGACTGTAAACAACAATATGAATGTTGACACCTTTCACTTTCTTCCTGCTTTGGTGTTTCAGATCATTTCCTTTTAGTGGAAGCTCAGCGAAGTATTTGCTGGTGCACTTGCTGTACATACATCTCCCTGTGACCAATTGTACTCTAGATTTCACCCATTTTCTGCTCCCAAATTAACATAAATGCCATTTCAAATCAAGCACTGCTCATCACTTGCACAATTCCATAAGCAGCATATGTAACAGAGAGCTAAATACACCAGCGAATGAGGGCTCCTGTTACATAAGTGATGGATTAAAACGAAGGTTTAGTGCTACTGAGATTGTACAATTGCATAAAAAATACAAAGCCTCCGTCAAATTTTGCAACTGTATTTTTATACAGACTCAGTCGTGCACTGAAGTTGGGAAGCAGCTGTAGCTGCAGGGCAGTCTTACATGTGCTGTGTCTGCTCTGTGCTAAAAGCTGTGCTCCTACTCTGAGGGTCAGACCTTGCCCTGTAGTATTGTGGGTAATCTCTTTGAATTGAACTTGCCACAGGCACTGAGACAGCATGTCTGTTTCCAAGCTACACTCCAGGTTAATCATGAGACAGCAGACTAAGGCAGTAGCCAGATTTCTAGAATAAAAAAAACCCAACTCAGACAGTTGTCGATACAGAGCAGTTTTTTTTTCTTGACCAAAGCTACATGACCTCACTCTTGTCCTTCACCCCACACAGCTCCTCTACTTTGTCCTGTGCACAATTGGCCTGGTCATTTCGGTGCTGGTTGTGGCATTTGCTGGACACCACTACTCACAGACCAGCAGCTTTAGCTGTGAACAGCTGGGAGAAGACTGCATCTGCAAACTGGATCACGATGACCCAATAGCCCGTACCTTCAACTTCGAGGGGGCCAGTGACTGTGAGGTGATCACCGGGACACTCACAATCTACTTTTTGGTCCAGATCGTGCTGAACTTGGCCCAGGCCCTCGTCTGTGCCATCGGTGCCTTCATCCTGTGGAAGCACCGTTACCAGGTCTTCTTCGCTGGTCTTCAGATCGGCTCTCCCTCCACCCAGCACTGGCAGAAGGTTTAATGTGATGAAGATGACTCTGATCAGTCAACACAGAATGGAGGGCAATGCCAACTGTATGATCACATTCTGAAGGACAGGAACATTTGCCTGTTTGGTGTCGGCCTAAGTTTGTTTACTTTGATGACAGTTTATATAACCTTTTTTGCCAGTTGTACTATGTCTTTTTGCACACATTTTGTATACCATATAAGTAACTTTGTACTTCCAGTTGCTGATGTTATAAAAATATCATATATAGATGAAGAGAAGCAAAATGACTAGTCTATTTTTGAAAAACCAAACAAATTGTTTGTTCTCCAACAGTGAATTCTTCATATTTTTGCTAATTATCTTGACATTTGCACTCATGACAGCTTATATAAAATGCAATACAAGACAAATTACAAGACATATATGAGCACACCACATATTTGTTTTGTGCTTAACTCCAAAATTGTACACAGTGATGCAAGAATTCCCTTTGGTTAGGGCTACTGAGATTTAATGATCTGGATTAGTTGCTTCAGTGATGCTTTAGGTGAAACACTGAATCACTGTGTTCTCAAATTATAGTTTGTAAATGTAAAAATGATATTGCCTCAAGCTTCTGTATTCACTCAGTAAAAAAAGTCAAATATTGACATAACACAGCAGTAAATATGACTAAGAAATCCTTTTTTAACCTTATTTACAGAAAAATATAATTAATTCCTTTTAATGTAATGCTTTTTATTGCAGAAAATGGCTTAATATTGAATTATTAAACTCTATATTGTTTGAAGTAACTCATTTTCGTATTGTTTGTCGCACTAAAAAGCAATTAGTTGAATTAATTGCACAAATAACCAGTCTTGTTTCATTTGCTGCTATAAACACTTGTTCGGCTCTGTATTATATTTTTTCTGTACAGTATTTTTCAACTGATAGAGATAAACCCTGTAAAATCAGACAGTACAGTTACATGCGGTAAGAATGGACCCTGACAGTACAACAACACAGTCAGCAGTAACATAACCTGGGTAGGCAACATTTAATGAGACTGGATCCAGACTGAACTGGGCTGTGGCTGGTGAAGGTGGATGCAGGCCAGGGGCCAGCATGACTCAAACAGCCTGTAGGAGTTAAAGGACTGCAGCCACAAAGGGAAGGAGGAGGGGGGAGTGCCGGGATGAGAAAAGGGGGACTCAGACAGGCAGCTGGACTGAAGTGTCCAAATAATCTCAGTGCGTTGACCACGTGTCAGTTGTTTTCTTTCAGGTGGGAAAGCGCAAAAGGGATGACACAACCACAAAACCTTAGCCTTGTATTTTTCAGATGCTCAGCCTTATGCAGAGTTCAGCTTCGTTTTATTCTTACTCTCATCTTCTGTGAAAGAGCAGTCAGCCAAAGTTAATACATGCAAAGCAGGGAATGGAAAACTTGTGAGGCAGTTGGGATAAAATGTACAAAGAATGAGAGTGTAATGAATGTGTGGTTTTACATCCATTTTGTCAATTATGAAAAAAGATTGATTAACTGGGAATGTTATAAAAATATTATTTATTTATTGCAGAAGCCTTGAATGTGGCTTTTGACGAAGGAGATTTTTATTTGGATAGAAAAAGACGCCAATATGTGCATTTCAAGACTGTCAAATTGTTTGTGGTCCCAAATACAAGTCTTTGTTTCAGTTATGTGAACTTTCCGGGTTCCCGTTTTGTCACCACGTATATAAAGTGAATACACAAAACGATGCCACTCATAATCAAGTGAGTGGATTTGCTTTGCAAAATATTTCGCATTATCATTAGTAAAGACTGAAATCTGAGCAGAAAGAGGATCAGAGAGTATCTCCTAACAATGTATCCTCTGAGCAACCGCCATTTACAGACAGTTTCCCTAAGCACAGGGCCAGCATACCATTATAATTGATAGGAAAATACACATATAACCAAATTTGTCATCCATATTAACACCTATGCACTTTTCAAAGTTGAGGCAGAATCCAAATTTATGACTAATCTGTAATATCAGCGAGACACAAAGTCATCTCTGTGAGAGTCTTGTTGTGTTCTACTGTGACCATAACTGTTATTTACACAAGTTAACTGTGACTGTTCAGAGTGATCAACTGATAGGTAGCCTCAGGGATCACTCTCTCATTGTATTACATTTGTGAACATGCTGCCAGTGACTTGTCAGTTAATTTTTTTTAGACTTCAGAAACATCATAAGCATTTTCACAATGATGATGGAGCTCTCCTGGATAAAAAATTACCAGAGGATCACTAGGATATTAAAATCCTATAATACGTATTATTGATTATCATTATTATTTGATACTCTTCACACAATGTATAAGATGACCCTGTACATACTGTGGCTACTCAAGAGGGAGGGCAGGCCCATTTGCAGTGTTTTTCCATGTACTTGTTTAGTGTTATGATACTGCCACATCATGTGACTACAAAGGCTCAATCTCACAGCCAGACACAGGAAGTCACATGCCAGTCATCACGGGGGCATGTTTATTTATAAAAATGACAGTGAGGGACCTTCCACCCTCCTCCTCCTCGCTCGGAAGATACTTTCTGTGTGGTCAGTTGATCTTTTCTAGTAAAAAAAAAAGAAAAACAGAGAATGGTGTCTGACTCTGGTGGCCATCGATGCCGCCGTGGGTCCTGAGATGAGACTGCAGGAGACAGAAGATCAATGTGTGTATTGACAAAAATCACAACAACTTTCTCTGCCACTTGAAAACAACAGCATGAACTTCCTTCCCACATTTTAATTAGGCACCTAAAAATGTTTTCAGAATTTAATATATGTACATACAGTAAACATTTATATCCAGTTAAATATATATAGTTTAGCTTTAATTTTGAGTTTAAATCAATCTTCCTGCAAAAGGTCATTTTGGCGTGTTCCCTTCAGAGCATTAAAGCAAAACCCCAGTCTCAGTCAAACTGCTTCCAGCCACAGAGGTGGTTTTTGCCTAGTATTAATTGACCTTCTCTGGGTGTTTTCTCACTCTCACTACTGAATAAACACAGGCTAAAGCACGTGACTCTTGACACGCGGTCGTTTACAAGGAGATTCAAAAATGACTGTGATCCAAATGTGTCTAAAGTTGTGCTCAAAAAGTAAACAACCCACTGCTCACGTGTGTTAAAGAGGTTTGGTGTGTACTGAAAGGATGAAATGAAGCGGACCATCTCGTTTTTTATCCTAAGCTGATTTCCCCCCCAAGTAATTTATAAAGTTTTTTGTTTTTTTGTTCCCTATGGTCAGAACATAAATCTCAGTTAATAAAAAAGTTCTATTTACGAAGCAATGCATGCAGTGTGTTTGTTTTTCAACGGCAAGAAGACTGTAGCCAGACAGTAATGATGGTCTTGGTAACCCCCCCCCCCCAACCCCCACCCCCACCCCACCCCTGCCCCCCCTTCCCTCTCTGAGTCCAATACATTCCAGTAATGCTGCTCTTTACCCTTCTTGTCTACGCAGTGACAGCTGCTCACCATTATGGCGCTGCGTGAGCTAATTTTAATGGCTGTCACAGGCAGCAGGAGCAAATCCAGGCCTGCCAGCGTAAACAGCGAACTGAAGCCAAGAAGGATGGGCTTCTCTGTAGAGGGTAAATGACAGGACGGGATAAAAGACCAGCAGAGGCCTTTCTGTGATTCATTTATCATCTCAAATACTGTATGTTGCACAGGCATAAACATTCAGACAATCAACCAGCCACAGCTTTGAATAATCCACTTCCACAAATACTGAAATAAATAAATAAAACACAGTGAGTGCTAAATTATTAACAATGTGGATGTATGTGTAGTTCTCAATATAACCAATGCTTTGTACCTATAGAGGAATTTCGTTTCTTTATAGATAAGCACAGCCTTTGAATAGAGAGAAGTACACAAGGGCAGTAACTTAAGATGCTTCTCCTGCACATCTCCTGGATCAGTAGTTCCAAACCCTTTTCTTTTCAGACTTACCCCCGCAGCTTCCTCAGATGAGCTTAAGTACCTCTTTACTAATACCACCCATCATGTTTAAAAGGTTCTAATTTGAAAATATTTTAAACCCATGTTATTTAACAATATATATCATATAAAGTTGATATTGTTACTTAACACTTTCTTCATACAGGTGAACTGTCAATGTTTAGGTCCGTTTGCTCCAGTTTGCATTTGTTCTTCTACCACTTGAAGTGGGAAAACGAAGGACATTTAAAGGATTACCTATAACTTTTATTTATTTCAACAGTTTATCCATTTTTTTTTAAAGGTATTTCTACCATATTTCCACTACTTTAAGCTACTGTTTGGACTTATCTTTTTGCTTGATAAATACATTTCACACCCTCTCAACATGTGCCAAACAGACTCAATATGTGGACAATCTTTTTAAACATTATTCTTTATTTTCAAATTAGTTTGGCCCCCAATAAAGTTCCAAGTTCCCATGGCTGGAGGTCACTGTTCTAGAAAACATGCCCTGTCTCTTATTTCTGTATTTTAATAGCTTAATTCTATTTTTAAGAGTATTAAACTTGAATAACAGCAAAGCTCTGTCTGGTCTAATCTCTGTGTATCATATCAGCTATTAATTAGCTGCAATGAAATGACAAGATGAGCTAAATTAAAGCAGTGCAGTGATGCCATGCAAAATTATCTGCTGACTTTGCTTTCAACATTAGCCGACTACCCGTGCTGCATGAGCTGAAATATGATCCTGTCTGCATGAAGAAACACCCTTTCCTAGGTCCTGTGGTCCCGTCATGTACAAGTGTGAGTAAACACTGTGTGTGTGTGGGTTGGGATGAATGTTGGGGAGTACTCAATCATGCCGAACGACAAGGATCGAGGCAAACTCTGCTTGAAAGCTGCTGACTCAAAGCTTGCCAATGAGTCTTGTTACAAATTTATTACAACATCAGACCACATAAAGTACATTTTTCAATACATGTTGTTTTAACAGAGTGTCGCAGGACAGTTACCACCAAGTGCACGCACTCGTAATCTGCCGTTCATTTGTGCAAGTTTAAAACACAAGTTCAGATATAACAATCAATTTTAGTCCGCGAGAGACTAGTAAAGATGATTTACACTAAAAAAAAAAAAAACAGAACCTTTAAGACACAGTAGACGATGAAGATTATATGAGCAGGCACAGTAAATATTACAGTAATAGCTGACATCCCTATAGACATGGGGATGTGCATATTGTAACAAAGAACTGTAAGCTTATTATCCTCAGTCTGTACTACATTATGTACCAATATAAGATTTTGACTTAAAAGAAATTTCAAGTAATTTCTGAACAGGAAGTCATTATTTTTTATTCACATTTATGTTATTTATATACTCTGTAAAAATCTATTAAAAGGTAACTGAAATGGTGCAGTGAATGCATTTTTAAACTCAACATGAACTATTTAAAAATAATACCCCAAGCTAATAAATGTTTCCAGTTACAGGCTTGACTTTTTACCCTTTTTTGAAAAAAAGTGCACTTTCAGTAATTACAGTTTACTGTTTATAGAAGTTAATGAGTAAGGCAGCAAGAATCTTTTCCAAAATCCAAAAATAATACTCCAGTTTATGAACTGCACATTTTCTCATAAATACCAACAGAAATCTAAAAGGCAAAAGTGAGAATACTTGATTTTAGTACACAAACTCTTCCCAATTGGAGGTGCACGGAATCCCCAGCTTCCCTTTCCACAGCCAATCACTGACCTCTGTACATCTGGTCGAACAGGACAGTTGAGGAATGAAGGCCAAGACGCAGCCATTAACAGACTTGACAACACTTAACCATTAACCTTACCATAATATTTCCCACAGTCTGACTGGCAAAGTAACACTACACTGGCAGAAGTGTGCCGTGCCTGGCCAATCATTCACAAGACCAGTTCCTCTATATAACTGTGTGTGTGTGTGTGTGTGTGTGTGTGTGTGTGTGTGTGTGTGTGTTTGTGTGTGAGTGTGAGTGTGTACAGATAGCCTGTAAAGTGTGCTTCTACTTCTAGTGAGCACATAAGGCAGTATATTTCCAGCTAGGCAGCATCTGTGTCATCTAAAAGGCACTATGTAAAAAATTGTGTCTTGCAGATTGACATCAGTAATTCTTGGTGTACATCTGAGTATTAATATTGATTTTAAAGCTGGACTTTATTTGCAGGCGTTTCTTTCTGGTTTCTATTGCAAATTTGCACTTGAGAGGCCCATTTCCGTGTCCTGTAAGAGCCTTGAGCCCCTCAGTGGGCTGAGATGTGGTGGTTTGGCTGAGGAGGACCCAGGAATCCGAGCCTCTGCTTGTTCTTCCTCTGTTCTGTCATCTGTGGGTGATGCAGAAATAAAAAAATGTCAAACTGGAGTGTCTTTTTATTTTGCATGTAGCATACTGATGAAACCCCTGCATGTGCTATTATTGCTCCGGTAGGCACTTTATCTGAACTTGGGAGTGCTGGTAAAATAATATTCTAAATCTTTTGTGGTTTCAATTCTAATTTCCCTTTACAACATTTGACTGAAGTGTTTTAAAAGAAATAAATCTTTTCCACAGTTGTATGCAAATCACCTTTTTCAGTGCTGTTATGACTGGAAACTAAAATGTCCCTTGGAAACTTCATTAGAGGACACCTTCATGTGTGGGCGTGTTATTTTGCAGAACTATGACCTGCACATTGGGTGTTGAATAAGTGTGGGGGGAAATTTCTGATTTCTCACAACTATAACAGTTGCAGTGGTTTCAGTGTTGACGTCATAAATAGAGGCCACTGGTTTTGTAAACCATAAACTGTACATGCAGATTATAGGAAATTGAGCATGCTGCACAGAGCCCCAAAAACCCACACAAACATAAGAGCAGAACTCACACACACATATACAAGCTCAGCTGTGATAGTGTAAAGTGCCAAGGTCAGCAGAGGTTAACATGAGGGAGGAGCTGGAGCAGAACTTTCCTCCCAGCCAAAAACAGTCAGAGATCAGAAGTGGTGTAAGCCTGCAAGCCTCCTCTTGTGACTGCAAAACTGTGGTTGGGCCTCACTTAGATCGGCACAAACTCACTAATTGTGATGCATGCTAGATATTTTGCTTATAACAACAGCAGAGTGACATCCTGGCTACCCCATGATTTCACATTAGTCAGTAAAGACAACCATAGACCTATATTAGAATGATAAATGACCTAAAATTGACTCAAACATCAGATTCAGAGATAAGGCTTCGGTGTCAAGGTCACTCCAGCAGCACACAAACTTGGTTGTTATAGGGGTTACAGAAAGGATCCCGGTCAGCAGGGAGATGTTACAGACTTTACTGCTCGCTGAGGTCGACAGAGGTTGTTGTTTTGTTTACTTGGAGTGTGATCGTCCTCCAGTAGGAGCTGTTTTCACACATCTGGCAGAAGAGGAACAAGGACAGGCCTGTGACTGGAATCACATGCAGGGGAGGCAGGTGATGAGAGTGATCAGTCACACTGCAGCAGCAGAGCTAGTCATCCAAATAGCCAGAGGCTCTCTGGCGGCTCTGAGTCGCACTGATCGCTGACGTGATAGTCACCTGTCGTGTTGTGTTCACGAGCATCAGGGCTCTGAGAGAACCCGTCTAGATTACTGTATTGTGAGCTCTGACGAAACCTCTGGACTTCAAAATCCACGTGCTACAGTCATCTGAACAGCGTCCGGCTAAACAAGATGTTACTATCATTTATGCTTTTTTTGAAAAAGGAGGATTTTGCTTTGCTTTTTTAATTCAGTTCTGACTACCACAGAGCTCAGACCAGTGCCTTTGATACCATGGCATGAAAATTGGCCTGAAGTAGCACTCTACCTGTTCCTTGAGCTCAGCCAGCTGGCCTGAGAGCTGAGCCACTAAGGTGACAGTGCTCTCCAGTTTCTCCTGCAGAGAGCGCATCTCATTCTGCTCGCCGTCTCCCTCGCTGCTCACCAGAGACATGGCTCTCATGCGGGGAAACCACTCCAAGTTCTTCTCCTGGGTGGAGAGAGGGAGAGATGGGATGTGAGAGAAATAGTGAGAAAGGTGAAAGGGATAAAAGGCTGATAAAAAGCTGACTCAGTAGGTCAGAGGGACGGCAGCAACAGTATGTTGGCACAGACAACAACATGGAGGATTTGCATAGACATGCAGGGAGCATTACTGTGCTAAAGCCAGACTGCAGCAGGAGAGTAAACAGAGAGGTATTGGTGACTAGAGACAGACCCCGAGGTTTAATATTAATCATTTCATCAGAATGGAGGCTGTTTCTCCATCTAGCGATTGACAGTGTAAAATGTTTTTAGCTGCAATGCTGTCTCTTGGATATTCTGGATAGCAATTATAATCTAAATGAACAATAAATGGCATTTCAATTCTCTCTCACTCCATAAACACACTGTCGATGTGGAGATGAGTCACTGTCATCTATCAAGATTGCAACTGGGAGTATAGTGTTATTTGTGTGTGTGATTGTGATTGTTTGAAAGCTCACATGCAAAAGAGAGACATTAAGCTATTATCTGTTTTTCCAACAATGCAGTGGACAGAGCAAATCATTTGCAGAATTGCCCTGAGTAAACAACTAACCTATAGCATTATGTAATGGACTTAAGTGCGTCTGTGTTTGAACATGTGTGGGCGTGTGTACTGTTGGTGTGCATGGGCATGGATATGTACATAGCAGACTGTATTCAAGAGTGTATGTTTTACAACACACTTGCTCTTGTGCATCTCTGAAAGTGAGACAGTATTCACAGAGACAGACTGCCATCAGCTGATCTTATGTAATATTCCTTTGCCAGTTCTTCTCATAAAATTACTTGAGAGGTGCTGAGAGTGGGATTTGACTGGCACCACATTGAGTCCAGTAGGAGGAGTGAGGTATTCTCCCACCTTCTCTTATATAAGAATAGACTGGGGGGGATAGAAAAACTGATCAGTGTGAGAGGCTGAGGACAGAAAGGACAATGAGCATCTGAGGATGGACAGGAATGTGGGGTGTGTGAGTTATTTGTTTTGTTTCTTTAATTAATGAGTTTATCTCACTTTGCTGAGTGAAACATTACTGGCTGTGACATACCATGGGATTCCCACTCAAAATCAAAGATCCAAAATCCTGAACAGGACCAAGAAACTAAGTTAAGGAAACAAAAATGCTTTTATTGTCGATTCCAAAATTTAGTTATTAATGATAACATAATGCCCATCATTGACAAAACCTTACTTTAGTTCTAATTTTAAATAGGTAGACAAAGGCAATGCAAAGCTGCTCTTAACAGTATTTGAGGATAAAAAACAAGAATAAAATTGATTGTCACAATAGCATCTCAGTTATGTTCAAATCACATTGTATTCACAGGTTTTGTCCTCTGTATAATAGCTATTCCAGGACATCTCACACCGAGCTTGTCAGGTTCACCTCTAATCTGCCAAACTTTCTCAGTTTTCATCATTCTAAATTGTAATTTTAAGACTTTTACATTTAGCTAATTATCCATCATGCTAACATTTAGCATTTAGCTCAAAGTTCAGTTACAGGTTAGAAATGGAGAAGCAAATACAGTCCTCTGAGGCCGGCATCCGAGGACTTCAGGAAGGTGTGAAAATTGACTGGTTACACATGCACACATCACAGTCGCTGGGGAGCTTTCTGGGTGTGTACATTCTAAAAATCACCTCAGTTTTCTTTCATTTATTATTTTACTTCCACTTTTGCAACTGTTGAGATCTATTTTGACCCTTTTTACACTGACAAATACAACCCTATGTGAGCTTGTTTTTTCCCTGAAATAGAATTTGCTGCCGCTTTTAACAGCCTCACTGACTTAAAGGTTGTTATTAGAATCAAATTATGTTTAAAGGTTATAGTGAGGATGCTCCAAATGCCCCTTTTCAATTATTATTTGTAACCATGTACATGTATACATGAATACCAGACTCAGATTACCCTGAAAAAAGAGGTACAGCATTTTTTTTTTTTTTTTTTTATCGTAGGCTACTTGTTTTCAACATTTTGACTAATTTTGCTGAACACATTTTTGTCTTTGACCACAGTGAGAGGAGTTAGACTGTTTATTACTGCTAAGGTGCACGGCATGAATAGAGTCATTCTATTAGAGCCTATCCGAAAGTCTTGCACTAATTTGGGCTTCTGGCATCAAGGAGCTGTTTGAAAGAATAGTTTCCTTTCTCACAATTCAGAAAACACAGCAAAGGCTATGTGAGCAACATCGCTGAAACTGAGGACTATCTGATGCTTGTTTTACCAAGTCATTCGTATCTAATGGATTACAAAACATGAAAGATTCATTAGAGACCTAAGACATGTTACTAAGGGTGAATAGGATATCCTATTTGAACATACATCCTCTTTAAATTAAAAAGATAAAGCTAAACAGAGACTCTACACAATCTGAATTATACCACTAATTTCTTGCTGCGAAACATTAGACTGTACAGGAGTCCACTGTGTGCTGTTCTGAACTGTCTGAATGAGTCAGGCTTTGGTGTTGCTTCACTGATCCATTTAAACACTTCAGTGAGCATGAATTTACAGATATTCATGTGCTCTTCGCTCTGCTGCCGTCACCATACCACTGATGTGTTTCACCAAATACATTAACATCCTGTACTTCAGCTGTGCAGAGAGAGCTGCAACCCAAACCAGAAAAGCCAGGTTGGTGTCTTTCAAGGGACTGTGGGAATAACCTCAGATGTCAGACACCACAGTCAAACTGTAGCAAGGTTAGAAAGTGGAATTCTGCTACTACTATATTTTGAAAATGTATCAAATTTATGATTGATTACCAATTATCACAGTTAAGTACATATGTACTTAGACAGTGAGGCAATTTTCATATTCTTGTCTCCGTACACCCCCACCACCACCAGAAAAACCCCGTCAGAACACTCTCCAGTCGAGAGACACCTTCATGAATGTGAGTTTACAAAAAGGTGTAAACCACTGGCAACGTTCAGACTTTGCCAGAAAACATCTAAAGGAGACTGATCAGTTCGATATCAAGATTCTTTTGACAGATGAAACCAAGATTAACTTGAACCACAACAATGGAAAGAGAAGAGTATGTAGAAGGAAAGGAACGGTTCAGGATCCAAAGCCACCACATCATCTGTCTGACATGGTGGAGACAGTGTTATGGCCTGGGAACGTATGGCTGTCAGTGGAACCGGGTCACTGGTAATTATTGATGTTGTGACTGCTGATAGAAGCATCAGGATGTATTCTGAAGTGTACTATCTTCAGAGCGGCTGCACTATTTGCTCAGCTTCAGCCAAATGCTGCACAACTGATAGGATGGTACATCACAGTACAGATTCTGAGAAGCAACCCGAGAGCCTCTCGAGGCAAAGAAATGGGATATTCTTCAATGGCCAAGTCAGTCACCTGACCTGGACCTAATTAGTCATGCTTTTCACTTACTGGAGACAAAACTGAGGGCAGAAAGACCCACAAACAAGCAGTAAATGAAGATGGCTGCAGTAAAGGCCCTGAAAAGAATCTCAAGGGCGGAAACTCAGAATTTAATGATGTCCATGGATTCCAGACTTCAGGCGATCATTGAATGCAAATTTTCATCTCAGTGTTAGATATAATCTTTAAATTTATAATGTTGGTTTTTCCAACTATTTCTAAGCCGCTGAAAATGAGGGAGTCTGTATAAAAAAATGGCCGTAATTCCTAAAAAGTTAATGTGATATTATTGTTGAGCCCCTTGAATTAAAGCTGTAGGTCTACACTTCAATCCCATCTTGATGGCTTTGTTTCAAATTCACTGTGGTGGTGTAGAAATGCAAAATTATTAAAATAGTGTTACTGTCAAAATACATATGTACTTAACTGTATATTTAGCCATCACTTTGTTTTAGAGTTTTTGACATGAGAAATTCCCTGTAACAATGCAATAATCCGTTTATATCCATTTAATAATCCGTTTCCTTCAGTTTATAAAATTTGAGGTTCCTCTTTTGCTTTTCTCCTTTTTGTAAACCATTTTAAATTCTCCTCTTGGTTTTTCGAGTGTCAGTCAGGGCAAATGAAATGTTTGGAGACGTCACAATATGATAAGATATGATATATGATAACTGATATGATAAGTAAACAGGCAGAATAATCATTAAATAAATGTACTGAGAAAAATGTATTACAAAATAAGGTGTGCTAGGTGTGATATTCTCATCACACCTCAAGAACTATATGTTAAATTAAAATCACACAAACGTCACTGTAGCTCTCTGTATTTTTCGTTGGACTCTGTCAACAGTAATACACATTATATACCTTATGTGGGCTGTGCTTTGGTCACCAGTTTAACCTAAAACAGTGTCCCAGCTGTTGAATGGCATAGCTATACAAGGCTTGAAATCAACCTCCGCAAAGATACAGTGTCAAGAGATACAATCGCACAGCACACACAAATACAGTTACCCAGAAGAGTCCGCAGATATTACTTACAACAGTTACCTGACACACACACACACACACACACACACACACACACACACACACACACTTTTAGAAAGACTCATAAACCTTCTACATATCAGGAAACAAAATCTGACCTCTGCCCTCACTTTAGATCACAAGTGCAGGCTCCACTTCTATTTAGCCATTTCTGTTGCTGCTTTTGTTACTGACATCATGTCACATGTGTGTTGCAAAGCAAATGAAGGGTTCGCGGTGTGACATTGACTCTGTGTGTGTGTATGCGTGTGTGCGGGATAGAGAGATAGAGAGAGAGAGAGAGAGAGAGAGAGAGAGAGCGAGAGACAGCGAGAGACAGAGACAGGGACAGGAGAGCACGTGCCAGGCAGGGCTGAGCTATTAGCAGACCACTTGAGATGGGTTATGTAACAGCGTTGTGGCTGCTGCAGTACCTGCTGGGCCTGTAGTCGCTGTCATAATTTTACACACAAACACCCGCACGCTGATTCACATCCACATGCACAACACAGCAACAGAACAGACGTTCAGTGTAACACGATCCTACTCTTTTTCTTGGCCCCACATCACTCTATGCTACCCAACCAGATGCACTCATTATGAGAGAGAGGGGTTTTGTGTGTGTGTGTGTGTGTTTGAGGTCATCAAGTTTCAGCTCGTTCCCATCAAAGAGATGAGGAGGGCAGAGTTTTAATCAGTCCCAGAGGTTCATGTTGAGTTGTCGCCCCAGAATTATAGTGCAGTAGTATAGCAGATTAGGATAAGGATGGTGTTTACCAGGTGAAACCCTAAACTTCAGACTAGCACTTAACAGTATTCCTACCTAAACACCATGCCAAACCCAACTCGGGTCCGTGGTGTAGAGGACAGATGGAGCTGGCTGCTGCAGAAATCAACATCATGGACTCCTCTAGTTTAAAATTCAGCTGTTTTTCCATTGCTGCCTCTATCTTCGCACATATGTTGTCTCATCCAGACTAATTTACTGTGTGAGCAGGTTAAGGTCTAGCTTAAGTGGGCACTCTAACAAGGTGGTACTATGCCTTCATGAATTTTGCCTAAATGTGCACTTTTTTGTCACATTTATTCATCTCTTTTTCCTTGCATAGAATTCATAGATTCTTATTGCATCCCGGGAGCTCAGAGTGGTGACTTTTTTTTTGGAAGAGCTTAGACTCTCATAACATCTAACCAACAAAGACAGATTAAGAATCTGTTGAAATAATTAATTTAGTATTTCACTTCTGCTGGGTTCCATTGTTTTGTCATTATTGCAATATATGTTGTTTCTACTTCAAAACATGTGACAATGATTTGAAATCAATTAAAAAAAAAAACCTGAATTGGAAAAAGAAAGGTCAAAATCAAACCAGAAAAGGCTGAGACATCCTGACTTTTAAGCCCTAGTAGGGGTAATAAATTTGAAAAACACAAAATTTCCCACATTTATCAAACAATAACTTCTCTTAATTAATCCCCCCTACGTGTTAAGCATGTCTTTCAAACTCATTGTCGCAAAGATTTCTGTTATAAATACAAAACGTGACAATGAACTTAGGAAAAATAGCTAGAAAAAACATGAACTGTCAGAAGAGGCGGTGAAGGAATTTGACTGGTCTAAAACCACATGACCGTATATCAAACTTACTGTGTGAATACCCACTGGCTGCTTTGTATGTCAACTGTATGTATACATATACAATGAATGCACGTTTTAAGGTTTTTCCATAGTCCCATTTATCTCATTAAAATGTTCCTTATTTTCGCTGAGATAAACGCCTCAAGTCAAAACACATTGGTCTGACAATAAAGTTGTTCCCAATACTACAATGTTGCTAGATTGATGACTCTGTAAGACTGCTTTCCTTCTCTGTGCATCTTGGAAGTGGGTAACGCTGATTACAGGAAAGCCCCTTTAATCTTTATTTCAACACAACTGAACCATTTCATGAGACCCATGAAAGATTTGGTTTTATAAAACACAAAGAGAAGGTACCAAATGAAGAAACAACACTGACACAAAAAGTTGTTTTAGCCGGAGTCTGTTACACTCCTGTGTGTGTTTCTGCTCTGCAGCATAATAGGAGGTGTTAATGTAAATGCCTGACTCATCATTACCTCATCAAAGCAATACCTTGGCCTGGCATCAGAAAATCAACATGTTAGAAGACCTGCTAATGCATATTAATTCAATGTCTCTCACCTGTTTGTTATGCAAATTGTTAATTATAATGCAACCATTCTTATGCCTATCACGGTTGAATGTTAATCAGAAAATGTGCCATTGTGTTCCTAGACTTCATATGAATCCATTAGCCTAACGGCAACACCTTCAGTTGCCCTTACATCCTTCAACTTCTTGTCTGTGTGTCAGTGCAGCAAGTTGGTGCATTGATGATAATGGACCTGGACTGGGTTTAATTACTATTTAACCACACTGTGTCCCAGCAGGTTAGGAGCTCAGCATAGTGAAGACTACCTGGGCACAGAGACCATCTCTCTCTCTCCCTCTCTCCTCAGCAGTAAGGGGGAAGGGGAATAAATTGGGATGCTTGGCACAGGTCTAGAGGCTCAGTCTCATTTTTCGATTGCTCGTCTGCTGTAAGGTGCACGCTTCTCTAGCACACTGTAGGAGTCTGCTCACTGACGAAGGCTGTGCAACTTTAAGAGTCCAACATCAGGACATCTGTATGCTGACTGGTAGGGCTTGCCAGCAAAATATGAAATGGGATGTGAAATGAATGTGTTTCTCTGTCCATATGTTTCACAAGAAAAACAAACAAAATCCTTTAGGCTTGGGTGTGTGTATACGCTTGTGTGCCATCTTCAAAAAAACTTTGTAGTCTCCAATGTCCTCAATTATTACACCGTTGCACAAATTGTAAAAAGGAAAGAAAAGGGCTTCAATGTAGCCACAGTAGTTTGCCAATAAACCAGCTTTTGCAATGCAACTTCTGAGGAGATTAAAACTGCAGTACAGTGGTAGTGTGTGACTATTTCCTGTGTGAGTGTTGTATGTATGTTTAGTCTACTAACCGCGATCATCTGTGCCACATAGCTCTCAGGGCCGGTGTACTCGGTTGGATCCTTCACCCTCACCAGAACCAGGAAGTAGAGGTAGTGCCACATGTTGTGCTCAGATTTGATGTGCTCCTCAAAGGACACTGTCTTGTTGTCAAATTTGTCCCTTTCCAAGCCTGCACAACATTAGATCGTTTAATATAAACCACTCCGCCACTTCACAATCATTTGCATACAGTATTGGGGGGAACTACACAGCTGTACACACCACAGATGAAACAGGTGGTTTTCAGGATCTCCTCTTTCCTTTGTTTCTCACTCCTCAAGTCCGCGAAGGTGTCGATGATAACACCAAAGATGAGGTTGAGAACGATGATTATGACGACGAAGAAGAACAGAAGGTCGTAAACTACTCGGGCAGCAAACAGCGGCTCCTTGATTGTCCGGTTGCAGGTAAAAAAAAATATGGAAAAAATGCATCATTTCAAGCAGAAGTTGGGGGAGCAAAATGACTTTTTTCATATAGTTCAAGCCTATACAAACACATACTAAGTATAAAAAATTGTAATGAGTAAACACTAATTCCTTTGTTAATTTTGAGGTTTTCTTACCTCTTTGGAGGGTCTCCTGAGAATGTCTCCCACACCTCCTCCATTTCGTAGTCCCTGGTTCAACACCGTGATTATACACATTAGCAGAGTGTCGCACACCCGCTCTATCCCATCATCTTCATCTATAGCAAGAAACACACACACACACACACACACACACACAGATGCACAGTACAACATGTGAGGGGCAAGTAACAAACAAGTAAGAAAGGCCATTAAGATAAAAGGGAAAGAGAGAAAATACATCTGAACATTAGATGAAAAGATTGAATGAGCAGATGTGGCAGCTTAATGTATAATTTGTGTGACAGCAAAAAAAGATGTCCAGTAATGAATCGATATCCAATAAGACAAAATTACACAATCATTGGTCTGACACAAATGAATACCCCATACATCTGGACTTCAGCAGTATCTCTTTTTCATTACCTTGCTCTCCATCTTTGATGACAGAAATAAATAGCATTTATATGACTCTCATAACCACAACTTCTGATTTAATTTCCTGTACTATTGATATAAATTCAACCTAAATTATTTAAATATAATTGAACTAAGAGTACAAGAAAAACTCAATTTCAAGTTCAGGAAAAAGAAACTCCTTTTTATTCAAATACAGTCTGACCCTATTCAACAAATGGTGACCCAGCTACTTGTATGACTATAGTAAAACACCTTTTCATGGGAACAGTTAATAATGGTTTGACCGAAGATTTAAAGGATATCTTCAACACCTATCCCCCTTCAAATGTGAGGACAAAACAGATAAAAAGCAAACAATTAAAGTGCTATAACCTATAAAGAAATGTGATATTTTAGTTATATCCCATATGAAATGTACATATACAGTGCTCTAAATAGGAAATGGAATGCACAGCACAACTGCTGAGGAGAGGAGGTGAATGATGTGGATGAGATCACGTGTGTGCCCCTATAATGCAGGTGATCCATGGAGACACAGGAGAACAAACAGGGGTGTGAGTCACCCCTTCTGCCTCATCAAGTTTCTTTGTGTGCAGTGTGTATGTGTGTGAAACTGTGTATGACACAGTGTGTGTGTGTTTCAGTGCATGTGTGTTTGTGTGTGAGTAACCTTTCAGGAACTGACTACTGCCACAAAGGTCACATACAAACCAACAGACTGCAAAATCTTAAAACCTGTCCCAGTGATTTCATAATGGCTAATGTTCAAAGCAAAAAAAAAGAAAAAGAAAAAGAAAAAAATAATAATTTGATTGAATTTAAGTCAATCAAAACACTTACCATGAACAGATTTGGGTGTTGAAAGAGGGCAGCTATCTTTTATACATGTGTCAGCAGCTCCATTGTTACTCAATAAATCCCTTTTTCCTTTAAACAAAAAAGAGAATAAATGGAAAATGATGTGTGATTCGTTAATAAGAGTAAGAAGAATTTACAGATGAAAGAGCATTATTAAAATGTGCTGTAGCATTAAAACTCCTTTCTGATAATTCTCACCAGCAGCAGTAAAATCAACAAGAAAGACACAGGCGGACATTATGTAAAGTGAAGCAGCAGCTGCTGGGTGGGTGTTAAAGTGTCGCTGAAAAAACCTGGGCAAATCATTTGTACACTGGCAAAGTCCTAAACAGCAGAGGGGCTGTACTTGAGCGTGAGCAGCTCAGACAGACAGGCAGAAGGAGAACTGTACACATGGGCCAGAGTGTCACCAAAAGGGCTTTCCTCCCTGACGGGCGGGGGACAGAGGGCAGGGCAGGGAAACAAGCGTCCGGCAGGAAGAAGAAGAAGAGTGGAGGGGACAGGAGGGCCGATGCGGGCTGCAGGGGTCACGGCCCGAAGTGGTAGCAGTCAGGGAGCTCCTCAGCTATGACGGAGCTCCGGTTATGTCTCAGCTCACCCCTCAGCTAACAGACAGACAGGCGTGAGCCCAGCTGGTTACATAACCCACCACTGCTCTGCTGTGTCTGCTGTGCTCTGTTCAGCAAAAAACAGGATGGCGCGGCCACCAGGTTATGCAACAGGTGCACATGCGCCAGCAGGTTGTGTTCTGACCGTCAGAGCACTATGCTAGAACTCATTAACACACTCCCCAGTGTTTTCAAAACATGTGTCCTGTTAGTACACCATACATAGGCTACAGTTATATATCTATATCTATATCTATAGATAGATAGATAGATAGATAGATCTAGGAAAAGGAACACATAAACAACACATACAGATGTTTACAACTGGACTGTAAGAGATGGCAGATATAGGACATGTTCACATTCACTAAATTAAAGGAGCAGAGCAGCTACAACCAGAAACATTGCAATTACATGGTCAGCATCTTAGAAAACTAGGACACCTGGAATGCCCAGTGAATAAAGCACTGTATTTTGCCATGATAAGATTCATACTAAGCCTAAGGTAGGTACTTTACGTTGTAGAAGTTTTTAAAGACAGAAGGTCTGGTCCCTGCACTTCTGACAGCACAGAAAAATAATGATAAAGAATCCCCTGATAGTTTGAAGAGATCAGACCTGATAATGGAAGGCGGTCCACCTCCATGCGGAAATCGTCCTTGAGGAACAGGAAACCAATGATCGAGAAGAAGTAGACAAGAAAGATGGCAAGAACAGCCGTCAGAATAATGGAGCGGCCATTCCTCGTCACGCTCTTTATCACGTTGAGCAGCGTCTCCTCTCGGATCACCAGGTCGAAAAGCTGTGGTAGGTCAACATCAGCGAGACATCAGTAAATTGTTTTATTCAGAATAACTGTTCTTGCACAATCAGAATGTTTGTCTCCAATGCTGAGTGCTGATCAATCAGCCTCGATTTAATGAAAGTGAAATGTCAGAGAAATTTCTTACCAAAAAGCTGTAAAAGAACTCGTGCACAAAGAGGCCCAGGACGCAGATGATAGCATAGCCCAAATGGTAGATAAAGAGCATGTCCATAACAACTGCTTTGTAGCCTCGAGTGAACGTCCCCTGGTTGCCCACAAAGCTGACGAGAAAGACTAGCTTGTTGAACAGCTGAAAAAGAATAAAATAAGTCTCAGGGATAAAGAAGAAACACACAGTTTTGATGTATAAACAGGCAAGAACAGAGTTACTGGTCTACAACACCGGATCAAATGTTCCGTTACTTACATTTACAGTTCCCAGCAACAACAGAGCAGGACCGAGGCCCATTGTGTAGATGGCACGTAGAATAAGGGAGACCAGGAAGAACAGGATGCCCCACGGCTTGGGT
This sequence comes from Istiophorus platypterus, assembly GCA_016859345.1. NCBI lineage: Eukaryota > Metazoa > Chordata > Actinopteri > Istiophoriformes > Istiophoridae > Istiophorus > Istiophorus platypterus. The sequence continues at coordinate 12,352,287 of CM029121.1, forward strand.
AAGACAGGAAGTAATGCAGTGAACACCCCCAGTGCCACCCACAGTAAGATATTCCAGAACGAGGACAAGGTGCCTGGACGGGAGACATAAAAATCAAGGAACCGCATGTCAATGCTCTGGAATGTTGCAGCATTCCCATAATGAATTATTCACCTGAGCTAAGAGCTTAAATTAGCACAGCATGGTCAGAGGTGACTCTTTACAAAGGTAAACAGTGGCCATTGTAAACCACCAAAGTGAGGCTCACCATTTAGTCAACTCCAGTGTTTTGATGATTTGTTCAAGAGCCTTACAAGAAAATACTTCAACACTTCAGCAAGGCGAAAAAAAACCCCATATAACACGTTCAAGTTATAGTGAGTCTTAAAAAATATGATCACTCCATGACACACCAACAAAAAAATTTTTCTCCCATCTCTGTAAGATGTTTAAAACGCCCTCATATATGACTAAAATTGCTAGCAATGTGATTCACTGAACAAAACCTGAATGCAATCTTGCAACACTAAAGGTATTGTAAATGCCATGTAAAGGACTGAATAGGGGGAATAGGAAAAAGTAATATATGCTGCTTAAAGGCTCTGCACTCCCACACAGGTATTTTCAGTTAATCTGACTGATTAGACCTCAGGGTTAAGATGGGCCCACCTCTGAAGGGAATTACATGAGGTCACCAGTCTCAATATACTGTACCAATAGCAAAAGAATGGTAAAAACCAAAGTTGTATCAAAAAAGTAAGTGAAAACATCCATGTGGGTGGACTATGGGTGTGTAAGGCCCTTAAACAAACTGCAATTTCCAAATGCAAACACACATAGTACAACATCAGTGTATTGTTGTGAGTTATTCAATCTAAAGGCTGGAGATTAGTTTTGGCCAAGGACACACTCTCAAGAGTGTTCATTGCAGTGGAGACACAGGTCTGTATATTAATTCTTTAAAAGTCTTTTTCTTAAGTTTGTTTGAAAATAAATTGGCAAGATTTAAAAAAACTGGTCACCACTTAAGTAAGGCCTGACGTAGCATCAGCACAAGTAATGTACTATTAAGTAGCGTGTTAGTGTTTATGTCTTAGACTTATTGTATAGTTGTTTAAATAAAACTCCACTTAGTCTGACGACATGTGTATGGACAGGACATTATATGTTTTATTGATAAATTTATCTTATATTAAGCTGGGCCAAAGACAAAATCAGTACTTTGAGTACTGATAAAAACACATTATGTCTCTACTATAAATATGTCTGAACTATAAATTAATAAACTATAATTATCATAATAATGTTGGATAACTAAAACTGTGATTTTAATGAAGAATGGACTGTGAAGGGGGGGATTTATCTTACTCATATTTGCCAGTCCAAGATAAATGAGGCTTTTGTACAATTTAAAAAAAACAATCTCCTCCTGATTTTTTTTTGTAAAACTCAAATTTCTTTTTGGGTAATAAATGCTATTGATCTGACTTTGCCTGTGAATTAAATATTATAATAGGCAATAAGTTGTGTTTAATTAAAAAGGTTTTAGGTTAAAAAAAAAAAAGGATAAAAAAATGTTTTTTGTTTTGCTTCTCATCTGTGAAGTTTATGATGAAGAACAAAGTGCATATTAGCTTGTCTCAACATGGATGTATTGATTATTAGATGGTAAATCAACCTAATTATTAGATGGTAAATTATCTTATTTTAATAGGGCAACTAAACAATTTTGGTGGAGAATTAAATTTCACCACAGGCCAACTAATTAGTTTAATAAGCAGTTTGACACGTTAAAAAAGAAAAAAACACACACACACACGGCAAGAAATTTATCCTGATAGGAAGCTACAGCTCTATCTAGCACAAACAATACCTGTCTGTCCGGCAGAGCCCAGATTAGCTTCAGCCTCACCACATGATCAGGACACGCTTGACCCCTGCTCATATCTGCCCATGAATGACAACCCAGTCTCAAGCCAACACATTACACTCGTCATTTGCAGCAGCAAATAAAAAAATCAGTACTCACCCTCGTCCCCATCATCACCAAATGGGTAGAATACAGCCACAGCGATGTTGAGCAGGCAAGCCAGGTAGAAGGAGATGCTCCCCCAAAGAGAGATGTGGCGGGAGAACCAAAACAGAGCCTTATTTTCTGCACAAACAAAGCAGCTTACAGTAAGTTGCTGAGGGACATCACCTCAGCACGCACAAACACACAAAGTTGCTGGAGGCCCTTTTTATTCTGTAAATAACAATAACCAGAAATAACGATAATCGTGATTTACCATTACGGAGCGTGCTCCGCTGCCACCGTTCTTATTTTCTGAGTACTGGACTGGGAAAGTAAAGACTTACTGCGGATCTTCTTCTGCCACCTCATCTCATTGTAGAGGTTGTCAAACTGCTGGAAGAAGTCGTTAACCTTGCTGCCCTGGTCGTCTCTCTCGGTGGTGGTGAACACACGCACTTTGGACTCCGCTGTGAGGTACTCGCAGATGTTAGGGACGGGGAACACTATCTGCTCCATGGTGCGGTCATGACGCACAATCTGGTGATTAGACATCCAGTGTATTCTCATTACAGGTTATTGTGTATTTGACTGTAAAGGTTTTGGAGCTGAAAAGGATAAATGGACAACGTTACGATGAGGTCTACCTCTATCTGAGCTGTATGGTTAGCATAGTAATGAAGGGCATCATCCTTCTCACTGTCGGGGTCCACCCCTGATCCCTGCCCCAACCCCGCATTTGGCCTCAGGCTCTGCTGCAAGATCTTGTTGTGCCGGGCCAGCTAGGATCCAAAAAGAAAAAACACCTCATTTATTTCAACGCGAACATACAATGAGAAAATTAAATATGCCCAGTTGTGAAGGACTACAATTTTATGTTTGCTAAATCCTAGTATTTCTTTGTTTGTTTGTTTTGTTTCCCTTATTTATTCACATTTGAGAGGTAAGATGAAATAAACTTCTAACTTAGTTGAAGGGGAAATGTGTAAGAACTGGCAAACTATTGAATTCATACTCCAAACAAATAGGGGGCAGCATATTACCAGAAAGGTGGGGTATATAGCCCTATTGAAAGAAACAAGGAAAAATTGCCCTCTCTGGTCCCCCCTCCCCTGTGCTAAAGTCAGATTGGCCACCAAGCATACTTGGACAAATCCCAGTGGGCTGCTGCATCGAATGGGCTAGTGGAACAAATCCGTAAAGCTTTACTGGCCCTGTCTGTCCCTTTACCGGCCCTCTCTGTGTACCTGTCATTCAGGGGGCACAACAACCAAGTTTCAACCCTCACACTCAAGAGGAGCTAAAGTTATCTTTACTAAATCTAACCTTTTGTTGACATGTTACCAATACTGCATGGATTGGAGAGTAGTTTTTTCCACCCATGTTTACCTTGCCATCTGATTATGAAACTGGTAGGTTGTTTTCTTTGGTTATAGTTAGCGTGAAAACGATGGTTTCACAGCCAGTCTAACGTCTTTGACATAACATCAAACCGGTTATTTATCCACATTCAGTTAATGATCTTCAATAATTATCGAATGTTTTAAACTAAAAGGCTTAAATATTGTCCCTTTAACAATTCAGAGGGCATTTTTCATTCGATCAAAGTTTGCTTTAAATGTGTGCCACAGTACTCCAGGAGGAAATTATAATGCGATCGCTTCTGCCAATAGAGATGTCTGTTGTGTAACCATCGAATATAATGGGACTGTATTTTCAGGTTGGATTTTTTTTTTTGCTTTTAACCTTCATTTTTCACTCTATATATTTCATTTGAATATGTAACTGCCAAAACAGGGTGACAAATATAGAGTTTTGTAATTCTGCTCCTGTGAATTCAATGGCTGTCTGTAAAAATATGTACAGTACTTTACTGTGTGCATTTTTATGATTTGTAAGTCTCCAGGAAATGAATGTGAGTCCATGTAATTCCCCCAAAAGGTACAAAAGTAAACGTGTATGTGTGTGTGTGTGTATTTGTTTGCATGTGTATTTGAATTTTCCTTCTGTAAGGTGAAAAAGAAATCAACAGTGGAACAGTCAAGAAAATCCTTTTCTTGTAATGATGAAACTAGTCTGGTTGTTCGGACAAAAATACCCCGTCTGATACATGGCTCTAAAGAAGCAGAAGTGAAAAATCTGCTAGACTTGGCCTGCTGCTCCAAATTATATAAAAAGGAAAAAGGCAGACAACACACAAGATGCACACACATTCATGGTACACTCATTTCTTTATTACGAGTTCCCTGGTAAACCACATTTGTTTAGCAGTAGATTGACTAACTACCTCCGAGAACACTTGCAGCCTACCTGTCTTCAGGACCAGTGTGACATTCGGAAAACTAATTTAAGGAAACTGGTAGAGCAGTTCATTCACAGAGGAGCAGTCTTCCATCATTTAGCACAGATGCCCCACTATAAGAGGAACACACACACAGACACAAACACAGACACAGACACACACAGAGACACACACACACACGCTCATACACCCTAGCTCCTGCAGTAGAGGGCCCTGAGGTGAGCAGAAGTTTAGACAGTCAGAGGTAATGTCTCAGTCACAGATAAAAACAAGCTCTGGCACTTTTATTACCTGGTGGGCCAAGATGTAAATGTTGTGTCCGACGTCTCTGGGCTTGATCTGGTCTGCAACACTGTCCTCATCCTCCTCGCTCTCCAGACCCTGCGTGTAGGCTTCCTTCATCACATCCACCTAGATCACAAAAGTAGGGAAAAGTTACTGCTCTGTAGAGTTTATTCACTTGAAAAGAGATTTTACATGAGGCATCTATTGTACTTCATATATAGTACATGCTTACATGCTCTCTCTCTCTCTCTCACACACACACACACACACACACACAGACACGCACACACACACACACACACTTACCAGTTCAGTGGGTCTCATCTTGTAGAGAATCTTCTCTGCGTTCTCACTGTCATGGCGGCTTTCCATAATAGCCAATAGGAGCTTGGAAGCATTGTTCTACAAGTGAACAAATATAGGTCATCAGAAGGATCAGAAGGAATTTTCCATGTATTATTTAACAAATTACATTTTTGCCATAGTGCTCTTCTCATCATTGGGGGATTTGGTAAAATTACCTCCAGTTATCTTGTTCCTAGTCTCTAGCACTATAGATAAGAAGTACTATAAGGAAAATCACAAGTATTGCTACAACATAGTAACGGCTGCTGATGCGTCATAGCTAGCGGCCTCAAAAGTCTCCCAGGGACACGTGCTGCTTACCTTGAGCTCCAGCACCAGGTCCAGGCGATGCTTCCCCAGGGGGTTGATGGAGTTGACAATCAGGGCTATAATAATGTCAATGCCATTTGACTCATGCTTGGCTATGCAAGTCTGGAAAATGAAGAAGAGTATAGTTAGAGTCAAAGCACAAAAGCAAAAAAATCATATGAAATCTCGTGCAAAATGTACAGAATTACTGTGTTAACCATCCACTAAAGAAGAGTGCAGTCTACTCTAAACTAGTTAGTCTTCCTCCCACCTGGTTTTCATGGCAGGGTCCCTGGCAGTACTCTGTGATGGTTTCCAGGGTTTGACGAACCAGATCCACATTACTCTCATTTATATAAAGTCCCAGCAGCCCAAGGCCTCCAGTGGTGCTTCCACATATACAGTCCAAGAACTGAAGAGTCTCACACACCAGATTGTAGTTAGTCTTGTTGTTCTGGTTGCGCAGAAAGTTCTAGATTCAGAGCCAAAAAAAAACACAGTCAATTAGATGTCAGTTTAACAGTAGTTGGACTTTAAGGTTCTTCCATGCAATCACAGAAGGATGCCTGTACCTGCAGGTCTGTGTTGTGATTCTCACAGAGCAGCTGTAGGTAACGTAGGATTGGTTTCATAATGGTGATGGCTGGGCTCATCTGAGTTTCTTCTAAGGGCTCCTCGGCCCCGGCTATCTCACTGTTGTGGCCGAGGCCCTCGAGGTCAGGATCCAGCTCCTTCCTGAAGGCACAGAAGGCCTTTGAGGTCACAGAGGAGGCCTCCTTCAGCTGCCCTCGCATGTCCTCCCTCATATGAAGCCCTGAGTCTTTCCCTACGGTGCAGCATGCAGGGAATGAAAAGAAGTTAGATTCAATTAATTGGACGATTAATTGGAAAGTAAAGAACCGTTTGGTAGAAGATGTGTCTCAGTGGACGGAGGTTAACAAGTTCACCTGAAACTTGTAGGTAACATTTTGCAAGTAATGATCAATGTCAGCTTGAACTGTGACATTCTAGACATTATAAAAATTAAACTCAGAGAGCCCCTTCAACAAATGGGAAAATATTGAGTGGGGTTCTATAGCATGAGAGCATTCAATCTTGATACAATGGTCTTTTGATAGGCTTGTGACGTGGGCTGTCACATGGCCTCTGACATGTGACTGCAGGAGTTGGGAACAACAGTCTTCACAGAGGTCAGCGGAGAAACAAAGATCATTTTGGATTTCTCCTCCACCATTGGTTAAAGTGGAACAAGCGGAACTTCAGGACCACACAAACTGTAAAAGCATGAAGACTTTCAGGTTTATATTTGAGCTGAGTTTGTGGCGTTTCACTCACTCCAGCCCTGTTCCTGTGGAAATGCTTGGCTTTGCTTTGGACTTGACCTCTACGGCTAAGTGTAAAACTTTTAAATGCCAATCTCTAGGTACCTTTGACATTATTATCCAGTATATTCACTTTAAAATAAGCCTTACTTATTTACTTTGAGCCTAAGTTTGAAAAGTGGTTTCCTGGGTGTTCCAGACAGGTGGAGGAACTGACAAACGCTTTCTGGTCACACTCGGGGCTTAAGCCAAGGAGCCGCGGTGTGTTGGGTATAATTTCAGTAAAGATAGGTAAAATTGCATCACTGACTGACTTTACCTTTTTTGAACCTGATGCTACTGATGTCACTGTCATCGTCCCTTTTTCTGCAGCTGAGCTCAAACATGTTGACCGACACGGTGGCTCGGATCTCTTGCTGGGCCAAACGCATGCGGTCGTAGAAAACCTTGAAGAACCTCTCAGACTTCTTCTGCTTGTACAGCTGGCTGTAGAATGAGTTCTATGTGGGAGGCAGAATGGTGATAAGTTTAAATATCTGAAAAAGAGTACACATGCATGTGTTCTGGGTTTAGCTGGTAAATGTGGAGAGAAATAAAGGATTTGGGTGTCTGTGGCCCTCACCTGTATCTGTGTGTTTCCACCCTGAAGAAGGGCAATGCCCAGCAGGATGCTCTCCTCAAACACCCGGTCATTCTTGGTGTTGACAATGAGGTCAATCACCAGCTCTGATGTACCAACGTTGTCCAAGAGACACTGGATCTCTACCATATTGCTACCTGGCTTGTCAGAGTCCAGCATAGGAGAACCTCCTGCAGAGATTTAATATTAACATTTAACATGATTGTGCTGTTAACAGATATACCTGCAGACAATACTGATATTTTTTTATTCTAATAACTACATGCCATACATGTTTGGACAGAAATACTATAGGTATGTTTATGTGGTGCTTTAAAACTGGCTAAAGCAATTGTCAAACAGCACTTCTCTTTAGAAGGGTAGTACTGCCGTGTTAGCTGTTGTTTCCTCTGCACTGAGCACCTATTGCAATGTCAAATGGATTTATTCGGGGTTCTCAATACCTCCAGATGATGGCTTGACAAAGCCACCAGATGAGCTGTTTCCACTCCCAAGCTCTGACTTGGAGAGAAGCTTTTGATTTCCAAAGTAGCGTGTGAGGAGAATCTTTCTTAAATCGTTTCCCTGTGGAGATGTGAAATCATAATGTTAAATCCATATCACAGTCTGAGAGAGCACCAGCCTCAAACTAAGAAATTTATATTTCACCACATTTGAAAAAGTAGCATTTTATGAGATGTAACCAGAAAGACAGTTTCAAAATGAAGGACACATTAAAAAATGTTCCGTCCGAGAGAATATTGGTGGTGAGAGTGAGGTGCATTCAATGGCACAAAATCCACCCAGTCATCCCTTAAGAGGGCTGAGCAGTTCTCTTTGACCTTAAGGGAATGATCATCATCATCCCTTGATGCTCTCCTGCCTTGGTTGGAACCATGAATTGTTGAACAACAATGCTCTTATCGACGAAAAAACTGGAGCCTCTCACTGAGGAGCACGAATATAAAAGTTTTGTCAAATGACTAGATCCTAATTGAGTTTTTTTGAGAGATTCTTGGTTGGCAGCCTAGACAGAAAAAGCTACCAAAAATATTAAAGTAGTTACATTAAAGTTTTTGTTATAATTAGCACTGGTCTTTCTGGAAACCTTTAATAGTGATGGTTTCTTAATTCTGACTTGAAAATGAGGCCATAATATGAAACTTTACCTTGACTTAAACTTCTTGCACCAAACAAGTTCTTTCATGATCGCATAACCTAAAAACTGCAGGCACTGCAGGCCATCATGTGCCACTGCAGGCCACCATGTGCCACTGCAGGCCACCATGTGCCACTGCAGGCCATTATGTACCACTTGCTGTGAGTAAAAATATATCAACCTCAGTTCATGACAATTTGACCGGCGGCAGCTTCACCAACACTGATTTCTGTGATTGTGGAAAATTGTATTCAGTGAGTGGACAAAGAAGACAAAGAGATGGAAATAACAAATCTGAAAGAAAAAAAAACACATACATTAAACTGCCACTGAAAGTGAGAAGAGGTGGCTGAATGTGGTATTTTTGTGTGTGGTCATATTATGTATTTGCATCACAAAACTAATGTGCTTTTACTGAACATCTTTTTAAGGACCCTATATTATCTGGTGCCAATATTTCTGTGCATCTCTTGTGACGTTTGACGCAGACGAGCAGAGACAGGATGAGAGGATTCATGGAGATAATCTCCCTATGATGGTTGTGTAATCCAAGTGTGAGAGAGATTGACAGGTGGCGGCGTCACATTGTGCCTGTCACCACCCATGTTTATTGTACAACAGGAGAGAAGCAATGGATAGAAGACTGATGGAATGGCATATAAAGAACATATGGACACTAAAGGTGGTCAGCATCAGTTTCTATGGCAACCAGACAACTCATAATGGTCTTGTTATTAATGATCAACAGAGTGGCAGAGTGGACAAATAGATGGATAAGCGGATGGACTACGGGGTGGAGCAAAAGAACTGGACCATAGGAAGCCACCTGGGGTTTCCATGGAAACATTTTAGAAGAACAACCAGGCTTTCCCTGGTCACTGTACAGGTGGTTGACAAGAAAACAGTGGTACACGAAACACGGGCAGGTTTTGATGAATCTTGAACTGTTAGGGGTATTGAATTAACTCATTCAGGCTTTAGGTGGTAGTGTATTAATCGATTAGTTGATCACCAAATGTTTATTTGACAGAATTTGAATAAGTATTTAATAATTCAAACAAATAGTCATTTGGCAAGCAGAAATGACAAAATTTTGTTCTAGCTTCACAAGTGTAAAGATTTGCTGCTACTAAGTTCTTTGTAAATCAAATATCTTTGCTTGCTCAGACAGAACAAGCAATTTGAAATTATCAGTTTGGGTTCTTGGAACTTGTGATTGGTATTTTCAAACACTTAACAGTTTGGTGATTAATCAAAAAATGATGTTATACATGACTGTTTAAAGTTGCAGTAAATATGTGGTGCATTGCACTAATTTCAAAACGAAAGTGGCACAGGAAAAAGTTCCAGCTAGGTACTGAAACTGAATTATCAAAGAGAAACTGGTCATTATTGATGCTAGTTTTTCACCACCACTAAAAACTGCACCCTTTAAAAACAGATCATCACCTTGTGATAGTGAGAGATCAGACAAATGAGGCAGCTCCATGCGAAAACATGAAGGCCGCCCCGGCACAGTCCAGCTGAAGAGCCGCAAACTAAGTGCTAAGATGTTGAGGAGCACGTGTCGCTGATGCTCCCTGTGTCAGTAAACACTCCATCTCATCTGCAGTCAGCAGAGACGCTTGTCTGCCTGCACTGTCTGGCTGAGCTGTCTCAAAAACACACACACACACACACACACACACACACACACACACACACACACACACACACACACACACTTCTTGAACTGAAGGTGAGGATCCATTGAGCTAGCCTCTCATTTTCACACAACAATGCACACACATACTTTGTGCAACTACAAAGTCAGTACTACACTCTATAAGCTAGTTCATCCCAATGTGTATCTCTTTGACTGATTGAAGATTGAATCATGTTTGACTTAACATTTTCCCCTTTCTAACAGAGGACATGTTGGCTTTGCTCTGCTCTCAAACAACCGTGAAAGAAATTCTCTGGTGGGGGGTTGGGGTGAAAGGTGGTGGGGTGAAAGGTTTTTGCCCTTGTTCACCCCCCTTCTGGGCAATGCAGTCTGCTGGCTAGGTCTGCAGAGAGAGAGGTGAGAAAGAGTAGAGGGGAGGAGAGGCAAGGCAGGACGGCTATAGAGGAGATTCAGCCCAGCCTGACTCATCTGCTTGCTGCTGCATTGACGGGAAAAACTCCAGTCAGGTGATGTAAGAGCCACGAGAAAGAAAGAGAAATAGAAATAGAGGTAGAAGAAGTGACAGAAGTAAGGGGAGGGGGGGTGCAAACAAAACCTAGCAAGGAGCAGACAGTCGTGGTGTTTTAAAATGTGCACCGGCACGCCACACTGCGGCTCTGGTGTCCGAGCTGGAGATAAGCAGCCGATCCCCACCTCCGGCATCCTCACAACCCCACTTCCCCCTCCCTTCTACAAACCCCCTCGCAGCTCTGCTGTCTGCAGATCTCTCCAACTCCAGAGTGATGCACACAGAAAAAGACAAAGGCACGGCCTGCCCTCTGCTTCTTTAGGTGATCTGAACACTCGCACAGACAGTGGAGGGCAGCACTGGCAATGATAGTTCTAAAATCGGTAATTTTTTTCTTTTCTGTGTTATTTTCTCCCACAACAGACACCAGAGGGGACTCAGGTTATGTGTCTTTTGTAAGTGCTGTGGAACGCTGATCAAGTAAGCTGTGACACAGCACAAGTAGGCGACGCGAGGGCAGAACAACGTTCGAAAACTTCCCCATCAGGAAGCAACATTTAAGTCCCGGCAGAAACTTCAGTCCTTCTGAGTATTATTAATCATCATTAGCATATGAAACTTAAACTCTGTTTGAAATTCAATCTGATCCTGTACAGTGTAAAAGCATGTGTTGCATGTTATCTAAAAGAGAGTTCAGTTGTCTCTGAGGCGTTAGTGAGCTTGGAATTGGGAGGAAAATGAAAACCTTGAATTGGGAGCCCTCTGTAATATATCCATTTCAATGCTTCCTCATCAAGATGGTTGTTTCATGAAGAGAAGAATAAAAATAAATAAATAAATAAATAAATAAAATTTCTAGAAATATAATTAACCATGGGGTGGTAATTTTTGTCTCATAATCAAAGGATTTCTAAAATTCTGACCTCAGTCCTGTATACAGAGGGAATAAATAGTGGCTGAAGTTTACGTGATATAATGCTATTGCTAATTACAGGATGAATTACTGCTAAGGCACCTTAATGGTGGACTGTGCTAAGCTATGTTAGGTGACGCTGTTCAGTTGAGTTAGGGTCAGACAGACGGAACTATTCCTGTTACATCTCGGATCATCTTCATTCCAGCTCTCTCCCCCTCTGTAGGATATGAAAGGTTTCCTGACCCATGGTCACTCCAGGCAGCTCTGGACTCAGGGCCAAACCTCTACCATGCCACATTAGTCTGATGAAATTCTGCAAGAGACACACATGTACGGACGCAAGCTCACGTGCTGCCATTTACAATGTTTTCATGCTGCAGTTGCACAGTACATAAAATGCTTTTACCAAACAAGCAAGCACATCAGCAAAACAAATTAAGCCCACATGTGAGAGCAATTGGTAAAGACTAGTACAAGGAAATACAAGACCAGCAGCTTAGACAAGCATTCAGCAAAAGGCCAGCTGTTAGCTGGCGGGTACACTGTGATAGCATGCTTGAGCACTGTTTGTTAGAAAGACTGTGATGTGAAAGATAGGTCTGCAGACAAGGAAAAGGTAAGACTTGTTCCTTTTATCTGCATCGCTGGTACCTGAGCATGTATACAAGATGGAGAAAATAAGACAAACACCTTACACCAAAATAACTCAGCATTATTTTGCAGAGGTCTTTGTTTGTTGCCATGCTAGTGGAGGAACTACATGGATGGAAATGTCAGTCAGTCAGCCCAACCACTTTGGTCCAGACTGGAATCCCTCAACAGCTATTTGATGGATTTCCATGAATTTTGGTTCAGGCATTCATAGCACCCGGAGAATGAATGTCAGACTTCAGTGATCCCCTGGCTTTTCATCCAGTACCAACAGAGGGTGAAAGTTGTCATTGATTTTGTGAGATATATCAACACCTTCAGAAAAACTTGCACCAACATTCATGGTTCCCAGATCAAGTATCCTACTGACTTAGGTGATCCCACCACAATGAGGTTCACATTTTCGTTTTTGAGTGATATGCCTCAAAAATCATTGAATGGATTACCATGGTACAGACATTTATGTTCCCCTAAAGATGAATTGTAATAATGGTGGCGATCCCTTGTCTTTCATTTAGTGAATCGTCAGGTTGAAATGTTGCCATGCTGACATTAGCATTTAGCTAAAAGCACTGCTGCAGATCCTCAGAGAGCCATTAGTGTGGCTGTAGACTCTAATTTTGTTCATTTGAGGTGTAGAATCATCTCAGCAGTCACTTTTTCAGTCTGGAGTTTTTGGGAGTTTTTTCTGTCCATGTTGTTGAGCATCTTGTGAATACTGGCATATGTTGCCATGACTTGAGATTTGTCCTTTACAGCATTAAATAACTTTCTGTTTCAAGAACACTTCAGTTGATCACAATTAGATAGTCCACACTGGTGAATGCAGACTTGCTTTAATAGAGGTGTGATCGCTATTGTCATAAACGAGTTAGCATGGAGCACGAGGGAACTTGCAGAAGTTCACAATAGCCAGATAATTACCACCTGACTTGCTAGTGAATCAGTTACAAAAATTCCCAAATTATGAAAAGTGGCAAAGGGAAAGTTTCAGACTTTGAAGATGTACAGTATCTAAAAGTGAATGTAGCCACAAGCAGACACTCGTGACACTGGCTGAAAGGCACTTAGCAGGATATTTGCTCAATAGCACTATAAACCACAACATCTGACAGTGACACCAAATATCAAACAGTATGGACATCATTAAATTGTGGATTTACTTCAAGGTTATGGTATTTTATAGTAAGGTATTTCTATTACTTTTTAAGCATTAGCACAACTGAAAGCTAGAGGCAATCAGTACAAACAAGTGGCAATTCATATATTTCATCTTGTTGCCAGTCATGTGCCTCCCTGAGCACAAGTGATCTAACTCACACGCAATCAGATCCAAATAACACGCTATGAACTGTGTCGAAACACTGTTCACAATGACAATTAATCTCATTCATACTGGCCCATTATATCTAGAAGTGGTTTCTACAAGACATATTTTTCCTTCACAGCTTAGAGCTGAAAAAGATCCCAGTCTGAGGTATTTCTGCAGAGGGTAGAGAGACTTCATGCACCCAGTCTGGGCAAGACAAGACAGACAAACAACTAGTGCTAACCCCTCATTGCTATAGAAACCAAAACATAATACTCAACTAACAGACATCTGTCTGATGGATCGAGAGAAGTGAGGGTGAGAGGAGGGAAAGATAAGACAAGCTGAGCACATGCTCAGGAAGTAAAACATACATGACCAATAGATTTACACCCAGATTATTATTATTGTCCTTTGGTATTTGATAGAAAGTTCACACACTCTAAAGTCATTTTAGATGCATATTTTTAGTTTGTTATTCCTAATAACAACTTTCTGAATTGACCCATCATAGGGAGTCAGCCTGAATCCAGTACCAAAAGGCCAGTGCATACGAGGTATCCATGAGCTCAGCCTGCTCTCTGCCCTTGTGACCCGCTACCTATGGATGAACCTAAGCCATGTTCCACTATTTCCCACAGATCAACAGGGAAAGCCCAGCAGGATGAGCTCACACAAGGACAGGCAGCGTGGCACTGCAGGCCTGGGAATGTGTGTGGGTGTGTGTGTCTGAGCGAGGCTTCCGTCTACATGCGTGCATGTGATGCGCTTAGCATTGAGAGGGTGGTAATCTGTAAATCTGCTTTGCCTTGGGCAGGTGGTGTGAAACTTGGCAAGGGATAGAGGGGGGGGGCAGACGGACAGAGAGCGTGTGAGTGACAGGGATGAGTGTGAAAGAGAGGGAGGAAAGAGAAAGAGTGTGAGAGTGATTTATATTATATAACTGGCGTTTTCAGCCACAATCACAGTTCAGTCACAGAAATAACTAAAATACTAGTAACACTAGCAAAAAAAAGCTTTTAATTTCGCCTCAAGTTGCTGTCAGTTGCCATTATGTTAAAGGTTAATGATGTTTTGTACTTTTCTTCTTGTCAACAAATCCCAGGAAATGACAAACCAACAAAGAACTGATCCTACTGACAAAAAAGCCGTATATATCTTCTTCCTCTGTGTCACTGACCTTCATCGTTCTCTTAAAGTGTTAAAAACACATAAATGAGCCACACTGCTCCACTAGCTGACATGTTCCTTCATTACATGAACATGGGCACTGTAGTTTATTTGGAGTCAGTCCTACCACTGTAAATGCTCACTAGCACCAATTTTCCAAATAACAGGCAGCTTCAAAATAGTCACGAACATATGCTATATTTACTATAGTGCCGAGCTGTTTTAGAAAATTACTTCATCTTTTTTAAAGAAAGCAAATATATAAATTAGTGATTAGTTTTTAAAAAATTACATCTTCTGTAGCAACAACTGTCATGTGTTACAGTCAGTGTGAGGATATCAGAGAGAGACGGATTAACACATTGTTGGTTTCAGTTTTTTTTATGGGATTTGCTGACAAGAGGAAAAGTGTAGAATAATCAGCCTTATCCTCTAAAAAACCAAAGTGCAGGAGATGAGATAAAATTCAAAATAAAAGTCTATCATGGCATTTTATGCTAATTTCCTCAAATGTAATATTTGAATCTAGTCTCTGAAAACAGAATCAGTATGCATCAAACATTCTTTCGAATCTTTTTTCTCCAAAAAACCCTCCCTCACCCAAAACATCTTGAGGGCAAGTGGGAGCACAAACATTTATAAAGCTTTCCTTATCTGACAGCCAAAACAAGTGCAGAAATTAGAGCCGACACATCTATGTACAGTGGCTGCTGCAGATCTTGTCCTCACTACTCTGACCAGCACCCCCGGCATGACCCAGGCAAAGAAAGAGCGGGGTTTGGGTGGGACTAGAGGGGAGAGAGAGATGGAGAAAATAATTTGGGAGGGCAGACAGAATGTGATAAAAATGAGACAAAGCAAAGGAGTAAGAGAAAGGCAGCGAGTGGACAGAGGAGTGAGAGTGGAGAGGGAGGGAGGAAGAACGTGATGGTCCACGTGACGCTGGCTCAGCCACTGCAGGCTGTTACGTAAGCGCACCCCCTGCCCTGTCTCCTCATGGACTGAGCAGACTCTGCTTCTCTCCAATCCCTCACCCTGCAGCCGCTGCCCACTTTTTTTTCCCTTCCACTCACATGGCACCTCACATGGCTGCCTCACTACCTCCCTCCTCCTCCCTCCCTCCCTCCCTCCCTCCCTCGATCACCCCCCCCATCCCTTTCTCTCACTCTCCTCCACCCACCAATTGCACCCCAGGGGAGCCACCAACCTCTGCTGCCTATGCTATCACTCTGTCTCTCTCTCCTTCTGTTTTTGTCTGTCTGCCTCTCTCTCTCTCATTATTTCCATCAATCGTTTTCTCCCCCCCCCTCTCTCTCTCTCTCACCCTCACCCTCTCCCCTGTGCAGTGAGGCTGCAGCTCCACGCTCAGGGCTACAGGGATATGACAAAGAGAGGCCACAAATACATGCTTGAGCACACTCACACACACCCACACAAACTGACATTTCACATATCGTTACCGCACTGTCTGGCTTCTCCGATGCACCGAGCCGCTTTTAAAAAGTGACTGTTTCTCCACTTTGAATTCCTCTGATCTTCTTCCGCACAACTGTTGAATCATTTGCCTTTCGAAAAACATCTCGGCTGACTGACACAGGATGCAAACACAAATAGGGAAAACAAAACTCTGACTCCTCAAGCAACTGTAAGTGACACTGGCTGGCATTTACTATATTGAGAAAAATATTCTTGACAGTATTACTAAGGCATTACACTGAGCGAGAGGGTAGAGGCACATACATACATTCTGTTTTAATAAGTAATGCAACAAAGCCAGCCTTTGGGAGGACAGCATTGTCAGCCAAAAATAATCTGCATTAAATCCCCCATGGTCAGAGGACAGTAACACATGCTTTCTCAAAGTTTACTTCACAATGTTTAATACAGTAAAGGAAGCTCAAAGCCAAACAGGGAGTGATTCTTGTGTTTTTAATATTTTCTTCTCACTGAGATTTTCTTATGCACATTTACCAAAGTCTTGACTGGAGTGAACTGCACAGCACTACCTCTTCTCAACGCAGCTGGAGCAAACTCTCCCAAAACCTTCCAAAGGTGATTAAAGACCTGACCTTTTTTGTACTTTGGCTGTGACCCTCTACCCCTGTGGAGCACACAAACATACACACACAGCCACCACCTTCAGTCTCCCAACTAACTCCTGCAATTCACTTTTCAGGTGAATTGCAGCAGGAGACTGCTGCACCCCTCAACTCACTGCAGTATTGATTTGTTTGTTCACCCCCATACACACGCACACACACACACACACACACACACACACACACACACACACACACACACACACACACACACACACACACACACACACACACACACACACACACACACACACACACACACACACACACACACACACACACACACACACACACACACACACACACACACACACACACACACACACACACACATCCACTCCTCCTTTTCCTTCTTCCCTTACTTCGTCCCTCCTATTCTCCCCCTCTGGAGTGTGTCCTCAAGTGCCTCCCTGCCTTATGTAACACAGACAGACCCACAGCATACTGATGAAGGGGAGTCTGGGCTCTGGGCCGACAGACCTGGGAGAAAACAAGGACTACACTGCACTGCTTATATGAGCAAAGCCCTGGCACATGAAGACAAAATCCATAGCAAATTTTTGAATGATTTCACTTACTTAATGTGATTTTATGTAACAGTGAGAGTTTGAGAGAATAGCCCCAATTTTCTTGTAGAATTCTAAAAGGGACACATTACTTGATGAAACCATGTTTCAGTGACATCCTCCCCATGCAGGGTCAAGTACTCACAGATTCCTGGAAACACTCCTTCTTGTCCAGCATCTCTCGGAGTGTCTGCAGGATCTTGATACACAGCTTTTCCTCCTTATCCATAAGCTTCTTGGTGTGTTTGATCAGCCTGGCAGAGTGACGAGAGGTGCTCTATCATTTAACATGGTGTCCTGCTAATGCAGTAACTGGCTCACAAGTTAAAAACCAAGCTATACTTAATTGTTTCACCACAGGTGAACTCTCCTTTCCCGTTCTCTAGGGAGGTCGGACAGCTGAAGCAGCAGCAGAGTAACAGCAGCCCTTGAGCTTTGATCATGTATCAAACCAATTTTTTTAATGATGTGTCTAATATGTTAGTTTAAGAAGTCCACTGACCGTAGATGGATGAATTACATTTTTTCTTTACAATTTACATAATTACTATTGTTTAATTTTAACCAAATGTTATTCATAAATTTGTTCATTTATATATTCACTTTTTTTATATTTAAGTTTCATCACTTTCAACTCTTTTTCAAACCCTCCTGACATATTAAGTTAAGTATAACATCAGTAGTTTTTGTTAGTGGGTAATTAGTGAAGGTTTTGGTTAATGCTAGATTTTTCATCCTGCCAACTTAGCACATGTTGACTATCAGCAAAAAGTAAAAGCTAATAGCAATTTCTGTCAAAAAACCTAACTCATCAAACCACCAAACCACTACATCATGCTGCTGATCTTCCCTGTAGCCAGACTAACACTTACAAATGTAGCAACCAGGCCTTCAAAAAAAGGGAGATGTGTTCTTTGTTCTATACACAGGTTATGGACAGAGACTCACTTGGACATGAAAGCTCCACTCTCACAGCGTAACCGGGCAGCCTCTGGAAACAGTAGCTCAGGGCTGTGAAGAACATCCACCAGCACAGAAAATTCTGCCTGAACCTTTGGGCTGAACTGCTCCTCCAAACAGGACACAACCCCCTGTGCACACACAAAAAACGGCTCAACCCAATGTTGTGCTGGAGATATTGATACTGTTGAAAAGCATGCAGAAAGTCCTCAGAAAGAATCTCCTGCTCATGTAAAATTTTATTCATGCTTAAGACGCCGCCGAAAAGCCTAACAGGAGCTGCTTGCATGCATGCAGACGCTTAGGCTCATCTTTTTTCTGTGCACCTGCAGCTTCTCAATGATGTTCTTGTAATCAGGGCCACCCAGGGGCTCCTTGCGTGGTCGGGTGCGGGCAGAAATCCTCCAGTCCTTGGCTGCCCGCTGCACCATGTTGCTGTGGACCTTGAGAGACAAAGTGTTGACCTGACTGTCCAGGTCCACTGGAATGGCTATGGCCCGTGCCTTAGCTGGGGAAGAACATGAAGGGATACATGTCGGTGTGAGTTTATGTTTTCTACTCAAACAGCAAACGGAGCTCGGGTACCCAAACCCCAGGAGATCCAGTAGAGCTTTTCAGTGGTTACTGTTACTGTTCAGCTCATGCTCAAAGTTTGACATGAATAAGTAAAATGAAAAACAGGAACAAAACCAGCACATTCAATACATTCAATATCATATTTATTATGTATTTACTTTTAACAATATACTTTAAATGTATTTAAGTAGGTCTTTCTCCATCAA
Source organism: Istiophorus platypterus (assembly GCA_016859345.1). Classification (NCBI taxonomy): domain Eukaryota; kingdom Metazoa; phylum Chordata; class Actinopteri; order Istiophoriformes; family Istiophoridae; genus Istiophorus; species Istiophorus platypterus. Next base: position 12,371,245 of record CM029121.1, read on the forward strand.
GGCTGGACAGCAGAGTAGCTACACTCACCCACGTCAGCCAGTGTTTTGATACAGCTCTCAATATTAGCCTTCTGAGCAGAGTTGATCCAGGTGCAGTTGTAGATCCTGAAAGACGACTGAAGCAGCTTTATGAAGACAGACTGGTTTGTCTGTGAAAAAGAAGAGAGAGAAAGCAGGGAATGTTGTTTTTTTTTCCTTTTCTTTTTGAAGGCAACAACTATAAAGAAAGATGGAGATAATCCTGGTGGAACGCTTGGATATTGTCACTGATTGCACACATGTACACAGATCACTGCGTAAAACACTTGAAGCAGCTGCTCTTGGTATATATTTCTGCGATGAAACAAAATGGTCCCATGCCAAGGTGCAGTGAAGGAAGCAGTCTGCCGTTAAATATTTTTACATTAAAAGTAGCTAAAAGTTGGCAAAGGATTTGGATGTGCCATGACTGAGCTTCTCTCTGTGGGCGCATTCCACCTACTTGTCAGGGGTTAAAAACAATACCTGCAGGTTGGAGTGGTTGACAGAGAAAGGTGAACTGAAGAAACCCTTGACAATGGCCATCACTGTCTCAGTCACATACTTCTCCAGGGCCAGATCTGCATGGTTACGGTCCGTGGTCGTGTTGCATACCTAAATGCAGAAATCAAACAGAGGCTCATTACTGAACATGCTAATCCTAACATCTCTGTCATTTTCTCAGCACATAAAGTATGTGAATAGATTTAGCACATAAGTAAGCCTTCATAGTCTTACACTAGCCATGTCCACCAGGAAGTTGTCAAAAAGCTTCCAGATATGGCTGGAGGTGTAGATCTCCTTCATTTCGACCTCTGTGTCAACATAGCAGTGATTCACAAAGTTCACATAAGCAGTTTTCACCTGTGGAATAATAAAAAAAAGGTAAGATATGTGATGCCTGGTTACTTTCAGATAAAACATACAGTTTTAAATTGTACCCTAAAAAAGTTTTGACGTTATATTATTGATTTTTCCCACATAACTCAAGCTATATCAATATTTTATGGTTACTACCTCTGGTATGCAGCTAACATCGGTGACAACTTTGACTATATCATCCAGTGGTAGCAGAGAGTTGCATTTCAGCTCAGTGTAGACGTTCTTGCCCTCAGTGCAGGCAGCCAGTAGCTCCACGAGTGTGTTGTGATAGGCCAGAGCTCCATCTTCATCCGTCCGCTCCCGCTCTGAGCCCATCATCTGCAGCAACACTGCAAACGAAGAGCGGTCGTTGTAGAACACCAGCACATCCTCTCCTCCATTCACCAGCTGGACAGACAGACAGACAGACAGAAAGCCAAAGAAAAGTTACCATGCAAGAGGTGAATGCAGGGTCTACGTCCTGTCACTATCACCATTACACGTTAAACATAAACAGTTATACTAAAAAAGTGCATAAAAACACTAATACTTTCATTTGCAAATGTTTCTTTACATAGCACATGGACAATATCATATTGAGCTGCATATTTTAAAGCAATGAATGGTACTAATCTTAACAATCCTGATTAATTGTAATTTAAAGCAGCAAAGTCCTCCTGCAACTAAATGGTGCACACACTTTAATGATTTTAATGTATCTGTCTATCCCATCAGATGACAAAATATTCAAAAAACTGTTCTCAAGTGAAAATAAGAAATTAGCCTTCACGGCATAGTTGTCCCAACAAAGGATTTCAGAAAAAAAAATCTTTATCTGTTTCCTTATCGGTTTCTTTTCATCTGGATAAAATGTAGATCGCCCAAAAAAAAGAAAAAAAATCCCACCTCAGTCATGACTTTGTCCTGACATTTCTTCACATACTTCCCATCAGCTTTCACAATAGTCTGCAGGAACTTGAGATACAGAACATGTCGTCCGTGTGTTTCAATACAGTGGACAAAGTGATGAACCACACGTTCACTGATTTCATTGCACAGCTGGTAGTTGTTCATGAAGATGTGACGCATTGTCTCAGCTTCCAGCAACTGGTGAGAAAAACAAGAGCCAGGTGTCAGTCTTTCATAGAGATCATTTTCATGTACACAGAATATTGATTCCTTTGTGTAACAGAGAAAAGACAAAGAAAATGTTCTTGCTCATAAAAAACTAGGACATCACTTTCAGGCTTGTCAGGCTGCTGTTGTTTTAGACCCTGTATTTTTTATTGTAGGCTAATTCTGCTGATGCTTCTGTGCGCTCTGCTAGAAAGGACATCCCTGATGTAAGAAACGTCAAGAAGGGACAAGTACGGCAAGGTCATATCAACACACCCCTGGCGTGAGGAAGAGGTTCAGGTGTTTATGTAGCAGAACTTGGTTCTGAGGATTTCCTCTGCAGAAATTCTGCAGAAATGTATGTGCCAGGGTCATGATCTCATTCATCTTCTCATCACTCTGTGCAAAGGCAGAACCAAACAAATAAGAGCAAAGGTGATTAGAGAGAAAATCAGACAGAGGGATCAAGAATCAATAATACAAGTGGGATGAGCTATTCAGTTAGCCGTTGTGGTTGTTCCTCACCGTCTCATAGGGGATCTGCAGCAGGTCCAACACAACAGTATGGGCCCCCATGTTCTTCAGCAGCCTCTGCTGCTGCACTCGACTCTTCTTACTGGGAAAGCACAGCTTACTAAGCCGCAGTAGTATCTACAGATGGAACGGACAAATATTTTTTAGATACAGAACAGATAAAAAAGGCATCTAACAAGAATAACCTGGAAATAAAGACATGGACCTCACCTCTTTGACAATGTTATAGTTGTTTGCCTTATTACTGTCAATCTGCGGTTTATTATCTCCATCCTGTACTGGGCTCAGAACAACCTCCTGGTAAAACAGATAAATGAAGGAAAAAAAAACACCCCTTTTAGTGATATTTGCTCCCAAAAATGTTTTTCTTTGACACAAAACAAACACTGTACAATGTCTCTAGTTACTGGGCCAATGGCAAAATGTGGCTTGAAAATCTGTGCACTGATCCTGATCATTACTTTTCCTAAAAAAGAAAAGAAAGAAACATGTTTTAAAAAAATATAGGTAAAAGGTTTGGCTAATAAAATCAGATTTAGCAGTAGCTTCCTTAGTACTTTGTAACAGAACAGTTTGCACTGTTTGCTTAACACCAACCTTTATTTTCAATAATAACATACAAAGAAGCCGTTCAACATGCAGCTGAATGACTGATGGGACATTTAAGACTAGTATAGTAACTTCCTGCAGAGCTCTAAATGCCACACTACAATCTGAAATGTAAAATTTTGCTTTTAGATGCTGGATACCGTTAAATGATAGTACGGTACCTCTATGTTCTGTTCTTTGCCCTGCCTGACTCCCAGGTCTTCACCGCTGTAGACTCCACTCTTCTCCACCCACAGCTCTGACTTCTCAACAGTCAGACGCAGCTGGTCCAGGTCTGTCTTGATCTGCTTGTAGTTCTCTACATCCTGCTCTGACACCAGCAGCTGGACCTGGAAAGTACGCAGACACACACACACACATGCTGGATGATGAATAAAACTAGACATAGACATATTAAAAGAACAAATGTGTGTGAAGGCAATTCTCTCAGTGCACCATTTTAGAAAGTCAGCGTGTTGTTAAAGTTGGAGCTTTTGCTGCTCAAGACTCCAGCTGAGAGAGCTGTTTGGCCCTTTGGAGAACTCGATTAATCCAAAATGATTACATCAAGCATGACAAAAATGACTTCACTTGGGAAGCTCCTAATGCCACACTGTCAGCTTACCAAGTATTTAATGCTTGAGTGTAGCTATGTCGCTATGGCTCTACCTGTTTGAAGGCCTGCAGCACCTCGGCTCTCTGGCTGAAGTGTTTGAAGATGAGTTGCAGTGAACCAGACACCAGCGGGGGGTAATCTTGCATGATGAGATGGATCAGAACCCTCAAAAAAGTCCGGCCACCCTCATCATCAAGCTCCACTGCACTTAACTCTGAGCTGAAATCATACAAATGCGCACTTACATCTTTCAGGTTCTTTTGGTGAGTGTTTGAGAGTGGATTAAATACCTGGGAGTCAGTAAACAAGCATAACGTCACCTACCTTCCTGCAAACATGCTCTCTGCTTTGGTTGCAATCTCATCTATGTCTGGCTCAGAAGCTAAAGACAAAATAAAGTGAACAATAGATCAATTTAGTATGACAGGTCGCAGTGGCAAATGTCTAATTAGAATGGAAACGGACAGCTTTATTATTTGCAATAGGAGAGAAGTCTCACGTGTCATTAGAGGCACATCCGCCACTGAGAGGGAGCTGTCAGTTATGGTCTTGTCCCCAAACTCTTTCTTGTAGATGGACAGCAAATATGTGATCCTGTAATCTAACCTCACACTCAGGATGAACTAAACAGGAAGTAAAAAGGCACAGAAATAAAGTCACTCCCTTATGAGATTGTTGAAAAATGTTAAAAAGCACTGAGCACATCCAGAGGGTGGCACTTACTTGCAGGATCTCAATGATCTTTAGCTTGGTATCCATCACCATGACGTCCTCATTGTCTGGCAGGAAGTGTCCTTTACTGTAGCGCAGGGAGGGAGGGGTGTCAGGAAGGCTGTGCAGCACACCTCGACTCATCACCATCTGAGTCATCATTTCTCCAACGCCGTGGATTGTTCTCAGGACATTATTGCCTGATAGAAACATTCATCTTCACATTGTTTGCTTTGTGCATGAGTAAAGCTATTTACATATATATATCATGCCTGTGAAAGTTTGTCTGTATGATATAAGCTAAAACACATGCCCTGAGGACATAAAATGCAAGATGACCAGGGAGTTTTTCTATTACTCTTTTTAGTACATTAAACCAAACAACTATTTTTATCTACCCCTTTGTCCACTTATGGTAAACATTTCCAATTAGGTTTAGTCAATCTAGTTACAATCTACTGTGAATCAATTTGGGGAATAGATCTGTTTTGTCAAATCATCTCATTACTCATTTTGACATTTTTCCATTTTTGAAATTTAATACTTTGGTTCCACTTAATCCGAGGCTTCTGCATCTGGTCCACAACACTGTGAAGCAACCTTTTAACAAGATGTAAAAGCGAAACCATTGCCCCGGTTCTTTTCTACCTATTCTAGCTCCATGTTACTTTAAAAGTTGAATTAAAAATCCTAAAGGGTTTTATGCATAGCCTTGCTCCTAAATACATTATTAACTGTAAAGGACAGACAGTCTTGATGATCATTTGCTCATAATTTTGAGTTTAATCATATGTTTCTCTTTAATAACCTGTCCTCAAATTACTGAAATCCCTCCTCCCTTTTCAATTATCTGACTCCTCTAAATGAGGTAACAACAAAATACAGTTTTACTCATTAGCTTTCAAATTTCTAGCTAGAGTTTAATATGCTACATAAAAAAATCAAAACCTTAGTTGACCAAGACAGTGAAACACTGCACCTATACTGCATAATTGCACTGACCAGCCTCTAGGCTCTTGTTGAGCTTGTTCATGAAGGTGAGTGGGTGCTGGACAATATCCAAGATGGCCAGCAGGGTGCGCGTGAGACGCAGCAGCTCACTAAAGCTATAGAAACCAAAGTAAACCAGGTTACGTGCCAGATTCACCACCTGGAAGAGAAAAGTAAATCAGGAATCAGGAATAGAAACTTTACACCGGGACATAAAAGCAAAAAAACTAAGCACGATTTGAGGCTAAAATAGCCTATGTGAGAAAATGTGGATGAAGAGATGAAATCACTCTAATCATATTTGAAAAAATATAGTATTCATCATGTTGAGTTTATTTTACCTCTAGTGTGAGTTCATTTTTTTCTTTATCCCCGAATGGAAAATGCTGGCTGACCACATCTTTGAGGTATTCTTCCACAAACTCCATTGTGGGAGCAAACTTCCTCTTCATCTCCTCTCTTGAGCTGTCAGTTGACTCATACTCGAACCTGTAGAAACCAACAGTCCCAATCTGCATGAGGTAATTCTATCATTAAGTATCATTCAAAGTACAGTCACACACAGTCCCACACGTAGGCTCTCACTCATGGATGGTGATCTTGGATGGGATCTCGGTCCAGAGGCGAGCGTAGCGTACGGGCACCACAGCCTCCTGTGGGTCACGGTCCACATGCATGTGCAGCATGAGGCGGCAGAAGGAGGCTCTGAGGTTGTAGGGCAAACAGTCGTCGAACATGCACCGCAGGATCAGATCCACAGGTAACTGACAGGAGATCTGGTTGATGGCCAGGTACTGACGGTCCAGACACATTTTAGCAAACAGGTTCAGCTGGTATCTGCAGTGGAGGAGAAGGACATGGAAAGAGGGGAAAAAAAGTGGAGGGATTTTTGTTTTGCAGGTTAAACATGGAAGAAAAGGGAGAAAACACTGGCTCTGGCTTGCTCATTCCAGTTATTCTCCGTTTCTTGGGAAAGAAGTTTTAGCAAATTTTGCTTTACAAAATGTAAGAGTGAAACTGTCACCTATAGTAGGTGATGATGTCTACATCCATCTTGTGGTTGCCCTTAGCATCCTGGGCCAGGTGGCGGATCGATTTGCCATGAGGTTCCTTGTGGCTGTCAATCCAGTAAAGCCAAACCTCCTCCTCATCCACCTCCTCATGCAGCAAAGAGGACTCCAAGGGGTTCTCTGTGTTAGAGATTAGTCTAGGGGTTGAGGAAGGAGGGTGAGGGAGAGAGTGCGACAAAAAGCAGTTACTACATAAAACTGCACACATTACACTTGGACGCAGAGCAGCTTCTGAATATATCTATTTCACAGGGGGCACACTGGAGGAAAAACTGCAAATCTCACACGCTGGGGAGAGTATGTGCATGTTTAAACATGTTTTATAAATGAACGCGTGAAATATGACAGGATCAACTAGGATGTTTTAAATATAGATACCACAGGGTGTGACTCACTTGGTCTGGATGAGGATATCTGCATTGGTGGGGTTCAGCATAAATTTACAGATAAGCTCCTGTGTGACAGGGATGGCAGTCTTGTTGGACACACAGAGATCAGAGAGATAATCCAGGAATCTGGAGGAGCAGACCAGACATGAATCATCACGCTTAACAGAAGTTTTAAAACAGAAATACATGAAATGATTGTATGCATGGAAGTTTGCGCATATTATTGACTGCACATAACATCTTTGTCCCTCTTTTTCAATGTAAGTGCTTTGGAAAGTTCAATTTTTGTGAGGATAAAGCTTATAGATTTATAAGTTTTCTGTCTCTCTGTTATATATTGACATGCAAAGCAGATGGACACAGTAAAAGCAAGACTAGATTATAATATATCAATTAGACACTTAAATACAACAACCCAGAAGTACACTTTGTTCTTCTGATTGTGTCCAGTCAATGCATTACAAAATGACCAAGTGATAACAGAAATCTCATATACAGCAGGGAAAGTAAATATTGAACACATCAACATTTTTCCCAGTAAATATATTTCTAATGGGGCTATTGTAATGAAATTTTCACCAAATGTCAGCAACAGCCCATGTAATCTACACATGCAAAGAAACCAAACCATAGATGTCCATAAATTAAGTTATGTGTAATAGCGTGAAATGAAACAGGGAAAAAGTATTGAACGCATGAAGAAAGGGACGTGCAAAAAGGCATTAAAGCCAAGACACCAGCTGACTCTACCAGTAATTAGAAAGCAAATTAATATCAGATGGTTCGGTCCCAACTGATGCTCTATAAAAAGGTGTCTCACAAGAAACATCTCACGATGGGTAAAAGCAAAGAGCTCTCGCAAGCCCTTCGCAACCTAACCGTTGCAAAACGTACTGATGGCATTGGTTACAGAAGGATTTCTAAACTTTTGAACGTTCCAGCGAACACTGTTGGAGCCGTAATCCGGAAGTGGAAAGAACATTGCTTCACCATAAACTGGCCACGACCAGGTGTCCTAACAAGATTTCTGACAGAGGAGTGAAAAGAATTATCAGAAGAGTTGTCTAAGAGCCAAGGACCACTAGTGGAGAACGACCTCACCATGCAAGACTCCATTGCTTTTAAAGTTTGCTGCACAACATTTAGACAAGCCTTTGAAATACTGGGATGCCATAATACACACCATGTTTAGAGGACAAATTGCACTGGACATCACCCCAAAAAAACCATACCAACAGTGAAGTTTGGAGGTGGGAACATCCTGGTGTGGGGCTGATTTTCAGCAGACGGTACTGGCATACTTCATATAATTGAAGGAAGGATGAATAGAAAAATGTAGCGAGACATCTTGATAAAAATCTGCTGCCATCTACCGGGATGCTGAAGATGAAACGTGGGTGGACATTTCAGTAAGACAATGATCCCAAATACACAGCCAAGGTAACTCTCAGTTGGTTTCAGAGAAAGAAAATAAAGCTGCTAGAATGGCCCAGCCAGTCACCTTACTTGAATCCAATTGAAAACCTATGGAAAGAACTAAAAATCAGAGTTCATAGAAGAGGCCCACGAAACCTTCAAGATGTGAAGACTGTGTGGAAGAATGGGCCAAAATCACAGCTGAGCGATGCATGCGACTAGTTTCTCCATACAGGCGGCGTCTTGAAGCCGTCATTACAACAAAGACTTTTGTACAAAGTATTAAATAAATTTCAATAAGCATCTTCAATACTTTTTCCCTGTGTCATTCCATTTTATTACACGTAACTTAATTTTTGAATTTATTTGTTTTGGTTTCTTTGTATGGATGGACTACTTGGGTTGTTACCACCATCCGGTGAAAATTTTGTTACAAGAGCCCCATTGGAAATATATTTACTGAGAAAAATGGCGACGTGTTCAATACTTATTTTACCTGCTGTATGACCACTGCTTTTCTTGTGTAATGTCAGGATTGTTCTTTATTTTCTTTTATTAAATAGTTCTTTTGGGTCATCTAATCATTGGGAGATGTAAATGTCTGACCTGGGCTCTCTGTTGCGCCTCAGCAGGCTGACAAACGTCTCGATCTCTCTGGCTGTGATGTGTTTTTCCAGCAGCTTGCGGTTGTTGTGCAGCAGGGCAGTGATTGTGTCCTCAGCCAGGATCTCATACCCAATCTGAGACTGCATGATTGAAAACTTCTTGGCAATGTATTCCTATTTGGAAGAAGAAACGTGGTTTAAAACAATACTGGTGTACATGATAATGAGGTGAAGTTCAGAGAAAAAGTCACACAGAAGCAAAAAAAAAAAAAAAATGTGGAATCACTGCATTTATTTTGTGTTTGTTTAACCATTATCCCGAGAGAACTTGTTGAGCAACTTTCAAAAGTTACACCCTGATTCAGATTCATGATGAGTTGGCTGTCACATCCGTAGCCTGTTAGCACCTGAGCAGCTCAACATGAGCCACTTGCTTATTTTCATCAAGAGTGAGGGTTCTTTTAATTAATCTACCGACTTTGTTGATCTTCAGACTACTGATTAATCATTTAGTTTATAAAATATCAAGAAATAATGACTAGCAAACTTAAAACATATCAAAAGCCCAAGTGAGGTTGCACAATTACTATACAATTACTTTTGTGCTTGACAAGCACAAAAAACCTAAAATATTTAATTTGTAATTAAATTAAATTAGAAAAGTGAACAAATTTTCATATTCTAAAAGGTGAAATTAGCAAATGTTTGGCATTTTTACTAAATTATAGTGAGTATATATAATTTTGCCTGCTGTGGCCACAAGTGGTAATTGCAGCATGTTAAATGTCCCCATACAATTTTGGGTTTGGTTAGATAGTGTAGGCCTTTCAGCAGCAGACAATAGAAAGCCCTGGTGTTACTAATAAAATGAAGGCTCTGTTCCAGTCAAGTATCCCAGTGAGCCATGAACAATACCAGGACCCTGAACCTCAAGCAGCAATGTAGAATTCAGCCATCACTGATTATGGTATTCATACCTGTGCTTTTCATATTGTGACATGTCATAATGTCTCCAATGAGAAAGGCCTGTTGCTTTAATGAGGTCATTATTAGCTGAGCTGACAGAGAGTGAAGGGAACGAGAATAAAAGCAGGAAATCAAAAACGCACCGTGTTCCTCTAGCTAAGAACTGTGTTTACATCTTGTTTTACTCGTATTAAATCCACATATCTGCTATATCATATGTTAAAATGCAGCACGACAGAAGCACAAGTAGAGTATCGAGCTGAAATTAGTTTAATGGACAGCGAGCTAACAGTTTGCAACAGCCACTGGTTGTACCTAACCAAGAAAACTGGCAGCAATACCATGGAGTGTATAGAGTTTATTTTGTATGAATTCAACCTTTTCATTCATGCATGAGAAAACGCGTGCGTGAGCTCACTTTCATTATCAAACTTGTCCTGACTTATTTCCGTGGATCCACCAATCAATTAGAAGACTGTTTGAGCACTACTTAGGATTTTAGATTAGGAGCATCATTACAACAGCTGTGGTCCCTGCAAAAATTTCCCCAGACAGTCTGGCAGAATCTATAGTGATAAGCTGCAGGTTAAAAGCTGCCTCTCCATCCTCAGACAACCCTGCATCCCGGTGATGACAACCATATTAATGAGCCTGATGACAACTCAATGAACATTCATTAGACTTGTGTAGGAGATGGAGACGTGCCTGGTTCTTGCGATAGTCCTGTTGGGAATGTCTCAGCACCCTGTAGCAGAGTCTCAACATGTACTTGAAGTGAGAATAGCGCTGGTCTCCCAAATCCTCCAACCTCAGCATTGGACCATCACCCTGGTCGGTGAATGGTGCCTTTAGGATGCCGAAGATCTGTAGGAACAGAAACCCGGACAAAGTGATGAAGAACCACTTGAGCGACTGCAGACTGTAAGAGCAAGAAAATCGTTCCAATAGTACACTTTTCAATGCTAATCTGTGGGTATTATAAAATATCTCACTGATGGAGATACAGCAAAAATAAGGTTTGCTCTGAGCATCACTTCAGATCAATATGCATTTTGTCCCAAAATAAGGGATTAAAGGCCAGACAGAAGTGTTGGTTCATTTGCATGCTGACCTGGGCGAGGATGTTTTGTTCCCTCATGAGTTTCTGCCTCTCTCGGTTGGGTGTAGAGGTGACTACAGATAAAACATCCTGGCCGTTGTTTGGTACCACACAAACAAAGAAAACCAGGTCCTCCAGGAGCTTAGTCACAAACCTGAAAAATAAATGAAGGCAAAAAATAACATGTGAAATCGTAAAATATGCACACCACCCCCACGTCAGCTGTGTCATCATGCTCACGTCTCTGTACCTCCTCTCATTCTGAGCAATGTTTCCATACTGAAGCTTCCTCACGGTGGACTCCAAAACCTTGCTGGCATCGTTGGCAAAGTCCAAGTCCCTGACCTCCGACAGGGGAACAGATACGATGGCGAAAGCCTCTTTGTCTTCTTTGGTGGGACAAGTGCCAATCTATTGTGACAGCCAAAACAAATTCACGAAAATTACATCAGTCGTTTGTGTGAGTACAGTGGCTTGTGAGATATTCAGATTTACTTCTGATGCCACTGAGTGTGGGTGTGAGCGTGGCTGAGCGTGCATTTGCGTTCAGACCTTCAGCATCACCGGTCGCTCCTCCTCTGCATCGATGGGGACGTTGGTGCTGGTCACCCAGGTGTTCGTGCACAGGTGCCTGAGCCTGACATAGGAGTTTCTGAGGAAGGATGGGACAGATTATTTACACCAGATGTGATTTATTTAATTGATGATCTTGCTGCTGTTACTGAACTGAAAAGGTAGCCATGATGGTGGGTAAATTAGCCTGGTATTCAGTATCAGAATATGATGGTTTAGCCATGCTAGCAGCATTGGACTGTCCTTTCATTTAGTTCAACCAAAAGATGACGTTTTTGCTTTCTAGTGGAACTATAGGACGGATTGCCATGGAATTTGGTACAGATGTTCACGGTGCCCAGAGGATGAATTCTACGGATTTTGGCGATTCTATCATAGCTGTAGCATAGCCAACAGCATAGCTGTACACGCTTTGTGTTATTAAGAAACACATGAAATACACCAACATTTGGAAGAGGAAGTTTAAATAATTTCTGTTTCATTTTCACTTGTTTGAGAAATTACCCAGTAACATTTGTAAGTATATTTCAGACTGTTCCATTACTTATGACAAAATGGCACTTAAAGTGAACTCACAAAAGCAGATAGTTTTGAGTCAAAATAAATGACATTATCTCACCCTAATGGCAGATTTTCTGACAAGAACCGCTGTGCTCTGTGTTTTGAGCTATTCTGAAAAAAGCCCCCTGTGGATACAACCACAGCAGATGTAATTTGTTATTGTCAGCGTTGCCCCCATGTGAGTGACTGACCTGGGCACGAGACAGTCAGCCCGCTGCAGAGTGGTGGCATCCAGCTCAAACAGAGAAGCAATGTCATTCCCATGGGGAACAGAGACCAGGGTGAAAGCAATCTTCTCTGCTGCTTGATGCTTTCTCTTGGAGAACACAGCATCCGCCTCATTCTGCAGCACAAACACAAGGACACACACAGACAGACAAATGTGCGTACACACACACACACGTACACACAGATAGAAGCAGTAGAAATTACTGGCTACTGTCTAAAGCTTACATGGCACAGACAGTTTATCAATATTCGCACAGAGACAATCTATCAAAAATACAATACACAACACTATATGTCCTGCATACCCAGTGCATAGTCTAGCCTATACAACAGAAATGAGGAGATTGGTCATATAAGTGTGTTGAAGTACTATTTCAATTAACTTAGGCCTGCAACTAATTAACACTTTCATTGTTGATTGTGAAATGTTCTTTATGAATTGATTGCAATAATTACTGAGTCTCTCAATAACAATTGCAAGTGCCCATAATAAGCTAACAGAGTCCAAATTGACGTCTTAAAATTACTTATTCTGTTACTTTGTTTCCATCTCTTCAGATGTGATGATTTAATGCTTTTCTTTATCATTTGTGATAATTCATGGAATATCTGTGTCTCGACTGCTGGTCGGTGTCTCAACATAAAGATACTGGGAAAATACAGTGGGGAGTTTTCAGTATTTTCTGATGGTTTATAGACAAAATTGATTAACTGATTAATAAAGAAAACAATCTGTTATGATAATGATCATCAGCCCTAGCTGAGTTTTTTTTTTTTTTTTTTTTTTTTTTATGAAAAAGGGTACAGAAAATCAGCTGACAAATACTAAACATTTTATAGCTGCGACCTGCAAATATTTGGTCAATTGCTTTACATTACTGTATTACTCGACAGGTCAAAAGTCACAGTTTCCCCTGATTATTTTTCTGATCTCTAAATGATTAATTTCCAAGGAACTGCCAGCAGTTCACACAGCAGAGTAGTATCTTCTCTCTTCTTCAACTGCAGCAGCACTCTAACTCACTTCCCTACACCACAAGACCACAATTTCAAGCTGCACACACATATTTTACATTTCATAGTCTACAATATTAATATCTTGTATCGTGAAAGTTTTTTTTTGTGTGAAAATTCATGCTATTTTAAGTGAAAAAGATTTTTTTGTAGGTTAATAAGTCTAGTGATGAGTAAGTCCTTGTGACCATAAAGGTGATGTTTTGTGTCAGGCTGCAGTATCTTTCCACACATGCTCCTGTAAATACAAATAACTGAGCCAAACTGCTGATAAAAATCTGTCAGTGAGAGCGTGCACGGATGTTAGCCAAACTACACTGTCACATATACCTACACTAATGAGGTATTCAATGACACAGACATGTAGCTCGAGAGCCATGATTTCTCCATGTTGTGTGTTAGACATCGCAGTTCGTAGGCCGGTACGGATGGCACTGTGCAGATGCAGCAGATAATGGCGAGGGTTAATTTCTCCCCCTGTTCTCTGCATGTCAATGGGAAGCTCCCCAGAGCTGCCTCCGCGCTTCAGCTTCTCTATCCTCCCACCCTCCCCCTCCCCTCTGCTGGTGACTCACCCCACCAGCTTAGCACAGGCGAGTAGAGCAGAGCAGACAGCACGTCTGCCTCCCCTCCATCCCCTCTTGCAGGGCACCCCCACACCCAGACGTTATGTAAGGAGCCCCCTGTGTGTCTGAAATTCAGCATGTGCATGAGAAAGTGTGTGAGGCTGAGAGAGTTTGTGTGCGTGTTCCTTGCATTGCCAGAATACAAATGTGCAAGGCAGCTAAGCTGAAAGAAAATGCTAGATATAGATCCAGAGTTTGGCAGAGTTTCCGTGTGTTTGTGTGTGTGTGTTTGTGTGTGTGTGTGTGTGTATGTGTGTTTTTGTGCACGCGTGCTTGTGTGTGTTTGTGCATGCGTGTGCGTGCATGCATGTGCAAGTGTGTGTGCAAGTAGTTTGTGAGTGTGAAAGAACTGGTGGTATTACATAACCAAAGGATGAGGAGAGAGAAGGGCCTTGGCAGACAGTGTTTAACTGCTGATATAACCTCTCTTTCCACTTAAATACTCATTATTTTCTCTCCTGTTCGCTAACCTATTTTATCTTTTAGTCAAGCTCAATCTGACTCATCTATGGTGTAAAATGACAAACTATTTGTATTGCTGATGCGTTGATCTGTAAATATCAGCCTTGTATAATAGCTAATGAATAAATCTGTCAGTAGTAGCTAGTAAGACGCCCCAGACTGTAGTCAGCTGTGTGTTATTTAGGAGCTAGATGTGCTTATTTGACTGACTCACCTCTCCTTTGGACTCCACCGTGTTCTCTTTAAATTCAGGGTTGACCTGCAGAGATACTGAGTGGTCAGTGGCCTTAGGTCTAGAAAGCTCTGACAATCATCCTCTTATTATCAACCCCATCACCCAAATTCAGGCTATTCAACAGCAAAAGATAGGTGATAGTGGCCATATCAATGGGAACACTGCCACCTACAGCACATCACCTAAAGTCCCTTTCAGCTGTGTTTGTTCAGACATTGGAATGTAGATACTCTCTCTCTCTCGCTGAAAAAAAAAGTGACTCTGGCAAATTGATTGTGAGTGTTGCTCCTCTTTGTGTAATTAAACACAATGAGGAACAGCTACAAAATTAAATAAGTGAAAAAAGAAGCTCTGACTCAAGCCGAAGAGTAAAACTCACCTCAGCTGCAAGGTAATTCCCTGTCGCAAGGTGTTTAAAGCGGAATAGGCTGTTCCACTGGCCAGCTCCACCCCTACAGGGGTCATAGTGCACAACCTACCACGGAAACACAAAATAATAAATAATACACTAGAGGCATCACTTTTTGTACACCGTTATTCATGCGTTTTAGTCTGCTGCAAGTATGTGCTTTAGTATCAGTCAGTTCTTCGCTCAAACTGTTCTAATATGGTACAGAAGGACTTTTTCAGTTTTCAGTTTATGTCTTTATGGGTATTACAATGCTGAACACAGATTGGGATTCTGGATTTGTTCAAAAGACAATAAAAACAGACGACTAAGGGTGATTTCTGCAAGATGTTCTCTGGTCCTTCAAAGTCATTGTTAGTTCACAAATCAAATGGATCATATCGGTGAGTGTTTATTTTCAGCGATGAGTGCACAGACGTCAGTTTAGCCTATCACTGCAGAATCAGAATGAGTCAGAATGAGAGTCGTCCTACGTGGCAAGTACAACAGAAATACGTGATTGTTATACTGACACATCATCATGTCATCAACTGATATGGGGACATTAGTATGTTCTGGAGCAAACAGCACATGGACAAGAGGAACTTCATTTTAGTGCAGGCTGATAAAGACGAACATCCAGTACAGTGGATTACAAAGAATTAAAGGTCCAAGTGTCAGACAGGCAAACATTATACAGTATGTTTAATCAAACAAGAAATTAAGGCCTACATTTGTGAGAAATTGTAAACCTGTGTGCTTAAAATGTGTTTTACCTCGACCTCCCACAGAGCCTTGGAGCTGGTGGCGGAGGTGGCAGACTGCCTCAGTGTGGTCCTAAGAAAGACATGCTGCTGCTTCTTGTACTCGTCACAGGTCAGAAATTTCTCCTGCTCAGCATGAAACAGCCTCACCACGTCTCCCTGACAGATGAAACATACAACACATGAGACCACTGCATGATAACAGCATGCTGTTTTGTTGTAAAAATATGCAAACTGCAAGCAATTCTGCTAAAACATGGACTGAATGAACAGACTTGAAAGCGATAAAGCATCATACCCCCTTTAGAACATCTTCTCTGTAGTCGCTAAACTTCATGAACAAGGTGACCTTCCAGCTGGTGTTGCAGTTGACAGCATTGACCTGCAGCATGAGGCAGGAAGTAAGGGACAAATACAACGTGAAGTCAAGATTACTTACACAAGTCACATACTGTCTGCTGAAAGCCTTGGAACACTGCTTCTTTTTGGCAATTTTCAAGTTTAAACCACAGTTGAAGGATTACATGCTTCTCTGTGGGCTAAGACGATATAGTATATAATCACATCAAAAATTGTTAGATGAATTACAAGCTAGGAGACAAGCTATGGGTTCTTTGGTGAAAGGTTGTTGTAGGCTTTTAACTAACAGCGGCTACATGTTTCCGCTCTGATAGAAGCAATATAAATAAATTAGTCCCACCTCTTTGCAGCCGTGGTTGTCTAGCAGCTCGATGTTACTGGCGTGAAGAGGCTGCCCTGCGTTCACTGGCATCAGCACCACCTTGTCTCCAACCACCACCTTGAACCAATTAAGACAGTCATATCGCAGCAGCCGACAGAGGCTTGTGAACTTTTAGCACTTTCTACATGTATTAAATGGAAAGGAAGAGTGTTTTCATGCAATGGGTTCATTTCAGGTTTGCAAACATCCACTTGTTGTTTTAAATAAAGGGTGCTCTGTGCAGCAGCAGCTGGCTGAGTGGATGAGCTTTTCATGGCAAACAGGTTTTTTCATACCATGGTGAGGGGACTTAAATGCAGCACACACAGACATGGTGACTGAAAAGTACACTTCCTGTTACTGTATCATCACTTGCATAATACATGCTCTCTAACAGTCTATCATCAGTTATATTAGACTTTACACAACTAACTGTATCTCATGTTAAGCAGCTCCACACAGACACACTGTGGCTTTTGAAGTGGGTGGCTCATCACATTTATTCCAATTCTGTGGTATATAAAAGCATTTTAACTACCATAAAGCACTATCAATGCAATGTAGTAGACAGAAAGTAACAGCTGACTGAACATTTTTTAAGCTCAACCTGAAAGTTTACGTGCAATGTGAAGGCCGATGCATCCATGCTTTTACATGATATTCCGTGTCTGACCTGATAAAGCACAAACACCATGCACAATCAAGAGCAATACCTTTAATCATAGGATGCTAAAGCCAAAGGGGAAGGACAAAATCATAAAGGTCACTGGAAGAGGACAAACAATAAACTGACAGTCTAAACAGAGGAATTTCAATTTGCTGCACAGTACTTTGTATCTATAGAAATGTGATTCCAGGGGGAGGGAAACCTACATTGTCCCCTTCGCTGCGGAGCTTCCAGAAGGGCTGAATGTAGAACCAGGAGCCCTCGTTCCCGGCAGGGTCCAAAGAAACCCGCATGGCATTCTTCTCCAGCAAAGCAGGGAGACGCTTGTTCACCGTCAGGTACTTATTGCTCTTAATGTGCAGGAGCTGAGACAGAAGATTCAGGGTATTTAGATACTTCAAGGGCAGTGGCGTCAGAGGTATTCAGAACCTTTACATGAGTAGTAGTGCTAATATCACACTGTAAACATACTCAATTAAGAGAAAATTCTCCACTGAAAATGTTTTTAAGTAAAAGTATGTGAACAAAATTAGGAAAATGTACTCGCAACGTGTAGCTGTGAACGGTACTTAAGTGAATGTGCTTAGTTATATTCTACCACTTTACAAGAATAATAAGAGATCCACTTTTTGGAAAAAAAAATAGCAGAACGTTGAACTCATTTGAAAAAGCGAGTGTCCAACCATGCAACACAGTTCCTGATTCCATTTAACAAACAAGGGGTAAATACCACTAGCGTTCAAAGTCAACCCCCACACATTGCTTACTGATGGGAAATATTTTCGGAAGCAGTGTTGACCAGAGCAGTGGTGACTGCCTCGTACACATTTCCAACTGCAGTTAAATACATAGCTTCTTTCTCAATTCAATCCCTAACACAAGAGCTTAGCAATCACTGAAACCAAATCCTACCATAGCAGACCTTTCCAAAACTGCCTGAGGTTTCAGGGATTGGATGACAGTAGTGCAACCTTGGTAAACAAGAAAACAAAAACAAAGCTCTGGACTGGGCTAAGTCTGACGCCGCAGGTGTTTGCTGAAGGTGGTCTTTACCTGGATGACATTACTGTATTTGACAACTTCTCCGAGGAGCTTCTTGTTCTCTGACTCATTCTGCTTCTGCTCCAGTTCTGCTGCATGCTGAGTAATGAAACAGAGGTTTGTTAAATCTTTTGGGGGCAAATGAAAATGAAGAACTAGAGGCAGATTGTAATTGAAAATTCTACCTGTAACTTCTTGAACAGATCTCCCTGCGTGTTATTGTTTCCTTGTTTTCCTTGTTTCGCCTTCCAGAACTGCTTCTGGGCGGAGTATCTGTTCATGGGACACACCTTGAAGAGGCAATCTGCAGTGGAGGAGAAGCATCAGGCACAAAGGAGTCAGACTCTGAGAGTCAGACTCTGAGAGTCAGGCTCTGAGACTCAGGCTCTGAGAGTCAGGTTAAGTGCCACTCAAGGGTCTTAATGTGGTGAAACTGCATTTTTGAGGTTGATGGTTATTTACCCAACAGGGGCCTGTAGAGTCAGTTAAACCTATAAAAGCATCATGAAAACCACAATGTTGTGTTAAACAACACTGAGGGTAAAAGCAATTGGTTAGCCTTGACAGTTTAAAAAAAAAAAGTGTAAGTGTGTGTGTGTGTGTATGTGTAGGTGTGTGTGTGTGTGTGTGTGTGTGTGTGTGTGTGTGTGTGTGTGTGTGTAACCTTGAATCCCTTGAACCAGAGTGACTAGCATACTCATACACACCTCTGAACTTTTTGGGTGGGTTTGCCAGGTCTCCGGCATCAGGCTGAACCACACACCTGTCATCGACAAGCCTGTAGAAAAGAGCACAAAATGAATTTAAAAAAAATTCGGTTGCTATAATTTTTCCAGTTCATTATATTTGGAGCCAAAAATAATGGTTATGTAAGCATTCTGCAACTGATATGCAATGGTTCTTCTGGCCAGTGAATCAGTTGCCCTAAAAAATAAAGATTTACATAACACAAAAATGTGGTCTACATGTGGTATCAGAGACAAATACAAATACACAAGATAGAATCTCAGATTACTAGAAAGTTATCATTTGAATACACGGTTCAAAACCACTCCTGCGCTACAGGTGACTGGCCACCTGCTGCATGAAAAGCTTAACTTGGGAACACAAGAAAGAGCTCTGTTCACCATTATATCCATCTAGTTAGCACTCCCCCGATATCTGGACTGATACCCCGAGTATTTCTGGGCGGAACTCATCGAATTTAACGCTGCATTGATCTCCGCTTCCAGCCCAGCAGGGGGAGATCTGCCGCGTCCTGTGGTTTGTATTGAGACAGACATATGGTAGAAAATGACATCCAACTTTGTGTGGTTTTCCCGTTGAGTGAAAATGGATAGATGGAATATTTTTCAAATATTACACATAAAACCAGATGTCAACACAGCGTGTGTAAAATTTAAGACGAAGCCTTGAGAAACAACACTGCCTTAGTCACTGAGGTGAGGTCAGTTGTAGGTTCCTGTGGTGTGCATAGAACACAGTGCACTGCAGCCACAAGAGGAAACCAAGCGGTGTCTGTGCATGGTTGATTAGAGGGAATTTGAAGAGTGTCATCCAGTAAATAACTGCCTTGTTATCCACATCCTAGCCTTTTATTTGCTAGATGCTGGCTGTTTTACACACTAAAAAGATGTCACTGACAGGTTCAGGGACGCACAGAACATCAGTGAAATTCACCCAGTCGAAATCTGAACACTTGACAGTTAAAAATGTAAAGCTGAAGATGACCGATATCTTGAGTAAAGGATTCAGTTCACAAGAGTTGACAAGTCTAAACAAATGCTGCAAAAACGCATTAACGGTACAAAATGTAAGTATTTTAGTTTAAAACATTCAAAAATGTACTAAGATTATAAACAGAATGTGGTATATAACAGCTTTGATATTATGTGGAAGATGTCTGTGTATTGTGTGGCAGAGATATATGCTGAATTTTCAGTGTGCTAACCAGCCAGAGGTTAATTTACCTCATTCATGAAAGACCATTTAAAACAGAAGAAGGTATTCATCCGTCAAATCACACATCAGTTTGTCGGGTAAAGATGAGTATTATCTGATGGCATGAAGTTTGTTTTGTCATTTGACATTTTCTGTCAGGGTGCAAATTAAACCAGCAGCTTTTGATTTTAATCTTGAATATTTAATCTCTGTTTAAAAAAGTGGCTGCCTGAAAAAGTTTTAAGCTATGTTAAACAAGACTGATTTCAGCTACCTAGGGTGAAGGTGCTCAGTGAAGATGGAATGGCAGAGAGGCCATTTGGTGGAGCTGGATGCATGAAACTAGGAAAAACAATGGAGACAGAAAAAAAATGGGTTCATAAACAGAACACTCAAAAAATGAAAGGGATTACAGAGGGGTGCCAGCTTTCCCTTTGTGACCAAAATGCAGATCTGAACTCCAGCACTTTGCATTATTTAATTTTCTTTGTAAATGTGAGAAAAGTCTGATTAGATCTAAATGACTGAACTGGACTGGTTGCTACTGTCAGTAAACTGTTGTTTAGGTGTTGCTGCTTATTGGTCTTCAGTCAAACAGAACTAATAAATACATTAATCTGAGGTTAAACCTGCCCTGGAAGTTTTATTTGCGGCTACATTTCATGTATGGGTAACTTTAATCCCCCTTCAGGAAATCTGTTTACTTAAGTCAAGACAAGGCTCAA
Source organism: Istiophorus platypterus (assembly GCA_016859345.1). NCBI lineage: Eukaryota > Metazoa > Chordata > Actinopteri > Istiophoriformes > Istiophoridae > Istiophorus > Istiophorus platypterus. Next base: position 12,392,170 of record CM029121.1, read on the forward strand.
GCCAAACGAAGCATGTCAGAGGAAGCAAATTTGATAAAACCTGGAGTAAAAGGACATTTTCGTCTAGAACTAGGTTTATTTAATGGGTGGAAAACTAGTTCTCTAAGGACAAGGGTAATAGTGTTTTTCTGTGTGTTTAGTGTTTGTCAGGACGCTTATAGCTTTACAGTCACAGATAAATGCAACTTAAACTTGTAGAAATTTATTCCATGACATCAGCTGTGAATTTCTATACAAAAGACTCCATCCCATTTGCTCTATCCCATTTACACCAAAGGCCGAGGTGCACAAGCACATCCATTCATCCCATCCACTGAAGAGAAACATAATGCAATGCACAATTCCTCCAATTCATACAAAGCTGGCAGCCATGCTGAAGTGAGCTGAACCATTTCCGATTTATGCCACGGCACTTGATCAGTATGTCAATCCTCAGGCTGTGTATTATTTCCCCCAACTCTATATGTATATAGTGCTAAATAGCTAAACAGGAAGGCTCTCTGTAAAAGTCCCCCCAGCCAATAAATAAGTAATCTTAGGTCCGCTGAGGGCTGGGCATTAGTTCAAAAAGAGAGGCTTTGACGGTGCCTGACACTCGCAGCGAGAGCATGAGTTTGCTGCGTAACTAAGTTAAACATGAACCAAAGATAAATCTACCGGGCTGGACAAGCTAATTATAGCTCCATTGGTTATCCGGAGTGAACTGAGACAACAACAGAAAAGACAGAATGCAATGCAGAGCGACTGGCCTGATGCGTTTCAGCGCAACAGATGAGTAAAGTGTAGATGTGTTAAAAGATTTTACAAATATTTTCTATTGCTGCATGTTTCAACCCGCTGACAAAGCAGCCCTGTAACCTGACTGAGTCATATACTTCCTCAGGTCAGCTTGGGTGAGGTTTATTCATATTAGATGGCTGAAACATCTTCTCATATCTACAATCAAGTCCAGTTGCCCATGAGTCAACCCTTCCTGGATAATTCAGTGAACTGATTGATTTAATGAAACAGTAAAAATATCACAGATCACCAAAATAAACCCTCCACAACACATGGAAGAGTATGATATCCAAAAGGTGAAGGTCACTAGTGGACATAGATCAGCCGAATGACATTTACATTCCTCATAAGGTCAGTTGGCTTTTGAGTGTTTACAATGTAAGGTGTGTGAGGATTCATTGTTATCCTGAGCAAACAAGGGCATGGGTAGCCATGTGTAGCCGAGGTTACATTGTACTCAAAAGGGCTGAGGTTCATGCAGGCACATACTGCAACTGTCTATGGACCTTTGTGACCTGGCACAGCCCTCGATAAAATACTCCACACTCTCGTCAAATGTTATTGAATCACTTATGGAATCGCTGATAAGAATTCCACTGCTTTTCGTCACAACAACAGGAGGTATAAGCAATTGACCCTGAACTTTTGCATTTTGAAATTTCCAGCCCCTGTTTGTGCTGCTTACATTTTCCTTGGCACAGACCTTTGAAGGGAGCTTTTCAGCACAAGAAAGTAGGATGGCTATGAGTGCTCCCGCAGACAGTGAGTCGAAGGACACTGTCGCATACAGCCAAGGTACATACATGTTTCAGCTGCCATTTGCTCAAATACTTCCGATGTTTTTGATCTTCCAAAGCACAGCGCATTAAATAAGAGGTTTAAATAAGAGGTTTTTACATCAAAATCTGAAAGCTGTTCCAAAGTCACCACTTGCTGGAAGAATTCAAGGCAGGAAAAGGAACAAGACAAAAAGGAAGAAACAGAAAGTGAGGAATAAGGTCGGCAGGTGGGTGGGGCAGACTCATTCCTCAAGGCAAGTCAATCTTTCTATGCTTGTTCTACAGCCTTGGAGGCCAGAGTGCACCTGGAGCCACCAAGGCATTTTACCTTGCACTGACGCTTTCACCTCGGGGGGGGAAATAAAGCCAAACAAATTGATCGTGTTTTGTTTTGTTTTGTTTTGTTTTTGCACTCCTGTGTGCCGAATAACACAGTGAAAAGCTGCTTCCATCACACCTACATGCAGCCTCAGGGGGTTTTCAAACACTTTTTGATTGTGACCCATTAAAATGAAGCAGTGTCTACTTGCAAATCCTCATTCATAAGTAGTTCCAAAAAAAACTTGACAGATCATTTCACTTGATTGCTCATCGGCGACCAGAGAGTATTTTACAAGGAAAAAAGGCAAAGTTTAGTAAAAAAAAAAAAAAGAAAAGAAAAGTTTGACAAATTCATTACTTTTGATTTTTTTGTTTTTGTTTTTTCCTGTCCCAGTGCATATGTTGTGACCCCTTAGGGTCATGTTGAAGGACCTTTTGAGGGGTCTCTACCCCTAATTTGGTAAACACAGCTTTTAACAAGGGCTCAGTTGGGGAACTGGGCAGCACACCTAGGATTTAGATCCCCAAAGCACCATCACTGATGTCAAAATGCGGTTCAGACCTCATTAAAACCTGGCTATTATACTATATTTCACGATATGGGAAATCGCAAGGGCACTGGGAACTGTGTGTTACACATTCGATATAGAAAATGCTTATTCTCTTACCCAAATAAACACTAATAACACTTGGAGGACTGACAGGGGAGGAAGTGTGATGTCCTTTAGGGCCACTAAGCTCACATACAGACACAATCCAAAAGGTCTGTTAATATCTTGTCGAGTACGAGCTACACAACTGGATGTTCCCACATTTTGCCGAAGGACCCGCGGACCCTGCTGGGAGGGGGGCGACATCCAGAAGATCCGCTTGCAACCATTAACACTCGCTCACTCTTCTACCTGGGCTGACACGCTGCTTTGCATTCCTGTTACATTTGCTTAAACGCGAAGAATTTCCTGAGAAGCAGCAGTTTGCGCGTTGACGGGCCTCGGCCACAAGTCCCTCACCAAGTTCCTCCCCGAGCGGTTCACTGAGGAGGTTTATAGATGAGGAAAGCGGCAGCTCGTCTCAAGACACAAACGACCTAAAATAGTGAGAATAAACTCACGCAGACTCCCAATAGATTAAAAGGAAAAAAACGAGAAGCAGACGAGAGGAACATACCCCAAAGTACTGATGAAGCCATTCACCGAGCCTTCCGCGTAAAGAGACACAATGTCTCCAATGTGAAGAAAGCTGGATCTGTGCTCTGACATTCTTTCGCTCTTTTCTTTACTCGAGATGCGTTTAAGACTTGTCCTGGTTTTCCATTTATAACCGAACGGCACTTCTCTTCGGGCAAAAGTAATCCACGCGTTACAGCGCCTCCGGTTCAGCAGCAGCGTCCAGATTCACCTTCATTCTTCCACTCCTGCATTTCGGTAAAGTCCAGAGGGTGGGGAAAAAAAAAAACGCGAAAGTGCTAAAAGTAAAGGCGAGTGAAAAGAACCTGCTGGCGATTTTGTTTTTGAGTAAACGCAGTGCTTTTCGGACTTATCCAACTTCTTCCTGTATGTCACACAGACCCGACAGGGCTCTTCTTCACATTCACTTCAGGGGGAGGAGACTGCTGCCGCTGCCGCTGCGGCGGCGGCGGCGGCGGCTGCTGCTGCTGCTGCTGCTGCGAGCGAATTCCGTCCGATGACATGTTTTTTGTTTTCATTCAGAGGCCCCTTCATAATATTACATGTCAGTGGACTCACTGGCAATGAATCGACGGCTGTAGATAACGGATGAAGGTGTAGAGGTCCTGCGGGAGATCTAAACAGGCTACGATCAATAGATTACAGCAGATGAAGCAGACTTGTTTATATTGGCATATGCACGACACGAGTAATGAATGTATGGACTTAAACAATATTGATATGTCTCGATTAGTGAAATTATACTCGTTTTTTTTATGTATGCAGGGGTCAGTAACTATTATAGACCCATAGTCCTCAGTATTAAATAACTAAACTGTGATCCACTGTGATAATCCAGTCATTTTTAAACAATATTTCATCCCGCTTCTTTTCACTGTGTCAGAGTAGGTTGAAGGTCATTTCACAACTGCTGAGCCAACAGCAAATCACATAATTATTTGCTTGTTTTACAAATTAGTCTGTATTTATTCACATTACTTATTTCATAGTTTAATTTAATTCAATTCTTTAGTTTTCCAAACAACTGAGCAAAAGCAAACCTGTTTCTCAGAAGACTATAAACTGAACCATTTCCCTTAAAAAAGATTTGTGATCAAAAATGCATTCAAATTAAAGGCTGGGCACAAGCCATGGGCGTGCTTTACTTCTAGACAGAGAGGACAGTGCAAATTTGGAGGTCTTCATTTACATCTTACAAAAAGTTTTCAAATTACTTGTTTTATTTTCAGTGAAATCCTCAGGTTGTGTGAATTTATTCACACACAGACCACAGACATTGTTTCTCCAGACTTATCACAAATGTCTGGCCACAAATCCAACTTCCAGCTGCTTTTCACACAATATCCTGACTGGACTTAATTTGCAGCAGCAGTCCCACATGGCCGGAGAGACACTGTTTCTCAGGGTGTCCACTACAGTTCTCCACATTGGAGCAAAACAAACAGAGACACTTGCATAAAAAAAGTAAATGTCTCATTTCATCTTTCTATCAAAATCACACGTTAGTGCAGTTGAATTCCCTGGGGGGACAAGTGTAATGTCTTAGTTTTTTTCTGTTGTGTCTTTTTTTTGTGAAATCTCACAGTTCCTCTGTTTTGTTTGTTTGTTTGTTCTCACATCAGTATCTCCTTGCCTGAAATATAAATTTACTAGCACGTTTACTTAAACAAAGGAAAACTTTGTCTATCACTGACAATGGCTATAATAATATTAAAAAAAAATATTGGCGATAATGATGATTGCAGTGCTGGTGATACAGATTTTCAAAGTTTGAGCCATAACACAGATGTCAGATGTGTGAATGATTGAACAGGGATGTGAGAGGTCGAGCATTAATCTAATTCTAGATGCAGTTTATTCTGTCACCCGCCTGATTCATCAGAAAGCTTTGAACAGCAGTAGATGGTCTAAACGAGTTACAGTCAAACAGTGGCCGAGGCTGATGAGGAACAGGGCAGCAGTGGGTTTTGATTTTTCATGAACTGCCTATATTGATACACTAGAGGTCGCTAGAGCTCAAGCCCCCGACGGGTTGAGGACCCATTACCTGACCTGTATCGCCCCCTGGTGTTCACCGGGCTGCACTGACAGCGAGCTCGGCCGCTCTCTCCGGTTTTGTCTGTGTGTTAAATACAAACAAGTGCGCCACAAAAGGTCGTTTCCCACTGGTGCCGAGGGCTGGTTCCTCAGGCCACGGACCCGGTCTGCAGGCGAGACACGGTGACACAGATTAAAGTCGCAGATTACAACGGATATCAAGCTGCAGAGGCCAGAAATGCTGGCGGACAAACTCGTCCATGTCGGCGGGGAAGTAAAATGGTCACTGCGTTGACCTGCGTAACAGTTAATCTGATACAATTAAAGTGCAGCACTTAACAGTCACTATTGTTTATTTCACACGGTGAGATATCTAAACAAACAAACAAACAAACAAACAATAACTTCTCAGTTCACTTCCATTTTGTTTTTTGGCATCACCATAATTGAGAACAGAATTGCCGAAGGTAACCGTACGTTGCAAATCCACTGTAATAATTCATAATGTACGAAAAAATATAGGAAGTTGTTTTCCCATTGAACAAAATACACAATAGCCTCAGGGGTAATTAAGTACATTTACTCAGCAACTTCACTCAAGTGAAAATGTGAGATGAGTAAAGGGAGTACTTCTTCCAGGGTGGCCTGCTAAACTACAAAACTGTATTAGTGCTACATAGTTTACACAATGATAGGAAAATAAATCTTTGCAAACAAATTATATGTATATGAAAAGGTGGGATACGGTTTAACAACCAAATGTCATTTTAAGTAGAATAACACTCAGCGCAGCGCAGACCTCCGCCGAGGCAGGTGTCAAACAACATGCACCAGACCTTAGAGGGGAAAATTCACCCACCGAGAAAATGATCCGGATCGGCCCCAGAACTGAATGGGTCCGTCCCCGACCCGCGTAATCCTGCAGACAGACAGACACACACACACACACACACACACACACACACACACACACACACACACACACACACAAAAACAAACAAACAAAGCATAACAAACAAACGCGGTCAATAAGCAGCCTCCCTGGGTAGGTAATAGATTTAAACAGAAAAATATGGAGACAACTTTTGAATGGCTATAGCGTCAGAATTAATGCGTGTAGTTTTTGGTTGTGTGTGTGTGTGTGTGTGTGTGCGCGTTGAGTTCAAGGAGGGAGCGAGAGAGAGAGAGAGGTAGAGAGAGAGAGAGAGGGAGAGAGAGACAGAGAGAGAGAGAGAGATAGGTAGAGAGAGAGAGAGAGAGAGGTAGAGAGAGAGAGAGAGGGAGAGAGAGACAGAGGGAGAGAGAGAGAGAGAGAGACAGAGGTAGAGAGAGACAGAAAGAGGTAGAGAGAGAGACAGAGAGAGAGAGAGGAGAGAGAGAGAGAGAGAGAGAGAGACAGAGAGAGAAAGAGAGAGAGAGACAGAGAGAGAGAGAGAGAGGGGGAGAGAGAGCATCGCCGTTCCCACGCAGGCTGAGCACTCGCACCTCTCCACCAGCCCCGGACCGTGAACCGCTCCGCTGCCTCCGTCCCTCCGGACCTCACGGCCCCGTTTCCCCGCCGGCGAACCCGCCCGGCGTCCCTCGGAACCCGGCGGCTGGACTCCGCCTCACCGCGCCATCGGCGGTTCGCGTCGCGGCGTGGCGCCGCCGGACGTGAGTAAACCGGCCCGACTCGGGTCGAGCGAGTTTCTGGCCCAGCCAGCGCGCGCCGCGTCGACGATCGCCCGGAACTTTCGACCACGGCGTTGGTGTGTCTTCTTCTACCTCTGGTAGCTCGTGGGCGTGCGGAGTTAACAGCCCGTTGAATAAACAATGAAATGAATCTGATACGGTGGGCGACACGGGATTAAAGCGATAGTATGATATGTATAGTTGGCCGATAAAAAGGGAAAATCGTTGTCAGCACAGAAACGCTGGAGCTGAACAGAAGTCTGAGACAGAAGCGCTGAAATCATTTGCTCGGCTTCCTTTGCCTCTTTCTGTCTCACACCATTTGCCAAGACTTAGGCTGAAAGACCGTGCAGTTCCTGAGCACTGATATGTCTACGGTAGCATCGTTGTTCACCCCCTGGCCGAGTCTAGTCCACCTTCACAGACAAATGTGCATTAATGCACAATAGATTATAGCCGTACTTTGTTTTCTAAGACTAATGTACTGCCAACTTTCCATTTTCACCCCTGATCAAATCCCCTTTCAGAAGATTAGGAGGTACATTTGTGCCCAGGCTGCTTCATTTTTCTTGTGTGTGTTGACTCATTTCTACTTTTTCTCCCAGAGGCTTGAGAAGTGAGTGGTATGAACTGTGTTGGAATGCGACAGGATTATCATCTGACCTTAACTCACAGGAGGCGAAGCTACCAGACCATTGGATCACACTTTTTCTGATCTCCGTTGCACTACAATGCCTTTGGGGTTACAATGTCTACGCTGAATCACGTAATTCTGCAGGACGATGACCAGGATGTTGAAAAGAAACTGGACTGGAGTTACATTGAGTGGGTTGACAATGACGCCGTCCCCACAGGTGTGGCGGATGCACAGACACAAACGGACTTAGGGCCCTTTGAGCACAAGGAGTGTCAGACCAGCAGCCCGGTCATAATGCACATAGATCTCACGCGGACACACTCCAAGCTGAGACACTCGTGTCCGGTGGACGCTGACGGCTCGGTAGTGCCTTTCTTCCAGTTTGACCGGCAGGCCCCTGGCCGCATCTCCACTTCTCCCACGCTGAGGAGGATGAGGAGCACCCGACGTCCTGCGATGGACTCTCGGGATCCTGTGAGGATGGGGAGCACCCAGGAGGAGGCCCCCCCTGCAGGCGCACCATCCCCCATGAGCCCCCTGTCCCCAGTGCACAGAGTCAAGTCTCCTCTTGCAGTCAGCCCCCTCTCTTACGGAGAGCTCTGTCACGATCATCAGTTCATTTCATCCTCTGGCAGACAGAGAACCACATCGCATAGATTAAAGACTTTTGACAATGGTGTCACTTCCACAACAAAAGAATGTCACAGTGCTCATCCATCTCTTGTTAAAGATTTTGGATTTCCTGATGGTGACGTACAGGTGAGCCTTTACTTGTACGGTAAAGCTTTATTTTAAGTCCAAGCATAGTAAAGAAGACCATAGTCACAGCAGAAATCATTTGTTTCCCAAACCTCAAGGTAAGGCAAGACCACAAGCCATGTGCTATAGTCTGGTGTGGATCTTTGATCCAAAGCCTATAAATTAAATGGTTACACATTCTTGCCTTGCGGAAACTTTCTCTCCTTCATTCTGCGTTGCCTCCTGCGGCGGTCACTCACAATGCAAGCTTTTGACAGCAAATGAATCAGCAGTTACATGCACTGACAGCTCTGACCAGACCCACTGCCTGGAGAGGCCTGGGAAGTGCTGTCCTCGGGCCCCTATTCACCGCAGTCAGCAGTCACCCAATAATGGAGGGGTCAGTGAGCGATGGAGAAAGATAATGGGGAGATCTATTCATCAGCTCGTGGTATTCAAGCGAGCACATTCTCAATAGAGTGCTGACATTCTCCTCACATATTAGAGGCTTTTGAATCCAAACCACCACTTAAAACACTGATTCAAATCTGAGTGTGTTTGAAAGTGATATCGTGGTGTTGTTAGCAGTAGGAGGTCCTTGCACCTACATTTAATGCTGAGTCTACGGTAGGACAGTGCTAGTATGGCCTGTAAATAGTTTTAGTCAGAGCTTTGAAAACTTGATTCCCCTTTGATCGTTTTGATTGACGCCTTTTTCTAATTTTTTCAGTGGGGTACTAAAGAAGTTAATCATGACCATACAGCTACGGCAATGCACGCTTTCAGCAGTGATGTATTAGTCTGTTGTGTGGTTACAATTTAAAGTTTTCCAATGACTGATGCAGTATTTTTGTCTTTTTGCAGGAGAAAGACCACTGCTGTATTTGGTAGGTGTACCTCGCTCTGCTTTGCATGTTGTCTGTGTAACCTGTCGGCGTAGCCAAATACACCAGGGCTTCACTGTCAAGTTTGTCAGGACAAGTTTTGCATATCAGGAATGTAGTGAATAAAAACAGATAAGATGCACTCGTGCTCACTTTTTTTTTTTTTTTTGTCCCCGTGATTAATTTCCATTTTGCATGTTAAGCCATGCTGGTGCTTCATCATTTCACTAACACAAGAACCCTTTAGCATGATGAGTTCCTCTGCTCTCTGAGCTCGCTGGCCGCTCCTGAGCAAGCGAAGATGACTGGACCTTCGGTTTAAGGAGCACCATTGTGCGCTCCTTGTCATTCACGTCTTTGTTAATGGCGCACAAGCTTAATGGGTTAAGTTTTGAGAGTCCCATGGTTATGTATGGGCTAGACAAACTCTCATTAAGGCTGTTCTCTCTTACTGCCACCCACACCCCTCCTAATGGGCTGCAGGGCTCTTCCCTTCACTGGATAATTAGGCAGCTATTGTCCCAGTAATTATAACCTGGCACTGTGCCTCTTACAGTGACCGGGGCCTTGTGAGCCATTGGTTGGGACAGTTTTGTTTTGGAACATCATTATTTCTCTTGTTGTGCGGGAACAAAGCAACCATTTTTACAAGTGCTCTCAGAGGCAGAGAGGCTGACACAGAGAGAGCTTTTTGGACGCTCACAAAGCAACAGGATGTTATTGTGAGGATGCTGTGGAATGAACTGTAAGGAGGCACTGACCTGGTTTAGAGGAGTGCCTCCTTTACTGTCCTATCAACCCATGTACTCCATGAGGTGCCCAGGTGCTGCTGCTCACTATTATCTGTTTACTGTTGATTCAGCCCTGTCGGCCTATACATTGATCTGTAGGGGTGTTGTATCAGTTTACCGGGAAGGACACAGCCTCTGCCAGTGAGCAAATAGAACAGTCGGCGCTTTCACAGTTCAAACAAAAGTGTCCTGGAGAAAAAGGTACCAGGTTACTGCTGTTCAGTCGTAGACTTAACTTCATCCCTCTGAGTGCACAGGTTGGCTCCTGTAACCGTGTGGCACACATGGGCTCTCAAGCCTGTCTCCTGTACTGCTTGTTCAACTTTGCAGGCACAGCAGCAAAAATGCAGCAACTGTATGAGGGGATGTTGTGTGGTACGGAAGGAAGAAGGACTGAATATTCAGTCCAAAAAAGCAGAAAATAGTGAAGAGAATAGAGAATAGAATAGTGGACAGAGACCAGCGAGAACCAGCGTTGTTCCTCTTGCTTGTACTTCTGTTCCAGTGTATTGTATTGTCATTGTTAACAGGGGCATTAGCTGTGAGCCACACTTCCTTATGATCTGATCATGTCCTGATAACCTTTATCAGCCAGAAAGTGCGTTGATCTATCCTGACTGGATGAGGGTGTGTTGACAACACAACAGTGGTGAAATTGATTTTATCACAGACTTATCCAGATTTAGTCTTGTTTTCTCTCATTTTTCTCTTCTTTTTCTATGTACCTTCGAACTCCAAACTCTTCTTTTAGATGTGAAACTGCAGTGTGAGGACTTGAGTCTCTGACCAGCTGATGATCAGTGTCAGCATGCTGAAAGTGAAGCTTACCTTTGGCAAAACAAGCCTGTCTGGTTGCTGTGCACCTTATTTTTTGCTGACTGCAGCCAAGCTAAACAACTACAAGTCCTCTTGTTAGCATTGGCAAAGTTTGGATTGTGATCATTTGCGATCAGGTTTCACTAGGTTTCAAGTCTTTTAAGTCACACAACAAATGAAAACATTCATGTTTTCTAGATTTTATACTGCATTCATAACATTATTGAATAAAACTCATTAGGGTCTTTGATTTGTAATTTGAACATGTGAGTTTTCACTTTTTCTTTCAGCTGTAATCCCTGAGTTAAAACAGAAGGGATAGCTCTAAACACTTGGCTGTTTGAGCTTTGCCTGAGGCTTAAAGGCAGGCCTGTGTTTATCCAGCCACAGCCATGCCTTGGTTACTGACTATGAAAAGGAGACTGAAAGGATTAAAACTGGCACATACTGACGGCATGCCTCCTTCAGCACAAATAGGGTGATCCATTAATTGGCAGCTGTCCCCCCATAAGCCAGACTTATAAGTTTCGCTACTCGTGTTAATCGCCAAATTTGCTGCACAGTGCAGATGGTATTTCAGCCACGTAAAATGACAAAAGGAATTCTGTTATTTCCTGTGGCTTAAACTAAGTCTTCTCCTTCTGTGCTATAATATATTCACAATGGAATAATATTGGTTCTTTTAATACTGGACCTGAGATGTCCAGTAACGTTGGTTTTAAAATGTCAAGCATTACCACTAGTTTTAATGGTGCTGTCTTTGACAGCCTAATGAAGAAGCTTGCCTGTCTGTCTCTGTTCCCTCAGGCTTCAGGAAAGGAGACGGAGCTCTGTGGTGGTCAGCTTGCCAGGACTGGATGTTTCACCGGGAGACCTTTTTGTATCCAATGGAGCAGCTGGCATATTAAGTGGTATAAACCTCTCTTGTCATATATATATATATATATATATATATATATATATATATATATATCAATAGCCCTTAAAAGCAAAATTAGCTAAATGTTTGGCTTTGACCCATCCTTGCGTGTTGTTATGGCAATCCAAGTGATATGTGCATATCGTAGTGCTAACATTTAAACCTGTTGTAAGCCTGTAGTTGCTTCCAGTTTCCTCACAGAAATCAGGCAGCAGTTTAAATACTATTCTGTAATTACCTTTTATACTTGACAACTTTTAAAGCGTTTTTCTGGACAAACCTAAATTCTGCATGTTCATAATCCAGCATACAGTATATCTCGAATGAATATTTAGTTATTCACATCAAACAATTCTTCAACAACCCTGATTATTTTCAGAAAGATAATGTGCAATACATCCATATTGGAATCTGATTTGAGACTTTGAGAAGCAGATAAATGGAATTGGAGTGAAAAAAAAATAAACAAATAACAGTTTCTAGCCTGAGATTGAAAAGTTTAAGCAGCATATAGTTATGAATGTGTCTAAAAGCTTCAAAGGATTCACATTATCAGTGTGTCTGTTTGTGGTGCAAAACCAAAAATCAGGTCCAAAAGGCAAAAGGGCAACACAATCACTTATTTGTCAGACAGAATTGCTGTCACCTTCTGTATGTTTTTTCCTTGATTCCAGCCTAGTTTTTATCCAAACACACTGTTTAGCTTGTTTGAATCTGATCCCAACTGTTGGAAAACACACAAATGCCCCTGGACCTTTGGGAATAATCAGCATTTTATGTTTGGTTTTCACAGATACTAAGAAGTCAAAGTGGCCTTTTTCAAGGCGCAGTACGGTAGGTGTTTCGATTGTCTGTCAATAACTGTTGTGTGGTCACCAGTGTTATGCTTTTTGTTTGTACTGATGTACTTTGTTTTAGCAGTGAGCAGTTGGTTTGGACATTGTTCTCTGACCCACTTCTCCAAGCAGATTACTGTGGTTCCTCTTATCCCTTTTGGGCCACACAGACTTTGTAAAGGGTCAACACTTTAAATTCAGAACTTGAGCCAAATGTGTTAGTTTGTTTTTTTGAGAGTGCCTGAGTGTTTTATGGACAGATAATAACCATAACAAAATAACAAATCAGCACACACATCCTTTACCGTTTACCTGAAAATCTGTCTACAAAATAATACTAATGTCACTGTGTTTCTTTTCCTTCACCTTTCAGACTAAAGGGAAGTCACAGACAGTCACAGTGTCGGATATTGAAAAATATCTCTCAACAGCAAAGATTCAAGACTGGAGGAATTCTGAAATTCAGAAGTATAAGGTGATAAATAATTACTATCAGCAGCAAAAGCCCTTACTAATCTATGCTTTTTCTTAGGTAAATCATTGTATAGTTTCTGTCTGCACAGTGACGCTTAATCCAAGTAAAGTCAGAGTTTGGACAACTAAGGGATACAGATTTCCAATACAAATAGATCTTGGTGTTTAACAAGTGATGTAGAAATAACAGGACAGCAGTTAGAGGGAAGCTCCTGCAACGTTTAAACAACACATGTTGTGCAAGAACCGGAATTTCTAGGCAGTAACCAGTCAGGTCGACCCTGAATGTGCATATAAATAAACACTGTGATATGCTTGTGTTTAACAGGGTGGCGGTAGGAAATTTGCAGTGACAGAATATATAGTTAGTATACAAACAAACTGCCTGAGATGTTTGAGGAAGATACAGTTTCAGCGTTTGTGTCTTTCTCAATAGTTTTTTTCTTCTTGCCAGTGAAGTGATTTGTTTCTTTGTCCGTCTGTGTGCAGGACTACTCTCTAGCAGAGTTCCTGCAGGACCAGTCTTCCCAGGTGAGCGCCGCCTCTGACCCTCAGGGCTTCAAGAGACAAGAGGCCATCTGGGAACTCTTCACCAGCGAGTGTGTCTACTTCCTGGATCAGCTCATGGTTCTCAAAGAGGTGACTCAAAATGTACACACACAAACAGATACAGACACACATAAGTCAGGGAATACAAGACCACAAATAAATAGACCAAACCCAAATGAAACCCAGCACCTGCTGCTTTTTGCTTTTCATCCTTTCACAGAATTTCTATGACTGAGAATTATGTAAAAGTCTCTTTCAGTTTTCCATTCTTTCCAACAGTGGATCAGAAATGTAATGTGAGCACGGTAGATACCCTGAGCCCATTCTGTCTCTCTGATTCCTTTGTTGCTTTCAGGTGTTTTTGACCACACTCATAAACCTGCAGATGAGGAACTGCCTAACTGACATTGACTCCTGGAGACTGTTTGCCAACCTCAGTGAGCTTTGCCTGGTGAGACATGATGCAAAAAGACAGCGTGAGGCCTGTTAGTTTTATACTTATTATGTAAATAATCACAAACAACAGCAGCCTTAAAAGGCATAATATTAACACTGGTTTTTGTGCAGTGTCAAAACAGCAAGGTTGAGCTATTGTTAACTCTTACAAAAATGCCTGGAATAAGAGGAAGATAATAATTTATTTATCTGCTTAAGTCCTGGCAGATTGGGAGCAACACCAATGATTTCCAGTCAACACCATAAAATAGATAACAAAAGATACAATGTGCCATAAAATCTAAATTTACAGCAGCATGAATAAAATCTCTAATACCTAATATTTTTTATCCTGTAAGAGCCACTAAATATCCCCTTTAAGAAAACAAAAGGAAGCCTTAAACAATGAATAAGACCAATCAAATAAAGATATTACTGATATAATTGAATATAATTGTATGTTACCTAATAATAACTCAATATATTACATTGTTCCCATTGTTGGAAATAGGAATGTATCCATGTCTCTATCTATTAATTTCTAAATCCGTTAATGCACTCATCTTAATGTGCAACTGCACAGCTGTATGCTTCCCTCTCTGTCCTTTCATGGGATTATTTGTTGTCGTTAAAATAGGAGTGAGTGAGGTATGACGCTGTCAGGGCAGCGCCATGACAACTTGACGCTGAGTGTTTTCTGCTGCAGGTGAGCTTTGGTTTCCTGAACAATCTCCTGCGCGTCATCAAGGACACGTTGGAGATTACTGAGGATGGTGGGTCCACCCTGTTGGAGCTGCTGAGCAAGGTGAGTGTGTCTCACATATGGACACACACCTACACCCTGACTTTATCTGCAGTCTACGCTCGTTAGTTTGTTCAGTTGTGTGAAGCAACCGAGAGAGACAAAGGAAGCATTCCGCCTTAACTTTTCAAAATATTTGCTTCGATTGAATTGAAACACAATTCAATTTCTAATGATCAATAATAAAATCGATCATGAGAATCACTATGTTTTATTCATGCACAAAAAAATTAGGGTTAGATTTATGTTCTTCTTTTAGCTACATAGAAACCAGGTTATGTTATGTAGCCTGATAGTTGAATCTTTGTACTTTATCTGTCCATTTTGAGAATAGAATATGAATTATAGTAAATCCTGTGCACAGCTTTGACTGGATCAGGCGTCCTTTCGAGAGCTTGGACTTCCCCTGACCCCCTATCATCCTAGTTTAATGTTTGGTCTTTGATGATACATCATTTTGAGCTCCGCAGTTCAAGAAAAAAGAAATCTCACCATCAAAATGATAAAAATTTCTTCAAACACTGTTAAATTATGCATCACAAAATGCAGCAGGGATAAAATAAATGATGTCACGGGAGATGGACGGCATATTTAACACAGGTTGTGTTTCTGCGCTTTGGCACCTTGTTTTTGCCTCTTTATGGTCTGTTTATCGACAGCCTAATGTCTGATGTGATTCATCCTATCTGTTGGCAGGCGTTCCAGGAGAGCATGTGTCACAGCCTGCAGAAGTACTGCCTCAACTACTCCACGGCTCTTCTTTATCTAGACGGCCTGAAGCCCAGAGGGGACTTTGGAACTTACATGAAGGTACAGGAGGGGACTCACTGAAGGAAGCTAAACTGCGTGTGCGATTCGGTGCGGTGGCAAGGGACACTGTGAACCTTGACAGGAAGGAAGGCAATGGGTGCCAAGTATTAGAGAGGACACGGGGTGACATTGCTACCTAGGCAACCGGTTCAGTGTCACTGAGGCTTGCAAAAGAGGGGAATGTGACCATTTGTCCCTCGTGTAACCTTCTTTAGAACTATGCTTGTGTAATTGTTAGGCCTTGTATTGTGTTAAGTGGTAGATATAATTTCTCTTTAGACTCTTTTCACTGCCCCCCCCCACACACACTCACACACCTCCCATCCCCACCCCCCAACCCCCGTTTTCCCCTGTGTTCCTACATACACCGTGACAAGCTCTTTCACCCCTCTGACCTCCCTCTTTTTTCAGCTCTCCTCTCACCCTGACCTCTCTCTCTCTCTTTCTCCCCATTCTCTCCCAAGTGGTGTGAGAGAAACGAGCAGTGCCGGAGGCTGCAACTGCGTGACCTCCTGGTGGCGCCTTTGCAGAGGCTAACTCGATACCCACTGTTGTTGCGGAATATCGCAAAGCGATATCAGACGGAGGACGAGACCAGAGGCCTGCAGTCTGTGGCAGAGCAGGTGGACACATCTATATGTGAGCAGCACACTCAGCTTCACCTGGATTCTTTCCTTTTATTTATAAAGTTCAGTACTACATAATAGAATATGCTCTTGTTTTGTCGAGACTGTCCAACACAACCTGGTATCAGGAGCCTCTCACTAATTGAGTAACTGAAAGTGTGGTTGTGGAGCTAGTTATAGGATTTCAAGCACTTCACATCGCTTTTGTCAGCTGCTGATGAAAAACTGCCTCAACATTGTCATTCAGCCGACTTTGTAAACAGGTGGTTAACAAACTTATCAAGATACAAGATGGATGTCAAGCAGAGATTATCTCCATCAGCACAAGCAAACCAGCTTGTGTCTTTTAGAGCAAAAAGGCTTTGTGCCTAGGATGGCCACCAGCAGCCCCTCACCGTTTATTCTTCGTAGCACGCCTCTGCCCACAGAGCCGTTGTGGCGGTTTACTCTGAAACTAGATCGACAGGCTGTGGGAAGTGTGCTGCAGCACTGCACCTCAATGTCATTTCGTTGTATTGAACAAATTACCTTCAACGATCAGCCTTACCGCACAGATCTTGAATGACACACTCATGTATGCAGTGAAAAGGTATGGAAGAGCTGCAGAGGTGACGGGAAGCACGGTCATCTCGCAGCTAAGAGGTGTGGGCCAATGTCTTCCCAGTGTGGGCGGTATTTACTGTAAAAGCTGAGCAAGCTGTGATCTCTCACAATATCGTCACACCCGTGTTTGGCAGGCAACCACCACCTCAGAGGAAAACAAGAGATAGTCAATACAGTAGCGTCTAATTGGCCATGTTCTCACAGTATGAATAATAATTTATTCGTCTTTTCAAAATGAAATTTCAGTGTCATGAATGTGATTCAAATACGTAATCATTCTTACTAAGTAATTAACAATTTAATTTAATTTAATTAACAGTTTGTTCCCCTTACTAGTTTTCAGCAATACTTGTTCTGTTCAGAGGTCCATGTCTGTCAAGTTTGTTTTTGTCCCCCTTGATTGAAATGATCCCTGTTTTCCAGGTGATTTAGAGGGAAAGGTCAAATGGCTGGATAACTACCAGAAGGTGAAACAGCTGCGAGACGCCCTCATTTGGCTGCCTGTGTGGGAGCGAGACAAGCGTGCCTTCGTCCCTGAGGTCGGTCTGGTTATGTGCGTTTGTGTCCAGTCATATTTTCGCATGTTTGTGTCTGCAAGAGCTATGTTGACAGAGCAAAGCATAATACCCGCACATACACGCCAACACTTCATCCTCCAGTACCTTACGTGTGAAAGATGTGAAATCAGACATCACAAAAAGCAAATAAAACCATTTCAGAGTATTCATGTTTTACAATGCAGTGTCATTACTTGTTACTTTGGTACCAGAAATTCAGATACTTTCAATATGAGCTTACACGTCGAATATGTGAAAAAGTTTTTTGACCCCTTCTCCTCCAGACCCTGAAACATCTCCTGAAGGCCGTGACTTTGGAGAATCTCATTTCTCACAGAAGTCTGCTGCACGAAGGGAAACTGGTGCTCACAGGTGTGTACAGCTGGCATCAGTACTGCACGCTCCATGTGTGGAGTGCTTTGATTCGAACAAAATCTTACACCATCTTTCTTTGCTTCATCACCAGAGAACACAAAGTTGATAGATGTTTATCTGTTCCTGTTTGATGAGTTTCTGTTGATCACAAAGATAAAGAGAAACAAGAAGGTACGTCACTCTCTGGGCCTGCTCTCACTCTTATATGGACCAATGAAAGAAATCCAATATGAATAACCACAGAAGCTTCATAAAGTCTGACCCGTCCTCCTGTTTAGAGGTCCATCGGTCCAGAGCAGAATCCTCTGAGGCTGCCACTGAACCTGGAGCTGGATCAGCTGCTGAAGGAGGGGTGCACCTTCACGGTTCTCGACCAGCCCATCTCTCTGGACCGACTCCAGCTCAAGAACATTGATCAGCTTAATGCCTCAAGTAATTCCAACACTCCCAGCATCCCAGACATTGTTTGTTTTTTCTTTTTTTTGGTTGGGTTTTAAGGACACTATATATATATATATATATATATATATATATATATATATATATATATATATATATATATATATATATATATATAGTGCTCTGTTCACAGCCAGTGTCATTTGTTGATGTAAGGATTTGTTACTCTCTGCTTTCCTTGTAGCATCAGGGCTGCCTCATTCATTCATAATCATGCACCACAACCGCTACCAGCAGTGTATTGGTGTGTTCATCCTGCAAGCTGCGTCAGAGTCTGCCAAGGTACATCAATTTAGCTATGAGTTTTTGAGTAGTTTGCGGCCCAGTAATTGCCAGCAGAGCTGTAATGTACCTGCCATGCAAATGTTTAACATCACATGTGGACAGGTTAATTATAGCCAAACATTTCTACTATGTGAACAGCATCAGCAAAAAATTTCAGCTAACATGGAAGGGTTTTTACATCCTTAATAATAACTTGTAATGTATTTATTTCTAAAGGCACTTTTGAATGTAAGTCACTTATACATGAATTTAGATTAAATTTGCTCAGATATTTATAGGCAGGGAACCTAATTGTAAATCTGCCCAATGTGTAATTTTTTGAAAACATCTGCGGGGTTCATCTGAAGTGTTATGTCAGGTTAATGAATTTCATGAGTATTTGAGTATAATTTCTATTAGTTCTGCATATTTTCATATCTAAATTCAATTATTTCCCCTTTTTAAATTTATTGTCTGCTTCTGACGCCTCTGTGTGTGTTTTCCAGAGAGTGTGGATATCAAAGATAGAGGGCGCTGTAATGGCGCTGCTGAAGCTGGACTCTCAGCAGTCGCGGGTCAAGAGCTCCTCACTGTGGCTGGAGTCTTCCCAGATATGACACCAGTAGAGGCCATCTGCAAATCTTTACTGTCAACCGTGCACTTGACTCCCCACTTGTCTTTCTAAATGACTGTACTAGCACTAGGTTAATTTTGTAAACTAAATGTAAACTAAATGTTTGCTTGAAGGCAGCTGCTGCAGTAGTGTACAATAAATATCTGATTGCATAGAAGTTGTTCTTGAGTGGTTTTCCTTTGTTAAGAACACACATCACTTCATTTCCTTCAAGTGTCTCATTGGGTTTCCACATGCACTCAGCCATCAAATACAGAGGCTTTTCACTGATGTTCATGGTCTGGAAAACAAAAATCTCACCTCAAGTTCCACTTTGACTCTTAAAACATCTTCATCATTAGCCCGTAGGACCATCTATATTTCCATTGCATCTTAACAGACTCAACCTGCTGACCAAGATCATATATGATGTGATTGAAAGGTCCTACATAGCTGCTAAATGGACCCTGAGGTCCATTTTGTCAACGTCAAGAATGTTATGACCCTCAAATTCAAGGTCGTTTGAAAAAAATAAAATAAAATTGAAACTTTGATTAATTTGGTTGATATATTTTATCAATATATGCACAATTCAATTTATTCATTCTTAATTGCATTATGCATTTCTTAAATTAAAACTACCAAACACTAAATGGCTGTTAAAAGAGTAAATCTTGGTATATAAAGAAAGACATCACACATAAATAGAAACATACCATTTGTTTTATTTGGGTTTGTTGTGACAATGAATTAAAACAATCAACTGGTGCATGTGAACATGAATTACATTAATCTTGTCCCTTCAGGCAAACTGAGTTCATCCTGACTGTGGTAATACATGGTGCATTCACTGCTAACGCTGAGCAGAGATGTACAAGACGTTGGCGTAAGGCACACCTTCACAACCACCAGATATGCTGTCTCTAAACATGGAGAAACGTGAGCCACTGGCCAGTTAAGTCATCATGCATGATAACTGAGCAACACAAAACAAGCCACAATTCAGTGTGTATAGGTCTGTGGTGCCATTTTGTAAAAATGAGTAAGACACTGATGAATCCACATACAGTTTCACTGTTGTCATGTTTCTACATCCACAAGTGTTATATATTTGCTTTTTTTTATTTCATTACAAACATTTACAAAGATGATTATGACAGACTTTGTGTTAATGAGCAATTAAGTACATCCGGCCTAGAAATGTTGAAACCTGTATAAAGTTGGTGGTTCTACGTTTGTGGCTGGGTTCTCGTATGGAGGAGCCCAGAATAAAATAAGGTGCAAATCATCTCTCTAGGTTTCAGGGACTGTACAACTTGACAGATTAATCATAAATTCTTGATCAAATGCAGGCAATGATACAACATTTGTGACATCTAAGGTTTAGAAATAGTGCTTTTCCTGTGCCAATCTGAGGTAGACATAACAAAATGCAAAAGGAGACAGGTGTTTTTGAGAGTTTGCCACTGAGATGGACAAGCAGAAAGAGCTAATTTGGAAAGTCTAGTTCTGAAACAAGTGGCTTGTTGCAAAAGGCCAGAACAGCCTGCATTGTCGCCTGGCTTACAGTGTTATCGCATGCTCCAGTCTGTAGACAATTGCACAAAAGATCTTACCAGTATCTATCAACAATTATAAATTAAATAATGCAGGAATGAACTTTTACAGTGTTCTAAGCTGCAGGCAGGGTGGACAGAGAAACTGACATTAACCACTGCGCCTGAAAGCAGCACCGACATCCCTGGAAATGTGAGGTTCAGAGCGGACAACATTCGCACAGTGCATCTTAGCAGACAAGCACAGCTGGTCGAACACCAAAACACACAGATACAGGAGGATCTTTCTCTCTCTCTCTCTCTTTCTCTCTCTCTCGCTCACACACACACACACACACACACACACACACACACACACACACACACACACACACACACACACACACACACACACACACACACACTCACAGATCAAGCAGTAGTCAGTGCCGTTGCGTGGATGAGACAAGCAGCAGGAAATAAAACATTGGGAAAAAACAAACAAAAAAACACACACACACACACACACACAGGCACCTTCAATGACAGCATCACCAGTCTGCAGAAAGCACCACAATTTGTAGAAATTAACACACAAAGAGAAATGTGGCACAGCAAAAAGTGACGGTACATTAAAAAAAAAAAAAAAAAAAAGCCTCTCAGATCATTATACGTGCTGTGTTCAAGGTAAAAATGTCAAATCCCAGGATTTAAAACTCAAAATCTTTCAAAGAAACACTTAGAAAATACTGAAATATGAAAACAAACTCAGGGCTTTCTTCTGGCCTGTATTCCTGCGGCAAACATTCTTTGGTCATGAAATAGGCTGAATACATTAATTTCAACAAATTCACAAACACGCTGCCACACAAAGGAAACATGCAGGAAACATGCAGTAGCTTAACGTCAAGTTATGTACAGAAAATCGCTGGTGCATGAATTGACTGATGAA
Source organism: Istiophorus platypterus (assembly GCA_016859345.1). Classification (NCBI taxonomy): domain Eukaryota; kingdom Metazoa; phylum Chordata; class Actinopteri; order Istiophoriformes; family Istiophoridae; genus Istiophorus; species Istiophorus platypterus. The sequence continues at coordinate 12,413,620 of CM029121.1, forward strand.
ATGTTTTCTTTAGGGTAGTAATATTGATTTTACAATTAGAGATTCATAATCCAAACAAAAAAAAAAAGCTCCGTTTGGCTTCAAGAAAATCTCAAGCTGTCACTTCTTCCCTTTTGCTATGTTACATTGTACAACACAATTAAGAAAAAAAAAAAATCTAGTGCTCTTTACCTATGTGAATTTAAACAGCATATTGCATATGTATGAAAACCTGTCCACAAACGTCGAATTTAAACTTCAGTTGACAAACTGACTGGTTTTGGTTGCCTTGCTTTGGGGCCACACCAACTGTTGACAGTTGAAAAACTACTCAGAAACACCTCTGTGTTCAAAAGTAAAATCTGCATTACACACATTAAACACAGTCTGTCAGTTAAATTGAAAAATTTACAAAAATATTTTTGTACTTACTTATTACTCAGGTTTAACTTTATTTCTATAAAAATCTGAATTTAATTTTTTAATTACCTTTTAGTTAGTGATCAAATTGATTTATATATTGAGTTTTACACAGAAAATATGTTACACTGGGAATTTACAGAATTTTTTTTGGACAAAATGGTTACCTGTATTTACCTTTGTAGGGCAGCAGTGATTTTCAACACAACTAATGTGATATTTACTTCTCCATTCACTCCTGCAGTGTCACACTGACTTTAGACCTCCTGACAATGGACACCAAACATTTCACAATGTACTAAAGCAGTGGCCTTGCAATTTGCTAATGTTGCCAAACAATGATGGAGATGTGGACATGAACTTAAAAGAGATGGATGGTGTTTAGTTCTCACCGTCTCTGCTCTCTGGCAGTCCACAGGAGCAGCAAAGGCACAAAAACAGATACAGACTACCCCAACCGATCCCACCCCTTCCTTGTCATGTGGTTCTGGTGTCTCTTCAGTTATTTCCCTCCACACCAGAGCCATTAGCCACATGCAGGTGGGACCCTTTGCACCTGGTCTGTCTTTTATAGTGCACATTAAAAACGACATAGACACACCTCCTTCTGCCCGCTGGAGTAGGAAAGGGAGGGAAAGAGTATGAGGGGGTGTTGGGGTTAGGTATAGGGATGAGAGGAAAATCAGCCTTGGAGCTCCTCAAAGCACGTCTCACACACCCGTACTGGCTTTTTAGAGGAAGGCGTGAGGGCGTTCTTCGACGAGCATTCAGCACAGAAAATGTTTCCGCAATGTCTGCAATGGTGCTGCAGAGGACACAGGAGACAGATATGATGTCCTGCTGCTTTTAAAAACATTAAATTTTAAAGAAAACGTCATACTTACCTTCCTGACGGTGACAGTAAAGCCTTTCCCACAGGCCATGCAGTTCTGCACCTCGTGATCTTCGGCCCACTTCCTGGTCAGAGACTGTGACTGCTTGATCTAAAACCAGCAAGAGAGAACATTTAACTTTGGTGGTAAGCTAACGAGATAAAGCATTCTGAGGCAAACTATTGACACCTGTTCTACATCACCGCCAGACATATTTGTACCATAGTCTCTTTTTTGCGCCGATGTTTTGTGACTGACCTGGAGCGACTGGTTCTCTCTGCCCAGCTCCTGCATGGCTGCTGTTGTATCATCCAGTTTCCTCCTCAGCTCCACCACCTTGGCTTGCAGTTTCTCTATCTCACCCTCACCCTTGACACACCTGAAACATGACCGTAAAGCGCTGATGATTAATGCAATCCCATGTTAATTAGGGGCTCAGGAAAATTTTCCATCACCACTACTGGGCTGGCCGCATAATAGGTTTGTCATAATTAATACGTTCATAGCACAGGGCTTAGAGGAGTAATGATTTTTATTCAGCACAGCTCTGCTGTCAAGTTTTTTTCCAATTCAATTTTGACTGATCACATTACAACTATTTGTCAGACAATTTAAAAGGAACTTAATAATCAGTAACTGACATGTTTATACAGGTAACTCATCAATTATGCTATTGAAAGTTGAGATAAAAGGAGGTAATACCAAAACGAAACACTGGTATTCTAAGGACTTACAAACCAATCTGAAAGCTATCATACGTAAACAAGGTATCAGAAATAATGAGTGCTTTTACCTTCACAGTATGTACACAAACAACAGGCTTTATTCAGTGCAGCATTCTTCTAACCAGTTTCTTCCCCTTGATTTCATTTGTTGGCAATGGAACTTGCACTAAAACTAATTACAGCCTCACGTATTGAACATATGTAAATGGACATATTCGGACTTAAGCCTGCTGAGTCATATCTATTTATGCCCTTAGTGTTCTGCTCTTTACATTCTAATGGATGTCTTGGTTACTGTGTGATTATGTGTCTATATATGTGGTACATGCAACACCCTTGACAGACCTAATATATAAGGAATTTCACATTTAATTATCACCTTTGATGCACAAGGAAATTAAGTTCTTTAAAAATTAAGACTGTGAATGAGTAGATTCAAAGTTGTGAGAAAGATGTGAAGGGAGGGACATCCCTGAAGGGACATTCAGCAGTTCAGGGTGATAATGTAATGTGATCAGTCTTGTGATAGAGAAGGGTTTCATCAGTGTGTTAGCCAAAATTGATTTCACAGAACCTTGTTGTTTTTGTTTTTCTTGGAACTGGCTTCAAGCGCTTGTTTTAATGTATGGAATGTATTAGACACCATTCTTCAAAGATTTCACCTTAAGAAAATCTTGTTGACTCTGGTAGTAAAATTTCAATCAGAAATCTCCCTGTGGATAACTTAACCGACTTATCTATTGTCCTCACTTTTAAAGAGCTGACTCAAGTAACCAACTGAGAGGGAATTAAAGTGTTCCCTCTTTAACAGCTTCTTGCTGCTGCTTACTATTACCATACAATTCAGTGAGATCGAGGCCAGTCAAGCACATTCAAAAACCTTTCAAGGCTTATGGATATTTTTGAAAACAGTGTGACTTTTAAAAATATATTATAAGCCTACCTTTGACTAGCTTTTGACATGTTAGTCAAAGGAAAAAATGTCAACTCACCTTTCTAAAAGAGCCCGTCTCTCGTCCTGGTTGTTCTGCACGGTGGCCTCCAGCACAGCGATCTCTCCTCTCAGCTCATCCGTCTGCTTCTCCAGTTCACCGACTCTCCGCTGACTGCCCTGCCACTCCCTCTTCAGGGTGGCCACGTTTTCATTCAGAGCTGTCACCTGTATACCCATCTTAGCTTCTGCCTCCTCTCTAAGCTTCACCTGCTCCTGTCTGGCTCGCTTCTCTGCCGCCTATAGAAAGAAACATAGATCACGTCACAAACAGTAATCATGAGGGGAGTGAATGACATGTAATCTCCTAATTTTGACTGGATTTGGAGAGTGAGTCTACCAGCAGATCCTGGACATCCTTGGTTTGGGCAAGGAGCTGCTCCTCTCTCTGGCTCCTGCTGTCCCTGGTGGACTCGTGCTCTTTCTGCTCTTGCTCCAGTGCACCCTGCACTGCCTCCACCTGACCCTGCAACTCCAGTTTCTGCTGGATCAACAGCTGTTTGGCTTCCCGCAACTCACCTAGCTCCTGAAAAGCAACAGATAAGTAGCCTCAAGCATAATGGTTGGCACTAATGGCTTGGTACTCTAAGGAAAGAAGTTGTGTCTTGCATATGAAAACGAGATTGTAGATTCTGAACAGCTCGAGCAGATTTGATCTTGGGAAGTTATTGCTCTGACAACGGCTAATGATCAACTTTAAGACAGCTTTGAAGAACTAAAAAATTCCAGGCTCATGTCAAATTGCCGACTCAAGCATGCTCAGTTATACCTTTGAAGAATTTGGCCCTGACAACCTGCAGTGTCCCTGACTTAAGCTGTTTATGTAAGATACAAGCATGGGAAGCAGGTCATGTCAGAATGAGAAGTAAAATGTTGGCCATTTTCTACATTAGCCCCGGCTTTAACAGTTGAACTACCGAGGATTTTTCTGAGGTGTGGTTTGAATTTAAGCCTCTCTCCTAACCCTCAAAGTAACAGAAAGATGTGGTAGCTGACCTTCTCATTCTTCTCTGTTAGTGCTTTTAAATCAGAAGTTAATTTGCTGTTATTCCCTTCCAGGACATTCTTGGCATTGTTCAGCTCCTCCACGTTGCTCTTCTCCTTCTCCAGCTCCTCTTTAACTTGATTCTGAGTGAGTAGAGACAGGTTAGAATATATTAATTTAACCACAGTGAGTAAAGGGTGTATGTGTAATAATCGGTTTGTCTCACCTGTTGCTTCTGTAGCTCCTTCACAGTTTGCTCCTGCTGGCAACACTTCTGGTCCTTTTTGGCCAGCTCCTGCTCTAACAAGCAGTGGCTCGTCTTCAGTTCCTGGATCTGAGCCTCTAAACCTGTCTGGTGGGTTCGGTTAGCAGCCAGCTCCTCCTGGGCTAAGCTTAGCTTCTCCTCTGATGCCTACAGTCCGAGACAAGTCAAAGATCACTTACTTGGGTGCGTCAGGATATTAAATCATTAAAACCAGAAGTTATCCTGTGAAAGCTGCTCAGAAGAATTAGATCAAACTGATATCAGTGATTCAACATTCAACATAACCTCCTTAAACCAAGCCACGATCAGTCTCTACCTCCTCCAGCCCTTTATGCCTGTAATACCTTTAGGTCTTGACGCAGAGCAGAAACCTCAGACTCTTTGCCGTAGAAGTCAGACTGAAGCTTAGTGAGACTTTCCTGAATCTGCTCCAAGGTCTTTTGTAGCTCTGCTGTCCGACTCTTTTCAGAGGCCACCTCCTGGACGAGCCCTGACACCTCAGCCCTCAGCTTACTCTCCTCCTCTGTCTGGAGATAGGCGTCAAACATACACATTTATAAACATATACACATCTATATTTGAGGGTTTAAGACGATAATCACTACACAATTTCCCTCACAACAAGCCTGTGAAAAATAAAGTTCATATCAATCCTTTAAATAGACAGGCACAGTAGCTATTTTGTTAAATATAACCGTTTTCCAAAGTATACAAATTGCTACTTACTTTCTTGACATTGACTTCCTGTAATTCTCTCACTTGGCCCTTCAATTTCTTCCTCTCCTCTTCAAAGGACCCCTGGGCTGTCTTAAGTTGTACCTGCACCTTCTCCAACTCATTCACCTTTTCCTTCAGTGCCTCCTGAGTCTTTGAGTGCTGCTGCTCTAATGAGGTCAGCTGCCCTTTCAGCTTTTTCTCTGCCTGATAATTTGTAGACACAGAACAGTTTTCAAGGTGTTACATTCAAAACAATAATGCTTGATCTTTCATTTTTCAAAAGCTTACCTCTTTAATCTGCTCCAACTGCTCCTTAGATTCTTTCATAGCTTTGGTAATGGTCTCATTATTCTTAAGAAGTTCCTGTCGGGCCTTCTCAGTGGATTTTTCCTGGGGATTAACACATTTCAATGTTATGAATATCCTGATGTTGTAAATATGTGTCCATTTTTTACTCCTTTTGGCAAGACAAATTTCTCAAAGTTAAAAAAAATGAAAAAATAATTTGGAATTTTCCTGAGGTACCATAGTCCCTGTCTGCAGTTTACTGAACGTACCTTCTCCTCCATGGCTGACTTATGGCTCTTCCTCTCCTTGTCCAGTTCACTCTGACCCTCTTTCAGAGCCTTATTAGCCTTATCTAGGCTCTCCTGAGTAGAGACAAGCTCCCTCCTTTGAGCCTCTTTCTCCTGTTGGGCCTTTTGTAGGTCTGCTGCCAGACTCTGAGCTTTCTTGCCGAGCTCTGCATGCTGAGTCTTTCCCTCCAGGGTCACCTTGTCCAGATTCACCTTAAGAGCAGCTTTATCCTCCTCACAGCGCTCCAGCTGCTGCTGGGTGTCACTCAAAGCAGCTGCCTTTTTCTTTAGCTCCTCTTGTAGTGTTGTAGACCTTAACAACAGAAAAACATGTGCGACACATTAGGAAAGATTTATTATAGTAGAAAAAAATGAAAATCCCTTGAAAGTATTAATCATATAGTTACAACATTTTATCACACCCTGCTCTCTCTGTTTCCAGTGAGCGCTGCAGCTCCTTTACTTTCTGCTTAGCCTCTGACCCTTCCTTCTGGAGCTTCTGTAGTTCCTGCTGCACCTGATCTCGTGCAGCCTGCAACTCGCCAACCTGTGACTCCACTTTCTGTCAATTTAAAACACCAGATTCATTTATTTAAAAAATGCATTTATGCATATTCAAGTCATTAGAAACAAGAACAATTTTGGCCTAAAATATGAACCCTAAAAATGGCTACAAGATGATTATATCGTGTACCATATCTGTGTGGTTATCATCCCATATCTGGCACTACGTATAAAGACTCAACACAAACCTTATTGAGCCCCTCTAGCTGCTCTACATGCTGTTCCAAGGCCATTAGTTTGTCTTTGTTTTCCTTCAGAGAGGTTTCCAGGTGTGTGCACTGCTCCTGTCTCTCCTTGAGCCTTTGGGCCTGCTCCTCCACCTTTTTCTGAAATTTATTTAGCTCCTACACAAGATGGCAAAAGAAGGTCCAGGATAAGAGTGATAGAAAAGTGAGGATGGGAAGGGAGAAAACAGCACAGGGAGGCTAAACAGTGAGTGAAGTAAAGGAGTGAAAGAAATATCATATATTGCATGGAACACTGCAGTGCTCATTCATTATAGAAAGAGGAAGCTCACCTGCTGCTTGTCCTGCAGTGCATGCTGAGCAGTCTCCAGGTTGTTCTCCAGGTTGGCCTTCTGGGCAGCCTTGGCTGCCTCTGCAGACAGCAACATCTCTGTCTTTGCCTTCAGCTAAAGGATAACAGACCAACAAAAGCAGTAATTGTCACCATCACAAAATCCAATCCACAGAACACACTGCATTTGTATCAGCTCTTCAAAACATTAATCAATGAAACTGCTGAATTGTATTTAACATGTTTTGCAGAAACTTGCTTAATTAGAGGCTTACCTGAGTGTCCAGCTGGGCTACTTTCTCCTTGCTGTCTGTGAGCTGGGCAGTGAGCTCAGTGACTGAGGTCTCCAGGGTGTGAGCTCGGTCTTGGGCCGAACGCAGCAGAGTCTTCTGCTCCTGGACCTGCTCGTGCAGGTTATCCTGGGCTTGCTTGTTGCTCTCTGACTGGTTCTTCAGCTTGTCTGTTAACTGTATTACCTACATTTACAGAAAAGGTCATAAGCTCCAAACCAGAGCAATGACAGGCTTAATCCCTGTCATTACTGTGGTAGACAAGTGATCTTTCAATATGGTGTTATTTTTTTGAGTGTGTGTCTTTCTTTCCATCTACCTGCTCTTGTAGCGCGTGGTTTTTTTCTTTTAGCTGGTTAAGAACAGCTGTCTCTCCCTCCCCAGCCTGGATCTTGGCACATAAGTCCTCTCTCTCGGTTTCCAGCTGGCTCACAATATCTTTACTCTTCTGCAGCAGAGCCTCCAGGTTCTGGATCTTCTGGTCCTTATCCCCAATCTGACGCAACACCTGCTCCAGGTCATTCTACATCATAAAGACATTCCAACATAGGAGAAAGGTTATGTCAGATATTTTAGCAGTTTTTCTTGTTGGGGTTCTATGTTGTATCTGAAGTATACATTTTGTACTGCAGACACAGGCATACTGCATCAGTTTATTTCCTCTAAAGAACCAACACACAGGAGCAGGAGTTAAATAGGACTATGTCACAGATTTTTCAGAGTAAAAAGCTCTTGGGGATTTTAAAACCCACTGTATAGCCAAACTTCTCTTGGTTTCATGCTAACCACTATTGTTATCAATGCCTCAGATGTGAGAGATTTTCTTGCAAAAAGTACCTGTGCCTCGCGGAGTTTGCCATTGGTGTTTTGCTGCAGTGCCTGCACCTCCTGATACTGTTGTTTAGCTTTCTCCAGCTGGTGCTGCAGGTCTGTGCTCTTACTGGCGCCCTCCTTCAACTGAAAATGAAAACCACATTTATTTTAAAACCAAAAACCTGAAGGCATTGTTGATTTCATAGTCATTTTTTGAATCTTCCAGTTTAAGTATTATTAAACTACAACAGTTTTTCAGTTCTCTGTTAGGTTTATATTTTGATTTGTTTGTTTTTAGGGAGAAATTTTAGCATCTCTTGAATTTTAAATCTTATCTCTACAGACCATTGATTCCCTTTTTCTTTAATCACTCTACTTCTCAGTTTTATTCTAATAAATAAACTTTAACTGCATTTGCATATCTTACAAAGTATATTGTATCTTACAAGGCACGACTGAACATCAGACACTTTAATGTACAAATGTTCTGACTGTTCTACTGCACTAAGTCTGTTTCTCCGCAGCGATTATTAAAGTTTCATCTGATGCCTACCTGTTCTTCGGCACGGGAGAGTTTGAGCTGCAGGTCGGCTGCTTGCTGCTCGCGGTCTTTTAGTTTCTCCCCAGATAGCTGCCTCTGCTCTTTCAGACGACCTTGCACCTCGCCCAGCTGTCTTTCTGCCTCCAGCAGTTTGGCGTGCAGCTAGGAAAAACACCAAAAAGGGGGATGATTAAGAAGGAGAAAATAAGATTACAAATGGCAAGATATACAATGTGTACTTTGATGAAGAAGGGGCTGTCTGAGATCCTCTTTGATGTTTTTTTAACATTATGGTATGATATTTGTGCTCCAGTTATTAGTGATTTCTGTCTTTGTCAATTCTGTTATTTTGAAATTTTGTTCTGCTTCTTCCTACACTGATTTTATGCAACAGGTTTGCATGAGCCTCTGCTATTGTGTTCCATGGGCATATGTTCTATGGACAACTGGTCATTGACATATACTGTTAAAGCCATAGACAGGAGTAAATCCTTCATTTATATTCGATTAGTGCTGATCCACCCAGTGTACCGGGCACCACTGTGGTTTTTGACAGGGTAAGAGGAACACACAAGGTTTTGCTCTTCTGGCTTGTTTGAATGATTTGTCAATGTACTGAAAATCATGTTGAAATGAATAAAACAGCTTCAACTGAAACTTTTAAGAAAACACTGAAATCCTTTACACATCATTTGTCATGTTGTATTGAATGCATTGAATAGTTTGTGTGTATGTGAGACTCTTTTGTCAGTCTTACTCACTTGACTGATCTCAGTCTGCTGCTGAGCACCTTGGCTCTCTTTTTCTTCCCTTTGCTGCTCCAGCTGTTTCCTCTCAACCTTCAGCTCTGCATGCTTCACCTCAAGCTCAGCAATCTCAGTCTTCAGCTTTGCTACCTCCTCAGTCCTCTCTCCAAGTTCTGTCTGGGTTTTATGCAGGGAGGTCTCAGTCCCTGTGGCTCGAGCCAGTAGCTCTTGGACCTCCAGCTCCTTCTCACCCAGGCTGTCTTGGACTCCCTTCTTGGCAGCTTTCTCAGCCTCCAGACACTCATCCAGTTCCTGATACTCCTTCTCCTTTTGTGCCAGCTTTTCAGACAGGCTCTGTGAGCAAAGGAGATGACAAGACAACGTGGGTTAGATGTGAACTGATTGTTCAGAGGCATGGGAATTATCAGGGTGAAAGATGTTCCTGAATAGGCTTCAAAGTCACAAAAAATAAAGACAAAACAATGGAGTAGAGTTAAATAAAACTTTACTCCATACAATTTTACAAAAAACTTGCTTTTCTGACATTTCTTGAGGGAGAAGGTCTATGAAAAGGGATACAGATTAATAGCAATTGAAAAGTTCATCATGAATTATTTGAGTCATTAATTAGGCAACACTGGAACATGAACCATTTGTCTTTTCTAAATCAAAATGGTTTGCGTGATAGGAGCTACAACAAGGTACCAACAACGACGTGATAAAAGCCATGGAAAATAACAGTTGCCTGTCAAGAGTAAAGTGAGGCATGGCATTTCTAGGGGAGGGTTTACGATAGAGGGCTTGGAATACTGAGGTATGTGTACAGCACTTGCCCTGACGTAAGTTCTGATAGTAAACTTGGCAACAAGGTGACGAAGAACAAAATATTGTGAATAGTGGAGTGTTCTGCTAACTAGGGAGTGTGACAGGGCACCTGGACTTCACAGACATCCAATAAACCTCTGAATGCCATTGCAGCAGCTGGCCAACATTAACAAGCCTCTCTAGAAACTGTTTTTTTCCCCCCTCCTCTTCTGTTCATCCCTCTCCTTCTCACAGCTTTGTTGTCGTCCCTCTCGTGTCATTGTTATAGCTCCCTGCTGAGTCGCTCCTCTGTAACCATGGAGTTACAGACCTATGATATCTCCATTGGTTGTTCACCAGTCTGTTCTTAGTCATGATCCTGTGTCTCACTGTCTGCTCCATCAATTTTGTCTACTCTCTCTTGAGATAAGTATTTGTGAAGGGAATGCAATTTATACAGTGCTTTTTGACCACTCACAGCTTCTTTACAATGTATGTTTCATTCAGTCACACACACACAGACACACACATTCACTCATGTATCGGGTCTTAGGGTATCTTGTTGCATGGGGGAGCATGGGGTGGGGGCATTGCTCTGGATCCATTTCTATAATCCCCCCTCTTACCCAGAAGCCTACTTGGCTCAGAGGGCACTGACATGCCTGATATTTGAGGATTTAATATCCGGCAGGAGCCCTGTCATTCTGTTCCCCGTTTCCCATTGCACCAGTGCGGTCACCTATATTTTTATTTCACACCAAGTGACAGAGCTTGCAATGGAAGAGACCCATGTCAGAGCAGCGTGTTATTTTTTTCCATCAACATTTCTCAGTTGCCAAAGAAGGCTGGTGACAGCAGGGCACTGTGAGGGGGCCTGATGCTAAGCCATACAGGAAAGTTTAAAGAAAGTGAGATGGCATGCTCTATACTTGAGGGGCAGCTGGCAGCAACATCTCTGAAGTAAAAGTAAATCCTACATAATCTTATTCTGGCAGACATGATTGTGCAGTATTCTTTTCAGAATCATAAAACTGTCATATGACTATAATACTTGTAGTTACTTGGTTCTGGCAATGTGTGTGCATGTGTGTGTGTGTGTGTGTGTTACCTGGTTTTTCTGCTGCAAATTATTCAGATTACTCTGCAACTCGTGGATCTGTTGTGTGTAGACGGCCGCTTCTTGTGGACCCTTCTCCAGCTCTGCTTTTAGTTGTGATATGGTCATCTGCAAAACAGATAGGCAGACTAGAGTCTTTCTGCAAGGAATTTTGGTGTAAAATCAAGGAACAGTTGCAGCACTGTGAAGGACTGACACAGAAGAAAAAAAATTAAATTAAAAATACATATATTGTTAAGTAACAACCAGGCTTGAGTCACACAAAAGTCCAACATAAAACGAAAAGACTTAACACACTTAAAAAAAAAAAATCAATCTATGGAAAACTTCAAAAATAAACAAAGATTTAAAAGATAAAAGTAAATTTGGGGCTTGCTTGAAACAAGTTTTACCTCAAGTTTACGTATCTTGAAGAAAGAGTAAGTGTTGAAGAAGGATACATTATGTGAGAGGCAGAAGGAGGGGAGGGAAAGAGAGACACAGACGAAGGTAAGTCACCATATCATTGCAAGAGTCTATGACACAGAACTACGGGGCTGAGAGGATAAATGATCATAATTTTATCACAGATTTATTGTAACATCTTGCTATGGCAGCATTAAGCATTATATTATACACAACAAGAGGGGATAGTGTGTTTTTGCTGTCTACTTTTGCAGGGGTAGATAATTTATTATTAACTATTAACATTATTTTTTAGATGTCATTTTGAAATTTCGCTGGCTAACCTGACGACTACCTACCGACTGCATAAAATATACTCTCATACAATGGAACGCAATTAAATACAGCAACTGTTTCAGACTAATTAGAGGCTTTACCATTGTGACACTTGTTTTATATAGATTTTAAATATGTTAACAATGTGGTTTCTGATCATGTAAAAATATGAAGATGTGCATTAGAGGTTTAGGGCCTGGAGCTGCCTGATGGAGCCCCATAAATACTTCTCTCATTGTGGGATCAAAAATGCAGGAAATCAAGCTAAATTATTCACTAGTGATTAATTAATAAGAAATTAGACACAGCTGATATGACATAACTACAGTACATCTATACTAATTAACCAATTATTTCATATCCAGTTATTAATATGAATCTAGAAACCAGTTATTTAAAATTGAAAAGGGGTAAAAATAGAACTGAACCAAATCATATTTCACTGCACCACTGCAATGATGGAGATGATTATGTAAACTGTGGGACTCAATGTGCATGTTTAAGTGCTTGTGAAATGCAAAATTCATAGTTGGAGAGTGGCCGCTTGTGTTGTAACACATTGAGAAAACATTACAGTGACAATCAACAGTATTACATTTGTTTTTCAAGACATTAGATGATTTGGCCTCCTCACCTCTGAGGTAGTATAATTTGCCTGCAGCTGCTCGTAGTGGTTTTTGAGGCGTTCGGACTCCTCCTCCCTCTCACAAGTCATACGGTCCATCAGCGTCTGCACCTGCACCAGCTCCTTCTGCAGGACCTCTACATCCTCCACTCCTGGTCGCTGCAGCTAGGGGGCAGAGCAGAAGCACTGTGTTGATGACATGGAGACTTTGGCAAAAAAGTTAGCAAAAGACGTTTTTGTATTAAGATAAATCAAAACTCAGTGCTCTACCTCCATTCAATACATCTGGGCTAACTTAAATAAAGTGTAAAACGGGAGACATCACCGGGAACCTTTTTAAACTATTCTGAGTAGTTCAAACATTTCATACCAGATGCCTAATTATGTACTTAAATATGACCACACAACTGTAGTTTAAACTACACATGAGCTCTTTTTATATAAATTCTTTGGACAGAGTTCTGTTTCACCTTTCTATAGCAACGATGGGGGGATTGTCTAGTTAGGAGCTGTGTCGATTCACTTAGCACACAGTTCAGGGCCAAACTGATTTCATCGTGTCGATTACATGTTATTCTTTCAAAATCAAATCACAACACTCATGGAATTGCATATAAAATACAAACCATGTCTTTCATACCTAATGAGAAGAGAATAAATACAAACAGAAATGTAAGCATGTGTTGTACCAGTTCTGTTTGGAGTCTTTCATTCTCCAGCTTCTCTTTCTGCAGTTGTTCGGTCACTTTGGCCAGCCTCTGGTCAGCAGCCTCCCTTAGGCTCTTCTCCTCATCATAGCGTGACTTCAAGTCTGTCCAATTAAACCATTCAAACAAATCTCTTAATAACATTTAAATCAAAACACATATCACTTGTCATCAAAATTACCCAAACTGATTCTTGTAAAAATGTTATCACACTGTAAAATGGAAAACCTGTGCCTTCAGGCTGTGGCACCAAACACTGAATAATGAACAACAACTTGTGCAAGACTGTATAAAACACAATGGGTGGATTGAGCCTAACAGTGGTCAAGTAAAAGAGTACTTCAGTGTTGCTAAATGATGCAGAAACAGGCCTTCCAGTCTCCTGGCCCAACACTAACCTACTATCTCTGTGGCCAGCTGGGCAGCCTTCTGCTCAAACAGGTCTTTCATCTGCTTGATGTTGAACTTTTCTGTCTCTGATTCATTCAACTTCCTTTCAAGGGCTGAGAAAAAAAGCACGTTAGTGATTTGCATTTTTATATTTTTGTCACAAGCATTTTTAAATATAAAGTTACCAACCTGAATCCTCTGAGCTCTCTCCATCGTTCTGTGAAAACCAAGTAAAGCAAGGAATGTGTACAGTAAGCATAAACATCGCCATCATGTTTTATTAAACAGTTTTATATTCAGAAAGTCAGCCCTTCGTAATGAATCATATTAAATATCTTGAAGGAATTACTTGCTTCAGTTGTCCTTGGACTTTGTCTAACTCCTTCTTGAGCTCTCCAGAGAACCATCTTTCCTCCTAATAAGGTGAGAACATACACACACACACACACACACACACACACACACACACACACACACACACAGAGTCAAGTCTTTGTTTTAGCTGACCATTTAGACAAATCTGTAACAGCCAAGGTTCAGATCCTCAACCATACCTTGAGAGAAGCATGCAGGTCCTGAACCTCTTGCCGCAGCATTGTAAGGTCTTCCCTAAAAGAAAAACAAAAATAGACAAAGTAAAATTCTGTAGGTGCACCATAAGGTTAGACTCATAATTTATATAACATTAATATTACTCTAACCGAGTTGGGGCCACATGAGCGGGGAGGTCTCCGGTATCATGGAACAGCTCATAGTGCTTGAACAGCTCCTCTGCAGAATTGTGAGACTTCATGCACTGAGGACAAATGAAGCCCTGAGCACAGAAACACAACATGAGAATCAAGCAATTCCATTTAGGTTTGACAATAACTTAGCAGCCAGCTTCAACTCTGCACCTCTGCTTGAAGCGTAGAAAAAGACGCAAGTTATAAATATACAAAATTAAAATGTCCATGTTACCTCAGATGTCTGATCGTGGTTAAGGTCTGTGCTGGGCTGCTCTGATTCTGCATTCTGGGAGCCTCCCTTCCCAGGAGTCTGGAGGGTAGAAAATAAACTTGATTAGACCTCGTACACAAAGACACACGCCTATATATAGATAAATAAAGAGACAAGGAGCAGATTTTTAAGCTTTTCATGATGATCATTTTCAGGTTTCTCTAATAAATCAACACTTTATTCCAGAGACTCCAATAACTTTGATGCTTATGTTGCTTATTTAGGACAGTCGTAATGTGAGTATTAATCAACTTTTAACTTTTTCCAGGTTTCATAGTTTTACGACTTCTAATCACAGTGAATGTGATTAAGCTTTACTGAAACCGAACAACAGAAAACTAATTATACAATACGCCTCTACAGTGTATGTGGATACATGTGCATCAATTTTTCTGCAACCTTCTTTACAAAACAGCTTAAAAGCTGTCAAGTTGTATGGTGATTGTAAGTGAACAACAGTTTTCAAGTCCAGCCAAAAATCCTAAACTGGACTGGGGTCTTGGCCACTCCACAACGCTTACGTTGTTTTTAAGCAATTTCTCCATAGTTGTGGCTTTTTGTTTGGGACTGTTGTCTAACTAAAAAATAATTCTTGCCCAAAGTTACGGCTAAGTTGCAATTGCTAGATTGCTCTGTAGTTGGTCATGTTTATTTTTCTCTGTATCGTCACAACCATCTGGCATAAAAGCATCCCTGCAGCACAGTGCTGCAATCACCACACTTTTTGGTTGGGATGGCGTGGGACTTAAAATGCAGCATTTAGTATGATGCTCAAAAGCCTCAATATCGATCTGATCAGACCACTCAACCTTGTTTCACATTGCTTCAGTCTCCTGTAACTTCTGGCAAACAGTAGCCAAGATGACATGGTTTGTTTTTTGTTTTTTTCAAACAGCCACAAAGCTGCAACTGGTGAAGCACCCAGGTTTATGAACAGTGTCTCCCATCTGTGTGTCCACAGGCCTCTTGTCTCCCCAACAGATACACTGTATCTGAGGACAGTCTGACTGGGCATGATGTATAGCTGTATTGTACCTTTTTACATTTTTTGTAACTGACCTTATGATAGGGATATTCACTTCACTTCCTTGGAACTTTTTGTGTCTCCTTGACCTTACTTCTCTCCCATTACTTTTTAATAAACTTGTTGTTTATATATCTAAAATGTTACTGTATAGTTTTAGTAAGCTAACTGAGTAACAAGCATTTTGACCTTCAAGATAACTGTGCGTTTAACCTTGTGTTCTCTGTTCCAGTTCGACTTTGTGATTAATGAACACTGTGACTTTTATAAAAAAAATACTGCAATTCACTGGGTAGTCTCCGGCTTAGAGTGTTTACCGCAGCCCTCCAGATACTGCTTGGTCATGTAACAGGCAATTGGACAGGTTATAACAAACAACACACCCAGGCATCGCAAAGGAGAAGAAACAAGAAGGAAAACTCTCTATACATAGTTGTTGGTGGTGCCACTAGTGACCTGTTCACAAAAAGGGTTTGTTTGGGCTGGTGATACTCTGCATGAATGAACTAGTTCAAAATACGTTCATTTGTGTGTGGGGGTCTGTGTGGTTCGAGGGAGCATTTCAGCACGTTGAACCAGTCATCTCAGTGCCTGTTAGAGGGTCGACAAACACTGCTTTGAATGCGAGCTGAACTTTTGCATCAGAGGCCAAACGTTGACCCTACTTAAACAGCATATATAAACCAGAACTACAGTGATTTTACAAAAATAGAATAAATATAACTAACCTGAGGAAAGTAAAATAAGCAAATTTTCTACTTCGTTTACTTCTGCAAAGGTTCTTGGCATGAATGGGAACTCTGCTCTTTTTAGGGATTTATCACTCTATGCTGAAATAGGGTCACAGCATGATTTTAGTCCACAAACTAAACCATTAAGCCTAAATCTTAAAATGTATTTAAAGAGTAATAACATGCATTGTGATCATTATCTGGGCATTGTGGTCTTTAGCCTGAGGCATATTTATGCCCATAAGTCAACTGTCACAGCTCATTATACACCAAGTCAGTGGCTCCCAAGCTGTTTTATATGAGGCACAGATGTGCATGACTAAATGGTCACCGTTTAAATCTGATTGTTCACTATAATCCAATAAGGCCATGATAATACCCGTGTTGATACCTACATTTTATGAATAATTACTTTTAAGAAGCAACCGGTATGAGTTAATGGAAAGAGAAAACGGGTCAAAACATTAATTCTTGCCAGAAATGGCTTTTATTTCGACTTATCTTCCTAAACGTTTATGATCAAATCTCTCACAGGTAACAGGTCCCAGTCTGTCAATCCCTGACCTAAATGCAAAGTGTCCAATGTTGGATTTTCCTGGTCACCAGGCCGAGACCTCAAAGCGAACATAATGATGCAGCTAGCTGTGCACTGTGGAAAGTGTAGTCCATAGAAGCTAGCTAACAGCTAACCTCTCGCGTGTTAAATAGTGACAAGCTGGTAGTTTATTCAAGTAACCATGTAATTACTGATATTAGTACAGGTCCGATTAATTCAAACGCGTGTTTTGATTTTCTTTAACATGTGATCCAGCTGACACGGGACTTCCCCACGGTCCGTCTGTGGTTAACGTTGCGTTAGCATGTGATGACTGGACGATGAATTAACCCACCGCTACAACATAGCTAGCTAACCGAAACAAGGGAAATAAAAACGATTTAGTGATCGATATCTTTAGCTAGCCAAGATATTCTATCCTCGGCTAGCCCTAGCAAGGTGGACGTGTTAGCTATTTAATTACTAATGCGTTATGTGCACAGTTAGGAGCTTTCAACATCACTGCAAAGGGTAGCATCAATCAAACAAACCGAGTTAGCATTTAGTGGCTAGCCGTGTCAACGCCGCTCGAGGAGCGCTCGATATGTTCACTCCGATCCGACGGGGTAAAGCGGCACTTTCCCAATCGGGAGGCTCGCCTCGGCTAAAGCTAAGCACCCCGCCCACCGGCGACACACGGTGAACTAAAACGTATCTCCCCACCAGGAAAACAGACAAGGATAAGGCCCCGTGTCTACAGAGGGAAAAAAACCCACTCGGTTAAACCCAAACAAAGGCGATAAGGTCGGCTTCGCGGGCCCGGGAGCTCACCATCTGGAGTATCCGCCTGAGCATGGCCTCGACCGCGTTCGTCCGGACACGAAATCCGATCAGTTTTCCAAAAAGCCAAACTTACGTAGCCGTACGACGGACACCTGACCGAGCTCAGGCAGCGGCGGCGAATGGGCGGGTCGCGGAGGGGATGGTCGAGTGGGACCGTGTGGCCGCGTTCAAGATTATACACAAGCGCCGGCCCGTTCCGCCGCATCGACTGAGTGAACGAGCGATAGGCTTTTTGTTCTTTCTTTTTTGTTTTTATTGAAAAGGTTTTATGTACAACATGAAGGTGCACAGCAGAATATTCAAGTCACACATGCACAAATAGAAAAAAAAAAAAAAGAGGGTTATTGAATGATCTTTCCCATGCTCCTCGGTGCAGGAGCCACCGATAGTCAATAAACTGAATTGTAATGGGATTTTTACTCTATTTCTGAGGTGTTGACCAATAAAGTCCATGACCTCTTGTCCCAGTTTCCTGTTCGTAATGGGTCGGGGTGGATCCCTCTGACACGTAAATAAATAACTTCAGTCAGTGCATACTTAATACTGTACATTCAACTGTAACAACAAACCCAGGTTTCCTTCAGTATTCTATGGGTCAAATCTAACCGATGCTGAGAAATAATAAGTGTGAAGGCACTTAAAAGGATGAGACTAAAGCAAAACACAGGACGCCTCCTCTAAACCTAGGGCCTCCCTATTGTATTCTCAGACATGAACAGGTGGTCACATTTTTCAAATGCACATCATACTGATAGTTTCTGAAGAAGGTATATATATTATTTCTTGTACGATGAAACCTGTTCGTAGTGTGAAATACTGTCTCTCTTTGGCACATTTGTAAGTTTTGATAACTCGACTGCAGGTCTGCTCCACTAATATTTATCTCAACAGTACCAATATGGTGTAATTACCTCAATTTAACAGTCAGCCTGACGACATTAAAGCAATGTACGAATAAAATTATGTTTGAGGCAGGACTATTTAGGTCTTCATCTCTATGTGGTGGCTGGTTTGCAGATAATCCTCATATCTTTATTACAGTGTTAGACTGTTACTAGTGATTAGAGACAATACTGTGTGTACATGTAAGGCAGTAATTACAGGAGGGGCAATGATCTTCACACTTGTTGCATCAAAGCAGACTTTGGCCAAACTCTTCAGGCAAAATATCTCAGAAGACTTGAGCCTTGGTGAGGTGAAGGCTCACAAGAAAATTAATCTTGCAGAATGACATCATTTGGCACTGAGTCAACATGAGGACAGTAATTCCTCTAAGAGTCACACTTCCTAGTTCTGCCCTCCAGGAAACCAACCCAACACTGTGCAATGCCAGTCAAATATTCATGTATCTAAGACTAAAAAGGATCTTTACATTGCATAAGCAGCACACTGAGAAAATCCAGCCAAGGCTGAACGCTTTAAATGGGAACACATTTGCTCTATTAGCTGGTTATGGTTGGTAAAAAATATACATATAAAATCTTAAGTATACTTGGAAAACATTTTGGCACTCTTCAATCCCACTTCAAAAGGGTTTCATATCAACTTCAAAAAGTCTGTAATGTACATATTAAGAGGCTGCATTAGTAGTTTAATGAATGCAGGAGTCTTTTTTAGATCGTATGTCCATCCTGGTGTCCTTCTCAGTAGAACCGCCCGCTGCTGGTGATGGTCCTATCTGTTGACTAGATCTGAGCCCTGCGTGGAGCAAAAAACATAGTGAGGAGTGTTGTTGTCCGTCACTTGGGAGCTGGGGCTGTTACCGTTAGTTGGGTTACACACGGGACTGCAGGTGTTTGTGAGTCTACGCAGGTACTCCGCGTGGACAGGCTTGTGGCTCTGCAGAACCTTGATGGCTTCGTCAACCTTAAACCACTTCCTCTTGCGTCCTGCAAGAACATAAAAGAAAGGGCAAAGGAAGTGTACATTGTTGGCATATGGATTAACCCAGTCGACAGGTAGAAGTTTGGTGTCTTGTCTCAAGGACACTTCAGTACATTTACCCTCAACTAGAAGCTTGGTCTTGTGCTGCGGTCCCTTTCACTGCCTAACCTAACTAAAGTAATATTAATAAAACTGACAGGTAACCAGGATAAAACTGCCACTGCACCATAGCACTAAATAGTCTTCACTAAAGCTCATTAGCAGTGCTACCGTTTACCTTACGGTAGATGAGGAAGACTGCTCAACAAACAAACCAGCAACAACTTGGTATACCACAATATTAATAAGCATAGCACACACTACAGAACTAAGGTTAGAGTGGAAATGGACATTCCTGACGTAGTGTTTATGAAGCCATCATGTTCGCAAACCTTTCATTAAAAAAATCTGTCCAGTTGTGAGTTATTTTTAATTTATTTGAACCTCACCTCCTCCTATTCAAACATCCATCTATCCACACAGCATTTTTCTAAAGGAATTCGCTGTGGTCTGTGATAATCAGGGGTTGGTATGAGAGGGGATCATTCAACCCACTTTATGATGGCCTCCTGAGGTACACCACCCCTGGCCTTTCAGCAGAGGGGGAGAGTACGTTAGACCAGCAGCTTTGAACCCTTTCCTGCTCTCTGCCTCAGACCTCGCTCAGGGCAAGAGAGGACAAGTAAGGAGGGGGGCTGTGGTGAGTGATGATAACTGGAAAACAACTGGGCACAGTAAACATTCCTCCCCCTTGTGAACAGGCTGAACTCTATTTCTGTAGGTGAAGGGAATAAATGAACACTTTTTTCTAGACCAGTTACAAACAGTTTATGTTTTCAGTGACATATTTCCCTGAGAAGCATTAGATTTTAAATACCAAGCACATTCAAAACAAATAGTGATAATTTATTTTGGCAATACTTCATTACATGCCATACATAATCAACAATAAAGAGCAACTTTTGCAACAGTGAGACGAAAGAGGTGCAATGGGATATTGATTCAAGTGTTGCAGCTACTGATTTACGTTTATATACTGAAAATTTCCTCGTCTAATTAATCTTTTTATCTATAAAAGGTCAGAAATTTCTGAAAGTTATTATCACATAAAACAGAGAGAAGCAGAAAATCCTCATAACTGAGAAGCTGAAACCAGAGTATGTTTGGAAGTTTTGTTTAAAAAAAATAAATAAAAGGACTTAATCAATCATAAAAATAGTCGCCAGTTAATTTCCTGTTGATCGTGTTAATTTACTCCACTATAACTAAAAATGGGGATTTTTAGTATTATAACATTGGAGTAGTAATGATTCATTTTAGTATTTACAAGAGAAAAAATTACCAAAAATTGGTACTAAATATCATTAATGGAGCACATGTGCAGTGTTAGTTAATTTAATACCCACTTAAGTAGTTAATTTTATACTAACTAAATTACTAACTTGTGTTTAAGGGAAGAGGACAAACTGTTGATAAACTTTTTTTTCTGTCTGTATTTTAAGGCTGTAAACACCATTGGTTAGGCGGTTTGATTTCATCAATAAGTGTGTGTCCCAGTTTCTCAGCTTATAAAGTGATCACCGGTCTTTCTGAATAGGTTTTTCTTTACTGAGATTTTAGTTTGTCACTTCAATTTGGGCTTGATTTTAAATACGGGTTCACAACCTTTGCTGGGTTTTGCTGCTGAACAGTGAGTATGCAGCCGTATGCAAGATCAAACGTTTACTGACAATAATGACTTATTGGTCTCTACTATCACTCAGCCTTCTGACCTTCTCTATGTTTTCAAAATTGCACACAGAACTATTATGGTCTGTGTAATAATACGAATCAGCATAAATGATTCAACTAACCCAAAAACCCTTAAAAGGTACTCCGTGCCATTTTTAGTAGCACTTCGGACCAAGTTTTTATGAGTAGGTCCCTGTTTAACTTGTGCAATGAATGTGTGGCACTATACACATTTCTGACAAATTTCACACTATTTCACTGAATAACACAAGAAGAAGGATTGCACTACGACAAGTGCAAGGAGGACAAAGACTGCATTTCATGATTTAAATTGTTTCTTTAAAAATCATCTTTGCAAGTGTCTTATAAGGAAGGAAATACACTAAAAATGTTTATTAGACCTGACATACACACAATGTGTTTTGGTTAGAAACAAAGGACGTTAACAGGAACTTTGTGTGAGTACAAGAAATCTCCACAGGGCACCTTTAATTTTCTTCTGCATCAGACTCAAGGGGCTTAACTACTTACCAAACATGTCTGATGTGACTAAGAGGCTAAAAACCCCTTCAAAATATAAACAACATAAAAAAGGCTTGTCCTAAAAAAAAAAAAAATCAAATGTATGGGTTTGATAAGCACAGATTAGGTCAGTTTGAATATGCTCCAGGAAGAAGTACAGTGACACGATGTACTGTCTGTCATTTGTATTTGAGGACTGTATAAAAGATCTATGTTTACGAATTATTATATAGCTTGTTGCTTATTTTCTAGATATGTGTAAAAAAATACCCTATTTAATGCCAAGCTGTTGTTAATATGACAAAGTGAGGGTTAAACACAGTGGCATACCAATGTTGACAGAGTCCTCCCAGTCTTCTAGTGTCTCCGTCACTATGAGGGTGTAGACATAGGTCCTATGCTTTCTGTCTTGATTGTGCTGCAAAGGTTTAGATTAAGACACTTCATTATGTTATTGCTATAAACTGTCAATGCAATGCATGCAAAGCTTTTAGATAAAGAGAAATATAAACTGTGATTAATTGTGCTTTTTCTGCTATAAACCGTGCATGAACATAACAATATAACACTGACTGACTCTGAGGACTGGCTCATGAGAGCATGCTATACATGATATCAGGGTTACCAACTAAGTTCATACACGATTTTGAACAGTGGTAAATTACGCATTATATACACAACATGGGAATTTATTGCAGTTTTCTATGAGAGTTTGATAGGCTTACCTCAAAAATCCCAAGTAGTCTGCCAAGCTTTCCCTTCACACCAGCCTGCACACACATGTAGAAAACTTAGGAGTCATTACATTTACATACAAACACTGTTGTATATTGCCAATTATGAAGATTGCACATAGCTCAATAAGTAGATTTTTTCATTCAAGTTCATAGAGACTGATAAATTCTCCAACACTAACAAAGCTGAATGAAAACACCCCCTGTGCAATATTTTCATACAGCTGCAGCACAGCAAGGCAGCATGACCTGGTATTAGGAACAGCTTGCTAATGTGTACACACATTCTCAGCTGAACTGTTTTCTTCAGATTTAGGTAAAGGAAGGTACCCCTTGGTACAATCCCAGCATAGACGCGTGCATGTGGGTAGCATAGCAGAGCTGAGCAGGTAAACCTTAACTTAGTCTGACTGACAGGATGACGAGACAGAGGCGCTTAACACAAGTATGTCACATTAGTCAAGATCCATTTTTGCCTATGCCCGGTTTGTAACCAGTTTATTTTTAGAGGACAATGGCCACAGATTTCTGCTACGGAAATGTCATCAACTCACATGTATCAGGTAGTTGAGATAACTTGCGGTGTAGACAATGTAAAAATTCTGTGATAAAAAATGATGTTTACCCTCCTCAGAGCATTAAAGAGTATTCACAATCATACTTCAGTTTAACTGGTCAAAACTCGGAGACAAGCTACACATTGAGATGGGGGGGGGGTCATAAGTGGAGATTGCCTAATTCCAATTGTTTTTCTCATAAGCAAATAGATTAAGAGCCATAAGTGTGTTATTGAAGCTTGGCAGCTTGGGAAGCATGCTTTAAGTCAGAGGACACTGATGATATGTGTAATTAACTTTATGTCAATAATGATCCCTGTCGCTGGATGGCAGAGGTATTCCAGGAACTTACGTCTCTGTTTAGCACTTTTGGGAAAAAATAGTATTAAATTCTCCTTCTTAAGTTAATTCTGTTCATTTCTGTGAACTATCTGAAAAACAGTTTGCAGAAAGAGT
Organism: Istiophorus platypterus; assembly: GCA_016859345.1. Lineage (NCBI taxonomy): Eukaryota > Metazoa > Chordata > Actinopteri > Istiophoriformes > Istiophoridae > Istiophorus > Istiophorus platypterus. The sequence continues at coordinate 12,437,037 of CM029121.1, forward strand.
TTATACTGTGTATAAATAGTATGTTGTATGGATTGGGGCACAGTAATTGTGTCTGCCCATTGTGGGGTCTACAAAATTAGAGGATAAGACTGAAACATGTCACACCAAGAGTCAAAAGATCTTTCTAGGGTCATAATTGGCCTTTTTTTTGATCGTTTGTCTGCTTTGTTGTTTGTTTTTTTTTTAATTTTGTGCAGCTGCAATCAACTCTCCAATTTTCTTTATTCATAGAATCGTGGTAAACAACAAACTCATCTTGATCTTAGATTGCTTAGAGTGCTTACAGAAAAAATACACACAATAGCCTAATAGGTTTCAAAAATCTCACACATGTACACAAATTAAAACTATCACATGGATGCAAAATTGATGTTGGTTGATGTGTTTAACTTGACAGCAGGGTCATAAAACATGACGTTTTAAATTGTTAGCTTGCTAAAGTAGTTGGTTTGCAGCTCATCTATATTCAGGTACATGTCTGGTCTAAGAGGCACAGGATGTGGGTAACTGGAAACCCTTCCCAAATGTCACTGCCATACTTCAAAGCTGTCAGCACACAGGGCTGAGGCTTACAGCTCACTCCACTGCACGCACTCTGGCCAACTTTCAGTGACCCCTTTATCAAACCACAGAACAATTAAATGGTCACTTATGCTTCACTGCCAAATATTTCAATCCCTTATCTGGACCTGGCTCACAAAATAGCAGGAACATCTCATACTATGAACAGTGACAGCAATAACTGCTTAGAATGATCATTTCTGTTTGTGCCTCTAGCCAACGAAAAGTGACAGAATACATCCAGAATTTGTTTTCAGAATGTGCAATACTGACTTTAGTTAAGATGACACATGACATGCAAATGAAATTGAATTTTTTTGTGTTAGAGGGTCATACCAGTGGTTTGGCAGGGTTTAACTGCATTGTCATGTCAAAGTTATCATCTAATAGCAATGCAGTCATTACACGGAATTTTAAAAACTTTTTTTCAATGATGCGTTCACTTTATCGTGGGGAATTCAACCATCTGAGCCTTGTGGAGTCAGCCTCCAAACCAGATCTGTTCAACTCAAGAAGTGACCTGGTTGGCAATGTCCATGTTTGCTTATCATTTATCATCTACTTTCTTTTTATGACAATATAACTTGTGAAAGCAATGGTGCTGCCCAGGTGACTCTCACAGCTCACATGTTGGAAATTCCAACCAAATGAGCACATCACAAAAAAGTTCCTATTATCATCTGCATTAGCCTGCAGCAATATTATAAGTTGTTCCCCCTTCAAGATTAAATAAAGCTATGGGGAATAATAGTCTCAGGCGAGTTCCAAGACTCTGAAAGATGATTTTCAAAGTTACACTGCCAGGAATTGAAAACAGTGGGAGGTAGAAAATTTTTATACATACACTATTTAAAGTCAGCAGTAATGTTAGGTGAATGCCATCTGTAGTAAAACGTGCAAATACACCAGCAAGGACATTATAAGTTTTACCTGGCTGTTTAAAATTGATGCTAACCCCAAAATGTAAACATGAACACAAACACAGAATATCTCTCTTTGTTGAGTGTGCGCAATGAGCTTACCTCTTCGTACACCTCCCTGACGGCAGCCCCACAGGGCTCCTCCTCAGGCTCCATTCCACCTCCTGGCACAATCCATTGGTCTGGATGTCGACTGCTGCTTACCAGTAGCACCTGCCGAGGAAAAAGGCCTCAGTCAGGTGTCTGCGGCTGAGTTCAGGGTGCCAGAAAAATGCCAACAACATGCCGAGGTTTTAAGTCCGTCAACACTAAAGGTAGTGGCTGCTATTCCTTTTGGCAGGAAGTGTGTAGAACATCTCACATGTCATTCAAGTCATTCACTTCATTGACTTAATGCAACATGAGTGTGGTGTGGATTGGGCTGACACACTCTTCACCACATAATTAAAATAAGTGAATGAGGGTAACTAGTGTTTTCGTCTATCATCAAGAACTTGAGGATCTATGAAAAAGAACAAAAATCAGCTGTCCAACGTGAAATAATAACTAAAGCCGTAAACTATGTTTAACTGACCTCAAACATATGCAGTTGGGTCGTTTTTCAGCACGGTGCCACTCCGGAGACGAGGTTATTTGACCTCAAACCCTATTTGGCATCACACTGACCCACATTAAGTTCACATGTGAATTCTTTCTGAATTCTGCCCTCAGATAACCAGACACGTGCAGCACCCTCATTCTCCAGTACTTGAAAACCCCCTTGGGCTCTCTTGACAACAAAGGTTGATTAAAAACTAGCACCAGAAATCAGCTCTTTACGTATCTGACAGCCCAACACAACCGCTGCAGCAGAGGTTCACCAACATAGAGATGCGTCTGCATTCCTCCTGAGACGTAAGAGTGTGAGTATGGGAAGATTTGTGAAGAGCTCCAGTGATATCATGTTCACTGCCATTAGAGCCTGGTCTCAGCTGCACAGAAAAATGACTGTGATGAGTGAAACTTCACGCTGTGTGACCCTCATCTGTAACCGGGTCAAACCCAGTAAGATAAAACCAACAAGACATCTTAGGAATCAGAAAGAGCTTCATTCAAATGTTTTATTCACTGTTAGCTGAGCTGATCCATTTATCAATCGGAACCAGACTTATCACACTATAAAATCAATGACCTAAAACTCAAAAAGAGCTCCTGTTTACTTGCACTGGATCATTGGTATAAATGCGTAAACGCACGTGGGTGTGACAAAATTCATTCTCTGTCTCTTTTGCTGCATTTACAGACTCTCTGTAGACCATATGATTTATTCATAACACAGGCAACTCTGTCAATATTTATGTATGGATAAAAGGCTAAGTTATAAGGGACAAGGGATATCACTTTCCTGTGATATCACATTCAGTGACCCAAATCTGCAGTAGCGACTTACTCAATAAAACTAGACCTTTCCCCCCCTTTGCTCTTTAGTGTACCTTATTAGATTAATAGGACATAAATACATTAACTATAATGCATGGTTCACATTATGATTAGACAATTGTTAAAATTAGGAAAATAATATAAAGTTGAAAAACAGATCACCAAAGGATGTATCCTTTACAGCAGTCCTGTACCTCTCTACTTTGCTTCCTTAATGTGGCAGAATTTTTACATAACACATTTCTTTCAGCAAATCTAGAATACAGTCCCTACAAAAAGGTTCCCGGGGGATTGTAGAAACACTGGCTGCTATCTAACTGACACAAATGCACACAACACACACATGCATGCCCAATTTCACACAAACGCCATGTGGAACACGTACGCAGTTGCACATACGCAGCTACTCACACACACACACACACACACACACACACACACACACACACACACACACACATACACACTCACAGCCAAAAGGCTTTTCAAAAACCGCTGACTCAGCAGTTGCCTTTCTGTATGAAAACAAAAGAGCTTAGCAGAGGAGGTTAATGACCCCAACAGGCACCACACACACCTCACTGAGAGCTCAGAGTGAGGAAGAGCTTTGAGTGGGCACATCATCATCAGCTTGATAAGGTGAGAACACCTCATCCCAATCCAGATACTATACCATTGACAGATGGTACACTCATGCTAAGCTAAATGAATCTGGTATCATGAGAAAGTTAAAGCAAAGTTCAAGCATAAATAGAAGTTGTATTTCTTTCAGATTATCATAATATCTGGTCCAGTGATTCACTGTTCAGTGACTGGCCAGAGTAATACAAACACCTATACAATATAATGATGCTGATACTTTCAGTATAATTGGCAACTTCTGTAGATACTGTGCCCCAAAAGGCTTGGGTCACAATTCACTTCAATACTGTTCATTGGCTTTTTAGTAAAAACATACTGTGATGAAATTATTTTAGAACAACTTTTATATCTATCTTGTTAAAATTAATGATTCATGCTTTTTCATGTTAAAAAAAAATGTGTTACTAAATTTCTTTTTTGATGAAGGCATACAAAAAAGGTTACTATTCTGTATGTAGATTTACAAACATTAGCCATATTTTGCGATCTCTGGTAATATTATGCTGCCAATTTCAATGACATTTCCTAACGCCTGCCACAAGATGTACATGTTAATTGAGAAATTTTCTCCTGTACAGGTTAATTACCCCAAACACTTTATTTGCCAATTACTGCATCATACAAAAGGATAATGGACAGCCTGCATTATTATTCCAAGTACAAACAATATGAAGCTGTGTTGTCTTGCATTTTCTTTCAGACCTGGATTCCAGCTGACATGTTTATGGAAGTGACTGTAAACCAAGCATGCAGACCGGATGGGTCATATACAACATGGAGTGTGACACATGCAATCAAAGCAAAGACAGTGACAATGAAGGACAAGATCAGCTCGGCATATAATGCAAGACCATTTCATCATCTTCTAGTGCAATCAACAGTAATCAAAGTGACTTTTAGCATATGTTAGCAAATATGTCACAGAGGAATAGCATAGCAAGAGAGAGACCATGATCAGCAGCTGCAGAGTGAGAGAGTAAGCGAGTGGAGGGAAGTGGTACATGTGAGCACAAGGAGCAGGAAAGTAAATCTGCAAGTGGCAAATCTGGGCAAGAGCCTGCACCTTGTTTCTATAAATTGCAGCGGATAGGTCACTTGTTGTTAAGCACATAGTGCAACCCCCCTCCCCAGACCCCCCCCATACACACACACACACACACAATCCCACTCCCCCTATCCCCCTACCACATGTGGTCCGGAGATGGGCTGCCGACACATTGCGATCTAGAACAACCCCCTGCCCCCAGTCCTCCTAGTTTCAACAGCATCAAACTAGAATAATATATTGGATGTTTTCCGAAAGTGACTGTGTTCTTCACATGCTCATTTTTAGACTGAATGAAGGCTGCAGGAAGAGACTAGTGGGAAATATATTCAAACCTGTTCATTTGTAATGTCAGTGCCCATATACTTTATATTCCTAAATGTAATTTAATTAGCAATATTACCCTTTTACAGGGCAATATCAATTTGATATTAGCAAATGAAGGAACACGTCACATTTGACTGGAGACTAATGTTTCAGCGCCCCAGTACAATCACACTGCATTTTAGAACAAGTTAAATGCTTGTCTGTTTTGTTTTTTTTCTTAATTTTTTATTCAGGGTAGTTTCACCAAGAGGCAACCGTTCTTTTACAGGAACGCCCTGACCACGTCCACAGTTACACACATTCACACCTGGAAGCCACCCAGTACAATCAGAGTTTCATCCGCTGGCCGCTGAGCAGCTCCACTGGAGCAGCTGGGGTTAAGGGGCCTTGCTCAAGGGCACCACAGTAGATGACTGATGCTTTTTAACTTTTCCATTCCAGTGGCAAGCAGGAGTTGCATGTTGCCTCTGCGAAGGATTAGCGATCACAGTGGCCATGTGTAGATATGGAAATGCTCTTGTATAATACCTAGATCAGCCGATGCCAGAGTAAGTGCGTGTGAGTGACTGTAGATGCCAGATTTTACAATGACAGGTGGTATTTATAGGCTTGGGTGTTTTACATGTATGTGTATAATCAGATACAATGTTAGACCTATGAAATGCATCTGCAGTAAATTGAAGGGGCCATCAAATAAAGTCTTGAGTGTGCGGTGTAGTGCTGTTACTGTCAACAAGTCAGCCAGCACACATACTACCTGGAAACAACCAGGATGCCTCGTCTTCATGGATTATGAGTTATCTGGATTTCCCTCTGGACAGGAAATGAAAATGATGGTCTCCCGCTGGGTGCTGGTTACAGTGGGTGCCAACTTGTGAGACCCCCTGACGTTTAATAGGTCAAATATTTGGCCCCCTGAGACAACTTCTATCCAATTCCGCCCAACGCGGACGCTCTCACACACGGACACGGCATTAAACTCAGCCCCTCTTCTTGTGTGCGTGACAGTCAGTGAGAGTTCAGGAGTTAAACTGTTACTGTGTGGAAAAGAAAAGCCTGTTGGTAAATACCCTCTGCTCACGACGACCACCGCCAACTCCAGCCGCACACAGGCGAACGGACACGTCTTACCTCGTCCTCTCGGTCGTTTTTGAAACACAAACACGCCGCTCTCCTCTTGAACCCTTCGCCGTCGTACGTCCTGGTCTGGTTGGGCTTAAACTTCATCATATATGTTACCAATCGTCGAGTGACAGGAAACGTCAAGGAAAAAAAAAAAAGGGGGGGAGACGGAAATAGCGAAAATCTGGCTCCGACCAAATGCTGCAGAAAGTGTCTTCGGCGCGGAGACAGCAGGGGCAGCGTATCCCCACAGCGTTGCCAGCTCGGCTGCTTCTGCAGACGTGCCCAGTTAAAGGTGCGCCCTCGGCCCATTCATTGCCGCGCTACGGGACGACGTCGGGTCGCATCCGTGCGCGTAATGCGCCTCCGACGCGGCTTTTTCAGTTCGGCGCCGCCGTGCGATCCGACGCGCTCGCTCCCGTCCGCGGCCGCCGAGCTGCGCCTGGCTGACCCGAGAGCCGCCTGTCGGGCCCGCCCGTCGCGGGGAGGCCGGCGCTCGGCGTTAACGAGGCGGTCGACGAGCCAAACGCGGGCCCCGAGCGCCTTTACGAGCGGACGGCAGCTGCGCGCGTCGGGACCGTCGCCAAGGGACGTGGCGTGCGCTCCCCCCGCCCGTGGCCACTTGGGTGGCCCTCATCGATACGCTGGCAAAGCCGACCATTTAAGGCTATTAGGTTGAGGTGACGGTCGTTTCATTTCGGAAATGATCATTTGCATATTATTTCCATATATTTGACTGTGTTTAATCTATATAAGAGCATTAACCTCCCATTTCCGTCATTTCTCCCACTTTGATCTCCTGCTACATACATAGAAATTTTATAATTTTTAATGAGATTTTTTTTTTAGGGAGGGGCGATAATTTCCACACTGACACCTACAGAAATAAGAGGAAACAAATATACCCTGAAGCCCAAACACCTATACAAATAGATAAAGCTACCTTTCATACCTTGTAAAACATTTACGTTCCATTTCAATTTATATAAGAAATTGCACAGTCAAATTGTTTCAGAGTGGAATGAATAGGGAAAAAAACTCAACTCGCACTTGTAGTAGGTGTTTTTAATATTTATTCCGTCTACTTGTTTTAATCCATTTGCGATTGTTGCTTTTGGCACCTAGGTCTGAGTAGATTAACTCATATATTAGCAACCGAGATACATATTATGTTGCTATGTAATTAAGTCGCGTTTGGATTCTCATGATGTCCCATCGTAGCTGACTGAAACACGAGGCCATTCCCTGCTCATGTAAAATCAAGTCAAACGCGAGCTTGGGATCACGCTCAGTCAAGCGAAGCATCTGGGTGGTAACACGCCCCGGGTATTTACAGCAGCATGCGTTTTGTAGTTCAGTAGGTGAGGCTGTGCGGCTGGGTATAAATTGAACGAAGCTCAGAGACCCCCTCTGCTGGTCGAGGGCAGTCCCTGAACCGAGAGCTGTGTTCAGAGGTGAAAACGTTCAGAGGTGTTTTTAAAAAGGTCGGTTTCGTTGGAGACTGCGTCCAAGGACAGGACATGGATCGGAACACGGGCATTCATAAGGGTTAGACCGTTGATATCTGGAGCCAGAACAAGAAAGTAGTCTGATGATACTAGTGCTACTACTGCTATTACTACTAATAATAATGACAATAACAATAACATTAGTAATCAGAAACACAATCATAATAACAATCATAATCATAATAATAAATTATGGCAGTAATGGTTCAAAGGTCTTGGTAATGGATTGAAGTAGCTAGAATGAGGTTTGAAAGGTTTCTGAAAAGTCGAGGCTCATACCTTGCCCTCCAAAAATAACTGATGATAAGCATGCAGGCTGCAGTCCCCCAGGCCAGTGGGGCGACTCTGAGGACCCCTTTGAACCTTTAACCGAATCTGACATGTGGCTGGAGAGGACACACAGTTCAGATTTATTCTGCAAACCTTATCAAAGTTTTCAGGCTTTGGATTTAGACAACAGTAACAGTTTGGTTTATAGGATTATCTTACAGTGTATTAAAGGAGAATTCTGATTTCTTAATGTTTCGAATCAACAACACAGTATGTAACAGTATCATGTGTGTAGAGGTCTGGTTAGTTGTGCATGGAAAATACAGTATCACATACTGTATGAATGAGCAGGTAACCCAGGGAACAGCTCCAGTACCCAGCACAAATTCAGACTGGGCCATGTCTACCCTCACACACTGATGTCACACTGCTAACATGATCGTCCACCAGGAAGGAGGGAGGAGACATCTGCTGGCTAAAGAAAAACCTTTAATAATTACCAGAGGAAGAGGTAATAAAAATAACTGCTACGTTTAATGTAAAGCAGGAAAATGAAAGAACACAATGAGAACTCAAAATATTGAATAATATGAGCTATTTAACTGGTTAACTAACTACTAGTAATCAATAATTAGAATTCATTTACTTCCTTTTATTTTAGATTTGTACATGCTAACACAGTCTAGAATTAATTAACCTTAAAAAGTCTACAGTAAAGGTGCAGCCTTGCTTAGTGGCTGAAAGTAACTGAGTATATTTAATCATAATACATTTTTGAGGTTATTCCTTAGGTGAGTATTTCCATGTTTTGCTACTTTATACATCGGTTTCACAACATTTCAAACTGAATTATTGTACTTTTAGTCCAAAACAACATTTACTGGTTACATTGATTTTATTTAACTTAAGATTCCTGCACACTGAACAGGTGTTTTTGTGTATTGTGGCTGATGTGAGCACAAGGTGAATTTGTGCAACGCTATAATGGGGATTAAATGGGATCAGGAAAATCCTAATAAGGTGTCAACGAGACGTAACCCGTCATGCCTGCACCCAACACAAGTCCTGAGAAAAGGTGTAATCAGGCAAAATAAGTGACACTTCGGGGGTTGCCTATGGTGTATCTTTTTTGAACTATTAACTCATGGTATAAATAGTATAAACTGTATCCCCCTTCAGCAACAGTAAAAAATGTTGCTTAAATCTTCACACATAATTAATTAATGTAACATACAGTGGTCTGTATAATAAACTGAAAGGAGGAATTCTACATAATGAATACTTTTCTGACAATATTACTGTATATATACACTCAAGTGATTTTTTTAAACTTGTAATAGAGTATGTTTTATCTGAGTACAACATTGTCCCATCAAGAATCACACGCAGGCAGCTATTTATTAATCAATAGATTTTATTTACAGAACATAAAGTATGCATGTGAACTGTTTCATAACATTCTGAGAGCAGGAAAACATTTCCTCCCAAGATCAATAGAAAGAATGAATTTACAAACAGTGAACTGAATACAGACTTTTCAGCCAAAGTCCAAATATGACAATCCAGAGTCACAGCCTTTACTGATCTTTTGGAGTCTGATCCCATAACAACCCAGCATTTCATTTCACACAGGTCAGTCCCTCACCACCCCAACCCCACCAGCCGCTCATCTCATAAAACAACTGCCAGTTTAAATGTAGTCCTTGCTTTGTGAGATAAATGCCATTGGAAAAAGTAAACCACCGAGTCTTGTAGAATTAGACTGTGATGACATAGTGGGAAACAAGCAGAGAAGTTAGTGTGGCAATACTGAGAAAGATTCACATATAAAAGACTGGATATGGTAATAAAACATACTCTATGTGCTAAAACTAAGAAAAGGTCCACGATGTCCACCCTACGTTCCACATTCTCTCTCACCATCCCAAAGTGTACAGCACATCCAAGTCTAAACTGAGTTAATGTGGCAGGCTCCGTTTGAATTTTTTAGTCATATTATTTTGTTTTTAATAAAGCAAGATGTGACTTAAAGAAGACGCATGTCTACGATTGCTTATGTGTCCTGCTGCACCATCTACACAGAACGAGACTCTGGTTCATCTCCAGGTGAGTTTTTACATACATTGGGTTAGTAGTAGTTAGCTGCTTTTAATAAACAAACAGCAAAACAAGAAAACAAAGTTTAAAAAAAAAACAACATAAAATGCACACCATAATGACCACATCTAGCCAATTTCCCATAGGACACCCTCTTCCTCTCTAAATGCGCTTGTACAAGCAGAAGCTGGCAAAAGCCTCCCGAAAACCATGGATAAAGAAAGCAAGGTGAGTAGAACTAAAACCTCTGCCCATGCATTTCAACAGTAGTGAGTTAGGACAAAGACAAGTCATTTCATTACTAGGGTGCATTTAAATCACCACTTGTCAGCAGTTGTTTTTTCCTTTAGGTTATATTCATGTTTTTTTTTATATATATATATATATATATATATATATATATATATATAAAAAATGTGTGTGTATGTGTGTGAGAGATAAACACACACACACACACTTAAGACTCTATCCTTTAAATGCAAATGAAGTAGGAAGAGGTCTTGGCAGAACATGAGGAGTTGTGTTCACACTTTGCTTCCATTTGTGTCTCCACTTGTTAGGCTTCTCTACACTTCATTTTTATTTCCAGCATAAAGCCTGGTCCATGTCTTGGCTGTAGAGTGGAAAAAAAAACAAACAAAACCAACCACAATAATAAGATGAACTGTGTAATATTACCAATATGGTTCTAAATCACAAGCAGCATAAAGGGGCTTTCCATGAAGCCTGAATAGTGAAACTTTTATTGTAAAGATGTCTCCATACATGCCAACTCAACACCAGCAACCATCTTTAGCGAATTTAAAAAAAAAAAAAACAAACAACAAAAAAATCAAACAACTTTGTGAAAATGGTCATTGAATTCTGAACATATCCTATAAATTATAAATCACATTTTCATCTTCATAATTAAATTAGGCAACACCAAGCCTTACTGCTGCTTGCAGTTTCAATTTCAGTTTCATGTCATTAACGCAATAGCCCCAAAAGACCACAAGGGACCCCTCTTATATCCCTTTTATGTCACTGCAGCCTCTCACAAAGTGAGGACAAAGTAAGAGACAGTAGAACATCTTATTTTCTTAAATCCCTTTTATTTTAAAATAATTTTTTTAATGAAAACTATACTTTGAGTGTGATTTAAGTGTTCATTCAATAATTTTAGAGTATTGTAGTTTTATCATATTTCAGTAATTGATATATACAGTATACAATAAAGATATGGAATAGATAAATCTGGTCGAGATGATCAAAATCAGATACAGCTTCAAATTCAAAAATCTGCCGGGAAGTGTAAATAAATCATACTTTGTGTTTTGTTTTTGTGGATGTGTGTATTTAGGTTGGATATTCTTTTCATCCAAATGACAGAGGGGTAAGTGAACAGTGCACTAGACAAGAGCTTGATATAAAGTAGAACAGATCCTCTGTTGAACCTGGACAGATCACAGTTCTCACCTGTTTCTATGGCTTCAGCTTCGTTGGACTTCCACTTCTCTGCAACATCGTTTGCTAGGGGATCATCAGGGTTGGGTGCACTTAGTAATGCCTGAATTGACAGTAGCACTGTGCGAATCTGAAGAGCTGGTGACCATTTATCTGAAATAATAAATAAATAAAAAAGAGAGGGAGTAGTAAGACTGAGATCAAGTGAGACCAAGAAATGGAGAGGGAAAAGTAAGTGTAAGATGTTGAAAGTAGAGGAAAAAAAGGAGTGAAGTAGCAGCACTGGAATAGTGTATCTATTTTAAGCCGGGGGGCAGTGAAGAGGGAGTGGTGATATGCAGCAGTATTGGCAGAGAGCTCCAGTTAGGGGTCACAAGCATAGCCTAAGAGGCCCTTGATCTTTTGAGCAAAATGAAATTGGCAAAGCCCTCACTTCATACACAGGCCAAACATCACAGGACCCAAAACATACAGGCTTTCCTACAGTAACAAGCCTAACTAAACAGAGCAAAGGCAGAACAGATGCAAAGTACCTGTTAAAGCTGCTTGGGGAAAAAAACAATTTTCTGTCAATTGTTATTTTAATTGTTATTGTGAAGGTATCAGAGAAGGAATACATGTCTTTCAAGCCAAAACACACTGTATGCCAAACTTAACAGTTTGAGATGTATTAAAATGGGTTCCATGTCAGACAGAAGGTCATGAAACACACAATATTCAAAGTGCCTAAGCAGTAACTGTGACAATATAATGTGCTTACCTACCTTTCAAAATGTCTAGACATATTCTTCCCAACTTGTCTACATTGGGATGATATATTTTGGTCATGAAGCGTACTTTAGGAGCTGCCATGGGATATTCCTCTGGTAAAAAGAGTTCAAGTTTAAATGTGCCCCCCTCAAAAGGTGAGTCCTGAGGTCCAGCGATGACCACATGAAAGTAACGGGCATTGCTCTCATCTGGCTCTGCCTTGATGCCTGGCACGGGCTCTGCAAGCAAACGCTGAGTTTCCTGGTATAGAAAAAGAAAGAATGAGAAAATTAATTGGTTAAAAATAGAAAAGTAAATGCATCTCTCACAGCCATAAGGCACCAACAACGTCAGATGAAGCATCTTCCAGTGTTAAAGCAGGTCAGGAGAGCAGTTGCTTCTTTCGTAAACAGCAAATGCATAAAGGTATGTTCATGTGACAATTTCTAGCCAATTCTTTTTTCTAACTTTCTGTGTCTGTCCAAAAAACTTTGAGGTGTGTTTTTCTAGGGCTGCATCTAACAGTTATTTTCATTATCAATTAACATGCAGATTATCTTTTTAAATAACATTGTAAATCTCTTATGTCTGAGGTCATTTGTGATCATCTCCTTCAGTGACTGCAGGCACTTGGAATCAATGTAATGTTTAATACATCATGAAAACTACAAATAAACATGTGATTCATACACAGCCACCTCAGCACAAAGCATTACATGTAATTGTGCTGGTAGAGCATACACATTAAAGTGTTGAACTGAGATTAAAAATATTTGCATTTCATTGGGAATGTCCTCAGAAATCTTTATGAGATACTGGTAAACCTTGTTTAAAATTGAAAGTATTAATTGAAAAGCTATATAAAACCTTGGGCCACACCTCAGTGCTGTGAGGTTGAAGACTCACTGTGCAGTATGTAACTGTCACTAGACAGGACACTTACTCAGCCACCAAACCATTACCACCATTCCCATTAGCCACTGCAACGAGACTACTCCCAACTCATACTCACAGCCAGCAGATATCTGGCTTGTGGGACGCACGAGGCAGCATGAGTGAAATACCTGAGAGATGCCTTACAAGAGGAAACTACGTTAAAGGTCACTGCTTTGCACGTCATTATATTAACTGCAACTCTTGACAGCACACTCTCCATTCTCTAAACAAAGAACACTTTTCTTGCTACGTAAGGTCCTTTGATTATTTTCATAACCTATTTAAACATAGTATCGATTCGTACCTGTTTTAAATGCAGCCTTGAATGATTATACACATCACATCTGACTACAACGTACCAATAAGTAAACAAATATGCATGAACAACTATGTATAACAAACATAGCGTCAAATAAGGCCTGTCAACAGCCACCGCTGTTGTTTTCGACTCTCCTCTCCTGAATGCAACTGTGAGTGAGATTCCTGAAATGTTTCAGATAACCCACAGACAAAACCGTGCAGTGAAAACACAGACAGGAGAGGGGCTCCCCATCCCAGTCACACGCTCTGAGGGCTCAAGGGCTCGGTCCACTAAGTACTGTTCCCAGCCTTCTCACCTTTTCCCACCAACAGCCTTTCGGTGGTCTTTTTACTCGCCCACCTGCCCAACCTACTTTTAGACACCATTCATGTTCCTATAACGTAATTTTTGGTGAACCCAAATAAATGGTAGTTCCTTTACAAATCAGGAAAAGCTGTAATTTTTCAATAGTACAGTAAATAAACAAAGTGAATTAAAGGTTTTTTCAAACAAACAACATTACAGCTGCAGCACTGATGGGTTTGCTAAAGAAAAGTAAGAAAGCAATGTTACTTCAGTGCGGGTTTTCTATTACCATCATAGTTCAGCTGGAGTTAAAAAATTAATACAAAAATGAAGAATCAACTCAAGAGTCGGTTTGGGATTACAGGAAAAATACACAAAAGCAACGGAGACATCTTAAATCCGCAGAAGAGCTATGGCAAGTTCTCCAAGATGCTTAGAACAAACTAAATACCACATCAAATACATCAAATGCTTTGATTTCAGACTGTTTTATCTGTTTACTGCTTTATACTTTTGGTGCTGTGCATTTTCACCGAATACTATGGATGTCGCGGTAGGCAAATTTATTTGTAACTGTTTACCTGTCAGGTAATGTAATTACGGATTTGCGTTTGGGGGGTGCAGAGTATGAAAGCAAACTGAACAACCCTTTTGGTTTGATAGTTAAAAATCTCTTCCCGTTTTTACCCCATAGGTTCAGGGGCAATGTGGGAGAAAACTGATTAAAAATCATCCCACTTGGATTTGTAGTTTTCTACTTTACCGCATTTGTTTCCAAGTCGTGATGCTAAGATTCAATCCCTGGCTGGTTGTTAACTTAAGAACTAAATGAAACATATAACAACGATTACAAGAGGATTAACATGACACGTACAATTCATAAGTGGCTAATTTAGAAGCATAATACCGGGAGTATCAGACCAGCAGGGCAGCGTTACTCTGTTAAATTATCCTGCTTCTCTCAGTCTGATAAAAACACAGCTAACAGACTAGCCGGGGTTAGCAACGTTAGCTCTGTTAGCCAGCCTTTCAGTTAGCACTGCAGTCTGATCAGTAGCAACTTGAGAACACAATTATGTTTCAAAAGTACATTTAGAAAAGATAACCCCGGCACAGAGCACGTTTACGCGATCGCATTCACGCCATCTTCACGAAGTGGCGGAGCGTTTTAACCCAACCTTTTGTCGGCGTATCTGGGTACTGGAATGGACGGAAGTTACTTTAGCAAAGTAACGTTAGCGCGCCGGGTGCTAACGCTAGCACGCAAAACCGCTCACCGGCAGAGCGTCGAGGGCTCAGACTGGGATCGGGTCGAGTCCCCGGCCGCGACAGAAAAGTCCCGCACGCCGCCGCTCCGGGTGTCACATAGTTACCTTAACGATCCTGCGGGGCAGTCCTGCCATCTTGTCTTAAATGCGGGCTCGTAGCTGTCGGTGCCTCCTCTCCGTCGTTGGCATCGGCAGCGAACGCACACGTCTTCCGGGTCCTCTGCGTCCTGACCGAGGATGGAGCTGATGGAGCAGCGGCTCGTCCTGCGCGCAGCCGGCGTTTGACGAGGACGCGGCGCAGAACCGCATCGGCATCAGGTTTAGAAAGCGCAGCGACGGATGCATCGGACTTGATGCACCGCAGCTCTGCATCTCCCCACGATAAGCAGCTGCAAAAGGAGACTCGCTTCGACTGTATTAAATGTGCAGGAATTTAATAGCAAAGATTTGGCCACAAATTCAGAGGAACGTATTGTAAATTTATACCTTTAATTTACCCAACCGCCCAATTTCAAGAGATTTTGTGATATCAGCACAGAAACGGTCAGATCTAATTTATCAATATATTTATTTTAAATGTTTTTTTCAACTGATGCGGAACATACAGTTGAAAAACGCTGTGTGAGGTGAAGAGTCGTTTAAAGAAACTTTTAAAGTGTCTACGGGAACAGTGCTTCTCACTTTAGGCTTCATGAACGTGGGAAAAAAGAATCAGAATGCCATCAAGACGATGTCCATCTACAGTGCCTCAAAAAAAAACCCTTATTTTCCAGTTTATATGTTTTTATGACATGATAACTTGTATGAGATATATCACAGCATTAACTGTCCAACATTAAAGTGGTGGTTACAATCTTATAACGTTTTCATGATTAAACAATTTGAAAAGGGACAGTAAGAGAAAGTATTTTTCATTGTGATTTTTGTGTGTAAATTGTCTGCACCAATTTTTATTTTGAGCATCTTACGCTGTTAGGTTGCTAATTTTATTATCTTTCCTGCAACTGGTTATGTGGTGCATTTTTCCAGCACCTGTTTATCCAAGTCTGCTTCCTTTATAAGCAAAGGAAGCAGACTTTGTGCTACTCTACCTGTTTCAGACAAAACAAAGCATGAATTAGACGTAACACTTCCACTGGCCAGTAAGGCTGAACGGTACAGCTGCTTTTTCCCTTTTTTTTTTTTTTTAGTGCTGCAGGTTGGGATGGGAGCTATAGATTGGAGGGAGTTCGGAGCTCCTCCCTGACATATTTGTATGGACAAAAGCTCTGTCCCTTTGAGTGTCAGGCCTGTTACATGAACATTAGCAGTGCAGCATACTAAGAAGAACTTTATTTAATTTTTGTGACAAAGAGGAAGAAGCCCAGCATGCCATTTCTTCACCAACATAGCCCAACAGGTGGGTTTGATATTTTTGTAATTGGTTCACCGTTTGGCAGAAACAGAAATTGATTAGGAAATGTTTGTATGATCTGTTTTGTATTTACCTGGGCAGGAGTTTAGTAAAGTTTACCTACTCCAGACACTGGAGATTTTTGAATTTTGTCATAACTATGAGGGATTCTCTGATCTAGTTCATAGTACTCATACTTTATTTTATATTATTGACATGCAAGCATGGGATCTGCTCAAAAAGAATACAATATGTCACACTGGAGATTGCTTTGGAATATCAGTATGTTATTTTTGAAAATGTTTATTTCAGCCTGAAGTTGAGAGTGTGTGAGTCATGCTACTATTCCTCTCCCATTTCAATCATTTCTTAACCACAACCATAGTTTTGCCACAACAGTTTAGCACTAAACTTCTATCATTAGCCTTTTGTAAAGTATGTATATTACAGGCAGCAGGGGAAACAGGCAGGTATAAAATCCAAGCCTATAATTAGGACTCATGTCTGTTGCCTTAAAGTGTGCAAGGTTTCTGCTCATTTAGTCATGATCGTGGAAGCTCTTCTAACCAATCTGACCTTGCTGGATTTTAAATTGATTTTTTGCTGTACATATGTGGACACCTTATAAAAGATTTATCGTTTCTTTAGTTTCTCTGTTGAGGAAAGATAGGTGTTTTCTGGCCTCAATTTTCACCAAAATGTAGCCATATTAACAAAATCTGATTTCCTGCAACTTATCCACAGTACAAAGTAATGGTTTATTTATACTTGGCAGCGGTGTCTTTTAGCATTCAGCACTGCCCCACCTCACCAACCCTCCGAAATTTTCCATTGTTTAACACACACAGGAGCAGATGAACCAGCACCTAATTTAGTCCCTTCTCTCAGTGCACAGAGAGAACAGACAGTATCAGCAACATTACAGGGACTGCTGCTCACACTGAGTGCTTGTTTTGAGTAAGAGGATCGAGATGGACAGGGCTTAGCCAGACTTCCTTATTCAACTTGGACTATTTTACTTAAGGACATTATGGCTCAAGCTCAGACCGATGCACAAGACTCAGTCTAAAAGAAGTGTAACCTACTTTGATATTGACCATGGTTGCCAGCCTTTTTGGGTTGTGAACCATTAAAATGAAGCAGTGTCAACTTGTGACCTCTCATCACAAGTTGTGCCCTGTGATGGATGTAAGTTGTCAGCTCTTTAACAAGAGAGTAATTTTTTTCATTTTTTCAGATCATTTCATTTAAGTATTTTTTAGATGCTTCAGTATATTTCATTTTACAAGAAATAAATGAACATTATAGACAGGCCAAAGTGAATAAACAGCTTTTTGTGACAGATATTTTCTTTTTCTATCTCATCACTTAAGGCAAAAGTTCCACGTTTTCAGAAATATGCTCATTTGGTTCCAGGTAGAGAGTTAGATGAGAAGATCAATTCTGTTCTCATGTCCCTCTGTTAATTGGTGCGATTTAAAGGTGCTGCTAGGGGGATCGTGTTACTTGTGGACACAACTAGGCTCTCTGTTTACTTTTGTGTCCAGTCTCTGTGCTAAGCTAATCTACCCAGCTGCTAGCTGTTCAGCTGTTGCTTCATTTGGTCATACGGACATGAGCGTTTCATAAATTGAAAACAAAGAATACAAGAGTATTTCCAAAAAATATTGAACTATTCCTTTAATTTTTAATCCCGCCCCCTCAAGTTTAACTCCAGAGGCTGGGAACCGCAAGACTAGACCTTTATTTCAAACAGCAAAAACTTAGATATTCTAACTCAACAATATTTCCAGTGATTCTTGTCTGTCATCTCTAACTGTCATTTCCCTGATTTTCCTTTTTTAGCTCTTTGGAGCACACGTGGCTTCCTGGCATGTTTCTTCATCATGATCACCTACTCTGGACCAGTTTCTCCCCTTCATGCCCCTCCAGGGGCAGCAGATCTCCGGTCTGCTTTCTCCGCCACACAAACCAGCAGTGTAATGGGAGGCAAGCAGAAGGCAGTCACCTTTAACAGGCTTATGGTTAACATTGGGGGGGATTTCAGTCCAGACACTGGACGCTTCCGCTGCCGCATCCCCGGGGCTTACTATTTCTCCTTCTCAGTGGGGAAGTTTCCAAAGAAAATACTGTCTGTCATACTGGTGAAGAACGGGGAGGAGGTGCAGGCAATGGCATATGACGACTACCGCAAGAAAGGAAGGAAAGTTCAGAGCCAAAGTGTAATGATCAGTTTGAAGGAAATGGACACAGTGTGGCTGCTATTACAGCAGAGTCCTCAGTATGCTTTGTACAGTAATGCTGGTCCCTACATCACCTTCTCTGGTTACCTCATCTATCCTGATGTCTCCTCAACCAGCTACATCAGCAACCACCTGTCCTACCCAAGTTGCCCCCCTCAGGCTGATCCCCAGGCCAGAGGTCAGACGTCAGAGCGGCCACAGTCTGCCTTCTCTGTGGCACGGACATCCACTGTCATCGGTCAGAATAGCAGACAGCAGGACAAGCTACCTTTGACCTTTGATGTGGAGTACGTCAATATCGGGGGCCATTTCAACAAAACCTCAGGCCTGTTCACCTGCCACTTCCCGGGGGCCTACTTCTTTGCCTTCACTGTGGGGAAACACCCACGCAAAGCTGTTTCAGTGAAGCTGATGACCGGGAAGGGCCAGGTGCAGGCGATGGTGTTCGATGAGGACACATCGAAGAGACGGGAGATGCAGAGTCAGAGTCTGCTGCTGTCTCTCCGTCAGGGTGACAGTGTTTGGCTGTACAGTCAGCAGGATGAGCGTTATGCTGTCTATAGCAACCAGGGGAGGTACACCACCTTTTCTGGCTTCCTGGTTTATCCTGACACAGTACTGCTCACAACTCAAACTAACCAAGACAGAACTCAGAACTAAATGTCTTTTATTTTTCAAAGCAGAGAAGACCACATTTTGTTTTTGCAGAAAATCTGTAGATTAAAATCTTGAATCTGTGGTCAGTATTGTGTAAGTACATTTACTGCTCAGTTTGTATTTCATTTTTTTGCCGTAAATAATGCAATTCCAAGTGTAATATTTGTTACCAAATTTCTCCACAAGATGGTGCTCTGAAACAATTGTGGCAACTAACCAGTATGCAAGATGGTGACTTTTGTTTTCAAAGCGCAGTAAAACACAACAAGAATATGTATTACTTATGTATTACTGATAAAAATTTTTTAGTTAAGTAATACAATTTGAATTTGGTTCCCAAATACATGTAGTTTTAAAATTGTTTGTGTTTAAAACTTAAAAAAAAAAAATCTGCATGTAAAAATTATCATTGTATGGCATTAGGGCAATTATGTAAATGATGTAAAGTTTATTCACTGTAAAGTGTTAGCTAAAATTTACTTATTGTATAAATAAGACTTTGAAATGTATCATGAGAGTGATAGGTATGTTTAATATGTAACTTGTTATTTTGTTGGTATAGCTTATCTGTCTCTTTATGGATGTTTTGTTTGCATTCCAGGCTAATCTAAATAAATTCATACACTTGAATGAATGAAGTCAAATAACACAAATAACACAAAATGCCCTGAGCAGTGTCAGTTAAGTTTAAGTTGACTGCACTGAAAGGCCAAGTGAGGAATGAATGGATGAATTGCATGAATTACTGTTGCTTCAACAACTATTTAAACTTCTGCCACATACTGTAACAGCATTGCTACTGCAACAACAATAACTAATAACAACTACATCAATAATGGCAGTATGCCAGGTAACACAATACCTAAGAAAGAAAGAAAGAAAGAAAGAAAGAGCTTTACTTAGTAGGAAAATGGAAGAACCAAATATTCAAAATTTGAATCACTTCACAAGTGTAATGATACATTGAAATGCTCAGCAAAATTGTTAAATATTCTTTAATTATAGAAATTTTGGTCAAAACATGCAAAAACACATTTACGGGACAATAATTGGGGTCTATTTGTTCTGATACCCCACTGAAAAGAGATAATAGCAGAGGGTTAAATACTGGCATAAATAAGGCATAAAAGGCAGCATTTTTGTTTGTTTTTGTTGCAAATTATGCAGAGGGTGACCATGTTTCAACACGGAAACCCTTAGACACAGACATTTTAATCTTTAATACTTAGTCAAAATTATCAAAACATTTTCACATATTTTAGATAAAAGAGGAATAAGATGATATATCTATTTCCTCTGTGCTGACTTATATGTATGAAAACAAGTTAAAAATTTATCTTAAAACATTTGCCTTTAATCTTTTTATCTATTGAGCCAGAAAATAAAATGTTTGCGTATTTTCAGCACGTACATGTAGCAAGTTCTATGAAGATTAAATTTTTCAAATAAGATAAAAATGAAGCCATTATTAAACTGGATATAATCTAAACCTTACACTTCGTAGGAGCACTATCTTTGCTTTTTGGTTCCAGTGTGTGTACAGTAGTAAGAAATCTGCTTAAGCCAAACCTATGACTTGTTTCCTCTTTGTGCTGTAATGCTGCTATAATTTCAAATGCCTCTACTGGTCTGAGTTGGCAAAATCACACAGTAAATTGACATGATGATGGTATGAGCCAAAAAAAAAATCCATGAGTAGAATAAACACAGGCATTACTTTAGACCACTCACCCGAGTCAATACATGCCATCAGGGTCAGGCAACACAGAGGCAAAAAGCTTGTGCAGGGATTTAAATCCAGATCCTCTAGTTGGAACATAACTTTGTCCTGCAAGTTCAAATGTTCATGTTATCATCCCCAAGGTACAACTTTCTTCCCTTTTCCCGTTGTGTCACTGCACATCCCAGATCTCACAGAGCAGGGGGGTAAATTTGTGGTCGTTCATCCTCCAGGACGTGAGCATCTCTGCATGGTAGTGGTTGAGTGTTCTCAGCTCTGTCAGACGGCCCAGGAGACGAGCAAAGTACTGCGGCTCCTGGGGATGGTGCAGGGAACACAGCTTCCTCAGCACGTCCAGCATGGGCTCCTGAAGTCTCTCAACAGCCTGCTGATCCTTCACATAAGGCCGGTCTGGGGAAGAAGCGTGGACTTTAATTAGACCTTAGTCTTTTGGGGTCTCAACGACTGGAGATATTGGGAAAACACCTTACATAGTGACATAGACTATCTGGATCAGTGAGTCGTTGGTACTGGGTTACCTGGTGTTAAGATGGTTATGGCTGTGAGGAGAGCCTGTTCCTCCTCTACCATGTGGAGCTCACCGATGCTTTTGTAAAAGTTGAACATGGGTGTCATGAATTCCTCAGATATACCTGCAGAAAAAGCCAAAAAAGATGTGTGGCTTTATATCCAGGTCTTAAAAGTCTTGACAGTACATTGGCACACAACGAAACATAAAAACTCAAAAGTCAAGTACAGACCTTGGATCAGTGATAACATGAACCATGCAATGAACTGTCTTTGAACTTTGGTCTAATTACTTACAATAGTTTCAACTCAAATACAGTACCACAATATCAATGCATATTTTAGTTCAAAGATAAGTGGTTACAACACACACAACAGAAACAGAACAGCAGGCGCAAAATCACTACATTTGAGGGAAACTCGGGTTTTTATGACTGATGAAGTTAAACAGTACAGTTTTAAATTCACTGTAGTCTCCCAGCAGTTGCTTTTAAACTGACCTTCTCAAATGATTAACTTTCATAATAAGACCTAGTCTACAGAAGGAGAAGCAGGAAATGTACTTCATTCAATCAACAGTCCTCCCTGATCTGCATAATTGTTCAACTGTACAGTCCACAGCAAGGAAAATAAACTATATCTTACACAGAAAGGCAATGGCAAGTCTAGTTCTGGTGTCATATTCCTGAAAAACAGGCCATCCGCCTGACCAGAACCTGTACACTACTCATCAAGACAGGACCGGTAGCATAGGTCATTTGATTCCTTATATACCAAGACCAAATTTCATTAGGCAATTTATCATTCACACCAAAAATGTCAGCCTGTAAATGTCAAGCTGAGATCAATAATCAGAGATACATAACTAGACAACTAATCTGAAAACACTGTTTTTAAAAAAATCTTGCAGATTCTTGTGTATTTTCCTTTTTTGTTTTTTCTATGTTTTCCCTGAGTTGTTAACATGCTAACTATGGAACCAGGGACACAGCCATCATCCGACGGTCACTAAAGACTAATTTGATAAATCTGAAAAAAATCTGCAGTAACACTTTTGCAAAATGCATTTGACATCTTAGTGTTTAAGGGCTGTCAAGAAAAAATCAGTAAATTTACAGTTAGCCTTCCAGTTTGCTACACTGACTACGAAATGGTTAAAACACTGACTATAAAAACCTCCAATCAGAGTGTCAAAGGTGATCTTCGCCATGCTTGATGCAGTTAACTAAGGCAAAGAGAAGAAAGGGAATTAATTCGAGAGAGATAAAAGTAATTTTAACTATAAAATTTATTTTGTCTTTTCTAGTCATTACAGTAAAATGAGGGATTGGATCAGTGTCATAATGTAAAATATCCATAAAGGAGATTGTAGCTGATGTAATTTGAGTGCACAATGTCTGATGATTGTATACTCTCTGGTCATACCAGAATATTACAAATTGCCCTCTAAATGATTTGAAATGTTTGCTTTCAGTTTTCAAACTAGCAGGTGCGTGTGTGTGTGTGTGTGTGTATGTGTGTGTGTGTGGGGGGGTCTGTCTGCTCGGACACATCATCGACCATTCAGAAATGCCATTGGGGCTCCGGGGGAGAGAAGTGGACAATAGCACTCTTGATGTTTTCATAAAGAACAATGGTCTCTTCAGACAGCTTTGCTCCCTTATTCTCCCAGACTGGCCTTTAGTGTGAATATCTCCCTATCCCCACCATTCACACCACTGATGCGCCGAGGGACCAAGTGACACACACACACAAACACACACACGCTCCTGCCACCACTGCCACTATCTGTTTAACTGTCCAACCTGGTTGACACAATGACACCTCGTATACATATAAATGATTTTTCAAAACCACCAGCCAGTAAAGTATTTGATATTGCATATATGTGTAAATAGAATACAGTATATGCAAGAAAAACCTTTTTGTGGCTGAAGCAACCTATGAGCGTGTTCTAAGAAACCCAATGCCACAACGGAGCTGGGTGCTCTTTGAATGCTCTCCTTTAGCTGCGAGCATGCCCACACACACATACACACACACACACACGCCTAGAGCAAATGAAACTGTACCCAGTGAGGGAGCATGTGCGCATGCATGTGTAACCTACACCGTTACAGAGATCAGCAGGTCAGCACACACACATCCCCCTGCTGCATCACACAGATCAGGCAGATCAATTATTAATGGAAAGTCTGACTTGACTTGGCTGCTCAGCTGCAGGTGGAGATACAAATGTTCCATTGCTGTGGGTTCAGCCTGCTGCAACTGGTAAAGCAAAGGACCAAGACTCCTGAAAGTCATGAATAAGGATCTAATATACTGAAGTTCCATGTGTAGAAGTCTTACTAGATTTTGCGTGATGAAAGTTGAGGAGGTCACAGTCTTTTTTACAATATGACAAATTAGAATTCCAGGACATTTTTACGGTACTGTTGACTCACCACTCTTACGTATCCTCTCCTCTAAAAGTTCTGTGTGTCCATTGGGCATCTTTCTGCTGAAAACCTGGGCTGAACGAAGAAACATGGCTTCCACAGCCGAACCCTTCAGCAGAGCGATCTGATCTTCATGATGTAGAGACAGAAAGCCTGCCGGAGGCATAATACCAATCATTACAACAAGCAAGGAATAAAGAGGCAACTTGTGTTTTTATTTACACTGCCAGTGTGTTATGCCTCCAGCCATGGTCTGTACAGGAAAATACATACATAAAACACTATGTATTCTAAAGGATCTGCAAAGAGTAATACCTGGAATATTTTTTGTAAACTCCACCAGAACTTGAACTTGACTTGTTGCCATTTCTGTCAACAGGAGAAAGTTTTCCTCATCACTGTACTGTTCTTGTAGCTGCAGGGGGGAACATCACAATGAAGAACACTGAAACAGATCAGATCATCTGAGAAGAGACAGGTCAAACTGTAAAAAGCTGCACTGGCAGGATCTTACACCAGTGGTGCCCATTTTCTAAGCGCGCAGTAATTCAAACTTAACCAGATGACCTTCAGATAGATGTCAGTCTAGCCTGATATCTGTACTGGCGCACATGAGCTGCACCTTTCATCAGCGACTGTAAGCAACTCATCTGGTGGTATTTTTAATGAGAGAAAAAAAAGTTGGAAGCAACATGAAAGGTTATATACCAGTTTTTTGGCCACATCTTGAGGAATTTGATGCGTGTTATAAGCATCTACAATGACTTTCATGAGTGCCTGCTGCTCTTTGGTGATTTCAACTTTTTCCTGGATTTAAAAAGAGAAAACAAAACCAAACATCATTAAGTGGTAGTGACACATTTTTCATCACTGTTTATCTAAACATATGTGTCGATTTGGAGAAATCTATCAAAAGAAGGTGGAAAGAATGCAACCTTCCAAGACGAGGTGGGGAGGTTGTGATTACCTTTGAGAGTTTAGTTGTTGAGGTGACCTGTTTGTTGTCCATGTTGTCTGCGCCCTCTGTCTCGTCCCCAGTCGACTGTCCTGGGGAGGCCTTGGTGTTTTTTCGTAGCCTTTTAGATTTACACTGGATCTCTGTCAGCAGGCCTGCCAGCAGTGAGGAAGGCTTCAATGTGTGTTTTAAGTATCTCACAGCCCTTTAGTTAAAAGCCATGCCATGCAATCATAAATGCTCTTTTTCATTTATCATGAGATTATATCAAAGTTGTATTAAATATTGGTGCCAATCTGCACTGAAACACTGGTGAATTTATCATCTTTATAGTACTTTTGTTATCTTTGCCATTGATATTTCAACAGTATATGTAATATCCACTGTAACTTGGTCTTACCTGTCAGTGATCCAAGAATTGTAGTCTACATTTACTAGGTATCATTGCGAAATTTTTTAAATTTTTTCCTGATGTTTTATAAATTATTTGTTTCAATTAATATTACTGTTTTATAATCCAATCATGTATTTACTGTCCTGAATTTAGACATATCCATTATTATATAACATTTTCTAATAATAATGCATGGATGTAAATCCTTGTCATTTCTTCAACATCTGTATTTCTCTGTCTGCTTTTTAAGTTCATTCTGAAAAGAGGTGAGAGATATTCCCTCTCAGAACAGACTTGAGAGGATAGTGGAGAGGGGGAAGTGATCAAAGAAATAAGACAAATACCTCTCTAGTAAATTACCATCTGTCTTTTCACACTATGACCAAAAAGGGCTAATTTGTTGAGCTCGTTTTGTGCATGCAGGTGTAGTTATGAAAGCCTGCCACCCTGCAATATTCATCACTGCTCCCCTGAACTATTGATGAGCAGCAGGAGTCCAGTCCACTGTCCCGCTCTTTTCAACCGGCAGCTTTTAATAGACCCAATACCTAACACGCCTCAAAAGACTTCAGAGCAAGTACATTTATGATTTCCATCCTCACATCGTGGCAGGTTTTGTATTTGAAAATACTGATGACTACATTCCCAAAAAGAAAAACACTCTATAGCAAATTCCTTTTTCTGGCAGTAAATACTTCTTAAATGAGGCTTAGGTTTGTGTTTAACTGCTTCTATTCCTGTAACAGTAACAAAAGCCAAGTCTTTCTATTGTCTGTTGTGTGATATACAATCCCCCAGTATAACTCAACACCCCATTCCAGAATGTAAAATGAGGGCTCTCCAGTGCAGCCTCTGACAGCCCCTCTTGATACTACTAATTAGACAGTACATGTACCGTGTCCAGATGTGTGCATGTGGACATTGCAAATCATTTTGAACTGACGCATGATAGTCAGAAGAAACATGCCTACAACTTTTTCATTCCTCAGCGCAAGTAACGATTGTTTCCGCCTCCTGTCAGCATTAACAGGTGCCAGAGTCTCTGGATGAGAAGTGATACTCACATTCAGCCAGCATGCCCATCTCTTTGCATTTTCTTAGCCGGCACTCCTGGCATTTCCTCCGCATATACATGTCCATCTCACAGTTCCCACCACTCTTGCATTTGTACACAGCATTTTTTGTTATGCTCCGTCTAAAGAAACCTGAACATATTAGAAGAAGGCATTAAAGAATTATGCCAAAGATGTGCACTGAGTGGGACATTTTACTGCTGAAAAATAAACCTTTCAGTTGTCGTTCAAGACAAATGATATAATGTAGATTCTGTTTTCAAATAATCAGTGACAGCTGATAGCGAAGATGGGAAACAAGGGGAGAGAGAGAACTGACGTACAACAAAGGTCCTGGGCTGGACCACAGATGCTACAGGACATGCACTGTAACTTTTTAGCTACCATGGTACTCTGCACTGAAATTTCTTGTTATATGTTTTGGCTGACACATACTCCAGTTCTGATATATATCCAAAAAGCTAAACAAGCAGCCAGCGTATCATCCTTTTGATGCCTTGTTATATTTGAAATTATCCAGATGTCACAGTATTTAAAATTAACTCTATCATTACCAGCTATAACTTCATAATGCTGCATATATAAATCAATGCATCAATAATTACAACAACAACAACAACAATAATAATAATAATAATAATAATAATAATAATAATAACCAAAAAATAGAAGATATACATTAATACAACATTTTGAAATGAGGCACTATGCATTATGAGTTTTAATAGTTTTGATCCTTTAAGTATATTTTCCGGAAAATTCATAGGTACTTATTTGCTTAGGCAATACTCTATTTTTTAATATTTTTTAAATGGTAATGTGATAATACTTTTCAGCAAATAACGGATCTGAATAATACTTCCATCACTGCACAGTGTGCCATGCTGATTCTACCTTTTTTAGCCATGATGACAACTGAAAACTTATGATTATATAAGTAAGATGACAGCTTCATCGGTCAGACAATTCTAATGATTTCACACATGGAATCCCTTGAACCAAGCTTATAATGTGGTAGACAGGGAGAGCAACTACACACACGCACATACACACAAACACAAACACTTGGGCATTGAACAACTTTGCAACAGCTATTAAACATTCTGACATACAGCATTAAACATAATGACGTACATTAGCGTAACTGAGCTCAGGTTGCTCCTGCATTGTACAGCAGAAAGCCGAGAGGGAACCCAATCTGGCAGCGGTACCAGGTGGACCTGCGCCTATTCTCAGTCAAGTGGCAGGACAAACCAGCTGCTGCGCTCCTGGCATTGTCCAACCTCTGAGTGTGGAATTACACTCATGTCTGTTCACCCTGTTCACCCTTTGGCAGGAATCACAGCATATTCAGTGTCATAAAAACACGGGGAGGAGCTGCAAAAGGCCGTGACTTTGCTATCACCCAGACGATCACTTTCACATGGAAAAGTATTGTAAAGTTATTGCACTTACTCTGATATTTCCTCATACACCTTTTTTTTTCTTTGAACCTTCCTGAATGCTTTATTAAGACCACGAAGTTTCCAGTCAGACCTGAACTAATATGGTTAAGAACTTCATTGATTTACTGTCTGTTATGTAGTTAAAGATGGAATCAGCAGCATTATCCCACGGTGTACGGCAGCTAGCAGCAGTAGTATAGGTAGATAAATTCAATTTAACAGTCATTAATCTGTTTTATTAGCAACAAGCATATA
This sequence comes from Istiophorus platypterus, assembly GCA_016859345.1. Lineage (NCBI taxonomy): Eukaryota > Metazoa > Chordata > Actinopteri > Istiophoriformes > Istiophoridae > Istiophorus > Istiophorus platypterus. The sequence continues at coordinate 12,465,056 of CM029121.1, forward strand.
ATGACTCATTTGCAGCCTCAGAGAAAATTCATTTTAAACGTTTTAAACAACACGTGCTCGCATATTAATCTTCCCCAGCTATTGTTTAGACTGTAGATATGAATGGCCCCGTCACGGGTGGCCCCTAAAAAGTCAAGAGCTAAGGACAATAACGTAATTTTTGCTATGTGGGCCAAATGTCATTCTGCCAATAAGTATACTGCCCTATCTAGCCACTGTACCTGGACATGTACTTTAAACAGTACAAAGCCAGAAAAAGCCTGGCTTAAATAAATACACTACAAAAATATCTGAAAGGAAGTAGCTTTTATATGGGACACATTTCTCCCTTCTGTACAACGGTGTTTTGGATTAGAGCTGGACTGATAAATTGATTGATTTATTAGTCAATCAACAGAAAATAAATCTGCTCTTATCTTGATAAATCATTAATTTCCCAATCATTCTGGCTGTTGATTGAATAAAACAAATAATTTTAATATTTTAGCTTGGTCTATATTGTGTTTTTGCTTCTGTCTTTTGATAATTTATTGCCAAAACAATTGTAATAATTAAGAGAGAAAGTAACTGACCAATAATGAAAATATTAATTATTTGCAGCCCTATTTGGGATGTTTAATATCACTGAAATGTACAAGTGCTTTTACATCAACTGCCTTTATTATTACAATTCAGTGTGCAAACTAATCCCCTGTAACTAAAGAAGCGTTTAAAATTACATACGGTATTTATGTATGTTAGAACTTCTAATCTCACCTTTACATCCTTCACAGGTGAGAGCGTTGTAGTGGTATCCAGAGGCCTTGTCTCCACACACAACACAGAGTTCCTCCCCTTTGACCCTTCCAGCCTGCGACATGTGCCTGGTCCTCTTGCACACGGCAGGCACGACAGCACAGGTCTCCTCCATCTCACCATCATAGCTGACCTCCAGGGGTCCTTTCCTCAGATCATAAATCCCTGAGTGTGAGTACCATTCATCTCCACTATACTGATGGTAGTAGTTCTGACTGGAGTAGTATGACGTGGATGACATTGTTGGCTCCATGGATGAGTAATGCATGCTGGGATAGCTGGAGAAGGGTAAGATGTCAGGATCCTGCAGGAGAGGACTGCCATGATCTGCCAGAATATCTAAAACAAGAAGACAAGAGTGATTAAAGAGGATGAAGATAAGTTTGAAAAAAAAAGAGGAAAAAAAATTTAAATCAACTTCCCTTACTATCTTTTTTTTTAAGCTTCAATCGCATCCTAAGGCCATCCTCACCAGACAGAGATGACTTAATTGTCATCACATATCCTATTTATGGAACCTAATAATAATCTTTCTCCAAGTGAACTCAGCAAATTCAATCTGCTGAGGAAGATCATGAGATCTTGTTGAAAGCTTGAAACTAGAAAATGGACCCTAAGTAAAGATTAAACCACTATTTACAAGGAAAAAAATTAACTTTCACACTTGCTTACATAATATATTATGACCTGCACTAAACTAAGCACTCAGGTACCAAGGGAAGGTGAAACACTGTCATGGGAAGGTGAAACACCATCAAGCCAGGTCACATTTACTTTGTTTCTAAAGTTTGTTTCAGGGAGATTAAAAAAGAATGATAATAATAAAAGACGCAAAAAATCGAAAATCCTGCAATATTTTCCATTCAGCTTTTTTTTTTCTGACGTTGCTGAATTGTATCAGTGAGCTGCTTGGTGCTCGACAGGGAGTGTACAGTGAATTTATCAGCAGAGCTTTTTGTCTGAAAAAAACTGCCCACTGTGGCTGAAAAAACCTTAAAGCTGCCAGCTGCGAAATGAAAACACAGGGGTGAAAGGTGCTGAGAAGAACTGCAGAGTCTGGGAATAATTGTCTGTGGGAACAGTGCCAAAAGAGACAGTTTTTACTTTATAGGATGACCCTTTACAATCTATAGCACATACGACATCTTCTATCCTTCAAAAGAAAACTGCTGTTACTTTTATTTCAAGTGCTTCCTTGTGGAAGCTTGTCGGAGTAGAAGCTGGCTCAGCAAGAGCTAGTAATGCACACAACACATATTATAAACCCATAAATGATTAACAACTCACTTGCACAGAGCACACTGTGTCTTTTAGGATGTTTTAGAATGACGTGTAACTCCTCTCCAAACAAGCGTACACTTTTGAGACCAATATAAGAATGTTAATAGGATCCTAAAGTTGTTTCAGTACTACTGATTTCCACAGCAGGTGTGTTAGATTCATGACATGACATTTGTTTTAAAAGCATGAGTGGGTCAGTGAGCATAGTTCCAAGGACCCCATGTAGTCTACAAGAATCATCCTTCCACTGCACTGAAATATTGTCAGGTGTTCTTTCATTAAAACAAACAGACACTCTTAATACTAATAAAATATCCATAAACTATATGTAACACTGACCTCTTGAAGACTTTGTCTGGACCATGGCCATCTCACTGTGATCAAACAACTCAGACTATTCAGAGACTTTACTCTCTGATCTCGACAGTGCAGCTCTGTGATGTAGGTTAGTCCTTCTCCTTTGTGCCTAACAAAAGAAATCCTCTTCCATTTATTTCTTCTAATGGAGAGCCCTAATCTAAAGACGTGAGAACAGCAGATAAAGAACTGAGCTACTTGCTTGCTTGAGAAAATCCCAAGGGGAGCAAAGGTTGCCACAGCTACTCATTAACCACAAAGTCGCATTACTTAACTTAAATAAAATTAGCTGGCTAATGAAAAAAGTTGTTTTCAGATTTGGGCAAAATGACTGTGACTGTACAGTTTGCTTAGATTTGTGAGCCAGAGATGGCCAGGAAATTGAAATTGAAACGCAACTATTAGAAGGAGCATGTTAATGCAGAAACTCTATGCATGTGCTGAGAGAGACAGAATCTAGAGAATCTTTATGCTGCTTTTAGCTTTCTTTTTCACTCCCTTGCTTGCACGCTAACTAGATTTTTACTCATCCTCAAGAGGCTTATTGGCTGTTGTGACAATAACTGTAGTAAAAGATCAGCCTCATGCCAATGAATTATAATGTTTTGTTGAAACTGTTAGAGAGTTGTTGATTTAACTTTATGGTCATTTTCGAGAATGTAGTTTGCATTGCTGTAGAATTATAGTGTGTTATACTGACAGGTATTTCCATTATTTTGTCCATCACATTTATATCAGTGAGGCTAAGTCAAAAAACAGAAATCAATTAATCAAATTCTTATCTCAGAACTTCTTACTACTACTTACTGAAACAGGCATCTATAATGGCATTACTTTTCTTCTTTCTTTTCCTTTTGTGATTAGGTTTCTGTTTGGTTTTTACATGCTTCCACTTCTTTTATTTGTAATCTCAAAAGTAAATGAATCATTGAATAGGGCAAAAGTTTCTTGCCACATATTTTCTCCTCACATGGGTATTGTGTGACCGCTCCCAGTAAAGGATTGAATTTTGTGCATATTATCATTTACCTTTTGATCAAAGCTAATCTGTGTATACAATATATAAAGGTGTGCTCACACATTTGTGTTTAACTGAGGAGGATCATTTGAAGTGGAAACAATGTCATGTCCATGCAGAGGAAAAGAAGAATAGTGATTTATTTTCAAGGCTGCTGGTTGGTCAGAGCACTGCTTTGGTCAAAACTAATATCTTAAATGATATTGGCTGGATTTCCATGACATTCATCTGAGACCATAATGCACCCTTAAGGGTGAATTGTAATAACTTTGGTGATGCCCTGATTATCCATCATCAATTTTGTAAACAGTACTTTGGTTCCTAACTGAATATCTGCAAAAGTAATGCCATTCCCATCAGCCTCAACTACACTTTGTGTTCTTAGTGTAAACTAGTAAATGTTATCATTAGCATCCTCACATGCCTAACTAATATGGTGATCAACATTAAACATTATACCTGTTAAACGTCATCATGTTAGTGTTGTCACCATGAGCATATTAGCACGCTGATGACAGCTTTTAGCTCAGTGTGGCAGTTTTGTTTTTTCTGCCTGTGAGGTAGTTCCTGCCAAGTAGACTTACCATACAAGGTGGAGCTCTCTGAGATGGAGAATTCATCACTGGGTGGGGTTTGAAGCGGTCCCACCACATTGATGTCGGGGCCCACCCACTCATTCATTCAGGAACTTTGTTGGGCACCAACTCAGACAACACAGGTTGGACAGGGCACAGAGTAGTACTAGTAGTAAGTCTCTGTTTACTTCTGTAACAAGCATAGAAATAGTTTGATTTGTGGACCATGGTGAAGATCTCCTAAACACAGTTACAGGTCTGCAGGATCCTCTGAAACCTGCACCACAAAGTAATTAAATATCAGCCAGGGAGTCTCTACATCAACACACCTGACAGATCTCCTCTCCCACACAGGAATGACATGTTCTGTAGCTGCCTGCAGGGAGATGGTGGATTAAAGTCATGCAACTACAAAGCCTCCCTAAAAGCAAGTCATGGAAGGAGTCTTCTCTTTCTACTTCTGTCACAGCAGTAATTATACGTCCTGTCCGTTTTCATACGTAAGTACTCATTATCTCATTAGGGCACACTTGAAAGGATGGATCACAAGATCAGCAGTCTTTTATAATGTTATTTTACTTAACATAATTTATGCAGCCTCCAGTTGTAGTTTGCATATACAGCTTATTTTATTAACATAGTAAGCCTAGCTTGAAGATGTATTGCAGATAATGGACATGTTTTTATACTTGTCCACAGCCGCTCTGTTTTCATGCAAAAATGTGGTCAACATCTGAAACATTACTTTTATAGTCCTCACCCGCCACAATTTTCTATTTAATTAACTCGGTGTAATTTCCCCTGAGATAAAAAAGCAACCCACAAGGATTCAGAAATCTCCGGTCCACACCAACAGCCCACACAATGGCCAGACATACCTCTCTACCTGTCATATACAGAGGCTCACCACAGATCATAAAAAGTCATTGGTTCACCAACAAACATGAAATATGTTCACCGGTGAACATATTTCATGAGGTTCTTACCTTATCCTGATCAGTTAATGTTGAACTCCTGCCTGATAACAGTGTCCCTGAGCCTTGTTTCTGATATCCACAGTGAGCTACAGCTCCATCAATATTAGCTAATGAACATTAAGTTGCTTGTGTCTGGACTCCAGTGAGAGCATGTGTGACCAGTTGAGGTCAGGGAATGGAGAAATGGATGGTGGTTATTAATTAAACTGTCCATTCCTGTCCATGTCACCCTCCCCCCCACCTCCAAACGCCCCCTCCCATTACCAAAAAAAATCCCTCTTTATCATAACAAGACAAGAGGCTGCGTCATGAGTTCTCCAACAGACCGGAGTCAGAAATCCCTCTCACATATACAAACATCACACATGGAACATACATCCAGTCATTAGCATGATGCAGATATCTGGTATGAGTCTGTGCAAGATGAGCAGAACAGCTGCTATCAGTCCATTCGTTTATTTTTTTTTATCTTTGGATACAAACAGAGGATGATGGTGTGTTTTTTGTGTGAAATGATGTCTTCTTATCACTCTACTCTTATAATATTTTCATAAGTACATGCAAGTTAAGTTATATTGGAAAACCTCTTAAAGCCGACTGTGTGGTAATCGTTGCCATCCGTCCTTGAACTGATCAAAGCCATTTTTATCGTGACACAGTGCACATCAGATTTGTTTATATTGGCACTCTCTTACCTAAGTGTACCTGGATTTCTGTATTTGTGTACTCCAAGATCAACAAGCACACAGAAATTCTAATCCCTAATGTCATTACAATTCGTAATTTGTCCAAAAACAATAGTTTAATCATTGATGGGTTGTTGCCCCATCCAAAGAGGCCCTTCTGAGTCAACAGACAGTCTCTCTGAAATAAACAGAACCTTTGCCATTGGCTGTTTGTGGACTATGTGGTCTGCGTTTGACAGCATGTGAGGAAATGAACTGGGCAGAGATGGCCTCTGGGAAGGGAAAGACACAACTCCACGACCATATTTATAAGTTACATACGCAGTAAGTCAAGGGTCTCACAAGTACTGATGAGGTTAATTTAAAACCATTTTAAATATCGCTCTCCATTTGGTATCATCAGTACTAGAGCAGATTTGGCCTTTTGTCTTTCCTTTCACCTTGGTGCTTTGTTACTCATATTATGAGTGACATAAAAAAGAAATACCAGAGAAACACCCTGGAAAGTGACATAATCAGTCAAATGCACTCAAGGACCTGAGAGCACTATGAAAGTGACTAGCAAAAAAAAAAAAAAAAACAACTAGTCTGAACCCTTGAAACTTTTTCCACCAACAGGCAAGAGAGAATAATCATCAGACTTGTCATAGATTACTAAATTCACAAAAGCATTATTTGTTAGTGTTAAATGTGTATATGTGCATATTTTAGTGAGCTTTTTTTTTTTTTTTAGTTTGGAAAAGTGAGTTTGACACAGGCGAGGAATATCCTCTCCAGTAATTATCATCTTTGGTGAAAATGAAGCAGGCGGATGAAGACAGATAAGACAAAGGATGTTTACCAAAGATTGATGGGAACCAGAGCGCAGTCGTTGGGATATTTAAAAATGTCTAATTTAAGCACACTAACATAAACACTCAGTGTTAAGGACAGCTTATACTGTCACATGGTTACAGAAGATAATGAGAATGAAACTTGTGTAGAAGGTACACTGTTCCTTTATCGCAGCTTTGTGTTAATAATTTAAGTGTGAAAATGAGCTGTAGAGGAAGAAACAAATGAATACGGTAAAAACTGAACTGTACTATAGCATGAGAAGGCACAAAAGTGGTACAGTCTTTCTTTTCAGCTTGTTTATTTCTTTCTTTGTGGCTCCAGGGATGGCAATGTCAATCAGTTGATCCACCACGTCGAGCCAGACTGAAGTTTCTTAACAACTGCAACTGCCATTAAACTGTATACAGACCTTCAATGGTCGCCGGAGGCTGAAGCCCTACATGAGGTTGACATTTATGGTTCTGAGTGAAATCTATCAGATTGATTGCCGTGAAATTTGCTTTAAATTCATCCTGCAGCGTTTAGTCATCTGGTGCTAATTAGCAAGTGTTAAAAGTGGTAGATATTATACCTGATAAACATCAGCATGTTAACATTGTCAGTGTGAGCATATTAGCATATTAGCATTAGCATTTAGCACATACAACCTCACAGATCCACAAGCATGGCAATGTAGACTTTAGTAGTTTTGTTTCCATTACACTATTTTAACATTTTGTGATTTGATGATAAATTATTTTTCTATTTTTTTTATACATAAAATAACATGAAATGTTGAATAACCTAATGCACAATGCTCAATAATCCAGATCTTTGACACTCTTTATAGATTTTATATTGCTAAGCAATCTTAATACAGAGTAGAAATGTAGTTTATTACATCTCTGATGTGTTCAAGTAAAGTACAAATCAAATCAATGCTCTCTTAAATAATAAGATCATAATTTACTGTACAAAATGGACTTTCTCTTCTTTAGCAGTAATGATGAACTGTGAGTGTAAATTTCTTTAACTCTTTTATGATCAAAGTGAAACATTCCCCTACATAATATTCATGAACATACTGGGTCTCCATGTATTAAACACTGAGAAGTTGCAAAAAGGCGAACACCAGAAGAATAAACAGAGTTACACTAAATGCCTCATGGAGCAACGTCAGCGTTGAACTCACCATTCATTTTACCCCGTTATGAGCTCAGAGGTCTATAATTAATGGAACTGATATAACGCTGGAAGAAGTGCCTCACAAATGGATGGTGAGCTGAGATCTGCTCAGACAGCAGAGAGTGATCGAAGCAATGCAGAGTGCAAACATTCAGCTACAGCAAATACATACCAGCAAAAAAAAACAAAAAAAAAACAAACCCCAATAAGACTCATTACATTAACACTGCAGTCAGCTCTCAAAACAGGTATTACGTTCCAGGGCCACTCGTCCTCTCACTCTGCATAGCTGCCTCAAAATATGTCAAAAACTGTTCACATGGTTCAAAGTAAACTACGTATGGGTCAGTCAACATTTGGGCGCAAAGACAGAGGATGGTCAGCACAGGTTGGAGGAAAAGGAAAGTCGGGTTGAAAGCTATTATGTGTTTTTGATGTGTTTTTAAGACAGCACTGGTTTATCCATTGATATTGGTGTGTGGTTAATTTCTACTGTACTAAGCATACTAGTATACAGTATATGTCAGTGTAAATCAAATTAATGATTCAACTTCTGATTTTTATCATGTATTCGTCGATCTTTCTTTCATTCTTATTTTGCTCAAGTGGGTTTCAAATAAAATTGCGTTTAATTTCGACTTTTTTAATGTTGCGTTCCCATACGATTTTTTTTTCTGTGGAATTCATAGTACATCACAGTTATACTGGTGTGTTAACCAAAAATTAAAAAGAGCGGTCTTTAGGTACATGTGATGCTTCTTTTCCTGCTACTGATGTGAGTGTTTGGGAAATCCGCTCTCACTGGTACCGGTCCTGGTAGTCCCCATTGCCATAATGTTCCTCCTCCTCTTGCATGGTCACACCTCTTTTCTTTTTCCAGCCCTGCTTTCGACCAGATGAAATGTCTGTTGTTCCGTAACTCTTTTTGGCGGCCATCATGTTCTCACTGTTGAGCTCTGACTCTTCAGCCAGCTCATCCTCACCAATAATGCCACATTTATCCTCGCTAGTGTTCTCAGGGTTAGCCCATTCCTGCTGCTCTCCTGAAGCAAAGATGGCGTAGAAGATGACCCCTGAGTAATGCACCATGGCCGCAATAACAAAGACATTCTGCCACTCCAGACGAGTCTGCGGGAAGATGAAGTGAGTCAATTAATTCCCTGTCAGAAGCAGATTCACTGGTAACAATGTAAATCTAATGAATTACTCATTGTTTTGGAAATACTACCGCTGCAATGTGTGTAATAAATTTCAAAGCGCTGTAAATTATTAAAATTACCATTGATAGGTGTAAAATTACATACAGCTACACTACAAAGCCAAGCTGATATATTTTATAGATGTAATGGGGGAAAATCTCAGTGAGGGACACTATTTCAGTTTCTGGTGATTCTTTATACACTTACAGGGGGCTGGGAATGGCTTTACACACAATAATTAAAAATCAATAAAATCATTTCAAAAGAATATGAGATGAACTGAGGAACCAAGCAAAAGTATTCAGTTACAGTCAAAATAAGAACATACTATTTATGAGCTATTGGTAGAAGAACTAGTTAATACAGTATATGTTAAAATACTCTTTATTCAAAAGTGCTACGAATCAGTCTTTTGTACCTTGTGTTTAGTCAAAGCTCCAACAATCAGGGGGCACACCATCCCAGACAGCGTTCCCACACCGTTAGAAATGCCCATCAGGATGCTGGCATAGCGAGGAGCGATATCCAGATGATTGACGTTAAAACCTAATGCACATAACAGTACTTGATTACTGAAAACGGGGACAAAATACTCTTGATTTTGGGGCCTTTTAATGTTTTGTAAAACTGAACATCAATTAGTTCCACATGCACAGTAAGATTTTGCAACATCCTTTGAATTTTAATATTTTCAAATGACTTGTGTTTCAGATTAACCCCCATTTTTTCGGTTTAGTAGAGAGTCAAACTAAAAATCTTAAATTTCAGTGGAAACACAGATTTTTCATTAGTGCAGATGTGGTAATACCTGAGATGGCAAATCCACTGAAGCCCACAGCCAGAACTAGGAAGGAGATGGCAACCCCTCGAGTGTGAGAAAACCCGACCACCAGCAGCAGAGTAGCCTCCATACCAAAACCTGTGGAAATACAGGACCAGAGAACGTGGGGCATTAGGGCAATGGGAAACAGCCACCAAGTATTTGTAAGAAATCAGTTTAAAGTTACAAAAAATTCCTGCATAATTACTACAGGACCCAATTACAACAGAGACATGTTCTTGGGGAATACACTGTCATGTTTTTAATATCTAAAAGAAATCAAACATAATCTTTTTAAATTTTAAACTTCCTTTTGTTCCAATGGAAATGTTTCAGTGTCAGTTGAAGCTAACAGAGCAATGTTATTTTTAGTGTTTTCAGTCCACATAGTTACCATTTTACTACTAATACGGGCTAAAGCAAGAATGGTTGAAAACACTCAAAACCTATAATCTAAGCAGAAACAGAGCTATAACATCCATTTCACTGTCTAACAGTGAAAGTATACTCTACTTGATAATTATATATATATGTTAGCTGCGTGCAAAACCAAGTATCAACAGTGATGTTAGAGGAAGTTTATGATTTGGGGGCACTACAATACAGTAAAATCAGGGAGTGAGTGTCTTGGTTTTGATAAAATGTGTTGCTTCTAGTTTAGCATTACATACCTCCACAGTTCATGAGCTTCCTCACGGTTGTGGTAGACATGATTTTGTTACTGCGTAGGAAGTCAGCCAGCTGTCCCCCAATAGGAACTATGATTGTCATCACCATGTGGGGGACAGCAGACAGGATCCCCACCTGTTGGGAGTTCACACAGTCAGGGGAGAAGAAAATAAATGAGTACTGTGATGAACAATCTGTCTTTATGAATATAAATATATATATATATATATCCCATTTGTCAGTTACATTGCTTTGGTGACACTGTGAGGCCAACCTTGCTGATGGGGAAACCAAAGACTTCCTCAAAATACGCCGGCTGGCTGATGAGGAGCAGGTAGAAGGTCCAGCTGCGGCAGAAGTTGGCCACGATGATGGCATAGACAGGCATTGAGGTAAAGAAATGACGCCACGGAGTTTTGAATTTCTGTGATGGGGAGTAAGAAACCAGTGTATGTCATTTATGCAGTATGGATCTGTGTGTATCAGGGTTTTAGTGAAATTATAAAAAATACTGCTCTGCTGAAATCGGCAGCATACTATATGTACACACCTCAGTTACACTCATTTGGTGGATTGTTTCACCGATAGTCGACTCGATGTACGTCCTCTCCTCGTCGGTGATTGTGGGATGTTCAGCAGGACTTCCATACGCCAGAAGTAGCCACAGGACATACCATACGATCCCAAAAACACCTTTTTATAAAAAGACAGCAACAGAAAAGTGAACAATTTATGTCACACATGTACACTTGAAGATGTTTATCTTTGTAGTGAAAGCTTTGTAAAGTGTTACAGGGCATCTTGAGTGTAGGACAGACTAATTAAAACAAGCCCACACCTTCTCTGGACCACAAAAATTTTCATTATCAAAATGAAATGAGCAAGGTATGAGTCAGAGCCCAGACAGGAAAATGCTAATTTACATCAATAAATCATGAGATTATATCGCAGCAGAACCAGAGTAGATTTTTATTAAAACATGTTTGGCAAGGTATGAATTTTATGTGAATGTTAATCAATTTAATCAAACCTAAGAGCAATTCAGATAACACTTATTGTGCAAAGCGTATGAAGTATAACTGCCACAGAGCAACGTGCCAGTCAAGCCTTTGCGTGTCACTAAATTGACAAGTGGTGTGTTTAATGACTCAACATCTGATGAACATCATTATACATGAGTATTCCAATGTAGGATTTATCAATTGTAACCAATGGCTTTATTAATGCCTACTGGTGCTTCATGATCAGTTTTAAGACAAACTCTGGCTGGTTTTTAACTAATAAATACTTGTTCTCTAATAAGCAATCAAGTTGCAGTTATGCATGTTAATTAGTTGTTAATGAATGTTTTTTGTCCAGGTTCTCCACAGTTTTTTTCCATAAGGCAAGTGATCCATTAGAGGGTTAATTAGTGAGCTAAAAAGACAAATGTCCCGTTGTCCTGTTATTAATGGCTTACTTATTCAAAAAAACGACATAATTTAATAATCATTAAAAAAAAGCCATTAATTAAGACTTACTAGCCATTAATAAGGTGTGATTCATCAGGAAGTGTAACCAAAGGAATTTAGTTGATGTCCCCTTTTAAAATGACAAGAACAAACTGAGAAAATGAATTGTGCTAACCTCAGCTCTAAAATTACTGGTGAAACATCCCTAGAGCTGTTTAAAACTGAATAAGTTCTCAAAAAGGCACTTGGACATGAAATTTGTGTTATTAGCATTGGACGCTGTTGGTGACTATGTATTCTATTAAATAAGGGCTTTCATTTGACTTCAACTTAACATAAACATCTTTTTTTTAACTTTTACATTGTTTCATGTGTGCGAATAAAGTGTGAGTTTATGTTTGTGATGCTTGTTTAAAAAGAAATCTTACCATAGATATAAAAGACCGAAGACCAGCCAACATACTGAACAAGGACTCCAGCCAAAGGCATGGCGATCACTGCTCCAGCATAGGATCCTGAGAAAAACGGGCATCAGATTTCAATGTCAAGGTGGTTTTATGCCAGCAGTAAGACAGGTTTTAAGTGATGATAAACTAAAAATATTTCAAATATTCAGACAAAATTGTCATACTAAAAAATTATGTTGCATCGCTTATGTTTCCTTAGCACAAATTTTATTTTATAAACAACTGAAATCAACTTAATGTAGTTACAGTGCTTTGAATTGAAAAAAAAACCCTACATTGTATAGTGAAAATGCGTCTTATAAAAATCACATCAAAGAAGCACATTAGTTTATTGAAAAAACGCTGTCAAATTGAGTCTTGGCACTCCCTGGACAGAAAGGATGTTTTAATATGTTTTCTATTATCTGAAAGATTCATGAACTCTGTTGTTTTGAATAGAGCAGGAATCACAAGAGTGCTTTTGGACAGTAAACAGTGTGACACTTCATTAAGTTGAATAGTAGAAGAAGCTCCTTCAGAGTACGCAGGTGAGCCATGTTCATTTACAGACAATGTCAAGAGGGTTTTGATGCATGGGTTGTCATGGTACCAGTTTAGAGAGCGGCGTGTTTATTTTACATTTCAGGAGAGACAACAGTGGACTACATCTGCAAAAGAAAATATTCTCATTTGCTGACATGCCCCATTTTAACTTAAAAGGTCGTGTAAACTGAATAAGTAGATTTTTTTTTTTTTTATCCGAGTGAAAATTTGATTCGGTCGGTTTGGGAGTTTTCGCAGCACATTCTGGAGCATCGGAAACAGATGCATCACCTACCGCAGAATGAAGTGGTGGCAAGTCGACTCCGCTCAAGAGGTGGCGCCCATTTGGACCACATCCCGTGACATGCTGGGTAGGTGACACCCTGGCAGGGACATGGGGTGGAATACGTCAAATATCAAAGTCAGACTTGAGAGGAAACCTGGGATCTATCTGACAAAGTGGAATACTTTGAAGGAATAGTTTAACGTTTTGGGAAATACGCGCATTCACTTTTTCAGCAATGTTAGGTGAGATGTCTGATACCTGTTTCATATTGGTATGATAAATAGCAAGTTGTGCTTTAACAGAGTGTTTCATGCCAGACTATTTCAGGAGCAGTGAAATAGTCCCAAATATAACCAAAAAAATCTCCATAAAATCACAACTTGATTTTACTCTTCAGTTTTTGTACAGATTAAACAAACAAGCAATGATATGTCAATTAGTAAGTTCCAGAGGATTGATGCAGATTTCGTGACCTTTGGTCCAAGCCAGGCTGGCTGTTTTCAGTCTTTATGCTAAGCCAAGATAACTAGCTACAGGTGATAGCTTCATATTTATCCCGCAGACATGAGAGTGGTATCATCAACTCATCTATAATCCGGCACAAAGAAAATATGCAAAATTTTCCCAAATCGTGAACTATCTTTTGAAGTGGAGCAGTCATCATTTTCACCAATTTGCCTCCAATATTTATTCTTACCTCTACTAAGCCCTGCAGAATGCGAACAAACATGACACAACCATAGTGGACCCTTGCTGCTGATGGGATGAACATATTCAGCACTGATGTAAGGAAAATGGCCGCCCCAAAGACCCTGTGGAGAAAAACTGATTATTTTCTGTAAAAGAGAAGAGGGGGGAACATCAATCTACCTGCATAAACTATAGATTTAAAAGAGTAGTTTCACATTTTTAAAAATATACTTATTCGCTGCAGCCAGTAGGTGGTTACCTTAGCTTAGCACACACGAAAGAGTGGGAAAAAGCTAGGGTGGTTCTGCCCAAAAGGTAACAAACCTCAACCACCAGTACCTCTACAGCTTATTAAATAACACATTATATCTCATTTGTTTAATGTGCACCAAAATCAAATAAAAAAGACAATTTGTCATAACACCCACATAGCCCCATAACAGCAAAATGCCATTTTTTGCTCTTAAAAACTAAAAAAAACCCATATGAATTAAGGAACTTTAACTAGTGGATGTGCTGGTAGGTGGATTATGTTACCTTTGCATGGTCTTTCTGTCTTTATGCTAAGCTAACAAGCTAATGGCGTGCTGGTTTCAGCTACATATTTACCCTTCACATATGAGAGTGTAATCAGTCTCATGCAATGTGGCAAGAAAGCTAGTAGGAGTTTTTTCAAAACATTGAACTATTCCTTTAAAGCCTTTTCCAGGAGTAAATGACGTCATTTAATATAGATCAAAAGGTAGATGGAGACATTATTCAACTGGTAGACTTACAATGAACTAATATGAATTAATTTTGATTAAATGATAGTGTTACCTATCAGCAGGTCAGCTGAAAATTCAAAAATGGGAAATTTACCCCTCTAGCAAGGATACAATTCCACATGGACATCTTTCAACATAAAATATTAATAGGAAATTATTAGGAAATTACATAGTCCTGACATAATGCTTTAGCACCTTTTTAGTTGTATATTGTGATATTATTCATATCTGTCTGTAACAGATAAAAACACTACAAAAACATACTACCAAATGTCTGAAAGCTACTGTAGATGTGTAATATTGGCAGGCAGAATATTTCAGTCAAAGCATCTCATTTAGCCTTAAAATGAAACAGATCTGACACCTCTGCCTTTCATAGACTGAGATAAAGACATCCCTTTCAATCCACAAGTTTCTGCTTCATCACCATAGTGCCACTTAGCTCCCTTCTCTTTTCTCCTTCAATCCCCCCACCTTCCCCCTCTTTTTCCAAAACAGTGTGTAAGTGACACTTGTAATATTCCAGTGGCTGGTGTTTCAGAAAGAAATCAGAGGCAGGATCTTTCATTATTAACTCTGTCAGTGGCGTGTCCTCTTTTCCTGTGAAGCTTTTATTACAGGATTGCTATCTGCTCCATCAGCAGCGCTCACCACACCGTACAGCTTTAACCCTTTAACCGCATGAGCAGAGGAGCCCCCCCCCGCCCAAACCTTTATCCTTTATCTGTTTCTTTGGTCCTTCCTTTTGTCCTACATACGTGGTCAGGGCTGCAGCTACCATGACTTTGGCTAATCCTTATGGAAAAAAGTCAGCAAAAGACAAAAACCATCCCCCGTCTCAATGCACCTTCCAAATAAAATCGAACGGTGTCAGTACCAATTAATCCTTTGGCCAATAAATTGTCGGAGATGAAAAATTGATTGTTTTTTCTAATCAACAGCCAGAAACCCAGACATCTTCAGTTGGTGATGATGTGAAACAGAGACGGCAGTGTTACAGTAAAACTATGAACAGTCATGAAGTCATGTGACCTGTTGGCAGAGAGCTTGTTGGAGATGAAACCACCAGGGATTTGAGTGATAATGTAGCCCCAGAAGAAGGAGCCGTGGATCAACCCCACTGTCTCTGGGTCCCAGTTAAACTGAGCTCTCTGGAAAGGGAAAAAAAAATTTAAAAAGGAAATGATGGAACTTTTAACACAAACACATGAAAAAAAACCCCAAACAATCACACTCCTTCTATTAACTTTGCAATGTTGAACACATAAGCAATAAAATGCACTGTTTCTCAATTCAATACACAAAGTATCTATGCCATTACAACTGTATTTGTCCGGTAAGACCACTTGCTTATGAACTTTTTTCTACTTATACTAGCATTGAACTAAGTTTTATCATTTAACAGTATCTAAAAATTTTCAATTGTGTTACAATAAGTGCTGTTTCATGAAAGTTACACTGGCCTGCTTTTGACAACCAAACTGCAATGCATTTAGTGTACTCTACCAGCCAGTATCCCAAATACATGCCCCAGAAGAGTTTATTGTAATTGGTAACCTACAGTGTATTCTGCTTCTGTAAGGTCAGACTATCTTCTCAGAGTATATCACGCAACAAGAAACAAAACACATTATACTAAGTCCTAAAAAGTCATAACCCCAGGAGTCCTTTTCAATAGCTTCAACTACCTGAAGCACTGGAGTCCCATTGATATAGACAGTGTTGTTGTTCACCATCTCCACAATGGCCACACCAAGATTACAACGAATACCAAAGGAGATGCAAAAGCCCAGTCCGCTGAGGATGGCAATGATGTAGCGTTTAGGGAGACCGCCACAGCTGCAGTCCAGCAATGGGGCAGGACGTGGTGCTGATGCCACTGGACGCCCATCTTCTGTCAGTTCAATGGTGTTCTCTTCGTCTACATTGCTGCCATCTAATTTCCTGAGGAACAAAAAGCAGGAAAACATCAACTTGTTGCCGATACAGCATGAAGTGTAAATATTTAACTACATCCATATTCTTCCTTTTCTTTCAATGTCCCATGTGCTTAAATTCTGTGATATTTTGAACTGAATTTTGCTGCAAATCATACAAGTAGATGCAGAATGTGGTTTTGTGCAATATTAACATGATTGTGTCCAATTCTATCACTTGTCAATAACTTCATCAAAATGTATCAACAAAACAGTACAGTAACACAAGTCTCTCCACTCTCAAGCGGTCAGAGTACTGCTATTATCAGGTTGCTTTCAGGTTGCTTTCAGGTACCTCTCTACACCTGTTCCACAAAACACAATCCATATCTTTCGCTGTCCTCCTGCTCCCATGAACTGCTTTCATCTGCCCACAGAAGATCTTCACCGCAGTTCTTTTCCAGCTTGACACACATTAGCAAGAAACTGGGATCAGATTTTTGTTATCAAACACTCAAATCCCCCCTTTTTCACCCCAGAGTTTGATGAGCTGCTAGCATCTATACAGTGGTGACAACTGGTTTGTATGTCTTACCATAATACACCACTCTGGCAAAGAAAGTATTCATAGGATCATAGGACACAAGAATTTCAGTTTTTTTTCTTAGTTAAAAATCTAGAAATGTTAGAAAATGTTAGAAAAATAGTGTGTTTCAAAGTAGACTTAGACACAGGTCTAAACAGTCTTTAGTGACATAGGTTAGGTGACAGTGCAGATACAGACAACACAACTGGATATCAGTATCATGGACCTGATTATGGACACTGTTAACCTTTATCTTTCTCTTCTGTCTTTGAAAGAACAGTGTGGTTATTAGAATTTATTAGAACATTTTTTTTATCTTATACCTGTGTTCTTTTGTGTTTGGTGCCACAATGTTCTGATCAATGTAAAGCTATTCACCTCATAAACTGTATATGTATAAACTGCATGATGAAAAGTGTGACATTTTTGCAAAGAAACAAATGAAGAAAATGTTCAATTGTTTTTTATTTTCTTGGATAAGACTATATCAGAGTGTTTCACCTGACACCATTAAATTGAATTAATGGGCTATTATCTTCACCAAGGAGGTTAGGTAATCACCTATGTCTGTTGGTTTTATTTGATGGTGTCATTGTAAGCAGGGTTACGGAAAAAAGTACTGGACCGATTTGCACCAAACTTGGTCAAGGGATGGGGCAAGGGCAGGGGAAAAAATCTATTCAATTGTGGGGTAGATCTGGATCATTTAGAATGTATACATATTTTTGTATTTGTGTACATATAACTTGTAAAATCTAACATTTTCCTATGATCCAATTTTTCATAATTTTCATCACTGCATTCCTATTCAACATGAAAAGTACACACACATTAATGATACACACTAAACTCGTTTTCCAGGAAATTGCATACTTAGTGCTTTATCTCTTAAAATGACAACAATCTTCCCCTTACATGGAGGTTCCCTCCAACACCACACACATCCTTCTGTGAAATATGTATCAGATATAAAAAATGTATTAATGTCTTAAAATAAAATCTGTGATTACATCACTGGCATTGCCTGGCAAGCCCAAGAATCAAATATTCATTTATCATCAGGATCTCTGAGAACACGTTGGGGTTCATGTGATTGCATCCAGGCTCTCTGACAGTAGATATTTCAGTACTCCTAGTTGAGCAATCTTCCATTGTGAATACAATATATGAACAATGAACGAAAAGACTGAGCTTCTTATACACAGTCCAAAAATATCTAAATGAAACTCTGGTGTGTGCACACACACACACACTCATGCCTCCTTCCCACAACTCTCCACATAAACCTGCTCACCTTTGAAATTTTCCTAGAGAGTCGCCCACTGTGTTCTTCACTTCCTCCCTCCCAGGCTTAAGCACCTGCTCCTTCAAACCTGCTAAACCACCAAGAGGCATTTTTCTGGGTTTTCTCTGGGTTTTCTGTCCACCTTTATATCAAAACAGTATTTTGATACCTCACTAGCACTATTTGTTCTGAGAAGGGGGAAAAAAATCCACTAGAAGCTGTTTTTCATCCTCCCTGAGTTTGTGACACCGGTGGCTGGCTCCACCTTTCAGAGGTGCCAAGGGTCCCTCAGAGGTAGCAGGGTCTTTCTTCTCTGCTTTTCAGAGATGAATCAGTGAAGAACTGGAGGGGGGAAGATGATGAGGTTTTCCTACGTCCACAGTACCATTCAGTCAGAGCCTCTGGAACTTGTTTAGTCTCCGCAAAATCCATCCAAGATTGATAAGTAAGGAAGAGAGCAAATAAAACTGTAGAATCCAGTTTCTAGTCTCTAGGCATTGTGAACACTCTTTGTCTGCAGCTGAGCTGAGTGATTCGCTTGGATCTCCTCTCCATCTCATAACTCCTCCATCCCCGGTGAGGAGGGGCAGGTGTAGCTTGTTTTTCAAAACCCAGCCCCTTGCCTCACACATCATCATCTTCATCATCATCATTATCATCGTCTCCCCAGCACCACCCCTTCACCTAGTTAGCTTCATCTGATAGCAGCCCAGTGGATGAAAGATTAAATATGTATAAGCTTGACAAGTTGCATTGAAGAGAGACAGGAGTGGCTGGATTGCTGTGGTGTAAATGTGAGCAGGTGAAACCTAAGACAGAGCCATCAGGTTCCACGGTTCCACTCACATTCTCTGCAAGCTTTTCCAAGTTAGCTTTTCACATTTTTAAATGTTGTTCATGGACTTAGAAAAAACACAGAATCTCTAACCATCTGACTCTGATGGGAGTTTCTGCTTATTTTGCTGGCAAAATAAACATTAAATATGCTGCATTATATATATATATATATATATATATATGTATATATATATATATATACATATATATATATATATACTTAAAAGTAGACTGGATGGTGTGGGCTTCAGCCCTAAGAGTCTGTTTTAGCGATGGGTTCTTGCAGAGTGACTGCTCAGGGTGATACCAGCACTCCAGCTATTTATGAATACACTGAGAACTTGATGCCCAAGGGATCTTTAAAGCAGAAACAACACAGCTTATTTACAGTAAACATTAATGGCACTGCCTTCTTCTTTCAAGGCACAGTACTATATTGCATGAAAATGAGATGTATATCCTTGTGTGGTCCACATATTTCTTTTGCTTTGGTTTTACTTTTTTTTTTTTTTCTACTTTTTTTGATGAGGTGAATTGGGGTTGTGTGGTGGTACATTTAACATTATTAGTCCTTGGAACACACACTGTTTGTCATTCATAAATTTTTAAAAAATGAACAATGTGGTAATTATAATTACAATGGCATATCCAAAAATCATACACTAGGAAATCATTAAACATAACTCTCAACTACATATACTACAAATGTGACTTGGCAGTCTTCTTGTGTCTTTTTCACCCAACTGTAATACCTCCCTATAATTGTACAAATGGTCTAAACAACAGTAACACAAATGTTGAGCAGTTTTTGGAAAGTAATTTATGGACTTGGGATGCAAAACTACCCCTGAAGGTAATATCTGAATATGAATCAAAGGAATAAGTGAACAAAATGACCCTTGATTCTTTTTACTTCACCATGAGTCATGTCTGCCATCTAGTGTTTCCAATGAGGAGGTTACAAATGAGTTTGTCATTATGTGATTGTGCAGAGAGACACATACAATAAGTAACCTTTATTCAATTCTGTCATCACGGATTTTAATGTATATGTGCATCTAAAAGAATTAACTAAAGGTGCAGCCCTTGGACTTAGAGCAGAGTGATGACGGTACATTGGAGATCTCTGCCAAAGAATCTCAACAGCTGGAGACTCAAGCCACAGAACCTAAGTGGTGTCGCTTTGGTCAACGCCTACTGAAAGTAGGTTTGGGTATTGGCATCGCCTCTGTGGGTATCATTATTCCTTCAGCTATCCTGGTAACAATGATTGTCAACTGCAGTATAGATCCTAACTACTTCCTGTGGGACTGTGCCTATCAGATGCTAGATCCCTTCTGCAACCACCTCCAAGTACAATATCCCTACTAAAGAAGACGAGCTCCATAAACAAGCACATACACCAAAACACACCAGTTTTCTAAATTTCTAAATTTCATGATTAAAAAACAAAAAAAAAACACGAAAATAACAAAAACAAAAAATAAATTAAAAAAAAATATCCCAATATAATATTGTCCTTTATTTAATGTTTCATTTTAAAGGAGCCTTTAATAAACACCACATCCCACAAGTCCAGGACCCTTCACAGTTTAGTTCGACAGACAGAAGACATCAGTCAGTGACTGAGCCCAGTTCAGACGAGCTGTAATAATAGGAGAGGAGTCCTATGGCACAGATGTTACTATGGTGATATTTTATCTCACCCTAGTTACTCTACAATGTATATGTCTTATAGTCCGGCTCACTCTGACAGCTTAAACCTCAAATTATCTGTAGCAGAACTAGTTAATAAAAACCTAATAAAAAAAATTAAAAAAATATTTTTGCACAGAATTCAGGCTGTAGGATTTTGTCCTTTTTGTAGAGTGTAGTTCTTCAACAAAGGTATGGCTTCACAGCATTATGGGGAGGAGGTTCAACCTACATTTGGCATGTGAGTGTTTTTCTTACGTGCCATAGTGCTGTGTTCGTGTGTATTATAAGTGTGACAGACTACTATTAGAATCTGTCAAAGCAATGAAATATTTGATACCAACGAAATCTGCAAGAAATGTTGTCATTGTGTATCTTCCCACAGTTGAGACTTACAAGAGCCCATAGGTGGAGGAAATTTGAGAGGATGATTTGCATGTAAATACCAGATGAGAGAAGCATGAGACAATAAGGAAAAAGAAATGACTGCAGAAGGTTTCATTGCTGGTAAGTTTTCTTGATGGAAGCTGCCATTAAAATATACCTGGATCAGAGGAGATTATCTTAGTAAGGGCTTGATTTAAAAAAGGTGTATATACAATGAATAGGTTATACAATAAATATATTTATATATGCCAATTTGCGATTTCAACCATCAGCACAGGTGTAAAAAATAAATAAATAAATATTGCACCGAGCAGATATTGTTTTTTGTCTTTCTGATGTGTCCCCGAGGAACAAAAATGAAAAACCTCTTGTGGTGGCAATTCTTACATTCCATATAATACAAGAGTGACTCTTGTCTCTTCATAAGTTTAATGAACTGCAGATGCTCTCAAGCAAGAGATCAAAGGTCACGAAGTAATGACCAGTGTATGGCAATGAGCAAAGAGCACAAATTTGGCAAGCTTTTATACACTTTAGGGAGTACAGAAGGGAAAGGTTGCAGTATAACCGTTCAAAGAGAGAAGACACATTCACATAGGAATGGTTTCATAAACAGTAAAACTTCAGAGAGGACGTCTGCATGACACCAAGTGCTCTTTTTGATAGACAGACAGACAGACAGATAGATAGATAGATAGATAGATAGATAGATAGATAGATAGATAGATAGATAGATAGATAGATAGATAGATAGATAGATAGATAGATAGATAGATAGATAGATAGATAGATAGATAGAGTTTTGGTGAAAAATAGCATTAGATTACATTACATTAGATTCAACATTACATTAGATTCAACATTAATATCATTGTGTAAAGTACAGATATAAAGCCAATGAAATGCAAGTATCATCTAACCAGAAGTGCAAAAGAGTATTATTGGATACAGAAAGTGCCAATTTAAGGATCATATATAGCACAAGTGGTGTATATGATTAAAGTATTTACCTTGTTATTGACAGTGGAGAAAAACATATATACAGATTATTATGTATTCACATTGTCAGTTATGGAGATGGATAAGAATTGTATGTACAGTATAGACAAGAAAAATGTACAGTTGGCTGTATGTACAATATAAATACTGGTAATCTGAGCACAAGTAAGGGCCAGGTGGTTGTCTGCATACCAGTCGGCCAGATGCTTCACCTTGTCCATATAGGCCATCTTGTCATCCACTCTGATCAGGCCGACCACCGTGCTGTCATCTGTGAACTTGATTATGGTGTTTGACCCCATAAAAGGAGCGCTGTCATGAGTAAACAGGGAGAACAGAAAAGGGCTCAGCAAGCAGCCTTGTGGAACTCCAGTGTTCAAGGTGAGGGTGGAGGAGGAAAGGTTATCTAATTTAACAGACCTGGGTCTGTTAGACAGAAAGCGATTTGGCTCAGCTTGGAGATCAGCTTGGAGGGTATAACAGTGGTGAATGCTGAGCTTAAGTCAAAGAACAGCATTCACATAAGAGTTTGGACTTTCCAGGTAGGTCAGGGCAGAGTGGAGTAGCGTGGAAATGGTGTCTTCTATTGACTTGCTGATGTGGTAGGCAAATTGATGGGGGTCTATAGTTGAGGGAAAACAGGATTTCAGGTGCGATAAGACCAGTCTTTCAAAGCATTTTGCAGTGACCAGGTTGAGTGCAGCTGGGCGGAAGGCATTGAGGGCTGTAGCATTGGAATGCTTCTGCACTGGCACAGTGCTGGTGGTTTTTAAGGATAGATTGACAATGTCCGTGATTTGTAGTGTGTGATGGTATGTATGCCTTTCACATGTGCCAGGGTCCTGAGGAGGTGAAGTGCTCTTCAGTCCTCCGTTTGAATGTATAGTTTGCCTTGCAGATTCCCCTGCTCAGGTTGGCCGTGGCTTAGATTTAAGCCTCTAGACCTGATCTCCAGACCTGTTCATCCAGGGTTTCTGATAGGGGAAAAGTTTTTATTTCTTTTTTTGTTGTCACTTTGTCCACACACTTGTTGATGTGATCCAGGACAGAGCTGGTATATGAATCAATGATAATCTGAGTCTGTGCTGGCATGGGCAGCAAACACACTCCAGTCAGTGTGCTGGAACTGGTACTGAAGAGCAGTCACCATGCTCAAACCAGACCTTGATGATCCTCTTTGTGGGTTTCACACGTTTGAACACCGCGCTATACGTGGGAAGCAAAAATAATGAGAGGTGGTCACACTGTCCCATGTGGGGGAGGGGAGTGGCTATAAAGGCCCTGACCAGATTCAGTGTCTGCAGCTTGCTAATAGCAGCACCGAGGTCTTCGTCAGCCCTGCTCCCCATGTTCTTGTCAGACTACTGATCTCATATAACCGGTTTTCTCGTCTACGGTCTGGGTAGATGCTCTCGTCAGGGTCATGCAAGCCTAATGTTGTTGTTTGCAATGCTTCTTTAAGGCATTCAAATGTATCAGATTATTTTAGTGTCTGTTCAACTTTGTCATTTGTGTGAGAAATTCTCAATGCGCAATAGCTGCCAATGGTGCCTCTCTGCATAATTTGGAATCCACTGTCTACAGTAGGATGTCCTGCCCAAAAGCCTCATTACCTGTTTCCTTGTTTTATATTGTGGTGTGTTACAGATGGTTTCAGCTCTTTTGAGTGAGAGGGAATTGCTGTGGTGCGATCACATGACCTAGACAAAGTGACTTTTTGAGAAACCTACTGAAGTTTCGAGAAGCTTGCTTTATGGCCATTTTCAGCCAAATGTTTCAATAGTGCCAGTGTGTGTCACGTGTTTGCGCCTTTCTATTTCAATGGATATTGATTTGATAAGGCCTGTATAAGGATTTTGGATTGATCACAATGGGTTCTTCCTTTGGTGCCAGTTGTACTGTGTGTTGTAAATACCAATAATGAGAGTCTATTGTGGTGCACCCTTAGGCCTGTGTATTATATACAACTTCTGGATTTGATGTCTCTTCTCAGCCTGTGACATTATCACACTTCATAGTCCAAGGTCGCAAGTATTTCTGTTGTTTGTCTTTCACCAGGAACACATGCTGATCAGAACTTATTATCTTAAACAATCTTTGAGAAGTTATTTCCGGCAAAACAACACAGGCAGTACAGCGATCACTCCTCCAATAGAGCCAGTTAATTTTCAATATGTCAATTCTACTTCTTCTGTACTGTTTTTCTTCATAATCTCTGTCCAAATGAAACATGCAATGTGCAGTGTAATTCTTGTGGCTCTATGTGATGTTCCCATGCTCCCACCGTTTTACCATATCTTGCACTCATTTTGGATGTTGTGCCAAATTCAGAAAACTGGATTGCAAATTCAATGGCACCAGAGTTGTCAAGAAATGAGATCGCTTTGCCATTAACAATCTGTGTTTGGCTTGGCATGTTTTTATAAGCATCACCTGAGTATTTAGCAAAGTCAGTATTTCAATATTTCAACAATTCAATAATCCTCTCTTTGCCTAGCTTATATTTAGCTGTAACAAAATTTATTGAATCAGCTATTAACTGATTTGTGTCATGTACATTCATGTTATGTGTGTCCTTGATGGTGTTGTCAAATTTACTGTTTAGGATGCACATTTGTCACCTCAGGTGTTGGTGCCAGGATCTGTTACTGTCCCCGACTCTGCCTCCAGTCAATTAGCATTGTGTTGGGCTGGCCCTTATTTTTCTGCACAATCTATGTCAAATAGATTCAGTCTTGCCACACATAACAAGCGTTGGAGCATCCTCGTCCCCTCCTTGACCCCCATGGCCACGCCTGTGTCTGTTTCCTCTGCCGCATCCTTGAGCAAGGCTCTCATAAACCACCAGCTGGGCTATTTGCAGTTTTCCCTCCATCTGGGCAGCTTTCTTCCTTCTTTTATTGCTGGGAAGTTTTTCTGCATTAAAGGCATGCTGTTCACTGAGAGATAATCTGCCAGAGTCCCATGTGACACATGGGCGCTTTAACATGTCAATGATCTCAAGTTCGATTATATTAACTGGTATGCCGGAGCTGATGGTGCTAGTCTGTTCGGTATGTCCCCTGAGTTGATTCCCACTGCTCACAGTCACTCTATCTCTTCCAGCAAATGCTGATGGAGAGGTGGGTGTTGTTGAGGAGGTGATGGTGGAACTAGGACCGTTTGTAGTTGATTTTGATTCTGAGGATGGTGCCGCTGCTGCTTTCACTGGCCTTTTCCTGCTGTAGCGGCTAAGCCTAAACTTAAAGCCACTCAGGGATGCTTAGACAGCCACCTAATTGACACACTCACCGTCACTATTATAACCTAATAGTCTCTAATGAAACAACAATGTCTGCCCTTGTTTTTCTTGGCTTTGATGGAAGGTTTATTGCTCATTGTTTATGGTCTTCATTTGGTAAATGCAAGAACCCATAACACAGTCCATGAATTTACATAAAGGCAGATATTTTACCTATACACAAAGTAACCTTATTGAAAGTGCCAACCTATATTGTGACCCAAAGCACAAAGGCGACATCTACTGGACTCACTAGTGTTCTGCATCAAACCCAAGCTCTTAATAAATGGCTTACACTGGTAGATCAGAGTCCACATCAGGATGTAGCTTAACATATTCAGACATACCTGTTCGCGGAGCTGTCCCTGCCTCAGTGCGTCTGTCCCTACATGCTGCTTCTGCCATCCAGCATGCATAAGCTTTCCTCTCAGCCTTAAACATTTTCTTATTCATGCTTTTTTTTCTCCTAACTCTCTCCTTCTCCTTCTCTTCTAATTTGGCTGTTATCAGTTGGAGTTGTTTGATGCTGAAGCTGCCTGTTGCTAGAAAATCACATTCCTCAACCAAGATGCATGTATTATGACAGTTATTAGCAATCATATATTGAATGTTTGCTGAATTCATTTGATACTGATTATCTTTGTGTCTCTTACTTCTACCGATTAAGATACCCATTTAGGAATCTCAATTGAAATTTGGAAATCCTTTTGGGACTGTGGAATTAGACGGGGAGAAAGATATCAGATATAATTTTTAAAAGATATTAATATAAAAATCATTTATCAGAAACATCTGCAACTCAAAAAAAATGTAAAATAACACTTTAATTTTCATTAATCTGATTATATATTTTAACATATTATATGTATTTAAATCTATTTTACACAATTTAAAGTATAGTTATATAACGATCTCTCTTTAGTTTTGCAAACATAAATCTCAAAACACTAGATATCTGTTATTCTCTAACAGTCATTAGCCTCGATCATCTTTAGTTATAGTATTTTCTCAAATATTCTCAGACTCCACATACACAGTGCAATTCTTACCCTGACAGTTTAAAGAATAATCAGCGTTTACTTGCCCTAGTGACTAATCATTCCTACATAGTAAAAAAAAAAAAAAAGCAGTGCAAGAGTTTTTTCTTCATTCTTCAGACTCCAGCTGTATACAGTCTATGACCCTCAGCATTGAGTGTCCCAGAGGTCCCCTCACACAAGTGATCCTGCCGACAACGCCAAGAGTATAGTACAAAGAGTCACTCTTTCCTTTCCATAAGTTTAATTAATCATCTGCAGATGGTCTCAAACATACAGTGATCAAAGGTCATGCAGCTATGGCCAGTATATGTCAAAGGAAAAAGAGCACAAAACTTAGCAAGCATTTAAAGACTTTAGGGAGTAATGAAAGGGAAAAGTTGCAGTATAACTCTTCAACAGATTAGACAGACGCACACACATATAGGAATGATTCCATGAAATAGTAAAACTGAAGAGAGGTGATATTCTCTCAACAGAACAGTGAACAATCAATGCATTTCCAGAGATAATATAACAGTACTGAGATTTTCAAGTGCACCCTTTAAGAGCACATCCTCTTACTCCACACTGGCTGCATCCATGGATGTGAGTATCAGGGTAGAGACTGTTTCACTGAAAAAAGAAAGAAAGAAAGTGAGACAAGGAAGGAAAGCACCTAAATCCAAAACCGATCGAAAACAGTAGACAAGGATATGGCCTTGAAACCACAAGGGGAGGGGAAGGTAGGATACTTTTAAAAATGCACTATGAATATATTATATGCAATCTATTTTTATCCTTCCTTTACGTTTCTTTATATGTCTATTTAAATTTTCATTTGTATACATCCTTTAACATTATTGTCAAATCTCCCATGGAAGGTATGGACTCATCAGGAATATGTGTTATTATTTCTTTGCCATAACCAAGATAATGCTTGGCAGGTGTGAAATATCCATAATATTCTGGTATAATTTCCAGTATTGATGTTCTATGGTTCATTTGCAAGGAACTTTGTAATGACATTTATGAAAAGAAGAGAAAAGGGAGTCGGCCAGGGACACGACCAGAAACAGCTGTTCTCCACACTGTTCTTAGAAAAGGATAAAAAGAACAAGAAATTATCGCTAATAGGACTATTTAGCCAAAATATAGAATTTCATAGAAGCTCATTCCATATTGTTCCCTATTCAAACCTCTAGTTTTGGAGGCGACGTATCTGCCACATAAACCTGTGACATCTCTGGACGCTTCAGCAGGCGAGAGAGAGACGGACTTCATTAAATGACCGCTGCCTCGAATACCAAATATCACAGGGGGAATGAAGAGTCCGCTCACTAGTGAGACATTCAGGCCCGTTTCTACTTTCATTCCAATTGTGTTTCACACCTCGTTTTTTTCAGGCCATGGACAAATCGCTGTGGGTGTTGAGAGGAGAGAGAGGCGGCTGGACTGAATGCGCTGACAGGAGATGCGCTCCAGTAGCCGGTCGTTGACAACCGCTCAATGTCACGTACAATAACTACGCGATAACTACGCATAGGTGCACGACACCACACATGCGAGCAGCACGAGCCACGAAAGCAGAAAATATCCTGCACGCGTCCCCGTCATAATGTTACTTGTAACACGAAACACTGACCAAACAAAGTCAGGCGCACAGATCGCCGCAGAGCTGCGCACTTAAGTTAGCGCCAGAAAAGACGCTCAGCGCAGCGCAGACCTCCGCCGAGGCAGGTGTCAAACAACATGCACCAGACCTTAGAGGGAAAATTCACCCACCGAGAAAATGATCCGGATCGGCCCCAGAACTGAATGGGTCCGTCCCCGCCCCGCGCCCCATCCCTCCAACAGGCTGTTGCAAATCGGTACAGTTATTTTCCCTTAATCCTGCAGACAGACACACAACAAACAAACCAGTAAACAAACGGACACGGGTGATCACACAACTTCCTTGGCTAATGTAATCACAGATGATATGAATTAGATTTTGATTGATCAACTTCAATGAATGAATGAAAGGCATCCTGCTGCCATGCTCAAGCTCTGTGGCCCATTTTATCCAGTGGTATGACGTCACAGGGGACGAGCAGAAACGTCACAAAGTGTTATGAGCGTTATTCCAGTGTTATGACGCATCAAAGGATCAAAGGACCCGATGATGACGTCACATAACACATACCAGTAAATAGGACCCTACAATTTATTTCACTATGCTTATTTCCTGAAACCACCAGCTGCTGAAAAAAATAACTGAATATTTTTTTCATTCGAGCTGCTGTGAACAAGATTCAACCCCAACAGCTGATGCAAGGTAGCATAAGTATGTCTCAAGAGAAATTCAACACTTCTCTGAATGTCTCAGAGATATCAGAGGAGTCAAATTTGCGCCTGTACGTTTCAGAGGAGGCAGAAATACTTACGCTACAGGAGAATCCACAAGGACAGCAGGAAATCGGCTACAGGACCTGTCTTGAGCAGAAGGCGAAGCTCCAGTCAGAAATTAAGACACTTGAACTGGAGTTAAAGAAGCTAAGGGCCAAGAGGAGCAGATATACAAAACAAGAGGAAGAGCTCTCTAAACTCCATGGCCAACAGAAGGAGCTAAATTCCAAGATAGAAATAATGATACAGGAAATACCCAGGCTGGAAGCTGAGAATAACCGACTAGTGGAGTCTGTCTGTAAAATGACAGAGATTAAGGGAGAACTAGAGCGGGTGTCAAACCTTTTGTCCGAGGAGAAAAGTACCAGGGAGAAAAATGAGGCTTACATAAGAGAGCTAGAAGAGAAGAACCTGCTTGTTAGTCAGGAGAAAAAAAATATGACTGCTGAGCTGACTCGTCTTGAATCCCTAACAGAGACATTAAGAACTGACAATGAAAATCTGTGGGTAGAGATTCATGCTCTGAAGGAGAATGAGAAGAGAATAAATAAGAAAAACAAGAGCCTCACTGATGTGGTGGCCCACCTGGAAGAGCTCAGAGAGAGATATGAAGGAGAGACTGAAAGTCTGACAGCAGCTGTAAAAGATCTTCAGTTCCAATTGGAGGATGCTCCAGCACAAATCTGGAGCAGAGATGAGCTCATAAAAAAGCAAAACAGGGAAATTGATCATTACCAGCAACAGATAGAGGAGTATTGTATCCTCACAACGGATTTGAGACAATCACTCTGTGATCTTAAGGACCAGCTGGAGATCAAGCAGGAGGAGGACATACTGGCTGGTGTAGAGAATCTCCGGTCAATGATTAATGCTGCAAGAGTTACTGACCTTCAGCCAGAAGAGATTCAAGCAGACGACGCTGATAAAGATGAGCTGTTACAAAAGTTGGCTGATCTTGAACATCTGACAGAGAAAGTGCAAACACAGAACAAAGACCTGTTGTCGAAAGTGCAGGATCTGCAAGCAAGTGAGAATTCTCTGATTAATCAGTGTAAGGCCATCAAGGCTGAGTTCATCCAGCTTGAATCTTGGACAGAGAAAAGTCAGTCAGAGAAAGAAACTCTGTGGGGAGAGTTCTGTGTTCTGCAGGAAAATCACGATATCATATGTGAGAAGTACAAGAGCCTCACTGATGAGGTGGCCGACCTTGAAAATGTGAGAGAGAGAAAGCAAGGACAGATTGAAAATCTGAGAGAAGCAGTGCATTATCTTCAAAACCAATTGAAAGAGGTTCAGCAAGTCCAGAGGGATAAAAATGAGGTAACTCAGAAGCTGACCCATGCTGAATCTCTGATGGAGAAAAACCAGGCAGAGATCAAAAAGTTGAGGAAAACACTGCTTGATCTTCAGAAAAAGGACGAGTTTATGAATGAGCAGAACAACGAACTTGTGGCTGAGCTGGTCAAACTTCAGTCTCTGAGAGAGGAACAGAATGAAAAAAGGAATGACCTCAGTACAGCTGTACGAGATCTTAAGCACCAAATGGAGGACGCTCAGGAAAAAATCTGGAGCAGAGATGAGCTCATAAAAAAGCAAAAGAGGGAAATTGATCATCACCAGCAACAGATAGAGGAGTATTATATTCTCACAACTGATTTGAAACAATCAGTCCGTGATCTTAAGGACCAGCTGGAGATGAGGCAGGAGGAGGACATACTGGCTGGTGTAGAGAATTTCAGGGAGGAATCTCTGAATTTTGCTGAAAACACAGAACAACAGGAAATACCTGAGGATCCGAGTGATGACGGCCCATGGGAGACTCCTCCCGTAGAGCCTCACCAGCTGGAGACTCATTCTGAAGAACCTCAGCAGCTGGAGACTCCTCCCGTAGAGCCTCAACAGCTGGAGACTCAGGCTGAAGAACCTCAGCAGCTGGAGACTCCTCCCGAAGAGCCTCAACAGCTGGAGACTCCTGCCAAAGAACCTAAGTGGCGTCGCTTTGGTAAACGCCTACTGAAAGTAGGTTTGGGTATTGGCATCGCCTCTGTGGGTATCATTATTCCTTCAGCTATCCTGGCGACAATGATTGTCAACTGCAGTACAGATCCTGACTTCTTCCTGTGCGACTGTGCCTATCAGCTGCTAGATCCCTTCTGCAACCACCACCAAGTACAATATCCCTACTAAAGAAGACAAGCTTTCCAAAGTTTCAAAATGTCAAAATGTAAAAATATCAAAGATTTCAAAATGTAAAAAATGTAAACATTTCAAAAATGTAAAAATTTCAAAAATATAAAAATGTCAAAAATGTAAAAATTTCAAAAATCTCAAAGATTTCAAATGTCAAAAATTTCTAAATTTCTAAATAAAGTTGAAAAATAAAAAATAAAAATGACAAAACAAAAAATGAATTGATAAAAAATGTATATATACGTATATAGCTGTTTGTTTAATCTTTGTTTATAAAAGATCCTTTAATAAACACCACATCCCACAAGTCCAGGACCCTTCACAGTTTAGTTCGACAGACAGAAGACATCAGTCAGTGACTGAGCCCAGTTCAGACGAGCTGTAATAATAGGAGAGGAGTCCTATGGCACAGATGTTACGCTAAACAGCTACAATGTGTGTGCAAATACAGTAATACAGAAATACTTCTGCAACCACCACCAAGTACAATATCCCTACTAAAGAAGACGAGCTCCATAAACTAACACAGACACCAAAACACAACAATTTTAAAATTTTCAAATTTTCTAGAATTCTACATTTATAAATTTCCAAAATTTCCAAATGTCAATATTTCCAAATGTCAACAATTCCAACAATTCCAAAAAAATCCAAATATTTCAAAATTTCAAAGATTTCAAAATTTCAAAAATTTCCAAATTTCTTAGTAAAGTTGAGAAAAAGATATAGATTTATACATTTATAAATTTCCAAAATTTCCAAATGTCAAAATTTCAAAATGCTAACAATCAAACAAAATTCCAAAAGTCCAGAAATCCAAAATTTTAAAATTTCAAAATTTCAGAAATTTCAAAGTGACTGAGCCCAGTTCAGTAAAGTTGAAAAATAAAGATGTAGATTTCTAGACTTATAAATTTCCAAAATTTCCAAATGTCAATATTTCCAAATGTCAACAATTCCAACAATTCCAAAAAATACAAAAATTTCAAAATTTCAAACATTTCAAAATTTTAAAAATTTCCAAATTTCTTAGTAAAGTTGAAAAAAGATCTAGATTTCTACATTTATTAATTTCCAAAATTTCCAAATGTCAAAATTTCCAAATGTCAACAATTCCGAAAATTCCAAAAATTCCAAAATTTTAAAGATTTCAAAATTTCAAAATTTCAAAAATTTCTAAATTTCTTAGTAAAGTTGAAAAATAAAAAATAGAAATCACAAAATGAAAAAATAAATTGACTCTAGATCCATGACTGTCCCCATGATCCTGCTCAATACCAACTGCTTCAATTAATATGATTATCAATATTATCATTATATTTAGACCTCTTAGTATTATTATTATCCCTGTTATTATAAGTATTCGTTTCACTACTAGTCTATGCTACGTTCTCTTTCCTCCCTCCTGCACCCAAATCCCTCCCAAAACAGGAGATACGGATGTGGTCCTAGAATTACTTGAGGTAACAGAGGGTAGGCTGCTTTCAAAAATGCACTATAAACTTGTTATAAGCGTTTCAGTGTTTGTATGCAGGACTTTTATCCCTGTTTATTCAGTTAGAATTACTCTCTAGCACAGGCTCATGCTCAAGCTCAAGCTTCACCGCTCTCGTGCTCCTTTCATGTGTCTAAAGAGGCACAAATTCCTGTAATGCAAGAACTGTAGGGATGGAAAAAAGAACAGAAAAGGAAAGTTTTAATAAAGGGAGGGGATATTAAAGGTGGACAAATTAAGAGAAGGGGATGAGGTCACATTAAGTTGTATTAAGACTTAACTTAAGCATTTATTTTGAGTAAATGCTTAAGTTGAGGTATAGCCTCATCAGTACAATGTGTTATTATTTATTTGCCATAACCAAGATAATGCATGGCAGGTGTGAAATATCCACAATATTCTGGTATAATTTCCAGTATTGATGTTCTATGGTTCATTTGCAAGGAACTTTGTAATGACATTTATGAAAAGAAGAGAAAAGGGAGTCAGCCAGGGACACGACCAGAAACAGCTGTTCTCCACACTGTTCTTAGAAAAGGATAAAAAGAACATGAAATTATCGCTAATAGGACTATTTAGCCAAAATATAGAATTTCATAGAAGCTCATTCCATATTGTTCCCTATTCAAACCTCTAGTTTTGGAGGCGACGTATCTGCCACATAAACCTGTGACATCTCTGGACGCTTCAGCAGGCGAGAGAGAGACGGACTTCATTAAATGACCGCTGCCTCGAATACCAAATATCACAGGGGGAATGAAGAGTCCGCTCACTAGTGAGACATTCAGGCCCGTTTCTACTTTCATTCCAATTGTGTTTCACACCTCGTTTTTTTCAGGCCATGGACAAATCGCTGTGGGTGTTGAGAGGAGAGAGAGGCGGCTGGACTGAATGCGCTGACAGGAGATGCGCTCCAGTAGCCGGTCGTTGACAACCGCTCAATGTCACGTACAATAACTACGCGATAACTACGCATAGGTGCACGAAACCACACATGCGAGCAGCACGAGCCACGAAAGCAGAAAATATCCTGCACGCGTCCCCGTCATAATGTTACTTGTAACACGAAACACTGACCAAACAAAGTCAGGCGCACAGATCGCCGCAGAGCTGCGCACTGAAGTTAGCGCCAGAAAAGACGCTCAGCGCAGCGCAGACCTCCGCCGAGGCAGGTGTCAAACAACATGCACCAGACCTTAGAGGGAAAATTCACCCACCGAGAAAATGATCCGGATCGGCCCCAGAACTGAATGGGTCCGTCCCCGCCCCGCGCCCCATCCCTCCAACAGGCTGTTGCAAATCGGTACAGTTATTTTCCCTTAATCCTGCAGACAGACACACAACAAACAAACCAGTAAACAAACGGACACGGGTGATCACACAACTTCCTTGGCTAATGTAATCACAGATGATGTGAATTAGACTTTGATTGATCAACTTCAATGAATTTCTTTTGTCGTTAGTATTATTTATGGTAATTTATCGTTTCTTCAAGTCCTCCCAGAAATCTTATGAATGAAAGACATCCTGCTGCCATGCTCAAGCTCTGTGGCCCATTTTATCCGGTGGTATGACGTCACAGGGGACGAGCAGAAACGTCGCAAAGTGTTATGAGCGTTATTCCAGTGTTATGACGCATCAAAGGATCAAAGGATCAAAGGACCCGGTGATGACGTCACATAACACATACCAGTAAATAGGACCCTACAATTTATTTCACTATGCTTATTTCCTGAAACCACCAGCTGCTGAAAAAAATAACTGAATATTTTTTTCATTCGAGCTGCTGTGAACAAGATTCAACCCCAACAGCTGATGCAAGGTAGCATAAGTATGTCTCAAGAGAAATTCAACACTTCTCTGAATGTCTCAGAGATATCAGAGGAGTCAAATTTGCACCTGTACGTTTCAGAGGAGGCAGAAATACTTACGCTACAGGAGAATCCACAAGGACAGCGGGAAATCAGCTGCAGGACCTGTCATGAGCAGAAGGCGAAGATCCAGTCAGAAGTTAAGACACTTGACCTGGAGTTAAAGGAGCTAAGGGCCAAGAGGAGCAGATATACAAAACAAGAGGAAGAGCTCTCTAAACTCCATGGCCAACAGAAGGAGCTAAATTCCAAGAAAGAAATAATGATACAGGATGTAACCGAGCTGGAAGCTGAGAATAACCGACTAGTGGAGTCTGTCTGTAAAATGACAGAGATTAAGGGAGAACTAGAGCGGGTGTCAAACCTTTTGTCCGAGGAGAAAAGTACCAGGGAGAAAAATGAGGCTTACATAAGAGAGCTAGAAGAGAAGAACCTGCTTGTTAGTCAGGAGAAAAAAAATATGACTGCTGAGCTGACTCGTCTTGAATCCCTAACAGAGACATTAAGAACTGACAATGAAAATCTGTGGGCAGAGATTCATGCTCTGAAGGAGAATGAGAAGAGACTAAATGATCAGGTGGCCTACCTGGAAGAGCTCAGAGAGAGATGTGAAGGAGAGATTGAAATACTGACAGTAGCTTTCCGAGCTCTTGACAGCCAAATGGAGGACTCTGAGGAACAAATCTGGAACAGAGATGAGCTCATAAAAAAGCAAAACAGGGAAATTGATCATCAACAGCAAGAGTTAGAGCAGTACTATATTCTCATAACCGACACAAGAAAATCACTCCTTGATCGTAAGCACCAGCTGGAGATGAGGCAGGAGGAGGACATACTGGCTGGTGTAGAGAATGTCATGGAGGAATCTCTGAATTATGCTGAAAACACAGAACAACAGGAAATACCTGAGGATCCGAGTGATGACGGCCCATGGGAGACTCCTCCCAAAGCGCCTCAACAACTGGAGACTCAGGCTGAAGAACCTCAACAGCTGGAGACACCTGCCGAAGAACCTAAGTGGCGTCGCTTTGGTAAACGCCTACTGAAAGTAGGTTTGGGTATTGGCATCGCATCTGTGGGTATCATTATTCCTTCAGCTATCCTGGTCTCAATGATTGTCAACAAGAGTAGAGTTCCCTAGCGCTTCCTGTGGGACTGTACCTAACAGCTGCTAGATCCCTTCTGCAACCACCACTAAGTACAATATCCCTACTAAAGAAGACAAGCTCCATAAACAAACACCAAAATACACCTAAACAAAAAGCTTTTCAAAATTTCCAAATTTCCAAATTTTCAAAAGACCAAATTTCCAAATTTCCACATTTCCAAATTTAAAAAGATTTCCAAATTTCCAAATAAAATTAAAAATTGAAAATTAAAAATAAAAATGACAAAACAAAAACAAATTGATAAAAAAATTAATATATATATATATATATATATATATATATACCTATATAGCTGTTCATTCAAACTTTGTTTTTAAAAGATCCATTAATAAACACCACATCCCACAAGTCCAGGACCCTTCACAGTTTAGTTCGACAGACAGAAGACATCAGTCAGTGACTGAGCCCAGTTCAGACGAGCTGTAATAATAGGAGAGGAGTGCTATGGCACAGACGTTACGCTAAACAGCTAAATTAAGTGTGCAAATACAGTAATATTTTATCTCACCCTAGTTACGCTACAATGTAAATGTCTTATTTTAGCAAAGTAGCAGTGACTGAGTGATAATGTTTAGTAAATAATTATCCTTATGTCAGAACTAGTGTTTGTGTTGCAATGTTTGGTTTAGTTATGCAAATATCTAAATTTAGGAAACACTTGTTTTGTTATTTCCCTTTAAATTATGGCAGACACTGCTTTTTTCATCAGTCTTGAATGTTAAGGGAAAGGAAGCATTACTCTGAGAAATTCTACTATGAAGCGGAAGTAAAAGGAATTATGAAAATATGAACTGCTCTGCAGCACATTTAAATATCACAGCACTTTCCCAGGCAAGACTACGGGCCACAATATGTATAATACTTCTCCAGTAATGTTAAAAAATAGCTCAGTACAGTTTCTAACAGGTTTTGAAAGCAGCCATGTGGGAAACTGGAGGGTGGAACTGCTCAAATTGCATTGTAGTGCTGCATATTGCAGTAGATACTATTGTCTAATTGTTAATTGTTAATGGTGTAATTTATTGGTGACTTAATTGGTTGAATCTCTTTTTTTCATAAAAAAAAAGTAGAAAACTCTCTATTTAGCCATCAGTTTGTGAGAATGTTTGCTGGCAGTTTTGCTAACTTACTTTTGGAGTATTTCTGGCAAAGGAGAAGAAAGACTTAGTGTGGTTGACTCTGACGGCTGAAGCCTCAAATTATCTGTAGCGGAACTAATTAAGTAAAAGTTAATTGTAAATTTACTTATTTAATTTTTTTTTTGCACAGAATTCAGGCTGTAGGATTTTGTCCTTTTTGTAGAGTGTAGTTCTTCAACAAAGGTATGGCTTCACAGCATTATGGGGAGGAGGTTCAACCTACATTTGGCATGTGAGTGTTTTTCTTACGTGCCATAGTGTTGTGTACATGTGTATTATAAGTTTGACAGACTACTATTAGAATCTGTCAAAACAATGAAATGTTTCTTACCTACATAGTCTGCAAGAAAAAATTGTCATTGTGTATCATCCCACAGTTGAGACTTTCAAGAGCCCATAGGTGGAGGAAATTTCAAATGATGAATCTGAAAGCAGGTTTTGCCTGTTTTCAGATTCTTCCATCCTCTGGCTGAGATAAGCATATTGGGTCATTTTCAGTTTCCACTGTTTGCACGACTAGTAGCATGTTTTGCCACTCTGCATCTACCCAGTTATTTTTTTGCTATTTTTTCTTTTACAGAAGCTAATTACCACTGCTTATTTAAACCAACATTAGTTCTACTTCAGCACTCTTAGCCCTTTCCTTCTTTTAGCAATTTTCTCACTAATTAGGATTAAGATAGTCTACACACTATCTAGATCGGCCAGTTACTTTAGCTTTGCTTTTAGCGATGGCTTGTCTCTCCCCCTCTCACTCTGCCTCTCTTGCTCGGTGGGTCTTATGTTTAGTTACATTTCTGCCTCTTGTAGTGACAATGATACATGTTAGTAGTGTAATTTATTGCAGCAGTAGAGGGGCGGCTCAGTGAATTAGAGACACGGCTCCAGACAATGGAAACTAAATCGCCGGCAGCGGTAGCCCCCCAGTAGCCAGTATGAGCCGACACAGTGTAGCTCCTACTCCTCCTTCGGCTTGCTCCCGAGCAGCCGGGGAGCAAAGGTGGCCGGGTGACCGTCCGTGATGAGAAATGTAGCTCTAAGCAGGAGCCCAATAGTTCACCACCAACCAGTTCACGTTTCAAACAGATACTCCCCACTCAACGACACACTTGCTGAGAAACCAACTCTGGCTATTGGCAGCTCTATTTTAAGGAACGTAAAGTTAGCAACACCGACAACCGTAGTCAAAAGTATCCCTGCGGCTAGAGCAGGCAACGCAGGATCCTATTTGAAACTGCTGGCTACCGATAAACGTCGATACAGATTTGTTGTTATCCGTGTCGGCAGTGACGACACCTGATTATGCCAACTGGAATTAACAACAATTAATGCTTAGCCAGTGCACGCATATGCAAAGTCAATGTACGACACAATAGTTTTATCTGAGCCCCTACCAAATCTGACCAGTGATGACACATATAACTGAATGATTAACTGAACAGCTGAGCGGGAGGTTAAAACTTCCCTGCACTCAGGTGTTCGTGTAAGAGCGTATGTGTTTTAGTAGAGAAAGGAAAGAGGTCGAAGGGTTCGGCAGCAACGTTCTGGCGATCGTGATCGAGGGGCAGTATTTACCTGTGTTACGTAGATCTCGCTCGGCTCAGCTGATGAGGGGCATGAGTCTGGACCTTTAACTAACAACAGCAAGTGCTGGTCTCAATCGTGAGTGGAGAGCAGGACAGAGTTTATCCGCTGCAGACAGATAAGTTATGGTTCATTAGAGTATAGTAACCTAAATTAATATAAGCAGAAGCCCCCAATTTTCTCGCAATATTGCAACAGCTTAACACAAATTAAGTGCTAACATCTGCCCAGAGCCATAAGCCTCTTACTCTCTTGCAGGTGATGGGTCCAGTTTTAGGAGCGGTAATTTTTGCCACTTCTATCAGCAAGGACTTCGCTGGTTGTAGCGAAGGTCCAAGCCAGAAGCGTGAGTTTCGTGTGTTTCGGCGTTAATATAACTTTGGGTATTGTCAAGATTTGGGGTTGACCGTCATGGATTTCACCCAATGGGAGCCAAGGATTTTGGGGGAACCCCACTGGTCGGCTGACGCTGCAGGTGTTGGGGGTCGCTCATCTGGCCGGTTACTCAACTGAGACTGCGTGTTCGGGGGTTGCTCAGCTGAGTTCTTTGTCTTCCTCAGGTAGCAACACCTGGCCTTAGCTGGATTCCAGGTGTGGCTGTGCCTGTAGGCCTTCTTTGTCTACAGTCTATTAGCGAGGCACTACATGTGTTTGTGTACCGTGATGTTATCCTCACCTTTTCCAAGACTCCCCGGGAACACATGAATCATGTTCAGCAGGTGCTACGACATCCACTTGATAAAAGATCAAGGCCAGCAGCCTGATTCTGGTGGTGGACCACCTAATTGTCTGTTCATTCCTGAATCAGTTCAATCCTAAGTATTGGACTGGACCCACAGGTCCCATTTCACCTGCCCCTCCCCCCCAAGTATCCTGAACCCTGAATATCATCAAGAGGCCTTATGGTGGACTCACATTGACTGCGACACCTGAAAATATATTGTTGCTTGTCAGATCTGTGCCTTTGGCAAGACGCAGCATTGGAACCCGTTGGCCCCCTGCAACCCCTTCCAGTTCCTGGGCGCCGCTGGTCCCATATCGTCTTGGACTTTGTTAAAGGTTTGCCTCGGTCCCAAGTTAACACAGTCATACTTACCATTGTTGACAGGTTCTCAAAATCTGTTCATTTTGTGATTCTGCCTAAACTTCCCTCTGCCAAAAAACTGCCAATATGCTTGTACTACATGTCTTCCGTTTGCCTGGCATACCGGTCGAAATTGTCTCTGACAGGGGTCCCCAGTTTATGTCCCAGGTCTGGAGGGAGTTTTGCAGTGCATTGGGGGTTTTCGTGTGTCTGTTGTCAGGTATCCACCCACAGACCGATGGATTGACTGAGCGAACCCACCGGATCTGGAGTCTGCTCCCAAATGCTGCCTGCCACTGCCACCAACACTACATCATGGTCTGAATATTTGTCTTGGCTGGAATATGCCTACAATTCCTTCACATTCTCAACCACAAGGTCTCTCCCCCTTCGATGCGTAGTTAGGGTATTTACCACCACTTGTTACCCTTAGTTAGAACATCTTTATTAGGTATAATCAATCTGTCTTTATTAACAGGCTATGTACTGCAATCCTTTAAAATAGTTGTAATTAAACAACTTCTCGAAAAGCCTAAACTTGATCTAGATATTTTAGCCAACTAAAGACCCATATCAAACCTACCCTTTCTCTCTAAGATCCTTGAGAAAGCTGTCACCAACTTGTTGCGTGACTTTTTACATAATTATAGTCTATTTGAGGATTTTCCATCAGGATAAGCATTGCATCATAGCAGAGAGAGAGAACTGGTGAAGGTTGCAAATGATCTTCCAGTTGCATTGGACAAAGGACTAATCTCTTTACTTGCTTTCCTTGTCTCCTTGATACATGGTGCTCCTCTCACCTCCTCTCCCTCCCCATCAGTACATATCCATATCCCATCAATGTTCGTTTCTAACTGTACTAACTTTCTCTCCCGTCTTTCTCCCCTCTCCCCCTGTCGCTTTGTGCAGGTTTTTCTGCCTCAGATACTTCAGACTCTAGATCCATGACTGTCCCCATGATCCTGCTCAATACCAACTGCTTCAATTAATATGATTATCAATATTATCATTATATTTAGACCTCTTAGTATTATTATTATTATCCCTGTTATTATAAGTATTCGTTTCACTACTAGTCTATGCTACGTTCTCTTTCCTCCTTCCTGCACCCAAATCCCTCCCAAAACAGGAGATACGGATGTGGTCCTAGAATTACTTGAGGTAACAGAGGGTAGGCTGCTTTCAAAAATGCACTATAAAGTTTTTAGAAGCGTTTCAGTGTTTGTATGCAGGACTTTTATCCCTTTTTATTCAGTTAGAATTACTCTCTAGCACAGGCTCAAGCTCAAGCTGAAACTTCACCGCTCTCGTGCTCCTTTCATGTGTCTAAAGAGGCACAAATTCCTGTAATGCAAGAACTGTAGGGATGGAAAAAGAACAGAAAAGGAAAGTTTTAATAAAGGGAGGGGATATTAAAGGTGGACAAATTAAGAGAAGGGGATGAGGTCACATTAAGTTGTATTAAGACTTAACTTAAGCATTTATTTGGAATAAATGCTTAAGTTGAGGTATAGCCTCATCAGTACAATGTGTTATTATTTATTTGCCATAACCAAGATAATGCATGGCAGGTGTGAAATATCCACAATATTCTGGTATGATTTCCAGTATTGATGTTCTATGGTTCATTTGCAAGGAACTTTGTAATGACATTTATGAAAAGAAGAGAAAAGGGAGTCAGCCAGGGACACGACCAGAAACAGCTGTTCTCCACACTGTTCTTAGAAAAGGATAAAAAGAACATGAAATTATCGCTAATAGGACTATTTAGCCAAAATATAGAATTTCATAGAAGCTCATTCCATATTGTTCCCTATTCAAACCTCTAGTTTTGGAGGCGACGTATCTGCCACATAAACCTGTGACATCTCTGGACGCTTCAGCAGGCGAGAGAGAGACGGACTTCATTAAATGACCGCTGCCTCGAATACCAAATATCACAGGGGGAATGAAGAGTCCGCTCACTAGTGAGACATTCAGGCCCGTTTCTACTTTCATTCCAATTGTGTTTCACACCTCGTTTTTTTCAGGCCATGGACAAATCGCTGTGGGTGTTGAGAGGAGAGAGAGGCGGCTGGACTGAATGCGCTGACAGGAGATGCGCTCCAGTAGCCGGTCGTTGACAACCGCTCAATGTCAC
The DNA here is from genome assembly GCA_016859345.1 of Istiophorus platypterus. NCBI lineage: Eukaryota > Metazoa > Chordata > Actinopteri > Istiophoriformes > Istiophoridae > Istiophorus > Istiophorus platypterus. The sequence goes on from CM029121.1 coordinate 12,506,681, forward strand.
GTACAATAACTACGCGATAACTACGCATAGGTGCACGAAACCACACATGCGAGCAGCACGAGCCACGAAAGCAGAAAATATCCTGCACGCGTCCCCGTCATAATGTTACTTGTAACACGAAACACTGACCAAACAAAGTCAGGCGCACAGATCGCCGCAGAGCTGCGCACTTAAGTTAGCGCCAGAAAAGACGCTCAGCGCAGCGCAGACCTCCGCCGAGGCAGGTGTCAAACAACATGCACCAGACCTTAGAGGGGAAAATTCACCCACCGAGAAAATGATCCGGATCGGCCCCAGAACTGAATGGGTCCGTCCCCGCCCCGCGCCCCATCCCTCCAACAGGCTGTTGCAAATCGGTACAGTTATTTTCCCTTAATCCTGCAGACAGACACACAACAAACAAACCAGTAAACAAACGGACACGGGTGATCACACAACTTCCTTGACTAATGTAATCACAGATGATATGAATTAGACTTTGATTGATCAACTTCAATGAATGAATGAAAGGCATCCTGCTGCCATGCTCAAGCTCTGTGGCCCATTTTATCCAGTGGTATGACGTCACAGGGGACGAGCAGAAACGTCACAAAGTGTTATGAGCGTTATTCCAGTGTTATGACGCATCAAAGGATCAAAGGATCAAAGGACCCGGTGATGACGTCACATAACACATACCAGTAAATAGGACCCTACAATTTATTTCACTATGCTTATTTCCTGAAACCACCAGCTGCTGAAAAAAATAACTGAATATTTTTTTCATTCGAGCTGCTGTGAACAAGATTCATCCCCAACAGCTGATGCAAGGTAGCATAAGTATGTCTCAAGAGAAATTCAACACTTCTCTGAATGTCTCAGAGATATCAGAGGAGTCAAATTTGCACCTGTACGTTTCAGAGGAGGCAGAAATACTTACGCTACAGGAGAATCCACAAGGACAGCGGGAAATCAGCTGCAGGACCTGTCATGAGCAGAAGGCGAAGCTCCAGTCAGAAGTTGAGACACTTGAACTGGAGTTAAAGGAGCTAAGGGCCAAGAGGAGCAGATATACAAAACAAGAGGAAGAGCTCTCTAAACTCCATGGCCAACAGAAGGAGCTAAATTCCAAGATAGAAATAAAGATTAAGGATGTAACCGAGCTGGAAGCTGAGAATAACCGACTAGTGGAGTCTGTCTGTAAAATGACAGAGATTAAGGGAGAACTAGAGCGGGTGTCAAACCTTTTGTCCGAGGAGAAAAATGTCAGCGAGAAGAATGAGGCTTACATAAGAGAGCTAGAAGAGAAGAACCTGCTTGTTGGTCAGGAGAAAAAAAATATGACTGCTGAGCTGACTCGTCTTGAATCCCTAACAGAGACATTAAGAACTGACAATGAAAATCTGTGGGTAGAGATTCATGCTCTGAAGGAGAATGAGAAGAGAATAAATAAGAAAAACAAGAGCCTCACTGATGTGGTGGCCCACCTGGAAGAGCTCAGAGAGAGATATGAAGGAGAGACTGAAAGTCTGACAGCAGCTGTAAAAGATCTTCAGTTCCAATTGGAGGATGCTCCAGCACAAATCTGGAGCAGAGATGAGCTCATAAAAAAGCAAAATAGGGAAATTGATCATTACCAGCAACAGATAGAGGAGTATTGTATCCTCACAACTGATTTTAGACAATCACTCCTTGATCTTAAGGACCAGCTGGAGATGAAGCCGGAGGAGGACATACTGGCTGGTGTACAGAATCTCTGGTCAATGATTAATGCTGCAAGAGTTACTGACCTTCAGCCAGAAGAGATTCAAGCAGACGACACTGATAAAGATGAGCTGTTACAAAAGTTGGCTGATCTTGAACATCTGACAGAGAAAGTGCAAACACAGAACAAAGACCTGTTGTCGAAAGTGCAGGATCTGCAAGCAAGTGAGAATTCTCTGATTAATCAGTGTAAGGCCATCAAGGCTGAGTTCATCCAGCTTGAATCTTGGACAGAGAAAAGTCAGTCAGAGAAAGAAACTCTGTGGGGAGAGTTCTGTGTTCTGCAGGAAAATCACGATATCATATGTGAGAAGTACAAGAGCCTCACTGATGAGGTGGCCGACCTTGAAAATGTGAGAGAGAGAAAGCAAGGACAGATTGAAAATCTGAGAGAAGCAGTGCATTATCTTCAAAACCAATTGAAAGAGGTTCAGCAAGTCCAGAGAAAAAAAAAATAAGGTAACTCCTGAAGCTGACTCTGATGAATCTCTGATGGAGAAAAACCAAAAGAAAATCAAAAGAAAAAACACTGCTCTTCTCTTCAGAAAAAAAAAAGATGATGATATGAGCAGAAAAAACAACTTGTGGCTGAGCTGGTCAAACTTCAGTCTCTGAGAGAGGAACAGAATGAAAAAAGGAATGACCTCAATACAGCTGTACGAGATCTTCAGCACCAAATGGAGGACGCTCAGGAACAAATCTGGATCAGAGATGAGCTCATAAAAAAGCAAAAGAGGGAAATTGATCATCACCAGCAAGAGTTAGAGGAGTATTATATTCTCACAACCGATTTGAAACAATCAGTCCGTGATCTTAAGCACCAGCTGGAGATGAGGCAGGAGGAGGACATACTGGCTGGTGTAGAGAATTTCAGGGAGGAATCTCTGAATTTTGCTGAAAACACAGAACAACAGGAAATACCTGAGGATCCGAGTGATGACGGCCCATGGGAGACTCCTCCCAAAGTGCCTCAACAGCTGGAGACTCAGGCTGAAGAACCTCAGCAGCTGGAGATTCTTCCTGAAGAGCCTCAGAAGCTGGAGACTCAGGCTGAAGAACCTCAGCAGCTGGAGATCCTTCCCGAAGAGCCTCAACAGCTGGAGACTCAGGCTGAAGAACCTCAGCAGCTGGAGATCCTTCCCGAAGAGGCTCAACAGCTGGAGACTCAGGCTGAAGAACCTCAGCAGCTGCAGATTCCTGCTTTTAAACCTAAGAGGGGTTGCTTGTGTAAACACATACTGAATGTAGGTTTGGCTATTGGCTTGACCTCTTTGGGTATCATTAATCCTTCAGCTCTCCTGGTCTCAATGATTAGCAGCGTATCAGCTGCTAGATCCCCACTGCAGCGATCATAAAATTCAAACTCCCCGCTAAACAAGACAGACTACAGAAACAAACACAGACACCAAAATACACCTGCTTCCAAAATTTCAAAATGTCAAAAATGTAAAAATGTCAAAATGTCATAATGTCAAAATGTCAAAATGTAAACATTTCAAAATTTCTAAATATCTAAATTTCTAAATTTCAAAGATTTCCAAATTTCAAAAATGTTAACATTTCAAAATTTCCAAATTTCAAAAATTTCTAAACTTCTAAATTTCTAAATAAAGTTGAAAAATAAAAAATAAAAATGCCAAAACAAAAAATAAATGATTAAAAAATAAATAAATAATAAAAAATATATATATATATCCAAGTACAATATCCTTACTAAAGAAGACAAGCTCCATAAACAAACACCAAAATACACCTAAACAAAAAACTTTTCAAAATTTCCAAATTTCCAAATCACCAAATTTCCAAATTTCCACATTTCCAAATTTAAAAAGATTTCCAAATTTCCAAATAAAATTAAACATTGAAAATTAAAAATAAAAATGACAAAACAAAAACAAATTGATAATATGTATATATATATATATATATATATATATATATATATATATATATATATATATATATATATATATATATATATATATATACATATATAGCTGTTTGTTTAATCTTTGTTTATAAAAGATCCTTTAATAAACACCACATCCCACAAGTCCAGGACCCTTCACAGTTTAGTTTGACAGACAGAAGACATCAGTCAGTGACTGAGCACAGTTCAGACGAGCTGTAACAATAGGAGAGGAGTGCTATGGCACAGATGTTACGCTAAACAGCTACAATATGTGTGCAAATACAGTAATACAGAAATACTTCTGCAACCACCACCATGTACAATATCCCTACTAAAGAAGACGAGCTCCATAAACAAGCACAGACACCAAAACAAACCAGTTCCCATCCCTATAACATATTCTGTAAAAGGTAAATTTATGAATCTTAAAGCTCTTCCAGTGCTTAACTTTCTCTCCTTTTCTTCTTGCAGAGACATATAGGTTTTGTCAATAAGCATCAATGTGTGACTATTGACCTCTCACCAAGTGTGAGCTTGGAAAAGCTCATACTTTCTTTTTAAGTCAAGATTTCTGGCTCCTGCACACCTTTCCATAAGATGTTAATTGCTAGTGGACAGTATCACAGTCAGAGAACTGAATGAAATGACGAAGTTACCAGACTTGCATTTTTATTTATCAACCAACAAGCAAGACATCGCCAGGTTTGAACAATAGAATGTTATAATACAGGATTCATGGGGCATTTATACTTATACTTATTGTCTCCTGATGTATTTGCAGATGCATGAGATGAATGTTTCCCTTTTTTACACAACAGTCAATCTAATGAATGCATCTAGTGTTCCAGGGCAAGAAGCAATACTCAGCAGTGGATGTTGTAGACAGGAGGGTATTGTAATTTTCTGCACAAAAAGCATCTCTGGGATAGAGTATTCTAGACATGAAGATACCTTACCTCTTTCTTGGGAATTATCTGTTAATTCATTTATTGATATTTTGAAAGGCACCAATCACCCAGGAAGAAAGACAGAAGAAAAATGATTGTTCTCCATTGTTGTAAGATTCTTAGAGATCTATATGCATAATGTTAGAGAGTCAAACATGGAAACTGTCACTTTTCCTTACATTTTACACTGAATCTGACTTACATCGTGCCAATTGCAGACAAGTATCTTAGAAATTAAATCAGCCATCAGACTAATATTACCTCTCCTTGAGCTCACCATTTTAGACAAAGTAACCACACTTTTAAATTTCCCAAATTAAGTGTGTCAGTATCAAAAAGGAATCCAGTTATGCAGAGGTGGAAATCTATAAAGACTACTAAAGTTCATCATGAGGCCTATTGGATTTTCACCAAGTCTCCTTCTAATTCAGATGAGGAATTTGACCTTTTAGTCATTTGACCATTTTTTCGCAAACATTGATAATTGCTTGTATATTCTGTATATCGATCTTTGAACGTGTGTATATCTTTGATACCGGTCAGCTAAATTATTGGACTTATAGTCGGAAAGAGGCCCTGTGAGCTTTTCAGTGAGGCAAATCTGAGAATGCCTCTGGTTACAGGTAACCCCTTGGTACACCTGTTGGTTGTAAACTGGTTGACAACGCACTGTTGGCACAGTTAGAAGGACCTAACCGTGAAACCGAAGGCCTGCTGCACACTGAAGATGGCTCAGGAGAAACTTGTGCATGATGTCAGACTTCTGAGAATAAAGTCAGAAATATGAGAAACAAGTCAGAGGACGCCTTCATCTTCCATACAAAAATCAAAACGTTTAGAAGGGACCCTTTTAAAACGTGGTCTGACCCGGTGGGAATACAGGCATTTATCGAACAGAGGGAATATTTTCCGACGGGCGTGAAGGGAGCACATGAGCGGGGAGGCTGCGGCGGCGACTCCGGCGGTGACTCCGGCGAACCGGCAGGAGGAGACCGCGTCCTGCCTTCCGCGTCGCCCCCAGTCCTCCGCTCCGTCCCAGTTTCAGCGCATGTTGCCGTCGCTGCGCTTGTTTTTGCGCCCTCTTTCTTCGGTCTTCTTCAGCTCGGGGAAGAGGGGGGGGAGAGAGAGAGAGAGAGAGAGAAAAAATAATAAGGTATAACGTTTTGCTTTTACGCTTCGGCTCTCACGCAACCGGTTCTGTTATAACACAGCGACGCCTCGGAGCGGTTGACCGCCTCATCCATGCATCGGAGCCCCGGGCCCCAGCGCACCGGCCCCGGCTCCAGCCATGTCGGCCAGGAATGCGTCGGCCGGTGGCGGTGACGGAGCGGGAGGAGGCGAACCGGCAGGTAAGCGACACATTACCAAAGCCTCCTGCTAGTCGGACGTTCACGCCGATCGACGGGGCGTATGTGCGGTGTCGATGTCCGACCGCACGATTAGCGCAGCGGTCTTTTTTCTTCAGTTTTTTCCGCCGGTTGACCGTAACTTTGCGCTATTCCGAAACTAGGTCAGTAGATCAGTAGAGCAAACTCGCCATCCGTGGCGTTTTATGTAACGCCGCACGACATTGTTTGTCATATCTCCGGAAAATCTTGCAGGGAACGGCTTTACCGAGGCTCGTCAGTAGCAATAACGTTATTAAATGTAAAGTGCCTCTTTTGTGTGTCGTGCCTGTTGGATATCGTTAACCTAAGGGACCAAACAAGGCAAATGCTAGCTTAGCAACGGTAGCATGGCCTGTTTACCGGGGCAACCGTCTCAAATCGGCCGATTCTGTCCGTGGCTGTTTTTTAACAGCCGTGATTAAGTTTTCGCCGTGGGTGGTTTCGGTAAACCCGCCGGTCGGCGGGTCCGGGGAGAAGCGGTGTCAAACCGTGTAACACAAGCGCTGATAATCGGTGCTGTTCGGGCCTAACTGGATACACGGTCGTTGGCCCCGGCGGCCGCTCGTCGGATGTTAGCTAGGGAGGGAGCGGGCATTACCGCGACCTGGCTCCGCCGCCGTGCTTTTCCACTCCCGGTGTCAAAAATCACAAATACACTCGGCTTCCCTTTGCATCGAGGTGAAATCGGTTGGTTGGAGACTCTAACTTACCCATCGACATGGACGCAGGAGGATTTTTTTTGTTTTGTTTTGTCTTTTGTGTAGTTTAACGAGAAGGAGTAAAACCACGACAGACTGCAACGCGAAGATGTCTTAATGATTTCAGAGCCTGTGATCATGCTTCCAACATTTTTACATCCTTGCATCTCTCACGTGTGTCTCGTTCAGTCTAAGACATTTGCAGTCACTTACATGAGGAAACACGAGAATCAGCGACCGCAGGGCTGGAACTTGGCACAACTGTAGGTGATAACTTTTCAAGGGACCAGTTTTTAATAATATTAAATATTTTTTGATAAACCTGAGCCATTTGAAGCATATTTTAGAAAGAAGTATAAGGTTAATACTGAGGTATATCAAGATATTAAGTTTTTTTTAAAGAGGGGGTTAAGTGTATTTAGAAATTTGTTAATACATATTATTATATATATCCATATAATGAAATGATGGATATATATCATATATCCATCATTTCTTGTGAAGCTATAACTATGACTCTGTGAGTAGCATGTACAGTGTGTGCAGGAGATGCTCATTCAAGGACTGAATGAATGAGCAAGTTAAGGAACACATCAACTAGACAAAGGGATTGTAGGAGTTGACAGAGGGATGTCTGTCTGGCGGTGATGGCCAGTAATCTTGTTGCATGCTCCGTAACCCTGTAATCCAACAGATCTTTACAGGGGGAGTGGAATTAAAAAATTGGGTTGTTACTGACCTTTTTAATGGCTGTTTGGGTTAAAGGGTCTGTGGAGCGGAGTTTAAAATAGATTTTGTGAATATCGGCCACATTTGGTCTGTCTCTCGCTCTGCTCTTGAGTTTCTCTTCCACACACATGCTCACAAACTTCTGAGGACATGAATAAATCACAGTCAACGTAGCTCCAAGTCTTGCCAGAATAGACAGAGCATACAGAGAGCGTACACTCTGCAATTGGATATTTTCATACAATCTCAAACATAATGTGAAAAAAAATATTTGTCTTAGAACTTGGTAATATGGATATCGAAAGTTTTTGATTGCAGCAAATTCTTAGCATAAATCCAGAGCCAATGTCAATACCCACACACAGGCTGTTCTGTATGATATGTAACAGAGATATGAAAAAATTCTTTTTTTTTTTTAGACTTTTGGTCAGACAAAACAAGCAATTTGAAGACATTATCTTGGACTCAGGGGAATTTTGATGAACATTTGTCCCCTTTTGTAGACTTAATGATTAACTAAATAGTCTAAATAGGTAGATAAGCTGGTAATGAAATATATTTTTGGTTGCAGCTTTAATTTAATGGGGAATTATCATTTGCCAAAATGATTTCGATGTAAAATCCCTGGCATGATGCAGGCATTGCCTTTGGTGCAGAGAATCTTGTAACTAAATTTTATGGACAGAGGCTGAGGTAATCACAAGTTGCAACTGTTTTGATAAGTGATTTATTTTTTCTAGTTATTTATCAAGCAAAGAAGCTCAGTCTTCATCATGTCAGATTTCCCCAACCTGAAAAGATGCAGTTGCCTCTATATTAACACTATTCTACATAGTCTACTATGTAGACTGACGAGGGGCTATTTTTAAGGAGGGGGTGTGATCCAGTCTGTGAGCAAATGCCTCATGAAGGATGTTTATGAGCTCCTAATAGGCTCACTGTGACCATGTTTTGGCAAGCCCACAGTATGGTACTTAAACTGATTATTTATCACTTACATCAGAAAAAGTGAACTCTGACAGTCTCAAGTGTGAAATGCAGTAGTGGGAGGGAACATACTGACATGCTTGTAAATTAAATCCGGTTTCCGCCCCTTATGACCAGTTGCAGCTCACTGTGTTTTACGTGTTTCAGAGGATGTGCTGGTTGAGGAAAACCAAAGCAGTTCTGTCTCTCTGCCCAGCTTGATGACCCCATCCTCAGCTGCCGGCCTGTCCTTGAGCATGGAGATGCCCCGGAAGCGCAAGGGCAGCATGGATAACCAGTGAGTATGAGTTTGATGTTAATTTGGCTTTAAGAAAATCTCATAAATCCTCTGACCTAAATTAATGCCAGTTGGTATTGAGTGATTATTTTTCTTTCTAGGGATACAAAATCTGCTTCAATCCCTGATGCAGATATGGAAGAAGACCAAAACGGGTACAGTGTTTAGAGCAGGATCAAATAGTTGATTGATCAGTTAGTTGCAACTATTTTGCACATTGTTGCTTGGCATGTATACTGTCTACATGTGTGTTTTTCTTTCCTACAGGTCAGATGGAGATGACCAGCATGTCAAAATTAAATGCATCAGGTAGGTTATTTGACACTGCCATGTTTATAAAACATTTCTAGGTTTTTGTGATACTATCTTCAGTCTTCAAATATCCATTGCAAAAGATCTGAAATTTAGACTGTGCTATATTCCACATAATCTCTAAGTCAAAGCAGGAAACTCCTTTGAATCCTCTGATTTCTTAATTCATGCATCTGCAGGGAACCACACAGCCAAATTGAGAAGAGGAGACGGGACAAAATGAACAACCTCATTGACAAACTATCGGCCATGATCCCAACTTGTAACCCCATGTCTCGTAAGCTGGACAAACTCACCGTGCTCAGAATGGCTGTGCAGCACCTCAAATCTCTCAAAGGTACCAAGTCAATTAATGTCCAGCATTGTTAAAGATACTTTAGTCTGGCATTTTCAAAAATCAGGTTGAGACCTAGTTTCCAGGTTTCTTACAACTTGAGTTTTATTGTTGTTGTTTTATCCATAATTTTTATTAATAATAAAACATTGTTCTCTCCAGTACAATATTAAATACAGATATTCTTGCGATTTGGAAACAACACATGCTACATCAATGTCTGTCTGGCAAGAATGAGAAGTCAGATGACCTGACAGTTTGTACACAAGTCAGTAGTTTAGTCATATTATCTCTCTGGCTTAGTTTGGAGGTAAAACTGAAATGGAGCACAAATAGAATTTGGCAGTATTGTTTTAATGATGTGACCATGTTCCTAGCGCTCAACAGTAAACTTTGTGAGTATTAGTTTATTACAAATAGGATGATGGCATAAAACTCTGGAAATGAGATCCAGGTTTTAATAAACAAAAACAAAAACGAAGGATCCTTTAACCCTAATTACTTAATGTAATGTAATGTATCTGACGTTGGACTGGCTGTCTATATTTTCAGGTTCAGCAAGCTCCTTTTCTGAAACTAATTATAAGCCGTCATTCCTTCCTAACGAGGAGCTCAAACACCTTGTCCTCAAGGTAAGCATACCATTGACAGTTGAAGCTGACAATTTATGTGCCCACAATTTCCTAATACATAGCGAAGCATGTAACCTGCCAGTCACTTGACAATGACTTAAACATTTAATTCAAAATCTACCGATCAGGTTACAAACCTATGCCATTGACAATGTTCCTGCATTGCTATGAGTTCTGTACAAAACATACAAAAAAGGACAAAACTAAAATGAAGAGGAGAACTTTTCCAGCTTAATTTTTTTCTGCTGTTAACATGCATTGGATTTTAGCTTAAATCACTATATTGGCTTTTCTTTTAGTGGACTTTCAGTAGCCAATAATAAATAGAAATGCTTCCATTTAGTTTTAAAAATTATATTAAATAAAACAAAGTAGAAAAATTAAATAAAAATCGACTTAATGGCCACTCTTTTTCTTGAACATGTCATCACATTGGCTCCACCTACTTTCCTCCATGTTTCTTTGTTGTGCAGGCTGCAGATGGTTTCCTGTTTGTAGTGGGCTGTGATCGTGGAAAAATAGTTTTTGTCTCAGAGTCCGTCACGAAGATATTAAATTACAGTCGGGTAACACTTTTACATTTGTTATTGTTTCAGAAGCATCTTTATTCATGAGAAAATCCCATGGACACACCAGATGGATTGCATTGTTTTGGCACTAATGTTAATAGAGCAGAGCCCACTGGCCATGCGTGGATCTTTAGCGACATGTTTGGTATCGTGTGCACACATTTCACTGAAGTACATTTGAGGAATACCAAATTTTTAATTATATTTGCATTGTGTCATTTAAGAAAGCACACCAATGTGTTTTTATGTAAATTCATGTTAACATGAATATCTGATGAATCATAAAACTTTCATCGGGTGTGTTGATATTTTTGATTACTGGAGTAAAGGGACGTTCATATGCTGTCCTGCTAGAAGGCTGTATGAAAAAAACCCATTGCCTCTCTTCCTAAAATCTGAACCTCAACTCCACGCAGTATCTGGTGTGCTCCAAAGTCTACAGTCCACAATCAGTGTACTTTGTTAAATTTGTTATTTTTCAGCAAGAATTGCTTTAGGTGCAGAATGGTGTGGACATTTTTCTTTTTTCTTCTTTTTATCATCATGGGAATCGTGTTTAGGTCAATTTGATAAGCTGTTTTTTTGTTGTTTGTTTCCTACAGGCGGAGCTGATTGGACAGAGCCTGTTTGATTACATACACCCTAAGGACATGGGAAAAGTGAAGGAGCAGCTGTCAGCTTCTGAATTATACCCTCGTGAACGACTTATAGATGCTAAAAGTAAAGCCTTGTGTGTGTGTGTGTGTGTGTGTGTGTGTGTGTGTGTGTGTGTGTGTGTGTGTGTGTGTGTGTGTGTGTGTGTGTGTGTGTGTGTGTGTGTGTGTGTGTGTGTGTGCCCACGTGAGATTGATTGATTAGCACATTAATGCACCTGTCATGTCCACAGCCGGTCTCCAGGTCCAGGCTGACCTCCCGGTTGGTGCTGCACGGCTATGTTCAGGTGCACGGCGCTCTTTCTTCTGCCGCATGAAGTACAACAAAATTTCTGTCAAAGTGGAGGAGAAGGAATTCCAGGCTAGCACCTCCAAAAAGAAAGGTAGGGAAATTACATGGTGGATTACACAGCAGATTACACAGCAGATTACTTCAGGGGTTAATGGAAAACAGCTAATATAGATTTTAACAGGTACACAGTTTTGATTCAGTGGAGGAAATTTATTTATATTTTGTTTTTGTTTGTGTATATGTCTTATTTTATGTATGTGATCTGCGTCTGCATGTGCCTACAGAGTCACAGAAGTACTGCACAGTCCACTGTACAGGCTACATGCGCAGCTGGCCTACCAGCCAGTTGGGAGCGGAGGGGGAGGGGGAGGTGGACAAGCAGGATGGCTCCCATTTCAGCTGCCTCGTAGCAGTGGGACGTGTCCACTCTCACCTCTCTCCACAGGTTAATGGAGAAGTCCGAGTTAAACCCACAGAGTTCATCACACGCTATGCCATGGATGGCAAATTCACTTTTGTTGATCAAAGGTACAATTGAATTACAGTTTCGGGGTGGAGGAGGGGAGGGCTGGTGCTTGTTTCTTGCTTGGCTTTGTTGATGTAATGTATAATCATTGACACATTTCAAATATCTTCCATAGACATTTCTAACATCTTTGATACTGACCACCAAAAAAGGACTGGATTTCAAAAATGAAAACAAAGCTTTACAAATTGAGTTTTTGCAGTATTCTAAATTATAATGTTTCTTAGTAATTCATGCTAAAGTGATACACTTTTATGTTCTTTTTACACTTCTTCCTTTTTATTCTGCAGAGCGACAACCATTCTGGGTTACCTTCCCCAAGAATTGCTTGGGACATCATGCTATGAGTACTTCCATCAAGACGACTTACCACATTTAGCCGATAGACATAGAAAAGGTTAATTACATTTTTCAAACTTGCTCACCCTTTGTTAACATTTTTCAGCTAAGAGCTACATTTTTAAACTATGCAGGTGAACTCAGATCAAATTTTATCTTGAAATATAGCTGCATTTTTTTTAAAGTCCTGTGCTTATAGTCCTCTCTGCCTTCAGTGGGAGATACTGATACTCTGTTTTCCCACTTAGTCCTTTAATCCGTCCTCTCGCTGTTTTTCATCCACAGTGCTGCGAAGTAAAGAGAAAATTGAGACAAACTGCTATAAGTTTAAAACAAAATATGGCTCCTTTGTCACTCTGCAAAGTCAGTGGTTTAGTTTTGTAAATCCCTGGACCAAAGAAGTAGAATACATAGTGTCAACTAATACAGTCATATCGTGAGTATATGCTTCAATCTGATAAAGCATTAACTGTATATCTTTGTACCTGCAGCAGATTTATATTAATCGGTGCTTCATCTGTTCTCTCATCCAATGACAAAGGTATGATCTTAGTCGAACCAGTCGGTCGGGGAACAAGTCTGAACAGTCGAGCAATTCCAAGACTTCCGAAGGTCAGTTTGAATTTAAAATGCAAAAATCAATGGCGATATGATCTCATTGATTCTTGAATGTGTGTTGATGCTCTGAATTAGAGAGTGTGTAGTTAGAACACACTGTAAAGTACATATTTTCTAGTCTGATCTGTCACGGTTAACTTTTTGTTTCCGTAAGAAGATGGCAAGAAGTCCCTTCCAATTATACCAGGCATCTCCACCACACCTGGAACTATGATTTATGCCGGAAGCATAGGGACCCAAATTGCCAATGAGCTGCTGGATTTCAACAGGTCTGACCTCACAGCAACGATCTCCTCTTTACTTTCTTTGCAATGGTAGACAGTAATAGCATTATATAACTGCAATTACCTTATTCTTTAAGGTTCATCTGCATTAATGCAGCAGCATTTTTACAACCACATTTGTTATGCTTATCAGTTGTTATTAATTAATTGCAATTGATTTATCTGTGTCTGTGCTTCTTTAGGATGAACTCATCTCCTTCCAGTGGTAATGTCAGCCCATTCAGTTTACCACAGGATAAGTCTCCACAAACTCACAATCAAATCAGCAACAATGTAAGCAAGCAACAATACGAGCACCATTTTATCATCCATCTGTCCAAGTCATTAATGAGGCAGCAAAGCTCACAACTCAAATGTTTTCCCATTCATAAATCTGCATGATAACGTTTTATTTTTTTTTTTTTTAAACAAACTCTTGTCAAAGTCAAGCTCATGGGAGTTTGACTCCTTTGTTTAAACATGTTTGAAAATATTTTTCGGAGATTGACCAACCACAATTTGAAGCAATCACAGGAAATTATGGTGAAATTCCTCCAGAGGTTGAAAGGCATGATTTAACCAGCACGGACTTGATTCTTTCCTCTTTTTTTTTCCTTCATGACTAAACTCCTGCCATGTTGCTACTGGGGTGTAATTTTTTCTTCCTTTGCTCTCTAGGTGCCAAATGGAGAGGCAACAGACATGGAGATGCCAGGAAAGTCCAGCTCAGAGGAAGAGCCCCAGGGAGCTGCGTTTGCAGGAGGAGAAACACTCATCGGTACTCTTTCTCATCCTGTCAAATAACCTATTATACATATATATATGAGAGATAGAGAGAGAGAGGTGTGTAAGAGTGTGTAATGTTTTTTTTTTTTCTGTCTCTGTCACCTCCTCTCACCCCAGGGGAGAATTCCCAGCTGGATTTGGACAGTGTGGTTGGACCTGGCCTTAGTAGTCTCAGCAACGATGAAGCAGCCATGGCAGTAATCATGAGTCTCCTGGAGACGGACACAAACTTGGGTGAGGCTGTGGACTTTGAAGAGATGCACTGGTCTTTATAGAATCCACTCTTACAGTGTGATGCTGCAGCACACTGAAAAAAAACACTTGGACCATCAGTTTTTTTGGTGACAAAAACTGCTCAAGTGCTTACTCCAAGAAGCCGCATTCTAGATTTTTTTTTCTTTTTTGTCCTTTTTGTCTTTTTTTATTTATTAATTACGTTTTTCCACATAAGCTGTGCAGTCTTCGGGTGGCTGCTCTAGAAAGAGCAGGATCGATGACAATAAGGGACACCTGCTTTCCCTCTTCAGGAGGGGGATATGCCTCTAAAGCCTTACAGCGGTCTGCCTGCCCTGAAACGCTGTTCCTCACTGCTCTCCTCACATCTACTGTCATCCTGTTTAACTCAAGAGGCCTCAAAGGTTGAAGAATTCATGAACACAAACAAGGCCCACATCATGATGGCTTGGGTTTCCTGCTTGTATTTTTCTCCTTCACCAACATTTGAACAAAAGTTGGGAGTGACGAAGCAAAAAAAAAAATTGCACTGAATCAACTTCATGTTTTTTAAAAGGTTGTAATTTGATTAGAAACTGTATGTTTAATTAAAATGTGAGGACGACACCTCTACAACCTGGCCCATCTCTGTGACCCCTCAGGATCTAAACCGTAGGTAGGCAGTGTACCACGGAAGACCACACTTCCATAACCTCTAACTTTGAGAGTCACCTAACGATGTGCCACTCAGAGATTTTCTCTTAACTTTTCAGTATCTGAACATTTTCCATGGAAATGGTCCAGTAACCTCCTCTCTTGTACACTGACTTGAACATACTGTATATGTGTACAATAGTATGATTGCAAACACCATGTCTTCAGGCCATATCTGTCTTAAAGGGATAGTTTGCATAGGAAGAATATTTTCAGTTTTTATTATGTACTCTTCTATATATAGACTACCCTGGATTTTTTTTTTTTGCCCTAGCTCTAAACATTTAACTTTTTCCTGGCAGATTTTATCCAGTAATTAAATGAATTTAATAGTGATCAGTCAGTTTTGGTGGTTGACCATTCATCAGCTCCTATAGATTTATGAGCACTACAGTACTACTACATGCAAAGCCAAACAGCACTTTAAAGGTGCTGAAATGGAGGTTTGGTAGCAACGGCTGAACAGCAAACCCATTTCACATCTGTGACATTTTTATTAATACATGCTTGAGGTTGAGTCTCATGGTAGAAGTGATAACTCAGGGAGTGATGGAAGCAAAGCCGCCCCGTATAAACAGACAATGACAGTTCTTAGTAAGTGTAGCCGTTTTTTGTCCTCCAGTTTAAGTTTTACATAGTTCCCTACATACTGTACATTGGTATGTGGTGTAGTAAGTCTGTACTTTTTCAGCTGTATGTCTTTGTTCTTACACTTATTGTCTGCTTTATAATCTTTCAGGTAAGCCATAGTTTTAGCTATCTTTTTTTATGTATTATGCACTGACAGTGTCTCAAGACATGTTTGTTTTATGTGCTTGTCAGAGGCACACAGCGTTGTCATGCACCTGCATACAGTTGTTAAGGGATTATGCTATGCAGAGCTATCATTCCATTAACTCTAAATTTTAAGTTATATCTCATTCTGTCTCAGTCTACTTGTTGCTCCTGTATCATGCATGCCTCAGAAAACTCACCAACATTTGGTGAGAATTTGAAGTCAGCAACCCTGTTTCCATTTAGCTCATCTACAGTTGTGTTTTGCCCCTGCTTACAATTGCACATCTTAGACTTTTTTTTAACACTGAAAGCCATTATGTGATGACCTATATGTTAGTGATAGTGCGTCTGCAAGATGAAATTATGTGGGTTGAAGTAATGTAAAATTTGCCTCCATTAAGATATGTAAAATTATTTTCACATAGTAAAATTCTAAAGGATTGGCAGTTTAATTCTTGCCAATGCCAAATAATACTGAAATTATTTTTTACTCATAGGTTCAGTCTGATAAAATGATTTTTTTGGTTTTCTTAAAATTGCTAGCACTTTGATATATTTCCCTTGTTTCAAGTTATCAACAAATGAAACCTGTCTCAACATGTAGTGAATGCAAAGTCTACAATTTATAAATCAAAGAAAAAAAAGAGGAACAAGTGATATTCAGTTAAATTATCTGTTTGGCACATGGATTTTCAGGCTTATTTAACACCTTGTAGACTGATGTGTATTTTAAAGATATCAAATCACATTTCTTTTACAGTGTTGAACACTGTTTGAGTGCAATGAAAGGCAAAACAAGGGTCTTTTGTTTTTTGTTTTTTTGTTTTTTTTCGGGATAGTTAAGAATATCAAGTTTTGTCCGAAATGTTTAGATTATGTATCTGCATCTTAACCTGAACCAACCAGCCAAAACATAGCAGCTGTATTACTGTCCACATATACAATATATGGAACTGTGTAGCTTTTTTTTGCCATGCCATTGTTCATATTGGCAACTTGGGCCACAATCTATAGTTATTACTTGAGGACTGTTAAGGATTTTCCAATAAGAAATTCAATTTCAATGATATAAAAAGTTTGTTGTGAATCGTGAAGAATACTGTCTTTTCTCTCAAATGCTTGAAATTAAGAGCAGCCAGTGAAAGGAGCAGCTGAACTCACGAGGACCCTCCTGCCTGTGTCCAGAGTGCCTTTGGACATTAAATGCACAGACACACAGTAAACCTGTGTTGCTTTTGGAGATGGCCTCCCACCTGGCACCTTTGCAGCCTGAAAGGAAGGCAAAAATGTGTCTTTGCATTAATTTGATGCAACATGGCACAGAGCACATTGTGAACGACGTGGAGGCTTGTTCAGCGGTGAAACAGGAGCTATACATGTTGACTTCAGCATTCACTACCTACTCAAACAACCGGCACTATGGTGTTCTGCCATAGACACAGGCTGGCCCTTTCTTTGGAGGCAAAAAGTCCATTTTTTTTTAGGTCCCCCCCCCCTCATTATTCTTGTTCACTGTTGTGCACTGTTGTTGATGTAATTCCCCCAGAAGGCTAAAACATTGCTTACACTTCAGCTTATCTGGTATAGAGTGAGTGGTAAACCTTGCAAAGAGGTCACACACTTTGCTTCTGTCTCTATTAAGAAAAAAAACAAAAAAACAAAACTTTGTCAGCTAGGGAACTTTATGCTTAGATCTCATGCCCCGTGTTCTTTTTAGTTGCATGCTGTTCTTGTATTATTTTCTGTTATGTTTAGTTTTTGAAATATGTTGCATCATTAGATTTTTGTAAGTTAAGACAGGCACAGCCAGCTGTCACTACACAGGAGGAAAGACCTTAACCTTAACTTATATTGGGCAGTTGGCAGCTTGTTACTGCCTCCATTGTACCACTTCTTGCCACTTATAAGTTCATTCTTGGTTGGTATGCTGGCTCCAAAAGAAACACTTACTGTATTTGTTAATTGCATTGTTGCTGCTACTTTCAACATGCCTGGGCTGTCTTCCCAGGTTATCATGTTAATAAATACTAGTTTACTAAATCGTCAATGGGAACTTTGGGCATATTTTTCAAATCTACTTGGGTTAAACAGACTTTTAAAACTTTTCATCATGCTCTGGCCAATTTTCACTATAGTTTTCTGTCCTCAGGCAAATTGAGAAGCAGCAGCCTCCTTTCTGAGTAATTACATTTGCCTTGTGCTGCACCCTTATAACCTTCCTTATTGTTCCCCCCTCTGAGGAGATTAGCCTTGAGTAATTTGTCAAATGTGATAAAGTAGTGGTTGGTTCAATTAAGAAAGCATGGCTTAAGCTGGGATTTGTTTTGTATATAAAGTTAGTGGTGAATGCAGAGCTGTCTTTACAGAATGGGCCAAGCTGCTACCCTGCCTTGTAGGAGAGGAGAGTCTTATGTTACAGAGCTATATGAATGGTTCAGGTAAGGTTTCACTTTGGCTTTTGAAATTTCTCCAGAAAAGCTTATCTAAGTAATTCCATACTCTGTTTTGTATTTGGGTAGATGAAGCTTGATTGAGTAAATGACTGGGGAGAAGGATTTGAAAACTGCAGATTTTTGTTGAAGCTAAATTCAAGAGGTGACCAATTAAGTTTAACTGCATTTAGAATATCTTATCCAGACAACTCAACAAAGTTTATCCTGGACCTTGTTGATTCTTATCCCCATTTTATTTCTTTACTCCATGCATGTTGCTGTGTGAGTAGTGATAATTTTTTTATCCCTACTTTATTGCCTTGACTACACATTGCGAATTACCCTCATTTTGCTGTAGCGGTTCAAAATCATTTGGCCTAATTATTGTAGCATTAAGTTCCCAGGTGTAAACATATTTTCAAACACAGGTAATCCCCACAGGTTTTGGGTGGGCTGACCTTAATCCTCTTAATTCTAAAATCAAAGGACTCAATCTACGAATCTGACTCTTCAGCCAAACTGCCTCCATGTTTTTTTGTGTATTACAAGTGAAACAGTTCTTCCTTTTTTTGTATATTGTGTCATAGAAAGTTCATTAATGAATGTCCCAGTGGGCTGATCACTCTTCATGAGTTTCAAAGGCATTTCTGCAATGGAACAGTGGGCAGTGAGTCAGCTGAGTATGCAGAACAGATATTCCGCACACTGGACAATAACGGGGTAAGCAAAGTGTTCTGAATGACACTATACGCTCTGCATCTGAGTCTGGAGGCGGTACTTTCCCTACACTATTAATAGGATAGTAGTAATAAAAGCAATTCCATCTTGATTTTTTTTTTAATACCATAAACAAACAAAGTTGCTTTTCCTTAGGATGGGGTGGTTGATTTCAGGGAGTATGTCATGGCCATCAGCATGCTTATTGAAGGTTCAGCTGTGGAGAAACTGTGCTGGTCATTCAAGCTTTATGATAAAGACAGTGATGGAGCCATCACAAAGGAGGAAATGCTGGAGATCATGCAGGTGTGTGTGTCCCTTTTTGTGTCATACACAAACACTGTCCAAAGCAAAGACAGATGACCCAGCTCAATCATGAGATGACACCACAGATGCTACATCTTTTGGTTCAACTGGTGTGCGTTTCCATTTGTTCACAGGCTGTTTCTAAGATGAGTCTAGCTGCTGCTTTAACCAAGCCCAACCCACTCACAGCTGAAGAATGTACCAACAGGATATTTGTGAGATTAGATAAAGACAATAACGGTGAGGAAATGATTTTCCCTTTCTGTTTGAAATAATCAGTGTTATTTCAGCATGGAACAATGGATATCAGACTCATCCACAGCAGGGCTTTTTGTGTGTCTTTTTTTCCCCCTCGGTAAACTTTCCTCACGGGGTTATCGGCTATGTTTTTGCAGGACTTTTAGGATCCATGTAGAGAAAACATTCAACAAGGGGATTTTTTTTTTTCCCCAATCTATTATATGATTTTCAAGACTATGTGGAACCATAACAATTTAGAAAGAGAAATATAAATAAAAATCTGAATAAAAACTCAAAGTACTTTTTAAAATTTATCATCTTAAAGACTTTATGTCAATTCTAAATACTTGCAAACGAGGTTTTGCTGCGATGCAGACCTAAAGAAACGTGTATTGTACCAGTTAGGGCAAGTTTTCAAGGTCATTATTCAGTCAGAGAGCTTAAGAGATTAAGCGAGCCCTTACACACAACTGAGATAATGCATCTCATAGATAAACCACAGTATGGGTAATGTGCACAACATGTTAAGATATTGTGGTATAATTCTTGTGCAGAGGTTTGACAACCTAATTGATACTGAGGTCAGGACACGTGGGGGTTTGGTGAGGAGGACAGGTTGTGGTCTTATTCTAATTCTAATAATGTATGCATTTTAAGCTATAAATTTTGCACATAAGCCTTTAGACAAACCTTCATGTTGAGAAAATTATTATGGTATATGGTTACAAATATGCGCATTATCAGGGACACAATTTTTAACATGCATTAAAACACATTAAACCAAGCGCTCACTGATAAGAGAGTACACAGGCATAGATTTAGGGAAGGAACAGAAGCAGATGATAATAAAATGCGTCTGTCCTCTGCTCTTTGTCTTTAATCACTGCCTGTCCTTGTTATGTCTGTAGCCATCATTAGTCTGGAAGAGTTCATAGAGGGAGCGCTGGATGATGATTGGATCAGAGAGATGCTGGAATGTGACCCCAGCACCGTGAAGGTGGAGAGGCCCCTGAGGAGGGACACTGCTTTGGGGACCCATGGTTGACCTGAAGAGGGGTATTCTGTTCGCAGAGAAATGAACCAGTCGATATTCAGACTGAAATTTCCAGGAATCATTGCAGCACCCCAGCCTTTAGTTGCTGTGACAAATTTTATCACTGTCTGTTGAGTAACTTCCATTTAGACATCGGAGAGCATTAGATTACCAAAGCATTCATTCCTGCCTTGTTTTATTATGTATTATTTTTTTCTGCTGAAGTTTAGATCCATGTTTTCTTTTTTGTGTCTGATTGTGTCTCCTCATAGAATAAATCATTGCTATCATAACACCCTGACTCCTTGTCCCACTCGTATCATTTTATTCATCATGCACTTGTGACCAGATTACCTTGAGCTAGCTGAAAGACCCTAAATTAATCTTGAGTGAGCATATTGTGATGGTGCTTGAAATGCTTTCACAAAACTGTGGCTCTCAGTTGCCTGCAATGCCCAAGTCCTGTAACATCTGCCCTTTATATCTTTTGTATTGAATGCATGTCTGCTGCCTAGTTCTGGGCCTCAGTCGTAGATGATAAATAACCACCATTAGTGGAAATTAACTAAGTACATCTATGCAAGTACTGTACTAAACTATAGTCTTGAGGTACTTGTACTTCATACTATTTCTCACTTCATACTATTACTCCAATTCACTTGGAAAGTTTTTACCGCACTACATTTATATGGCAGATACAATTACTCATTACTATTCCGATTTGAATTTTAGCTATAAAATGTTATTGCTGGTTTCAAAAAAAAATGATTAAATGTTCCGTACATAAACTACAACAGAGTATATAAAGTTGCCAGCTCCAATTAGCTGCAACATTAAGATGCCACTTGGATGTTAAAGCAGCAATTACAATAATATTTAACAATCTGAAAAAGGGGCCACTTTGCATATTGATTGTCACCTTCAAATGCTTAAGGACTTGTTGCTGTTGATATTTATGTCCTTTAACTTAAACGAATCTTTAAATGCGGGGGTTGCAGTTTTATTGAAAGGTCTTTGCAGCGTGGTGCTGCAGCTCTTGGGGGACGAGGGGCGTCTCCTCCACCACCGACGCTCGGAGCCCACTTGATGTCGCCTGTGCTCGTTGAAAACCGACACGCAGGCACCTCCCAGACCTCCAGGAATATGGTGCTTTCAGTTTTCAGCAAAATCGTGAGAAGTTCCCCGGTTTCATTGACATAAATGCGGATGGGGCCGCGATCGCTGTTTTAGGAAGCGATTTTTTTTTCTTTTTTTAAATTGTGGCTATTCCAGGTCGGTTTCCAAAAAAAAAGAGAGAAAGAAAGAAAGAGAGCAGTCGCGTTTCGATGAATCTCTGCGCCCTCGTTCATCGTTGAGACCATAAGCGGAGAACAGCGGGGACAACTCCCGTCTCCCACCTTTCTCCCGCCGCTTGTGAATGCGCCGGGGCTTCCGGCCCATAAAGGCGGCGGCGGGGCGGGACTTTCCCGCAGTGACGCCCCAAGTTTTCCAGCGACGCCGTCGCTCCGACATCATGGCGTAGCGATGTGGACGGACGAGGGGGGGGCGAGCACCGGTGGCCACGGCCAACTTTAGCAAACCCAGCGCCGCGGAGTTGTTACGGAAAACTTCAAGAAACTAATCCGCCGGAATAAGCGAAATCGCTTGGAGCGGAGTTTGGGTAAGTGAGTTTGGTTTTTGTTTTTTTTTTCGGGGTTTTGCGTGCGTTTTGTTTCCATCTGTGATTTATTTAGTTTTAACACGAACTCTGGTTTCGAAGTTTCGAACGTTCGGACGAAACGAACGGCCGCCGTGGCTCGTGCGGACGTGATCGTGCGCGTTTCTGTAACGTTTTAACCGTCGCTTCGTTCTAAACGGTTGATTTAACGGCTCCCCACGTTCCCGCTGCCTAACGGCTCACGTCCAGGTCCGCGGCTCCTCTGTTACTCCACAAGTTACCGGGAGTCGGACTCTCGTTTTATTTCCCCCTTTTTCCTTTTTTTTTTAATTTGGACATTCACTCGGTAAAGAAAAAGGTCGCGTACGAACGCTGTTAATGTATTTTTTTACACTTCGTTTTGTTTCAGCAGCTTTATCGGAAAGTAAAAGTTAATGTTTCAGCCGCAACATATATGTATATATTCTTCCTGAGGGAGAACAGCTAGTTGAACCGGGGTCTAAAGGTTCCTGGCGTGAGAGTCGGTCTAACGCTGCTTTATGGCTCCAGCGCAGCTCCGGACGGGGCCGCCCGCTGTAGGAAGTTATTCCCTCCGGCCGAGACGCCCCGTCGGCTCGGACGTTGCCTTTAGGTGTCGCCGACCGAGGAGATTTACTTTAGCACCGTGCGCGATGGCGTTGTCGGAGGCGAACGGCCGAGCCGGTAAGTTGGCGGAGTTTGGTGAGAGTCGGCGTCTGGAATCGTTTTTCTTTTTGGTTTTTGGGGTTTTTAAAGGTGCGAAACTGGAGCAGCTGTTGTTTTGTTGCCCTCCCGTTGACTTCTCAAAACTGTTTGCTCTCCCTTTCCGAATACTTTCAACAACAACAACCGAATTGACTACAAACCAGATACCAGATGCTCTTGAGGCAAAGAAGTCAATATGTCCCCATGTATTTAAGAGTTCTGGGTTTGTTTGACTCCTGCCTGTGAAGTGGAGGAGACCTCGGAGGTTTGGTATTTGAGGTGTCTGTGTGATTTAACACTTGGGTTTTCCCTGCAAAATGTTAATTATTATTCAGATTTTAGAGAAAACCCCCCCAGGGCTCTTCATTACACTTTATTCCTGTTTTTACTGCAGCAAAGCAAAGCAAGCGATATGTGTAGAAAGAAAGCTAAATACATTGAAGCTGGCCTGCAAAACTGCAACAAACAACCTTAGGCTGTGTTGATTTACATAACCCATTTCTCTGTACCACTTGTGTTATGTTCAGTGTTGCATTGCTTTTTGCATAAATGTCAAAGATAAATTACTTCCAAGTCAAGTTAAGGTGCAAGCAGTGCAATTGTGAGTAATATGAAAAGAATGTGTGCTGCTTTCCAACATAAATGAATCGCTGCTGTGATCTTTTGCATACATACAGGCAGGAAAAATTCTTGAAGATTTTTATCACATGGAAGCACTTTATTTCAAAAACTTAATTTCCATCTTTTGTTCAGCGTGTTTATACTGCATCACCCTTAGCACAGATGCCTTATTTTTAAGTTCCAGACTGTCTAAAGATAGAAAAAGTGTCCCTCAGCTTTACACCCACATCTCGTTTTCATATTGGCCTCATTGTTTGGTGGCATAAAATTAGTGAGGGTGTATTCTGCCTGCTCACCCAGGTTAGAAATAGCTGCAGGTTATTCCAGAGCAGCGCCCTGCAGGCAGCTGATGAATGCCTCGACTGTGTCTGCACACAGTGAATCATTGGACACAGCCACACCACACATCTTCATTTCATGCACCCATAAACTTGGAGACAATAACATTAACCCTGTCATGAGATTAAATCATAGCAGACACTTCGCTGATAATGTACCTATTATAAGCATCCTGTGTATAGCACACCACTGTGGTTAGTGACCACATACACCTACAGAAGATGATACCTAGAGAGAACCTTAACCTTCTCATCCTTTAACATTCTCTAAAGTTTACAGTGCGGAGTAGAGCATCCTCTATGTGAGGTAAAACAGGATGAGGTAGGCATGTCAGAATTAAGTTTTTCTTTAATGGAAACATCGTGTGAAAGTAAAGACGAGGTCATGGTCTGCATGACTCAAAACATGGAAAGTGTCATTATGTGGTGAGACTTGGATCTGTCCCCTTATTTCCACAGAAATCATCATAGATTTATCTTTGTAACCTGGATTTTTTTTAAAAAAAGGAGAAAAGAAAAACTAAAACGATGTACTGTATGATTTATGCCTGGATTGTAAATTCCTCTCTCCCCAGGCCTTTTTACCACCAGTGCAACTCGTCTCAGCACAGGCTGTTAAAACCAGTTACATGGCTGCTGTAAACACTTTCTCCTCTCAAAAACAAGTGGCCCAAGGCTTCAATTTTGTTTATATACCTATGTGCGCAAGAACATAGTTTACAGGCCATTCTAGACTGAGGAATTCCAGGATATGCTCCTTTTTTAAACTCGAGCTCTCTGGTGAGTGTCCAGGGAGGAAGGGTTATGATGGTTCTCCCTGCCTGAAGGGATCAGAGCTGATGTATCTGAAAAGCCATTATAGTGGTCCTCTCTCCCCCCTTGTGCTCATTATTCGCTGCATGTCTCTATGAATTATATGGCTGTTTTCACCAAAGGGCAAAATTGCTTTTTGAATGTTCTTTTTCTTTAGTTCTGTTTTGAGGCTCTTTGGGTCTGAAAAGGGGCAGGAGGCAGGCAGGTGCTGTTGCAAATGCCATGTGTACTGTAGCATTGCTTTGCAGTTTTTTTTT
The DNA here is from genome assembly GCA_016859345.1 of Istiophorus platypterus. Lineage (NCBI taxonomy): Eukaryota > Metazoa > Chordata > Actinopteri > Istiophoriformes > Istiophoridae > Istiophorus > Istiophorus platypterus. The sequence continues at coordinate 12,531,527 of CM029121.1, forward strand.
TTCTCTTCTGTCTTTTGTCTTCACATGCCTTTCAGTCAAAATACCCTGATACCATGAACAATAGCCCTCTCTATGTGTCTTACGGTTGGTGTAAGTGGTGCTTATAGAGGGGCAGACAGTGGGTCTTTGTTTTTTGTGGATGATGCTTGCTTGTTGGGATTTTTTTGAGATGTCTCCTTTTGATAGCAAGCCTGCAAAGAGAACACATACCTCAGGGCCAACACAGGTACAGATCTCACCCTCCGTAATTCTCTTTTAATTCACCCAAAAAATTTAAAACACAATAGATCTGAAAAGATTAGTCAGAAAGTTGATTGAAGCAAAATGAAATTGCAACTATTGGGATAATTAACAAATCATTTTAAGTGTATTTTTAAGCAAAATACCACACAGTTACTGTTGCTCAGATGTGAGGATTTGTTGCTATTGCTGAAAATGGCAATATGAAGGCGTCCCCTTGGGTTCTTTGAAATATTAATGCACATATGCATCTTTTTTTTAAAAAAGAAAAAAAAAAAAATTAGCAAATAATTAATGAATCAATTGAGAAAATAATCAATAGTTGCAGACCATCTTTGGTAAAGATAGTGTGGGCAAAGTCACCTTGTCTGCTTGCTAGACAACTCTTTTGTTTACATATGACTCACATACCATGGAGGCATCCCAGCACTTGAGGACACTTCCCTGTAATTAGGTATCTTTGTATTTGACTTTGTGTCCACTGATTCATGGACAGCAGGTTGCCGAGCAGCATGTCTGGTCTTGGCCTGGTGTGTTTTTTGAGAACTATGTGTTAACCTTACCTAGATTTGCCTTTCTGCCGTGAGAGAAAAGCTGACTCAGGATTTTAAGGGGGATGCCCTGCAGGCCTTCATTCCGTCTGAGCGATCCCGATCAAAACTCTTTATGTGCTATCTGCCGTTCAAGACTGGATTTCTGTTATTGCATCTGTTGTTGGAGTGTAGTGAGTTGGCTGTAATTATTTTCACCCCTGATTTTATTTTTCCAATGGATCCCACCACAGTTTGGATAAATTCTCTGAAATCTCACAGTAATGAAGGTCCGTCCTTAATCTGCCGTTTAGGCTTGAATCATAAATGCCAGTCTGTTGGAAAAGTAAAACTATCCTGGGGTTTCAGGCAAGTCTGTTCTGACATTATTTCTGAGCTGAAACTATTATTTGACTAATCAGATAGATGACTAATGGAAAAATAATAAGCTATTATTTTGATAATTGATTATTTGTAGCAGTAATTTTTCAAGCAAAAATTCCTTAAAGTCATCTTCTAAATTGTGAGAATTTTCTGCTTGTCTTTATCATATGTGATATAAGCCTGAATTAGAGCTGAAATGATTAAACAGCAGAAAATTAGCCTGCATCTATTGCTATAATCAATTACTTATTTTAGTCTTTTTTTATTAATAAATGTTGAATATTTACTGGTTCTTGCCTCCAAATATGAGGATTTGATCCTTTCTTTGTCATATCATTGTAAACTGATTATCTTCAGGTTTTGGATCTCAGGCCTGAGGTAAATTATAACAGGCTTTTTTCACTAGTTTTTGACATCTAATTGACAAAACTATTAACTGGGGAAATAATCAGCAGATTAATTGGTAAAAGAAAATAATTGCTAGTTGCAGGGTTAATTTGAAAACCTCCCATTTTTTCTGTCCAAGTTGGACAAAATTAGCTATTTAATATTGGGTTTTAGGAGGTAGTGATGGGTGTTTTTCATACTTTTCTGGCATTTGATATATCAAATGTTTTTTGATGAATTGAAACAGTAATGACAGGTTATTCATTCATAAAAATACCTGTTCAGTGCAGTCCTATTTTTTTTTTTCACTAAGTAGAGTGTTTCCTGCCACAATTTCTTGTGTCAGTGTCAGACTTATTTTTCCATTTCTGCTTCTGCCTATCTTTCTAATGTTGCATGCCTTTCTGATAAGATGCCCCTGATGTGCAATTGCTGATACTAGGTATTGCACAATTGCTAGTTTTTGACTAGGAAATATATTTTTGTTTCTCTCTGAAAACAAGCCCCTTTTAAATTTCACCACTGAAATCAAATCATTTTTTACATTTTACCACAGTCACAGAACACCTTGTAAATAACCATTAGATTCTGTATACTGCTGTGCCTTTTTTAAATGTCATGGTATATATCTGCTTGTCCCATTTGTACAAGTAGGACAAGCAGTTACTGTAGGCAGCCCGAGAGAAGTATTTTTCCTAAGGTTCAGAATTTTATTGTTTTAAACCACTCAGCATTTTGCTATGGAGCTGACTGATTGCATGCTAGTTCGTCTCTTCCTTTTCTCAGCCTACGATGTTTTGTGATGTTTTTTGTTTATTGCATGCTTATTTGAAAATTTGACCGCAGGAATGCTGAAATAACGGTGTAAAGTCTATGGGTGGTTTCCATAAAGTTTGAAAATGGTGCTACGTCCCAGGGTTGGGCACTCCCAGGATGTGTGGCAGTTGATTTAAGGAAAAAGGTGTGTGTGTGTGTGTGTGTGTGTGTGTGTGTGTGTGTGTGTGTGTGTGTGTGTGTGTGTGTGTGTGTGTCCTTTGTGCTTGCATGCATACATGTGCATGCAGATGAGTGTCTGTGCATAAGTGAATATACAGCAAAGCCTTTTGATTTAACACCCAGAGAGAAAGGGACTGCTGTGCTGTTTGGGCAGATTTCCAAGTCCGTGACACTAAAATGTATCTTCACTGAGCTCCAAACAGAGGGTCTAGTGTCCCATAAGCAGGACATGGATTTTGCCTATATTTTAGGTAATGGAATGATTGATATTCTGAAAAACATTATTCAGTAATCTTACTCTGACAAAATTTTCATATACATAAGATCTCTGCAGCATAGAGCTCAAGAAGGTAAAACAACTCAGCAGAGCACATACCATTTTTTTAAGCTGTTTTTGTTTCAGTCTCATTTTCTAAGCTGCCACATACCATAGTTATCCTGTTACCATTTAGATGGGTTGCTTTTCTTACATATCGCTCGGCTTATCTGTATTTGTACGGTTAAATCTGTCTCTAAGACATGCTTTTTGAGCAGGCACTGACCTTTTTTAGGCATAGAGGGTTGCTGAGGATGTACCACAGTTATAGCCTAATTCCTGGGTGGGACTCTTTTGTAATGACATGCTTAACACCAACAGTAATGCACTTTTTTGCCTAGAAAGCTGAACACAACCGTAACTTTTTTGCTGGATTTGTCCTCTTCCTACATGCTGAGAATCACATCTAATCACACAGAGCAGCTGCAATAGTGACTTATCATATAGTAGACTAAACTGTTGTTGTTGTTGTTGTTGTTGTTGTTGTTGTTATTGTTATTATTATTATTATTATTATTATTATTATTATTATTATTATTATTATTATTATTATTATTATGGGCTTTTCAGTATTTAGTCACAGATGAACATGAATGTTTTAATTTTAAATTCCTTCTTTTTTTTGCAAATATCTTTTTTCTTTTAATGTGTTGTTGCTTTGCAAACATCGTAAGTCCAGTGATTTTTATAAAGTTTCTTAAGAAACAAAAGGTTGTGCAAATGCAGTTCTTCTCGTGATCTTTGATTATTGTAACTCATACTAAGGTAACCCTTGTATTCTGATGTTTTCAGAAAAAGAGACAAAATACATTTTCATTTTCAGAATGACCTATATACAGGGTTGCCAATATTCACTTGTCTCCTTCCAGGTTAATCAGTGAATGAAGATGATGTCCGATGCCAGCGACATGTTGGCAGCTGCCTTGGAGCAGATGGATGGTATTATAGCAGGTAAAATTCTCCCACAGCATTAAGCACCAACATAAAATTTTATTTAAGCAGTCAAGTTGTGATCCTTTCTTTTTATCAGTTTTGTTAAAGAATAAAGCTCTGATATATAACTCTTCCAGATTGAGTCAACATTGATAAGAGTTTGTCTTGTGTCTCGTGGTTTTTTGTTTTTTTTTTTTGCACAGCTGACATTTTACATAGTCATCAAATGATTCCTGGAGCTCCATGTTTGTCAGAGAGCATTTAGTGTTCATTCTGTCCTCACTTACACTGCGTTGCTCTAAGCTACATTCACCAATGTTATAATGTTAAATTTCTAAACATGAACCTGTATTGTGTATCAATGGACTATTTAACATAATTTTCCCATGGGACTTTAGAAACTCTGGATGTGGCTCTTGAGGGTCAGATGTCTAACCAGTGCTAATGGTTGTCTTCAAATAACTGGATTGTTTGGAATTATTAACTTTAGTCAAGACTATGATAACAGACTGCTCTTTAGTAACTACAATATTATTAGTAAATAAAAATTGTTAAAATCATGACCCTTGTATGGCACGGTTAATAGTTTCTATGTGTGCCTAAATCACTGAGAACCTGAGCCACAATATAGTCTTTTGTCTCCTCCATAGTACAGTAACTTGGTGAAGTTTGAGATGGTGCATCTGTATCTTTCTTTGGATTCTTGGTCCTTCTAATGTTTTCCTTTCCTCTATTGTGCTTCTTTACCTCAGGTTCCAAGGCTCTGGACTACTCCAATGGGTTGTTTGACTGCCAGTCGCCCACGTCTCCTTTCATGGGCAACCTGCGGGCGCTTCACCTTTTGGAAGACCTGAGGAGTGTCCTGGAGTTGATGGAAACAGAGGAAAGGGAGAGTTTACGCTGCCAGATCCCTGACTCCACGGCTGACAGTCTGGTCGAGTGGCTCCATGGTCACCTGGTGAGTGTCTCACATGCAGGAAAGACACATACTTACTTACTGAGACTTATAAGATCTATAAAATAACAGAGCTGGTGGAGCTGAATAGATTTAGAAATTAAACTGGCACAGTTATGGAGGTTTCTAAACTAAAGGCCGTGAAAATGCACATTTTTTTACATGTCATTCATCTTTTCTTCCATCCTCACCAGAATTGTGTAGCCTCAGGGCAGACTTTATCACTGATAATGTCATATAAATGCTTTTCTAGACATACAAAGTGTAAAATATGAGACTAATGTTGCTTTTTAAATGCATGAAAGATACTCCATACTGTATGTGCTGATAACATACAGCTTTTTAAAAACGTTTTTGCTGACTTTGAAATATTCTTTTGATTTCACCTTTTGATTTATATGTGACAGAAGAAACACTTCTGTCGTTGGAATCTTGTTAAGTTGTGAAATCAGGGGGGAGGATTTGTCTGTGATAATTGGACAGAATGTGCTCCAAACAAGCTTTAGCACATCTGGTTTGCTGCTGATTAAACACAAGCTGTGTGCTACATTAAAGCTATGAATGCAGAAAAGCATGAGCAAACAATCCTGTATCCAAGAAGACAACCAACTTGTTTGCTAAGAGACAACGTGACTGTCCCTTATTGCTGAGTTCCCTGGGAATGCGAAATGAAATGCTGTTGTTTTCACTGACACAGCTAGTGCGCTGTAAGAAAGACACTAACATCTTGAGAACCAGAGTGGTGTTTGGGAGAGTGATGGGCTGTAGGCCAGATAAATGCCAGAGTTTTTGAGTAATGCTCTAACTCATTCTACGTGCAACAGTATAAATATGAACCTACTTCTCAGCCATGTAAGGTTTTGTTCGTGCAGGGTCAAACAGTGTAACCAGTCTTGCTTTGATGTGAAGCATTTCATCTCCCATCATTAGGCACTAAAACCTTCAAGGTTTTTTTAGAATCAGTAGAATGAATTAACTCCACCTCTTACCCGTGTCTGCATCTTTAATGATCTAAAATAGCCTCTTATGACTCTTTGTCTTATCCATATTGTTTTCTGCCCTTGCAGTCCAACGGGCACGTCTCTTTGGGTGGGGGTGACCACTACCAGGAAAGGCTCTCCCGACTAGAGAGTGATAAGGAGTCTCTGGTGCTTCAGGTAACCATACAGTAATACTTACCAAAGTCACAAAAACTAAAATCTCACATTTACACTTGCACTACGGAGACCTGTCTGTTTTTAAAAAGGAGTAATGAGTTCGTTCCATGCAGGTAAGTGTGCTGACAGACCAGGTTGAAGCTCAGGGAGAGAAGATTCGGGACCTGGACTTATGTTTGGACGAGCACAGGGAGAAACTCAACGCCACTGAGGAGATGCTGCAACAGGTGTGTGTGTAGTGTGTGTGTAATATAGTACAGGACAATTTCTTTGCAGAGCCACCCAATAGTCACAGCTTTGTACATGTGTGGCAGGAATATTTACTTTCAGCTGGAAGATCTGAGTTCATCTCCTCCTTACAGCAAACATCTGCTGTGTATGATAGATGATAGTTTTTACTAATGTGCTGCTTTGTCCAGTCCACATCTGTTTTTATAGCAGAGGCTTCTCCTCGTGTTTGCTATCAGGTATTGAGATCATTCTGGCAGCTGCTGTTTCTTTGGAATATTGTCGTCACTGTCATCAATATTACTATTTGAAATACTTAAAAAAACTACATCCATATTGCCAATACTGACCACATGGCAGCCAAAAATATTTTTGTAACAGTCTTTGTTTATGATTGTAGGAGCTTCTGTGCAGAACTGCATTGGAGACCCAGAAACTTGAACTGATGTCTGAAGTGTCGAATCTAAAGCTGAAGCTTAATACCATGGAGACGGAGAGAGTGGACTTTGATGACAGATTTAGGGACAGTGAGGTATGTAAGCCAATTCTTAAGACAACAATCCTCTTTGTTTCTGCCTCTGTCCTTTCTTTCGCACCTAAAAACACACACACACAAACAGATGTGCCCACATACACACCAAACAGACACTCTTTCATGTTGCCTGACACCTGTGTGGGAGAGGGAAATTCTATTTTATTGTCAGCAGCTGTGTGTCGAGTAAGAAAAAAAAAGTCAGAGAGAAATATCAGCATTTGACTAGCTAATACAAATATGCCTGCTGTGTGTGTTATTATCATAGACGAAAAACCATGTCGTGTCCTTTTTGTTTTTGAATTTATTTGAATTTACTGCCCTTTGGTAAAGAGCTTTACCGTCATTAAGATGTCAATCGTTTGTTTACCAGAGATGGGTAGATTTGTGCTCCCAGATTAGCTGTGCAGGACACTTGGAACGCTTTCAAACACATCATGTTTTTCTTGTTGTAGCGTGATTGTCACTTCCACCCTGCTGGAACAAAAAGTTGCTGTACATGTTCTACCTTACAGCACATAAATCACTTCTTTTCCACAAGCAGCGTTCTCTTATTGAAACATTGCTGCTGCTGCTGCTGCTTTGAAGCATCTGCTTTTTAAGTAATTCAGTCCTTTCAGACACATCATGTTTTTCTTTTTTAAAGATTGTTTATACAGTAAATTCTATAAAAAATACTACATTATGTGAACGATATTGATTGAATAATATTAATGACTAACAGAATAAAAAGAAGATATTCACTTTTTTTAATTGAATTTTAACCAGAATTATAGAGCTGCCCTGATACTAGCAATGCATGCAGAAAAATCAACAGCCATTTGAACAGAAATAAAGACATCTCCACAGTTGTCGCAGTGGCATTCATGTTATTTATCTCTAGCTATTGGAGGCATAAGCATATCAGTTAAAATGGATGCAGTATGAGTATTACCAGTATTTCAGGTTCGCTTGCTGTATTACTATCTTTCTTTGATATGCACTTTCTATTCTTTCAGGACTTGATTCTTGAAATTACCGAACTGCGGTACAGATTGACCGATCTGGAGAGTGAAAAACTACTGTACGAAAAGAAACTTAAATCCACAAAGGTGAGTTGTCTAAGGGAAGTTTGCACACTCCCAGTATTTATACGAAAAACCATTGAAGACTACCATCTTATTGTTTCCTGGTTGGTTGTTTGTTTGTTTGTTTGTTTATTTATTTGTCTTATTCAGCTAAACAACCCTCTTTTGTAGAGAACCCCCTGTGGCCGAAGTAGTTAAAAAATTAAACAAACTGTTTGGGCTAATTTGCTACTTAACCACTTCACTGGAACATCCCACTTTCTTTCATTTCTTTCAAGATCCAATCTTAACACTTCTCACGATTTGGAGAAAATAATTCATGCCACCACCTCGTCCTTCCTGGATCACTGTTGCTCTTGTGCACATCTAGAGTGGCATGAAAAGGTTTGGGCAACTGTAAAAATGTTTGGTGAGTGGAAGATGAACTGATCTCCAAAGTAAAGTTAAAGTTGAAACATTTCAAGCAAGATTATTGTATTTTGTTTGTTTTGTTATACAAGTTTAGAGTGGGGAAAAAAAGGAAAGAGGCTATATAGTTTAGCCTGACCAAGAGATTTGAGCCCCTTCTCAACAATCAAAACCATGAATCCCTCTAAGTAGCTTCCTAGGGCTCTGAAAATTAAAATAATTGATGTCCACAAAGCAAGAGAAGGCTAGGAGAAGATAGTAAAGTGTTTTCAGGTAACTCTTTCCTCATTTTGTAATGTCATTAATAAATGGCAGTGAACAGAACTGGTGGAAGTCAAGTTGACGTCTGGAAGTCCGAGAAAACTTTCAGAGAGAATGACTCATAGGTTTGCTAGAAAGGCAAATCAAAACCATCCTCTGACTGCAAAAGCAAATCAGGAAGATTTGGCAGACTCTGGATTGGTGATGCATTGTTCTACTGTGCAGCAACACCTGCACAAATACAGCCTTCATGGAGGAGCCATCAGAAGTAAACCAGTCCTGTGTCTCTCCACAAAAATCAGCATCGGTAGTTATCAAAGCAACATGTAAACAAGCCTTATGCAATTGTTAAAGTAGAACTTTTGGATGCAGTACCCAAAGGTATGTTTGGGTAAAAAAGGTGCAGAATTTTATGAAAAAAAGACCATCTCCAACTGTTAAGCACAGGGTTGATCGATCAGGCTTCTGGCTTTTGTTGCAGCCAGTGGTACAGGGAATTTTTCACTGGTAGAGGGAAGAATGGATTCTATCAAATACCAGCAAATTCTGGGAGCAAACATCACACTGTCTGTAAAAAAAAAAAAAAGTAGAAAATGAAAAGAGAATGGCTTCTTCAATAGAATATTGATCGTAAACACACCTCAAAATCTAGAAATGCAGGCTGAAGGTTTTGCCTTTGACCTCACGTTCCCCCAACGTAAACATCACCGAAAATCTGAGGCTAGACCTCAAAAGAGCAGTGCACTAAAGACGGCCCCAGAATCTGATGAATGGAAGGAAAATCTACCCACAAGAATTGAAAGGCTCTTAGCTGCTACAAAAAGCCTTTACAAGCTGTTATACTTGTCAAAGGGATGCTACTAAGTACAGACCATACAGGGTACCCAAACTTTTATTTTGGGCCCTTTTTCTTTTTTTTCTCTATAAAAGATGGGGAAAAAAATTTAAAAAGGTAATTTTGCTCAAAATATTCAAGAAATTTTTCATGTTTATAGCTTTTGGAAATCGGGTCATCTTTACATGCTTAGCTATTCAAAATGACAGAAATTGTGACCAGGGGTACCTAAACTTTTTCATGCCACTGTACTGTACATCAGAATTAGTCAGGTCAAAAGGACATCCATTCACCCTGTTGTCTGCCTCCCAGTATGATTTAAGCATTTTATTCATGATTTATTCTTGTTCAAAGACTGAACTTAGTTATTTTTAATTGTTAGTGAAGCCATTTGATTCGTAGGGTACCCTGGTCAATGGATGTGAGGGTATACAATGTTTTATCTTGGTTTCAACTAAAGGAGGAACTGCACCTTTGCAGTTGCTAAGCAAAGAGTTTAAATCTGTTCTTTATTTTTTGACTGTTGATCAACAATGTCTATTTTTGAATGTGCTTCATACTGTAAATATCTTGGTTTGAATCTTGGGTACTCTACCTACTTGACCTCTTTTATCTTTCACTTCTTGCATCCCTATTTTCTCTTTCTTCCTTGGTTTGTCTCTCTACTGCTAGTCGCTAATGGCCAAGCTTTCTAGCCTGAAAATCAAAATGGGCCAGATGCAGTATGAGAATCAGAGGAAGGAGCACAAACTCCAGACTATGAAGGTCGGCTTTTTTCAGGATGAATGTTCTGTTTGCCATATGATTATGGTTTTTGACCCCTCCCTTTGGCTCCTGTTCTGTTTTTATTTTAAGGGGAAAAACATTGAATCAGGTTTTCAGAAGTTTTCCAGGTTTCCTTTTACCCTTTTAGGCAAAATGATACCATTGTTTACAAACAATGAAATAATCAATTTACCAAACTGTACCCTAAAGGAAAATATGAAAAGTAAAGTGTAGTCAGATATTCCACTTCTTTAAGTGTGCTTTCACAAGGCGCCAGCTCAATTAAACATTCACATTTTTCAAACCACAGGTATGCTATAATTTTTTTTGGCAAGACTTCTGTTTTTCTATCTTTTTTTTAAATTGCTCTTTACACTTGTCTGATTTCCTCTATTCTGATCATCATTAAAATCTCTTTACAGTTTAATCTGTCTCCATGCTTGATTCCTCTTCCAGTCAGTTAAACATATTTTTTTTTTTTATGACGCTTTCTGTATTTGTCATTACCTCAACCACCCCAGACATCAGCGCTTACCACCCTCCTCACATGCATTACCCCTCGTGCAGGTGTGGCCTGTGTGTTTGTACACCACGTCAGTATCTGTGAACCTTTGTGTTGTGGTTTGTTTGTAGTGTGGAGATGAGGTGGGGGTAGTGGTGTCTGTGTGGAGGAAATCCCCTCACTGTTGTCCTCTGTTGGACAGGAGGAGCTAGCTATACTGAGGAGACAACTGGAGGGCAAAGACGGAGAGATGAGGAGACTACAAGATGAGACAGGCTTCAAAGCCATTGCCTCGAGCAGTGCAGATCCCTCAGACAGAGGTGGGAAAGCCAGTTGAATTACAAGCCTCACTGTGGATAAGCATGCATGATGTTTAACCTCAAATTTTCAACTTAATGTCATATGTTTGAGAGGTAATATCTGTATAAAACTAGCAAAGCACTAGGCTAAGTCCTGCAAGAAGTCGGAGTCTGAAACCAAACAGTTTTTGTTTCATAATTCTTTGTCCTGTTTAGTCTCTCATCCAGATGAAACTCTTAGAAAGAGGCTGAAAGAAAAACGTAAGGGGGGTTTTTATGTTTGTGTTTATCATCGCACTTTATTACTGCACCCATCCCAACCCCTGTTTGCATGAACGAGCATGAGCCACCTGAACTCTGCTTGTCCATTATAACCCGTTGGAGTGCTAATACCTGATCACAGAGCGCCACATCTCTGTTAAACTTTTAAACTTTTATTTTTCTGGTTTTGAACTGAATCAGTCTGAGGTCATCCAGAAGCCCTTATCAGTGTGTGTTTTATTGTCCTATCTAGAAAAACAAGGAATGTCTGCTTTTCTGTTTTCAACAGGAATGAGGAATGAACTGTGTTGTTTGTCATAACTATTCAGGCTACTCACTTATCCTGCTGCCTCATGTCCTCCAACAATAATCACCTCCTGTACCTCTTAATATCTTTCCTCTATACCTCCAGCTGCTCACACCAACAACCAGTGTGTGCCCTGCTAACCTGTAATTTTGTCGTCATGTTCAATGCTGTGTGACCGTATCTTTGTTGAGTGCTGTCTTCATATCTGTGCTTTCCCCATCAGTGAGCTGTCACTTTGTAGAACTATTTCATTTTTCACTCAGTGCACAAACTCCCTCAACATGACTCTCACATAGTAGTAGTCTACATTACTAGAGTTGGCCAATATAGGAGTCTTCAGTCATCACATCTTTTTATTATTTCGTGTGGTTAATATTATATATCCCACACATCTTCAAAAAAGTTTAAAAGCATTGACCAGTGTGTGCTTGTTTCTTGTTAGAACATACACAAAAGTACCTTTGTTTTGGAGAAAATACATCTTTGTGGGACAGGCTCAAAAAGCAGAAGATCCCTAAGGTTAACGTTGAGGGTTGACTGCTCACAAAGCCTTGTGGAAGAGTATGTGAAGTGAAAAATGAAAAAGCTCTACGAAAGAGAAATATATGAATTACCTGCTCACACAAGGATATGGTTCAAAGATTTGAAGGATTCTTAAAAAGTAAAGAAAGAGGCCTGGATGTTACTGAAATGACTGTCAGTAACTCTGCTATCAGTATGTTCTGAATGAATTAAATCTTCCAGTTTCACCCTGTGTGTTCAGGCTTATTATACATCCCCACTTCTTACCGTCCTCAAACTTCACACCATGAGTACCACAGTTCTTTGTCTGTAACCACTTTCTTTCCTCACTAGATGTGGAAGTGCAGAGAATGAAAAAGGCAGTTGAATCATTGATGGCAGCCAATGAAGAGAAGGTACATTTGACAAGTTGTGATTTACTTTGTATTGCACCAAGGGATTCAACTCATGGAAAAATTTGCTTCATTGCCGTTAAATCACCTTTTCTTTGCAGGATCGTAAGATTGAGGAACTAAAGCAGTCTTTACTACGGTATAGGAAAGTTCAAGACATGGTGATGTCGGTTCAAGGGAAAAAAGGTGAGACATCTCCTCTGTTTGAGTAGATGAATGATATTAATTTACTGTCAGAGATAAAGAATTACCTTGAAAGTTAGCCTTGAAAGCATTATTTTCAATTTTCTGATGGTTAAGCTCCTTTATCTAAAATTGTATATACTTCACATCACTCAGTCATTTTCAATGTATATAATGGGTTTTATAATTATTTCTGATGTTCCAGGCAACCTGTGGCTTTGCTTCAGTATAGTATTGCAGGGAATTGAAGCTAGAGCTAGAGATAATCAACCACAGGAAACAAGTAGTCAGATTTAATGTATTTTTCTCAAATGTATGCCAAATCTGAGTGGTTAAGTATAAGGACTGCTTTGAAATTTTCCCGTACTTTTGTGTTAAAGGACATGCTTATATTAGGAACTTTAGTCAGCTGGCAAACAACAACCTTTCTTTGCCTGCTCTCTTCTAATGGGCGTAATTGTATTGCTTCGAGCTTGGTGCATGCTGTTAACCTGGTTTTTACTCCTCCATTTTGTAGCTATCTACAGTTACTATAATTTTCTCTGTTGTTTGGATCTCTGGGATAGGTTGATTGTTGCCAAATGAGTCAGAGGATTCTCATTTGACATGTCAAATCATACGGTCTTTTCAGTTGCATCTTAATTATTCTCCACTCCAGAGAAAACCAAAGATAACGAACACATTGAGAGTCTTGGTGATGGACCTGTCGTATTGTTGTCAACCGACTCTGTGTCTGTGGAACCAGAAAAGCAAGAATTTACAGATGTTCAACAACTCAAAAGGAAGAGCCCAGATGAGGTTTGTACAGCATAATATGATGTAGTGTAACAGTCACGAGTGGGGAAATTTTACTGGAAATGTCAATACAAATAGGATACAGGATGAAAAAATGACATTTAAACAGTATAGAATATGAAATGTATCGAAGATTGATTACACAAGGAAATTCAGTGTTTCAAAAATGTAGAATAGGACATATAAGATATAAGTGTTCATTGGAAACCTCATTATTTTTAGTGGTCATAAGTTCCTGATCTATCACTAATAATTAATTGGCTGTAGCTCTTTACCTTTTTGCCCTTAAGCTACTTCAAATCTCATTAAACTCTAAAGTGGTCTGCAAAACACTAATAGCCCCCTAAAATTTCACACTTTTGAAATGAGTGTTGAAGGGCTCGACATCCACTTAATTAAATAACATCTCCTGTCAGTTTACTGAGCATGTGTGCCAACATACACCACTCTGTTCTTCAGGCCCCATGAGAATATATAAAGTAATGTTTTAAGGCTGTGCACTGTTTGAGCCTATAAGCATTCTAATTTTGACAATATTTTTTTTCCTCATTCTGAAACATGCTTAGCTGGAAAATATCAACGGACAGAGTGAAGAGCCTTTACCTACGGCAAGCCCTTCAGACCCGGAACGAGTGCAAGAGTCTGCATCAACAGATCTAGAAAGGTAAAATGTGAAAAAGACTCTGTCCCCTCTCACATTCATTCTTTTACTCTAAGCCAGAGTTCACCAATGTTTTGTTTTTTTTTTTTTTTTTTTGGGGGGGGGGGGGGTTATCATTTTTTGTCCCCTACTCATTTCCCTGAATGAATATGAATAAATAAAATGCCCAATGTGTAGCTGATGTGTATGATACAGACTTGCATACATATTGTTATATATATATATATATATCTATATATATATCTATACATGTCTCAGGACATGTATAGAGTCCTGAGAGCAGGACTCTATACATGTAGTATACTCTGTCTATACTCTGCATTCACTGCTTCTCAGTGATTAGTTACAAGTGAGAACAATGCGTGTAACAGCAGTTCATATCCCGTAGTCTCACGTTGTGAGACAAGCTCACTATCACAGCTACACTACCATAAGTGAAGTGTGTAATGTTATGGTTTGTCATTTTAGCAGCCAAGATACCACAAAGACTAGCAGCCAGGACCACCTGGATAGGAGCAATATTGAAAAGGTAAATAAGTAAATACACACACACACACACACACACACACACACACACACACACACACACACACACACATATATACATATATATATATATATATATAAAAAAAACTAACTGTATAACTTTTCAGGAAAATGTTGCTTTGTTATTAACTTATGTAGACTTTAAGCCCAACCCATATCTGTCATGGTTACATTTAAATTTAAAGACCTTAGTGCACAGTATGTGTAATCACTGTAGGCTGTATGTGAATGTTTTTTGTTTCTTTCAGAAAACAAGTGAAGAAATCCGTAAGGTGAGTGAAAAGCCACCTTTGGGTCCCTCTGCCACCCTGTCCGCCACCACAGAGGATGACAGCTTTGGCTCGAGAAAGGCTCGTTCATCTTTTGGAAAGGGTTTCTTCAAGATCCGCGGGGGCAAGAAGACAAGCAGCACTCTTAACCTCGGTAAGAGCAAACCGCATCATTAAACGGCTGGAGTTATATCTGCAAGGTGACTCAGCCTGTATTTGATGTCATCTTGTGTGACATTAAGCTAGCTGTGGAACTGACCTGCTGTTTACTACAGACTGAGATTTTCCTGGAGATCTTTCCTCCACTATGGAGAGCTCTTTATTTTCCCAAGCCACACCCATGGAATATACTATATGGGCCATAATTTGCAGCCCACACAAACCGTGGTCCCAGTTTAACTATGGAAGTCTGTTTGTGTGTTGTTGTATGCCCTGCTTCCTTTCTGTGGGTTATTTGTGTGAACTGTACACATGTATGTCTGTTTTTGTTTCCCACCTCTCCAATCCTGTTGTTATTTCAATCATAATTCCTGCCCTCTTGTTCTTTTTCTGTTGGACCCTGTCGTGTGTTGTGTGTGCTTTGTAACACATGAAGACCGCAACTGGAGTGCAAGTGCGCCAATGCTAGGTACAGTATAGACCACAGGTCATTGTAGGCTTGCAGTAGTTCTCCAAAGAAAGCCAAGGAAACTACTGAATATATCCTGTATGACTATACATCTTTGCCTTTTCTAAACTCATCCATCAGCTTACATCTTTTGATCATATCATATTTCATTAGCTGCAGTGTTTTAACAGCCACACCCTTGTAACTACCTACTGTTACACAGATGTCTGTTCAACATACAGCCAGTCTGTTGTGTATGTTGATTTGCCTGTGTGCCTGCATGTATTTGTTTACACTCTATTGTTTCCGTCAAACTTTCCCTAAAAAACAAATCTTTATTTTGATCCAGATTATCAGAGAGGATTGTTCATTTGGCTCTTTAATGCCCCCCACTAAAAGTCTAAAAAAACCCAACTAATGAATTTCATTTTTATTTAATGAAATAAAATCATTTTATTTCAGTCTTTGTCAGACATCACCTTGGTCTGATGCATGTATTCTAATGACAGCATTTCTTTTAATGATCACCACCATGACCTCTCAGTCCGTGTAGGTCTATGAGTGGTCATGTGTATGTCTTGAGTGTTTTCTGGCCCCTTTGCAGTAGCTCTGTCTCCACCGATTTGTGTATGTCTCCCGCACTGATGCTCACGATGCCGATGATTTTCTGTGGGGATTTGTTTGTACAGCTGAAACAGAGCGACAGGGAACTGAACATCTGGATCTAGCCGGGCTGCCACAAAGGTCGACTAACAGCGACAGCACCCACACACTCCCTACAACCCCAGAGAGCAAGAAAAAATCCAAGGGAATAAAGAAACTCTTTGGGAAGTGAGTAAAAAATGAAATGAGATTCTTGACCTCTTCATTTTATGTAACTTTAAAAAAAAAAAAAAAATTGGGTTAAACCAATATAAGTGTAATTCTGTCAGATTCAGTTAGACATTAGACTAATGTGCAAATGATGTATTACTCTAGAGATTTGCATAATTTTTTGGGGAAGTTTTAATATTAGGACTTGAATGTTATACTTTTAAGGTTAAGAAGAAGTCAGTCTACCACATTTAACCTGGATGACAACCTACCAGAGGGCGAGTTCAAGAGGGGAGGAGTGCGAGCCACAGCAGGACCCAGACTGGGTTGGTCCCGTGACCTACAACGAGTCAACAAGTAAGTCTGTGCATTCTTCCTAAATAATGAAACTCAGAATGTTGTTTCCTTGTTATTGATCTGATGTACGATAAAAATTTTGAGAACATGCAGGAGCTTTATGGCTAAGTAGCCTTTGTCAGGATAACAAAAACATCAAAAAAGCATGAACAATATCTCACAATTTAAACTTGTTTCTGTTTGTTATCTTTTTATGCTTTTTATGCCTGCGTACCTTTTGAACGTTTCTACTTTTCTATTCTATTCTATTCTTTTTTTTTTTTTTTTTTTTTTCCTTAGTGATGTTGATGCACCCTTTGCACGCTGGTCAAAGGATCAGGTGTGTGACTGGCTGCAGGAGCAGGGTCTTGGTCTTTATGGGAACATGGCTCGTGTATGGATCTCCTCTGGACAAACGCTGCTACAGGCCTCACAACAGGACCTGGAGAGGGTTAGATGAAGCAGAAGAATTTAATAAGTTTACTAAAGCTGGACGGCGGGCAAAGTATTCTTTTGTAGTGTACCGTGATACCCAGGGATGTGTAGTCCTTACTTGTCGTCTTTTTGATGATTAGGAGCTGGGCATTAAACACCCGCTGCACAGAAAGAAGCTGCAGCTGGCTCTGCAGGCCCTTGGCTCAGAGGAGGAGGATAATAAAGGAAAGCTTGACTACAACTGGGTGACGAGTGGGTACCAGCTACCAGTAAAAAAAATAAATAAAAATTCTCTGCCAATGTAGATATTGTGATTTTTTTTTTTTCTTCTTTCCTTCTAATTGATCAGTTTGACTTTAAATTATACTTGACTTTCAACTCTACTTCCTTCTCATACCCCTACCTCTCAGGATGGCTGGACGACATTGGCCTGCCTCAGTATAAGACCCAGTTTGATGAGGGAAGGGTGGATGGTCGCATGCTGCACTACATGACAGTGGTGAGTGTTGGCAAGTTACATGCGCTCCCTCCACAGACTCCATGGATAAGTAGGTCTGACAAGTCCGGTGCCATCTTACATTAGGATTATTGCACAGCGAGTCTCAGCTCGAGTGGAGATGGCCTGGTCACAACCTCTGTGATAGTTGTTTATTGCAGTAAACATTGGTTGTTTACTGCGTGCAAAATTGTTATTCTATTTAATGATTTACTTAGTCACAGCTTCAGCAGAACTTTCTTTTATTGTTTCAGTTTTATAGTAAGTCACTCATGTCTTACTTTGTCCCTCAGGATGACCTGCTCTCTCTGAAGGTCGGAAGTGTCCTGCATCACCTCAGTATCAAGAGAGCTATACAAGTGCTTCGACTCAACAACTATGAGCCCAACTGCTTGCGTCGGCGACCATCTGATGAGGTTTTAGCAGCCTGTTTTACTGTTTGACATTTTATAATACAGTTGCATATAAATGTGCTCTTCATTTTCAAAGTTGTGACGTATTCAACCTTTTTGTGCGCTTTGTGCCCATAGAACAACATTTCGCCAGCAGAGATCTCCCAGTGGACCAACCACAGGGTCATGGAGTGGCTGCGGTCTGTTGACCTTGCCGAATATGCTCCCAACCTGAGAGGCAGCGGTGTGCACGGAGGCCTGATGGTGAGACAGTCGGGTGTTCAGTGTTTCTGGGAAATAGAAACTCTCCAGATGCATCCACTCCTAATACATCCCCCATTTCCTTAGGTTCTGGAGCCACGGTTCAATGTGGAGACCATGGCATTGCTGCTGAACATCCCCCCGAACAAGACCCTGTTGCGTCGCCACCTCGCCACACATTTCAACCTACTCATTGGCTCAGAGGCCCAGCAGCTAAAACAGGAGTGTCTGGAAAACCCAGACTACACTCTGCTTACTGCCACCACCAAGGTCAAGGTAACACGTGTTATTGAGGATAGACTATCTAAGCTTCTAAATTTAGGGGAAAAAAATCTTCAACTCTACAAGAAAAAGAGTATGGAATTTGAAAAATGGTAAAATATCAGTGAAAGTTTTTTTTTTTTTTAATTTGATATTTACATTTGATATTGTGATACTAGGTTTATCATTTTACCTGAATTGAAACAGGAAATGAAACAAAAAAAAGCAACAGTGAACAAGCTAACATGTATCTTTGCAATATGTTTCCACCACATACTTTCCTCTCTAACACTAATAACACAAGAGCCTTTAAAGTTGATTTAATTTCTACATTACACTATACTACAATAGTTTATTCACAAAAACTTAGTTGGAAAAATGTGAAAATATTTTTGACGGACATTTACTCTGCTTTTTATATATTTATAATTGTAGCTGTAATAAATGTCGCTCTGTCTTCTCTTTCTGTGTTCACACCAGCCAAAGAAACTATCTTTTGGTAACTTTGGCAGTCTGCGGAAGAAAAGGCAGGATGAGAGTGAAGAGTACGTGTGTCCAATGGATGTGGAGATGCCAAAGGGAAGAAGCTTCCAGAAAGGTTTCGAGCTCCAAATCTATGAGGACGACTTTGACAGGCTAGAACAGGTGATTTTGTTTTTCAAAGACTAAAGTGGATGATGATTTTTTTTTACCTAAAACATCCGCAGTTATATATTGAATGTGTTCAATTGTGTCAAAGGCATTTGCTATGTGCATCACACAGAGAGAAAATATTAATTTTAATGAGAGATCCTACTTCTCGAGTATATGTGCATTTTCACCAGCGATGCTGGAGGGTGACTGTTTCCATATTCAGAGTAAAGAATCTGGTTTCCATAATCTATTGTGGATCAGTTTATTGAATTTGAAAGCTGCTTCTCTTTTCACAGATGGATGACTCTGAGGGAACTGTTAGACAGATTGGAGCTTTCTCTGAGGGCATTCAAAACCTGACAGTAAGAATCTAAAGTTTGACCTGGAAAAATAGCACACGATCAATACCATTATATCAATATTATAGATTTTAGGTTTAAGTTGCTAATTATTTTTTTCTGTATTGTGGCTTTCACCAGAGTATGCTGAAAGATGATGAATTCTTCAAAGAGATTTCAAATTCACCGAACCCCAGTGTAACAGATGAGGACTCCAATGCATGAGCCCGTCAGCACCATGAGACCTGGTCCTGCTGTGAATGAAACTCTGTGCCAACTCTCTCCACCCGCACACAGACTTGTCTCAACAAACCCCAAGAATGCTCCCACATTTCTTTTAAGCGTTATGTTCAGAGATGAGCCAAAAGTATTACAGTGTCTTTTTTATATATATTTGAAAGGATGGTGTTGTGAAAGCCTAGAGTCCAGCAGCTGCTCTCACTTATGAACTTTGTCTCCGTTACTGTTGTCTGATGAAAGGGGGAACATTTAGGGCAACACCACTGCTTGCCTGCCAGCTGGTTTCTGGAGATATTTTGTACTCAGTTATGTTATGACATCTTTCTTTTTATGATAGAGATGAAGTGTCAGTGAGCAGAAAGATGACATCTAGAATATGCCAATATAGATTTTAATATATGTCTTCAAAATTGCCTTCTGACTGTAGAAATATTGGAAAAAAGAGATGGGCTTCATAAAGTAATATGTTGAGCAGATTTACCCATTTTTAGAAGTTTGTGTAAAGTAATGACTCTGAAACAGCTGCTATGTTTTCTACAGAACTAAGCCCTGCTAATTAATTGATAACTGTCTTATATTTTATCCAAATTTGAAGACCTAATAGGTTTTCCCCCGTCAGTAATACTCTGCATGCATTTGCAACAATACATATCATACAGTACAAAGCCTAATGAATATCAATGCATGGTATTGAAATCCAACACATACATATATGAGTTTTGTCATTTATTTTATTTGAACCATAAATTCATTTTAATGGAAACCTGTCAGCTTACACAGTTATTTTTGGTACAGTTTTGACATATTCACAAATTTACATTTGTAATAAAGTTGTAATGCAGCCCTTGACCATATCTAAGAAGATAGTTTTGTTTTGTTTTTTAATTTATCCTAATAATATCAATAAAGTAACTTAAATCAGGTGGGCTTTTCCTCAAATGGACAATAACAAGTCTTGAACACACAATGGGGGTAGTGGAAGCCATGGGAAAGTAGCTCATTTCAAGGCTGAGGGATGAAAAGCAAACTACATGCATCCTAAAAACATGGCCATTAAAGAATTAAGCAGCCTGTATTAGTCTGATTTCTTTGCTTCCTATATAGGCAATGAATTACAGGAATTACATCGACTGCACTTTTCTGTATATTATATCATAGCTCAACTGTGATCGTGGTGATTGTTTGGAGAAATCTGCACAGAGCAACCTGCAGGACAAGGGCAGTATGTCAGAAGACAGAGGAGAACAGAGTAATCAAACAAAACCCAGAGGAAAAAACATTTTAATTAGATTTTAGACTTACGTAATTAGACAACTATAACTTTTAAGAAATTGAGAAGGCATTGCAGGTCCCCAGATTTCATAGAAATTAAATAAACCTTTTGAACTAACAAGCTAAGAGGGGGGTTGAATATCTGAGTGTACCCAGATGCTTTGAGGGGATCTTATTTAAGGTCACATAATTTTCCTCACATAATGCAATCACTTTACTGAAGCTGCAGTTTTTGAATTGGTGGCAAAGGAAATTGTTTGCATCCCTTGTGCATTGTCAAAAAATTGCCCTGTACTGAACATAACAGTATATTAATATGAAAAAGGATGCCCTTTGATTTCTTTTTTTTTCAACAAATAACATCAAGTGCTAAAGTAAAACCATGTGGGAAAACAAACATCTAACTGAGATGTTTCTTCTTACTAACGCTTTGTATTTAAAACACGTTGTTTGCACTGTTTGATCACGCCAAAGATCTGTGTAGAAACATGGTCCAGTTGTAGTTGATGAAGTGGCAGTTCAGGGTTCTCCTGCTTGCAAAGCATTTTCTTTAATAAATATAAAGCTGCTCTCAGAGATTTTAGTTTCCTGCTCTATGAATTTAGCTTGTCATGCACAGTTTGAAACATTTTGTTTGGTCAGTACAGGTCAGTGTACTTGGGAAACTTCTCTCACTGGGGAAAGTGTGGTTTCATAACTAAGATGAAGTCTTGATCACTTTTTCATATCTGAAAATAACATTAAACAAGTTGATATGTACCTTTTACATTAGAGCGTTCACTCTTCATTTTGCCCTCCTGTCTCCTCTCATCTTTATCCTCTTTCCCCTCTAAAACAAAATGCAGATTAAGAGGGAATAAAAGTAAATTCTTAAGACTTATGACCATACATGTAACCAGGTTAACTCTTTATTACTTAATGAATTATGATAATAACAATTCATAAAAAATAACATTGCTAAAGATTTACACTTAAAGTTGCCCCCCACCCTACCCCCTTTATTGTTTCTTTTATTTCATTTTTGCCACTCTCCAGTTTCTCCTCCTTTCTCATCTCCTCAGTCTCTTCACTGGTTAAAGGAGCTCGCCCTCGCAGCTTTTTTGGAATGATCATGGAAGGATCTTGTGACGTCACACGAGCCTTTTGTGTGTGTCCTCTGACTCTTGGGTGGGGGAGCAAGGGGGAGAGCTCTGGAGCGAGCTAGGGCAGTCGCTAGGAGAAAAGCTAGAGGGAGAGTGAAAGGAGGAGCTAGAAGAGGAGGGGGCTCTAAAGTCTGAAGTCAGAAACAAACACAACCTCTAGATCTCTGCTTCACATCAGATAAACAAACCCTGAACTGTTTTGCCATAACAACTTTATGGAAAAGTCATCACATCATTGAATTAAAAGTACCACAATGTAAATTAAACTGTAAAAATAAAAGTTATGCATTAAATCATACTCAGCACAAAGTATTGGCAGTAAATACAAATAGGTAAGCATCACTATTGACAGAGGCCTTACATATAGTATGAACACCAAAAAGTGAAAGTGTACAGACTACAGTTTATTGTACCCTCACTGAATAGATGTTGATGGTAAGCTGAGAAAATTCAGTCAGAATCTACTTGTGAAATTCGATTGAAAAGATGTATTATTTATTATAAAGAATTAATGAGCATATGGATGATTAGGCTGTAAAAGTGCTTGATGAAAATCTTTGATGTTGTCATATATTTCCAAAGAGATAGAGACAGAGCACCCTGATTAAATGCCAAAGCCATTTCACTGGCCCTGTCAAAATCTGAACTTTTAGCCGAAACAGCTTAAATTAAGAAATGATTACATACCTTGAGACATTCATTAACTTTGTGTTGTTCCTCAGATAATTTCCTTTATCTCACTTTGTCCTGATATGAGCCTGGATGCTTTATTACAGCAAAGCCTAGATTACCAATTGGGCAAAGTAGGCCATCAAAAATCTACTTCATATCATTTGAGCATACATAATTTGATTAACTTCAAATTTGTTAGAAATTTTCGCCACTGTAAGTACAATATCAACTATGGCTGGTCTTCTTTTGCCCTCGGTCTCATCGAGGGACTCCGTGTCAAAATGTACATTAAAAGACCAGAACTATTTCAGTTTATAATTATTGCTCTTTCTTTGTAAAGTTGTGTTTTATCAAATTTTGTCATTTTTTTCCATGCGTCAAGTAATTAACATACAAATACTTGGCCCAGGTAGTATTATTCCACCACAGAAGTACTGTCTGGCTACAACCAATGAGTATTTTATTATCAATACATATGCCAAATATTTTCTGTAATAATCAGTTGAATGTTCAGTAAATATGAGAAAATAGTAAAAATCCACATCATTATTCCCTGAAGCTCAAGTTTACATTCAAGTCTACTTGCTTATTATGTCTGACCAAAGTTCAAAAACCCCAAACCCCTGACATTAGTCATAGAAAACAAGGGGAAACTGGCAAAATGCACATTTGTAAAGCTTGCGCAAGTGAATTTTTTCCTTAAAAATGACTTTAAAAAATTAAATTTCTGGCAATCAACTAATCAGTTAATCAACTAGTCATTTCAACTCTAGAGAACTGGTTGGTTTCTGGGTGTTTGGGGAAAATAATGAAACTGCTATGTATTATGGAGCTAAACAAGTTTCTGCCCCACGGTCCTCCAAGGAGGTTGATCATGGTATGATTACTGATGCATTTTCCAAAGTGAAATGCCTGCCGGACATCATTTAACCAAACGTCATTTAAAAGTTCACTGTCCTATAGACAGACTTACACAGCTCCTACAACAGTATTTTTTCTTTACCCTTATTCAGTTAATGGATGTAATGTTAACACTTATACTTGAAAATCTCTTTTTGCAGTTGCTGTACACATCTGTGTGTATTTGTCAGGGCATTGGGCTATAAAATTGTTTCATTTTTTTGTTTGACGTTTTGTGAGTTTATTATGAGCATGTAGGACATTAAACTAACAGGGATTAAATAGCATTACAAAGTGTTTTTACTGAATGTATTGCTGATGGTGTATATTGCAAATAAGTTAAAAAAAAAAGTTTGGAAACATTATGTTTATTAGTATTTCTCCGTATGCTTGATTGTTGGATAGTTTAAGGGGATTTCGAAGGGGCGTATAAAATGAACCAAGAAAAGTAGCTTTTCTTATCCAAATTCAGTCAAAACCGTAAAACGTCAGTTGCATTTTATTAATTTTCATCTCTTCACAGATTTTCCCACTTTACATTTTGCACATACATACCTACATTTACCCACATTACCTATATCTTAATTTTCTGCTCTTTTTTGCTCCCATCTTTTGGCAAATGCCCCCTAACCAACCTGGTGTTGTCCTTCACAGGTGACTTTACTGATTATGGTGTCTTCAGTTTTGTACCACTGCATCTTCTCATGCAGTGGATGAGCCAACACACCAGAAACATATTTGACTTAGATATGACTTTGACTATATGCAATATATAAAATATTGTACCTCACATGTGAAATCTAAACTTGTATTAGATGTTTTATAGACCCTGTTTTCTATGCAAGACCTGTGTCGAAAGTAAACAGAACTGTGTAAAAAGATTGCAACTTATTTGAAGTTGTGATCATTGCATCACTGCATTTGCAGAAATACAACAAACCCAGGGACCGAAACTCTATCCCTGAATCAAAGCGCCCTCTGGTGTCTATACAATTTAAATTTGTGGACCTTAAAGCTAAAGGAGTTCATATCTGTCTGGATTTGCCCATGCGCAGTTAATGGACATGGGCCAAGTCCTTGGTGGAGACTGGACCTAGAGTAAGACAGGCAACTCAGAGTACTCACTCTGCTGTAGTACAAGCTGAAGGAGTGCACACTTGAAAGAAGTACCATGGCTACAAGGTGTGTATGTATTTCTTTTTATTTTGATCCATACGTTAGTCTGAAAATGACTTTCCTCCCTGTAGATATTTTTAAGTTAGCTACATTGTTGCAGTTCATAACACTGTGAGTAATTAAGTTTTTTTCTGTTAATGTTGTTGTTGTTGTTTTTATTTATATTACAGTTACCTTTATCCGATTATTAAAAATCAGAATAGCCATGTTGTTGATTTTTTTTTTCCTTACTTTTAATGCATTTATCTGAAAGTGTCAAATGTGTATTATACAGGTTTTTTGGAGGCCTTGTCCTTATTGCAGTGTTTCTCAGTGGACCAAATGCATCAAGGTACAATAGCCTATATAAAAAAAATTGTCAGGACTTAACTTTGTTTATAATGTTTTTGAGAATTTGTCAGTTGTTTGATTTTCTGTAACAGACCAGCTGTAAACTGGGAACTATCAAATCTTTTCAATGAGCTGTGGAGGTTAGATGTGAATCGCATGAAGCCTGGAATAGACTACACAATATCTGTTCAGGTATGGAACATACTCTTATTCACACACCACATGTACCCTCTGTTTTTTACAATGATGTATTCTGTGTTTGAACTGCCAGGGTAGAGCCGGTTTTGTAAGCCAGGGCAGCCATGTTGTACGGGATCATGCCTCACAGCCTCTGTTCTCCAGTGTTAATGAGGACAAATTAAAGAACACAACCACCATCTCCCGTAAGTGTCTATGAAATAGACAGAAGAAGTTTCTTAGTTTCTGAGGTCACTTGCAGACTACACAACAATAAATGGTATTTCTTTGCCTGCAGGCTTCATGAAGCTCCTGGACAACTATGAGCGGTCTATAGGTGTGACAGAGCAAGTTACAACAGAGGAGCAGACTGAGACTAATCTCTTCCTGGATGCCGTCTTACAGACAGAAGTCATGAAGGTAAATTTGACTTGTTACAACTCGTTGCATCCAACAAGCAGCATATTGTACATTTTGACAGTTCAGTTACTTGTTTTTATTCTACAACAATGCATTTCTCACAGCTGAATGTTCCCAGTCCATATGTCTACGGCTTCTCAAACAAAGGAGATATTTCATAACAGTTGTTTTGTTTCCCACCAACTGTTTCCACTTTGTTGTTTTCCTACATTTTGTAGTTTTGAGGTTGTAGCTGAACTCCAGAGGGAGTTGTGAATCATCCTGCCTCAATGTGGTACTGAACACATTACTTCACAGTGTTAAGAAGGGGGAAGAAAAATCTAAAACATCTGTCTGCAGCTGTGGAATGCTTCATTGGCTGCAGCAATCTCCCCAAAGAGGATCCCTGAAAAAATGTGGACATGCTGTACTTGTTGTATTTGAAAGAAAGGCATTCAATTAGATGGATTTGATGACTGAGGTTGACATCAGAACAATTCTGATACTGTGACAGTGAAATGGCTCTTGTACATTCCATGATCTCCTGTCTGAAAACAAAAGATGTAATGTTAAAAATGAGTACTATTATTCCCAAATTGTGTTGGAGTTTTCTCTTGTCTTCTCCCACTCTCCTCATTTGCTCTGTTCTTTACCATGAGAAAGCCCTGAATCTGAGTCTGGTTGGCACTGATGTGAATGTCATGAATATGATTTCTCTGCAGCGGGCCCATACGTACCTGGTGAGCAAAGGAAAGTCCAGGTCTGACTTGAGGCTGTTTAAAAATCAGCTAAGGTTGATCTGGTTCAATCTCTACCACAGACAGAGAAACATGGGGTGAGACACCAAAACAGCCGTCTGTAAAAGATACAGATACTTGTCCATTTGTTACATTCATCAGTAAATCAATGTGCGTACATAAAACAATCAAAGCACATTTTATTTTGAATGGTATTTCTAAACTGAAACATTCACCAGCCTGGACTCCTCTGGATTTGAGCATGTCTTTGTTGGAGAAACCAAATCTGGGACAGAAATCATCGGTTTTCACAACTGGATCCAGTTCTATCTGCAAGAAAAAAACAGGCACTTGGACTACAAGGGATACAAAGCAAGGGAGCATGACTTAGTAAGTGTAAAAGTTCATCAGAAAGGAAAGGTTGTAATAAGATAACCTGTTGTCTTTAAAATCCATGTGTTTCTCCACAGCCTGACCAGGATGACCATGTCCTGAACCTCCAGTTCAGCTGGTACGGTGTGGTGAAGCCTGTTGGAAGTGCCTTCATCGGGACCAGCCCCGAGTTTGAGATGGCAATCTTCACCATTGTCTTCCTCATGAACACAGAGAGGAGCACCGTGGTGTTGGTCAACATTGACCAGTGTCAGATGGAGCTGGTGGTCATTAGACACGGACGCTCCCTCAATACAGCGTATCCCAAACTTCTCAGCAGCAACAGCAGACATGTTAGGCAGCCCTCACACTGAATTTACTTTTGATACAAAGTGATACTCACATCTTTGTTTGAGAACATGAGGCACAGATGGATCATGGTTTGGTTAATACGGCACAGAGCTGCTTAGTGTTGTGCAAGACACAGATGTATCCATTTCTGTATTTTCATCAAGTAACAATCATTACCATAAAAAAAATTTAAATAAAACTGACTGATGCCTCAAATATTTCAAAATCAAATATTAGATTTTTTTTATGAACTTCATTTAACCTTTTTTAATTCCTTTTTGTTGCAGTAATGTAATCGATTGAATTGTGACTATGTGGAAGAAATACTTTGACTTGTGTAAAGCCTTCAGTATAACAAGGTGGTTGTACTCCATTATATTATGTTGTTGTACACACTATTTGCAATAAATTTCTTTAGTTATCAGAAATACATGTAAGAGTGTGAAATTTGTTAACATTTGCGCTGTAGTATTTTAACTCCGTGGGTGGTCTGTAAGTAGTGATGCAGAAAAACCTAAAGTAAATGACTGTTTCTTAGGAGGAAATCAGCGCCAATGAAAACTGTTGACAGCGCGGTCTGTGAATTAGTCCAAGTCAAGTCATAAGTCTTTGTAAACAAATTACTCTCATTCAGTTCTCTGAATCCTGGTTACTAACCAAACAATTTATTTTTAAGCCTGTGTTTGTGTGTTTTGTATTTTATGTAACAGAGACCCAGTTCCTTCAGTGCAAAAGTCTAATAAATGAGTATATCATTTGGGAGACCATGCAAGGCCTCCATTATTATCATTATCATCATCATCATCATCATCATCATCACCATTATTATTATTGTTTTTATTATTGTTGTTGTTGTTGTTGTTGTTGTTGTTGTTGTTTTCCTGGGATTTAATCAAATCAAAACTGAATTGAATGTTTTCGCTTTTAGTCTTTAGAAAGTGAGACTCAAGTAGTCAAGTTCAAGTTAAGACTGAAGTCTTCATTTCTGAATGAAACATGATTCGAGTCCAAATCTCAAATCTACAGCTCTAAAGCTCTCAGAGGTTTCAGCAGTGGATACCTCAAATCATGCGCAAAACAAAAAAACCTATTTGCATGGCTGTATACCACTAAAGGATAGTGAGGGAATATGTTTTGATTTGATCTTATTTTAGTATTTTGCTGTTTGGGTGAAGTGATCCTTTAATGTTGGGTATTAAAAATGCAGTAAAACATATCTTATCAAGGTGTCAATTTTTTTTTATCGGTAAAATGAATCTGACGTGTAAATCCAGCATTAAGATAAATGCAGGAAAAGTATAATTTCTCAATAAACAGACGCTCCACTGAAGTACCAGTATTTCAAAATCATAGTACCTGATTTGTGAGTCCTCTACACCGGATTATCGGGGAAGATAAAACAACTACTATTATTTTTGCGATTTTTCTATTAGGACAAGCTGAACGGTTCCCATGCTCCGCCCGCACGGACGTTTTACAACGTAACACACGAGAGCGACGCGTGTCGCAGCGACTTCCGCCTCCGTTTATCAACAGTGATGGTGTGAGCAGAGCTTCGTGTTTTTGCAGGTGAACAGCGGAGATAACCATGGAGCTGCTGGGAGGAGAGTTTGGCGACATGACTCCCCAGGAGCTTGCAGCTCCTGTCAACACTGTGGCGGTGAGTTTAGGGGAAATAAAGAGGGGAAAACGTTCCACACCACGAGTACAGGGAAGCTAACGTGGGAGCTGGCAGCACAGAGGAAAATGAAGCTTTCCATACTTTGTTTGTGGGCTAATATGTCGGATTGTTGTGGTTTGTGTTTGTATTTTTCGTGTATCTAGCAGCTGTCAGGTTGCAGCTTGGAGATATTTTGACAACCCACTCTAAAGTCAGCTACACCTAGAAAATAAAAATGTGTCAAGCAAACGACTTTCAGCCTTGTCAACAGCGAACTTGATGTGTTTTTTCTTTTCTTTTTGATAGGAAAAATGGAAACTATTACCAGCCTTCCTGAAGGTAACAGAACACAGCTGAATCCACTTGCTGCATATCTTTAAAGAGTTACAAAGTTCTAAAGATATTACATCCTCTGCCGTCCTCTGCCTTTTATGATATGGTTTTGGTTTATATTGGAAATTAATAAGGAAAATGCGTAGAGAAACTGTTTATGGATGAAATAAATGGAATTATCAAGTGAACTAAATGGACAAAGTCGACACATTATTGCCACGTTTTGTTCACCTGGTCATATAAAGTGAATAATATTATAATGAAGGGATTCTATTCATGTTTATTGACTAATTGTTTCATCACTACATACATCATAAACTGCAATTTATTTCACTGTGCATAATGGTTCAATGTGTTTTCTAGGTGAAAGGTCTGGTGAAGCAGCACATTGACTCATTCAACTATTTCATCAATGTGGAGGTAAAACAGGACCCAAGCATGTGTGCGTGTTACATCTGCCTCAGTTTCACCTTGATTTCAGCATGAGTGTGTTCTTTTACAGATAAAGAAAATAATGAAAGCAAATGAGAAAATCACAAGTGATGCTGATCCAATGTGGTACTTAAAGTAAGTCACATGAATGCCTTTGCCTGCTTTAATTCACAATAGACCCAGAAAGTAAATGGACCTTACATATATAGCTACTGACCAACTTACACTACTACCACATTCACCCATTCACACACATTCATACAGCCCTTTTCTACAAATACAGCGCTTTCTATCCATAGACACACATTCACACACTGATTAATCATGGGGGGGTGTCAGTATCTTGGCCAAGGATCCTTTGACAGACTGGAGGAGCCAGGGATCGAAATGGACGAACCGCTCTACCCCCTGAGCCACAGCCATCTAACCCAGTCAACCGACAGACATACACATATCAGCTTTTAGCTTCAGATTAAATTCCAAATTTTTGTTTTTCTCCCAGATACCTCAATATCTACGTTGGCATGCCTGACGTCGAAGAAAGCTTCAACGTAACTAGACCAGTGTCACCTCATGAGGTGAGCTTAGTCTGTTGTTCAGGCCGAAAGCAGGTTTTTTCATGTTAAATATAAACCATTGTTGGTATTAAGGTTTTTTCAAACTGTAGTTCAACATTAATTAGGGAAATATTACTGAAACATTAAGACGGTTGACAGAAAATGAATTGCAAACAGTTTTGTTAATTAAGCAAATAGTTTCTCAAATGTGAGAATGTGCTGTTTTTCCTCCATCTGCTTCACTGAAAATTCAATAATTTGGGGTTTTGGAAAGTTAATAAGACATAAAAAGTGATGACATCTCTGTAGTTTTAAGGAACTTGTGATGCAGAATTTGGATTTTTTTCATCTTTTTTGACATTTTATGGATTAAATGATTAATTGATTACTCAGTAATTTAAAATAATCATTAGTTGTAGCTCTAATAAGTACATTTTATTTTATTTTTTTTAATAACTTGCAAAGCTCAAAGGAAAGCAATATAGCTAATGGATGGATTTTGTTAAAACTGGAAAGTTTCCGCTATCAAAGACTTAAAGTAAATCTATAGATGTTAGAACATTTCACTCTGCTGTTGAGATACAACTCATCTTTCCTGTTTGTCTCCACAGTGCCGTCTCAGGGACATGACCTACTCAGCAGCCATCACAGTGGACATAGAGTACACTCGCGGCAGCCAGAGAATCATCCGCAATGCCCTGCCCATTGGAAGGTATAGCTTTTTTTAATGCCTCTGTGCCAGCAACATCCATGGCCTGAGACATTATGTTTTTGAGTTGTCATCCATCTGTCCATCCATTGTTCCTATTGTCATGAACGCAATATCTCGTGAATGCTTCACAGGAATTTCTTCTAATCTGGCACAAACGTTCACTTGAATTCAAAGATAAACTGATTACATTTTAATGGTTGAAGGTCACATGTCAAGGTCACTGTGACCTCACGTCTGTCCCATTCTTGTGCACACAATATCTCAGGAACACCTGAAGGGAATTTCATTACATCAGGCACCACCACTTTGACCTCACAGAACGTGTTTTTGACCATAACTCAAGAATTCACATGCCATTTATGACAAAACACACTTGATAGCTTTTATTAGATTCCTTCAGTGTCTTCACTACGTGTATGAGTCTGGAAAGACATGAATGTAAACTACGGTTCGACTGGTTGTCAGAGGCATACGATTGCAAGATGTAATTCTCGTCTTTGTTTGTTTTTTGTTTTGTTTTGTATATTATCCTGCCAATGTAGCTTAACCTCCAACCTTCACGGTAAAAACCACACGGCAAAAATGATTTTCACTCCCAATGATGTGGATTTTTTTTCTTTTTAATTTTCACAACTGCAACAATCAACAGTCATGTACAGCATGTTACCAGGCTCTTACTTATACAATATGTTTTTGTTGTTAATGTAAAACTGTGCTCCTCTCAGGATGCCAATCATGCTGCGAAGCTCAAACTGTGTTCTCTCTGGAAAGACACCTATGGAGTTTTCAAAACTCAATGAATGTCCTCTGGATCCAGGTATACAATCATAATACAATCTTAAAAAAAAACAAAAACGTTAAGCTCATGGAAACAGAAACATGAAACATTTTCAGTAGTGATTTAATTACACCAAACTATATTTCTTCACAGGGGGTTATTTCATTGTGAAAGGTCAGGAGAAAGTCATTCTCATCCAAGAGCAGCTGTCCAAGAATCGAATCATTGTGGAGCAGGACAGGAAGGGTGCAGTTGGAGCCTCAGTTACCAGGTACTGTAAATAGTCTGAAACCATTGGCAGGACTATATCACATCATCTGTGTGCTTGTGCATCCCCGTCCACGTCCACGACACAAACTAAACAGGGACTCACTCATTAGAATTTGTTTCATATAGTTCATGAATTAGAATTATGAGTTGTTTTAATTGAATTTCAAGATATGAAAATATCTGGTTAATTTAGTTTTATAAGTGATGATTTTTTTTGTCTCTCATTAAAGAGAAATATTTACACAAGTACTTTGACCAAGTTTGACAGTGACTCACTCTTTACATCTGAAACTGTCTCTCATTATGTTTACAAGAAAAACAAATTTATTTTCTAAAACTAACGGTGTTACTTTTCCTTGAGTTTGTTCCTGTTTTCTCCATTGTTTTTGAGGAACTGCTCAAGTTTTGTCAAACTTTCTGTTTCTTCATCTGCTCTGAGTTGTCTTTTAAAAATCATTATTTTTTTTATCTTGTCCTTTTTAATTTTAGCTCCACTCACGAGAAGAAAAGCAGAACTAATATGATCGTTAAACAAGGCAGATTCTACCTGAGACACAACACACTGTCAGAG